>CM053791.1:305496667-306786042 GCA_028749045.1 Cupressus sempervirens
GATTCCTCAAACAATTATTGTTTAAGACTACAAATTTTGGTCCATATCCCTGTCATAATTCAAAATTAAAACACCAAACTCTATCGAGGGCATCCCATATCTTTATCAAAATGGATCCAAGTAATATCAAACCAATTCCATGTGAAAACCTTATGAATATAGTTTAAGAATATTTAATCCATTTATTTTTCCCACTCATAAATAATTTTTGAAGCACAAATCACTGCCTATAACTCCAACAGGGATCTTTAAAAACTAGTTTCTACTAAAATATGCTTAACCTTCACAAATCTACATAAAACTAGCTCAAACCAAAAGGAAATGAAAGATAATTCACATAGATTTCCAATGGATATTATTGAAGGTCTTGAGTCTCAAAAATGTGTCTGTACTACATGCTGCAACATGACTATATTTAGAGAATCTGAAATCTGCAAATACCCACTTTCACCAAAATGCTCATAACTTATTCATTTCTTTATACAATTGAACAAAACCAAAAGAATGAGAAGGATAATTCATCATTATATCTTTCCATTACTAAATTACATGTTTTTTGTGTTGTAAAAGGTCATAAAAGGCCTAGAAACAATACTAAAACTAAAAAATCAACCAAAATAATGACAATAGAATGCACCAAAAATGTATCAAAATATTTCCTCTTCTCAAATCTGATTTTTTTTGACAATAAAATAGCAAACACAATCAAATCCAGAAGCAAATTGTCAAAAAATAAAATGGTATTTATATCAATTTGATAGTTATAAACCTTACCAACTACTCCCAAGACTGACCATCTACCTTTTTACATCATTTTTGTAATGTTAGCAACTTGCTCAATGTTGCATTTTACAACTTTTTATGCAACTTTTACATTTTTGACAAAATGACTTCAAAAATTTGTCAAACCTATCTATACATATCCAAATGGAATATTTAATACCTTTTATAATTCTTTTACCCTTCCATGGGTCTTTTATACAAATTTGACCCTGTAAACCTAAACATGACCTATTTGACAACTTGAGCAATATTGTGCACATGCTTACATTTCTTGTCAACACCTTTACAAATAGATTCAAAATGAATCAATACATAATATAATTGACTTTAAATGACTTAAAAACCTTATATATATATCATAGTGACCTCTAGGATTAGGTGCTCGTACACTAGATAGTTTCCCTTAAGGAGTGTGATAGACTTTAAAACTAGTAGGCGAAAAACTTTACAATAGCTAGATGATACTTTTTGAAGTATGAAATATCATACTATATTTTTCAAAAGGCCATACAATAAAGAGCCAGAAAACTATTAAAAATGTCATTCAGAGATTGAAAATGCTATGTTTCAATTTATTTCTCAAATGTTTCAAACCAAAATATGGTGTAGACATAATAGTACCTCAATTTATAGTAGAAAACAACATGGTTTGAAAATAGCAAGGGTAATTTAACATGTCTCAATTAGTTAGACAAGGAATAGAGAAACCTTGCCAATATGCATTAGAGATATCAAAAGAAAAAATTCTATGAATGCTAATGAGATTGTTTGATGTTCAAGAACATTTACACAAGTCTAGCACATTCAAATATACATGCCAAGCGATGCTACCTAAGGTCATAGTTCATTACTCAATAACTTGGCCCACGCTTGATGCTCCTTCACCTCACACCAAGTGGTTACACATGAGAGATATTGACTTTGTCATGGAGATGCTATTAGAATAACCAAGGGGACACAAATGGTGAGTGTAAAAAACTTGGGGTGATCTGGATAATCAACTAGGATCGGTCCTTGCACCAAGATGTTGAGTGTAGGGATAATTTTAAGAAACCCCCTTTTGGAAAAATGTATAAAAATTTGTCAAATTAGACATTATTTTAGGGAGAAACAATTAATTTCTATTGGAAAATTATTATTTTTTATTAGGAAAATTTTTATTTTTATTGGCGATTTTTTTCATCTATATGAAAATTCTATAAAATTTTGACGAATCTTTCATTATTGATGAAAATCATGGACACATACCTAGAAACCATGATTTTATTATTATTATTATTTTATGGATCCTAATTGATTATGAAACTTGAAGGCTAAATTTATTCCACTTTTATCATTATAGTTTTCCTCCAAATTATTGAATGGTGATATGCAATAAACATCAATATTATTTATGATCATTGGAGGATCCTAATTCAATGGTCTAAATCCTATTTTGGGCCAGAATTTTAAAATGATATTGAGTTTTAAAGAATGTCCCAAAACTAAAGGCACATGTTCCCAATCAAATATATTTTGGGCCAAATTGAGAAAGGATAATTAGTTTCATGTAAAGTCTCTAGAATAGAGATGCATGTTGAGTCTACACACTTAACAACGAGTAACCTAACTTCAATTTTTACTAAATATTGGCTAATATGACATTGATTAAGATAAGAATTGGAAATTTTAGGTGAATATAATTTACCATATGGAAAAAAATGATTGCACTGGCAAAGTCATTACTAAAATTCAAATACTTCTGTATTATTATTGGCGATTGGCCTAAGCATGGGACCCAATTTTTGTAAAGTGTAGGTGACATGAACACCACAAAAGTGCAAAAAAAATAGCCAAAATTGAGGTCCCTAATGAGTTAGATTAGCCAATTGGAAAATATTAGCCACTAAAGTTATCCTTGGTTGAGTGACAAAATAAAGTAGTTTCTAACCTAGGGTGTTTAGAAAGGGCTTCCATTCAGAACACTCCACTTGCTCCCAATTATGAGACACCTTATCTTGTGGTAAGTAATGGACCTCATGGCCACAAGATTACCTTAATAATTCTTGCCTAGCATTTTTGTCATGGTCCCAATCCCACAAGTACTCACACTAAGCAAAGACAAGCACTATGTCTACCAAGGTTTTGTGTCCTTGATAGTCTTAAGTTTATAGTGGGTCAAAATAGTTGGGTTTACTTGTCCCCACTTGGGTCATTCCCCTTGCTTTCTCAAGAGCAAACCCTGTAAAGGATTCCAAACTATACAAAGTGGATCAACTTTTGGAGATCAAGATTTTTGATTCTCCACAAGGCTGAAGAGCATACTCTCCAATTCTAATCGTTTCCCCCAAATATGCCAAGAAGCTCAATTAGCCCCTTGATTTTAAAATCTAAGAGTAGGTCAAGATTTATGATTCACCACAAGGGTGAAGAGCATACTTTCCTACTACTAAGAGATCACAATTGCAAGTTTTATGTGTGTATGAAAGATTAACAATTAGTAATAGTGTCGAACACAAAAACAAGGGAAATAAAGCATACTTATTTGTTGATTTTTTTCCTTTTAGGTAACCCTACAAACAACCATTAGTATACATTTTGCATTTGAATCTTTGACATGTGTTGTTTTTAGAGAAATTATGCAAGTGTTTAGAGGAATCCTACCAAAAAAATGTTAGTCCAACAAAGTTTAGTCCAAAATAATGCAAAAACCTATAGTAAAACCTATGTCAGACAATAATTACTCTGAAAAATCCAAATAATAGTCTACCAAAAACAAAAAATAGATTAAAGAATCCAAAAATCAACAAGTTTCAAGCTGGATGATAGTCTTTTATTGACAAAATATCATATGATACTTTTCTATATATGGGTATGATACTTCTACTTTGTACAGTACTTCACACTATACTTGAGTGATTGAATTTTGTATACTAGTAAAAAATACTTTTATATGGGAATATGATACTCTTACTAAAAAATTATTTTATAGAAGTATTGAGAACTATCATACGATACTGAGAAAGTATCACATGATAATCACAACTGTAGAAAAAAAGGATAGAATTAGCAAGCGGAAAATGCAAGAAAAAAATGGAGATTAGGAGGAAAAACTATATTTTTCTACCCCATAGTGGGCACCAAAAATGTACACTTAATTTGTGCACTTCTCTAAAATCTTCTATCCAAGGTATCCCAAAGATTGGAACAATCAAATGTTGTCTTAGAGCTCCCTATCCATGGAGTGCAAAGGTGTGTGTTTGTGCATATGAGAAGCTCCTAACTGAGCCTTAGAGACACAACCATTTCTAGTAAACCATGTAATGGGAGATTCCTTAGACAAGAACAAGAATGTAAATGTCCAAAGGAGTTCTCAAGCATGCAATGCAAGAATGAACTATGCTAATATGTAGTGTAAGGATGCAACTAAACTAATAAAGATAAGCATATTACAACTATTTCTAATTAGGTTATGTGAGTTATGTTATAACAAAGAAATTGAGCTATTATAAATGAATCTAGTTCTAAGATGAAGGGTGTAGGAATGAGGTAAGAAGAATAAAGTTCTCCTCAAGTGCTTCAAAAAACTTGTCAAGAAACCTACAACATAACATTAGCTCAAAATGGGATCCTTAGAGAGGAAGACATCTCTCTCTTTTAATGGGAAATAGACAATTGAGATCAAGATCAAGAAATGGATGATCAAGGCTAGAGGTTACCTTTTGGCATGATCCATGTGCAAGATCAAGTGAGAGAGAGTTGACTTTTCATGTGAGACAAAAGAATTTTCTTTTCATTTGTAAATAGGAAAAACACTTTATCAGTGCACATTGAGCGCATTAGAAGAATGGGGTATTTTATTTAATTAAAAGGAGACATGATCTTTTAATCAGATATGGACTTAGGATATTATAGTCAAACTATAAATTAAAGATTAAATAAATTGATTTTTAGCAATTTGGCCTAGGCAAATGATTAAATATTTTATCCAAAATTCCAAGAAGAGGGTTAATAATCTAGATGACCATTTTTAGGTGGTTGTATTTTCCCCTCTTTGAATAATGTGTAATCAATCTAGGAAGATATTAGATCAAAGAATACATAAGACAAGTAGGTAGCAATAGATAGAGAGATCTAATATCAAAGAACAAAATGCAAAATGAGATAGCAAGTCCTAAATTTGTAGCCTAATAGTGATAGTATTGAACACTAGGAGACAGATGATATTAGGACTCAAGCATAGTACTAATATCAAGAAAAGAAGATAGATCAAGAGAAAATGGGAAGGTCAAGTATATGCTCCTGAGAAATAGATAGTTGTAGCAAGCAATAATAAAGTATTTTTTCCCCCTTAGGATTGAAATCAAATGAGGTAAAGGGAATACAAAAATGAGAAAGATATGAGAAAATTGAGATAGAGAAAGGTCCATGATGACAAATATGTGATTAAAACCAAAGAGTGACCATAAGGAAGTTACAAAATGCCCTAGTTTGAATAGAGTTGACCAAGAAAGATGTAGTATAAAAATTAGGCCAAATCAAGTAGAAAGATGGTTTAAAAGAAAATATGAAGTGATTTGAAGTGTAGAAATGATTTAAGGCATGAAAAAATGAAGATGCCCCACCGAAGATTTAGAGATTAGACCTCAAAAGGTTATCTAACTGCAAAGAAGAAGACAAAATTTTAAAATGCAAGTTTGACCAACAAGATGAACTCTGATTTTGATTTCAATCCTGAAAATGGATCTAGGATATCAAAATTAGCTAGGGGCAAAATGTTATTTGATGTGATGATAGGTATAGAAGAAGCAACAAAGAAAATATTATAAAAAAGGAATGAAAGATGTAATCAAGAGAAAGAGTGAGATTATATAAATATAGTTAGCTATCATGTTCGTTAAAGATGAAGAGAGAGCTATCTCCATATGAAAAATGAACAACTAGGATAGAACAAGCCTATAATGCAAACTAGTATGGAAAATGGTTTACTTGCAAGGGACACAAAAAATTTAGACTCTAATTTAATCATTGAGCATTAATATGAATGTCAGAAGGTCATACGATCATCACTAGTATAACTATGAGGATATGAATATTATCTATGTCAGATAGAAATGTAGGAACCCAACCTATGTATCAAAGATATGTAAGTCAAGATGACTAATGTAGTTAGATTGCCTAAGTTTAGTATAGAAATATTACACTTGTATCAATGCATGAGTGCCAAGATAACCCCTAAGTGAAATCTTGCAAAAATAGACAATCATGATACATTTTAAGCTCAAAGTGTCAACTAGGACAAGCATGAATTTTCTCAATGCCTTAGATTAACCAAGTATACCCACAAGAAAAAAAAAAGTAAGACATGCCCCATGCCCCCAGTCTTCTAGTCCATGATATCCTCAAAAGACTATTAGGGAGGGAACACTTAGCAAAGAAATCATCAGAGATACCAAACAAAGAAGATAAAGTTAATCATATCTCAACATGTTTAAGGTTTAAGTGTGTGTGTGTGTGTGTGTGTGTGTGTGTATTACATAACTATTTCTTTGAGTCTTGAATTTGATAGTGAGAAATATCATAGCATCCTAGACTATAGGTAAAGTATCTGAAAAGTGTTGAGAAACACTCAATGTCAAGGGGGGTTAGTGTTGAGAAACACTATTTTGCATGAGTTGCCAAAGAAACCCTAACACACAAGAAGAACCTAATAAGCTAAGAAGTCATGCCCTTGAGATAAGGACATGATACAATTCCAATCTAGGAAATGTGTTGTGGAGTGAATGAGTGAGATTGATAGACATAGGTGTGAGGGTCTCAAGTAGCACTTATTTCTAGGTTTTCACAATCTGGTAGATTTTTTGAAGACTTACAATTATTATTATTATTTTTTGATTTATTTTGTGATACATCAAAGTTCCTATTTCTAGGTTTTGACTAAGATGATCATTTTTTAAGAATATTTTTTGATTTTTAGGATTTTTTCAGGATTATAAGATATATATAGAAAGCTGAGACCAAAGAGCCTTAGGCATAGAACTTTTTCAAATTTAGAATTTTGATAGGCTCAAAAAGTTGTTCCCCTTAAGAAGTAGAGAGTTGATACATACCATATCTAAATTCTGCTATGAAAATTTATGGGCCTATCCAGTGAGGCTCAAATTTCCTCCTTTTTTCCTTGTTTTGTTGATTCTTGGGGTTCTCTTGAAGAACAATTTTACCTACTTAGATCTCATGAGGATGGACCTTTTTGTTGTAGGTAGTCGACATCCTTTTTTGATAAGCCCTCATGTGATAAAAAATGACCTTGTGGTGCTCATCAAGGGTTTCTAGCTTGCGTATCCTCATAGCCATATGGTCTTTATCAATTATCAACCCATATAGGGAGACTAGCAAGTAGGGAATCTCAACTTCTAAAAGTAAGACAACCTCAAAACTATAGACTAGTGAATAGGGTGTAGCCCCTATAGGAGTATATATAGTGGTCTTGTAAGCCCAGAGTGTTAGATTGATCTATAATTCTCGATCTCTACTTGATTTATGTATAGTTAAATGCAATATTTTGAGTAGTGTCTTATTAGAGGATAGTATATTGAGGACCAGTGTTGTTTGATCTTGAATTTACTATAGTTATTTAAGATCCTTATTTTTGAATTGTCCTCCATTATCAATAACAATGGAGGATGGGATACCATAGAAAAAAATAATGTGGTTGAGAATAAAAAAAGGCAACATGTTTTCCTATAGTAGTAGATAAAGGTACAACTTCAACCCATTTTGTGAAGTATTGAATCACTAAAATGATGATTTTTTTCCACTAGAAGAGCTTGGATGAATCTTTGCCATGAAATCAAAGGTCCACTACTGAAAAGGCCAATATGTAATAGAAGGTATAAGCTCATGTCTAGGAGAAATCAAGTTACCATGTAGTTGACATTTCTTGCTAGATTTAGCATATCTAATAGCGTCAGCTTGCATAGTCAACCAATAGTAGTCCACCCTAAGTAGCTTTTGAGAAAGTCCAAGACCATTAGAGTGTGCTCCAAAAATGTCATCATGGACTTTGGCCAATTCCTTTTAAGACTCTTCTACCTCTAGACACCTAAAAGAGTTCTATGTAGACCCTTCCTATACAGGTCACTAGAGACAAGGGTATAGTGGGAGGAATTTCAGAGAAGTTGACATTTTTAGTTGTGTGTGAGATTTTTAGGGATAATTTGATCATGTAGGTAGGAGAAAATGGTGGAGTAGCAAGAAGAATGGTGACCAACAATAATGAAAATCACATGATTATAAGGGGAGTCATATGCAGGATTATGTAATTATTCTGCCAAGAAATCAAAGTGTGATTCATGTTCTTGTAATTGAAGAATAGATGCTAGGATGGCCATAGCATCTACAACCTTATTTTCTACCTAAGAATTTGTTGAAAGATCATAAATGTGAAGTAGCTCCATAGAGCATAAATCAATTTCTTATAGGATACCCACTTGTCATATTTGGTTTGATAATCATTATTAACTTGGTTATTAACAAGTTGAGAGTCTCCATAGATTTGCAACTCTATGATCCTAAATTCTAAAGCCATTTTGATCCCATTAGTTAAGGTTTCATACTCTATTATATTTTTGGTGCATGGAAACATGAGTTTGTAGGACTTTGGTATAGTGTAGCCATGATGCATGACAAACAAGATTCCTACACCGACCACATTTTGGTTCTGAGAGTTGTCAAAGAACATCTTCCATGTCCTTTTAGTGACACACATGGTGGAGGCATCAAGAAATTCAACGTGCATAGGAGTAGCATCTTGTAGTGGAAAATCAACAAGTTGACCAGCAATGGCTTGTCCCTTAATAGCTTTGTGAACAATGTACTAGATATCAAATTTAGAGAGAATCATCATCCATTTAGCAAGACATCCAACAAGAACAACTTTTCTTAGTAGATATTTGAGGGGATCAATATTTGCAACAAGATACATGGTGTGAGCCAGTATGTAGTGCCTAACTTTTTGTGAGGCAAATACAACTAAAAGGCAAGGCTTTTCAATGTTATTGTAATTCATTTCATAAGCGACAAAAGTGTGAATAATATAGTAAATAGCATGTTCATAGGGCTCCTAAGGAAGAATTTGTAGCTGAAATGTATAACATCAAAGGTTTTCTTGGTATAGGTGGCATAAGTATTGTAGGTTTAGCCAAATATCCTTTGATTTGATCAAAGATTTCTTGACATTCCTCATTCTAGATACAGGTGGACCTTTGTGTAAGTTCTTGTTGAAGGATTGTGCTCTATCAATCAACTAATATATGAACCTCCTAATAGATTGTGGATATCCTTGAAGACTTCTTAACTCAATGATATTGTTAGGAGGATGCATTTTCATAATGTCTTGCACCTTTTCTAGATCAACTTCAATGTCTTTTGTAGCTATGATATAGCTTAGCATTTTTCCTAATGTGATACAAAAGGCACACTTTTTGGGATTTAACCTAAGATGGAATTGTTCCATGTGGTCCAATATCAAATTTAGGTCTTGAAGATGTGTATCTCTTTTTTTATATTTGGCTAATGTGTCATCAACATAGTCTTTCATATTTTTATGTGTCATATCATGGAAGATGGTGGTCATGGCTCTTTAGTAGGTGGCTCCTATAGTCTTTAGTCCAAAGAGCATGACATTCCAACAAAAAGTACCCAATGCACATGTAAAGGAAGGTTTCTGTTGATCCCTAGGGGAAATTTTGATTTTATTGTATCTAGAGAAGCCATTTATTTAAGAGTACATCTCATTACCCATAGTCATGTCTATGTTGGCAGCGGAAAATAATCCTTAGGGCATGCTTTGTTTAAGTATCTAAAATTGGTCCACACCCAAATAGACTTATTGTGTTTGGACATAGGGAAAATGTTGGAGATCCACTCTGTATAATTAATAGCTCTAATGAACATTTCACTTAAGAGCATTTCTAGTTCTACCTTGACCAAGAGAGAATACATGTGGATGCATTTTTCTTAACTTTTTCTTAAAAGCTTTGACATGAGGAGAGATAGATAGATGATGCACAATTAGATCTATGTCAAGGCTAGGCATATCTAAATAGTTCCATGGAAAGTTTATTTTCTTTTCTTGAAAGAAATTAGTGTAGTTCTCCTTTTCTTTAGCTAATGGAGACTGAGCATAATAAATGATTTTGGGGGAATCTTCTATACCTAGATTAATATGCTATGTAAGTTCAATGAGAACTAAAGACTTGTTTTGATAATATCTTAGAGGACTACCAGGTACCTCATCCTTGGGTGCCTTAAAGAGGTTTTCACCCTTAGATGCATCTTTAAAAAAAAAAAAAAAAACTTTTTTGAGGTTTAGACACTACCACAAAGTGGTCTTCACCATCTAACTGATCATTTTTTTCTTTTCTTTTAATTTTATGATTAAGTTACTTTATATGTATTTCTATCATGTTAATTGTGGGTTCACTTGTGGAAGATATCACATGTTTAATGCCATTGAGGTAGCAAATGATCTCATAATTGATCTAAAAAGATGGTATTTTTGGTCTTTGGTGCTAAGAAGACCATTCTATAATATTAGGGTGGAGTAATGAGAGCTAAGTAGAGACATGAGATGTTGAATCCATAGGGAAAATTCCAAATGAAAGCAAATCAAGAATAGACCTAGTGGGATAGGCATGATCCACTAAAGCAGTTTGTGAACCAAACTTGTCAAACCCTAGACTAGATTCATTGACTACATTTAGTTGGGTAGCATGGGAATGGATAACATCCACTCATAACTCACAAAATGCATCTAAGAGATATTCCCATTTGTATTCACTAGAATTTGTACTTTGGTTCGAGGCTATCAAGAGAGCAATGTTTTCTCTTATCCTTTCTTTGCTAGGATCTTCATGGTCAAATTCATTAGGTTCATGTTTTCTAGAGATAGAAGCCTCAACATCATTATGGGTGACCATTTATTCTTCTCCCCAAAGGAGAGAAGTAAGAGGCTGAAATCCTCTTCTTGGAGAATAGTAGTAGTAAAGGGTGGATCATCGTCCTTTGATTCACTAAATATGGGAGCCCTTCTATCAAACCTTAGTAATTCATCCTCTAGCCCAAAGCCTAGTCTAGTAGTATTTCTATTTTTGTGACTCTCAATATGACTTAATGGTTCTACAAGTGCTTCCTTAGAACCAGTTAGGGATCCTTGGCCATGATATCTGATGTTTTTCAAAACATTATAGACTTCATCGTAGCACTTTTGAGAAGTAGGAGTGGTGACTATAGCCTCCTAAATATATTCCTCTTCCCTATAAATCCAATCTCTTATAGCTTGATCTTCTTTTTCTACTTTGAAGGGAGTAAAGGACTGAACAAAGGTTCAAAAAATGGTCATAGTAGAAGTTGAGAGCTTCACTTTTTTAGAAGGTTTCCCATAAGATCTAGGAGAAACTAAAAAAGAAACAATAGAGTATAGAATTGTCCCCTGGGATAACTATTTTTGGTGTCATTGAAAGGAAAATTTATGCACTAATGGTATGTTGATGACATTGCCTGTATATCATGAATCCATGGTCTTCCTAGAAACAAACCATATGCAAGTATTATGTCTAAAAATTGAAAGACCACATCTTTTTCAATAGGTTTATAGGGATCGACAATACAATAAGGCCTTTAGAAGGTTGTTCAACCTCATCATAGGCTTTGATGGTGATCTTTTTCCTAGGGTCGATAATGAATTCAAACATGCCTAGCTATTGAATAACATTGAAGGAGATGATGTTTAACCTAACACCACTATCCATCAAGACTCGATGGATGTATGGAAGATTTGGAATTCAATGTGTAAAGCTGGGTTATGGGGATGACTAAGCGACTTATCATCTTCTTTGGAGAATGTAAGATAGTGTGGTGAGGAGATATGGTTTACCATAGTTTAGAACCACTCATTGCCAATATCCATGGGAACATTGGCTACATGTAGAGCTTTTTCAAGAGTTTCCTTATACAAAGGCGATAGTTCTAGCAATTGAAAGATTGAAATGTGTGATAGAGTTCTTTAAAATTGATTGACAAGATCATAGTTTGATATAGCTAGAGTAGCCACTTGATTGGATGAGAAATCATTCTTGGGATCATTTTCAACATTGAGGATAACCTTGGCTTTTCCCCTAGTGACAATGTTTAGTATTTCACAATGCAAAGAGAAAGGTTATGCCACCTTAAGAACTACTTTCAACCTAGTGACCTAATTATTTTATTGAGTATTGAAAATTTTTAGTACTACCTTAGGTCTTTCATCATCCATGTCATAATTGGGTTCTTGATCAAATTTAGGAACCATTATGCAAAGATGTTCAATACGCCCTAGCATGTTTATGACATTGTCTATATCAGTGTAGGTATAATTGATCTTTACATCATGATTTTTCTAATGAGCATGGATGATTCCCCTCTTTCATATTTAGTTAACATTTATTTAAATTATTTGTGATCAAAATTATTCACTAAGCCATCCATTACGACCTTTCCTCCATCAATGAGGTCTTGAATAAAATCTCCATTCTTAAAACAATATTTAGTGTTATGTCCTTTTCTCCTATGATAGTTGCAGAACTGGTCATCTTTCCACCAACCAAGTTTGACAGGTGGGTCATAGGGCTGAGAGTTTTTGGAAGTGTAATGAGCTTATTTTCAAGTAGGGTCTTTAATACAACTTCATAAGATTCTAACATAGTTGTGTAAACACATTTAAACTTAGAAGCTTTTTTGGTTTTATCAAATGTTTGAGACTTTGAAGTCTCTTGTTATTTTACAACATAAATGGAATTAGAAAGGTTAAAGGCCAACACCTTGGTCTTAGGAGCATCCACTACTCCATCATTGACAACATATTTGTTCTTATTCCAAGGTTTTTTTTTTCTTTGCCATTTCCATTGCCATTTTTGTCTTCATTCAATACAATGTCATCTTTCCTAATAGCAACATCTTCAATGTAGTATACACTTTCAACCATGTCATTAAAGGATGTAAACGATTGTTTTCTAAGGATTTATTAGAGTTTGGGTACAAAAATATTGACAAAAATGCCAATCTTCTTAATCTCAGGTATCTTTCAAGGGTACCTAGAGTGTAAAGATCTCCATCATTAAAGGTACATATAAAAGACTTCACCTTGTTTCTATTTAATATTTCATGAATCTAGCATAGTAATAGGATGTTTAATGCTATAAGAATACTATTGGATGAAACATTGTGCAAGTTTGTCAAATGTCTTGAGAGGAGGTGACAATTTTGTGAACCATTCCATGGCTTGTTTTCTCAAATTCTTAGGAAATAACCTCATAAGGTAATTATCTTCATGCATAAAGTCCATGCTAAGAGCATATAAGTGCCTTACATAATCATGGGGATCACCATTTCTATCATATTTATCATATTTAGGAACCTCTATATCCCTAGAAAATGGGATGATGTAAAGAATCCTATCAAAAGGAAACTTGTAAATGAGCAAGTTGATTTTTGAGTTCTCACATTTCCTTTATGAAGATCTTAGGTTTAGTAGCTTCACATTTTTGGATGATTTTTAGCACATAAAAATCATGAGGGAGTTTCCATCCATTAGCTATCATGTATCAAAAATATTGGTCCCCATTTTGTTCCAAGGCTTTTAGCATTAGCCTTCAGGAAACCTCATCTTGTTGAAATATCATAAGGTCTTCACTAGTGATTTCATTATTTTTATCCCTTTTTTGATGTGACTATGAGTTTCTAGGTGGTGAAGGAAATTCTCTAACATTTATTCTAGGAGCTCTAGGAGGTGTATTATTTCCATCATTTCCACCAAGAGGAATGTTATCAAAGGGATTTCTATGATAACCATATCTATTTTCAACATTATGAGCATGGGCATTAGCCTCAGGTTGATGATAGGATCTTTATCTATTAGCCATGTATATGGCCTCTAGGCATTATTGTTCTTCTAAGAAACATTTCCTCTCTTTGAGATTCATGGTGATTGAAATGTAGTCCTCGACCCTTAGTCTATCGAAGGGCATATCAAACAGATTCTCAAAGATATAGAGTAGGTTATGACAAGCATTAAACTCTTGTGGCTTATCATATATAGGTTCCTCCATAAAAGGTTTTCCACAAGGATTCCTACTTGGAGTTTGCAATTGTTCAAAGGTGAAAGATGGGTGACTCCCTTTATCAATATGGAATGTAGTTGTGACTGACATGTAAGGGTATGTCTTTGTTTAATAAGATGAATTAAAGAGTTTCATATTTGAATCTTGTATAGTAAAAAATGATCACTTGTCAAAGATAAAAATAAGTAAGGTGGCTTGTCAAGAGTGCTCATGAAATTAAAACACTAATGACTCAAGCCAAGAGAGTGAGCAAGAAGTTGGCTAACAAGTAGCTAGGATAGAGAGGTAAATATATTTTGACAAGTGACCATTAGTGATAATTTTAGCTTACATTTGACAATCTATACCCATATTTTCAACTTAGAATAGTACCAAACACAAATAATTTAGACCAACTTTGGGTAGGACAAAGTGGTAACACCCCTAAATCAGCTAGGATGCGATTTTGACTCTACTTTAGAAGGAAAAAAAACCAAACGATAATTCTTAGAGAAGAAGATGATATTTGATCAACAAAATATATCTTATGATAGATTTTATAGTAGTTGAGCAATACTTTTTTTTTTAGATGATAGTTTCCCTTAAGGAGTGCAATAGACTTTAGAACTAGCAAGTGATAGAATTTACAATAGCCAGATTGAAAATCCTATGTTTTAGTTTGTTTCTTGAATGTTTCAAACCAAAATATGGTGTAGACATAATATGACCTCAATTTATAGTAGAAAACAACATGGTTTAAAATTAGCAAGGGTAATTTAACATGTCTCAATCAGTTGGACAAGGGACAAAGCAAACTTACCAACATGCATTTGGGATATCAAAAGAAAAATTCTACGAATGCTAATGAGATTTCTTGATGTTCAAGACTATTCACATTGGTCTAGCACATTCAAAAGCACATGCCAAGAAATGTTACCTTAGGTCACAATTAATTACTCAACAACTTGGCCCACACTTAATGTCCCTTTGTCTCACACCAAGTGGTTACACGAGTGATATTAACTTTGTCATGGAGTGTTAAAATCTTGGGATGATTCGAGTAATCCACTATTATTGGTCCTTGCACCAAGATGTTGAGCAAAAAAATAATGTAGTTTCCAACCTAGGGTGTTTAGAGAGGACTTCCATTTGTAGCACTCCCTTTCCTCCCAATTATAGGACACCTTACCTTGTGGTAAGTAATGGACCTTGTGGCCACAAGAGGACCTTAAGAATTCTTGCCTAGAATTTTTCTCATGGTCACAATCCCACAAGTACTCACACTAAGCAAAGACAAGAACTATGTCTACTAAGGTTTTGTGTCCTTGATAGCCTTGAGTTTATAGTGGGTTAGAATAGTGAAGTTTTCTTGTCCCCACTTGGGTCATTCCTCTTGATTTCTCAAGATTAGTCCCTATAAAGGATTCTAAACTATACAAAGTGGATCAACTTTTGGAGGTCAATATTTCTAATTCACCACAAGGGTGAAGAGCATACTTTCCTACCACCAAGAGATCCCAATTGGAATTTTTATCTAGAACAGTAATTGTAGGCCACCACTAATCTTTGTATCCACATTTTGGGGTTTGATCCCTCTTTTTGTTGAAGAGATTCCTTCATGAAATTGTGAGTTTTGGTGCTTAGGACCTTGGTAAGCCTAGTGATTAGGTTACCTTTAATTGTATGGTTGTGATAACCTTCTCTAAGCCCTTTTCCATACCTATGATAGGTATTTGGTACTTAGATCCTTCACCTTGGGTGTTCAGGGATTTGGAAACATCACCATCTTCTTGTTGTTTGAAGGCTTCCAATATCCACTATTGCATAAAGTGGTATTAGAGCCATGTCTAAACCTAAGAATGAGGAGATCCTTGCAAGGGTCACAAAAAGTGAGTTAAAAAAGATGGTGAGGGAACAAAAGGCTGCAAATAAGGCCTTAACTAAGAGGTTTCAAGAACTTGAGAAGAAGCTTGATGAAAAAGATAAAGAATATGAGCTTGAAGATGAAGAAGGGAGTGAAGAAGAGGAGGATGGCTCTGAAGAACACATCCCTATAGACCAAAGTCCTCTCATAGATGCCTTGAAATCCATGGCAAGGAGAACCATGGAGGAGAAGATAGACTTGCCAGTCTTCAATGGCAAGATGAATTCTTAGCCTTAGGTTGGATAGAAGTTTTGACTACATTATTTCAATGTGAGGACATCCCTAAAAAATAGAGGGTAAAAGTAGCAAGATAAAAGTTGAAGGGGGGATCCCTAACTTGGTGGAACTTCATCCAGATAGAGAGGGTGAAGAATGGAAAGAACATGATAAATTCATGGAATATGATGATAGCCTTGATTAAGGAGACATATGTACTTGAGGATAATGGGGTGAAAGTCCATAGGAGGAAGCAAATCTTGAAACAAAATGACATGGATGTAGGCTCATACACTAAGAAGTTCCTAAGACTATGTATGAAGATCAATATGGTAGAAGATGAGGAAGAGAAATTGGCAAGGTACATGAATGGCTTGAATCTACCCATTCAAGAGGAACTAAGCCTACACTACCCTACCATAGTCAATAAGTGCTATCAAATGACACTCAAGGTAGAGGAAAAATGGAAGAGAAAGAAAGAATTTGGCAAAGGGAAGAGCAATGATAGTGGGAATAATTTTAGAGGTAAGGGAAACTCTTGGAACAAGGGACAAAGTAATGACAACAACAAAAAGATCCCTAAGCAAGGAGACAAACAAAATAGTGACTCTAATTCAAGAGGAAACTATAGAGGAAGGACAAATTTAGGAAGGCCCAACAAGGACACCATGTAGGAAGATGCCCTAAGAAGAAGAACAACAACAACCAAGGTGAGAGGAGAGAAACACTTGTCCAAGAAGTTGAGCAAGAAGACAATACTGATGCTAGAGACTTGGAACTAGAAGAGTGAACATGCTTGATGATGAGGTAGGTCTTCCTTCAAGTACCACAAACCCAAGAACCAAAAAGGAAGAATCTCTTCAAGACAAAGATCGAATGTCATGGAAAGGTATGCAATCTTCTTATAGATTTTGGTTCAACTAAAAATCTTGTGTCTAGTGAAATGGTTTAGAAGATAAACCTACATAAGTAGCCACACCCTTACCCCTATCATGTTTCATGGTTAACCAAAGGCCAACAAACTCTAGTCACAAAACAAGCTTGGGTAGAGTTTTCTATTTCTAACTTCAAGGACAAGGTACTTTGCAATGTGGTTGAAATGGATGGCTCACACATCCTTCTAGGAAAGCCCTAGAAATTTGATGTTGATGTCATACATAATTGTAGGAAGGACTCCTACTCCATCACTAAAGATGGGAAGACCTTCATTATGAAGCCCCCACTAGATAATAAATCTAAAAAGGAACCTATTATGATTATCACAAGAGAAAAGGAGATGTTTAAAACCTTGAAAGAATTTTATATGGATCCATTTATCTTAATCTCAAAGCCCAAATATAACATCAGGACAGATAAAAAAGAACCCATACCAAATGAAGTTATATAACTGCTACAAAAGTATAAAGATATCACTCCTAGTGACCTATCCACTAGCCTCCCTCTCATTAGGGAAATTAGTCATTAGATAGACCTCATACAAAGCTCATCCTTGCCTAATAAGGTACCATATAAAATGATACTATCGCAACATGCAATTATTGTAAAATAGGTCACTAAATTATTGGAAAGAGGGCTCATCCAAAAGAGTTTTAGTCCTCGTGTTGTACCTTCAATCTTGACCCCTAAAAAGGATGGAAAATGGAGGTTATGTATTGATAGTAGGTCCCTAAAAAAAATCACACTAAATTATAGGCTCCCCATGCCAAGGATTGAGGACCTATTGGGTCGACTAGGAGGTGCTTGCTACTTCACCAATACAAACTTAAAGTCTAGTTACTATCAAATTAGAATCAAGCTGAGAGATAAATGGAAAACAACATTCAAGACTATTGAAGGTTTTTTTGAATGGTTAGTGATGCCCTTTGGTTAAAGAAATGACCCTAGTACTTTTATGAGGCTTATGAATGAGATATTCAATCATAGCAAGGAAGACCATCTTGATCATGTGGAATAGGTACTAAGAAGACTGCATCAACACAAGTTGGTAATCAAGTAGGAAAAATGCATGTTTATTAAGAAGGAACTTATGTTCCTAGGTTTTTTCATCTCACAAGGTACCCTCAAGATGGATCATGAGAAGGTAGATGCAATCATTAATTGGCCTCCACAAAATAATCAAGGTTATGTAAGAAGCTTCCATGAGCTTTCAAATTTCTATAGGAAGTTAATTAAAAATTTCAGTCATGTCTGTGCACCAATGCTTGAAATAATAAAGGGTGGAAAGAAGACTAAGTTCTCATGGATGAAGAAAGCCAATGATGCATTCCAATACTTGAAGAATAGAGTCTCCCAATATCCTATTTTGGTTCTCCCTGATTTTAATAAAGTCTTCACAGTGGAAATAGATGCAGGAAATTTGGCTATAGGTGTAGTTCTAAGCCAAGAAGGCAAACAAGTTGCTTTCTTTTCAGAGATATTGAATAAGGCTAGGAGAAAGTACTCTACATATGACCTAGAGCTCTGTGCCATGGTCCAAGCCCTCAAGAAATGGAGGCACTATTTGATTCCAAAGTAATTTGTAGTCTACATGGACAATCATGCATTAAGCTTCCTAAATTCACAAGAAAAACTTTTAGTCAGGCATCTCAAATGGGTAGAGTAATTGTAGGCCTATACCTTCAACATTAAGCATAAAAAGGGTGTAGCAAAAAAGGTTTTTGATGCTCTTAGTAGGAGGATTGGTCTTATTGAAGAGATTAAACTACAAGGTGTTGGAATTTAGTCTTTCAAACAATTGCACCTAGATGACCCTAATTTTGCAGAAACATATCAGATTTGCACAAAAATGGAGGGTAGGTACCATACTAATTTTTCTAAATATTTGATTCAAAATGGGCTTCTATTCAAGGAAGAAAAATTATGCATATGAAAGTGTTCAATGAGAGAAATTATAATAAGAGAAAAACATTGTGGTGGCCTAGGAAGTCACTTTGGCATTGAACAGATAGTATACATGGTGAAGAGAAGTTATTTTTGGCCCAAGTTGAACAATGAAGTTAAGAAGTTCATTGAATGTTGTAATTTTTGCCAACAAGCTAAAGGGATGACAAAAAATCAAGGGCTCTACCAACCCTTACCAATCCCTTCAAGACCTTGGGAATCCATATCAATGGATTTTGTCATGGGACTACCTAAAATCAAAACAAGGATGTGATAGTGTATTTGTCATTATGGACAGATTCAACAAAATTGCCCACTTTGTGACATGCAAGAGTAAAAATGATGCATCTCATATAGCCAATATCTTCTTCAAAGAAGTAGTTAGAATTTGATGAGACCAAAATATGGTCTATTTTATCATTTCATTTTTAGTTGAATTTGCAAACTTTCTGAAAACTTTGATGTTTAAGAACATGATGTTTATGATAATTTTAGACAAATGTGTGCATAATTACTTTCAAGGACTAAAATGAATATTCTATGAAATGATATGTCATTTGATTATAAAATAGTGAGAATGATGTTTTTCTTCCTTAGCTAGGTTGGGTAGGTTTCCTACAGCAATGTGACATAGGGTAAATGAATTTAGATGACATATTTATAATTGGTTTTGATGTATGTTATTACTTTGGAGGCACTAATATTTTGTAGATTCAAAGGTGAAGTCAACTTAGCTAAGTGGAGTTAGTAGCCTAAGAAAATGGTGGTAAATGTCATTAATGACCTTCCACATCACCAAATTTTTCATCCATAATAGCCAATACCTATTTTTTAGGAAAGTGAGACTCAAAGTAGGAAATCTAGGGGTCATGAGCTTCTAAATTCATGTTCCATTTGGTGCCAAAGTTAATACATCTCTTGTAATATTTAATGCCATCCACTATTTTTCATAGTTAATGGAGTTTAAAATCTAGAAATTATGTTCCTAGTTTGTGCTTAAATAATCGGAAGTCTATGTTCTAGAAATAATAATTAATTAGTGGTTTTAGTATAAGGAAGAAGTTTTCTGAGTTTTTTAGTACTAAATGTAATCTTATTGTTTATCAATATGTATGCTTACTATTGTTATGAACACAAAGATCATTTTAGGTTTCCATCTTTGGGTAGTTCCACTTCACTTCTCTATGGGGGCCCATACAGGAAGTGAACTAATTAATTAGCATAGGATTTTCCTTTAGTTCATAGAACTAGAGTAGACTCTACTATTCCTACAACCATTGATAGTAGAATTAGTGGACTATTCCTACAACATAGGCAGTTGAAGTAGTTCTTAGCTATATTTTCATGCTTTGTTAAAATATATTTGATTCTCAGCTTTAGCATAGATTTCTTGTAGAATAATCATTTGAATTTATGTAGAATGATTCTGAAGTTGAGAGAAGTTTGAAGCATATATTTTGCAAACATCATTTCAAGTTTATGTCCTTGGTTGATAAAATTAAATGAGTCCAAATGAGTTGGGTTAGAAATACTTGGGATGTCCAATTCTAGATTAAGTAGTCCATTACTATAGCATTTTGATCCCTTTCTTTGTCCAAGTATTTTTGGCACCATTGCTGGGGATGGTGTTAATTCAAACCAACCTTTGTAGTTGCGCTTTTATTCCTTGTAGAATAGAGTTTAGTGTTAAAGAAGCATGTTATGCATAGAAGAACAAACCACCTTGGGAGATTCCTTCCTCATGATAATCAAGAAGAACCATCCAATGATGTTCATCCAAAACTAGATGAACCCCAAAAAGAGAACAATGAAGATGAACCTTTTTAAAATTTATTTGCTAATATTCAAGCTAAAATACCTGCTTCATCTTTAGAAGAATCACTCCACTTGAATGAAATATTTGTTGAGCTTGCATATCAAGATAATCCACTAGCCATTGTTATACATCAAGCACCACCTCTTCCTCCAGGAATGGCTATGCCTACCTTTCCTTTTCATAATCCACCTTAGCAAGGGAATCCAAATCTGAAGAACATAGCTACTACTGCCCTTCCAAAATTCTATGGCCTTATTATAGAAGACCTTGAAACCTTTCTCATTGAGTCTAACATTCTCTGTAGGAGCTATGACTACACAAATGATTCCCATAGGTTGAAGTTGTTTCCCTCTACCATAAAAGAGGTTTCTCTAAGATGGTTTATGGGGTTGGGTGAAAATGTTGTAGCAAACTAGATTGAAATGAGTAAGATGTTTCTTCAAAAATATAAAGAATATTTTAAAGGTCAAGATATGAAGGGGGATGACATTTTTAAAATGTCACAAAAGGAGGATGAAACCTTGGAAGACAATGTTTTGAGATTCTTGTTCAATGTGCATAAAATACACAACATAACTTAAATGAAGAATCTAAGGAGCATCTTTTTCTGAGAGGTGTGCAAGAAGAAAGCATGGAAGCTTTGGACCTAATGGCTAGAGGAGATGTTACACAAAGGAAATGGAATGAAATCAAGGAGATATGTTAGAACTATTCAAGAGCTACTATGAAAAAAGGTAGAGGACTAAGGAACCTACCACATAAGACCAATGGTGGATTATGAGTATCTAAGATGGAGTTATCTAACCTACTATCTGATTTCAAGAAAAATATCATTAATGATGTCACTACTTAGTTGGATACCATGCAAGTCCAAAGGAAAAAGGATGAAGATGATGCTATGCTGACTGAATTTTGCTCTCGTTGTAGAGAAAGGAAGAAGAATTACACATGCAAGACCATTGCAATCATGAATGCACATCCAATGCCCTCTGAGTTCAAAGAAATTGACAAGGATATAAGAGAAGTGATTTATCTTGCTCAAAATTGACCATAGGCTCAGAGACACGGTATGCCTCAAGACCCTCTAAATAATTTTGGTTATAGTAATAATTAGTGACAAGGCACTATTCATCCAAATTTTGCCCCTCAAGGACATAATTGGAACAATAATTGGCCCAACCAATAGCCATAGTATAACCAATCCTACCAACAAAGACCTCAATATCCCCAAAAAAATAATCAATGGCCTCAACAAAATAACCAGTATCCTCAATGGGGCCCTCCCTAGCAAGCTATCTACCAAGGGAATTGGTAGAAACTATTAGGAATGCTTTAGAATAACTTTGGGGGGGGGGGGGGGGGGGGGTGAATTAGTTATTCAAAGTCTAAATTTCCTAAAAAAACTTTTTTACTAAGTATAGATAGCCCATTTAAACTATTTATGCATCCAAGCTAAAAATTCTTCTTAGCAAGTCATTGATAAATCAACGTGCATCAATAAGACATGAAAAATCAAAACATGGCATAGTGATTTATGTGGAAACCCAATTTGGGAAAAACCACCAATAACATGCTATTCCTTTCTCACTCTTCTGAAGTCATGCCCTATGAAAGGCCTTCCCTATTAAAGGTCACAAAACACACTATTAAATGTGACCTGGTTAAGAGATTTCAACCACCCTACTAGAAGTGAGCCTAGTTAAAGGACTTTAGAACATTCACTTGGAATGTTACCCTATTAAAGGATTTACAAAATAGTTGTTAAACCAACCTAAGTCCATAGGACTTTTCCATAATTGATACAATTGCTAGATAGTAATATAAAGGCTTTTGATCTGATATAACTTACAAATGTAACTTGCAAATTTTAGATCTCAATTCAATTCACAAATTTGGTTGGCTTTCAGTCTTTGCAACTCTGTCAGCGTGTCCTCTTTTCAAGATTTGTCTCCTCAAGTCTCCATGCTTTTTGTGCCAATGCAATCACCTCTATGGTCATCTATAGTAGCAGAGTCTTTATACTCTATTCTTCCCTCTCGATGCCTTCTCCTTGACACCACACACTCTCTCCTATCTCTCTTTGCTTCTTGACCTATAACTCCTTAAGTATAATTTTGGAATACTTTTCTCACTCTAATCTTCTAGCTCTTATTTGTGGTTTGGATGGATTAGGTAAGATACAATGTATCTTCCCATTATCTTGTTTCTTCTAGAAACATCATGTGGAATCCATCTATATTCGTCTAAAAATGGTCAACCTAAAATTTTGTGCCACTAGCTCAACATTTTTATCTCCCATTTGGTTCACAAAATTTAAGGTAACAAACTTGTCAGCTCAAATCTGGCAAATATTTTACTTTTCAAATAATCTAGCAGCTCAACACTATTGACTTTCTGATGCTCAACACATACTATGTTACTTAACACCTTCTATGGATTCACTTGGCATCAACTAAGTTTTATTGATGCTTGACATTTATTAAATTTTGTCTTTCTCAACACTTGAACTTTCCCAACACCTTTTGTTTCACTCGACACACACTATATTTTGCATTTGGTTGGCACTTACTAATAATCTACTCAGCATGAACTAACTTGCTTAGCACCCAGTAATGAATTTAGTCAAGCTTTGCAGATAATTTTGTTATAACTTATTCTTCTAAAGTGTCTAAGAGTAGCCAATCTTTCTATCTTCAAGTGTATTATCAATACATCATTTTACCATTTCCTTAATTGATCCTTGTACTTCATTACAAAATCATAACTCAACCTTTCCCTCAAGTGCTTTTGTTACATCTTATTGATTAAATCCTCTTCATCAATCAACTAAGTGATAGTACTTGGATCTTATAAGCAATTGTCATTCCAGCAAATAGTAAGTTTGACATCAGTGACAAAACAATGATTGAAGACATTCTTTATCAACAATCTCTCTTCTTCAATAGTGATCTTTTCAATTAGATTTCAACAATCTCCCTCTTTGGCATTGATGGCAAACCCAATTGATCAACCAAGTTATCAAAATGCTAACTAGGTTAAAATAGTAAGTCAAATGCCAAAAAGAAAACCTTGTATCCAAAATTATTCATTCTATTAGCAACTTTTAATTTCTTATGACTCCCTTTAAATTTTGTAAGTAACTCCCTCTTTCAAAGTATTGGGGATCTCTTTTGCTAATACACTATCTTCATTCTTTTTGTTCTACTCCCTCTCTGATCTTGTCATCCTAATTGATTTTTGTTTGTGTTTTTTTATTTTTCTTAGCTACTATTTCCTTTTCTCCTTCTTTTCTACTATTTCTTCCTTTACACATTTGATCCTATAGATTTGATTAGTTTATGCTATTTCTCCCTCTTTGACAACAATTCCAAAGACATATTATTTTAGCATCTTATCATGCAAGTTTAGTATTTGTAGGAACTCCAATTTCTCCCTCTATCACCTTGCCTATGACTTATTTGGAATTTTAGTATTTTAATTAATTCAAGAAAAACCTAAAGTAAGTATCCTCTACATCAATTTATATCATTTCAGCAATCAATTCATTTGATGCAGGGCAGTCTTGCTATTATTTAAACAACCTTGGATAGGGGTATCACCCCTACCTTACCTCTAAGATACTCAAATGAATATTTAGGTAATGGTTTTGTGAAGATGTCAGTAATTTTTTCCTTTGAGTTGACACATTCCATTTTTACTTATTTGTCTTTGGCCACTTTTCTTACATAGTGATACTTAATTGCAATGTGCTTTATTTTTGCATGCATTTCAAGTTTATTTGATATGTTGATGCCACTTGTGTTATCACAATAGAGTATCATAGATTTAGTTATCTCTTCCTTCATACCTTTCAACAGGTGCTTGATCCATACAAGATTGTTGAAGTTGATGGCAGTAGCAATATATTCAGCTTTAGCTGTGGACTGTTAGGTACAACTTTTCTTTCTGCTAGTCCAAGTGACTAATCTTTTACCTAAGAAGAGTGCTCCTCTGCTAGTACTTTTTATATCATCTATATTACCTCCCCAATCTACATTAGTGTAGGCATTCAAATCAAACTTTTCAATCCTCTTGTCGTATAAACCAAAGTCATATGTTCCTTTTAGGTACCTCATTATTCTTTTTACTACCATAAGATGATTTTCTCTTGGGTTTGCAAAAAATCTTGCCACTATTCCAATAGATAATGCAATGTTTGGTCTACTATGTAGAACATATTGTAACTTTCTAATCATTGATATGTACATTATCTAATTTAGTTCAGCTAACTCATCATTCTTGGATAACTTATGTCCTATTACCATTGGTGTACTAACTAGTTTTGAATCCTCTAAGCGAAATGTTTTGAGTATCTCTTTGATATATTTTGATTGAGTCAAAAATATGCCATGTTTTAGTTGATGTACTTGCAATCCAATAAAGAATTTGATTTCCCAAAACATTGACATCTCAAACTCATGTTTCATCTGATCAACAAAATCTTTGCATAGTGCATCTTTTCCTCCAAATATTATATCATCAACAAAGATTTTAGATATCAAAATGTCTTTACCTTTTTCTATCCTAATATATAGGTTATTTTTGTCATCTGTTCTCTCAAATTCTATCTTCACAAGATATTTGTGAAGTCTCTCATACCAAGCTCTAGGCACTTGTTTCAAACCATAGAGTGCTTTATGCAATTTGCAAACCATATCCTTGTTGTTGTCATTAACAAATCCCTCTAGTTGTTCTATTTAGACTTCCTCTTCTAGTATACCATTTAGAAAAGTAGACTTTACATCCATTTGGTAGACTTTAAAACTTTTGTAAGTAGGATATGAAAGTAGAGTTCATACTCCTTCCATCCTTGCAATAGGGGAAAATGTTTCCCCATAGTCCAGTCCTTCTTCTTGTGCATAACCTTTGTAGACTAGTTTGGTCTTATTTCTTGTCATCTCACCATTCTCATCTAGCTTGTTCCTAAATACCCACTTGGTACCAATCACATTTTTATCAGCTAGTCTTGGAACTAAAGTCTAGGTTTTGTTCTTCTTTATCTTCTCAATCTCCTCTTCCATAGCTTTACACCAATTGCCATATTGTAGTGCATCTTTCACTATTTTGGGTTTAATCTTGTTTAGTAGGCATGATTCATTTCTTAGTCTATTCCTTGTCATTGGTCTGGCTTCCTTGTCACCAATGATTTGTTTAGTAGGATGATGTCTTCTCACATACTTGGATAGCCTTGATTCTATCCTTGTTTCCATGTTTGGTCTTTCAACTTCAGAGTCATTGTGCACATCTCTTTGAGGTAGCTCAAAATCTCTTTCATGTGTACTAATTTCAAAGTTAGAATGTGCATTTTTTTCATTCTACAACTCAACTTTTGAATACAACTTGACATTCAACGGTTATGACTCGGCTAATACTGAAACTTGTTGTTGATTCCCAACTTGATTGGTAGCTTCTTCAGGCATTCCTTCATAGAAGTATACAAAAGATCTGTACTCTTTTGGTTTCTTGATGGATTCATCAACTTGAACTTTTGTATGTTCATCAAAGATTACATTTTCACTCTCCATAATTTTGTTAGTGTTAGTATTTAAACACTTATATGCTTTACTTCTAGTAGAGTATCCAAAGAATATACCTTCATCACTCTTTGCATCAAGCTTGTCATTTCTAGAGTCTTTAAGAATATAGCACTTAGAACTAAACACTTTGAAATTTTTTACATTGGGTGAGTGACCATACCATAATTCAAAAGGTGTTGCATTTGTACTTTTCTTGATTTGTACTCGATTCAAGGTGTAGATAGTTGTACTTACAACTTCTCTCCAATACTTTAGAGAAACATTCTTCTTCATCATTAATAGTCTAGCATAGTCTATCACTAATCTATTCCTCCTCTCTACAATTCCATTCTATGGGGGAGTTCTAGGTGCTGATCTTTGTCTCTTAATTCCTTTATCATTGCAAAATGTCTCAAATTATTTTGATGCGAACTCTCCTCCTCTCTATGATCTTAGGCACTTCAGACTCTTCCCTGTTTCTTTCTCAACCTTGGTCAAATACCACTCAAACATTTGAAATGCATCAATTTTTTTTTTTAAGATCATGACAGTCATCATTCTAGAGTAGTCATCAACAAACAACATTATATATATGTCTCCTTTGTAGCTTTGCACTTCTATTGGGCCAAATAAGTCAGTATGGACTAACTCTAGTACTTCTTTGGAAGTATAGGTTTTTGTTTTGAAACTTGACTTGGTCATTTTTCTTAGCTGACATTGTTAGCACATTGTATTGGCAAGCTTCTCTAGTTTGGAAAAACCTCTAACTTTCTTCATGTTGTTGATGCTAATCATATTATCAAAGTTGACATGACATAGCCTTTTATGTCATAGCCACACATCATAAAATCTTACAATACAACATGCATCATCCTCTATATCCAGGTAAAAAAAATTACTCCTAGTTTGGTCTCCTTTTCCTATCAGATTTCCATTAGTGTCATAAATTTTAGTAGTTTTGTTTCCAAATTCTACTTTGCATCTTACATTGCCTAATTGTGACACACTTAGTAGATTATAGTTCAATCCTTCAACATAATATGCATTATCACATGAAATTTTCTCTGTGAGCTTAATGGAACATTTTCCTTTGATTCGACATGGAGCATCATTTCCAAATCTAACACTATTTCCATCATACTAAGTTAAGGTAACAAACTTACTTTTGTCTCCTATCATCTGATGTGAACACCCACTATCTATGATCCACCTATCATTCTTTTTTACATAGGTTACCAGTGTTATTGCCTCATCCTTCATAGCTACATATACTACCTCATCATCATTTTCATCAAAATTCTCTTCTTCAACAATGTAGCACTTTTTGCCTTTGTCTTTGCAATCTTTGCTATCATCTTCTCTTTTGTTCTTATACTTGTTGCCTTCTCTATAGTTCTTCTTTTGTGTATACCTTGTAGCTATATGTCCTACTCCATTACAATTAAAAAAAATGATAGGCAACTTACCCTTGAATTTACCTTTGCCTCTATGAAATCTTCTGGCTAGCAATGCTTCCAATTGTTCCACATCTTCTTCATTTGTGCTGCTATCACTGGATGCATATTTTATCTTTCTTTTATTCTTCTTTAGTTTCATCTCTTTAGTGTCTTTCAACAACAACTTAACCTTGAAAGCAGATTCAAGATTCTCAGGTCTATAGTTATCAAAGTTGGATAACTCAAATGCAGTAAGTCTTCCCACTATACCTTCAAGAGTTATTTTATTTCCTGGTATGCATCTCAACTCTTGGATGGCTAATACTCTAATAACATAGATGGAGAGAAAGATTCTTAAGACTTTTCTAATAATAGTTTCATCATCTAAATGGCCAATCACACTTCTTATTGCACTTACTACTTCCTTTATTCTAGAGACATATTGAGCAATGTTCTCACCTTCCTCCATTCTCATGTCATCAAAATTTCCTCTAAGGCTTTCTCTTTTTTCTCTTTCAACATTCTTATCTCCTCCATAAATATTTGACAAGGCTTCCCACATCTTGAATGTAGAGGTACATCCCTTGATGTCATCAGATTCAACATAGCTAAGAGTAGAGGCAATCTCTAACATTGCCTGATTGTGCTCCTTCTTTTTCCTCATATCTTCTATAGTAGCGACACCTATTGGATCAACATGTTCCACTTCAATTGAGGTTTGTGCATGATCACCTATTGATCCAAGGTGTACCTTTATTAAAATTTACCATGCAGTGAAGTTATCTTTATTGAGCTTGGGAACTTCTCTCTTAGACATCTTGATCTTTCTACTTTTGGTACCTTTAAACCAAATCAATAGATGGCTCTAATACCAATTGTTAGGAATGCTTTAGAATAACTAAGAAGGGGGATGAATTAGTTATTCAAGGTCCAAATGTCCTAATAAAACTTAAGTATAGTGAGACCATTTGATGTAACTATGCATCCAAGCTAAACATTCTTCTTAGAAAGTTACTAATAAATCAACATGTAGGAATAAGACATGAAAAATCAACCCATAACATAGTGATTTACATGAAACACAATTTGGGAAAAACCACTAGTAACATGCTACTCCTTTCTCACTCTTCTAAAGTGATTCCTTGAGAAAGGCCTACCCTGTTAAAGGCTACAAAACACACTATTAAATATGACTTGGTTAAAGGATTTCAACCACCCTATTAGAAGCAAGCTTGGTTAAAGGACTTTAGAACATTCACTTGGAATGTCACCCTATTAAAGGATTTACAAAATGGTTGTTAAACCAACCTAAGTCCATAAGATTTTTCCCTAACTAATACAATTACTAGAGAGTAACAATAAGGGCTTTTAATCTAATATAACTCACAACATAACTTGTATATTTCAGATCTCAATTTAGCTCACATATTTTCTTGGCTTTCAATCTCTATAGCTCTATCAGCTTTTCCTCCTTTCAAGCTTTGTTTCCTTGAGTCTCCATGTTCATTGTTCTAATGCAATCACCTCTGTGGTCACCTATCAAAGTAGAGTCTCTATACCTTTTTCTTCCCTCTCGATGCCTTCTCCTTGACACCACACACTCTCTCCTATTTCTCTTTTCTTCTTGACTTGTAACTCCTTAAATAGGAGCTTGGAATACTTTTTCCACTCTTATTTTTGGTTTAGATGGATTAGGTAAGATACGATGTATCTTCACCTTATCTTGTTTCTTCTAGAAACATCATGTGGAATCCATCTGTATTCACCTAAAAATGGTCAAACTAGAATTTTGTGCCACCAACTCAACATTCTTATCTCCCATCTAGTTTACAAAATTCAAGGTAACAAACTTGTCAACTCAAATCTAGTGAATCTTTGACTTTTCAAATAATGTAGTAGCTTGGCACATACTGTGTTACTTGGCACCTACTATGGATTCACTCAACATCAACTAAGTTTTACTAATGCTCAACACTTATTATATTTTATCTTTCTCAACACCTGAACTTGCTCAACACCTTCTATTTCACTTGGCACACACTAGATTTTTCATTTTCTTGGCACTTAGTGATAATCTACTTGACATGAACTAACTTGCTCAACACCCACTAATGAATTTAGTCAAGCTTTGCAGACAATTTTATTATAACTTATTCTTCTAAAGTTTCTAAGTGTAGCCAACCTTTCTATCTTCAAGTGTATTATCAATACATCATTTTACCATTGTCTTAACTAATCCTTTTTCTTCATTACAAAATCATAACTCAACATTTCCCTCAGGTGCTTTTGTTACATCTTATTGATTAAATCCTCTTCATCAATCAACTAAGTGATAGTACTTGGATCTTATAAGCAATTTTCATTCCATAAAATAGTAGGTTTAACATTAGTGACAAAAAAATGATTGAAAATATTCTTTATCAACAATCTCCCTTCTTCAATAATGATCTTTTTATTCAAATTTCAATAGCAACCACCTCAGTAGGGGCCTAACCAACCATCTTAGCAGCAAGCTCTAATGCCTCTACCTCTTGTAGCCAATGCTAGGCCACAAAAGCAACCAAAACTTCCTACTCAACCAACACTAAATCCCAATAATAAGCAATAGGCTTATTCTTTGCAAATAAATGATATTCATCTAAGGTTTGGAACCAAGTTGCCTCCACCTAAAGGATCTATAATAACTGAGGTTGTTGATACTAATTTTTTTCTAAAACATCAAATATTTGATGCTTCAATTCCCCCATATATACACGCAATTACTCCTCCATATCTACAAAGGTTAGTTCCTATAGCTCCATCTAAACCAAATTCTATAGCAACTGATCTCCTAGACTAGCTTAAGGAAATGACTATCTAGATTCTCTTATTAGATGCACTTAAGGAGATTCCACTTTACAATAAAGATTTAAAGGAAGCATGTTTCTAGTAGTCTAGTGGAAAGAAAAAGGATCCTCCTACTATCCATGTTTTGGGACAAATTTTCTATTTAATGTTGAGTAAAGCCTTGACGCCTAGGTATTCTGACCTAGGAAGTCCTATGGTTACCATACACATAAATGGCATACAAATTTAGAATATTTTGATGGATTTGGGAGTATCAATTAATGTCATAACTAGAGAATTCTTGTTAAGACTTAGTATTATTGGATAAACGGACAATCCTATAATACTTTAGTTAGTAGACAACTCAACTGTCAAGTCTGATGGTATGATAGAAGATATCATTGTAACCTTGAATTCCTTAGATTTTCCTTTAGACTTTATTGTGTTGTCGCCTAGAGGAACCCTTGGGGGATATCCATTAATCTTAGGAAGACCTTTGGTGGTCACTATAGATGCATGCATTGCATGTCAATTAGGAAAAATGACAATATTGAATGGTGCCAATACTAAAAAGTTATCTATGTACTCTCCTACACAACCTGAACTATATCTTGATCAAGTTTCTTGGCTAGACCTTGGTGATGATCCTTTAGAAGCTAATTATATTCAATAGCTTAGGATGCTTGAGAGAAATCCATTTGTTGTATCCCAGGAAGAAGATGATATATTGGCTGCAATCCTTATTAATCAATATGATTCTGAGGAGTCTTGTTCTAAAAATCCTACTAGATCCTTACAAATTGTATTGCCTAAATGTGATACACCTCAATATCTTGTAGAACCTAATTACCTTTATACATTTTTACCCCATGAAATCAAATCTCCATCAACAATAGAGGTTTTAATGATGGATAAAGTAAAGAGAGCTGAGATTGTTGTAGGAAAAGAGCTGAGTATCAATAATGACCTTACTACATCTTAGATAACAAGTCTCATTAAACTATTGCAAGATACTCAGCAAGCCTTTGCATGGGACTATACTAACATGAAGGGTTTAGATCCTAGCCTTTGTATATATAGGATATTTATTAACTTAGGATGTAAGCCAATGAGACAACCCTAGAGGAGAGGAAACCCATCATTAAAAGATATAGTCAAAGTAGAGTTACAAAAACTTATTAGTGCTAGATTTATCTATCCTTTTTTTGATAGCTGGTGGGTGTCACCTCTAGTTATTATTCCAAAGAAGGGATGAAAATGGAGAGCATGTGTAGACTATAGGGAGCTTAATAAAGCCACTTAAAAGGATCAATTTCCTTTGCCATTTATTGATCAAGTACTACAGAACCTAGCAGGAAGGAGAGATTTTTCATTTTGAGATGGTTTCAGTAGATACAATCAAATCCATATCTCTCTAAAAGATCAATATAAGATAACATTAACCTATCCATGGGGAACATTTTCTTACTATTTCTTACCATTTGGATTATGCAATGCACCTTCAACTTTTCAATGAACGGTACTTAGCATATTTTCTAACATAGCCACTAATTGTGTTGAAATCTATATGGATTATTTCACCACTTATGGTGACACATTTGAACAAGCTCATGCCAACTTGGAGAAGGTGCTAAAAAGGTGTCAATAATACAATCTTTCTCTAAATAGTGAGAAGTGTTATTTCATGATGGAAGAAGGAACTGTTCTTGGCCACTACCTTTCTTCCTTTGGAATTCAAGTGGACCCTGCAAAGATTGTTGTAATTACTAATCTACCAATGCCAACCAAGCAAACTAATGTCAAAATATTTCTTCGACATGTTGGTTACTATAGGAGGTTCATCAAAGACTTTAGTGAGCTTGCTGCCCCCTTGTACAACTTACTCAAGAAGATAGCTGAATTTGAGTGGACAAAAGACTATGAAGTAGCATTCCAACAATTGAAGGATGTTTTGACTACAACACCTATTCTTAGAGGACTTGATTGGAAGCTACCTTTCCACATTCATACTGATGCATCTAATACTGCTTTAGGAGCATTTTTGGGACAAAAAGAAGGCACTATTAAGCATTTCATTTACTAAATTAGTAAGAATTTGCAAGGTGCTGAGCTAAATTATACTATCACTGAAAAAGAATTGCTTGTTGTTGCATATGCAATTAATTAATTTTGGCATTACATCATAGGCTATGAGGCTTTTGTCTATAGTCATCACTCTACTATAAAATATTTGATGAACAAACTTGCTATTTCCAGTAGATTAGCATGTTGGCTACTCCTCGTGCAGGAGTTTAATGTGAAGGTAATAGATAAACTAGGCCAAGCCAATGTAGTAGAAGATTTTTTGTCATGAATTCAAGTACCTGATGATCTTATAGCCATAGATGAAAATTTCCTTGATGAGCATCTATTTTGAATAGAAACTTATAACCCATGGTTCATAGATATAGAAAATTACCTTGCTACAAGAATAACACCACCACACTTTCCACCCAAGTAGTGTTGTCTCTTGCTGGAAAAGAGTTTCAACTTCTTATGGATAGTTGGGTTGATGTTCTACACTAGACCAAATCAAGTAACTCACCAATGTGTAAGGGAAGATGAAGCATATGCCATCCTATGGGCATGTCATGATGAACCATGTGGAGGTCATTTTGCATCAAAGAGAATAGCCTACAAATTTTTTACAACTAGATACTACTAGCCTACTCTCCACAAAGATGCAACAAAGTATACAAGGTAATGTGATCAATGCCAACACATGGGAAAGCCCCCTAAATCTAATGAAATGCCTCTACAGCCACAGGTGGTGGTCACACCTTTTGACAAGTGGGGTATTGACTTTGTAGGTCCAATAGAACCCTCTTCTCAAGGAAAATCATACATCTTAGTATGTACTAATTATGAAACTATATGGGTTGAAGCATAAGCTATGACACATGATAGAGACCACAAAGTAGTAGATTTTCTATATGAATGCATATTCACCAGATTTGGAGTACCTAGAGAAATTGTCATAGATCAAGGAGCTCAATTCACATCCAACCTAATTGCAAAACTAATGAATAAGTACATGATACATCATGGTACATCTTCCCCATACCATCATCAAGATAATGGTTAGGTAGAAATAAAAAATAGAGAGATAGAAGCAATCCTCACCAAGATAATTGTTATTCACAAACAAGATTGGGTTATCTAGCTTCTTGAAGCAATTTGGGCTTATAGGACTACATGGAAGAGCACCACTAGATTTACTCCATTTGAATTACTTTATGGTAAATCTGCTTCCATGCCTATAGAATTTGAGCACAAGACTTTAAAAACTACTTTGGAATTGGATGTTGATCTTTTAAAGGCTCAAGAAGATAGGTTATTGTAGCTAAATGCCCTTGATGAATACTGCAAATCTGTCCTACATAATACTGAGATAATTCAACAGTAGCAAAAGAAATGGCATGATAAGTTCATTTGTGACAAGAAGTTTTCTATTGGAGACTAGGCCTTGCTGATTCCTGTTATCAAAAAACTCCAAGAATATTCCAAACATGTTGCCTTGGACTGTATGAAATCAATTTTGTGTTTGAGAATGGTGTAGTGCAGCTCTCTACCATTGATCATGTTGACTTTAAACTGCTTGTTAATGGGCACTACTTAAAAATTGTACCATAAGCCATCTAGGAATGAAGAGTTCCTATAGAAATTTCAGCCATCTATTGATCCTATGATTCCTAAAGAAACTATAGATGAGTTTTTCACTCATTTTTAATCCTCTCTCTAAGAGCATTTCACTCATCATAATAAACTACTTTCTTAGTGAAAGTATTTTCTCCATAATAATTTCACCTCTCTCCACTTTTTTTCATCTTCCACCTCATCTCATCCTTTATCAACTTTCATAGTGGTATCATTTGACAACACAAATGACAAGGTTCATACACATACTCAAGTTAAAGCTTTTTCTTAATGTGTTGTTCTAGTTTTAGTTACCTTTGTCACTAGCAATTGTAGGAGCTATTGTCTAATTTAGTTGGGGGGAGGGATATTATACTTCATTCATTTTTTTTGTGATCATTAAATGTTCATGCTATTATTTATATGCCACCACATGATAAAAAAAATGATGTGATGTGACAGTTACCTTTATGTCACACATTTTTGCAAACTGGTAAGTATGAGTTCCAATTGAGGTACTTAATGTAGAATTAAGTGATCTTAAATGCTAAAACATCAATTACTTAAAACAAGTACTATCACTTGTCTTCTCATCTTGTTCCAAGAATTTTCATTTTTTAAATTGCTCCTATAATCACTCCAAGGGAACAATGGGGGGTGATTTGAAAAGAAGAGAAATAGCTAACCATACAACATTGTTGGGAGACCCAGTTTGCTTGCCTATATTTCAAGCCAGGGGGTGGACAAATTACATGTTCAAATTGTCTACATGGGATGAGGAGCTGACCTTATAATTTTTCCAGATGTTGAGGGATAGTTTTGTGACAGTCAGAGGAATAAGGGTTCCATTTTCACCCAAAATTGCAACTGAGATAATGGAATCACCTCTAGAAAGAGAAGAGTTTTCAAATGCATTAGACCTAGTGTTAGCCAGAGCCCAATTTATAGTGCACATAGACCCACAACTTCAGATAGACCAAAAACAAGGTACAATCTACACATCTTTATGAAAATTGTTTAACCAATGTGTTGTCTATATTGTGAGATATTTTACTTGTGAGGAGAGACATTCATATTTGCATGCCACACATCTCAAATTTTTGAGTTGCTTAAGATATTAGTCCCTTTGAATGTTCTTCATTTTATGTATCACATTTTGTTAAAAAGAGCTACTATAGTGGAAAAAGGAACCCCAAAAGATGTTTTACACCATTGTTTTATTTAGCTCATCATAGAAAAATCCCTCAAGGAACAACTTGGGATATCTTGGCATGATTTTATTTCAAACAATGTGCAAAACCCTATTTGGAAACCTTCAAAGCAAATTGAAGAGGAAAGAGAACCTCAAGAAAATCATGTAAACCCAGCACCAGGCTCTTCCTCATCTAGACCCAAGAGGTCATAGAGAACCCCAATTTACACTCCTATAGCTTCTACCTTTGGGTCAAGTCTAGCATTTGATAAGGGTAAAAGAAAAATTAAATTTTCCCCAAAAACTAGATCTCCTATAGTTCCTAGGGTTTACAAGAAGAAGAAAGGGAATGCACAAGAAACATCTCTAGAACTTCCTATAGCTATAAAGGTAGCAAAAGTGCCCCTCAAGTGCATAACTCAAAAGAGCCAATCATCTATAAAACTCGATGAGGGTGTGTCTTTTCAATCCCCTATGTCCAAAAATGTAACTATTGAAGAAGAGAAATTCTCTTCTTCTGACAAGGATAAGATCATCATTGAAGATGGTACAAATGAAGAAAGTGCAGAACATATTCTTGTAGCTATAGGTACATCCTTTGTCTAGCTGCCCATCATTTCTATAGATTCAAACAATGAAAATAGTGTATCTATCAGAGTTGTAGAATCTCCTCCTATTATTTAAAGGAGAGAATTTCATGAAAAAGATATTGGAATAAATTTGGAAATAGTTAATACTATTTTTGAACATATTCTTTTGCAAGGACTTGATCATTTAGCCCTTGCAGCCCAACAAATTGTTCCTCTTGGTCCTTCACTTGCATCACATGTTACTTACCATCCTAGTTCCATTGTTTCATTGTTAAGCATTGTTTCATAGTTATCTAATTAGTTAATTTAGGAGAGGGAAGAATGGAAAATAGAGAGAGAGAGAGAGAGAGAGAGAGAGAGAGAGAGAGAGAGAGAGAGAGAGAGAGAGAGAGCATCAACAAAACCATCTTCAATCAAACTCAAGATTTGATTGAAAAGGATGCATAGATTGAACAATTAAGTGGTAAAATTACAAAAGTCACTACCATGATTCCTAAATTGATGTCTCATCACTCTCCTTCTCCTATTTATGCTCTCTTTTTGAAAGAACAATTTGTCAATTATCAGATGACCTGTGTGATGCAAGATAAAAGTTTTACATTGAATACTCCTCAGGAATTCTTCCAAGCTTTTCATACTACCCCTGTAGCCATCAAAAATTTATTTCGTGAACCCTTTTTACATAATTTAGTAGTCTTTGACAACAAAGATTGAACCCTCTCCTTTATGTGGGTGATATTCAACTCAGGGCATTGATGTCTTGGATCCAAAATGAAGTTAGCAGAGAAAATTAGCCCCACCAGTACAGAGAATCAGAGTTGAGATCCCACTTTTTCTTAGGCCTGAAGCCAAGGATGCTAGAACAATGTACTATATTTGGTTGAAAGTTTCTCAATCAAAATCTAGAAACTACATTATTTCTCCTTTAAGGAAGGTTGTCTATTAATAATATAAAGCTATGGTGGAAACAAATCTTCCTACAACAAAGCAGGGAAATCAATGGTGCTGGATAGGATCGACTGAAGACTTGTAGAAGAAAGAACCTCATTCTCTATTGAACCTTATCATGGCTACTCGGTGAGAAACCTGGTACATTAAGCTAGGGGAAGAAATAAAAATCAATTGGATTCCTTTAACTTTTTAGCCTCCACTACTATTGCCCCCATTGCTTGCTAACAAACAAGATTTATGAAATTTGATATGATAGAAGAGCTTTGCAAATGGGAAGGGTACAAGAAGAGTAAAGGTTTTTATTGGAACTATGCTATAGGAGGTAAAGGTCAAAGTGTTCCCTTAGATTTTAAGATGGTTACGAGGGTCAAAAATTTCATGTTTCCTTGAGGAAAAGTCAAAATTTTAGTTGGGGGGAATGATGAGTCAAAATTTCTATTTTATCATTTCATTTTTAGTTGAATTTGCAAACTTTCTAAAAACTTTGATGTTTAAGAACATTATGTTTATGATAATTTTAGAAAAATGTGTTCATAATTACTTTCCAAGACTAAAATGAATATGCTATGAAATGATATGCCATTTGATTACAAAATAGTGAGAATGATGTTTTTCTTCCTTAGCTAGGTTGGGTAGTTCTCCTGTAGCAATGTGACATAGGGTAAACTAATTTAGATGAAATATTTTGAATTAGTCTTGATGTATGTTATTACTTCGGAGGCACTAATATTTTGCAGATTCAAAGGTGAAGTCAACTCAGCTAAGTGGAGTCAACAGCCTAAGAAAATGTTGGTAAATTTTATTAATGACCTTCCACGTGACCAATCATTTTTTTCATAACATCTAGTACCTATTTTTAGGAAAGCAAGAGTGAAAGCAAGAAATCCAAGGGTCATGAGCTCCTAAGTTCGTGTTCCTTTTGGTGCCAAATTTAATACATCTCTTGTAATATTCAACGCCATCCATTATTTTGGTAGTTGATGGAGTCTAAAATCTAGGAATTTTGTTCCTAGTTTGTGCTTAAATAATTGGAAGTCTATGTTCCAGAAATAATAATTAATTAGTGGTTTTTAGTAGAAGGAAGAAGTTTTTTGAGTTTTTGAGTACCGAATATAATCTTTCTATTTATCAATATGTACATTTACTATTGTTATGAATAAGAAGATCATTTTAGGTTTCCACCTTTGAGTAGTTCTACTTCACTTCTCTATGGGGGCCCACATAGGAAGTGAACTAATTAATTAGCATAGGATTTACATTCAATTCATAGAACTAGAGTAGACTTTTCTATTCCTGCAACCATTGATAGCAAAACTAGTGAACTATTTTTGCATCATAGGTAGGTAAAGTAGTTGTCAATTGTATTTTCATGCATTCTTAAAATAGATTTGATTCTTAGCTTTAGCATAGATTTCCTATAGCATAATCATTTGAATTTGTATAGAATAATTCTTAAGTTGAGAGAAGTTTGAAGCATATACTTTGCATCCACCATTTTAAGTTTATGTCCCTAGTTGATAAATTAAATGAGTCCAAATGAGTTGGGTTAGAAACAATTAGGATGTCCAATCCTAGATTAAGTAGTCCATTGTTGTAGCATTTTGATCCCTTTCTTTGGCCAAGTAGAATTCATGGCTTTCTTTAGACAATTGTATTAGATAGAGATGTCAAATTTCAAGGGCACTTTTGAAGACACTCTTCAAGAAGTTGGGTACAAATCTCAACTATATTTTTTCCTATCACCCATAAATAGATGGGCAAACTAAGGTAGTGAATAGGTCCCTAGGAAATCTCCTAAGATGCCTGACCAAGAAATACTCACAAAGTTGGGATATAATCCTGCCCCAAGTAGATTTTTCCTTCAATGACTCTATAAATAGATCAATAGGTAAAACTCCATTCCAAGCAGTATATGGTTTACGCCCTTAAGGACCATTGGATCTGACGGAACTCCTCTCTAATTTTAAAATTAGTGTTCAAGGCTAAGAATTGGCATAGATCATTACAAAGGTACAAAAACAATTGAAGGAGACTTTGCAAAGGTCTAGTTTGAAGTATAAAGAAAATGCTGACAAGAGAAGGAGAGATGTCCACTTCAAATTGGGAGACAAAGTTTGGGCTTTTCTAAGGAAGGAGAGACTACCTAAGGGAAGATACTCCAAACTAAAAATGAAGAAAGTATGCCCCTACTACATACTTTACAAAATAGATAACAATGCCTATTAAATATCCCTTCCTCCAACTTTGCAGATCTTCCCCATATTTAATGTGGTAAACCTCACACCATATAAGGCTACAATAGGTTCACCAAATTAGCAAGATGAAGATATTAATGATGAAGATTATGTTACGAATCTTCCATAAAGAAAACTAGTGGAGTTAGAGGAAATTTTGGACATAAAGATACTAAAGTAGACTAGAACTAAGAATTACATGTAGTACTTAGTTAAATAGAAGGGCCTCCCCAACATAGATGCTACTTGGCTAACAAAAGACCAAATCAAACAACATGACACCTCAGTGGATTTGCTACCCTCAATTAGGGACTTGAGTTCTAAAACTCAAAGGGAATATGGTAAAGGAGCACCTACTCTAAACTCACCAAAAAAAGTACCTAGGAATCCTAAACATTCTATTTAGGTTAGAAGTACTAGTCAGGCACATAAGACCTAGTTGTAAGACCTAGTTCTAGGATTGGCATGATTATAAGCCCCTAGCTAACTAAGGTCAAAATGGGTCAATAAGCCTAAAAATTAACATGATTCTATTTTTTCCATGTTTTTAATATTTATATCCATGTTGAATCATTTGCATAATTTTTGGACCAAATTTGGTCACTAAATTTGTAATTTTGCAAATTTTGCAAAAGTTGCCAACAACTTTTGAGCAACTTTCTTAAAAGTTGTCAAAAACTTGTAACCTCTTCTCCGAATGGATAAAATAGTTTAAAATGGTCATGTAACCATTTTGAATTCCCTACATAGCCCTCATAGGCAAGTGGTAGGAAGAATAGTGTAATTTGGCAATTTATTAATATATAAAAACAACATTTCTCTACAAATTCCATGTTTCAGGCCATTGTAATAATTGGTACAGATGTGAGGGCATGTATTAGTGATCTCAAAATTTGGAACATTTAATCTTCTTCCTTTTTCAATAAGTCTCATCCTTTGATCAGTTCTAGTGAGGGAGATATCAAATTTTTACTCTCGCTACCTAGAATTTAGCCTTAAAATCAACATTCCAATAGGGCTTGGTTGTTTTGGCACATTCCACCATGGGAAATTGATTCAAATTGGTGGAATAAAATCCTTATAAATTTATTTTTATATTATATAGGTTAGGAGTGTGAGAATGCAGAGGGTTGGATTTGCCACCATACCCTAGGTGTACATCTTTATGTGTACACCAAACAACAATTAAAGACAGTCACCCATAGAATTTGGTTGGGGATTCTTCAAAGATTGAAACCTTAAATTTTAGGTTATTTAACATGCCCACACATGTCTCCATTCTTTTTTTAAGCTTTGGCATAGGAGAAAGAGCACTTGTACTGCAATTGGAACCCTAATTAGGCCTATTAGCCCAGTCTAATGTTGCAATAGTAGCAACCTCTATGCATTTCCATCCTTTTGTACTTTGGCATGTTTTATAAAATTAAAAAGGGTATTAGAATCCCTAACCAAAACATCACCTTGTTTGGAAACATTCAAACTTATGATCCAATCTCACTCTAGGAAGGGCTATAAGCCAAATCCTTGGGTTGTGAAGCAACTTGGTGTTATGGGTCTCTTTTGAAGGAAAGAACCATTGAGTACTTGTGAGTAAGACCTAAATAGGCTAGAATAGTGATTTTAGACCACCCCTAGTCTTTGTATCCACCTTATGGGGTTTGATCTCTCTTTTTTGTTGAAGAGATTCCTTAATGAAATTGTGAGTTTTAGTGCTTAGGACCTTGTTAAGCCTAGTGATTAGGTTACCTTGCATTGTAGGGTTGTGATAACCTTCTCTAAGCTCTTTTCCATACCTATTATAGTTATTTTGCACTTGGACCCTTCACCTTGGGTGTTGAGAGATTTGGAAACAACATTATTTTCGTGTTGTTTAAAGGCTTCCACTATCCACTATTGCATCACTTTAGTTTTGTATGATACTTCACACTATACCTAAGTGATAGAATTTTTTATATTGGTATGATAGAATTTTATATGGGAAAAGTATCACATGAAAGTACTAAGAGGTATTGTATGATACTGAGAAAGTATCGCTCTATAATCATGACTGCTAAAAAAGGACAAAATCAACAAACCAAAAATGCAAGATAAAAATATAGATTGGGAGGAAAATCCATAATATTTTACCCCATGCATGGCACCAAAAATATACACTAAGTTTGTGCACTTCTCTAAACCCTTCTATTTAAGGTATCTCATAAATTGGAACACTTGAATGTCGACTTAGAGATCCCTATCTATGGAGTGCAAAGGTGTGTGTTTGTGCATATGAGAAGCTCCCAACTGAGCCTTAGAGACACAACCCTTGCTAGTAAACAATGTAATGAGAGATTCCTTAGACAAGAACAAGAACATAAATTTCCAAAGGAGTTCTCAATCATGAAATGCAAGAATGAACTATGCTAATATGGTGTGCAAGGATGCCACTAAACTAAGCAAGATGAGCATATTACAACTATTGCTAATTAGGCTATGTGAGTTATGTTATAAAAAAAAAATTTATTCTAAATGAATCTAATGCTAATATGAAGGATGTAAGAATGAGGTAAGAAGAATAGAAGTCCTCCTCAAGTGCTCTAAGAAACCTATCAAGAAACTTGCAACATAACATTAGCTCAAAATGGGATCCTTGGAGAGGAATAGATCTCTCTCTTTTAAAGGGATGCAAATGGTTGAGATCAAGATCAATAAATGGATGATCAAGGGTAGGGGTTGAATTTTGGCATGATCCATGTGCAAGATCAAGTCAAACAATGAGAGAGAGCTGACTTTTCATGTGAGACAACAACCTTTTATTTTAATTTGTAAATAGGAAAAAGACTTTATGTGTGCACATTGATTGGGTTAGAAGAATGGGGTATTTTATTTAATTAAAAGGGGACATGTTATTTTAATCAAATATGGACTTAGGATATTATATTCAAACTATAGTTTAAATTGTTTTTTAGCAATTTGGCCTAGAAAAATAATTAAATAATTTATCCAAAATATTGAGAAGGGGGTTAATAGTCTAGATGACCATTTTTAGGTGATTACACACATATCAAAGAAAATCATTTCATATTTTATCATAAGAGTGTATGCAAAGAATAATATCAAGAGCAAGTGAGTGAGATTGAAAAAGGAATTAGTATTGTACCTAGTCATAAGCATTACAAAGATTTAAAAAATGAAGGAGTCATCCATCAATTTGAAAAGGAGTTTGATGAAGAGACATTGAAGTCTTCCCATATGTCATTGAAATGAAAATTTAAAGAGAATGGTGAAGAAAGAGTAGTAGAAGATGAACCTCAAGTGACTTTTATTCCAACTTAGTTTTTGGAGGCTTCAGCTAATGAATTTGTTTGTGGAGAATACATTCATATAAATTCTCCATCTATCACTAAAGAGGGAACATTTGATGGTGATACAAAAGCTTCATTGGCTATTGGACAAGAAATTTCTACTAAGGCACATGGTAATGGAGATACAATTATGTTGGAGCCCTTCTAGATGCCAAAAACTCCTTCAAAGGATGAAACCTTTAGTTGTGAAAAAGCTAGTGAAGCTCTCATGAATGACAAAATTGATATTGATAAAAGCTTATAGGATCATCTCCAAGAATAAAAAGGTCCACCATGTGATAATATTTTTCATCTTTCCATAATATCATAATATAAAACTTTGAAACACTATGAATTCCATAAAGAAGGAAATAAAGAAATATGCAATTTCAATGAATGGGTTTGATGAAAGTACTAATAATTCATGGTCTGATGATTCTTATAGCCAAGGTAATTTTTTTTTTAAATCAAATGATGAATTCTACTATGATCAAGGTGTATGCACTGATTCTTTAGTTGTATGCAAGTACATCCTTGCACATTGTTGCCAAGTTGATATTTAAGATCATGACTCAACATTTGTACAAATTCAAGTTTCTTCATGCTATGAGTTATATAAGGGCTATCCAATTGGTTGGTTGATTTCTTTCACTCTAAACTAATAGAAATATCTTCAAAGAAAGGAATTTTGAATGCTTGAAGTTTTGATGTAGGAGCATGCTGGGGTAGTTGGCAATCCTATATGTTGGAAGTTCTTTGGACTTTGGAGTTGGAGGAATCGATTGAAAAAGGGTTGATTCTTAGTCATTATGGGTTGTTCTTGGGGTATAGTGTTACTTAAGAAACTTGATAATTGAAGGATCTTGGTGAAGCTTGAGATTTTTCTTAGTTGATTTTGCTTGGTCATCTCTTGGTGTTGCTCAGAAGGCATGCTCACTCGATAATTCTTAGCTTTCTCAGTGATGCTCAGGGAGCTTGGTAGGTGGGCTAGCTTGATGATTCTATATTTCTTGGTAGTTTTGTTGATGCTAGATCATGTAGTTTTATAAATGGTGTTCTTGAAAATTTGATCAGCCAAATTGGTGCATTTAATGTGCATAGGGTGTCATCATGAAATGGAGATTTCATAGGGATAAGTGTGGACATATTTGGGTCTTGGTTATTTATCCTATGTGTTTTTAATGTTTGTTGTAACTTGTGGCATATTATATTTCTTTGGATTTTAGATGATTCTATTTATAATTGGCCAACTTGTAGCCATGTAAGTATAAAAGAAGAGCTTGGTTAGAGTTGTAGGCAATCTTTTAGAGAGCTAGAGAGTATATTTTTGAGTTTAAATTTGAGGTTGTGAATTGTGAGCAGAGATAGTAGCTATGGATTAAGAAAAAAAGGGGATTAGTTGGTAGCTTTTGAGCAGAAGTTTAGATCTCAATTGAGGTTTCTCTTGATTGTTGTTGTGTTATAGATCTGGGCTAGCTAAAGTTTGGGTTGGATCTTAAGGTATCTTGTAAAACTTTTACTTTGTTTGTTTTGGCTATAACTAAGAAGGCCTTACAATCCATAACATTGCATGTAATCAATTGATTTATGAATACGAGTTATTTGGTATCAGATCTTTCATTTGTGTGTGGTGTTTTTACTATATGGTTACTTGTTGGGAACCAGATCACCTCTTTTGGGGGTTCATCTAGGTTTCTACTGCATCAAGTTTTGCCAAATGTTTTGACTAATAGTATGCAAGACAACACCAATGTGATTCAATATATTTTACAAATTGATGATGAGATATGGTTGTTTTTTATAATTCTAACAAGCTTTTCATATCCCATATGTGACAAATTATTAAACCTCATAAGTGTATGTGCACTAGATAATCATTCACTATTTTTTTCACAAATGTGCCTACTTCTCTCAACTAGTAAATGGTTTTATATAATGATTTTAAATTTTCATGCCTTGTACATAATGTGAATAGTTAAAGAGTTAGGGTATTTTTTAGTGGCTAATATTCACCAATTGACTAATTTTTGAAAATTTTAGCTAATAATTTAGTTCATAAAAATATTTAAAATTGCCACATTTTTATAAAATTAAGTTCTAAATATATCTAAATAATATAATGTTTTCCAATTAAATAATAGAATTTTGTTTTTTTCAAAATAATGTAAGATTCACCATTATTCTTATAGCTTGTTCTAGAGGTTGGTTGCTTAAAGTTTACCCTAGTTGGAGTTTTTCTTGTGTGACCTATTTTTGGTGTGTATCAGTATTTCTCTTGTCCATCTCTTTTATTGACTCCTATTTGTGTGACTCTATTTCCCATGTTGGATAACGCACTAATCCTTGAACCCATGAAATATATCTTTCAACAAGCCATTGTAGAGTTTGAACTATACTTACTAAATTTACTTGTGGTAGTTATCTCCCACGATGAGTTTTTGACATAATGATAATGTTAAGATGATGTTCTTTAAATAGTTTCTTTCCATTTAACTTTCCAAGTTATTATCTCATGATATACTTCTATTTGATTTCTAGCACCATGTCAAGTAAAGTAACATATGTAAGATGATTTTATAGGAACAACAACATTTCATAAGAGTTAGGGATGAATATGTAAGAAAATTTAAAAATTACAATATCATTGGTTGAATATATGAGTGACTAGACTACTCATTTCGTAGTATAAGAGAATCACATAATTAGAAGAAACAATTGTAGAAACTTCTCGTTTGTGGCATTTTTGAATTATAGTTACAAGTGATAAACTTATATACCTTTGATTTTGGGTGCATGCATAATAGATGCAAATAGTTGATTGACTAAGACACTAGAAATGTTAAAGCTAAAAAAATTGCTACTTTGTAGAGTTATCCATACAAAAGATCAATTTGATTAAATGATAAACCAAGAAAGTTTTTAATACATAATAAAGATATGTAAAATATCAATAATGAGGAGAGAAACATACCTTAAATTGATAAGGTTCTATGGAAAAGGAGATGTCAAAACAAAGAGGGGGTAAGATGATATACAAAATCAAGTTTAGATTAAAATTTCACCCTATAAATCAAGATTACATAATCCTTTTAAAAATGAATCATTCTCAAGATAACATTTGACATTCATTTATTCTTTAACATTCATTACTAGTACACATAAACACATAACATTCAATAACATGTGAACATAGTTAAACTTACCTCAACCAATTATAATTGATTTTGGATCAACTACTTGATTAGTTTGGAATTTTTTTTTCACAAAAAAACATAAAATTTTGAAACAATTGCACCAAAAAGAGCGCAAAAATGTGATGATTGTACACAGGTGATTTTTACACTCTTTTCGCATAATTATTCCCACATTTTTTTGGTTCAATATCCAACCAATGAGCATGTGTTCTGAATAATTATTTGTGGATTGTAAGCCAGGAAAATGAGAAATATCAAAGTTAAAAAATATGTGTTAAATGCAAATAAATTTGTAAACTCTAATTTGGTAAACTTATAAAGAGAACTACATAATTAGAAGAAACTATTATAGCATTTAAACACATTGTTAATACCCTCATGTCAATTTGCATTGATTGTAGAAGTTGGATAACATGATTTTGTAGGAAAAATATGAAACTTTTGTTGGTTTGGTTGAAGAATCATCTAATTAGAGACATTTTAACACTCTATCCAAAGTTGAAAGGTTTGGGAAGAAGAATCCATAGGGGTTCCTTTGTAATACACCCCATTTTGGGCATTAAAATTCATACACTGACCTATGTGAGGGGTTTTACCCAAAAAAACAAGGGGAGATCTTTTAGTATATCATAATGAAGCCTAATGAGTATCCATATCTACAATTTATTTAGTTTTTCCCTTGGGAATAGGCATAATTATTTAGTTTTACCTTGGGACTAGGCACTTTAGACTTGTTGGATTGACTATTTGGGTTGATTTGGTGGATTCAAGGCCCATGAAGTCATAATAGGTCACAAGATAGATTAGGCACTTGATTTGGGTTACTTAAACCTTGAGTTTGTATTGGGAAACTTGTGGGAAAGTACACCTTTTTAAGCATTTTGTCATTAAGACTTGGGAAGCCCCATATTGATCTACATCAAGTGGTCTTAGATCAAAATAGAATCATTCAGATAAAGGAAAGGCTATGCATGTTAGAAGTTGAGAAGTTACTCAAAGTTGTTAAATAAAAGGATTATAAAGTGAAGTCTAAAGGTAAGTGATATGTGGAGAGTACTAGATCCTAAGGTCTAGTTTGACCATTGATAGGGCTCTTGAATGTGAAGTATTTTTGGTATAATCATAGTTTGAGAATGTGATTTGGTATTGAGCTTCACATTTTTTTGAGAATAGTTTACTATTCTCTACTTTCTGATTTGACATGATTTTAACAACCTTTTAAAAGAAAAGAAAAACCTAGGAGTTAGCTAGAAACCATAATGGGTATTCTGAGACACAAACTAAAGGGACCAACTGACAAGACTCTGTTATGTCATCTCCACTTTGAACACTACAAAATTTAGGTGGATTTACCTAGTAATTCATCTTCTCTATCCAATTTGGAAAAAATTACTATAAATTCCAATATTGTTGCCCCTCTTTTGTTTTATAATATATTGGCAAAACTAAGTTCAGTGTGTTTAGATGAAGTTCATTTTAATACATGAATATTTGAGTCTAGGTCTAGATTCCTAAAGGTTAGGTGGTCTTTATTAGATTTTCCCAATACACCTTCTCTATCAACAAGCTGGGTGGGTTTTGATTTTGTCTTGTATTTATTTAGGTAGGTTTAGTACCCAATCTGATAAAGATCAATTTTCACTCATTGCAGACAAAGCCTGCTTACTATTTTTGTCACCGTGCTCTTGAAAGTTCTCTTAAATTCACATATCTTCACAAGACTAGCTCATGAAATATGAATGGTTGATAAAAAAGAATTGGCATAAAATCCCATGTTGCCTTCTCCACAATGATTTTTCAACCCATGAAGGCGATTTTCCATGAGGGCTCACTTGGAGACGTATCTAGCTTAAATAGATCCAAAGTGTGCAAATTTTAAGGAAAATTGATGTTTAAATATGGGATCAGACTCCTAAACATAAATTGGATTTGTTATTGCTCAAATACTAAGCCTTGGTGGAAAACCTTAATTTTCCTTCTCTTTGACGGGTTTCCAACCCATGAAGATAATTTTTTGCAAAATAGATAAAAGAGAAATACAAGATGCTAAGTGACATCCAAGTAAATCCATGTACCTCAACTAAACATCTTTAACGATCAGAAATATAGTTGCCAAAGATTCAACCAATAAGGAAATGTTGGTAGAAAAACAAAAATTGCCTCCTCTTTGGTGGATTTCCAACCCATGTAGGCAACTTTCTGATTATATAGAGAAATTAGGTGAACAAGAAAAATTCAACTCCCATGTTGGATCTAGTATATGATAGGATGATATTGGAATGAAATGAACCATTTTGGAAAGAAGATATGGTCAGGATTGTAAAGGAAACTTGGCAACAAAGAATATAACCGTTTCTACATAACCCATAATAGATCTGAAATAAATACGGAATTAAAATCCACATGCAAGAGAATAGACAACATACCCACAAAATTGTGACATAAGATATACCCTGGGAAACCCTCATTGAGGGAAAAACCCAGCCTCCAAAAGCATCCATCACCATGTATTATTCAGCAAAAAAACACCATTTCCATACAACCATGGAAGCCTTCATGGCCATAGCCACAACCAAGAAAACTATGTGAACAAGCATGAATCCACACATCCCATGCCATGCTTTCAACCTTCACAAATGCTCCCTTGGCTAACCTGTCAAGCCTTGTCCTACTCGACTCTTGCCTTTTTCCCTTCTCACTTGTCACTTATTCTACAACAACTACCCTTGTGGCTGCTTATATAGTAGCAAGTGCCACAAAACCACTAAGTGGTATTACATAAACCATATGCTAAAACCATGTGCTACCTAACCCACTGACCCCACATTTAATATTGGGCATTTAATTATTTTCCCCAATATTAAATAATTACATAAAATATTATCACAATGTTATAATACAACTCATCAAGAATATTCCATGGGAATCTTTACATGTTGCACGTCCATCTAGGTACAACATTAAATAATAAAAATAAAATAATAACAATATTATGCAATGTGTGCAACACCCATTATCTCAACAATCTCCCACTTGTTGTATACATTGCATAGGGTCAATCCATAGCTACATAAATGAATAAGGGAACAATCCCTCCCAGCACATCCACCATCATGGATCAAAATACACCAAGTGCTCCATCCTGGTACTCGCAACAAAATCAAAGTATCCAGCATCTCGAACATGAATGATCTCACCTCCTATTATGCCACTCCCACTGGACATACATAGAAGCCATCCAAAGAGAAAACCACCCAACCTGTCGCATTCGAAAATCATAAAATCTTGTACCAACTAAAATTCCAAGCACAAAAAACCTGATCTAAAGGTAATCACATGTATCCGTAGTTGTCAAAATATCCATAGCTGAAATAGCACCCATAGCAAAGTGCCAAACCCATCCAACTATCCATACCTCAAAGGTATAACAAGTGAATCTCATATCACCGACATATCAAATCTGCAACCTGCAATCACAAGCCTCAAGAGCAATACCTATCACATATATACCAAGAAGCTCCCACTACAAAAGATAATGTCAAATCTATAACCAATCCACTCACAACATCTCAAAGAAGTGAATCCATGTAGTATCAAGGACATCCATAATACATAATCCAATATCCTGCAAGAATAACTCTCGTAACAAGTCTCCAATGCTCTCCCAAGTACTCCATAACCAATAGAGGAAAGAGATAAATGAATAACCATGTCATCTCTCACATGACATACATGAGCACAAACCAATGATCATAATCTCCAACCAATCTCAAATCCAATGTAGGCAAAACTGAACATCCAGGAAGATAACCAAGACTGGAGAAACCATGCAAATCATAACATGTATCATGTCCTTCTACACACACCTCTAGATGTAAACTGTGCAAGTATGATCTCCTCCATAAAACCCCAACAAGAAGCCTCAACAACACCCAAACCATACCATATAACTCATTATGGATGTAAGCCTCTCACAAGAAGATCAAACTCAATAAACCCATTCCTAAACTAAGGAAAATGCCCAATATAAAACCATCTCCCAAACTCAACCAGCATAACAACATATGCATATGGAGATAACCAATGCTAAAACCATCTCTCAAATGAACCCTCCAGAACTAACTCATGTACCATAGCTCAAGATCCATTTCCATGAAAGACAAGCATAAATATAATGCAACTGAGAGAAAACAATGGGCTATACCTCTCAAGCAACAAACCGCCAAGTAGACCAAGAGTGGGGAATGAGAATGCTCATCAAGATACCCAAGTCTCCAACCAAGACTCATCTACGAACAATCTCCTCTCAAGTCCATATCAGGTGACTGCCCCTCGGACTTCCTGCTGAAACCATCAACCATCCCAACAAATACTTCTCTAATCCAAGAGAAATCAGCGTCACCACCGTCTCTAAGTATCCATGAGCACCTGTAACCAATCAATCTATGCCAAATCCAAATGCAACATAGCAATATCATGAAGTATCCAACTTATGATCAGTGTACTCAATACCAAGAAACTAAGCCAAGATCAATGTCAAAGTTCCAACCATGGCCTCAGGAACATAAACATGACAACATGATCTTACCATCTCAACTAAAGAGATAACATGCTCCATGTGAACATACCATAACATGTCACAACTCTAAATGCATATCAAGAGTATAGCATGACATAATAATGAAACCATCCTCATACCAAGGATAACATGCCAAATAAAAGCATAAACCACACCTTTTCCAAGAACCCTGTGAGTCCTCAAGATGCAACCATCTCCACACACCATGAAGAAAACCATCTCCACATACTAGGAAGAACCATCTCCATACACCATGAAGATAACCAAGAACTCCATGAGTCCTCAAGATCTAACCATCTTCACACACCATGAAGATAACAAGTGCACCATGAAAATGTCAAAAAAATGCTCTTGTAGCAACAGGATCTAAGACAAACCTCCAACATCTGCAAACACTCAATAAATATATCAATGCCAACAACTCCCACTCAACTGTGGTACCAAGTCACCTATGGCATCATAAAATCCATCTCCTATATGAAGATCCAAACTAAACCAGGAACTAATCCTGCACTGTCACCCCATCACTATCACAAGCTCCCACTAAACTGTGTATCCAAGCTATCCATGACATAATGATGAAAAAATCCATCCTCTAATCATAAGAATCAACCAGGGCATCAAACCATCAAAGAACTCAAAATGCACATCATGAGCTCCTCAAAAGAAACCATATAACCATGATCCTCAACCAAGAAGATATACCACCATAACCAAATCAAAAAATCCAAACTAATGAGCATCAAGGATGTACCTATATAACCAATCATGTCATGCCAAAATCCATGACACCATGATCGCATCCATGAACCAAGCATCTGGCTCTCAATATGTCCAACCTGTCAGCATAGTCAACCACAATCCTCCACCATGACTGTACCTCGTAACAACATCTCATCCCTTCTACATGAAGATAAAATCATGTGACTTAGGGCATAGACAACCCAAAACCAAGCCACCAATCTGAATATGCATCAATAATGAAAGATCAATGAGCAAAGACAACCCATAACCAAGCTATAAATGCAACCTGTAAGTATAGACCGCTTACAACACTGCACAACTTGTAGACCCAACAAGTCATCATGCATATCAAAACCAAACACTGATAACCATATCATCATGAGACCAATCTGAATAATGAACTGAGTATACAATGACATCAAATCTTAAATCTCCAATGCCATAAACTCACAATGTTACCATAGTTAAAATATATCAATAAATTGTTCAGATCAATATATCACCAAATAAATCATGTCAAACCTACACCAAATCTAAACCAATGTGTAGAGCTCTCCAAGAGCTTTTCGTTGACTACTCAAAGTCCAAAATCCGACTCCGTATGCCCAAATTATGCCCTAATCCGTGCTCAAAATAAAGAACATCTGACTTTAGGGCTCTTAAAACCTAACAAAATCTCAAAATTATAGAACCAAACCTACACCATGTTGTAGTGCTCTAAATTAGCTTTCCAATGCTTGTAAGAACTCTGAAATTTGATATTCTGAGAGAAAGTTATGGCTGTTTTACTAAGACAGTCTATTTACCATTTGTAGTACGATTTTTCATTTTTTATTTTTTTCAGTGACGAAAATTTCGACGGGATTAAATTTGACGGCCATCATGGGCTGAAACCAAAAAACTCTTTCATTTCCGCTGAACATGGCCAAACTAGGGCATATTATATATCAAATTTTATGAAAATGTCGACCCAAATCCAATGGTGAGGTTTGTTTTTACCTAGGAGGTCATTTCTGCATGCTACCCCCTAAAACCCTCATTTTAAATGAAACATCAAAAAAATCTTTTGTCCAACAATTTCCCATGCCCAAATATTTTAACATCCCATCATAATAGCAAATCCAAAACCCTCAGATCTGCAATAAATCATTCATATATCTTGCCTTTTCTTTTATCCTCTCATGCATTCCCATGGACTCAATCTAGGGTTACAATAATAAAACCATAGCTCTGATACCACTTGTAAAGGAAACTTGGCAACAAAGAATATAACCATTTCTACATAACCCATAATAGATTTGAAATAAATACGGAATTAAAATCCACATGCAAGAGAATAGACAACATACCCACAAAATTGTGACACAAGATATACCCTGGGAAACCCTCATTGAGGGAAAAACCCAGCCTCCAAAAGCATCCATCACCATGTATTATTCAGCAAAAAAATACCATTTCCATACAACCATGGAAGCCTTCATGGCCATAGCCACAACCGAGAAAACTATGTGAACAAGCATGAATCCACACATCCCATGCCATGCTTTCAACCTTCACAAATGCTCCCTTGGCTAACCTGTCAAGCCTTGTCCTGCTCGACTCTTGCCTTTTTCCCTTCTCACTTGTCACTTATTCTACAACAACTACCCTTGTGGCTACTTATATAGTAGCAAGTCCCACAAAACCACTAAGTGGTATTACATAAACCATGTGCTAAAACCATGTGCTACCTAACCCACTGACCCCACATTTAATATTGGGCATTTAATTCTTTTCCCCAATATTAAATAATTACATAAAATATTATCACAATGTTACAATACAACTCATCAAGAATATTCCATGGGAATCTTTACATGTTGCACGTCCATCTAGGTACAACATTACATAATAAAAATAAAATAATAACAATATTATGCAATGTGTGCAACACCCATTATCTCAACAAGGATGTCACTTGGTAGATTTTCATCAATGGAGTACCCCAGGGAAACTTTTCAAAACTAAAAGGAAAATGAAATAGTAAAGAACATGCTAATGGAAAGATGCCGTTATATCCAACAAAATAGTGAAAATAATTTTAAATCTCCATTGACTCTTTACATTTACTCTTTAATGGGTATTTTCTTAATTTCACTCATGTGACACAAGTTTTGAAGTATAACAGATGAATCAAGGTTCTTGTATAAAGAATCACAGGCAGTTGAATGAGTTACCTTGTTTCCTTGATTTCTTATTTTATCAGTATGCATATCTTTTGAAAGCCAATGATTTTAGAGTTTTTTTTCTTATTCATTTTTCAATTCAAAACCTCATTCATAAGCTATGACCACTAAGTTCATGATTTTTGATGGTTTGACTAGGATCAAGTCTCAACTACAAAATTTCATAAACACATCCCTCTATTTCTATGATATGGAAGATTTCCAAAGGAGGGTAAAATTTGAATGCATTCATCCTATTATTAAGAAGCTTTGAGGATGTGTTTTAGTTGAAGTCATTGGTTTCTCAGTTGTAGTTCAATCCCTAGAACTTATTTACAAATGTATTCACCATTACAATCTAGAAACCAAGTAGATAGTTCTACCTAATGACATTGTATTGATTTCAATTGACAGACAAATGGTGGTGAATTTCCTTCATGTGCTAGAATGGGAGGAGTTATTTAACCTAACTATCAGTGGGATTGTTTTAGAATTCTCAATGAAGAAGATAATTTGGAGAAAGGTGATCATGTGAACATGGTTCTAGAAGCCACAGAGTGATAAGAGAAAAGTCCCCAAAACCTTGTTCAGAACCAACCTCAAACTTAAGATAATTGACATTTTAGTAATCTTGCACAGATTGAGAGGTGAACTAAAAGCCCTAAATTTTGTTGAACAATTCTTCTTTTTGGTTTAGGTTATATGTTCAAATAAATAATATGTTTAAATAAATAATATATTGATTAGGTGCAAGAGGTAAGTGAGATTCTGTCTGATGCTCTCCAAGCAGCCAAGTTTTACAATTCATTTTATATGTTTTCATTCCTAATTTATATGCTGGCATCTTTGCAATTATGGCCTAGTATGCCCTGCTTAGATGACTTCCCTGATAATGTTAAGTCCTGTGAATTTTATCCATGTCTCTAGCTACATAATAGTTATGCAGATTATGTAAAAGTGAATGATGCATTTACTATGAGAATTTGCAGGGAACTACAAGGGTTCCCAAAAAGGAGATTCTCCTTTGAAGCCATGGCTGCCATTAGTCGATTTGGCTATTATTTTATTTAGTTCTCATATTTTCTTACTTATGTTTTGCAACATTCCATGGATTTCCTCTTAAGCTACCAAGATATTTGGATGATATGATAGTCTTGCTAGAGATCATTCAACAAGCTTTGCAAGTGAACATCCTGAGTGGAAATCTGAAGAAGAAAGGATATGAATTCCCTATGAAGGTTGGAGCATTCAGTTGTGACACCTAGTTTGATGCCAAGAATATGATGAAGGTTTTTGAGAAAAATTATAAGATGGATATATACTAGGTCTTGAGACCTATGTTTGACCCTAACAAATATGCTAAATATGTCCTATAAATTGGGAATGTCATAAATCACATAAACACCATTGAATACTACTGGGCCAATTACAAAGATGAATTTGAAAGTTGTGATCATGCTTTCACAAGATTGATACTAGATCAGGTTAAGCTATATAAGATAAATATAGATGTGGATGGAGTTAAGGATGATGGTCAGAATATATATCATTACTTATTTGACCAAGTTAAGGAATACTTCTATAAGTTCTAAACCATTTGAAGATGTCATAGAAGACCTAGATGTGATGATGGCAAGAATTTACAAGAGGACCAAGAAGTGGGTCGAGTCAACCATGACACAATGAAGTAGAAGAAAAGGTGCATCCTCTTAACCCTCCCCAAATGTAGCAACAACTTCATCTTCCCATAGTGACACTTTAGGAACAATTCTACCTCTCACTCAAGAACCTGCTCAACCAGCAGATGGAGGTGATCAACCTCCTAACAAGAAAATCCCATTAGATAAAACTTGTTAGGATGGTCTAGTAACAATGATTGGGATAGAGGTAAAAGTCAAGAAGAAGTATGTAGGAGAACTAAAAGACACTATAGTCACAGCGGATCTTCCATCTCACAATACTCCAATCACATCCATAAGTGCAAAACTACTCCTACCAAGTAGTCCTCAAATACAAGTGGTTGATCTTGGAGATGGGAGGAGCAGCGAAGGTAAATCCATAGAATTAGATGGAGCAATAAAGAAAACATCTATAGTAGAGAAAGTATCTAAAGCTCCAAAATTAATTTCCCCTGCTCTAGGAAATCCTTTCTCCTCATCATCAAAGGCCTTGACTCCTATTAAGAGAAAGAAGTTTAGTGTGAATAAACTAAGGACTACATCCAAAGTAGTTGGCACTGAGTCATGACTCAAGAATACTTTAGAAAGAAAGAGGAGAGAAGATGTGGCTCAAAGCAAAGAGACTTAGTCTTTGGCCATCCACTTTGGGTCAGCATTGAGAGAAGTGAAGAAGAAGAAGACCTTATCTATCCTTAGCTGAGACCCAAACATAGGGTGCCAAACTATGGAGGTCACTAAGCCTACAAAAGATGGTAGGATTGAAGACCTAACTATAGCTAAATTCACATTGCAATCTCTAGATCTAGGAGAGGTTAGGCATGACACCAAAGTGGGCTTATGGAAATCAACTAATGAAGTAATAGAAGAAGATCTTGAAAACCTCTAGCTTACCAAAGTTATGTTGGAAATGAGAATGGAGTAACTGAGAGGGGGAGGGGTTGAATCAATTACCACAAAAACATTTCACAGTCCCTTAGATGTCTAAAATCTTGATCTTAGTTACAGATTACTGAAACTTAATGATGCAGCAAATACTAATAATTATTAAGAACTGATAACCAAAATAATTCAGCAATCATGAACACTAGAGACACCAGATTTAACGTGGAAACCCAATATGGGAAAAACCACCAATGTAACTAGTTACTGTTTTTCACTCTTCTAAAGTGAGCCCTGTTAGGAGCCAACCCTATTAAAGGTTACAAAACACACTGTTAGGTGTGACCCCGTTAGAGGATTTAATCACCCTGTTAGGAGTGGCCTTGCTAGAGGTCTTTAGAACAATTCAATTGAACTGTCACCTTATTAGAGGATTTATAGAATGGTTGTTAAACCAACTCTGTTAAGAGATTTTGAGTTCACTGTTACAATGGTTAGAAAGCAACAATGAAATGACTTGAAATAGTGTGCAACTTATCTTTGCTGATTGCAGATCTTTGTTATGCTTGTCTGGATCCTTACTGATCAAATATAACTTTGCAGCTCTTTTAACACATCTGATCCTCCATCATACTTTTCTCAATATTTGCCTTTTCATCTTATAACTCGCATTCATAACTTTTTCATAATCACACTTCTCTGTTTTTCATTTGTAACTTGAGTGACCATATATACCTTCCAGATTATCTTAGTCAGCTCAAATCACTGACCAATAATCAAACAATATACAATAGTCTGCTAGAAATAATTAAAATTAAAAACTAACAAATCCCTTTACTGGCTGACCCTGCTCGGTTAATACTATTTAGAAAATAATTCCTGTGTTAACCGACTAAGCTCGGTTAATACAGTGAACTTCGTGACAATCCTTCAATCGCCGGGAGAACTTGGTAAGTACTGAGTTTCCATAGATGACCGAGTGAGCTCAGTGGAAATTTTCTTGGTAATCATTGAAACCTTCATTTACCTTCTTGACTCGGTAAACACTAAATCTTTTGTTTACCTTCCTGACTCGGTAAATACTAAATCCTTCATTTACCGTTCTAGCCTGGTAAACACTAACTTTTCTTTGCTTACCTTCCCAGCTTGGTAAACACTAACTTTTCTTCGTGTACCTTCCTAGCTCGATAAATACTCTATCATAGTTTCCTTCAATCACTGAGTGAGCTTGGTAAGTACTGAACTTCATTTGTTAACCAAGTTAGCTTGGTAGAAGCTTCTCTATAGTGTAATATATAGCAACGCTCGGTAGACTCTATAAACTACTATGCTTACCTTCTGAGCTTGGTAGACTCTGTCTGATGACTGATATGACATTTGTCTAATATCAAAGACAACACTCAATTTAACCAATTGTATCCAACAATCTCCCTCTTTGGCATTGATGGCAACACAACATGTCATAGCAGAATGAAATTTGAAAACAAGTCTTTCTCTTATAGTACAACACAATATGTCAACATACTAATTCTCCCTCTTAGATAGAAACTTCTCCCTCTTTTAGTAATCTCCCTCTGTGAAGGAATTGTATAACAGAAAGATATGACAGTTTTATTCTCCCTCTACAAATGCTTACAAATTTCAGAATAGATATTACAATTTTACTCTCCCTCTTTGACAACACATGCCAAAGACAATACAACATAGTAAAAGATCTTCTTCGTATGCCAAAAGTACTTTCAACTAGATTACAATGTAGCTTATGTACAGATTCATATGCAATGACTTCAATACTCTGTTGCATCAACTTGATAGATTTTCAACTTGTCATAGGTTGATGCATCACTTAAAACTTTATTTTAGTGAACTTCAGATAGGGGAGTGACCCCTAACTTACCTCTGAGATACAAGAATGTATCCTTAGGTAGTGGATTTGTGAATATGTCAGCAACTTGTTCCTTTGTATGCACATATTCCAGTCTGATCTCCTTGTCTTGCACCAATTCTCTGACAAAATGATATTTTATTGCTATGTGCTTGGTTTTGGAATGCATCACTGGATTCTTAGATATATTGATTGCACTAGTATTGTCATAGAATATAACAACTGGTTCTTTGATTTCCATCTTCATTCCTTGTAATAACTACTTAAACCAAACAATGTTGGAACAATTTACTGCTGCAGCAACATACTCTACCTCTGCTGTAGATTGGGATGTACAATTCTGCTTTTTGCTTGTCCAAGAAACCAATCTCTTTCCAAGAAAGAATGCTCCTCCACTTGTGCTTTTTCTGTCATCAAGATTCCCTGCCCAATCAGCATCAGTAAAAACTTTCAGATCCAAATTACCTCCAAGTTTGTACCATAGTCCATAATCTTCAGTTCCTTTCAAATATCTCATTATTCTTTTAATTGCCATTAGGTGAGTTTCTCTTGGTTTTTCTGAAAATCTTGCAACAATACCAACTGCAAGGGCAATATCTGGCCTGGTATGAACTACATACTACAACTTTCCAATCATAGATCTATACAATGTTTGGTCGACTTCTTTGGATTCATCATCTTTGGTAAGTTTCAATCTAGTACACATAGGAGTTCAAACAGGTTTGCAGTCCTCCATACCAAACTTTTTCAATATCTCCTTGATGTATTTTGATTGAGTAATGAAGATGCCATTCTTATTTTGTTGAATTTGAAGACCAACAAAGAATTTTATTTCACCAAACATAGACATTTCAAATTCTTTGTTCATTTGTTCTGAAAATTCTTTGCAAAGATCATCATTCCCTATGAAAATAGTATCATCTACAAATATTTCTGCCAAAACAATCTTATTATCTGGTCCTTCCTTTATATACAAGCTACTATTATCATTAGCTCTTTGAAAACCAATCTGAATAAGATAGTTATGTAATCTTTCATACCATGCTCTAGGGGCTTGTTTCAGACCATACAGAGCCTTGTGTAATTTGCAGACCATGTTCCTTTTATCTGGATCAACAAAACCTTCAGGTTGTTCAATGTAAACCTCTTCATCCAGTATTCCATTGAGGAACTCTGACTTGACATCCATCTGATAAACTTTGAATCCTTTGTGAGCAGCATATGCAAGTAAGGTTCAGACTCCTTCCAATCTTGCAACAGGAGCAAAAGCTTCCCCATAATCTATGCCTTATTCTTGACAATATCCTTTGCATACCAATCTAGCTTTGTTTCTGGATACCTTACTATCTTCAGTCAACTTGTTTCTGAATACCCACTTGGTTCCTATTATATTCTTATCTTTAGGCCTGGATACAAGAGTCCATGTCTTGTTCTTCTCTATCTGTTCTATTTCCTCATTCATTACCTCAATCCAACTATCATTTGCCAATGCATCTTTAATACTTCTAGGTTCAAAATCAGCAAGTAAACAAGTATTTTTCAACTTACTTCTTGGGGTTCCTTCATATTTGTCTCCAATGATCTGATCTAGTGTATGATGTCTTCTGACATATTTAGCTAATATAGGTTCTTTACCTCTTGAATGAGTTTCATTGATATCTGCTTGTGCTTCAATTTCATATTTAGGCAGTTCTGGCTTGGTTACTTTAGACTCGGTAGACACTTGCTCGGTAGTGTCTTAATGTTGCTATGGCTCGGTTTGAACTATTTGCAACTCGATTACTGAAGACTCAGGAGTTGAAGATTCTTGAGTGAATGATATACTTGGTATAGTATCAGGTTCAATGTAAACAAATCTCTTGTAGTCTTTAGGTATCTTTTTCCTTTCTTCTTCTGATTTGTCTGCAAACTCATCAACTTTCACATGTGCACTTTCTATGACTTTGTGAGTGGATAGATTTAAACATCTATATGCTTTTCTTTTGCAAGAATAACCCAAAAATATTCCTTCATCACCTTTTACATCAAATTTTCCTTTTCTAGATTCTTTCAAAATATAACATTTGCTTCCAAATACTTTCAGATAACTTACATTGGGTTTGTAGCCATACCATAATTCATAGGGAGTCTTGAATGAGTCCTTCTTCAACTGTACTCGATTTAAGGTATGAACTGCAGTGCTAATGGCTTCCTTTCAGTATTTGATAGCAATGTTTTTTTCTATCATCAGGGTTCTTGCACAATCCATAATGGATATGTTTCTTCTTTTAGCTATTCCATTTTGTTCTGGAGTTCCTGGTGTTGAAACCTGTCAGTTAATACCTCTTTCAATGCAGAAGTTATTGAATTCATGTGAAATGAATTCACCACCTCTGTCTGACCTTAAACATTTTAGCCTTTTCCCTATTTCTTTTTCAACTCTTGCTAAATACCATTTGAATTTCTCAAATGCTTCTGATTTATTCCTTAGATACATGACAGTCATCATTCTTGAATAGTCATCAACAAAAAGAATGAAAAACTTTTCTCCAGTATAGCTTTCTATTCTAATGGGTCCACATAAATTAGTATGCACAATTTCTAATATATCTTCAGACTGATAGTTTTTATCTTTAAAACTAGTTTTTCCCATTTTACCAATCTGACAATTCTTGCATAGACCAACCTCAGGTTTCTTAATGTTAGGAAAGCCTCTTACTTTCTTGAATTTTCTTATTTTTACCAAATTATCAAAATTGACATGACACAACCTTTTATGCCATAACCAACTCTCTTCAATTTGAGCAATAAAATATGAGCATTCACCAAGTTCTAGATAGAACAAGTTACCTTTAGTTTGGGTGCTAGATCCTATCAGTTTTCCTTGCTCATTCAATAGTCTCACCTTTCCATGCATGAATTCTACCTTGAATCCAATATTTAGTAACTGTGCAACACTTAGCAAATTATGTTTGAGACCTTCAACCCAGTAGGCATTATTACATATAAGTTCTTTGGATAGATAGATTCTTCCTCTTCCTTTTATGAAATGAGGTTCATTATTACCAAACCTCACACTGCCACCATCATAGTCTTCAAATAGATCAAACTTAGTTTTATCACCAGTCATATGATGTGAGAAACCGTTTTCTATAATCCATGTATCATTCTTACTTACATGAGAGATAAGAGCCATTTTATCTTCGTCACTATCAGAGTCATCTTTAACAGCAATATAAACAATTTCATCCTCACTATTATCAGAATTCTTAAAATTTTCAACCATGAAACATGATTTCTTACCTTTGTTCTTGGATGATTCAAAGTCTTTCTTGCCATTCCATTTTTGATCTTTCTTTTCATCATTTTTTTGCTTGTTTAGGCACCTTGCTACAATATGACCAATTTCATCACAAGAAAAATAGATTAGAGGAACTTTACCTTTGTATTTTCCTCTGCCTCTAGAATATTTCTTGGCTAGTAGAGCTTTAATCACTTTGAGATCACTATCTAAACTTTGGCTTGACTCATTTTCACTTTCTGACTGTGATTCTATCTTCTTTTTTCTTTTCTCTTTGAGTGAGAGCCTGGCTTGAAATGCTGATTTAATGTTTTTGGAGGCTGGAACATAGTTGTCAAAGTTATCTAGTTCAAATGCAGTTAGTCTTCCGACTATGGCCTCAATATTTATCTTATGATTTTCTTCACACCTTCTTTCCTATATTGCAGAGACTCTGATTGCATAAACGGGAAGCAAGGTTCTGAGAACTTTGCTTACAACTGTTTCTCCTTTGATGTCACCTCCAGCTGCCCTGATTGCACTTACACATACTTTAACTCTTTTAACATACTTTTCAATGTTTTCATCCTCTCTCATCCTCATTTGATCAAATTGTCCTCTTAGACTTTCTACTTTTTCTCTTCTCACATTATCATCCCCTCCATAGATCTCCTTTAGCTTGTTCCACATGTCAAAGGCAATTTTGCAGTCCTTTATGTCATCAAATTCTTCATAGCTAAGAGTAGATGCTATGTCTATCATCATATTGTTGTGAGTCTTCTTTTTAGCAATATCATTAACTAAAAATGTGCTAGAAGGTTCTTCATATTTTTCTTCAAGGTATTTCAGTCCAGTATCACCAACAGTAGCCAGATGAAGTTTCATCAATTCTTGCCATGCTGAGAAGTTATCTCTGTTAAGTTTTGGAATTTCTCTTTTGTAAGACATCTTGATCTTTGGCTTAGAACCTTGAAATCCTTTCCTGCAAGCACCAAAAAGCTCTGATACCAATTGTTGGAAATGAGAATGGAGTAACTGAGAGGGGGAGGGGGCGAATCAGTTACCACAAAAAAATTTCATAGTCCCTTAGATGTCTAAAATCTTGATCTTAGTTACAGATTACTGAAACTTAATAATGCAACAAATACTAATAATTATTAAGAACTGATAACCAAAACAATTCAGCAATCATGAACACTAGAGACACCAAATTTAACGTGGAAACCCAATATGGGAAAAACCACCAATGTAACTAGTTACTGTTTTTCACTCTTTTGAAGTGAGCCCCATTAGGAGCCAACCTTGTTAAAGGTTACAAAACACACTGTTAGGTGTGACCCTGTTAGAGGATTTAATCACCCTGTTAGGAGTGGCCTTGCTAGAGGTCTTTAGAACAATTCAACTAAACTGTCACCTTGTTAGAGGATTTATAGAATAGCTGTTAAACCAACTCTGTTAAGAGATTTTGAGTTCACTGTTACAATGGTTAGAAAGCAACAATGAAATGACTTGAAATAGTGTGCAACTTATCTTTGCTGATTGCAGATCTCTGTTATGCTTGACTAGATCCTTACTAATCAAATATAACTTTGCAGCTCTTTTAACACATCTAATCCTCCATCAAACTTTTCTCAATATTCTCCTTTTCATACTATAACTCGCATTCATAACTTTTTCATAATCACACTTCTTTGTTTTTGATTTGTAACTTGAGTGACCATATATACCTTCTAGATTATCTTAGTCAGCTCAAATCACTGACCAATAATCAAACAATATACAATAGTTAGCTAGAAATAATTAAAATTACAAACCAACAAATCCCTTTACTAGCCGACCCTGCTCGGTTAATACTGTTCAGAAAATAATTCCTGTGTTAATCGACTGAGCTTGGTTAATACAACGAACTCTGTGACAATCCTTCAATCGCCGAGAGAACTCGGTAAGTATTGAGTTTCCATAGATGACCGAGTGAGCTCAGTGGAAATTGTCTTGGTAATCACTAAAACCTTCATTTACCTTCTTGACTCGGTAAACACTAAATCCTTCATTTACCTTCCTGACTCGGTAAATACTAAATCCTTTGTTTACCTTTTCAGCTCGGTAAACACTAACTTTTCTTCGCTTACCTTCCCAGCTCGGTAAACACTAACTTTTCTTCGCTTACCTTCCCAGCTCGGTAAACACTAACTTTTCTTCACTTACCTTCTTAGCTCGGTAAATACTCTGTCATAGTTTCCTTCGATCACCGAGTGAGCTCGATAAGTATTGAACTTCCTTCGTTAACCAAGTTAGCTCGGTAGAAGCTTCTCTATAGTGTAATATACAGCAATGCTCGGTAGACTCTGTAAACTACTATGCTTACCTTCTGAGCTTGATAGACTCTGTCTGATGACTAATATGACATTTGTGTAATATCAAAGACAACACTCAATTTAACCAATTGTATCCAACAAGTTAGGATGAAGGTAGAGATCCACAAGCTCAATAATTTCATCAAGCAATTAGTTTCCCTATTAGCAAGTATTTTTGGGGTACCACCTATCAGTGATCCTACACCTATAAATATTTAGACCATCATCTCTTAGTTGCAAGAGGACAAGCATTTTAGGAAAATTGGTAGGAAGTGGATTGAAAAACTAAAGTCTAGATGACTTATGGTTATTGAACAATTATGAAATGCAATGCTAAAGCTTGAGATAGAAAAAGATAACATCTTAGCTAACCGAGGTACTCTATCAATAGAAAAGGCAAAGAGTGAAGATTGCATCTCCCTCTTGCATATGGTCATTCAAATGAAGGCCAAAGAAGAAGTAGAAACCAAGATTCTATAGAAAGGATATGAGCCTTTGTTTGAATAGCAGTAGAGCTTGCAATTCAAAGCTAAAATGATCTTGGTAGTAGAAAAAGGGCTATAAAGGATAGAGAGAAAAGTTGAGGAAGAACATGATAAGAATTATGAGTTGCTAAAAGGCCTACATACTGACTCCAAAACAAGTGGACAAAGGAAAGGAGTAGTAGGATTTTTTATGAAAGAGACCTTCTCTAGCCACTTGTATAAATTAATAGAGAGGTCTACTATCCATCAGGATAGAGTGTCAAATCTCCAACGACTTGATAGATGCATACACATGGTGATAGAGGAAACACAAGAATGTTTGAGTGTAATTAATGACTTGGCTAGAGAAAACTCCAAGTGGATCCTTAGATACACCAATTTCCATGTCCATGAACATGAGGAACTCATCCCAATCATCGTCACTGCCAAGGCCTATAAGGTGAAATTAGAGAAAGGGAAGAAAGCATAATGATATTTCTCCCACTCTTTTGTATTTTGATGTGAAATTATAACTGATAATTGGCTCCTTTCTATTTGTCACTTTTGAGGAGATGAATCGATTCAACTAATTGTTGTAATAGTTCATCTCAGAAGCATATATGTACTCGATTGAAAAATTAATAAAAGGTCAGCTAATTTTTGGTGTGAAATACTTCATATTACAGAGACAAATTGAATGTGTTTTGTATCAATTATTTACATTTCCATTGCTTGTCTTAGTTAGAAGTGTCTCTTTAAGTTGAATTAAGCTAATGAACAAATAGAGCTTTGTTCCCTTGCTTAATACATCAAGCCAAAGTTAATCTTAGTATTGTTAGAGGTTAAAGGAGATTCTTTCCAGTACTATTTCTTAAGCTATTTCCTTGCATTTTAGAGTTAAATGAATCGTGTTAACTATCTATTTCATATTAATAGAATTCATTACTACATCATCAAATCTTGTGGGTTCATAAGATGTGTGGATTCACAAATTTGGTTAGTATTAAAGACCCAAATTCTAGCCTAAGTTAGTTTCTATCTAGGCAACTTGGTTTTCCTCTCTTATTCTCTGGTCAAGAAAAAACCACATCTTAGAATTAGAAACCAATAAATTCATTGCAAATCACAAAATCAAGGGACCTATACATATAAATTCAAAGGGAAATTAGTAATTCAATTATAGTTTCCCAAATTTTGTAATCAATCATTGCTCATAAGTATTGCGTATTGAAAGAGTTAATTAAAAGAAACAATTTGTTTACCAAAAAATATAACAAATTATTTATCACTAATTATTCTAATTCTAGGACTATAAAAGAGATGATAATGGCTATTCTATCAAACTCTAGAACTCCATGAATCAAGTATAGGCTCACTTTTTAGATCTACAAATAGTAAAATATAAAAGGATTGATTCATGAATGATTTATACCACATAGATATTCAAAATCAAATAAATTTCAATGACCAATACCTTTTCTATTGGGCTATTATTGTATAGGAAATTGACATCTATTTATCATATCTATCTTAACACTTTGTGGTAAGAATATCAATATATAGTTCTAGATCTCATTCTTATCAAAAACTTCTATGAAAACCAATAAATTCTTCCAAGTTACATAAGCATTTACATAATCCATTTTAGATTACAAGAAGAATGTGAACTGGAATATATTTCAAAGAAAATTACAACTAAGACTTAGTAAACTTTGATATTAAATATCAGAGAATTAAATGTTAACAAAAGAAGAGAGAAGATCTAAAATGTACAACCAACTTTTTGCATCATTGTATTACTTTCTTTGAAATGTATAGAAGTCAATTCCCATTTCTATTAGAAGAAAACTCAATAAGAATAGCAACTATTAACTCTTATTCTATATTTTGGAAAAAAATCTTATATAATATACATTTGGATTGACTCAAGAATGAACAAGACTTAGTTCAACAAAATGAAACTCAGATACATCTTGGAAATCCTTTTATAGAATAAGGATTACAACAAGCTTTAGATGGGACGATACATGTTCAAAAACTAGATACAATAATATTTTTTCATATAAGACAAAAAAATTACATAAGAGAATGTGTGGAGATAGCCAAAATTGAATAGTTGTCATTCTAGATGCTGAAGATAAACTTCATTTTTTGTAATGAGAGAATACCCACAACAAGTTAACAACAAAGATAAGGTATCTCTTCCAGATAGTTTTCCTCCCTCTTCATGTTACTTTGACTTTCCTAGCATGCTCAGTTTCTATCTCTAGATGAAATTGCCTTAATATCTTCTATAACCTCCCATATGGTAATGTCTAACTCCTCATCTAGCTAGGTGACTTCTCTAACCATATTTAACTCATTTAGGCACTTATTCAATTTGGAATCTATTAAATAACCTACATCTATAATTTTATTATTTATATATGCCTCAAGCTTATACAAAATATCAACAATATCAAAAACTATTACAATATTAGTTTCACCATTGCTATATGAAATGAATCTCTCATGTTTCAAAATGTTATTAAAATAATCTAACCATTCTTGTCATTCCCTCAACTTATTTTCATCATCAACAATTTTTTGGATGAAACCAAGTGTCCCATTAGCAATAGTTTTCATTTTATAATTTATTAATTGCATCTTTCTAGAAAAGAATACATTCAAATATTTTACCTTTTTTATCATCTTCCTTGTGGAATGATAGTCTCTTTTGGAAATTCTTTTTTCTAAGCCAAAATTGGCACCAACCTATCAAAAAATGGAGTATATGGCCCCCACTTACTAAATAATGGAGAAATAATAGATAGTACCTTAGAGAACTGATACTCTACTCCTTGCAATGCAATGCAACTACTGTGAAGTTTCTATGAAGCTTGTTTAAGGACATTTATTTTATGTGAGAGCATACTCTCCATTTTCTTGACTTCAACTTCTTTTCCTGCTTCCAGCTTTTCCACCTCTATTTTTTGATCCATACCCATATTTTATGCATCAAAACTTGTTTGGGTCTCTTGATCTTTTACCTCTATGATAGGCCTTGTTACATTCTTTAAATTTTTCACATCATTTTTGAGGGCAACCACCTTCTAATCAAGGACACATTTCTTCTTCATTTCTTCCCCATACTTCTTTCTTGTCTCAATGGATATGCTATAGTTTTGAAATAGCTTTTCTTTAAATATATCCATTTTTCTCTTCCCTATGAGTGAAACTGTGTTCATCATATTTTGTATTTCATCACTTGATGTAGTAGTGACATTCTAGAAAATCAAATTTCCTTGGGGAGAGTCTCCAAATTCTATCAATGTTAGTTTATTAGATTCAGGGGCCATGCTCCAGATTTCCATTGTCTTTGTATCAACATTAAAACTAGACCCTTGCGATTCTCCATCATTGTTAGTTTCCTCAAATTAGATAGATTTAATTTATCTTCTTATATGATCCAACATGAAATATGAGCTTAGATCCCATCTAGGGAAGAGAAACATTTGACTTCTCTTTACTAGCTCTCTATCTTCATCTACAGTGGGGGTCTCACTATTTCGATCCTATTCCTGCAAATTTTGTATTGCAATGTTTTCCTATGATTCTCCTAGTTGCAATTGTAGAGTGAGTTCATTTTGTTTAATCTTAAACAAAAAATATTTGAACTCCTCATAATTTATGAATCCATCATCCTTCATAAACTCTTGAGCTTGGATGATCCTTTCATCTATCATTCTTGCCTCAAGCTCTCTCTTATTAGGGATTCATTCATGTTGACTAGCCTTATTTATTAGAAAGTTATGTATGATATCATCAAAGTACTTGGTCCCCCTCGGCATGATCTATTCAGATTTCTCCATTTCCATGTTTGGAATCTCAATTAGCTTCTACTTCTTCCTATCACCTGGATCGCAAGAAGAACTTTCTAGTTTCTCTTCTTCATAATCATTTTGAAAGATATCATCCTGCTTAGGAGATTCATGTGTTATTCTATCTCTGGGGGGCACCTGAGACATTATGCTTTCAAAATTATTGAGGCATTTATTAAATCTATCCAGATACCTCTCCTCATGATAGAATCCTTTGAAGGAGGGATCTATTCTTTTCATCTCCTCTTCAATTCTCATTATTTCTTTCTATTTTAGAGTCCTATCGCTACATTCTTGTGTCTCTAGGCAATTCATGATTGCATCCTCTTCCCAACAAGGCTTTCTATTGGTCAAGTTTAACTTTCTCATCTATTTTAAGGCATGTCTAATAAGGGCATTATGATCATATGTCCTAGCAAGAGCTTAAGGCAATAAGAATTCATTCATAAATTCATCTAACTCTTCAGTAGCATCCTTACCTATAACAAAATCTCCTACTTTGACATTTCTACGTACAAAGGATCCTTTTTGATTGTAGGTCCCAAATATTCTTGGTTCATCATGATTAATTTCCAAAAGAATTAAACAATCCCTATTCTCTTTAGAATATGCTTAGGCAAAACATTAGGAGGTTGGGGGCATCCATAAACTCTTATGATTGAAAAAATCTCAAAAAGGAAAACACTCCCCCAATCATGTCCTGACCTCCTATCCTCATTAGGGAACATAGAGGGTCTAATTAAAATCCTAAACCCTCTAGGGACCCTTTCTATTATATCATCTAACATATTTGAAGTTGGAAACACAAAATCATTATAGAAAGCTAAAACATTTGAATAAGGATAAAATCTTTTCCATCACCTGGTCCACAACTGTACTAGAAAGCTTTCTCTGATCTCCTTTGTTCCCCAAATAAAATAAGGATTGATGTGACCTATATTCTTCTATAGAATGATATGCATCAACAATGAATAATGGTGGAATTTGAAATTCCCCATTTCTCCCCTCTAAGCTGTTGTAACCTCATTATGGATAAAATTTATTATATTTGTCACAAAATCATGCCCTACATTATAGTGCAAATCTTTTATATCTAGGGTCATGATATATACATTTCTAGGAGCATTCATGGTGTCATCCAATCCTATCACCTTATCTACTCCAAAAATTGTGTACTAGAAATTGCTTCTGAAAAACTCCAAGGGCATAAGGTCTCCTACCTTTTTAGGAAGCTCACCCTCTTCTTTTTTGGACTTAGGAATATGTCTTCTTAAGAACTTACTAGTGAAGAAACTCTTCTGCTTTTTGAAAGTTTCATCAATTTTTTCTTACTCAATGATCTTTTTCATAGATCCTCTAAGGTTGAAGGCTTCTATGAATGTCTCTCTGTCTAGAATGCATAATATTCTCCTATTCTTGTTGTGAAAGCCATGGGTTAGAGGATTGTAAATTTGTATGACTTTATCAAGGCCTTCACCAAATCTATGTCAACAATGTGATGGGGACACGACCCAAGAACAGAATGGACACAATAGAAAAGGGAAATTATATTAACTGAGAAAATAAGCTAGTACAAATAGTACATAGAAAATAAACTTCAGAACATGCCCTAAGGGCTTACAATAGCATAAATCTGGAGAATATTTCTCCTTTTAGCACCTCCTCTCAAACTCCACTCCGAACTGCCTTTTACAATGCCAGAAATCTCCTTAAATAGACCCAAGAGGGTTAAGGACTAGGAGTACATTATAGAAAGTGCTAGTAGGCATCCACCGACAAAATAGAAGGTTCCAAAAGCTGCGTTAGAAGTCGATGCAAATCTAGAAGAATCCAGAAACGGTAGCCGAACTTTCGAGAGGCATAACTTTTGAACCGTAGCTCTGATTGACGAACCGTTTACATTTTTGGAAAGCTCTCAAAGCGCTCTATAGCCCCATGGATAGCTTTGCTTGTCCCCCATTTTTTGACCCTTTTTGAGGTCATTTAATGCCCCAAACCTGACTTTGAAGCATTCTTAGGAGGTCTCCAAAACCTGAAAAACTGTAATAACTTTCAAACTATGGGGCCTATTGACCTGATTCTTTTTTTGGAATGCTCTAAATCATGATTACATTCATTTGGCCAATTCACACCTTCTAGTTTATCGAAATGATGGCCCAAATACATGCTCCTTTTTTTTGGGATTTTCAAATGCATTGACAGTTGAACTATGAGAGTTGGAACCTTTATTTGAGCCCAATGGGTATCCAAAAATGTAAAGACATGAAACAGAAACTAAGTCTAAGTACATTTTTTTGGGTGACACAGGATTGCCCTTATACCTCTGGATGCTCCTGCATCACAATGACTTCAGGAATACTCAATTTTTCCAAGTTTCTATTACATAGATTTTAAATAGAAGGCTCACAAAACCTACTATTATAAAAATGATAGAATAATTCATTACCATTAGTTTTTGGCACTATTTCATCTCTACAGAAATTGTACAAATCATTCAAAATATGTGCATTCACAATTTGAGCATTTGTGTTGGAATTCTGTAGAATAACTGGGGGGTGAATCATTTGTCCAAGGTCTAGATGTACTATTAAAAAATTTGACAACTTAGTGAACCCATAAAACATTTATCATCATGCATGCATCCATAAGATTATGCAATCACTTAAAACTTGTAGGTTACTATCAAATCAATTTGTAAAAATGTAAACATGAAACATAACAAATTGAACAACACACTTGACACAATGATTTATGTGGAAACCCAATTTGGTAAAAACCACCAGTAACATGCTACTCTTTCTCACTCTTCTCAAGTGATACTCTGTGAAAGGCCAACCCTATTAAAGGTTACAATGCACACTATTAAATCTGACCTGGTTAAACAATTTCAACCACCCTATTAGGAGTGAGCCTTGTTAGAGGACTTTAGACCATTCACTTGGAATGTCACCCAGTTAAAGGATTTAAAAATGACTGTTAGGTCAACCTTAATCCAAAGTATTTACCCTAGACTGATACAATCATTAGAGAGTAACAACAAGGCTTGATTAGATAACAACTTACAACTCCATTTGTAGATTACAAATCTCTATTTTAGTCCTCCATTTTGATGGGATTTCACATACTTCAACTCTAATAGCTTGTTCACCCTTCAAGCATCGATACCCTTAAGCCTTCCTACTCAACTTGCCAATGTAGACTCTTCACTTAGGTCACTTAAGGAAGCAATATCCTAGACTCCTTGTCTTCCTTAGTTTCTCACACATAAAAACCTTTGCTTTTGACCAACCATCCCTATAAATAGAGAATTATGATATTTTGTAGTTCATTCTCCATCATCCAATTTAGGGTTAGGATATGTTAGGTAGAATTCAATGAACCTACCCTTTATTTCATTTCATCCCTTTCTAGAAATTTATCCTTCAATCCTCTTTTAATTCACCTCAAAATAGTTTACCTTGGATTATGTGCCACCAGCTCATCAATCTTATCTTCCACATAGTTCACATAATTCAAGAAAAAAACTTGTCGACTCAGATCTATCAAATTCATGATCTTTCAAATAATGTTGACACTTGGCATTAACTTGTTTCTTATGCTTGGAACATACTGCATTGCTCAACATCCTCTATAAAATCACTCATCACAAACTAAAGTTTACTGGTACTCAACATCAACTAATCTTTACTCGGCATCAACTATTTTACATGGCATACACTAAAATAGAATTTTACTTGGCTCCAACTGATTTTTTGCTTGGCTTGAACTAACTTTTATTGTTACCTACTATTAACTTAGACAAGCTTGGCAAACAAACTTTGTTTAACTTGTTCTTCTAAACTTGCTTAGAGCAACCAACCTTTGCAACCTTAAGTAGATTATCAATGCACAATGATATCAATATCTTAAGTGATTCTTGTACTACTTTATATATCATAACTCAACCTTTCCTCTAGGTCCTATTATTACATCATTTGATCAAATTCTCTTCATCAATTAAATAAGATAGTACTTAAATCATATAAGAAGTTGTCTTACCAACAAATTACATGTTTGACATTAGTGACAAAACAATGATTGAAACACATTTATCATACTTTTATCAATCTATTTTCAACAATCTCCCTCTTTGGCATTGATGGAAAACAAAACTAACTTGGTTTAAATAGTAAGACCAACAAAATACCAAAAAAATAGTTCCTTGTATTGAAATCTCTTCCTCTATCAAAAACTTTCATCTTCTAAATAGGTTACAAAATTGTCTCTTTTTTTATCAACAAACAATCAACTCATCCTTGTGACTCCCTCTAAATTACTTCTTATATCACCCTCTACATTATCTTCCTCTTACTAGGTATATGTAATTAGCAAATACACTTTCTTTATTAGCAGTCAGAATTTCTCCCTCATACTGTGTGTTAGGATTTCTTTCTCTTTGTTTAGTTCCTTTGTCTATCTTCAATATCTCTTGTTTAGTTACTTTGTTTAGTTCCTATCTCCCTCTTTTAGGTACCATCTCCCTCTTTGACAATAATGCCAAAGACTTGTCATCTTAAAATGTAGATATGAACTTCTTCAATTTCTTCCTTTTTCACCTAGCTTGTGATTGATTTTTAGTTTTATCTCTTTGATTACTTTAGGTGGTTCCTAGAGTAAGATCCACTACATCCATTTTTAACATATGTCAATCAAAATTTTTGATGTATGGCACTCTTCTTGTTTCTTAGATAGCCTTTGATAGGCGTATCACCCCTAGTTTACCTCTTAGATACTCATGAGCATCCTTGGGTAATTCCTTTGTGAAGATATCAAAAATTTTCTCTTTTTTGTTAGCATATTCTTTCTTCACCAATTTATCTTGAACTAATTCTCTCAAGTAATGATACTTGATTGTAATGTGCTTAGTCTTTGTGTGCATCACAAAATTCTTTGATATATTTATAGCACTTCTATTATCACAATAAAATATTATTGGTTCAATAATTTCTTCCTTCATACCGTCAAGTAGTTGTTTGATCCATATAATATTTGTACAATTTACTACATCAAGAACATATTCAGCTTTAGCAGTAGATTGCAAAGTGCAGTTTGTTTCTTGCTAGTCCATGTAACCAACTTCTTTCCTAAAAAAAATGCTCCTCTACTAGTGCTCTTTCTATCATCAATATTTCCATCCCTATCAACATTAGTATAGGCTCTTAATTCAAATTTCTCATTTTTCTTATAGTATAGACCATATTTCTCTATTCCTTTTAGATATCTCATTATTCTCTTTACAACCATCAAATGATTTTCCCTAGGATTAACAAAGAATCTTGCAACTATCCCTACAAATAAAGCAATATTAAGTATGTTGTGTACTACATATTGAAATTTTTCAATCATAGACCTGTATAGTGTTTGATTCACCTCAGCTAAATCATCATTCTTTGACAATTTATGTCCTCTCACTATTGGTGTACTTACTAGCTTGGAATCCTCCAATCCAAAAAAAATTAGTATCTCTATGACATACTGTGATTGAGTGATGTATATACCATATTTTATTTGGTGTACTTGCAAACCCACAAAGAACTTGATCTCTCCAAACATAGACATCTAAAATTCTTGCTTCATTTCATTTGCAAAAGCCTTACATAAAGTATCTTGACCTCCAAATATGATATCATCAAAAAAAAATTTAGATAACAAAATAAGTTTTCCTTTCTTTATCTTCCATTATGATTTTTGTTATCATTAGTCCTTTCAAATCCAATCTTCACAAGATAATTATGAAGTCTTTCATACCATGCTCTTTGTGATTGCTTCAAACCATATTAAGCTTTGTGTAATCTATATACCATGTTTTTATTGTTAACATTAGCAAATCCTTAAGGTTGTTCTATATAAACTTCTTCCTCTAATATAACATTCAAAAATGCAAATTTAACATCCATTTGATAAACTTTGAAACATTTGTATGTAGAATATGCAAGCAGAGTTCTTACTCCTTATCTACCAATAGGGGCAAATGTTTCTCCATAGTCAATTTTTTCTTCTTGTGTGTATCCAATGTAAACTAATCTTTCCTTGTTCCTTGTAACTTCACCATTTTTATCTAAATTATTTTTGTATACCCACTTGGTGCCAATCACATTTTTATCTTCTAGTCTAAGAACTAGAGTCCATGTTTTTTTTTTTCTCAATATTTTCAATCTTTTCTTCCATGGATTTACTCCAGTCCACATCTTCTAAGGCATCTTTCACTATTTTGGGTTCTTTCATGCTCAACAAGAATGCATCATTCCTCAACGTGTTTCTTGTCATTGGTCTAGCATCTTTATCTCCAATAATTTTTGCAATAGGATGATTTCTATTGACATATTTAGACAATCCATTAGGATTAAACCACAGAGAGAAATAACAATTACATACAAATATAACCAATAATAGAAAATAATAGATCACATAGACACAAAGTTTAACATGGTTCACCTAATCTCTAGGCTATGTCCACCAAACAACAAGTCTAATATTATTACAATCCAGTGATTACAACTTGATTATAATCTATAATTCCTTATAGCACAATACCGCCATAAGAACCAATTTTCACATCACCACTATGAAATAATCCCTAACCCTAAGCCCTTTTATACTAGTATTTTAATCCCTAACCCTAAGCCCTTTTATACTAGTATTTTTATGTTGTTATAGGGTTGAAGTATTTCCCTAATCAATCACCACAAACTAAAATCTCCCACTTGGGGACTGATCCTGTAGCAATACTACTACCACATGGGGCTTCCACTAGATCAAACCATCCTAGACTCTGCTATTCTTTTATTCATGTTCAGTCTAGAAGACCAATCGAAGCTGAAGAGGAATTCAACTTCTCCCTTGTTATTACCTTTGTCAACATATATGTTGGATTGAAATCTACATGTAAACAAATAATTATCCCTCTGAGGGTGTCCCAATTCTTCCAAGAAGAACTAAAGACATATCATCTCCTTGGCTACCTCTATAACAAAATTATCTACCTAGATAGTGGATAAAGCATTAACCTTCTATAACCTACAAACCTAGCTCACAGCTACCCCACCAATAATTTTGACATAACCTGTAGTAGTTTGCTTGGTATCAATATCCCCTACCAAATTTGAGTCAACATAGCCCTATAAATTAGTAGTAGAGCCCCCAACATGTAAACACTTATTGGATGTTCCTCTCAAATATCTAAAAATCCAATTGATTGCATTCCAATGCTCAATTCCTGGATGACTCGTATACTTGCTAATGACTCCCACTGCATATGCAATATTTGGGCTAGTACATACCATAGCATACATCAAGCTTCCTACAACTGAAGCATAGGGTACCTTGGACATCTTATCCTCCTCTTCTTGTGTCTTGGGACACATCTCCTTAGTCAACTTCAAATGACTAGGTAAAGGTGTGTTGACAACTTTAGCATTCTCCATAGAGAAATGTTGCAACACCTTCTCAAGATAATCAGCCTAAGATAGCATCAATTTCCTATTCTTCCTATCTCTACAAATATTCATACCAAGAATTTTTTTCTGCCCCCAAATCCTTCATAGCAAATGCACGTGCTAATTGGCATTTTAGCCCCTTAACGTGATCCATGTTAGACCCAACTACAAGCATATCATCAACATATAAACATAAAATAATGTAGTTGTCATCATCCAACCTCTTAAAATAAACACAATGATATGAATGACACCTATTGTATCCATGCTCATGCATAAAATTGTCAAATTTTAGATATCATGGCCAAGGTGCTTGCTTTGAGCCATATAAACTTTTTTTCAATTTTTATACTAAGTTCTCCCTAAATTTGACTGCAAATACTTATGGCTGAGCCATATATATCTCTTCAATGAAATCACCATGCAAGAAAGTTGTTTTAACATCAAGCTGCTCTAAATGCAAATCTTCAGTAGCCACAAGACTTAAAATAGTACGAATAGAAGTCATCTTAACAACAAGAGAAAATATTTCATAAAAATCAATGTCCTTTTCCTGTGCAAATCCTTTCACAACTAACCTAGCTTTAAATCTTTTCTTACCTCCTTCCACTTCTTTCAACCTATAAACCCACTTATTCTATAAAGCTCTTTTACCTATAGGCAACTTGCATAAATCTCATGACTTATTCTTCAGCAAAGAGTCCATTTTTTCTTTCATTTCAAACTCTCATTGAATCTTAGTATCTACCTGCACAGCTTCATCATAACATTCAAGTTTACCAGTATCAATAAGTAAAATTGAATACAAAGAGGGAGAGAATCTTTTAGGAGGTCTAATTTTCCTTGTTGACCATCTAACATTCACCGGTGTGTGGTATTTTTTGTTACAATTGTTACACATCATAGGAATTGCTAGAACATCATCTTTTGGAGTATCATCCAACACTAAATAATCATCTTCTTTCTTCTCATGTTGCTACAACAGATCTTTGTACAACACTTTCTCATTGAATATGACATCCATGCTTCTTATAATTTTATGATTTTTAAAATCCCAAAGCCTATAACCAAATTCATTAATGCCATATCCAACAAATACACATTTCTTTGACTTAGCTTCTAGCTTGGTTCTATTTTTAGAATCTATGTGAGCAAATGCTTCATAGTTAAAGGTTTTGAGAAAAGAATTACTCACCCTCTTACCAGTCCATGCTTCCTCTAGAATACTACAGCCCAAAGGAGTAGAGAGACCTCTATTAATAAAATATATAGTAGTATTGATAGCCTCCACCCACATGTGTAAGGGCAACCCAACATGCGACCTCATGCTCCTTGAACGCTCCATTATAGTCCTATTCATGTGTTTAGCCACTCCATTTTCCTATGGAGTCCTTGGAATAGTTTTATATCTATGAATACCATTAGTGGAGCAATAATCTTCAAATTTATGACTACAATACTTACCACCATTATCAGATCTGAGACATTTTAATTTCTTACCAGTCTCATTTTCAACCAAGCATTTCCATTTCTTCAAAGTTTGAAATACATCTTATTTCTGTCTAAGAAAATAAACCCATAATTTTCTAGTTGCATCATCAATGAATGTAACATAATAATGAGAGCCACCAAGGGAAGATAGCTAAGTTGGTCCCCATACATTGGTATGCACAAGCTCTAATTTCTCCTTTTTGTTTTCCTTCCCAGTCTTTAAAAAACTCACTCTCTTTTATTTTCCATACACACAACTTTCATAGAAATCCATATTAACACATTTTAAACTTAGTAAAACTTTCTTTGAATGAAGTACTTTCATACCTTTCTCACTCATGTGCCCAAGTTTATTGTGCCACAACACTATATCAGAATCTACAGTAGCTATTTGTTCTCCTTGCTCAACTACAACAATTGTTCCTAAACATTCATTTTTCTCTAAAAAAACTAAAGTAGAAGGAACAATATGACCTATACAAAGATATAAGGTGCCTACTTTCACACATTTTGTTACTACAAGGGAACCTTTTGAAACCTTCCAATTTTTATCATTAAAAGTAACTATACAACCCTCATCACTGAGTTGCCCTACTAAAACCAAACTCATACTCAGCCTTGGAACGTGTCTTACCTCATGTAGTAGCCAATGATTCCCATTCTTCAACTTAATCTTAATTTTTCCCTTTTCAATAATCTAACAGGGTTCATTATCCCCCAACTAAACAAGCCCAAAATCCCCTTGGACATAATTAATGAAATAACCTCTATGAGGTGTAGCATGAAATGAAGGACCAGAATCTAAAACCCATGAATCATCAACACTTTCTAAAGATAGAAGCAAAGCATCCTCTTCAAATTTGTTACTTACCACATTTGCCTCCTTATCTTTATTTGGTTTATCTCCTTCATTTTTATTTTTATTCCAAAAATCTTTCTTTTTATGACCTGGTTTCCCATAGTACCAGTAGTCCTTCAGTCCTCTTAATTGAGACCTCCTCTCCTTTGACTTTCCTCTTGATTTCCCCCTATTTCCATAATTAGTTCCTCTCTCAGTGGTTTTGCCCCTACTTTGTGCATTCAAAGCACTTCTTGATGTAGATCCACCTAAGGATTTCCTACAAGTTTCCTCACTCAAAATAACACTAATCACATCATCATATTTTAGGTTACTAGATCCAAGAATAGAATTGCTCATAGCCATTACCAAGCCATTCCAACTTTCAAGAAGAGAACACAAAATTGAGAGAGCCCTAATTTCTTCTTCAAAATTGATACCCACAGAAGATAACTGACTAGTAATAGTATTAAACTCATTTAAATGATCTACAATAGATCCACCTTCTACCATTTTCATATTAAATAAACACTTCATGAGAAATACCTTATTTGAAGTTGAGGGCTTTTCATATAGTGTCGCTAGAGTTTTCATCAACTCTTCTATTGTCTACACTTTTGTAATACTAAATGCCACCAATGGTGCTAGGCATAATCAAATGCTTCCAAGTGTCTTTCTGTTCAAAAGATCACATTCATCATTTGACATAGATCCTTGATTCTTGGCTTTTCCTTCTAATGGCTTCCAAAAATCCTTCTAATAAAGATAATCTTCCATTTGCATCTTCCATAACTAGAAGTTCTACCCATTAAACCTATCAACCCTTAGCTTACCCTCGTTTACCATCACTCCCACTCAACCATGAGACTCTCACTCAACCGTAAGACTTTCCTATAGAGATAATTTAAAAAAAACTTCACTCTAATACCACTTGTTAAGATTAAACCACATATAGAAATAAAAATTACATGCAAATGTAACCAATAATAGAAAATAATAGATCACACAGAAAAGAACATAAGGCACCAAGATTTAATATGGTTCACCCAATCCTTGGGCTATGTCCACCAAACAACAAGTTTGATATTATTATGATCCAGTGATCACAACCTAATTACAATATGTAATCCCTTATAGCTCAATACTGTTGCAAGAACCAATTTTTGCATCACCCCTATGAAATAATCCCTAACCCTAAAGCCCTTTTATACAATTATTTTTATCCCTAACCCTAAGCCCTTTTATACAAGTATTTTTATGCTGCTATAGGGTTACAATACTTCCCTAATTAGTCACCAAAAACTAACACAATCTTGGTTCAACTTTGGTTTCTCATTTGGTCTTTCAACTTCTAAATCACTATGTACATCTCTATTAGGTATTGTAGCATCTCTTTCATGTACACTAATCTTAGATTTAGAATGTGCCTCAATTTTTTAACTCAACACTTGAATGTAGCTCAATTCTTGACATTCATAGTGTGTGACTTGACAATCACTAAAACTTGTTGTTAGTTTGTAACTTGATTTGCAACATCTTCTTCAGCAGGCATACCTTCATAAAATTATACAAACGATTTTTATTCTTTTGGTTCCTTCATAGGTTTATCCTCATACACTTTTGTATATTCATCAAATTTCACATTTGCACTTTCCACAATTTTGTTAGTGTTAGTGTTTAAACGCTTATAAGCTTTACTTCTTGTGGAATAACCTAGGAATATACCTTCTTCACTTTTTGCATCTAGTTTACCATTCTTGAAATCTTTAAGAATATAACATTTGCTTCCAAATACCTAAAAATATTTTATATTGGGTGAGTATTCATACCATAGTTCAAAAGGTGTTGAATGAGTACCTTTCTTGACTTGTACATGGTTCATGGTATAGACAATTGTGCTTACAACTTCTCTCCGTTATTTCAAAGCAACATTTTTCTCCATCATTAGTGTCTAAGCACAGTCCATTATAGACTTATTCCTCCTTTCAACAATTCCATTTTGTGGAGGGGGGTTCTAGGAGTAGATGTATGTCTTTTGATTCCTCTATAATTACAGAACATCTCAAACTCATTTGATGTTTATTCTCCCCCTCTATTAGATCTCAAACATTTCAAACTTTTACCTTTTTCTTTTTCAACTCTTGCTAAGTACCACTTAAACATTTGGAAAACATTGGATTTCTATTTTAGAAACATAATTTTCATCATTCTAGAATAAATTTCAGCTTTGGCTCTCAGAGCATTCTTGTCTCCTCCATAGATGGTGGGTAAAGCATCCCATATTTTATTTGCACTATTAAGACTTTTGATATCATCAAACTCAACATAGCTTAGGAAAAAGGTAATCTCCAACATTGGTTTCTTGTGTTCTTTCTTCTTTTTTCAAATTCTTAGTAGTTAGGGATCTAGCAGGATCAGTATGCTCAAAAATAATGGTAGATTGTGCATAATCTCCAAGTCCTCTAAGGTGTATCTTCATTAGAAATTTCCATGCAGGAAAGTTATCTCAATTAAGCTTGGTGATTCTTTTTTTGACATCTTGATCTTTGTGTTTCTAGTACCTTAAAACTAGTCCTCTTAAGTTGATGGTTCTAATACCAATTGTTGGAATTCTTTAGAATAACTTGGGGGTTAGGGGGTGAATCAATTATTCAAGTTCCAAATGTACTATTTAAACTTTTCATAGCTTAGTGAACCCAAAAAAACATTTATCATCATGCATGCATCCATAGGATTATGCAATCACTTAAAACTTGTATGTTACTATCAAATCAATTTGTAGAAATGTAAACATGAAACATAACAGTTTCAATAACACACTTGACACAATGATTTACATGCAAACTCAATTTGGGAAAAATCACTAGTAACATGCTACTCTTTCTCAATCTTCTAAAGTGATGCCTTTTGAAAGGCCAACCATGTTAAAGATTACAATGCACACTAATAAAGGTGACTTGGTGAAAGGATTTCAATCACCCTATTAGGATTGAGCCTTGTTAAAGGACTTTAGACCATTCACTTCGATTATCACCTAGTTAAAGGATTTACAAATGACTATTAGGTGAACCTTAATCCAAAGGATTCACCCTAGACTGATACAATTATTAGAGAGTAACAACAAGAATTAATTTGATAACAACTTAAAACTCCATTTGTAGAGTATAGATCTCTATTTTAGTCCTCCATTCTCCTTGGCTTTCACACACTTTAGCTCTAATAGATTGTTCACCCTTCAAGCATCAATACCCTTAAGCCTTCTTGCTCAACTTGCCAATGTAGACTCTTCACTTAGGTCATTGAATGAAGAAATGCCCTATACTTTTTTTCTTCCTTAGATTCTCACACATGCCAACCTTTTCTTCTGACCAATCATTCCTATAAATAGAGAATTAAGATATTTTGCAGTTTATTCTCCATCATCCAATTTAGTGTTAGGATAGATCAGGTAGAATTCAATGAATCTACCCCTTATTTCATTTCATCCCTTTCTAGAAACTTATCCTTCAATCCTCTTTGAATTTTCCACAAAAATGGTTTCCCATGGATTCTATTCCACCTGCTCATCAATCTTATTTTCCTCATAGGTCACATAATTCAAGAAAACAAACTTGTCAGCTCAGATCTATTGAATTAACAATCTTTCAAATAATGTTGAAACTCAACTTTAACTAGTTTCTGATGCTCAACACATACTGTGTTTCTCGACATCCTCTGTAAAATCACTTGGCATGAACTAAAGTTAATTGGTGCTCAACATCAACCAAACTTTACTCAACATCAACCATTTTACTTTACATACACTAAAATAGAATTTTACTCCTCTCCAATTGATTTTCTACTCGGCTTGAACTAACTTTTCTTGGCACCTACTATCCACTTAGTCAAGCTTGGAAGATAAATTTTGTTTAACTTTTTCTTTTGAACTTGCTTAGTGCAACCAACCTTTGCAACCTTAAGTAGATTATCAATGCACTATGATATTATTGTCTTAGCTAATTCTTGTACTCCTTTACATATCATAACTCAACTTTTCCTCTAGGCACTATTGTTACATCATTTGATCAAATTCTTTTTATCAATCAAATAAGTGATAGTACTTAAATCATATAAGCAGTTGAAAGGTAGGTTTGACATCAATAACAAAACAATAATTGAAAACACATTTATCATATTTGTATTAATATGGTTTCAAGAATTTGATGATCCTAGTAGAAATATACCCATTCTTCACTAAACAGAATAGCTAACTTTGTTTTGGTTTTCTCAATGCCTTGAGAAACTTCTTCTATCATCATGTATGCAATCAACTTACCCTCCTCTTTTGCCATTTTTTTAATTCAAAATCTCCAATCACTTCTCTACAATTCAATCTCTCTAGACAATTTTGTGCTCAATCTCTTCTTGGCTCTAAACTCTATCAATGTTGTAATTAGAATTTTGTTACATCACCCTTTAATAATAATTGAGCATGGAAATGACATTAATGGTCTCTTTAAGACCACATGCATGATTCTTTTTGAAAACTTATAAAAGCATCACAATCTAGCTTTATGGGACTCGTACTACTAGCGTTCAAATCCCTTTTTATATTTTTTCAGACAATACTTATTATTTTGGCAATTATGAGGTTAAAACAATCATTTTACTCTTTATTATTTATACAACAACCATGTGAACACTTAACACTATGATTTGTTTGTGGCTTTGCGAGACTTACCTTTCAATTCTTATCCTACCTGCGACTGTGCAAAACTCTTGATTGCCACTTTACTATCTAGATCTTTATGCTTAATCTCTTAGCCTTGTGAAAGAGAGAACACTACTATCATGTCTAAATTCTTCTTCATAGCCTATGTTTTACTTTAGATTCTTAATCATGCAACTAAGTAATCACACAAACCCTTCATCATTTAGTCATGTCACATGATCATTCTTATTTGATTTAGCCGCATCTCATGGGTTAAAAAGCTATGAAAACCATCAATCACACCATCACTTCTTGATTCTAAGATTAATATTTTAAGCTCACAACCACATAAAACCCTTATGTTTGAGTGATCATTGCATCACAACTTTTTACTCTATATTTTTTAACTACATGATTGAGCAATGACCAAACCTTTATAAGCTCTTAATTGTTTCATCAATTCACACCTTCTATTTCATCTTATAGCTTTAACTACATGACTGAGCAACCAAGAATTCTTTATAAGATGCTAACCAACTTCACCAGTTTGTGTCTTATATTTGCATTACAACTTAAGCCCCATGACTGAGCAATCAAACATTTTTAAGGAAACATTAGCCATTTCACATCATTGTGAATATCTTATTAAACTGCAACCTTATCTGTGTGATTGCATAATCAAAGATGAGCATTGGGTCACTCCATCATTCCAACTATTTAAAATTTATGTTGTGAAGCCACAAAAAACTTTCCTAACATCAGTAGCACCATCACTACTTAAATCTTTATGTTATAACATAATCACTATTTTCAAGTACTTCCACGTGTCAAATTCATGTGTTTTCATGAGGGTAGAAATTGAGTGTGAATTCCCTTTCACATGGTCACCACTTGAAACTTTAACTCCATACTTAACTATGCAAAGCTATGAAAAATGCTTACTAACTGCATCACACCTTCACTATTTAAATCATTCCTTCATCAATCATCATGGATACCTTGTGAATATTGTCCAATTTACTAAGTTGCACCAGTGCACCATAAAAGGTTAAAGGATTAAAAGGGTAGTGATAGAGTGATAAGCCATGGTCACAGGGTCAGACATTAAAATTTTAAATTTCTTTTTAAAAGCATGAAATATCTAGAGCACTTATTTAAAACAAGGGGTTTTAAATAATGCAAATACACAAGGATATGAAACTAAGGTTTTTGTAGGGAAAACTTTGCAACAGAAAACATACAAACCCTATTTGCACATTTAAAACTAGATTTTTACAATAGGTTCTTAGCATTTCAAACATGGTGAAGATACATGCCAACAGTGTCTCTGTCTGAGGATAATGGATAACTAGCATCCATATAAGGATTTTGAATCTTTGGGTTAAGTAGACCACATACTTGGCATAATGACAACTTTTTCAGAAGAGCTATACACACACACAACATGAAAAGTAAAAAATATATGCAAGGATTTATAGCTATACAAGAGCCTAAACTATTGTTCATGAAAAAACAAGTACCTTCAATAGAATTACTTCTTTAGGAATTGTCCATAAACTGGAAATTCCAGAATATTTCTTGATAATTCTTTAACAAGATAGGAATCCTCTCCCAATTTCTCATGAATCAAATTTGTGCCTAGCCAAATAGGGTCAAAATTTCCATGCTTACCCTTGTCTTCCATTCTAGAATCCCACATAAGGACCAGATCTTCAAGCTCAAATTTTCTTGCAACTTTCCTTTTATCATACAAGTGTTTTTCCTACAATTGGAACTTAACATTTTTGGCAGATGCTTATTTCTTGATCTCACTTAATCCCACCAATTCATCCATCCTTTCTTGCATATCATCTATGATATCCTCATCAGACATTTGGATGTAACTGTATAAACCAATTAGATTATTTTGAGGCATTTTGCTTGAATTCCATTTACCAAATCAAAAGGTGAAACACCTTTTGCTTTCTTAATTGTTACTCTATTAGTCCAAACTACCAGATGGAACTTGGAATCCCATGCATTTTTGTTATCATCAAATGTTATTTTGATAATCTTCAACAAACTTTTATTGGTAGATTCATCTTGCCCATTTCTTTGTGAGTGATAAGGAGATCATGTTGACCTAGTGATGCCATACTTGTCACAAAATTTTATAAATTCTTTGGATCTGAAGCACATGGAATTATTAGTTATATTTCTCTCTAGACATTTAAGACTAGTGAAATGTTATTTAACAAGAAATTATTTACAACTTTTCTAGTAGGAATGGCTTCTACCCATTTTATGAAATAGTCAGTTGCCATAAGAATCCAAGAATAGCTAGTCCTAAACTTATTTGCTATTTCTCCTATGAAATTCATTCCCCACTATTGGAATGGTGCTTGAAGTTCTACTAGATTCAAAGGGGCATTCCTAGAAAAATTCAATCTACTAGCAAATATCTAACAAGGATCACATTTTTTGACTAAGAAATTTGCATCCTTGAACAAGCTTGGCCACCAAAAGAAAGCTATCATCACCTTATGGGTTGTAGTCTTGGCCATATAGTGACCTTGACATACTCTTGCATGCATTTCAGTGAGTATTTTTTCTGATTCTTGATGATCAGTACATTTCAATAACATTCCTTCAAAATTTCTCCACCAAACCTTTCTATCAATAATAATATACTTGATTTTTTGTAGCTTCAAAAAACTTCTTTAATTTTCAGTCAAATTAGATGGGGCTTCCATATGTTGCAAATAATAAATAATCTTTTTATACCACTCACAGTCATCCATATCACAAGTATATGGCCTATGATCTTAATCTACAATATTGATTTGATTGGAATCTAAATTTGATTGAGCCATTAATTTAGCCAATCCTTGGCCTCTCACCAATTCTATTTATTCATCTACACCTCCTACAATATACCTCTTGTTGGGAAAACATATCCTTTACAATGGCATTAGGAACAAATGATATGATAGTAGCACCTAAAATCTTTAATTTATTTCACAAGGGCATATGCCTATGTCATTTATATCATACATAAGTTTTGCAGGCTAGAGTGACTTCCTGAAAAAGGCAATTGGTTGTCAAAACCTTCTTCATTCTTTTCAAGCAAAACTACTACCATAGTATGAAAAGAATCAAAAGAAAACATATACATGGATCTTGCATCATTAGGTGTTATAAGAACTCAACTATTCTTTATTGCATCCTTAATTTTTTGAAGAAAATTGGTGGTTTTCCTTCTTGATTAATCACTACCCCTTTCTTAAGCATCTTAGAGATGGGTTTGCTAATCTCAGCAAAATTGGTCACATATCTCCTCAAAATGTTTACTTGGCCAAAGAATGATTGAATACCCTTGACATTTTTTGGCTTTGGAACTTTATTTATTGTTGCCACTCTGTTTAGATCAATCTTAACTCCATACTTGGACACTATATGACCTATAAATTTCCCCTCTATAACCCCAAAGGACATTTCCATAGGTTTAAGGAAACTCCATATTCTAAAACTTTCAAAAATATTTTTTTTAATGTCTATAGTGATCTTCAACTTTCTTAATATAGGCTATCAAATCATCTTGGTACACAACCATGAATTTATCTATATACTTAGCAAAGGCAACATCCATGTCTCTTTGGAATGTAGTTCTTGCATTGATTAGGCCAAAAGGCATTCTAACATATACATATATCCCCCATGGTGTTGTAAAAGAAGTTTTGAATTGTTCCCTTTCATCAACCAACACCTAGTTGTAACAAAAAAAACCATCCATCATAGACATCAACTCAAAACTAGTAACATGTTGTAGCATAGCTTCCATGTTAGGCAGACCATAATTTTCTTTCAAGGAAGCAATATTTAGATTTCTAAAGTCTACACACAACCTAATATCACCATTCTTCTTTCTGATTAGCAATAAATTAGATACCCACAAGGAATGTCTTATAGGCTTAATAATTCCCCCATCCCTAAGCTTCATCATCTCTTCTTACATTTTGGGGGCTAGTGTGGGATTGACAAGTCTCTACTTTTGCTTAAATGGTTTAACATTCTCTTTTAATGGAATAACATGCTGGAAAAAATACTCCCTATAGGCTTTTAAATCATCATAGGATCATGTAAAAACATGTCTAAATTTTCTTAATAAATCAATTAAGGACTTTCTTATAACAGGGGATAGAATCTTACCTATATAAATCTTTTTGGGAGACTCATTTGTTCCAAGTTTGATTTCTTCACATTTTTGTGGTTTCTTTTCTTTAACTTCTAAGTGAACCTTGTATTGATTGTCAAAAACACTTTCTTGCACTACTAACCCTTCTGGTACTTTATTTGTTTTCAACTACAGTATTTCTTGACCAAAAATAGTGTCCTTTCCATGTACGTTCTCAACCAGTGTACTGCAGTCTAACTCCTAACCATGGTATTTGTATTCATTCAAAATAAAATTTGGAATATCTCTATCATCTTCAAATACCTGCCAATTTTCTACGTTATCAAGAATTGAAGGCCTATTCTTCACTTCAATCTTGGAAACTCTAGCAAAAGAACATATATCATTAAGCTTAATGGCTACATTACCTAGTATATCAACCATTTTATTATTACTCCTATCCATCCAAGTGATTCCAAAAGCATCAAATGCTTCAATATCATCCCATACAATATTCCTATACTATTTTAGTCTCTTGTTCTTGGATGCACATGTCTCCTTAATCTAGGATACCACTAATTCAAAATCAACAATAACATGTAGCTTTTTAATTCCATGACTTGTAGACACTTTTAACCCAAGTAAAAGTGCTTCATATTTTGCTATTTTATTTGTAGAAGAAAAATTTAGGGTAAATGAATATATAAATGTGTTCTTCTCTAGAGAGATAAAAGCTAATCCAACCCTTGATCCTTCTTTGGAACTAGCCCCATCAAAATACATTGTCTAGAGATTCTATGAATCTATGCATCTTGTGGCCTCTTGTGAGATCAATGGGATTGTCTTTTTAGTTTCTAAAATAGTGATTTCAACCCTAAAAACATTAACTTCTATATCTAGAAAATATGTAGAATTAGTGTCAATATTATCTTCAATCATGTGAATAACCCTTGGTTTTCTATTAACGTTAATGACTTTTTCCTCTATGTGAAATGTAGAAAATTGCAAACCACATTGTAGGCTACCTCCCATTACAACACTCCACTTTCCTAAGAGTAGCATTCCATATTGAGGAAGAATATCAACTACTAGGACACTCATAGTTGAGTCAACATCAAGATAAACAATTAACATATATGGAAGTGCATTTATTATACCTATAATAGGGACTTTCCTTGCATCCATTTCTCTAAATCTACCCTATATGGTATCTATAGACACCTAAATTTGATTACACCGCTTTGGTAATCTAATTTAGCCATCTCTAAAGGCATCATTAATTAAATTCTTATTTAATTAATCCTTTGCCATCCCTAGCTGATTAATTTAATTAATCATCTATAGTCCTAATTGATAAATCAAATAACCTATTATTTATCAATTAAATCCTATTCTTCTATCTAAAATCCAAAATCCCCATTTATCAAATAAATCTATTTGATAAATAAAACCCTCAAATCTAATAACCCCTAACCTATCTTAAATCCCCCTTTTTAGCCTAATCCACCCCATCCACCCATACTAACCAAGCTTAGCCACTAACTCACCCACCCTCATGAATGCCATCCACTTGCAAATCTCTAACAAGCCTAATCTAATCTTAAACCCAAGCCTAATCCACCCCCTAATGTTGTCACATTTCCTAAGCAAGCTTAAGACTTTCCTAAGCCAAGGAAAGTCAACAATCTCAACTCTCCTCAAAATATCTCAACCACCAAGCCTTCAATGCTCTTACAAAAGCCATAAAGACTCTTAGAAGCTCTTACAAGCCATAATGAAGGGTTTGTATGAAGATATTATCCCTTGAGCCTCCTTTTTTGACTCATCCATCCCCTTTCCTCCATCCACTCACCCTGTGACATGTGTCACTCCCTGATTGGTGCTAAACAAGCACAATCCATGTGCTCCCCTTTGAGTGCATCCTAGCCCTCCTTAAGCTTTCATCTTTCCTTCCATCTTAACCCTCCATCCCTCAAGCCCTTAGCCTATAAATTGAATCCCCTCCCAAGCCATTTCATCACAATCTTGAAGCTAAAGTTATAATGCTAGTTTGAGAAACCACAGCCCTTAACCATACCCTTATGATGCCAAATTGAGAGCTCACAAAGCTATCAATTTGCCATTTTTCATCTCCATTGAAGCTAGTTTTTGAGAACCTTGAGCATACATCCCAATCCTTAGACTCATCTACCAAGCAAGGAGCTAAGTCCTATTGGGAGAGTCCATTCATTTGGCTCACATTTCCAATTGAGGTTTCCTCTTTAGTCTCTCATTTATGTTATGATTTATATGCTAGTTAATGCTTTTGTTTTTTAATAGATTAGTATTACTTGCTAACATATTTCTCATATACATTTTGGCATGCCCAGTGGGACCCCACTATGGGTCATTTAATCATCATTTTCTATCTATATGTTGTTTTAAACAAACCATCTAATGTTTTTTGTTGTTTGAGTGTGTTGTAGGGTGTTTTGCTTGTTTTTGCAGGTTAAAGAATGCACTTGGGAAGAAGACATACCATCAAAAATCTGAAAATAACAAAAAATTAAAAAAATTCTGGAAAAAATCTGCATTTTTCAGCTTTTTTTGCACAGTGTCGTCTCCGCAGTTTGGCGTCTGCGCCTGCAAACTATCGTCTCTGCCAGCTACTCTGTCGTCTTCACAACCAAATTGTTGTCTCCATAGTTTGGTGTCTCCAACTATCATCTACGCATCCTGGACTGTCGTCTCCGCAGATCAGCACCTCCATCAGCTACTATGTCGTCTCTGCAACCTGAACTGTTGTCTCTGCCGCCACCAACCTAAACTGTCATCTCTGTCGCCGCCAACCTAGACCGTCGTCTCCACAAATCAGCGTCTACACTTGTCTCCTTTTTTTTCCATCGCAAAACTGACCTATAATCTCTACTTTTTTGTTTGTCATCTCTGCAGATCAGCGTCTCTGAATTTTGGCATCTTTGCCTTTTAAACTATTGTCTATGCCTTTTAAATCGTAAGATTTAGACCATTTTAAGCATTTTTACGCATAGGAAAAAAAACAAAAAAAGTTAAAAAAAAAATTTCCCATAGTTAAGCTTTCCTTTTTGAAGATTTTGGGTGACTAATCATTTTTCTTCTTTTGTCTCATTGTAGATTGGAGCAACTTTTTGGGTGACTAATCATGTTTTTTTAAGTTTTTCATGGAATGAACTTGAATGGTTAAACACATTTTCTATTGAATGAATGTTGCTCAAAAACCCACTCTTGAATGCCATGGATTAAAATCAAATTTTCCTTGAATGCATGATTAAAACAATAAATCCAATCTTGAATGCCAAGGATCAATTAACCATTGCAATATCAAACACTTCATTTGGAGCTTCTAAAATTGAACAAAAAAAATCTCTTTTCCACATGCAATTTAGATAAAGTTTGATTTTTAGACAAGAAACTTTGTTAAGTTAAACACAAATTTGCAAAAATCAAATTGAGTAGTTCTTTAGACTCACCTCTTTTCTAATCACCCATCAATTCAACCATTGGTTGCAATCTCAATGCCATTTATGGGGATGGGTCTACTTGAAAAAGGTGTCAAATGTTCCACAATCTAACTCACTCACTTGGTCTTTGAACGTTTGCTTTAACTTTATCAAAATTCTTAAATGACCAAAACTCTAGATTAAATCGATCACACTTCAAGTTTGGGCACTAAAATTGAACAACTATTGACGTGGAGGGCCTCCGGGCGTGCGCTTGAAATCAAGTTTCACACATCCTTGTTTTGGGCTTAAAACAAAATCACACCAACTCTTGAATGCTTTAAAGGAAATTAATCGATACTTGACGTGGAGGGCCTCCGGGCACACAGGTTTACTTTTTTGTTGACCCTAACTCTTCTTCTTGTATTCATTCTTCGCTTGATTTTGCTTTGTTGGCGCATTTCAAAGTTGGAATTGAACATTGTCTCTTAAACATGAGTGCTTGCAAAGTCTAGATCAACACACATAAGAGTCAGTTGGAAAAGGAACAAGCGTGTTTTTTTAGCCCAAGGTCATCCAAGTCTTCTCTCCCCTTGTCATCTTTCGAGGCCATCTTGGGTGCATAAGATTAGGATCCAAAACCTTGTTTCTCTTTTTAAGAGGTCTGCTTGGGGATTTCATCACCCCTTGGATGACCTCAACTCCAACGTTCCAGCAGAGTATAAGAATCGGGAGGTGAATCGAAACACGCCTCTCTTGGAATCAATATTTTTGTCACTTGGGCTAAGCCTCAAGGAACTTTATACCCTTCAGAAGTGAAAGAGGAGAAGTGGGTTACCGCTCCTCTCGGTTGTGTGACATCTTTTTTGTTTCATCTACAGATTTGGGCCTCACGTACCTTTGGGTATATCAAGGACTCCCTAGCTAAACCAACTATCAGCCTTGTAGACAACCATCTAGAGTGTTAATGTGTTTGAAGTGATTGATCAAAACATTTGTAAAACATACACACTCCTCAGTGCAAGTATCACATTCTGAGAATCAAAAACTTCTATCTGGTTGTTCCTATCTATTGCTTGCTTTTTTTATTTGTTGAATGAATGTTTGCCAAACTTGGTCAACCCTAGCTTAGGGTACACTTAGCTTAGTCACTGCCTATTCCAGAAGTTGAACAAGTTGAAGCAAAATAACCAAGGTCTCTCAAAGCCAAGCAGATTCAAGAATTAATGTCAGAGCAACCCAAACCCAAATAGAAGTTCCACAAAGTTAAACTCAAACCATCTCAGGCATACCAAAAACTTTCATCCAAGAGAAAGGAACTAACACCAAGTCCTTGAATTGCCAAACTCCACAAAGCAGAGGAAAAAGCTATCAATGAAACACTTCAAGAGGCCTGGTTAGAGTGCACCATCAAATTTAGCCAAAATCCAGGAGTTAATCCTGCTTATGCCTTACCAACTAGGCATGATTTCTATGATTAGACCCCCTTGTTTCTCCACATCTTCTTGGATAAGCTTCACTTTAGAGTCATCTTTGTAGAAAAGCCATCCATTTTAGGTTATCCCCTTAAGCATTATTAGCTCATTTATCTCATTTAGAACCAAACCATCTAGCCAGCAATCCAAAATCTTCACATCCAAGCCTTCAAAAATTGTTGTCACCTTGCCAAAAGTTTGCCATTCCTAAAATCTTTCAAATCCACCAATCTCACCAAGGTTATCCCTTTGACAAAGCTTTGTCTAGGGTAATCTAGCTTTATCACTTGTTATCCCTCATCACCTTGAGCTAAAGGTTGGGATCCACAAGTGGTCAATCTTGTGTTCTTCCTAAAGGATCATCAGTCTATCCTTAAGTTGACACAATCACCACCAAGCTTGCACATAGGAAAGCAGACCTTTCATGCTTTGGCAACATATCTTTGAAGTTAGCATCCCCAACCCAATCCTCCTTAGGTTTTGTCATATAGCTTTGCCTCAACCTAGAAAATCATTTGCATAGAAAAGCCTTCCTCCCTTTTGCATCCACCAGCATTTGTTGCATCTCATCCCTAGGAGCATTTTTCATGCCACCCATCACTCGCTTAGCCAAGAAGAAAGAAACAATGGAGCCCTATCATTTGGATCGAACAACCTCACCCCCCTTGAGCACTCAGCCATCCTTCAGCCCAGAGAAAGCTATGCCATCACCTACTAACATTGAAGCTTTCATGAACCAACCAGGAAATGCAGTATTGGTAAACGCCATTATAGACAAGAACAAAGAGACAATCATGGCTAATTTTCGAAGGGACAATGTAGGAACCTTTGACTTTGGAAGACCCCCTCCATTATCAGATCCATCTCACCCATTGTTTGGGCAGCTGCCACCACCCATAGGCTCTTATGATCCAAATTATCCTTAATATATGCCAAAAGAAGAGCCTCCAGCCAATCCATATGATCCAAAAGACCCAAACATACCATCCTCTGCCCAAGTTGAAATCTTCATGCTGCAAGCCAACCTAGCCACCACCACTCCATCCTTGGTTCATACCTCTCCGCTCCAAACCCCCTTTACCCAAAACACCTCACCGTTCACCCCCTTCACTATTGCTACTGCGCTCCCCAACCCAGCCTTCCAAATCCATCCATCTCCCAAATCAGTGCTAGCATCTTTGGCCAACCTCAGCAATATACAACAGGGATGCCACCCATGGGGCCAAGTAATCAAGCTTTCATCACCCCTATCTTGTTCACCATAGCCAAAAGCACAATCCCATCATTTCCATTAGGTCTTGGGAGCTCAATACCATCAGCCACAAATCCACAAGCTACTACCCTCATTCCACAAAGCTATCAAATCCCACAAGCTACTGCCAATTTTTTTCCAAGCTCCCAAGTGACCCCAGCTCCCGCCACCACTCTACCAAGCTTCCAAATCTAGCCACAAATCTATCAAACCCCATCAGTTCCATTCCCAAGCTTACAATTCCCACCACCAACTAATCCATTACCTCCCATTACCAACTACTTTTCAATGCCACTTCTAGGAGGTAATCGACCAATCCAGCCAACCACCAATTATTTGCAAGTACCATCCCAAATGGGGGCATAGCCCACATACCTTGGTCAAACCCCACAAGCCCCCCGATCCTTTCCCCAATCTTCACAACCATCTTATACCTTACCTCCACAAAGCCATTCATTTATCCCACAGCCAGCTTATGTTCCTCAATCCCAACCTCAAATCCCATATTAACAGGAAGCCTCGCAGCACATGCAACAATATGCGCCACCTCCCCCTCAACAACCCGTCATCCACCATGCAGCTGCCCAAACAATGTACAATCCCTATCAGCAAATCCCTCACAGCCATCCATATTCAGTGCCCCCATCTAGTGCATACCTACCTCAAGGCACTCCTACATTGGGGGCACCCCAGCCATCACCTATCAATTCAGAATGGGAGCAAATGAAGACAACTCTGAAAGCCATCCAAGAAGGGAATGATCCAAAGACATTCAAGTTTGAGAATGTGTGTCCTTACCCATTTGACAGAGCCATTACCATGACACCATTTCCCAAACACTTTGAGGTACCCAAATTTGACAAATTCAGAGGAAAAGGAGACCCTGTCACACATATCAAAGAATTTTACATGCACTGCCAGGACGTGGCATACAATGATGTCTTCCTCTTGTGCCTTTTTCCCAAAAGCTTGGCTAGACTAGATCTTGAATGGTTTTACAAAATCCCCTATGGCAAAATTAAAAACTTTGCTAAATTATCTGAGTCATTCATAGCCCAATATACCCATCTTGTTGAAACAGAGCTATCAATAGTTGACCTTGTCCACACTAAGAAAAAAGGTGGAGAAAGCCTTGCTGAATACCTGCAAAGATGGCAAACCCTTACCACCCACATATCTTGCACCTTGCCAGAGCGCCATGCGGTGAAAATGTTTATTGATAATGCCCATCCCAGCTTGGCTCACCACATGACCATGAACTGTTTGCAGACCTATAAAGATATCAAAGAGAAAGGAATGATCCTTGAGAAAGGACTCATTAAAGATGGTGTGGTCAAGATTTACAAAGAGGCCAACCAAAATCAATCACATTCCAATGATAAGTCTAGATATTGGAACAAAAACAAGCACGTTGCAACAGATGGCATCACTGACACCAGACATGTGAATATTGTTGGTCCTTCTCACAACTAGTCCAACCCACCATATCAACCAAACAATCAACAAGCTATCAACTACCAACAAAAGAATAACCAAAGCTATCAAAACCACAATCCAAGACCCAACTTCCAAGGGTCTAGCAATCAAGCTAATGCCATCAATGTAGCTGCAGGACAAAAGCCTAGATTCCAACCTACACCTAGAAACTATACACCCCTTGGTGAGCCATTGGATGTCATTTTTGAAAAATTAGTCAAGGAAAACCTCATCAAATTTCCTCCTACCTAGCAAATTGACCCAAGCCAATCTAAAGCTGCATGGTACAAAGACAATGAGTACTGCAAATTTCATAGGGTAAAAGGTCACACCACCCTCAGATGCATGAAACTAAAAGACTATGTGCAGGACCTCATTGATCGAAAGGAAATCACTGTTGGTGCCCAAACCTCTCCCAATGCAGGCTTACAAATCTATCAAAATGCTTTTCCTCCACACAACAACCAAAATCTTGGAAAAGCACCTATCCAAACCAACAACAACAACACCAACAACCATCAGCCAAACCAACAGCATGGGAAGAACAATGACCACACTTCATCCTATATAGACTATGGTAGCCTTATAGGTTATATATCCGAGAAAGAGCCTTCTGTCAATGTTATCAATATCTAAGGACCAAACAATGAGTGTGCAGTCACCACTCAAAGAGTGCAATTTAACATCGCAGGCCCACCAATTTCACCAGCACCATCAGCTCTGTCAAAAAGCCAGTATAATATCTTGGAACACCTTGGGAACATGCCAGCCCAAATCTCCATTTTAGACCTTCTTCGCACTAGTCCTATGTACAAGAACATCCTTAATAGTGCCCTTATAGAATCTTATGTCCCTTTAGATATCAATGCTACTAATTTTCATAATCTTGTTGGACACCTATCTTCCTCATGTGCCCTATCTTTCAAACCCACCGACATACCCGTGGTCGAGCCAAATCACACCCTTCCACTTCGCATAGCCATCGTGGTATCCAATTTTGCCATGAAAAGAGTAATGATAGATAATGGATCAGCCTTGAATATTTGCACCCTAAAATTCATAAAACAAGCTGGGTATACTGAGGTAGATATCATCAGTGAGGTTATCACCATCAAAGCTTATGACAACTTCGAAAGAACCACAGAAGGAACTATTTTTCTGCCAATCAAGGTTGGGCCAATCATCCAAGAAACACTCTTCCATGTTATTGATCTAAACCTACCATTCAAAATCCTCCTCGGTTGCCCATGGATTCATGCCATGAAAGCCATTCCATCCACTTACCATCAGTGCGTCAAATTTTTGCATCAAGGCATAGAGGTAACCATCCATGCCGATCCAGAACCCTTTGCTTACTGCAATGTGGTTGAAGCTTCATATACAAACCATTGCCCTAGAATTGATATCGGCACATCCATCGCCAGCTCATCCCACACTTGTAATGACCCAGAAACCATCCTCGCCTCTACCCTATCTACCATAAAGATCAATAACAAGGGTTGTGGAGAGTATAGTCTGTCGGATGCATTTGCTGTTGGGGCACTCCCACTTGATCCACATGCCCATGGATGACCAACATATCACAAAGCTAAGGAGATTCCACCTCCTCGATACAAACAGTTTGGCCCAACAACCTTTGTATCCTCAAAAATCCCTCTTCATGAGGAGCTCACTCCAGATATCAATAAATGGTTACATAAGGATGCACCTCAAAGAAATCAAGCATGCCTTGATCACTTTAGCCAGAAGTATCCCCAAGAACATAAACTCATCACTGACAAATGGAACTATCAAGGTGGTGGTCTAGGACTAGAAGAAAGAGGCATGCAGTGCCCCATCGACGCACACAAGTGGGAATCAAAGTCAAGTCTTGGCTTTGGCATACCCACAACTGGGGGCACCAATGAGAATGGTCATGCTTTTTTGAACATTCACCGTGACCTTGTCGAAATCAAAGACATTCTTGAGGAAGTTGAAAAGAGAGCCTACGATGATATCCTAGACCAAATCTCCCTCGGAGACTCTGTTCTCCAGGAACTATCCATCCACCTCATTGACCTACTGCTCGCCCATCCACAACTCATAGATTGGGACCAACCAAGTGTCATACATATTGATGAGTTCACATAAAAGGAAGCACTTCTGAGATTCATGGGAGCTAAAATACCTCACAAGAAAACAAAGCCAGATTCTACCTATATCTACAAGCTAGATCCCAAGGGGTATTTTGGAGAAAATCCCCAACCTAGTTTTGATACACCCAAAACTGGAACTAAGGTGAATCTAAGACTAACTATGGTAGTGAAGAGAACCCCTTAGCAAGAAAATCCAGAGCCACAAGCAGAACATGAAGATTTAGCATTGCCTCCTTAAGATAATCGACCAGAGGTGTCTTCTGTTCTAATTGAGGACACTAGAGAAGTCAACATCGATTCTTTAGAGATCCCTAGGCTTGTTCACATTGTTGCATCCCTATCACAAGACCAAGCTGACCTCCTCTTTGAGGTCTTAAGAGAGAACATTGGTTGATTTGCATGGTCATATCAGGACATGCCAGGGCTTGATCCAAAGCTTGTAGATCATCATCTTGTAGTCGATCCAAAGATCAAGCCCGTCAGACAAAAGCTTAGAAAAATGCACCCCAAGGTGGCATTATTGGTCAAAGTTGAATTAGAAAGAATGTTAGCTACTAAGGTTATCCGACCTATCGACTATTCAGAGTGGATCTCCAACATGGTCCCCGTCACTAAGCCTTCTAGTGACATCAAAATCTGCACTGATTTCAGAGATCTTAACAAAGCTTGTCCAAAAGATGATTTTCCCTTGCCCAACATAGATATGATTGTAGATCTTACAGCTGGACATGAAATTTTGTCCCTCATGGATGGATTTTCTAGGTATAATCAAATCAAGATTGCAGAAGAGGATCAGCATAAGACAACATTCACTACCCCTTGGGGAACCTTTTGCTACAACATGATGCCTTTTGGCCTAAAGAATGTTGGGGCTACCTATCAAAGAGCTATGACAACCATTTTTCATGATCTCATCCATAGCATTTTGGAGGATTATGTGGATGATATCTTGGTCAAGTCTCATACCTTCATGGATCATCTTGTTGACCTGGAGAAAGTCTTTGATAGGTTAGCCAAATATCATCTCATGCTGAATCTCGAGAAATGTGTCTTTGGGGTCACATCTGGCAAGCTTCTAGGCTTTATAGTTTCTAAACGAGGTATAGAGATTGACCCCAAAAAGGTCAAGGCTATCTTAGACATGCCTCCTCCCCAGACAATACGACAGCTTCATTCTCTTCAGGGAAAGCTTCAATCTGTTTGACACTTCATCTCCCATCTTGCAGATAAGTGTACACCATTTTCACATTTACTAAAGAAGGATGAGAACTTCAAGTGGGATCCTTTATGTTAGCATAGCTTCGACCATCTCAAGCAGTATCTCACCAATCCCCCTATCTTGGTTCCACCAATTCCTGGTCGTCCCCTGATTCTGTACATATCAGCAACACCTACTGCTCTAGGGGCACTTCTAGCACATCTTGATGACTACAGTAGAGAAAGAGCCATCTACTACATTAGTAGAACCCTAGTTGGTTATGAACTCAATTACACTACTATGGAAAAAGCTTGTTTGGCAGTTGTTTTCTCAACTTCAAAGCTTCGCCACTACATGCTAAGTCATACCATCCAACTAGTCTCCAAGATCAACCCTCTCAAGTATATGCTCTCTAGAATAGCACTTATAGGCCGTTTGGCCAAATGGGTTATGCTCCTTACTGAATTTGACATCCAGTATGTGGACAGAAAGGCAATCAAAGGGCAAGCTATAGCAGATCACCTAGCTGATGCACCTCTAATAGATTCTTATCTGTTGATCATAGAATTTCTAGATGAGCATATCTGCCTAATTGAAGAACAGCCCCCATGGAAGCTTTATTTTGATGGTTCATACACATCTCATGGATCAGGGGCAGGAATATTGTTGGTCACACCTCAAGGGGATTACATTCCAAAAGCCTTCAAGCTACAATTCCCTAGCACCAACAATATAGCTGAGTATGAAGCAATTGTAGCAGGATTAAAGATACTTGTAGAATGGAATATCACTAAGTTACAAATCTTTGGCGATTCTCAGCTCATCATCAAGCAAGCCCTAAATGAATATCAAACCAAAGATGAAAAGCTATTACCCTACAAAGAGCTAGTTGATCAACTAACCCAGCATTTTACAAGGCTTCAGTTTACACAAGTGCCTCGAATACAGAACAAAGCAACAGATGCTATGGCTACTATAGGCTCACTCTTGGAAATTCCCCAAGCAACTACACAGTATGAGTTTTTAGTCAAGCAGCTCCTCACACCTGCCTATGCGAATGATGACTCAAACCGTGTTTGTATCTTGGTTGGTCCCTAATCCCCTTGGTACCATGAGATTCATGCTTACCTTAACGATGGTATCATATCCCCTCACCTCACACGTACCCAACACCAAAACCTCATCCAAAAATCATCCCGCTATGTTATCATAACCAATACCTTATATTGTCAGGGTTATCATGATACTCTGTCTCGATGTTTAGACCAAAATGAGGCCACGATGGTGTTAAAAGAAGCACACTCTAGACTTTGCGGTGCCCACACGAGTGGTATTGTCCTAGCACGAAAAATCCTTAAAGTAGGCTACTATTGGCCTACCATTGAAGAAGACTCCTGTGACTTTTCTAGAAAGTGTCTCCCATGTCAGCAGCATGCAAATCTTGTGCACGCTCCAGTACAAGATCTACAGCCTATTGCACCACCTCGGCCTTTCGCTTGTTGGGGCCTTAATCTAGTTGGAACTATCACACCCCTCTCATCTGATGGGCATAAATGGATAATAATAGCTATAGACTATTTCACTAAGTGGGTGGAAGCAGTCCCCCTAGTCTCAGCTATAGGAGTTCAGGTCTCCAAGTTCATCTTGTACCACATTGTTTGCCGCTTCGGCATCCCATCCACCATCTTCACCGACCACGGAGGTAACTTTGAAAATCTCAACATGGAAGAATTATGCACTTCCCTCCACATCCATCACCACTTTTTTAGCCCACATTTCCCAAAAGTAACAGCCAGGCAGAGGCAACTAACAAAACCCTCCTCAAAATCCTAAAGAAAGTTGTCAATGATTCCGGCCGTGATTGGCACCTACAAATAAATCTAGCCCTATGGGCCTATCGAACTTCCTTCTGTACATCCACAAGCACAACTCCATACTCCCTGGTCTATGGTGCCAAAGCGGTAGTACCTATAGAGGTTGAACTTCCCTCCTTGTGCATATCTTTGCAAGGGCAAATATCAGATGAAGAATACAGAGTAGCTCGACTCACCCAGCTAGATCTCTTAGATGAGAAGTGACAACATGCCTATGATCATCTCACAGTCTATAAAACTCATCTCAAAAGGAATTTCAACAAGAAGGTGCTTCCATGACACTTTCAGCCAGGTGACATGGTCCTCAAAGAAAACATGAAAGTCCAAGAAGATCGAGAAAAGAAAGGCAAGTTTGAACCTACATGGCTTGGTCCTTATGTTGTCATTTCTTCCTTTGGCTCTGAAGCCTATCAACTATCTACATCGGAAGGAGAACTCTTGAATGATCCTACTAACATCATTCATCTCAAGAAGTTCTATGCTTGAAGATCCTTGGTATACCTAGCCTTTAAAAAATAAAAAAATAAAATAGTAAAGAGAAATAAGCATCCAATGGTGAAAACTTGGCAATTCAAGCACCTTGGATAGGTACCTTGGTGAAAACCTGGTAATTCAGGCACCTTGTGTACTAATACTAATCCATTATCTATCACTATCCTATCCCTCATCCATTCACCCACCATCCCATAACACACCTGCTTGTTCCTTTGGTGTTCCAACCAAATATCCAAAATCTAATGGAGCTTGTAAATACCTCTTGTACAGCTTGTAAATCTTGTACCTCATCTTGTAAATCTTGTACCTCAGCTTGTAAATCTTGTCCCCTAGTTTGTAAATCTTGTATCATCCCTTGTATCATAGCTTGTATATCCAAATCTTGTCCAAAGCTTGTGCCATATTCCTAGCTTGTATCCTATCACATGCACACAAAGAATCCCATTTTCCTTAAGCTTTTTGCAAACCATCTACCTATCCGCCTATCAACTATTGTAGACATCCCACCCTTCACAAACATTTCCATCTCACAAACCCCACACATGAACAACCTTGTACATTTGTAACATATATTGGTCCGTCAGCTTGTACATCCTCTTTAGCTTAGTACCATTGTATCTATCTAGCTTTCGTGTTAGTTCCTCCTTGATCAAAATCTTGCACACATCGCACAACCCTTGGTTAGCTATTCCAATGCATCCTTTAGCTAGATCTCCTATCACCAAAGTGTTATCCTTCTTAGTTCAGCTTGCCAGACGCATCACTCATCTAGATCCATCAGCTTAGGTGCTCTCTGATAGATCCTTGTAGGATATAGCTTTCGTCATGTCTGATCTTGTTCTGTTAGTACCTCATCCTACCCATCTCGTTGGCAAATGGTTCTCTTTTGGATTTTCACTTTCTTTTGATTTGGAATCTTCCCTTTTGGGTCTTGAAAGATCTTTTCCAAACAATCTTTTTTGTTCCCTCCTCAAAGTTGTCACGATCTTCCATATCATGGTATATTGCGAATGGGGCAATCTGGGCATAAGGTCTTGATCAAGTCTTTTTCTTGTTTTCTTTTCTACTTGTGGGTTACCTAGTGTCATTTCCATGCTGCTTCCTCTGGGATTCATGTGTGATACTGGGTCAATCCTTGCGTGTTTGTTTTGAGTTAGTTCGTCAGTCCTCTGGACAGTTGATGAAAAGGCCTTGATGTTCTTGGTAACCTTGGCAATTAACTAATAGTCCTATAGAAAATATAGTGCTCAACTACATGGTGGTACTTCTCTTTGAAGTATCACCCCACTCAAAAAGCTTCAATAGAATCTCTTCATCTCATTATCCCCCATCCATCTCCAGCATCTGTCTCTCCTACCCCAGCTTATGCATCAGTATCTCTTTCAATCATTCCTCATGCTTAGCTTTAGGGATCCACAATCCTAGTCTTAGGGATCCACAATCATAGTCTTAGGGATCCACCAATCCAATCAATCCACCAAGCCTCATCTTTTGAGATCCACAATCCTAGTCCTAGGGATCTTTGAAACCCATCTTCTGCCAATCTGACTCTTTGAAATCCTGTTGCATCAGCTTTTTCCATCCCATCATCCATCTCCCTATCCTAGATTCCCTTTTATAGCGCTCTGCTCCTTCATCCTCCCCCCAATCCCAAAATTCTTAAGCTTGTTTCCTCTTGTGCATTTGATAGCCCTTTATCATTCTCCCATGGTGAGAGTTTGAGCTAATTCAGCCCCTTCTCTTAGCCAATCTAAGTCTCCTTGCTCATCTCAGATTCTTGTACTTTTCAAGAAGTCGTCGAGCCTCACTTTCTCTTCTTGTCGCCTTCTTGAGGGGGCATCATCTAAAGTCTAGTCTCTCCTCTTCTTATCTGAGACTGGGGCAACCTTGTTGCTAAAACATCTTGCTTGTGTTGTCTTCGTTCGAACTTCTTTGAAATAATGTTGTCTCAACACTATGTCAAAGAGGGGCAAAATGTAGACACCTAAATTTGATTACACCACTTTGGTAATCTAATTTAGCCATCTCTAAAGGCATCATTAATTAAATTCTTATTTAATTAATCCTTTGCCATCCCTAGCTGATTAATTTAATTAATCATCTATAGTCCTAATTGATAAATCAAATAACCTATTATTTATCAATTAAATCCTATTCTTCTATCTAAAATCCAAAATCCCCATTTATCAAATAAATCTATTTGATAAATAAAACCCTCAAATCTAATAACCCCTAACCTATCCTAAATCCCCCTTTTTAGCCTAATCCACCCCATCCACCCATACTAACCAAGCTTAGCCACTAACTCACCCACCCTCATGAATGTCATCCACTTGAAAATCTCTAACAAGCCTAATCTAATCTTAAACCCAAGCCTAATCCACCCCCTAATGTTGTCACATTCCCTAAGAAAGCTTAAGACTTTCCTAAGCCAAGGAAAGTCAACAATCTCAACTCCCCTCAAAATATCTCAACCACCAAGCCTTCAATGCTCTTACAAAAGCCATAAAGACTCTTACAAGCTCTTACAAGCCATAATTAAGGGTCTTTATGAATATATTATCCCTTGAGCCTCCTTTGTTGACTCATCCATCCCCTTTCCTCCATACACTCACCCTATGACATGTGTCACTCCTTGATTGGTGCTAAACAAGCACAATCCATGTGCTCCCCTTTGAGTGCATCCTAGCCCTCCTTAAGCTTTCATCTTTCTGTCCATATTAACCCTCCATCCCTCAAGCCCTTAGCCTATAAATTGAATCCCCTCCCAAGCCATTTCATCACAATCTTGAAGCTAAAGTTATAATGCTAGTTTGAGAAACCAAAGCCCTTAACCATACCCTTATGATGCCAAATTGAGAGCTCACAAAGCTATCAATTTTCCATTTTTATCTCCATTGAAGCTAGTTTTTGAGAACCTTGAGCATACATCCCAATCCTTAGACTCATCTACCAAGCAAGGAGCTAAGTCCTATTAGGAGAGTCCATTCATTTGGCTCACATTTCCAATTGGGGTTTCCTCTTTAGTCTCTCATTTATGTTATGGTTTATATGCTAGTTAATGCTTTTGTTTTTGAATAGATTAGTATTACTTGCTAACATAGGGATTCCATGATTTTAAAAGGCATGACAGTATCAGAAGCTCCCAAATCAATCATGCAATTCTTCAAGGTTTTTTTTTTTATAATCAAGCTAAGGAAAAAGGGGTCACTGTTCTCTATGTAAGCTATAGATGAACTATCCAAATACATTTGGGGTATTTGGGATATAACTCCATTGTCTTCCTTTTACCTTACTACAACTTGTACCTCCTACCCTAATGATGACTCTCATTTGATAATAATACTATTCCTAATTCCCTTTAACCAAGAAAGGACTTTAGTCTTATGTTCCTCTATCCAAAAAAATTTTAAAAAGGAAACTTTGATAGTAATTTTTGATATCATAGAAATCATATCAACATGGTCATAGACAAGGGGTTTGTATGAAATACATTTAGTTTCTTGTACTCTAATAGTAGGATCCTCAATTTTCTTGATAGTATCATGAACCAACTTTCTTTCAAGACAAATGCATATGAAAGACTAAAATAAAGTGAAGATACAGTGAATAAGGCTAAAATATGAAAGACTAAAATTGAGGATATGAAAGACAAATACATATGAAAGACTAATAGTGATATCATTAAGGATATGAAAGACTAATCTTCTATTTTTTTTCAGTATTCATCTTGTGGGTTATATCCTTAATGAAAATTCCTAATGCCTTCCCAATAGTATTATTGACTATTCTATTTCTTATATTATAAGTACTATGAATTTGAGATACCATCTTAGCAATTATTCTATCAATGCCTTCCTTGGAAGGATTTCTTAGATTCATGTGTTCAACATGTGAAATTATATTGTAGATATTATAATCAACTTGATCTTCATCATCAGAAAAACTTTCTAGTGATATAGCTGGTACTTGTTTCGCTGATCACTCACATCCGTGTCAGATTCTTCATTATTTGATTCTTCACAATTATCACAAGAACTAATCATGCTGCAGACCACATCATCATGGATCTTCTCTCCCTCCCCCTCTTCAGGTTGTACCTAATGAGATGCTAAAAATGATTGAGCAACTGTAGAATAGTTAGGGGAATGAGGAGATTGACAAATAATACACCAAGGTATTTCCTCCATCATGTTTATAGAATTTATCTACAATGGATCTGGTGTATTCTTGTCATTTATGCCTTGTGCAAGATTAGTAAGGGGCTTTCCATTCTTCTATTGTGTGTTATAAGGTTAATTCTATAATTTGGTCTACCTATTATAGTTATTATTGAGCTATGGCTTTTCACCAGTATTAAGCTTATTTGCATGGTCTACTAGAGGATTCATATTCTTTAGTAGATTCAAAACTTGGTCTATTTTGTCATCCTCAAGATTTTTGGTTGTAATAGGCTTATTGTTGGTGTAAATAAGTATTTACTATTTACACTTAAGTTTACTTAGGTTAATGCATTACTTTATTATTTATTTAAGTGAGACACTTAGGAGTTTGCATACTTTTCTGAGTTGTCATGTTGACAACGTAGAAGTAAGAAACTCTAATTTAGCAGATGGTGTCTACAACATAATTTTGCATGCTACACCTTTGTAGGCTTATCCTCTCATCATCGTAATTACTCATGTGTTTAATGGAGGATAATCCATATCTAGTGGACATGTGCCTCATTGTATGAATTATCATGTTGCTGAATTCTATGCATTCTAGTAGCTTTCCAGAGGCTTTTATATACAAGCACTCCTAATTTACTTTTAATTTAATATTGAATGAATATATCATCATTCTAATCATACTCTTTCTAGTCTATTGTTGTGCTTGTGTTTGAGTTCCTTGGTCTTGGGTGAATTTTTCCCTAAGGAAAATTCTTACATGGTATCAAAGCTTGAGGAAATTCTCTTCACATAGCTATTCAAGACCATTGTTGCTTCAGCACCTTGACCTAGATCTAGAGAATCTATAAAAATTGGGAGCATCTATAGCCATAACAAACCTCACCATTGTATCCAAAATGTTGATTCGATGAAAATTGGCTATAATTTTTCCTATGCTGAGCTAAAGTTGATTGTGAGGCAAATTTTTTTTGGAAACTGACACCTAAAGGCACCAATTTGCAACTTGGGTATGTTCTTTTATTCGATCTATCAATCTATTGTTCAAATCTAAATTAATTTATTCTCTGCATATTTTCAAATCTGGTATTTTTCAAAAAAAAATTGGCCCTACAGGCCCTTGTAGAGAATTTTTTTTGTAGAACTAGGCATTGACATCTTGGCCTTGCAAGGAATATTCATCTTATTCCATCAGAATATTCCTTAATCAATCAATGGGCATCAATCCTACAATTTACCGATGGACTGTGACCACACACATTCTAGTAACTACCATAAGCCGATGGGCTTTGTTTCAATTGCCTCCCACTTCACATTTTAAATTCTACGAAGGGCTTTCCCATGGTGAATGTGGGTTAAACCCCACACAATTCTGGCACCATAGACTTAATTCCTAGTGCCTGTGAATTAGAGTCTGGCCTGTCCTTTAGTCACCTCCCCACAGTGGAAGTCCCTATACACAAGGCACCATCTACAAATGTCCATGTAGCCACAGACCCTGGAAGCCACATGGACATGACCCTAATAGCTAGACTTTTGAGCCTCCCACGTGGCACTTGTGACCTCACCCAGTCAGTAGGATGATTCACCTACCACCTCAGACAATCTAACACACCTAATCATCCATCCACATTAGCAAATATCTAGTCAGCCATCTATAATTGCATAGTTAGCAAGCCACATCATATATTTTCATATAGTCTGTACAATCTATATGGTGTTGATGTCATCTTGACATCATGCTAACATCATCACAAGGCCCAAGTACACTAACATCATCAGTTCATGAGCCTAAATTTGATGATCATCTGACCATCATCTAGGGGCAAATTAGAACTATTGCGACAACTATATGACTGTTAAATTTAAGCTTGTCCTTTGCTAATTCAACCCCTCTCTAGATTGATTTTTGATTTTGCAATCCAACTTTGGGAGGCCATATCTTAGTCATCTAGACTCCAAATTAGGTACAATTTTTTTTTGATATTGGGTAGAATTTCCTAAAATTTTCAATGGTGTAGCTCATTTTTGGTTTTGGTGCATGGATTTGTTAGTAATTACATCTTTTGGTGACTATACCTATCCAATCCTACATTTTGCAACTTCAAATGCTTTGTATGGGCTCATCTAGACATGAAAATAGGTTCCATTTTTTGAAAGTACGTTATTTTTCATCTACTTTCTAGATCTGCAATTAGATTACAGGGTTGTGTGGACAAAAGTGTCACTTTTAGAATTAGGTCATTTTCTACATTGTATTTGATATATCTTTAGAATAGTTTTATATCTAAGGTACATTGTAATGTTCTAGTTTTGAACTCCATAGGAGGTTGTAAAAGAAAAAATTAGAAGTCCACTAAAACCAAAATTGGCAAGTGGCCATTGTAAATGCACTACATATAAAGTGCCAAAAGCATCTTTTTTAGGGGGTTTTTTTGATTGAGTGAAAAGGGAGGGTGTTCTTGGTGTTGTGTTCCTCTTTTTCTAATTTTTTTCTTTCATTTTCTACATCATGGGAAATTTTAAGTTTCCAAAATTAACTCTTTATAACTATGCTACATGGTCCATTAAAATGTGATGTCATTTTATGCATAAAGGAGATCCTCAATATGTATATGGTACCCTTCCTAAACCAATAGGTGCTCAAGTATCTACTAGTGAAATCACTGATTAGAAAACAATGGATAAGAAAACCCTAGGTGATATTTGTTTAGGGGTTGAAGATAAGATCATATATCATATTCAAAAGTCTTGTACATCCTAAGGCATTTCATTCCATACAGGATTTATCATAAAGGTGAATGAATTAAGAATGAATCTAGATGATTGTGGGAGTCCTATTAAAGATGATATGTTAATCTATCTCATTCATAATAAGTTTCCATCTAAGTTCTCCATATTTGTTTCTACTTATAACACCTAAAAGACTACATTAGGGTCTGCCTATAAGAAAATCTCTTTTGATCACTATGCTGAACTATTGGATAAAAAATAAAAGAAGTTGAAATCAATGGGGATTCTCAATTCACCTAAGTCAAAGGCATTGGTGGCAAATAATGAGGGTTCTCAAAATTCAGCTAGTCAATCTTCAAATAAAGGAAAGGGCAAGAATAAGAAGTGGAAGAATAACAAATCAGAGAATGTAGAAAAGACAACACCTCAATCAAATCAACAAGGAAAGTCTTCCTCAAGTTCAAATAAGAAGGGAGACAATAATAAGGACAAGAAAAAGTGTGCTTATTGCAAGAAATTGGGTCATGAAGAATATGAGTGTTATCATAAGAAGATTGATGAATTAATGACCATCATGAAGAAACATAATGTTCACTACCTAATGATTACAAGGAGAAAGGATCTTATTCAAATTCAAAGGGAAAAGTACAAGTACTCATGTAAAATTCAAGTTCTTCAAAGGAATGGATTCTTGACTCAGGTACCTCATATCATATGGGCTCTTCAAAAGGGGATTTTTCTTCATTGAAGCAGTCTAAGGTATTGCACATCTTTGTAGGAGATGATACAAAATTGGAAGTTGAAGGGAAAAGAAATGTGGAGATGGAAAATGGAGAGTTCAAAGATGTTCTCTATGTTCCAAACCTAAGTTCAAATATCCTCTCAATTTACCAAATCACTCACCTTGGAGATGGTCATAAAGTTGAGTTCCTTCCTAACTCAGTAAAGGTATGCAGTTTAAAAGATGATTCAATGGTTATAATGGGGAAAGTTAATCATGACAAAAGTTTGTATTCTTTCTCCCACTTTGTGCCCAAGTTTCCTTCACAAGCCTTATTGAATCAAATCCAATTCAAAAATCACATTATGGCATAAGTGATATGGACATCTTTCCTTCCACTATCTTCAGCAACTTTGCTCAAAAAAAATGGGCAAAGGTCTACCTCCAATCAAATTTTCCCATGGTGAATGGTCAACATGTTCAGTGGATATGCATCCAGAGGAGAAGTTACATAAAGGGAATTCTCCAAGAGCACCAATTGTTCTTCAATTGGTTCACATGGTACTAACAGGTCCTTTTGTAGTGACATTAGTTAGCCAGGGTCACTACATACTTACTTTCATTCATGACTTTTCACGATATACTTGGGTCTACTTTCTTCATCACAAGAATGAAGTCTTGGATGAGTTTATAGCCTTCAAGACTCATGTTGAATAGAAATCAAGGAAAGGCATCAAAGTTCTTAGAATGGATAATGAAAGTAGATATGTGAAAAAAAGGCTTAGACTTTTGCAAACTTGAGGGTATTGATCTTCAGAATCCACTAGCATTTAATCCACACAAGACAGATGTTGCAACATTGAGGATCCAAATTCTTAAGTCCATGGCAAGTTGCATGATACAAGTCAAGTCTCTAGATCCATCACTTGAAGTCAAAGCAATCAGTAGTGCCAATCACATACTTAATAGGTCTCCTCATCTTGCCTTACATGGAAAGACTCCTTTTGAGGCATGGTGGGGTAGAAAACTAGTTGTGACACACTTTAGAGTCTTCAGTTGTCTAGCATGGGAAAACATATCTTCCAAGGTATGCAAGGCACCAGCACCTTGGCCTTATACTTTCATCAGATATGAAGATGGTGTAAAGGCATATAGACTTATGGATCTTGAGACACATGAGATCTTTGTGGATAAGGATCTTCACTTTGAGGAAAGTTCATCCAACTTATCCTCTAATCCTTTCTGCACTTCATACACTATGGAAACTGATAGTGACACTAGCGATAGTGCTTTAACAAATTCAGATATGTGAGATTCTATTGAAAGTTGCAATGAGTGGTCATCACATTAGTATAGTCCACATGCATATATTTCCATACTGATAGGTCCGATATAGTAGGGTACATCTTGGCTTCCAGCACTAGCAATAGAGGATGACTACATAGCAGATATTTTAGGTTTTTTTGTGGAGTCATACGTAGTGGATTTGGGGGACATCATTAATGATATACACCTTCTTTTTGATGGAGAAGATCTTTCTTTAGTTGTTGTGAGCACTCACTTTGACCCTCATGTCCGTTCTCTACATGATTGATCTTCACAAGTTGATGTGATTGTGGATACCTATGTACAGTAATTGTAGGAGGTCTCTTTATCATTGAGGAGATAGTACATTCTTTGGGATAGGTTCTACAGCCATCCTTGATAGGGATAGTTGAGTAGGTTTCAGAGACATCATCAATCATTGGGATTCTTTCCACACACATTGGAAGCATTTCATTTGTACCTATGGTATTGTTTCTTCCAAAGGGGAGGAACACTATTCAATAGTCATAGATTAGCTTCTACATTAGGGAAACTATCATTGATTGACACTCTTCATTTGGGGCTGGAGACTATCTTGTCTCTCTTCTTCTTCTCTTCTTGTGGGAGGTACCTTTTCCTCTTTTAGGATAGTGTTCTTCTCATATTTCTCTATTGTATATACATAATGTATTTCGTAATGGGGGGGGTCTTGATTACTCCATCCATCCATGCATCTAGTTTTTTATCTCTCTTTTTGGGGGAGGGTTTTACCCATGAGGTTTTCCATCTTTCTCTGCTTTATGAGATATTTCATTTCATTATGTAGATGGGTACCTAACATGGCCTAGTAGCCATGACCCATCATGCATTTCATCTTATCTTTTGTAAGCTTAAGTGCATTCCCCTAAGTTGCACCTAAGGGGAGATGTTGGTGTAAATAAGTATTTACTATTTAAAATTACTTAATTTTACTTAGGTTAATGCATTATTTTATTATATTGCATAATTTTATTATTTATTTAGGTGAGACACTTATGAGTTTGTGTACTTTTATGAGTTGTCATGTTGACAACACAGAAGTAAGCAACTCTAATTTAACACATGGTGTCTACAACACTAAAGTTTGCATCATTAACTGAGTTGTCATGTAGACAACATAGTTATTCACACTCCTAATTTAGTACATGGTGTCTACAATATAATTTTGCATGCTACACCTTTGTAGGCTTATCCTCTCATCATCGCACTTACTCTTGTGCTTAATGGAGGATAACCCATATCTAGTGGACATGTGCCTAGTTGTATGACTTATCATTTTGCTAACTTCTATGAATTCTAGAAGCTTTCTAGAGGCCTTTATATATAGGCACTCCTAGTGTACTTTTAATTTGATATTGAATGAATATATCATCATTCTAATCATACTCTTTCTGGTCTATTGTTGTGCTTGTGTTTGATTTCCTTGGTCTTGAGTGAATATTTTCCTAAGGAAAATTCTTAGACTTATCACCTTCTTTCCTATTTCCTCTAGGATTAAAGAAATTAGGATCATCTCTTCTCCCAAGTTTTCCAGAGGCTTTCCTATTATTTTCAATTTTAATGACTACCTTGAAAACATCTCTTAGTATCCTAGGATCTTTTTCTCTTAGAATATAAGCCATCTTACTATCAAAAGAATTAAAATAAGTAGTGAGACATACATTCTTGATATTATTAAACTCATTCACAGTGAAGCTTGCATTAGTGTTATCCCCATAGTGCTCCTTGAAAATCTTCTCTAGATCATCCCAAGAACCAATGCTATTATCAGGAAGCCTCCTAAACCAATCTCTTGCATCTTTAGTGAGTGAAAGCACAAATAGTTTCATGAAAACATCTTTGTGTTCCACTTCATAATCATTCAACATCTTAGTGAATTTTTTGAGATGTTCTTCACTAGTAATGGCATTGTTTATTGAGAACTTATTGACTTTATCTCTCATGTCATTGGATATAGGATGAGGAAAATGAAGGATACATATGAAGGGTACAACCCCTTGGGTTTGTATGGGATTTTTTCTTTGTTGGGTTGCAACTAACTAAGTAGTAGTAGTGGAAGAAGCTAGTATTAATTCGAAACAACCTTGATTATTTATCACAGGACCACAAGTTGGGACAAAAGGTATAGTCTGCGAAGCCTGGTCCAACCAAGTTGTTAAGCCAAAAGTGGATTTATGGAAATGAATTTTCCTCTTTTTTTTTACTACTTCAGCCTCATTTTCAACTTTCTCCAACTCTTTTTCAAGATCTTCCCTCACCTTCTTTTCCTTTCCAGCTCCAAATCATTTTTTGAAATAACAATGTTTCCAGGGGTAACTTGAGGCTCATTGATTTGTACACCTACAACCTTTTTCTTTCCTTTATCAAGATTCTTAATGCTAAGATCTATTACATTTTCTTTAATGGGTTTATAGGGTTGGATTTGAGAAGTGATAGGTCCTTTCTTATCTCTTAGAAGATATTCTTGATCTTGGATTTTTGACCTTATCTCTCCCACATCTCCAAATATGTCTAAATGTAGAGTAGAAGATTTTTCTTCTAACTTCCCATTATGCTCTTTTAATGTTTCCATTCTTTTAAGAAAAAATTCTTTCTCTATGAGGGAATTCATGGTGATTACTTATTTTTCTTTATCCAAATGCATACATTTGGCATCTTCCTTTGTAAACTTCTTCCTCAATGTTTCAATCTTAGGTAATAGCTCATCAAGATCTGCAGAGGTATTTTTTGAATCTACAAGATCATCTAACTCTATCAGATTTCTTTCAATGTATGGAACTTTCCCAATGTTGGGCCTAATATTCAAGGTGTTCTTATATCCCCATCTTTGATTTATCTCCTTAGAAATATTTGGTCTAAAGGTAGTATCTCCTATGCAAGAGATAGTTTTATCCTGATATATTCTTTCTTTTGGTAATGGGGTAGTGAAAATTTCACCTAGAAGCCTAGTGTTCTCAAACTCAAAATTTAGGGATGAGGATTCTCTTTCTATCACATGATGATATTGGTACTGGGATGAGGCACTATCTTACAATTTCCATGTGTGATTAGGATCTCCTTTCTTCTTGAGCTAGTTCTTCGTACCAACTTGGGGTAGTTCTATATATAGAGGGACTTCTGGATTTTCCTTCGTATATGCTCTTGTATTTTGCCTTCTATCTACCATTTCAACAACACTAAATATAACACTAGCTACTAAACCTTTGACTGAGTCTCCACCCACTAAGGGGAAAAAATTCAATACGGCTAGAAGATAGGAAAATAACACAAGAATAGAAAGTTTGACCATAGATTTGACATAAGGGCCCAATACACAAAAACTTCTATCACGATGCACTTTGGGAAATGAAAACTTTGTCACACAAACAAGGCACTATTTGGATAGAACCCACATCACATATTTCCTATTGTATTAGAATCTTTTGGATTCTTAAGGTTTGTCTATTAAAATAGACCAATACAAGCATTCTATAGTAGATTCACTATTTTTTTGGTTTATGATTTGATAGAATTTTAACAACCTTTTAAAATCCAATAAAAACCTACAAGTTAGCTTGAAACCATAATGGGTATTCTGAGGCACAAATTAAAAGGACCAACTAAAAATACTTTATGATGTCATCTCCACTTTGAACTCTACAAAATTTAGGTAGGTTTACCTAGGAATTCATCTCTATCCAATTTGCAAAAAACTTACTATGAATTCTAATATAACAAATGATTTAGCCTTGATTCTTATAATTCTAGGAGTATAAAAGAGATGATAAATGGTTATTCTATTAAACCCTAGAACTCCATGAATCAAGTATAGGCTCACTTTTTAGATCTACAACAGTAAAACATAAAAGGGTTGATTTATGAATGATTTATACCATATAGACATTCCAAATTAGATCAATTTCAATGGATGACCAGTGCCTTATCTATTGGGCTATTATCTCATAGGAATTTAAAATCTATTTATTAGATCTATCTTAACACTTTGTGGTAAGAATATCAATATACAATTCTACATCTCATTCTCATCAAAATATTAAATGAAAACCAATAAATTATTCCAAGTTACATTAAGAATTTACATAATCCATTTTAGATTACAAGAAGAATGTGAACTGATATATAATTGAAATGAATTACAATTGTGACTTAGTTAACTTCACTAATAAATCTCAGAGAATTAAATGATAAAAAAAGAAGACACAAAATCTAAAATGTATAGACAAATTTCTACATATTTGTATTACTATCTTTGAAATATATACAAGTCAATGCCAGTTCCTATCAGAAGAAAAATCAATAAGACTAGCAATTGTTAACTTTTGATTCTATCTTTTGGCAAAAAAATTAGATGATATGCATTTGGACGGACTTGAGAATGAACAAGATTTAGTTCAACAAAATGAAACTTGGACCATCATCCCATATCTAGGAAATCATTTTATAGAATAAGGATTGCAAAAAGCTTCAGATGGGAGGACACATATTTAAAAACTAGATACAATAATACTTTTCCATATAAGACAAAATAATTACATAAGAGAATGTGTGGAGATAGCCAGAATTGAACAATTATCATTATAGATACTAAAGATTAATTTTGTTATTTGTAATAATAGAATACCCACAATAGGTGAACCACAAAGTTAAGGCATCTCTTCTAGATATTTGTCCTCCCTCTTCATGTTACATTGACTTTTCCTAGCATGCCCAGTCACTATCTCTAGATGAAATTGCCTTGAAATATATCCTCCCAAATGGTAATGTCTAACTCCTCATCTAACCATGTACTCTAATAATATTTAGCTCATTTAGGCACTTATTCCATTTAGCATTTATTAAATCTCGTACCTCTATAATTATTTTATTTATATCTACCTCAAGCTTAAACAAAATATCAACAATATCAAAAATTGTTACAATATCAGTTTCACCATTTCTATATACAATGAATCTCTCATGTTTCAAAATCTTATTAAAAGAATCTGACCATTCTTGTCATTCCATTAGCTTATTTTTAGCATCAATAATTATTTGGATGAGACCAGGCATCCCATTGGCAATGGTTTTCATTTTATTATTTATAATTGCATCTTTTTAGAAAGGAATGCATTCAAATTTTTTATCCTATTTATCATCTTCCTTGTGGAATGATAATCTCTTTTGGAAATTCTTTTTTCAGAGCCATGATTGGCACCAACCTATCAAAAATTGGAATGTATGGCTCCCACTTAGTGAATAATGGAGAAAGAATAGATAGTTCCTTAGAGAATTGATATTCTTCTCCCTACAATGTAATGTAAATGTTGTGAAGGTTCTATGAAGCTTGTTTAAGGACATTTATTTTATGTAAGAGTGTACTCTCCATTGTCCTAACTTCTACTTCCTTTCTTGCTTCTATCTCTTCCACCTCTATCTTTTGATCCATACCCATATTTTATGCATCAACATTTATTTAGGTCTCTTATTCTTTTACCTCTATGATAGGTCTTGTTACATTCTTTAAAATGTGCACCTCATTTTTTAGGACAACCACCTTCTGCTCAAGGACACATGTCTTCTTTAATTCTTCCTTATACTTCTTTCTTGTCTCAATGGAAATGCTATAGGTCTAAAATACCTTTTCTTCAAGCATATCCATTTTTCTCTTCCCCATGAGTGAAATTGTGTTCATCATGTTATGTATCTAGTCACTTGATGTAGTAGTGACATTCCAAAATATCACATTTCCTTGGGGATAGTCTATGACTTCCGTCAATGTAGTTTTCTTAGAGTCAGGGGCCATGCTCCAAATTTCCATTGTCTTTGTATCAACATTATAACCAAACCCTTGCAATTCTCCAGCAATGTTAGTCTCCTCAAATGAGATAGATTTACTTTGTCTTCTTATTTGATCCAACTTGAAAGATGAGCTTAGCTCCCATCCAGGAAATAGAAACATTCCACTTCTCTTTATCATCTCTCTAGCTTCATCTATAGTGAGGGTCTCACTATTTGGATCATATTCCTGCAACTTTTGCACCAGTTCTGCAGCTTTTTCCTCTGAGTCTCCTAACTACAATTGTAGAGTGAATTCATTTTTTTAAATATTAAATAGAAAAGATTTGAACACCTCACTATTGATGAATTCATCATCCTTCATAAAATCTTGATCTTGGATGATCCTTTCATCGATCATTCTTGCCTCAAGATCTAGCTTATTAGGGATTCATTCATGTTGATTGGCTTGCTTTATCAAGAAGATATGTTTAATGTCATAAAAGTACTTGGTCCCCCTTGCCATGATCTATAGGGCTTTCTCCATTTCCTTTTCTAGAATCTCAATCAGCATTTTCTTCTTCCTACCACCTTGAGCCTAGGAAAAACTTTCTAGTTTCTCTTCTTTATTATCAATTTCCATGATATCATCCTGCTCAGGAGATTTAGGTTCTATTCTATCTGGGGGCACCTTAGATATTATTCTTTCAAAATTGTTGAGGCATTTATTAAATCTATCCAAATACATCTCCTCATGATAGAAACCTTTGTAGGAATGACCTATTCTTTTTGTCTCCTCTTCAACTCTCACTATTTCTTTGTATTTTAGAGTCTTTTCTCTACATTTGTTTGTCTCTAGGAAATTCATGATTGCATCCTCTTCCCAATAGGGCTTGCTACTATGAAGGTTAAACTTTCTCATCTATTTTAGGGCATTCTTAATAAGGTCATTAGGATCATATGTCCTAGCAAGAGCTTAAGGCAACAAGAATTCTCTCATAAATTCATCTAACTCTTCAGTAGCATCCTTACCTATAAAAAAATATCCTACTTTGACATTTCTACATACAAAGGATCTTTTTTTTATTGTAGGTCCCAAATATTCTTGGTTCATCATGATTAGTTTCCAAAAGAAATGAACAATCCTCATTCTCTCCGGAATGTGTTTAGGAAAAACATGAGGAGGATAGGGGAATCCATAATCTCTTATGAATGAAAAATTCTCAAAAAGGAAAATACTCACCCAATTATATCCTAACCTCCTATATTCATTAGGGCACATAGAGGGTCTAATTAACATATTAGCTAACAAATTTGAAATTGGAAACACAAAATTATTATAGAAAGATAAAGCATTGGAATAAGGATAGAACCTTTGTTGTACCCTAGTCCACAGTTGTACTAGAAATCTTTCTCTCATCTCCTATGTTCCCTCAATAAAATTAGGATTTATGTGTCATATGTTCTTTTAGAGAATGATATGCATCAACAATGAATAATGGTGGAATTTGAAATTCTCCATTTCTCCCCTCTTAGCATCTATAATCTCATTATGCATAAAATTATTATATGGGTCACATAATCATGCCCTATATTATGGTTCAAATCATGTATATCTAGGGCCATGATATATATGTTGCCAAGAGCATTCATGGTACCATCAAATCCTATCACCTTATCTACTCCAAAAACTATGTACTAAAAATATTTGATAAAAAACTCCAAGGGCATAAGGTCTCCTACCCTTTTAGGGAGATCACCCTTTTCTTCTTTGGACTTAGGAATATGTCTTCTCATGACCCTACCAGTGAAGAAACTCTTCTAATTTTTTTAAATTTTTATCCATATTGTGTTGCTCAATGATATTTTTCAAAGGTCCTCCAAGGTCAAAGACTTCTATGAAAGTATCTCTATTTAGAGTGCATAAGACTCTCCTATCCTTGTTGTGGAAGCCATGGGTTAGAGGATTCCTTCATCAATGCCTTCACAAAATCTACGCCAGCAATGACTTCAAGCATAATTAGCTTTGCCAGGTTTTTGTTCCATGGATTTGAATAAGTGTCTCACAAAACCTATTATTATAAAAATCCTAGAATAATTAATTACCATTAGTTTTTGTCATTCTTCCATCTCTATAGAAATTTTATGAGTCTTTGAAAATATGTGAATTCACAGTTTTAGCATTTGATGATCCTAGTAGAAAATACACCCATTCTTCAGCATATAGATTGGCCAACTTCATTTTAATTTCCTTAGTGCCTTGAGAAACTTATTATATATTCACCTGTGTAATCAATTTACCCTCCTCTTGTGTCATTTTTTAAATTTAGAATCTCCAATCACTTCTCTGCAATTCAATCTCTTTGGACAATTTCTCTCTCAATCTTTTCTTGGCTCTGAACTTTGTCAATGTTATAATTGGAATTTTAGTACATCACCCTTTAATATTAGTCAAGCATGAGAATGACATTAATGACATCTTTAAGACAACATGCATGAATTTTTTTGAAAACTCAGAAAAGTATCAAAATCTGGCTTTACGACACTCATACTACTAGTGTTCAACTCCCTTTTTACACTTTTTCAAATAGTACTTCTTATTTTGGAAATTATGAGATTACAATAGTCATTTTACTCTTTATGGTTTATGGAGAAACCATGTGAACACTTAACGCTATAAGTTATTCATGGCTTCATGAGGCTTACCTTTCCATTCTTATTTTTGCCTACGACTGTGTGACACTCTTGATCGCCACTTTGATGTCTATCTTTATGCTTAATCTCTAAGCCTTAAAAAATAATGGACATTGCTATCATATATGATCATTGCTTCGTAGCCTATGTTTTAGTTTAGTTCTTAACTACATGACTAATAAATCAAACAAAACCTTCATCATTTAGTCATGTCACATGATCATGCTAATTTGATTTAGCTGCATCTCATTGGTTACAAACATTAATACCATCAATCACACCATCATTTCTTGATTCTAACATTAACATTTTAAGCTTGGTACCATGTGAAACCCTTAAGTTTGAGTGATCATCGCATCACGACTTTGTTTTATCCTATATTTTTTAACTGCGTGATTGAATGATGGCCAAACCCTTATAACATCTTAACTCTTTTTCCAACTTTCACCTTCTATTTCATCTTATAGCTTTAACTACATGACTAAGTGACCAAACATTCTTTATAACCTACTAACCTGCTTCACTAGTTCACAACTTATTACAACTTAAACCTCACGACTAAGAGATCAAGAATTTTTAAGTAAGCATTGACTATTTTGGATCATCACAGCTATCTTATTAAAGTACACCCTTAGCCATGTGATTTTGCGATAAAATTTGATCATTGGGTCACTCCATCCAGTCAATTATTTAAACTTTAAGTTGTGAAGCCATGAATAACTTCCCTAACATTAGTCACACCATAGCTACTTAAATCCTTATGTTATAACATAATTATAATTTTCAAATGCTTCCATGTGTCAAATCTTTGTGCTATCATGAGGGTAGTGATTGAGCGTGAATGCCCTTTTGCATGGTGAAACTTTATCTTCATACTTAACTATGCAAAGCCACAAAAATTGCTTACTAACTGCATCACACCTTCACTATTTGAATAATTCCTTCATCAATAACCATAGAGACCTTTTAAACTCTTCCCAATTTACTAAGTCACACCATCAAACCATAAAAGGTTAAAGGATTAACAAGGTAGTGATAGAGCAATAAGCCTTGGTCGTAAGGTCGTGCATTAAAATTTCAAATTTCTTTTTAAAAGTGTGAAACATTTAGAGAACTTATTTAAAACAAGGGGATTTTAAAACATGTATATATGCATAAGGATATAAAACTAGGGTTTTTCTAGTGAAAATTTTGCAAAAGAAAACATACAAACCCTATTTGCACATTTAAAACTAGATTTTCACAATAGGTTCTTAGCATTTTAAACATGGTGAAGATACAGGCCAATAGGTGGAAGCTCAACTATTCCCCCCCAAACCCACCAACACAACTCTAAATTCCCCATTAACATCTAACATCCATTCATATATATTTAGTGGAAAATGCAAGTGGGAGATAGAATAGAGCCATCCCCTAGACCACTTGAAATACCCTAATCAAGGTGACAAGGCTCATGATTATGCAAAAAAAGCTACAAAAAAAACATGCCCATATTTTAGTTAATGACTTAAAAAAATATTTAAAAATTTATTATTTAACTTTTTTTATAATTAAATATTTCATTTCCACTTAGCAGGTTAGTGGATTCTACGATAATAACATCCTAATCCTCCCCATCAGAGCTCTCCTTGAGGACTGATGCAAGTTCCTTTCCTTTTTCGTGACCTTCCATCTATGAAAATAATATTATTAACACTATCAAACTTAGTCCAATACACTAAAGAGTAGAAAATAATAAAATAACATTTTTCTTCTTTCTAATTTGAACAATTACAATGAGGTTTACCTATTGAGAAGAAAAGCTACGAGTATCAATATCCCTATATGTGCCATATGATTGTTCCATGTCTATTTAATGTAATCCATTTTGAAGCCTATTTCTTTCCTTATGTGATCTAAATTAAGGATTTCAATTTATAAAAGAAGAAAAAAAGTGAAGAAGATACCTTTGCAATAGAAGATCTTCAAAGGTCATCAAGGTCCTTTAGTTTCATTCTAAGATAATATTAACAATTACAATAGGTTGAGTATTAGAATAGTTCATAATAAAGTTCATCCCAATTACATTAGGTCCATAAAATTTTATATGAACTATTAGTTCATAATTAGAATAGTTAAACCCTGACAATCATACTTTAGTTCATACATAGCAATCTTGTTATGAACTATTAGTTCATAATTGGAATAGTTAAATGTTGAAAATTATACTTCAATTCATACATAGCAATTTTTTTATGAACTATTAGTTCATAATCGGAATAGTTAAAGGATGGAAATCATACTTATAATATTTCAATTATTATGAACTATTATAATTATACAAGTTCAGCCCAATTTTATTATGAACTAATAAAACCTCAGTCTAGCATATAATCTAGATGATATGGTAGTTCAAATCACATAAAATTGAAGTAGTATGTGTCCTTACCCAAGTAGTTTCAATGATATGTGGGCTTGCAACATTGAGTGACTCGCATGGAAATTTGGTGCTCAAACCTCATGCTAGCTGAATTGTGCCTTTCACGCACAACAAATGTGAAAATGATTTTATCTTTGTCATTTTTTAATAGTTCAATTATTATGAACTATTCTAATTATACAAGTTCAGCCCAATTTTTTTATGAACTAATAGAAGTTCAGCCTAATGTATAATTTGGATTATTATGAACTATTCTATAGATTAATGTATGAACTAGAGTATGATTCAAATCTTCTGGCATTTGATAGGAAACAAATTCAATATAACTTATTGATGACCACCCTTATGTTCAAAATTATAAACAATTTGAATTTGAGATGGTAGTTGTTAGAAATGATAGGATTTTTTGGTTGGAGAGGAAGACTTCCACCATTAATCATTGTGCTTTTCTTGATGTCCATAACCTATTTCCAAGCTCCCATTTTAGCATAGGTAAGAAGCATGCTAAAAAGTTATGAAATGTTTCTTGAAAACTACCATCAACAATTTCATTTTTTTACAATTTCTAACAACCTATACCATTTATTGCATATCCCACAATCATGGCTTTCCATGATATGACATATCTTTATAGCATTCTATAAAAGAATAACCAACACCAATTTAGACCACCAAATGATTCATCGATATCCAATATTGTAACATATTTTTAGAGCAATCATTAAGAAGTTATATTTTCTTTGTTTCTTATCAAATGGTGGAAGTATTCCTCTCGAACACTAAGTTCCAATACAAATGCAACCTCTTAGCCCATCTATACAACACACCCATTCCATGGTAGGGAGGGTATGTCTTTGGGATATGTAGTAAATTGATATATTAAATATAGGTTTTTCAAACTTGTAAACAAATAGAACAAATTATTATGGTTAATGGTGGAAGTCTTCCTCTCCAACTAACAAAATCCTATCAAATCTAGAGTTGTGCATCTAGAAATGCATAGCTCCATTTGTTTATGAATTCAAACAGCTTATATTTAATATATCCATTTATTGCATATCCCACAATCATGGATTTATATGAGATGGCATCTCTTTAAATTACTCTATGAAATAATAACATGCCTTGTCTATTCTTCTATATTTTACATACATACCTACTACTGAATTTCCAACTATAAAAAATATTTGACAACAAAAGTCTTTTCATTACACTTTGATGGATGTCCATGGCCTACTCTAAGATAAGTCTTAAATCTTAAATCTCTCTAAAATATTTCAAATTCACACCACACTCTTTTGAAACTATATTTCTAAAAATAACAATGCCAAATTTTAAAAAAGAATAATGATTGGAGACATATGATTGTAGTTAGAATAACTAGAAAACTGATGCTTCACAAAAATATTGATTATAATGTTAATCTAACCTCAAGAATAGAGTGTATGACATAGATGATATATACCAATACTTAGACCTATTGATTTAGAAAAGGGGTCAAGAAAAGTATATATCAATGATCTAGATAGTTGACTATGTCTAAACCTTATCCCTATTAAGAGAAAATCAAAGAAGAAAGTTTCCTTGATATACTTAAATATAATAGAGCCCATACTCTTAAATGCATATAGTCAACTCAAACTTTTACAAAAACAAGTTAAGGGCTCAATTAATGTTGCTTCTAGATTAGAGCATGTCTTATTTTCTTTATTAATATTTCCACTCACATTTTGTGATCTACCATCATAATGTGGAAAACTATCTTAGTTTTTAATCAATATTTCATCTATCATGCAATTTGTTTCAATCTCGATTGTAAAGGTTATTCTATAATGCCATAGAATAGTAGGCCCATATAATTTTAGGGTGCCCTAGAAAATTGTAGGGAGCTTCCTATTCTTCTAAAGGCATCCCTACTATTCTATTATTTCCCTACCACTCCCTACTATTTTCTAGGTGAACAAATTATGTGCTAACCTTTAGAATAGTCTGATAATAGATTACAATCAGTATGATTTAAAACTTGGATTAAAGTATTCAGACTCAATCTAATATACAAATAACAACAAATTTATTTATATTTTGAATTAAAAAAATCTCATATCATTAACCTTAGATAAACTATGTTATAGATAAAAACCTATAACAAAACAAACTATATGTGAATGGAGTTATTATATTTATAGAAACATGAGTAGCAATAAACAAGTTGTTTGACATGTTTATGATCATCATGTTGTTTGATGTGTTTTCCTTTGGACCTAAAAAGGTCATGTGGACCAAGAGTAAAGTCCATGAGCCAATGATGGTCAAAGGCCCTAAGAGGAAGGCCCCAAGGCCACTCTTGAGTAACTCCTCTACAATAATCATCATTTAGCATTTCAACTTAATAGGTTCAAATGATTATTATTCTTAAGATTTGGAAGTACTTCTTTATAATAATCATCATTTAGAAGTTTTGAGATTATCAAATTAAAGGAAACACTTGAGAGCTTATATCAACACAATTTTTAGATGATCATTTGAAATGAAATGGGAATGTGAGTAGAAAGTCATTGTGGACAAATGAAGGTATGAAATGGATTATTTTGGGGTACTTAGTACAAACACTCTTCATTCAATATGCACATATCATCATTCAAGATCAAATGGGTGTGTGGGATTATACACATAGTGAACAATAAATGAGGGAATTATACATAAGAGGGAGGTCCCAAGGCCCAAACTTATTGAGGTACACTTTAGCAATAGCCCTACCTTTGAAACTACCATCTAAAACCTTTCTCGTGAGACAATGTATAATGATCTCTTCATCAGTGGGATGGAACTTGAATCCAGGATGAACTTGTGCATCACCCTTATCATAATTAATGTGTTGACTTATTATATGGGTGTTAGGAGAGATGGGAAAATAAGACAAGAATATGGGATGTGTAGAGAGGAACAAACTAAATAGGAATGTAGATGAATCTTATTGCCAGTCTAAAATGGATTCCCTCAGCTTGGTGTGTACATGTGTAAGAAAACATCACCATACATAGGCTTGTTTGATGTCAAAAGAGTATGTGTATTTATTATTACTATAATTAAAGGAGGGGGAGGTGCTAATAGAATAAATTATTCATAGTGCATCAAACAATAGTTGAAGTATGCTATACACACAATTAATATAGCAATATAGCAATATGAAATGAAATTGGTGGGTTAAGATTATGCATACAATTTGTGTATCAAAATAGGGTTATGATACAATCTATAATAGAAGTATATACATAGAATATATTATTGGAAATTTGGCTAATTTAAATTTTTAGGGTTGTCATTTTTGGCAATATATAGTCTACTTTGAGATATCAAAACTTTTTGTGAAGTCTAAAGTATAAAATTGTCTAAGTGTGATAAAGGTAAATAATAAACAATCAAATAGTTTGGTTTGATGTACTTCATTAGAAGCACATAAATTTGAACACTTGAGGTAAGGTATTATAGATAGTGTACAAAATGTGTGTAAGATCATTAAGGATAATATTAGGTTTTTCATGAGTTATGGTGGATTTACCAATTTTGGATTTCTAGGACTAAACAAAGAAATGAGTAGTATAATTACTTAACAAGATTGAGATGACATCTTAGATGTAAACCATATGCGACAGAATATAATTTAAAGATTTATAAAATTATCAAGAAGCACAAGGTAGACAAGATAAACTTTTTGGTATAAAGGAAGATACTTTTATTAAGCAAAGAAAGAGATGTGCATCACATTGTACTGTAATTATGTGATGTTTATTTTGGTACTCTCTATGAAGAGATGTGAATTATATATCAAAATAGAGTAGAGAAGTTGTAGGTACAATTTTGAAGAGGACCAATAAAATATTGATTAGATATTGAAGATATCAACACAATGAAAGGTTTGTGTATCTATCACTATTAATAGTATTGTATAATTATTAAGCCTATAGGCTTATATGTGGGAGCTTTTCTCAGAATTTTTGTAAATTTTTCTTTGAGAAATTGCCAGCCTTGCTTCATATCCACTCCTTCTTAGCTACTTTCATTATTTTACTATTTCTTAATATTATTTATTTCTATTCCTTCTATCCTTTCTATTTTCTATTTTCTTTTAATTTTCTTTCCTACTTTGACAAGTTTCCTTGATTTATTTCAATTCCTATTCTTATTTATTGTAAAAAAATAGATTTTTAAGAATCTTTTATCATTACACTTTCTCTATTAGCACTCTTTTTTTGTTTTTTGTTTTGACAAAAATAGAGAGATTTTGGCATGATAAAGAAGGGTTTGAGGCATGCTTGCAACTCAGTTTATTAGAATGATAGTTAAGGTGAGATTTTATTTGAACTTCTAAAATTTTAAAAGTATGTTTTTTTTAAGGCATTATTGAAGGTTTGATGTTAACTAATATTGGAAGAAAAAGCATGCAATGATTGAAAATAGGGGCAAAAAAATCAAGTTACAATGAGAATAGTATGTTATTATAAGTGGCAATGTGAGTTCTATAATTAAGGATGATTTGTGCCTCTCGCAAACAGGTTGGATATTTTTATCATACCTTTGTTTGGTCAAGAATGATGAATTTAATTGAGACCTTAAAAATTTTATATATTGTGTATTTAATGATCAATACGGGAAGAAATGTTTCTAATGCATTATGATATTATTGAATGGATCAAATTGCTTTATGTCATTTTGAAATTTTTTTTCTTAAACAACATTTACAAGATTTGGCTATGGTTTACAAGTTAGTACATGCACTAATGATCAAGTGGTTTACCAATTATTTCATGCATCAATGTTTGTATAATCATTACATACATTTTGAAAATAAGAAAATTGAGTTGCATTTAAGATGTTGAATTTCAAATCACTATCCTTAAATAGGATTTTTCTTTTTCAAGTGTATAAATTGAACATTTTTCTCTAAAATTTATGTTTTTTAAAGGGGATCATCTACATGATAAATTTGTAGGGTTTTAGAGCTAGGGACTTTTAGTTATAAATAATACTCATTGCATGAAATTTTCATTTATATGGAGCATTTGTGATATCTTATTAAGTATTAGGCTCATGATTTCTATATTATAATTGTTTATTCTACAAAATGAGTAAATATTGAAACTTTTGGTCACATGATAAAGCCAAAAGTGTAAATTTGTATTTTATAAAACTAAGTAGATAGTTGTAGGGATTAACAAATGAATTAGCTAAGGATTAACTAAGTAGATTGGTGGGAGAAAGGATTAGAAGAGAGCCATGGGGAGAAACGGAGAGCTGGAAAGAAAAAGGGAAGGTTTGGAAAAAACTCCAGAAGGGTGGCATAACCAGCTTCATGGAGAGGCTCCATGGTTTCAATGCGGGGGATACCAAGATTATGGTTGAAACCTGGCACAACAGAAAGGTCTCCCACCAAATCACAGAGGGTCTCATTGCGAAGGTGACAGGCTTCTCCCAAGAAGGCATGAGCTTCTTCAGGGACAAGAAGATGTCCGCCAATGCTGTCAATGCTTTCATCAAGAATGACAAGGAGAAAAGCAAACTGGTAAAGATTGACACCTACTATGACATTGAGTCCATCAAGAAGTTCTGGGGGCTTGTTCTGAGGATCATCATAGAGTATGTCACTTTGGAGCCCAGGTTTGATAGAGTCAGGACCCATCATTTTGTTCTGCTTAATCATTTTAGACATAAAGTAAAAATCTCCTTTCCTTTCTATATTTATACTTCTATGACTAAGAATATAGAGAGTTACAAGAAATGTCCTGTCAAGAACCCTGCCCTTCACGAAGGTCTTCTGCTCCTCATTTTTGAGTTTTTGAAAACCTAGACAAGAGTCAAGTCCATTGGGGTTTCAAGTGGATCCTCGGAGGACACTACCAGCTTAGACTCAGGGGAAGTGCGCGTTGTGAAATCTGTCAAGTCTGAAACCCCAAAAGCCAATCCCTCTCCCTGCTTCCCTAGTAGGAAGAGCCCCAGGTGCCCTCCCCCTAACCCCCCCACCCCTCATCCTAAGGAGTCTAGTGATGAGTTGGATATGGAGTTGGAGGAGGTGGATTCGGTGGCAGAGAAGGAAAGTGAGTTGGAAGACGACAAGGAGAAAGATAATGACAAGAAGGAGGTGACCCCCTTGGTAACCCAGGATAACCCCAAGAAAAGAAAATTGGACCAGACCCCAACCCATGATCATCTTAGTGACCACGCTAATTTGCCCCCCAGCCCTACTACGCCCACCTCCCCCCTGGAGGTCCCCATTTCCCCAATAGAAGAGATGATAGAAATCATGGTTGAAAAGGGGGGGGAGGCCATCAGGAAAAATAAGAGAAGAGCCTAGAGCAATTTCAATATGAATAGTCTCAGTATGGGCATTGTTAGAGAACCTGCTAAAATCCAAGTGTTGGGGGATCTTGACAGTAGCACCCACTATGATGAGCTCCTTGACCTGACTCTTCTAGTTCTCTCTAACAATGTTCGTGAAACGGGTTTCAACTTTCTCAACAATGCAAAGAATAGCCTGATTGACAATTTCTACTCCATTAAGTGGCTTTTTCAGGAAATTGAGACTCTAAAGGACAGGTCCAACCAGACCAACAATAGGGGGGATGTCAAGGATCATGAGGCTAGAGGTAGTAAAGACCAGGTGGGCAGCCAGGAAAAAGATAGAAGCCAGGACCCCAGAGACAATCAGGAGGACAGAATCACCCGGCTCGAGAACAAGGTCCAAAGGCTGGATTCCATCCACCAGGTTGTGACTAAACAAATTGTGGATACCCTCCATACCTTGAATGAAAAAATTGTTAATCTGGGGGACTATTTGACCAATGTTGGTCTTGTGGGGAACGTGGAGCAGAGTACAGAGCATGGAACCAACCGAGAAGATCCTCAGAAAGAGACTGGAATCCAAGAAAGTTAGGGGGACTAGATGCATTTCCTCCCCATGATCTAGGAGGAAGAGGCCAACCAAAAGGAAAGTGATGCTACAGAAACCCTGTAAGCAATGAAAAAGAAGGGACACTAGTCTGCCCGCCAGGCTCTTTCCTGGCCTTTGTTTCTTAGGCTTCGAGCCTTTTTGTTTCTGGCCTTTTGGGGCAACTTTTTTTCTGTCTTTTCTACTTTAAGTAGTTTTATGTTGTAAAACTTTGGGTTTCAAGATCCCTGTAAAACCTATTTTCCTAATCAAAAACAAATGAATTAGCTATATTTTTAATGATTTAGATTACCTATATTCTAGAGTTCTAGAGCTAGGGACTTTAGTTATCATTCTTACTTATTTCAATGATTAGAGGAATCAAAAGAAAGGAATTGAAATAGCCACATTAATATTTTAGATTATTTCATTAATAATATGAAACCTTCAATAAAACCTATTATTTTTAGTACATGCTTGCATGTTAATGAAAGATTTAGAAAATAAATAATTTGTGGTATTTTATCAAGTATTAAATCATCTTCATTTACTATGACCACTTTTTCTCTGAGATGGGAAGCTTAAGATAATTTTGAGATTTTATTTTGGAATAAAAAATGGGAAACATATACTTCTAAGGGGTAGGGAGTGAATTAGAAGTTCAAACTTTAGCACTTAAAATCCTTTTACCATTCATTAGATGCATGTAATAAACTGAAACAAAATGTAAAGCAAATGCATCAAATAAGAATACACACATTTGACACCTAATATGATTACCCAGAAACCCTCCAAGTGAGAAGGTAAAATTGGGGTGGGGATGACACCCACAATTCTTCACTACTGTAGCAATAAAGTGTCACCAACTAAGGTTACAATAAGTTGACCATGAGACATGATCTACCCTATTAAAGGCTTACGAGGACTGTTAAGTCCCACCTTGCTAGAGGATTTCAACACTCTATTAGAAGTGTGTCTAGCTAAAGGACTTCAAAAAATTCACTTGGAATATCACCCTATTAAAGGATTTACAACAATCTATTAGGACTACTCTACCTAGGAGATTTAACCAAAATCACCAATTAGGATGTTCCAGCATAAATCTTGTGATTAGCTCTAATAGCCTGATTAAAGATCAAATACATGATGTGTCCTTCTTGATCCTATCTAATCTAATATGTCAATGTTGTATCCTCTATCCTTTGTTCTTCTCAAACTGATTATAAAATTCTTTCACTCTTTTAAGTCACCTTGAATGATCATTGATCAATTCACCCCTTTTCTTCCTCCTATTTTTCACTCGCATTCCTCTCTTGCTTATGGGGCTTTATCTTCCTTATAAGAACTTTGGTGACTTAGTGTTAGGTATGAGCCTATAGCTAAGATTTGTCCTTTTTTCATTTAACCTTTCCAATTTTTTGATTTGTTACATGTTGATTTCATAGGGAACCCAAATAGATCTATCCATAAATTGGCATAAAAATGGTTTACATAGTTTCTTGTGCCATCACAAATAACTAGATCCAATATGTGTTATTCAATACTTGATAATACTGATTCTTAACACATATTGTAGTTCTATTTCTGGTTCAACACCTGAATTGCTCAGCATCAACTACTTACTCGACACTTGAATCACTCGGCATGGTCTATCTACTTGGCACTTGAGTGGCTTGGCACATGAGTGACTCACCACTCATTGTGGCTCAACATCTATACATATTATGCTTGACATATATTACTAGCTTGGCATGAACTTAGTAAATATCTTAAGTGTGTTGACACTCAATTGTCAAAACCAATATGAGATCAACAATCTCCCCATTTGACATGAGTGTCAAAAACACTTAACTATAGATAAAAAATCTAGTCTCCTCGAGTATAATACATCCACAACTTGGCATATATAAAAAGCTTACAAAAATTTCAAAATTTTGTAGTAGACTATATACCTCAAAAAATTTGTAGCTCCCCCTAATTTAATGTGCTTGTTTTGTATCAAAGGTTTTATACACTGATTGTGTATTTGTCCAAAAATTTCTTGTGGACTTCCATTATAATCTTTAGAGTAGCATCCCAATTTTCTAATGCAATATCTAATTATTTTATTTGGATGGCTATCTTTGCTACAAGGTGAACAAGTTCATCTAATGTTGAAATATTTGGATCTTTCTTCATCAAGGTCTCTACATATCCTAGTTCCTTGTGGAGTATCTCCATATGAGGGGTAAGGGAGGCTTGGATGTTAGTCAACTTGGCTCTTATATTAGCCTCTTCTATTGTTAACATAGTTAGTTGACTTTGTGTATGAAGAAATGAATGGAAATGCTTCTCACTTTGAGCTAGATTCTTAGGTAATTGTGTACCTAATACTTTTAATTTTCTCTCTAGACTTATAATCCTATGGCTTGTTTCTATTGTGAAGAGTGTGGAATCACACAATTTTGTGTACAATGAGAATATTTTCTCAAGTAATTTCTTCACTTTCTCAATTTTATTAGCCAATTCAACTTGTGAGAGTGTTATATCACTAGATATCTTCTCATTGACTTTCCTTGAAATTTTCTTTTAGACCATTACATAAGTTTGACATTGGTTTCCTGGTCTTCATTATTCACCTATTCCATAATATCTACTAATTTCTCTAATATTGGTTTTGATTCATCAAATGTTTGAAAGCTAAAAGAATCTAAAAAGATGTCTTTAATATCTTGTAATGCTATCCTCTATTTCTACTCTTTTCTGAGTATCTATTGGTTTTTCTTTCTTTCTAAGGTTGCTTGCATTATTCCTATTTTTTATAGTGTCATGGTTGCATAATAATATTTAGGTATTACTATTTCCTCATCTAGAATTGCATCTCCATATTGAAATACCTTAGCAACCTTGGATGATCTAGACTTTGGTTCTAAAATCTGTAATGGTATTGCATCAGTGCTTGGCCTCTAAAGGACTTTTGTCAGAGTGCTAGATGTTGGTAAATTTACCAATGTTTGTATGGCTTCTTGCTACTTTTCCTTTGGTATGTCCTCTTCTTCATTTCTACCTTGATCAATTATTATTATTTGACCTACTCCTTCTATTTGTGTATTAGGTACAAATACATTTGTCTGTCCTACTTGTGCTTTAGTAGCCTTCTCTTCTTGAGCAGTTTGAGTTTGTTTTTCAACCATGTAAACTTTGACAGTTGTGTCAACCTTTTCAATTTATCTATTGGTGTTTGCACTAGAGGTTGAACAAGGGTAGTTGAAGCGATGGTAGAAGGTGGTTCTTGTGGATTCACCTTATTCTTTGTTATATCAGCTACTACCTTCTAAAGTTCTTCCACACTCACCAGTATAGGATTCTCACACAACTTTGCTTGTAGTGTAGACTAGTCTAATATCCTCTTCAAGTCATCTATAGTTAATGGATTAATGTTTTGAGGTGAAGTATTAGGAACATCCTTAACAATAATTATCTCTGTTGACTACTCAGTGTCATGTGGGGAGTTGACACTTGGCACTTTTGTGTCCTACACACTCTATTCCTTTTGTTGATCATTAGTTTTTGTCGTGTCATCATCTTGCCTTTTATGTTCTTCTCCAATAGTATTGTCTATCCTCTCATCTTCCTACATGTCATCATCTTTGTCATCATCCTTTCTATCTTGCTTATCCTCACTCTTGTCATCCTATTTTTCTTCACAGGGATCAACCTCTTCTAGCTTTACAGTGGTTAACCCATAGATTAATTTCCATATTTGGGTTGATTTCTTAACCATGTCATCTATATTTATTTGTAGAATGCTAAAGGCTCTGTATTTAGGTGTAAACCTAGCTGCATATTTCTTTACTACCTTAGCAATCTATCCTTTTGTTAGCTCTGGCATTGCTTGAGCTAATGTTGACTCTCTAATTTATTTCTCAATATTTAAACAATAATTTCACTTTTTCTCAACAATATCATATAGATTTTTGGGTATCATGTTGGCAAACTCAAGTGGAGTATTCTTAAATTTGGACATCATAGCATATACTGAATCTTCCACTAGATTATTTTCATCTCTACTTAATTTATCAAAATCAATGTTCTTTAACCCTATCATATATGCATTATCTTTAATATTATCAAAAATATTCTCAAGATCAAATTTAGATACATGACTTATCACCCTAAACTAACTTATATCTTTAGACTCTATCTTTTCATCATATGTTTTAGGTTGAGCAATATATTTCCTTCTTTGTTTCTATTGCTCATGTCCTCCTTGTTCTGCCTACCTTGTTTTCTCCTTAGCCATTTGTGTGGTTGCTCTTGTGCTTGCTTTGGTTGTAGGAGTTGTAGGCTTTTCTAGGCTAGGCTTAATAGTTTTCTTTGCCTTTGGTTTAGCCACATGCTAAGCCTTATCCTTTATCTTCCTTGGTGCTAATTGGGCTAGTGCCTCTTTGATTTCTTCTTCCTCAACACCTTCTTCTTCTTGATCCTCACCCATGCCTTGGGTTAAAGCTAAAGGTTCTATTGCTTGTACCTCTTCTTCCTCTTCATTCTCTTCATCTTCATCTTCTTCTTCATCTCCTGCCTCTTCACCAAACTTGGCCTTCATCTTTCTTACCATTTTATCCTTTTTTAATGTAGAGGCTATTTTTAGTTCCATTTTAACCTTTGACTTTACAACATCATAATTACCAAATATTTTGGTTGATTTGTCAATTTCTTTAGCAAGGAGTGCAGTGATCATAGTTGAGGCTTCATCCACATTGATTTCATAGCCTAGAGGTCTTAGTCATCTAACCCTAGGTATTGTTGCCTAAATATAAGTTTAATCAATGTCTACAAGGAAACATATTTCATTATAGTGTCTACTAAGAAAAGGATTTGTAATGGTGTCAATGGTCATACCACACTTGTTCCACTTTGCACCTGTATTTTTCTCAATGACTTCTTTTGAGTCACTTCTTAATGTCTTGGGCCAATCTAGGGTTGGATAACTAGTAACCCTATATAAAATCCTTTTTGAAATCTTAATTGGTCCACCCTCTAACCATAGACATCCATCATCAATTCTAATCAGAACTATTTTAATCCATCTGGTTTTAAAAATTATGGGAAAATCTAGGGCATGGGTCAAACCCTTTCTCTACACAATCTTGAACTCTTCCTTCAAGACACCATTTTCACATAGCTTTTCATATGCCTATCTTATTTCCATGTCACCTATGGCTCCTACTTTTTAGTTGTAACATTTCCTCATGTCTTGAACCATTGTTACTTTAGGTAGGATTATGGATAATGCTCCTATTAGATCTAGTTTGTAGACAACTTCTAGAATAGCTTTCAAATTTGGTTGTTTAACTTCATTGTTAACTAATTGAACATCAAATGCCTCTTTCTCTTTTATAGTTCTTGAACTAGAAGCCATTTTGACAAACTAGGGCTTATCAAATTTAAAATTGTGCAACTTAGCTTATGAAGAATACCTTTAAGATTCGATGAATTTTTGCTTGATCATTGTAGGAATCCTTACAAATAATTTGAACTAGTTTTTAGATCACTTATTTTCTCTTCTCATTCTCACTATGAATAGTAATGACGAAAAATAGAAGAAAATCAACCTTATACCCTTCAAAACTCTATAATTAATGCTTAGTTATGTATAGTTGTAAAATGCAACATCAACACAATTACTATTCCATTCAACATCTGTAAAGACTTCTATTTACTCAACAGCTACTATAGACTTGGCTCCAATAGTTTTTAATCAGCAACTTGGTAGACACTAATATTTATTCAGCATCTATTGAGGACTTTTCATTCTCAGCAACAACATGAAAACTTGAAGATTTTAACCTTGAATTTTCCATGAATTCTTGCATCTTAATTCATGCTAACGAAATCATTTAAGTACTAATTTCTCTTGGAACTAGTGTATAATGCAACACTTTAAGTATCAATCCCACATACATCTTATTTTCTTAGTTTGATGAAGTGTGACCACTTGACCCATTGGGTGAAGTGATCCCTTCTCCATTTGATGTACTACTAGCACCTTTCTTCTTCCATGTCTTATTTATCTCATTTTTTATCTACTCAAAATTTTCCTTGCCTTTACCTTTATCAAATTCACAATTTGGTGCCTTGGACCTAGTTGGACAATGCCTACTAATGTGACCAGTCTTGTGATAACTAAAACATGTGGTTTGACTCAACCATCTCTTATAGTTACCACTGAAGTGTGTTCTTATGTAATTCTTAGGGATGTGTCCATATTCCTGACAATATTTATAGCTATAACTTGTATTATAATCCTAGTTATAGGATTTTTCATAGTTTCTTACCTTTGTTGGCTTGCTTGATGACCATGTGGATTTGAATCTACATTCAAAGGCTCTGTGTCCATACTTTTGACAATTGTAGTAGTGTCCTTCAAATTTTGGTGCATGCATGGTTCTAGTTCTACATTCATGTGCCTCATGGCCTTGTTTGTTGCACTTGTGACAATAAGTCATGTTCTTTGGCTTAGCATTCTGACTTGCATTCTTGCTCCTAGAAACATTAGTTGTATATCCTTTCTTACCATAATAATGACAAGTAGGTTTAGAGTTCTTACCTTTATTGTTCCTTTCCACAGTAGCTTTGGATGATTCTCCTTCTTTAGTTCTTGTGTAGCTCAATCCTAATGTATCATTGCTTTTTCTAGGAGATTTTAGTAGTTGCTCAAAGTACTTAATGGCTTTATTTGGCTTGTTGAAAATTTTTGCAAATTCCTTTTCTCTTTTTAGGTCATTTTTCAATTGTTCATTCTACATCTTCAAAGTGGTTATTTCAATGTCCTTGACATTCAACTCATAATGAGCATTCATCATTTGGCTTAAGGTATCCAATTGCATGTTTGAGATCCTAGATAGTTCTACTAACTTTTCCTCCAATCTATTTACCAAAATTCTTTTGTCTTCTTCAATCATGGCCTTATCTTCTATAGATTTCTTCTTTTTTTTAGTCACCTCACATAGTAGTATAGCTTGTGATTCTTGCTCCAACTTGAGATTTTTGATCTCTTTAGCTTGTGTTCTATTCTTTTCCATTAGATTTGCAATTGCTACATTGAATTCACTGAAGTTACCATTTGCAAATAGCTTTGTGGTGTCAATCTCTTTGTATTGTGTGTCATTTTCTACTATAGCAATCTCTTTCCTTCTTTTTAGGGTAGTCTTCAAAGCATCTCTAACTTCATTAAATTGATATAGTATGAGATGTATCTCAATCTCCTAGTTTTCAATGGTCTTTCCCAACTTGTAGACTTCCATTTCAAGATCTTTCCTCTAAGCTACAAAGCTTCTTCTTCTGAGAACCATGCTCTAATACCAATTGTTGGAATTACAAATGGAAAACATATACTTCTCGGGGGGGGTGTGAATCATAAGTTCAAACTTTAGCACTTAAAATATTTTTCCCATTCATTAGATGCATGTAATAAACTGAAATAAAATATAAAGAAAATGCATCAAATAAGCATACACACATTTGAAACCTGATATAATTACCCAAAAACCCTAAATAAGAAGGTGAAACTAGGGTGGGGATGACACCCACAATTCTTCACTACTGTAGCAATAAAGTGTCACCAATTAAGGTTACAATTAGTTGACCATGAGACATGATCTGCCCTATGAAAGGCATGCCCTATTAAAGGCTTACAAGGATTGTTAAGTCCAACCTTGTTAGAGGATTTCAACACTCTATTAGAAGTGTGCCTAGCTAAAGGACTTCAAAACATTCACTTGGAATTTCATCCTATTAAAGGATTTACAATAGTTTTTTAGGACTACTCCACTTAGGAGATTTAACCAAAATCACCTATTAGGATGTTTCAACATAGATCTTGTGATTAGCTATGATAGCCTGATTAAAGATCAAATCTATGTTATTTCCTTCTTCATCCTATCTGATCTGATATGTCAATTTTGTATCCTCTATCTTTGTTCTTCTCAAACTTATTCTACAATTCTTTCACTCTTTTAAGTCACCTTGAATGATCATTGATCAATTCACTCCTTCTCTTCCTTCTACTTTTCACTCTTGCTTATGGGGTCTTTTCCTCTTTATAACAACTTTTGTGGCTTAGGGTTAGGTATGAATCTATGGCTAAGATTCATCATTTTTACCATTTAACCTTTCCAATTTTTTGATTGTTTTCATGTTGATTTTATAGGGAACCCAAATAGATTCATCCTTATCTTTAAAGCTTCAAAATCTATCCATAAATTGGCATAAAAATAGTTTACATGGTTGTTTGTGCCATCACAAACAATTAGATCTAATCTATGTTATTTGGCACTTGATAATACTGATGCTTAACACATACTGTAGTTCTATTTCTAGCTCGAGACTTGAATTTCTTGGCATCAACTATTTATTCACTTGGCATGGTATATCTACTCAACACTTGAGTGACTTAGTACATGAGTGACTTGGCATTCATTACAACTTGGCATCTATACATATTATACTCGGCATGTATTACTAGCTCAACATGAACTTAGTAAATATCTTAAGTGTGTTGACACTCAATTGTCAAAACCAATCTAAGATCAACATTTTGATCATAATAAATATTTTCTTATAGATCAGTGTAAATTAACAATGATTAATAGGTTTGGCATGTTTCAAGTAAATGTGTAGTTTAACTATCTAGGATACTATTATTCAATGTAAACTTTTGTTTATGTATTTGATATTACCAAGTTGTGTTTTGCATTGGAAATACAATTTCCTTTTATGATTGAATTTTCATGAGTTATGGTAAATACAACATCTTTACACCATTATTTCCTCATGGTATGATTAGTTATGAAAGATATAGTGTCTTTATTACTTCATGATACTATGTGTGTCTTACCTCACTCGACTTCTTGTGTGATATTTTTTCTTATCTTTCTTAATATTTTGATATGATGGATATTTCAGTGTCATTTGAATTTTTTTTTTTTATTATTTTTTTAAAACATAGTTGAATATAAAACATTTATTGTTAATTTATAATTTAAATATTAGTATGTAGATTATCAAATCTTTCAATGTTATGTTCATTAGCTTGAATTGTGGAAACTTAATTTCTCAATCACTAAAGGCATTATTGTTTCAAGAAACTGATCCTTTTTAGAAAGTGGTATTTATATTCTTAAGAAAATTATATTTACTATCAGCTCATAGTTGCATGCACAAAAGCATGTGACTGCTAGTATATGCACATTTGAGAAGTGAGATCATCTTGCACCTTATCTTTTATAATAACAACTCCTAGAAGGGTTGAGGCTTCTAAAAAGGCCTAGTCCTCTAACAAGGATAGATACACTATATGGATGTAATAGATTCCTAACATGGTCATTAGCTTTCACAAGATACTTTTGATTAGTAGATAATTTTATGGGTACCATCCCTACCAGAGTTTTCCCTTGGCTAGGGTTTCCCTAGTTAACAAATAATGATGTTATGATTTGCATTGTATTTTTCTTATGTTACTTTTCAATTTGATTGTCTATACAAGTTTAAATATTTTTAATAATATTCATAGTTGGGAAAAAGTTTTTGGAACATTGATTCAAAAACATAGTAGATGCAACCAGAAGTTATTGGGAAATTGAATTTACCAATATTAATAAGAACATTTCATATTGTATGAAGTTATTAGAGAATCATCTACCTTAAAGAGAAGAAGGGAAAGGAATCAAATTTTTGACTTCTATATAGATTTTGACTCACATTTTGAAATTTTTACAAGGTTGTAGGTTTGCAAATTTTGTTACTTAGTCAATTTTTCCCATATGTTTCCATCAATGCAAAAGGGAGAGATTGTTGGAAATTTGGCTAATGTAAAGTATTAGGGTTTTAATTTATGGAAACATATATTCTAATTGATATGGTATAATTTGTTGTAAAGTCTAAAGTATAAAATTGTCTAAGTGTGATAAAGGTAAATAGTGAACATTCAGATAGTTTAGTTCGATAGCTTCATTGGAAGTACTTAAATACTTATGAAATTGAGGGAAGGTAGTGTACATTAATAAAGTGCACTCCTCTAAACCCTTCTATCTAAGGTATCCCATAGGTTGGAAAGCTTGAATTACGGCTTAGAGCTCTCTAGTCATAGAGTGCAAAGACATACAAACAAGCATAAAGATAGCTCTTAGTTGAGCCTTAAAAATGCAACCCTTGCTAGTAAACCATGAAATTGGAGATTTTTAGACAAGAGAAAAAATTCTAGTGTCAAAGAAATCTCAAATATGTAATTCAAATGGGACTATGCTAGCATGAAATGTGAAGATGCAACTATACTAACAACATGAGAGTGTTATAAATCATTTAATTAATCTAAGTGAGTTATGCTATTTTTAAAGAAAATAAGAAAATGAAAATGAAAATGAAGATAGAATAATATGAGAATGAAAGAGTGAGATGAGAGAGAATAAAAGTTCTCCACAAAAATGCTCCAAGAAAACCTGTAAGTAAACTTGTAGCATAAGAATAGCTCAAAATTGGGATCTTTGGATGAGGAGAGAGCTCTCCTTTTAAAGGGTGTATGGATGGTTGATACCAAGATCAAGAGATGAATGACCAAGTGTAGGGGTTGAATTTTTACATGATCCATGTGCACATTGTTCTCCTCTAATAGAAATGAGTTGACTTTTCATGTGGGATAAAGTCTTTTTTTTAATTTGTAAATAGGAAAATGACTTTATGTGTGCATACTAGAGTGGGTTGGAAGAGTGGAGTCTTTTATTTAATTAATAGGGGACATCTTCCTTCAATTAAATATGGACTTAGGATATTATAGTCAAACTATAGGTTATAATCAAATAAAGTGACTTATGGAGATTTGGCCTAGGAAAATAATTGAATAATTTAGAAAAAATGCTAAGATGGTGGCTATTAGTCAAAGTGACCATTTTTAGGTGATTACATTTGGCCCTCTTTGAATAATGTGTTGTTGATCTAGGAACACATTATGTCAAAGAATAAAGAAGCCAAGTAGGCAAAAGTACATAGAGAGATCTGATTTCAAAGAATGAAATGTAGAATTAGATAGCAAGTCCTAAATGCAAAACCTAGTAGTGACAATACTAGACACTAGGAGAAAGAGATGATATCAAGGCCCAAGAAGAGTACTAATAGTGAGAAAAGAACATAGATTGAGAGAAAATGGAAAAGGTTGAGAATATGCTCCTAAGAAATAAATAGCCAAAGCAAGCAAGAAATGGTAGAATATTCTTGCCCTTTTAGGATCAAAATCAAAATGAGGTAAAGATGATGCATAAATGAGCCAAATTTGAGATAAGGTGAGGTCCATGATGACTAATAAGTGATTAGAACCCAAGAGTGACCATTTAGAAGTGATAGAATACCCTAGTTGAATTAGAGTTGACCAAGAAGGATAAAGTATTAAAATTAGGTCAAATAAAGTAGAAAGATGATATAGAAGTGAAATAAAATGAAATGAAGTAAGAAGTGTGGAAATGATGAAGACATGAAGAAATGGTGATACCCTAGTGAAGATTTGAAGATTAGACCTCAATAAGTCAGCTAACTACATAGACAAAGATAGAATTTTAAAATGCAATTTTGACCATCTAGATGAACTCATATTTTGATTTCAATTTTGAAAATGGATCTAGGAAATTGAAATTATCCAGAGTGTAATTTTTGTGGAATTACAAGGAGTTTTTAAAATGAGTCAAAATTGAGTCAAAGGACTATATAAGGGGTCCAAGGTTCATTTTCAACTCATTTTTCATTTAGTGATTTTGAGAGCTTTGAGTGATCTGAAAGAGACAGTGGTGGCTTTGGCAAGTATTCTGACTTACCAACATTGATTCAAGCACAACTGGTTGCAAAACTGGCCTCCAAAATACAAGGCCCTAATAAGTTATCAAAAAAAATTGAGCTCTTTGGTCATTTATTGCACACTTTGACACACTTTTATGCATTATTAATAGTCTTGTGCAAAATATCATGTGATACATTAAAAGTATTGTACATCTATTGTGAAAAATATCACACAATGGGGAGCACCCATTAGTCATATGGGGGGCACCCATTAGTCACAAAAAAATGTGTGAAGTATCACATGATGTATTATCAACAAAAAGTATCACACCACTATTGTAAAAAGTGTTCCATAGTTAATTTTTTACCATTTTCACATGTTTAGGAGTAGAATTTAATCGTGTTCCTTTTTTTTTCTTACATGCTTAAATTCTTATAGCATTACTTGATCCATCATGATTACTACTAACATGTTTTGGCATCTTGTTTTGGTTATGTAGATGTTTTTTTCCATCCTTACTCATTAGAGCCCCCAAGATGGTGGGGTTACGAGTGGTACAACATCTAGATGATAATGAGATTGTAGTATTAGAGACCATGGGATTTGGTTGGCTATTGAATATGCCCCATATCCAAGTGAACTACAACCTATTGAAAAATTTGACATAGAGGTGGTATTGTGAGCATAGCACCTTCCATTTTCCCACTAGTGAGGCCACTATCACTCTCAAGGATGTGTATTCCATCCTTCATGTACCATGACATGGTGATCTGGTGAGTATGATAGAGGTACTCTTAGCTTGTGTCTTTGGTTTATGATTTCCTTATGATGAGTATTGACATGAGGGTTTTTGTATCATAGGTATATTATGATCAGACTTTAACATAGGGGAGGATGCAGTATAGGAGCTATTTAGGGATATCACCATCCTAGACTGAAATTTTAGTTGTGAGTGATTGATAGATGAGTATGGGGATCAATATCTTGTAGTGTACTTTGTTTGTTCTCTAGTAGTCTAGGCCCTAGTCACAGATAGGAGCCAAAAGGGCTTCCCTTTGGGTTGGGGGTGATTAGTGGCAAAAAAATTTAGGCAGCCTCAAAGGATGGCATGGGGACCAATGATCCTCATGGACATGTACCATGAACTCCATGAGATTGCACATCAAGAGGGAAGGACATGGACCTATGACACAGTTTTGGCCTAGATTTAGGCATGGGAGCATATAGCAGTGGTGTGACCATGAGTACAACCTAGGGAGTAGGGACATCCCTATATCTACAAATATACTAGCTTCATCTCGTAGTCTCATAGTGGAGATGTGACCTATTATAGAAGGCTATTTTATGGGTTATCACATTTTTATGGAGACCCTATCAATAGTGTGTGAGGTGGTTGGATGCTTGGGAGATAGAGTACATGTGCTATAACAAACCACTCATGGATAGGTACTTAAATATTGTTAAGCAATTTTCTATCATCAGAGTGTGGCAATAGTTTGGGTGCTAATAGGGTATTTCTATTAAGATGACTACATATGCTTTCTTTAGGGGAAAGGAGATTCTTGGGTGGTTTCCTATGCTATATTATCAAATAGCTTTGAGAGATATGATGCCACTACAAAAAGAAGCATGGGACTATTTTCTTGATGTCATAAATGTAGGAGTTGAGTAAGCATATCTCTAAGAGATGTAGAGACACTCTTTTCCTTGGTTCACTATACTAGATGCACTACCTTAGGTAGGAGGATAGGGAGGAGATGAGGGTGATGATGGAGGTGGTAGAGGTAGAGGAATTAGGTAGATGGAGGTTGGGAGTAGCTCCCAAGGAGTTGCAAGGAGGAAAATGTAGTCATAGATCTAGGCCACAAGAGAGGAGGAGGAGCGGGAGGGGGAGGAGGTAGAGCAACTAGTTATATGGAGGAAGAAAGAGAGAGAGAAACGTATGCAAGAGTGGATTGCATGGGTAGATGGAGAGGATCCAAGGGATGCTCAAATTCAAACACTAGAGATGGAGCTACAGAAGGCATAAATTTCCCTCACTATGTGGGATCAACAACTCATTGATGAGCATGCATGTAGTGAGGAGTTCCATAGGGAGAGGGACACAACTAGGCAAGAGGTAGAGGTGGAGCATCATGGTGTGTGGGTAGCTTACCATTATGCCACATACAAGGGTGTGGTATTGTGAGGGTAGGGGCTTTGTAATTATTTAGTGAAGGAAAGAAAATTAGAGGTTGTGGTATAGTCGCTAGATCGGAGATAGGCTCCTCCACCATAACCACCGTTGACCTAAGAGGGTAGGAGTTAGTCTTAGGGTTAGGAATAGGTCTAGGTTGTGATCTGTGTGACACATTTTGATGTATATATTTTATTTTGAGATAGCTATCTAGATTTTAGATCTCACATGTACATATACTCTTGATTTATTTATTTATATATGAGATACTAGATTTGATTGGTTTCATTGTTGTTAGTTCTTGGTGACTGATTAGGGAAGTATTCTATATACTTTATAATTCCTCAACGAGGTTTTTGGGCTATGTTATTGGCATTTTTGGGCTAACATGTCTTAACTAATTTTAACACTAAAGCAGAAAAAATACTTGTATAAAAGGGTATAAGGTTGGGGATTTTCATAAGGTGTGATGTAAAAATTGTTTCTTGTTTTGGTATTGAGCTATAAGGGATTATAGATTTTAATCAAGTTGTAATCATTGGATCATAATGATATTTGACTTGTTGTTTGGTGGATCTAGCCAAGAAATTAGGTGAACCACATTAAATCTTGGTGTCTTGTATTCTCTTCTGTGCGATTTATTATTTTTTGATATTGTTTATATTTGCATGTAATTTTTATTTTTGTCCATGGTTTATCCTAATAATTGTGTACTTGTCTCATTTCATGCCCATGTGATGGATTCATATGGATATTTCAACACTTGTGTTTATGTTATGTGTCTCATAGATGCTCATGCTTATGTTCATGTTTATGTATGCTTAGTTTTCTGCTCATGGATGTATCTCTCTCATAGATGGTTTAACTCTCATATTTATGATGTAGACTCATGTGTTAAAAATGTGATACTTGGACAAATTAGAGTTGAGGATGAGATTAACCCCTTGTGATGATAGGTATAAAAGAATCAAGAAAGTGGACATGATGGACGAGGAGCTAAAGACATGATCAAGAGGAAGGATAAGAAGAAATGAACAAAATTAGTTGATGTGTCTGTGAAAGATTAAGAGACAACTCTCTCCATATGCAAAATGAAAGATTAATCTAGAATGATCCTACAATGCAAACTAATATGAAAAGTGGTTTACTTACAAGGGACATGAATTTTAGGCTATAATTTCATCATTGAGTGTTATTAAGGACATCAAAAGATCATACAACCCTCACTAGTATAACTCTGAGGATATGAATATGATCTATATCGGATAAGAATGTGGGAATCCAACCTAAGAATCAATGACATGTAGGTCAAGATGACTAAACCTATTAGATCCCCTAAGTTTAGTATAGCAAGATTACACCTATATCAAGACATAAGTTCCAAGATAACCTCTAAGTGCAATCTTAAGAAAACAAACAAGGATGATACATTGTAGGCCCAAAATTTCAAGTAGAACAAGCACAAAGACTCTCAACACCTTAGATGAACAAAGTATACCCACAAGAGAAAAACAAGTAAAACATGCCCCTAGTCCTCTACTCCACGACATCCTCAAAAGACTATTAGGAAGGGAGCACTTAGCAAAGAAACCATCATAGATAACACATAAAGAAAATAATGTTCATCATGTCTCAGAAATTTTAATGTTAAGTGTGTGTGTGTAAGTCACATGGCCATTTCTTCAAGACTTGAATCTACTAGTGAGAAATAATATAGCATCAAAAAATGAGACTAAGGTATCCAAAAAGTGTCAAGAAACACTCAATGTCAAGGGGAAAGTGTTGAGAAATAATATTTGAGACAAGTTGCTAGAGAAACCTAATGCACAAGAAGACCTTAATAAGCTAAGCAACCATGCCCTCTAGATGAGGACAAGAAATGATTCCAAGCTAGGAAATGTACTGTAAAATGAATAAGCATGAACTGAGACTGATAGACATAGGTGCAAGGGTCTCAAGTAGCACCTATTTCTAGGTTTTCACCACTCGAAAAAAAAAATTCAATATATTTTGTAATTTTTTGGTACTTTTTGGATTTTTTAATTTTTTTGGTGATACATCAAAGTTCCTATTACAAGGTTTTCATTAAGATGATCATTTTCAGGACATCTTCTATTTTTTAGGATTTTTTTAGCATCATATATGAATGTTTTTTTGGATTTTTTTAGGATCATTAGGTATGTACAAATAGCTAAGCCATGAGAGCCGTAAGCATAGAACTTCTGCAAATGTAGAATATTGGTAGGCTTAGGGAGATGTTTTCCCTCTGGTGTAGAAAGAAAATAGGCCTTAGATCTAAATATTGTTGTGATGATGTAAGAACCTAACTAGTTAGGCTCAAATTTTCCTTTTTGTTCCTTATTTTGTTAGTTCTTAGGGTTTTCTTGAAGAACAAGTTTACCCACTTGGAACTCATGAGGATTGACTTTTTTGTTATAGCTATTGGACATTCTCTTCTAATAGGCCCTCATGTGGTCAAAAGTGACCCTATAGCACTCATCTAGGGTTACTAGCTCATGGATGGAATTTCTTGTATAATTACTTGAGATCATTATTTTTGAACTTCCCTCCATTATCAGTGACAATAGAGGATGGAATACCATATCAATAGATGATATGATTGAGTATGAATAGAGCAACATGTTTTCCTATAGTAACAAATAGTGGAATAACTTCAACCCATTTTGTAAAGTACTTAGTCACTGTGATGATAAATTTATGTCCACTAGATGAGCCTAGGTCAACTTTACTGACCAAATTGAAGGCTCATTCCTAAAAAGGCCAATATGTGATAGAAGGAATAAGTTCATGCCCAAGAGCATGAATCAATTTTTCATGTAACTGATATTTCTTACATGATTTAGTGTATCAGGTAGCATCAGCCTGCATAGTCAGCCAATAGTAACCTACCCTATGTAGTTTTCGAGAAAGTGCAAAGCCATTAGAGTGTGCCCTACAAATGTCATCATGGACTTTAGCTAAGAAGTCCTCCATCTAAACCCTTCCTACACAAGCCACTAGAGATAAGGGTGTAATGTGAGGCTTTATGAATGAGTTGGCATTTTTTATTGCACATGAAGTTTTCAAGAATAATTTGGTCATGTGGGTAGTAAAAGATGGTGGAATAGAGAGAAGAGTTGTGCCTAACAACAATGCAGATTACATGTTTTTTAGGGAAGTCATAGGATAGGTGTCATAATTCTTCCACTAGGAACTCAAAGTGAGACTTGTGTTCTTGCAATTGTAATATAGATGCTAAAGTGGCCATAACATCTATAGCCTTATTTTCAGTCCTAGGAATCTACTAGAATGTTACAATTGTGAAATAATTCCTTAGGGAATCAATCAACTTCTTATAAGGTACTAACTTTTCCTTCTTAGTTTTTTATTCTTTTTTGAGTTGATTAATAAAAAGTTGAGAGTCTCCATAGATATGCCATTTTTTGATTCTCCATTCAAGAGCCATTTTAATCTAATTAATCAAAGCCTCATAGTCAACTATGTTTTTTTTGCAAGGAAACAATAATTTGTAAGACTTAAGGATAGGGTATCCATGAGGTGTGACAAAAAATCCCAGTACCAACTCCATTTTGAGTGTGTGAACCATCAATGAACATATTCCATGTTCTCCCAGTGATATACATAATAGAGGCATCTGGAAAGTCAATCTCCATTAGAGCACTATCTATAATTGGGAATTCATCCAGTTGATCAAAAATTTCTTGCCCTTTAATAGCTTTACATTCAACATACTAAATGTAAAATTTTGAAATAATTATCATCCATTTGGCAAGTTGACCCATAAGTGGATCTTTACTTAAGAGGTATTCTGAAGGATCTATCTTTGTAACTAGTTGTGTGGTATGTTCAAGCATATAATGTATGCATTTTTTGGATGCAAAAACTACTTCTATGCAAACCTTTTCAATATTGTTATACTTAAGCTCATAGGCCACCAAAGTGTAGCTGATATAATAAATGACTCTTTCTTTCCCATTTTCATCTTTTTGTGCCAATAAAGATCCTAATGAGTTTTTTGTAGCTAAGATGTAGAGGATCAAGGTTTCCCTAGAATTAGAGGCATGAGAATAGGAGGATTTGCTAGATATTCCTTGATTTTAGTCAAGATTTTCTCACATTCTTCATTCCATGTATAGGCTACACCTTTATGTAGATTCTTATTGAAAGTTTGTGACTTATCAAAAAGTTGAGAGATGAACCTCTAGATTGATTGAAGGCATCCTTGCAGACTCCTTAGTTGACTAATAATTCTAGGATATGGCATGTCCATGATAGCTTGTACCTTTTCAAGATCTACCTCAATGCCCTTGGCTAAGATTATGTACCATAGAAATTTTCCTAATGTGACACCAACAACACATTTCTTTGGATTTAGCCTAAGTTGGAATCATTCCATATGATCTAGTATCAAACTCAAGTCTGACAGGTGAGTGCTTCTTTGTTTAGATTTGGCTGGAGTGTCATCAACATAATCTTCCATATTTTTTTGCATCATGCCATGAAAGGTAGTGGCCATAGTCCTTTTATAGGAAAGTGCCAACATTTTTAAGCCCAAATGGTATTACATTCCCAAATAAAGTTCCCTGATCACAAGTAAAGTTATTTTCTCCTAGTCTTCTGGAGCTATCTTAAATTGATTATACCTAGAGAAACCATCCATTAGGGAGTACATTTTGTAACCCACAGTCATGTCCACTATCATGCCAATGTTAGATAGAAAAAATTCATCCTTGGGGCATGCTTTATTAACATCCCTAAAATCAGTGCATACATGAATGGATTTGTCATTTGTTGACATAGGAACAATATTAGAGATCCATTCTACATATTCAATATCTTAGATGAAGTTGGAACTTAACAATTTTTTGAGCTCATCTTTAACTAAGAATACTACATGAGGGTGCATTTTCCTCAACTTTTGTTTGACTAGTTTGATGCCAAGAGCTATGGAGAGATGATGCATGATGAGTTTTGTATCTAGACTGGGCATATCAACATAAGTCCATGCAAAATTGATTTTCTTTTCCTTAAAGAACTTTGCAAATTTTTCTTTCTCTTTTGTTGATATGGATTAAGCCACATTTATTATCTTAGGAGACTCTTCAGTACCCAGATTGATTGGCTACATTAGTTTGATAAAAATTGATGACATGTCTTAAAAATAACCTTGGAGACTACCAAACACCTCATCCATGGGTGCCTCAAAGAGGTTTTCACCCTTGGATACATCAAGGTTCAGATACTACCTAAAAAGTGGTTTTCACAATATGAACGCTTATTTCTCATTTTTCTCTTTATTTATTAGATGAGGTACTTGATATCCATTTTTGTCATATTAGTCGATGGTTCACTAGTGGATAACACCATGGGTTTAATAGCATTTAGATAACATCCAATCTTATAGTCATTTCGGAAGGATGGTAGCTCTGGTCTTTGATGTTGAACAAAATAGTCTATGAGATTGGGGTGTCTAAGAGAAAGGGAGGTGGAAGCTTTGAGATTTTTGATGCAAAAGGAATCATCTCTGGTGACAAGAGAAGTTGAGCCTATAGAGAAATCTCCAAAGGAATCTAAATCAAGAGGATACCTAGAGAGATCAATGTGATCCACTAAAATAACTGTGAGCCAAACTCTTATCACCCTACACTAGACTTGTTAATTACATTGGGTTGGGTGACATAGGCATGTATTACATCCACTCCTAATTCACAAGAGGCATATGAAAGAGACTACCATTCATGTTCAATAGAATTTTTACTCTAATTTTAGGCTAGTTGTTGACTGATATTTACTCTTATTCTACTTCTGTTAGGATCTTCATAATTAGATTCATCGGATTCATGTTTTCTAGATATAGAGGCTTCATCATCATTATTGGTAATAATTGGTTCTTCTCCCCAAATAAGGAAAGTACAGGGCATGAAGTCTTATTCTTGTATAATGGAGGTAGTAAAGGGTGGATGATCATCTTCTAATTCAATAACAATAGGGGCCTTTCTATCAAACCTTGGTAATTCATCATCTACCCCAAAGCTTAGACTAGTAGTATCTTTTCATTTTTCATCCCTTTGTGTGTAAGGGGTTATAAAAGATCCTTTTTATCACCATTCAAAAATCCTTGACCATGATAGGCCATTTTCTTCAAAAATTAATATCCTTTTCCATATCGCTTGGGAGAAGTAGGAGTAGTAAGAGTGACTTTGTCAACATCCTCCTCTTCTCTATAGATTTAGTCTCTTATAGCTTGTTCTTCCTTCTCTACTTCTAAAGGGATGGATGATTGGAAAAACGTACCAAAGATAGTCATAGCAGAAGATGACTTCATTTTCTCATAAGGTTTCCTATAAGATCATGGAGAAACTAGCAATGCAACGATAGAGTCTAAAGTGTACTCTTCCATACCAAGGATCATCATTTTTAATTTATGCTCACATTCTATAATGGATGGTCTTATCTCATAAGAAGAGATATTATGTGGTGCTAGAATTTCTGCAATAGTAAGCATGTTAATGAACATGGAGTTGTCCCATGGACTAATGATATTAACACCATTAAACAATAATTTTATGCATTGATGGTATGTTGATGAAAAAAAATTTATTTCATGGATCCATGGTCTTCCTAGCAATAGATTGTATGCAAGAAAGATATCTAGGACTTGAAAGACCACATCCTTCTCTATAGGACCTATGTAGATAGGTAGCACAATTAGGCCTTTAGAATACCATTCAAATCAATTGTATGCCTTGATAGTAATTTTTTGTCTAGGATCAGTGGAAAATTTAGACATTCCAAGTTTCTAGATTACATAGGAAGACTCAGCAAACTCAAGTGTGAAAGATTTGGACCTCAATATGAAGGGATAGATTGTGTGGATGGCTAAGAGACTTGTCATCTATTTGGATGAAGTGAGATAATGAGGTGAGGAGATGTGGTTGACCATAGGTTAAAATATCTCAATGTCAATATATGTGGGAATGTTGGTTGTTCATAAAGCCTTTTCAAGGATCTCCTTGTGCAAAGGAGAGAACTTTTGCAACTCAAAGATGGAAATCTATGTAGGGGTTCACTGCGGCTGATTAACAAGTTCATAACTAGATATGATAGGTTGAGTCTCTTGTTTAGAGGAAGAGGCATTCTTAGAATCATTTTCTATTTTGAGTGCAACCTTAGATTTCCTCCTAGTGATAGAGTTTAGTGTCTCACCATGTGAAGAGGAAGATTTTGCTACCTTAAGATTTACCTTAGGCCTAATGTCGCTATAGTTTTTCTAAGAGTTGTATGTTCTTAAGACTACTTTAGGATTTTTTTATTAGTATCATACTTTGGTTCCTTTCCAAATTTTAGAACCATCATGTAGATGCTTTCAACAAGTTCCAAAATATTGATGACATTGTCTGTATCAGTGTAAGTATAGTTGATGGGGAGCTTCTTCTTCTTAGAGCCTTTTTTCTCTATCAAGGATATTTCCTAGCCTCCTTAGGGTCTCTTATCTAACCCTAAATTGGATGATTCTCTCATAATTCCCTTCCACCAAGAAACTCTCCTATCAATTCAAAATTCCACTCTTTTAACTCCAAAACCCTAGCTATGCACCTTTTGGATTATCAAACCAAAACTCCACCAAATTCTACCTAGTAGATAAAAATAAATTTTATGCCTTCCTCTTGAGTTTCTTGACACATTTCAAGTCATTCTACACCATCTTGTTAGGTTTCACACACCCATAACCCATTCTTGATTTGTTTATCCTTGTAGCCCTATGAGCCCCTATTAGCCCTCCTAGAAATAATGATTCTTCAATAACTTGTAGAACCCCTTAACAAGACCTATATATTTGTACTATAAATTGTCTCATATTTACTTTGACTTAAGGATTTAATAGATCTTAGGTCCACAAAGTGTTTGTATAGTACTATTCTAGAAAACCCCACTTTTAAGGGTTTCTAGGGCAATGAAAAAAAAATCACTTCTAAGACAAGTAAAACTTCACTCTAGACTCCTTCCTCTGGTTCAAGTATGATAGATACTCCATTCCATTATTTCTTAACCACAATTGGTGCATACCAATCCATTTTTCCCTTCATTTCTCTCTTGCAAGCATTTCTCTGTTGCAAGCATATTTGTGCCTTGCCAAGCTTCCACTAGCTTGCCTAACATTTTCTTGCAACACTAAAAAAAATAGTCTTACCCAACCTCCAAAATTTATATTTACATAATATAAATATATTTTTAATTTATTCCAAAATTCCATATGTTTTCAACCATGGTAACTCAAGTTCTAGCAATTTCTATGTCACCTTGCCAAATCTGAGGAGCAGGAATAATGAAACTAAATAATTTTGTAAACCTAATCAAATGTATGCTAATGATAAAAACAAGATTTTATAGATTTATCACATGACCAAAAGCATCTAATCCATAAAAAAAAAAATCAAATCAATCAATTTCTTCAACCAATCCTTTAAAAACCACATTTTTTATCTGCAACTACACCTCCTTTCATCAATTGTCTGTACAATGGCATAACCAACCCCTTCTAATGAGTTATCTTCTATTTAAATAGCCTTCCCTAACTAACCTAATCCTTAGATCAAATTCTAGTTTCATATTATGCCTTTTTCACCAATAGTGCAAAAAGTTGTCATTGTAACGTTGCAAAAATGCAAAGTTGTCAATGAGAAACTTTGACAATTTTTGCCAATTTGGCATTTGACCCCTCCAAACTTGTGTAGTTTGGTTTCTAATATTATTAAATAATCCTAGAACATATAAGGAACCTTCTTAAACACTTATTTCTACCTCTAAGAAATTTTTCCATATTTTACCCTTTTGGAACAATTTTTGCACTTCTAAGCTTATCATGACCCAATTACCAAAATCATAACTTAAACCTAGATCCTACTTATCGAAACCTTCTTAACATACCATGGTACTTCATCCTTATTCTTTATTCACCAAATAGTTTTCTAGACCATTTAGAAGCCAAAAATTCTTTAGGAATTTTACCTTACCCAAGATGCTCCTGCACCATACTCCCCCTACAAGAAGAAGACTAAGGTACTTGTGGTGAGACAAACTCCTTGCTAATGCCATGCTTCCTAAAAATCACTCTCAAAAATCCAAGTTACCACAAATTCAAGGGTATCTATGCACTTGACTAAATATTCCTTGTAAACTTTGTTCCTTGTGCTCTTCTTCACCCTAGAATCCAGTATCTTCTCCACTTGTGGTTGCTTCCTTTCAGGTACTTGCAAATCTGATGTCTTTATTTAGCTCTTCCTAATATTGAATCTCATCAATATTTGGACCCTTGTAAGGTATCGAGTATTTGACATTGAAAATGGGAGAGATGGATATGTCTTTTGGTAAGTCAACTTTGTAAGCATTGGAACCATACTTCTCTAGCACCTTGCATGGCCCAATCCTCTTTATTTGCAACTTTCTTTGCATGTCTTTCTATAGCCTAGCTTTTTTCAAATAGACCATGACCAAATCTCCTAGCTAGAACTTTAGTTCTTTTCTCCCTTCATCCTTTTTCCTTTTTAGCCTCTAGTTTGCCTCCATCAAGGTCCTCTTAACTTGATCATGTATCTCCTTCATGGACTGCACAAAATCATTTGCATGTCCACTAATGGTGTCATGTATTGGTAGTTCCTTCAATTCTATTATGCCCCTTGATGTGACTCATACACTATTTGAAAGGGAGTCAATCTAGTTATTCTATTCTTGCTATCATTATAGGAAAACTCTACCTGAGGGATGACTTGTTTCCAATTCTACCCATATTCTTTAGTAAGACACCTTAATAGGTTGCCTAAGACCCTATTAATGACCTTTGTTTTCCCATTTGTTTGGGGATGGTAGGCAGAACCATGAGCCAAATTTGTACCCCATCTCTTCCATAGGATCTTCCAAAAATGCCCCATAAACTTGATATCTTTATTAGCCACAATACTCATTGGTGTAAGGAAACTCAGATGTGGAAACAACTTCATACACTAATCCCTCAAGGAAAGTATTATGCAAATTCTATTTAAATCCTTACAATTTTAGATTCAACATTATGTAAACAACAATATTTCAGTCAACCATGAATATAGAAAATAGATAAAGAAAGAAAATGCAGACACAAAGATATGTCAGTGGGAAAAAAATTTCAGTAAAAAAACCCCACCCCTCCAAAACCTACACAATGTATTATCTTCAACACAAAGGTTATAATACACTTGCAATGGAAGTTCTTTTAGGACATGGAAGAAAAATCTATTTGTAACAAAACACTACCAACAATACACTTTCACTCTCTCCTATCTACAATGCTAAAGTCACTTATATCATGCACTTTCCATTTTAGGTAGACTTCCAAAGAAGAATTGTATTAGGGTTTTACCATTCTCTGAAAAAGTAGGAACCCAAATTTTTTTTGGGGTGATGCCTTGAACCCCGCATGCTAGATGGAGACTCAAGTGTATAGTACTCAATGATCAATTGCCAAATACCTCCACATCTTCACCCCTCATCATACCTTCTACAGATAGCTCTTACATGTCATAGGAATTTTTCATAGCCATTTCAGTCATGATCTCCTTACACACTATTCAAGGACATGATCTCCTTACACTTGCAATGGAAGTTCTTTTAGGACATGGAAGAAAAATCTATTTGTAACAAAACACTACCAACAATACACTTTCACTCTCTCCTATCTGCAATGCTAAAGTCACTTATATCATGCACTTTCCATTTTAGGTGAACTTCCAAAGAAGAATTGTATTAGGGTTTTACCATTCTCTGGAAAAGTAGGAACCCAAATTTCTTTTAGGGGTGATGCCTTGAACCCCGCATGCTAGATGGAGACTCAAGTGTATAGTACTCAATGATCAATTGCCAAATACCTCCACGTCTTCACCCATCATCATACCTTCTAAAGATAGCTCTTACATGTCATAGCAATTTTTCATAGCCATTTCAGTCATGATCTCCTTACACACTATTCAAGATATTGACATACATAGGTGGAGTGACACATCAACATGCCAACTAGACATGTACACTCACACTTAATTACATTATTTGCAAAAAAATACATTTACAAAACAAATAATAAGAATAGAAATTATCCAAGGTTGAGACACCTTATTCCTAACAATTAGTAGTCCATGAATTTTGACCATCTCCTTGAAGAATAGATTAGCTATATTGTTGGCATCATGAGTTTTTTTGTATGGTATGAAATGGGTCATCTTGTTCAACCTATCAACTACCACAAATACACTATCTAACCTCATCTTAGTCCTAGGTAAGCCCACTATGAAATCCATGCTTATGCACTCCCAAGGCCTATTAGGAATGGGTAATGGTTGATAAAGTCTTGCATTGGATGAGGTTCCCTTTGCCTTCTGACATATGCCACATTACTCTACATATTTATTTACATCTCTTTGCATCTTGGGCCAATAGTAAAACCTTTCTACTAGGTCTAGGGTCTTGTTAAGGCCAAAATGCTCACTCATACTTTTGTTGTTTTTTTCCTGAATGAGATTCTCCCTCATGGATCCCCTTGGGATACACAATTTTTGAACCTTAAACAAAAGAATATTTTGTAAATTATATTTAGAAAAATGACTGTGAACATGGTTTTCAAAATTAGTACATACCTTGTGTGCCTTTAAGAAATCAATGTCTTCACCATAAAAATCCTTGAATCCTTCAAGCCCAACACTCTGCAACTTGACCTCTTGAACATTTAGCAATCTTCTTCTCAAAGAATATGCCACTTTTTTGTTTGTGCCCTTCTTATTTTTAACGGTAAAAGTGTATGACTATAAGAATTCCATCCATTTTATGTATCTCAGACTAAGCTTCTCCTATGAGTTTATAAAATATAATGCTTAGTTGTTAGTAAAGACAACAAAATCCTTAGGCAATAAATAATGCCTCCATTTCTTAAGTTCTTGGACTAAGGCATATAGGTCCAAATCATATTTTGAATAACCTATTTTGGCTCCATTAAGTATCTCACTAAAAAATGCCACAAGTCTCCCATCTTGGCTTAATACTGCCCCAACTACTATCTAACTAGCATCACATTCTACCACATATAGTTTCTCAAAACTTGGCAAGACCAATACTAGTTGGGTTGCCACCTCCTTATTTAGCCTTACAAGACTCTCATCTATAGCCTTGGTCCATGTGAACTTTGCTTTCATGTCTCCCTTGATGGTATCATTCATAGGTGCACAAATTTCACTAAACTTCCTATATAATTGTGCTAGGCCATGGAAACTTCTAACCTCAGTAACAAATCTAGGAGTATCCCAACTCAAGATTCCCTCTACCCTACTCTTATCCATTTTAAGACTTCCTTGGGAAACTACAAATCCCAAGTACACTAGCTCTTCTTTCATAAGTCAACAACCTGATTAGCTAGGATGTTCATGCTCACAATAGAGGTCCTCAGCTCGTTAATCTCTTTGTCATCCATAACATCGGTCTCCTTTTAATATTCCCTTGTGTGTTTGCTAGGGCCTTGATCATCTCTCATATCCTTTGTACCTTGGTTTCTCCCCTACTCCAACTTATCCAAAAATTTCTTGATATTTTCTATAATAGCTTTTAATATGAAACAACTTTGATTATATCCAAATTTCTTTAGCCCATTCTTAACATTTTCAACTCTATTCTCCATTATATCCATCTTCTTTTGCATGTCCTTCACCATTTGCTCCATATCTCTACTTTTTGCTTCAAGAGGTGGGACTCTCTTCATCAAGTTCTTAACTTCTTTAGTATTTCCAATCACATGCAAGAGCCTATCCAAATGTTGACCTAAAGTCATCTCACCTCTATTAGTCTTGCTAAGATGTTCAAACTCCCTTCTGATATATTGTATTTGTTCCTTCATAATTCTAATGTCTCTACTCATCTCACCAAGGTTTTCAAAGACACCCTTCATATACCCTTGATCATCTTGGGCATTTCTTTGATTCATATTTTCCTCATCATTGTCCAAATTATATTTCCCAACATAAATATCCTTCTTAATGCCTTTATCCTCAATATTCCCTTGAATCAAAATCTTCTTTCCTTTCACGTTCTTCTCATTTTTTTGGATTATGAGATCATCATCTGAGGGGATGTTCATACATTTCTCATTCTTCTTTGAATTATTTTTGCCCTTAGTCTTCTTCCCTTTTTCCTCTTCAGAATCCTCATCTGTCTCAATCTATGTCTCATAATCCACCTCATTTCTTTTTCTTTTCTTAGAAGATAAGTTCCCAGAGGAAATAGTTTTTCTCTTTTTATCCATCAACTTAGCTTCTTCATCCTTAGTTTCCTCTTCATAGGCTTCATCTGAGTCACTCCCCTCAATATCACATTCCATAGTCTTTTTTCTTATGCGGGGTCTATCCACTTTTTTGGATTTAATAAAATTCATAATCAACACCATCAAACCCCTATGACAAGCATGATCTCCTTTGGGGTCATTTTGAAGGGCTAAGATGGTAGTATTCGAAGATTGTCAAAGGTAGAAAGGGAAGTTTATTCTAACCCTATTCCTAAAATGATTAACTAGCATGAAGTGGTGGCCATAAATCTTAATAAAAAGACCATCTAGGATTCAATACTTAATAACAACAAACATAATAAACCTCCAAGGTCTAGAAATGGAATGAGGGTTGAAGTAAGAGTTGCCAATTTTGACCAACCTATTTCTCTCCTTGTTTGACTCTATAAACTTATCCACAACTTTATCAAACACCTTCCTATCTTTGTAGAAGTTAATCCCTTCTGTTCCAGACCAATGGCTTCAGCAATGATATCCTCTGTGACTTCCATTCTCTAATTATCCACAAAAATTCTACCATTCTTCCAATTTTTGATGAACTCCTTGGTGATAGATGGGTTTCTTCTTGATGACAGAAAAAACACAAGTTGTGAAGCTTTCTTTTTAGGAGAAAGATTGATTACATGTATAAGCAAGAAAAGAAGTTGAATTCACAATCAAATAGTGAAGTTGAATATGTTGTTGTTGAAATTGATTGTTCAAATATTGTATGAATCCAAAAATTGTTGGAAGGAATGTAAGAAAAGGTAAATAAGTCTATTACTATTTACTATTAATACTAGTACTATCAATCTTTCAAAGAATCTGGTCATGCATGTAAAAACAAAGCATATATCAATCAAATATCATTATTTGAGGGAGAAATTTTAAGATAAACAAGTGAGGCTTGAGTATGTGAAGTCTAAGGATCAAATTGCTGATATATTTATTAATTCATTACCTAAGGATTCTTTTGAGTATCTAAGAGGTAAACCAGGGGTCATGTCCCTATCCAAAAATTTCTAGGTGAAGAGTTGTGTTGCATTAATTCATGGATGAATTATAATATCTTTATGGAGTTGATGCATAAGTGTTCACACTTTAGGAACATTTATGAAGTTGTGACGTTGATTGTAATGAAACTGATGTATAATGTACATGCAAGGTACAAGGATAACTATAAGGTTTTATAAGTTTCATAATGAAATTTATAATGACCTTTGGCATTTATGTCAAAGGGGGAGAGAAACATAGAAAAAAGGGAGAGATTAACTAAATAGGAGAAGTTTAGGTATGAGAGATTATCAAATGGTGAACTATACCCAAAGGAGGAGAGAATTTGCACAAAGGAGAGAATATTGAAGAAAAAAAAATGGAGATCATCACCTAAGGGGAAATATGCTAAAAAAGGTTATTGTTGTTACTAAAGATACACACTGAGTTACAGAGTTTCTGCAATTGGAGACAAGAACTAAAAAGTTGTATTGTTGTCAATTCATAATTTTGATTATCTTATGTAATGTTTTATAATGTAAAATTATATGTTATGTGTTTCCATCAATTCCAAAGGGGAAAATTGTTAGCCCAATTTATAATATAAAAGGTAATGCTATGAATGTATGCAAAATAGTCATATCAATTTTTATATTTTCATTGATGTCAAAGTCTTAATTGGCTTGACATTATGCTAACTCAATCTAGTACCATATCATTTGATTTATGAAGGGATTTGATTGATGAACATGATTTGAAGAAAGTGTGATGAAGAAAAAATTAATAAGTATGGTATTCAATGGGTACTTGAATGCATTGGACAGTGATAATGTATTAATGATTTGATTATTTTACAATCATATATTATTGTAATGTATTAAAGAGACCAAGTTTAACCAAGTGACAAGGTTAATGAAGGGAAATTGTATTCACCAAGTGACTATAGTATTGCTTGAGTGATTGGAAAAGAAAAGAGAAATGCAGTATTGTCTGAGAAAGTTGACAATAACTAAGTTATATGTTACCTGAGTAAATGTTATGTTTACCAAGTAATAGTTGGCTGAAAAATTTTGGAGAATTTGAATCTAATGTCAAATTTTGATAGAAATTTGGAAATTTTGAGATGGTCTAAGGCACAAGTCAAATTTTGATACAAGATCAATGATTGGAAAAATTCAAGAAGGATTTGATGATGGAGATTGAAAAAGGATAAGGATGGATAAAAAGTTCTATGCAAGTAATATTTTCTGAGCATCTAGATTCATTGTATGATGTTGTCAATCTAGAAATTTATTGTGAACCTAAGATGGATGACTATAAGTACGTGGAAAAAGATGGAAGAATCTAGAAGCTTTTAGATGACTATTTAAGGAGGAGACAAAGGTAATTTTAGGCTACTGATTTTGTTTGTTGGTCTTTTATCATATTTATGGAGTTTTAAAGTTATTGTGAATGTCAAGTTGAAGAAGGTAAAAGAACATAGTTGAGCCAAGAGAATCGAGATGCGGAAGGAGAAAGACAATGTTTTAAGTAGCCAAGTCAAAAGTATAGAGTGAAAGGAGATCCAAGAGACATTAGATAGAGATAGAGTAGGGAACAGAGATATGAACAAGAAAAGGTAGTTGCTATTCTTAACAAGTCATTTCTACTATTACTTTTTTAACCATTTTAGTGGAAAATCTCAGAAGTACTGAGTGGAGCTAACAAGTCTATGAAATCCTACATGATAACATTGATTAGTGATGTTTGTAAGTCCTTTAAATCAGACCACTCTTTAGTCAAGAACAAGGAGTGATAAGGTCTAGATGATCTTTTGGTAAAATCCTCTAAAAAGGTCACATTAACAATGTGTATGTAACCTTTAACAAGGTTGGCTCCTAATAGAGGTTACTTTAGAAGAGTAAAAATAATTAGGTTGCCAGTCCTAAGTGGTTTTTCCCTTAATAGAATTTCCATGTTAAAATCATGGTGTCAAAATTATGAATGTTATTTGTGTGGCAAGTTGTTTTACATGTTTTGTAGTTTACTGCAACTTGGTAATAACTAAGTTTATTATCAATAATCACTAAATGAGTTTGTTGATACTCGGTAATGCAAAGAACAATAATTTAATAATTTGGAATAAAAGTGATTGAAAGAGTTAAATTATAAGGTGAATTGTTACATCGAGTGATTGTTGGTAAATTTTATGAAGTTTTGTTGATTCTGAAATAATTTGAAGAGACTATATGATAACTAGACATAACTGATTCACCCCCTCTCTCAATTATCTAACACTCATGTCAAAAATTATTGTATTGGCATTGAAAGTCTGATGACATGTGCATAGGATAATTATGTTAGGAAAATGATTTGGTAATTAATGATTTCCATGTTGGTTCATATATCCACCTTAAATGGACATTATTGGAATGAGAATCAACTTAAAGATATTTGCAAAGAGATTTACGTGATCTCTTATGTAAATGTCTTTAAGTTGATTCTCATTCCAATAATATTTCTATACATTGGATATTTGAAACTTTTACAATCAAAATTTTCATCTAATCATGTGTGTTTTATTAAGAACATTCTGCAGGTTTTAAGTTGAACCATAAAAAATAGTTTATGGTGAAATAATATTATACCACTACCAACATGAAGACTATCAATTACCACATCATTTGTCTAACATAATTATACTATACATAGGTTATCAGACTTCCAACAAAGAGCATCAATGTGATCTACAAGTTCAAAAAATCTAGAGTAATAAGAAATATGAAGACACGTTATGGATTTATTAACATTTTCATAATAGAAAAGGAGGTCCATGTTAATGATGTTCCAATTATACCAAATAGGTATTTCTATTATGGTTATGACAAGGGTAGGTGGATGCTTCCATGATACATAATAGTATGTATAATATATTACCAACTACAATGGGCTATGTAAATGATGCTTGAGAGGAATCTAATGCAATAACCAGTTAGTCGAAAAAATTTGCAAAGAACCTTTGAAACAAAACTTGTTCCTAGGCTTAAAATATACTACTCATCAAAGTTAAACAAAAAAAGCTAAAAAACAATATCCATGTTTTAGTTAATGGCATAAAAGAATATTAAAAATAAACCATTGAACTTTTTTATAATTTAAGATTACATTAATACTTACCAGCTCAATGGATTATGTGATACCTATAATCTATGTTGAAGCCTCTCTATATCCTTATGTAATCAAAATTAAGGATTTCAATTTATAGAAGAAGAAAAAAAGTGAAGAAGATACTTGTGCAATAGAAGATCTTCAAAGATCATCAAGGTTCTATAATGCAATTTTGTTATGAACTACTAGTTCATAATTGGAATAGTTAAAGGCAGCTAGAAATCATACCTAGAATAGTTCAACTATTATGAACTATCCTAATTATATAAGTCCAGCCCAATTTTCTTATGAATTGTTCTAATTATTAAATTTTAGCCTAATGTATAATTTAGATCATTATGAACTATTCTCTTGTTTAATTTATTCTATGAAAGAATAATGTGCCTTGCCTAATCTTCTCTTTTTACATATGTATCTACTAGTGTGTTTCCATCTATAAAAATGATTTGACAACTATCCCACACTTTATTATTCATTTTTGTTATAATCTCACACGCCCATTTAATCTTGAATGGTGATATGTGCATACTATATGTTGAGTGTTTGTACTAAGTACTCAAAAATCATCCATTTTATGCCTTCATCTATAAACAAAGTCTTTCTAGTTTCTTTATATACACATGCCCATTTCATTTCATATGATCATCTAAAAATTAAACTATTTCCTAATAAATTTCTCACAAGATATGATTATTTCATTTCATATGATCATTTCTAGTTTCTTTGTACTCACAAAATATAATAACTTCATTAAACTATTGTGTAAAACCATTCTCATGAGATAATGTGTTATGATTTCTTCATCAGTGGGATGTAACTTGAATCTAGGATGTAACCAAAGTTAAGAGCCTCTATTATTGAATTCTCTTCTCAATCTTCTCACATAAACACAAGAAAACAAATTGATTGTTTTAAATTCCCTGCCCAAATTGTCATATGCCCACTTAGTTTTTTTCAAAACATGATACATGGTCAATTGTGGAGAGATGTTGTGTTGACTTCTTATATGGGTGTTAGGAGAGGTTGGAAAATGGGATGGGATGGGATGGGATGGAATATGTGGAGAGGCACAAATCAAAGATGAATATAAATGAATCCTATGGCCAGTCTAAAATAGATTCCCTTAGCCTAGTGTATACATGTATACAAAAAGAATCACCATAGACATGATTTCTTTTGTTTCAAAAAATAATTTGTATGTATACCATTATCATTATTGGAGGGGGAGGGGAGGTTTTGGTTTTGTAGAGTTTGAACTATACTTACTAAATTTACTTATGGAAGTTTTCTCCCACAATGGGTTTCTCACACAAACATATTGTTAAGGTGATGTTCTTGACATAGTTTCTTTCCATTTAACTTTCTAGTTTATCTCAAAGTATATGTCTATTTCATTTCTAACACTATGTCAACTAAAGCAACATATTTAAGATGATTTTCTAAGAACAACAATATTTCATTAAACTTATGGATGAATGTATAAGTTGATTTTATAACTTACATTATCATTGGTTGAATATTTGAGTAACTAGACTTCTCATTTGTAGTATTTGCAATTTATAGTGATAAATTTACATACATTTGATTCTAGGTGCACAAATAATGGATGCAAACAATTGATTGACTAGGATAGTGTAAATGTTGAAGCCAAAAAAATTGCTACTCTATGATAGCCTCCCATACAAAAGATAAATTTCATTAAGTGACAAACCAAGAAAGTCTTAAATTCATATTTAAGAGATGTTAAATAATAATAATGAGGAGTGAAATATACCTTAAACTAAAAAGGTTCCATGCCCCATTCCCTTCCCCCCCCCCCCCCCCCCCACCCCCCTCTAACATAATTCTAAACTCCCAGTTAACATCTAACATTCATTCATTATTTCATCCATTAATAAAATATAACATTTATTCATTATCACATGAAGTAAAAATATTATGAGCATCCATAAAGCAATCTCATAATATCCAAAGATAACATGTAACATTTATTAACACTAGCACATAAATACATAGTATTCAATAGCATGTGAAATAAGGTATTCAAACATACCTCTACCAATTATGATCAATTTTGGATCAACTACCTAATTAGTTTGGAATATTTTTCTCACCACAAATTATAAAATGCAAGAAAAACTACAACAAACCGAGCACAAAAATATGATGATCGTGCATGACTAATTTTTATTATCATTTGGGACAATCATTCTTACAATGTTTTTTCTTAATCTCCAACTAGTCAGCGTGTAATTTGAAAAATTATTGGTTGACTATAAGCCAGGAAAAAGAGAAATATCAAACTTGAAAAATATGTATGTAAGTGTAATTAATTTTTAAACTTCAATTTGATAAACTCTAAAGTTGCATATCTTTCATTCTAGGTGCACAAATAATGGATGCAAATAGTTGATTGACTAGGATAGTGCAAATGTTGAACCCAAAAAAATTTCTACTCTATGGTAGTCATCCATACAAAACATCAATTTCATTAAATGAAGTATTTATTATGGGTGCACAATAAATTTTGCATTTCAACCAATGGGTGCACAAACAATGAAAATGAAGTATTGAAGAGAAGTTCACATTTCAACCAATGGGTGCACAAATAATGGAAATCAAGTATTGAAGAGAATTTCACATTTCAAGTCATGATTTATCTATTTTTGGCTTAAGAACTAGTGCAATAGCCTAGTTGAGGGGTTATGTCCAAAACAACAAGGGGAGAAGGAGAGGGTATACATATTAGAAGGGGAAGACTTTGGAGAGGCTCCAAACATGCCTCCAAGGGTGACCATTAAAGGAAATGTTATGTGGAGATTATTGGATATCCTAAGATGGAGTGTGACCATTGATGGAGCTCTTTAATGTGAAGGATTTTTGGTACAATCATAGCTTGAGAAAGTGATTAGGTATTGAGCTTCACTTTATTTCAAGAATAGTTTACCATTCTCTACTTAACAGGGCCAACCATGTGAAGGTGGAAGGTCAAATCACCCCCACCCAACATAACTCTAAATTCTCTATTCACATCTAACATTCATTCCTACAAATTTAGTGGAAAACATAAGTGGGGGATAGAATATGGGCATCACCTATTCCACCTGAAACACCCTGATGATCAAGGTGAAAAGACTCATGATTATGTAAAAAAAAATTATATAAACAACACATCCATATTTTAGATAATGATATAAGAGATTATAAAAAATAAACCATTATTGAACTTTTTTTAATAATTAAAGATTTCATTACTACTTATCGGGTCAGTGGAGTCTAGGATAATAGCATCATTATCTGTGTTGTCTAAGAATTTTCCTTAGGGAAAAATCACTCAAGATCAAGGAACTCAAGCACAAGCATAAAATAGACTAAAGTATGATTAGAATAAAAATATCAAAATGAATTGATGTAATGTCATGTCATCTACATACACACTAGGAGTGCCTGTATATAAAGGCCTCTAGAATGCTTCTAGAATGTCTAGGAGTTAGCACACTAATAAGTCTTACAACCAAGCACATGTCTACCAAGAGTGGATTATCCTCCATTAAGTAGAGGAGTAAGTGTGATAATGAGAGGATAAGCCTACAAAGGTGTAGCACGTAAAATTATGTTGTCAACACCATGTGCTTAATTAAGAGTGTGAACAACTATGTTGTTTACATGATAACTTAGTTAATTATGAAAACTCCAGTGTTGTAGACACCATGTGTTGAATTGGAGTTTCTTACTCTAGTGTTGTCAACATGACAACTCATATGAGTACACAAACTTCTAAGTGTCTCACCTAAGAAATAATAAAATAATGCATTGTCCAGAGTAAAAATAAGTAAAGTGTAATAAGTAAATACTTATTTACACCAACACCCCCCCTTAAGTGCAACTTAGGGGAATGCACTTAAGCTTACGAAAGATAGGATGAAAATGCAAGATGGGTCTCAGCTACTAGGCCATGTTAGGTACCCATGTACAAAATGCAATGAAATCTCTCATAAAGTGGAGAAAGAGGGAAAACCTCATAGGAAAAACCCTCCCCCAAAAAGAGAGATGAAAAAATGAGATGCATGGATGGATGGAGTAATCAAGAGACCCCCCTCCCCCCCCCCCCCCCCTGCTCATTACAACATACATCAAGTATATATGATAGAGAAGTATAAGAAGAACAATATCTCAAAAGAGGAAAAGGTCCTCCCCATAAAAGAGAAGAAGAAAGGAGACAAGGTAGTCCCCCCCACATATGTAGAGTGTCAATGAATGATAGCTACTCCAATGTAGAATTTGATCCATGACTACCAAATAATGTTCATCCCCTTTGGAAGAAACAATATCATAAGTACAAATGAGATGTTTCCCCTATGTGTAGAAAGAATCTTGATGATGATTGGTGTCTCTAAAACCTGCTCAACTGTCCCTATATTGATACTGACTATCACCCTTTCCAATACTATAAAAATAAAAATGTTGATTCTAGCAAGGATGGATGTAGAACATATTCCAAAGAACCATATATCTCCTCAAATGATAAAGAGACCTCCTACAACTAGTGTACATAAGGATCCACAATCATATCAACCTAGAAAGAGTAATCATGTAGAGAATGAATAGAAGTGACAGAGTGAGCCCTTACAACAACAAAAGAAGGATCTTCTTCATCAAAGAGAAGATGTATATCATCAATGATGTCTCCCAAAAATTTTATATATGACTCCACAAACAAACCTAAAATATCTGCTATTTAGTCAACCCCTGATGCTAGAGTTAGAAGACAAGGTATACCCAACTATACTGATTGCATGGACTTATCACTGTAGCAATGTATGCATGTGTAATGTACTAATACTATGACCTCTTCCTACAGCTATGAATAGGATTCCACATATCTAAATCTATCGAATCACTATCATTGGTGTTACTATCAATTTCCACAATGTATGAAGTATGGAGAGGATTAGAGGATAAGTTAGGTGAACTTTCCTCAAAGTGAACATTCCTCTCTATAAATATCTCATGAGCCTTATAATCCATAACTCTATATGCCTTAACACTATCTTCATATCCAATGAATTTACAAGGCCTTGTTGGTGGTGCCTTACGTTCCCATGAAGATATGTTTGCCCATGCTAGACAATCAAAGACTCTAAAGTGTTTAACAATTGGTTTTCTTCTACACCATGCCTCAAAAGGAGTCTTTTCATATAAGGAATTATGAGGAGACCTATCAAGTATGTGATTGGCACTACTTATAGCTTCAAATTCAAGTAATGGATCAAGAGATTTGGCTTCAATCATGCAACTTGCCATAGACTTAAGAGTTCTAATCCTCATTTTTGCAACATTTTTCTTTTGCAGACTAAATGCTACTGGATTCTAAAGATGAATACCCCCAAGTTCACAAAAGTCTCTAAGTCTTGAGTTCACATATCTACTTTCATTGTCCATGCAAAGAACCTTGATGGCTTTCCTTGATTGCTTTTCAACATGATTCTTGAAGGCTAGAAACTTATCAAACACTACATTCTTGTGATCAAGCAAGTAGATCCATGTGTTTCATGAAAATTTATCAATGAAAGTGAGGATGTAGTGACCCTTGCTAACTGATGTTACTGCAAAAGGACCTACTAGAACTGTGTGAACCAACTCAAGAACAACTAATGCTCTCAAAGACTTCCCTTTGTTAGACTTTTCTTCTAGATGCATATCCATTAAACAATTTGAACATTCACCCTTAGAAAAGTTGATTGTAGGTAGACCTTTAACCATATTGTTTGAGAAAAGTTGATGAAGATAGTGGAAGGCAAGATGTCCATACTGCTCATGCCATAATTTACTTTTTGAATGAGATTGTGTCAACAAGGCATGTGAAGGAGACTTGGGCACAAAGTGGGAGAAAGAATACAACCTTGTGTGATGATTGACTTTACCCACTGCAAGAAATGAATCATCTTTAAGATTGTGCACCATTACTCAATCAAGAAGGAACTCAATTTTATTGCCATCTCCATAGTGATTGATTTGGTAGATTCAAAGGAGATTAGAGCTAAGGTTGGGAACATAGAGAACTTCTTTGAACTCTCCATTGTCCATCTCAACTTTTCCTTTCCCTTCAACTTCTATATTTGTATCATTTCCTACAAAGATGTGTGGTACCTTAGACTACTTCAATGAAGAAAAGTCTCCTTTTGAAGAACCCATATGATATGAGGCATATGAGTCAAGAATCCATTCTATAGAAGAACTTGAAATAACCATAAGTTCTTGCCCTTTTCCCTTTGAAGTTGGTGGATTTGAATCCTTGGAAGCATTTGGCACATTGATTTTGTTCTTCCTAAGTAGGTTTTCCAACTCATCGATTCTCTTAGTCTTGTAATCATGCTCATCATGATTCAATTTCTTGCAATATGCACAAAATAGTTTATCCTTCTTGTCATTGTTTCCCTTCTTGTTGGAAGAAGAATTGCCTTGCTGTGAGGAGGTAGATTGTTGTGTCTCTGATTGTGATTTTTGCTTCTACTTCTTTTTCTTGTGGTTGGTAGAACTTTTTCCACTTTGATTTGATTGGTTCTCATTGGTAGCCACTAATGCTTTGGTCTTTGATGACTTGATAATTCTCATATCTATCAACTTGGATTGTTCCAACATCAACATTTTTGCAATTGCATCAAATGTAGGTTTAGTGAAGGCACTTCCAACGGTCAACCTATGAGTTTTGTAACTTGAAACAAAAGATGCATACTCTAAAGGTAGCTTCTTCAAGATGTGATGAATCAATCTATCATCCTTCATGGGATTACCACAATCTTTAAGTAGAGCTTTCAATTCATTGGCTTTGTTGATATAGTTTTGAATTGTGTCAAAATTCTTAAGATCCAAGAGATTTAGATCATCCTCAATTTGGAATCCCTTTTACTCATCCACCTTACCATACAACCCTTCAAGTTTTCCCAAGTAGCCTTTGCTTCCTTAAAGCTGGAAATGTGGAAGAAGAGATCTCTATGAGCACAAGTCTGAATGATTTTTAAATCTTGATTGCCTTTGATTTACCAATCAACTAGTGTTGTAGCATTAGTGGGTTTGGTAATTGTATTGTCAACATATAAATTTAAACCTTTTTCCATTAATCTACTCCATACAATATCTTTCCATGTAGTATAATTGTGTGAAGTTAGAAGTGGAGTTTTAGGTGAACCCATTATGTAGAAAATTAAAAGAGCACAAAAGAGAGAAAGAGAGACACAAAGACACAAGACACACCCACCTATTCACTCAATCAAATAACCCCCCCAAAAATGATGCTTTTGGCATTTTATATGTAGTGTGTTTACAATAGGGCACTTGTTAAAAATGTACAAAGTGGACTTCTAATTTTTCTATTTACAACTGTCCTTTGAGATTCAAATTTGGCACTTTGCAATATGGCTCAGATGGAAAACAATTTTGAAGAGTAATCAAAGCAATACAATGCAAAAAAAGACCTAATTCTGAAAGTGATATTTTTGTCCATACAAGCTTATAATCTGATTGTAGATCTAGAAAGTAGATAAAAACTTAAGCATATTCAAAAAAATGGAACCTAAAAATGTGACTAAATGAGCACGTATGGAGCATTTCAAGTTGCAAAATGTAGGATTGGATAGGTATAGTCATAAAAAAATGCACTTTCTAACAAATTTGTGCACCAAAATCAAAAAAGAATAGCACCATTGAAAAGTTCAAGAAATTTTACACAAAATCAAAAAAAATTGCACCTGATTTGGAGTCTGAATGACTAAGTTATGGCCTCCCAAATTCAGATTGTCAAATCAAAACTAAATCTAGAGAGGGGTATGGGGTTCAAACTGTGAGGTTAAATTTGATGGTCAAATGACCATCACAGCAGTTCAATTTTGCCTTTGAATGATGGTTAGACGGCTATCAAATTTAACGACGAGGTTTGTTTACGTCAGCAAAAATTGACCCCTAGGTAATGTCACTGCTAATGTTAGTAATGTATGGACTATACAAATGTGGATGACATGGTTGGGCTGATTAGGAGTATAGATCTAAGTTGGCCACTGAGCTAGTGCTTACACGGAGGATAGATCATTGTTGACTATGCAAGGTGACAAGACGTACAGGTCTAAGCTGGCCCTTATGTTGCACTATCCATATGGGGGTCTCCTATGAATGTCACATGGCAAGGTAGATGAGGCATCACTTGTTTCCCAGAGCTTTTGACCAATGGAGGGTTCATAGCTAGGATTTCATGCAATGAGTGCCAAAATATGTGTTCTCTCAGTGTTGAAACAACAAGCTAAAAATTGAGAAATCTCGCACCAAGAATTTGATTTCTAGTTGCCAAATTTACAATGGTCGATAGGTGTGGGATTTTTCCCACATCCTCTATGCAGTAAGTATTTGAGTGTTTAAAAACACAAAATATCGCTTATACAAACAACTGTGAGTAGCCAAGAGTGTAAGGCTTGTGCGCTAGGAATCAATGATGCCCGTCGATTGTTGGGTGGAATTTGTTGGATTCATTGTTGATGTATGGCTCACAGATTTGATAGTAAATAACATTGGCAGGGTTGTAAGAAATATGCCAAAATTCTTAGAATATTTGACCTACAGGGGCCACAATATCACCACTTGGTTCCTACAAAAATTCTTTGTAGGCCTAGTAGGCCTAAAAAAAATTCGAAAAATACTCTAAAAATGCAAAGAAAATAAAATTAACAAATTCAAAAATAAATTAAGTAGATCTAAAATTGATCATACCATACTTGCAAATCAAGCCTTTGGGTGTCAGTTTGCAAAAAAAATTTGCCTCAAATTTGACTATGGCCTAGTTTAGGCAAATTTATAGTCAAATTTCACAAAATCAACACTCTAGGCACAATGGCAAGGTTCGCTTTGGCTCTAGATACTCCAAATGACTGTAATATTTTGGATCTGAGTTGAGGTCCTCTAAGAGGTGAAGCAAGAAGATGGTCTCCAATGGCTATGTGAAAAGAAATTTCCCTCAGCTCTGATACCATGTAAGAATATCCTTAGGGAAAAAACACCCAAGATCAAGGAACTCAAGCACAAGCACAGAATAGACCAAAGTATGATTAGAATAACAATATCAAAATGAATTGATGTAATTTCATGTCATGTACATACACACTTGGAGTGCCTCTATATAAAGGCCTCTGGAATGCTTCTAAAATGTCTAGGAGTCAGCACACTGATAAGTCTTACAACCAAGCACATGTCCACTAGGAGTGGATTATCCTCCATTAAGCACAGAAGTAAGTGCAATGATGAGATGATAAACCTACAAAGGTGTAGCAGGTACAATTATGTTGTAGACACCATGTGCTTAATTAAGAGTGTGAACAACTATGTTGTCTACATGACAACTCAGTTAATTATGCAAAATCTAGTGTTGTAGACACCATGTGCTGAATTAGAGTTTCTTATTCCATTATCAACATGACAAATCATATGAGTACGCAAACTCCTAAGTGTCTCACCTAAGAAATAATAAAATAATGCATTGACCTAACTAAAATTAAGTAAAGTGTAATAAGTAAATACTTATTTACACCAACATGTTGAAGCCTCTTTATATCCTTATTTAATCTAAATTAAGGATTTGAACAAGATACATGTGCAATAGAAGATCTTCAGAGGTCATCAAGGTTCTACACTTCAATTCCAAGACAATATAATCTCAATTACATTAGGTTGACTATTAGGATAGTTCATAACAATATTAAAATGTACAAACTGAAGTATGATTTGAATAGTTCATAATAAAGTTCAGCCCAATTGCATTAAGCTGACTATTGCAATAGTTCATAATAAAGTTCAGCCCAATTACATTAGGTTCATAAAAGTTCATAGCAAAAAAAATTATGAACTATTAACTCATGATTTGAATAGTTAAAGGCTACCAATCATACTTCACTTCATACATTGGAATTTTTTTATGAACTATTAGTTCATAATTGGAATAGTTAAAGGTTGGCAATTATACTTAGAATAGTTAAATTATTATGAACTATTCTAATTATACAAGTTCATCCCAACATTGTTATGAACTATTCTAATTATAAAAGTTCAGCCAAATGTATTTTTTAGATCACTATGAACTATTCTATTATTCAATATATGAACTAAAGTATGATTCCAATCTTCTACCATTTGATAGGAAACAAATGCAATATAACTTCTTGATGTCCACCCATATGTTTGACCTTGTATACAAAATGAATTGGTGATGGTAGTTGTCAAGAATGATAGGATTTTTTTCGTTGGAGACGAAGACTTCCACCATTAACCACTATATTTTTCTTGATGTCCATACCCTATTCACAAGCTCCCATTTTAGCATATGTAATAAGCATGCTAAAAAACTTGTGCAATATTTCTTGACAGCTACCATCACCAATTCCATTTGTTTACGAGTTCAATGAATAAGCTATAGCATTAACTCAATGTTGCAAACCAACATAACATTGACACTACCTAGGTAATGATGTGTGTTGCTTCAACTTTATGTGATTTGAAAATGAAAGTGCTTAAGACCTAATACACATATATGATACATACATACATGTATGTATATGTATATGTATATGTATATGTATATGTATTATGTATATGTATATGTATATGTATATATCTATACATATACATATATATATAAATATATGAATACATATACATACCCATATAAATACACACACACACACACACACACACACACACACACACACACACACACACACACACACACACACACACACACACACACACACACATATACACATATATATACATATACATATACATATACATACACATTTGCATACATATATAATTATGATCCAATTGTGGTCCAATTATGGTCCAAACAAAGAAATAAATTCTTATACAATTTCTAGCTATGCACTTTTTCACATATGGTCCCAATAAATAAGTTCAATTATAATGCAAAGAAGACATTGTAAAAAGAAAATTTCAGCCTCTCGAGGCTTACAACACTTGCACTATGTTCCTTCATCATGCACTATAGTTGTTGATTGTGCATCACTAACCCAACTAAAGTATCCACACCCATTATTTCCCTACAATATCAAATATTCGTTAGTTCTAACTATAATAATTAGTTATTGTACTAATTTTTAACAAAATTAATAATTGTTTTAATAACCCTTTTCTTATTTGGGCAACACAAAAATTGATCCCTAGGATTAGTTAGTGTGTTGGAGATCTTCAGCAAACATGAGCTAGCACCACATCAACACCTTGGCACATCCATGAAAGTTATTAACCTACAACATCATAACTACATTTTTTACAAGTCATTGATCATAGGAAAAGTGGCTTACAAATTTTATGTTGTTCCATATTTAAAACATACTTATAAGCGATTGAACTGGTGTAAGGAAAAATAACCAAATGAAATATTGATGTACAATTGAGAGCCATTTCTTTGTAGACAAATGATTCCATTGTCATTAGCTCACATATTTTATGATGTTTCATTGTGGTCAAAATAGCAGAAGGATATGCATGGAAAATTTAGAATAGCAGAACGAAATGCATGGAAGATTCATTAAACATGTCCAAAAAAATTCTGTTGTATATTCATTCTCAAAGGTTTTCAATTTATTTCAAAAGGTTTAAAAGTAAAACATAGGCAAAAAAGAACTCAAGGGCCCACAATGTTATTTTGGCACTATTTTCTTGTGGTTTCAAGCAATTTCATTTTCATATCACAAAAATTGGGTTTCAAACAATTTCATGTTCAAATCATATAAATCAAGTTTCAAGAAATTTTATTTTTGAATCACATAAACATGAAGAAACACAAATCTTTACCTAGGTAGTATGAATATTATGATGGTTTGTAGCATTGAGTCACTCACACACACACACACACACACACACACACACACATACATATATATAGACATATTATTATACATATACATATATATACATTTACATATACATATATATAAGCATATGCATATGCATGTGAATATATATATAATAGATGAACCCAAAACAAAATTGTGAAACTATTGTTAAAACCTTTCTAATGAGATAATGTGTTATGAGCTCTTCAACAATGGGATGGAACCTAAATCTAGGAGGCAAGTGTGCATCATCCATATCATGAATGTAACCAAAGTTAAGAGCCTCCATTATTAAATTATCTTCTCAATCTACTCATAGAAACACATGAAGAAAACAAATGGATTGTTTCAATTTTCCTCCACTATATATGTTAAGGAAGCCTTGCACAATTTGCACGATGCCGACTTAGCCTTTTTCAAAATCTAATATGTGGGTTATGGGGAGATGTATTAATTCTTTATATGGCTCTTAGGAGAGGTTGGAAAATGGGTCGAGATTGTTGAAAAAAATTAGTTGAATGTGTATTATCTTTGATGTTACACAAAATGTCATATCATTGCCAATCAATGTATGTCAAGGTCACTCAAGTGATGAAGATGGTTTCCTATGTCTATCAAGCATTCCCAAGTTTGCCAAGTTCAAAAGACTATGTCTATCAAGTTCACTTGGGCATCAAAGGAAATTTTACAAAAGTTGAGTGTTAACCAAGCTCACTTAGTTAATGAAGAAAATGTTGGATGAAACCAGTGTTAACCAAGATCACTTGGTTATCAAAATAACTTTGTGAATATGCAGTGTTAACCGAGTTCACTAGGTTAACACAGAAAATTTGTTTCTGAGTTATTGTCCACCAAAAAAAGTTAGCTAACAAAGGATTTTCTTGTTTTGGCATATTGAGTTCAATTGATTTGTTTATTGGTTATAGCTAACTATAGAGATGAATATTAAGTATTCTAAGTTGTATTCAAACCGAATTGATAATTTCTAAGATATAAATATAAGGTCAAGTTGAGAATTGAATGTGTTGAACATAGGAGAAGATTTGAAGATGTGTAGAGGAAGCAAATTAAAAGGATAAGCAGAATATCCTTGTTGAGCTACAAAGATTTGTTCGATTAGAAAAGATCAAGTATACAAGCCAGAATTGAGATCTATAATCAGCAATTTAGTTACACCAAAAATTAGGTCATTTTATTGTTACTCTCTAACCATTATAGCACTAATCTAAATCTCTTAACAGAGTTGGCTTAACAAATATTTGTAAATCCTCTAACAAGGTGGCATTTCTAGATTGAAGTGTCTGAAGACCTCTAACAAGGCCACTCCTAATAGGTTGATCAAATCCTCTAAAAGGGTCACACCTAACACTATGTTTTGTAACCTTTAATAGGGTGTGCTCATAATAGGGCTCACCTCAAAAGAGTGAAAAAGAGTAACTAGTTACAATTGGTGGTTTTTCCTAAATTGGGTTTCCACATTAAATCTTGGTGTCACTTGTGTTCATGCTATTTCATTTATGTGTATGAAACTAAGTTAAATTTAAGGTTAATCACATTAATATTAGTATATTTAGTTGTTGCCAAGTTACAGTTCATTCTCAGTGCTTGTCAAGTTGTAGTATTTTCTAGTGTTAACTGAGTACCTATGTATTTGTCAAGTAACAATAGAATACATTTTAATCAAAATTTATATTTTTATTTGTATTTCCATCTAAGGGATCTAAGATTTTCTTTGTGGTAACTAATTCACCGCTCCCCTCTCAATTACTCCTCTTATATTCCCAATAATTGGTATCAGAGCTTTTGGTGCTTATAGAAAAGGTTTCGAGGACCTAAGCTAAAGATTGGGATTTCTTACAAAAGAGACATTCCCAAGTTGAATAGAGACAAATTTGTAGCATGGAAAGACCTTATGAAGTTCCATCTAGAAATTATTAATGATTTAGGTTTGAAAGACTTAAACACTTCTTACAAAGCTCCTACTGGTACAATGACTATGGAAGAAATTGCTTAAAGAAAAAATCATAATACCATGATGATTGGCATAGCATCAACTCTTAACTATGTTGAATTTGATGAGGTCAAAGATTGTACTACTACTCATGAAATGTGGACCAAACTAATAGTAATGAAGATGATGAAATAGTATATATTGTTGTAAAAGATGAATCTAATGATGAAGGAGATAAAATGGTACTTATCTCTCATGTTAACAAGAATGATACATGGATTATTGATAGTGGCTACTCACATCATATGACTGGTGATAAAAATAATGTTTGAACACATGGAACATTATGATGGTGGTAGTGTGAGAATTAGAAATAATGAACCTTGTTGCATAAAAGGAACAGTTGTATCTCACTAACCAATGAACTTAGATGTGATAATGCTTATTGGGTTGAAGGACTAAAGCATAATCTACTGAGTGTGAAACATTTGAATAACATTGGGTTCAAGTTAGAATTCATGAATGGGAAGGCCAAGTTGTTGGATGGAAAAGGAAATTTGGTTGGGCCTAGAAAACAAACAAAAGGTAGCCTATTCTACCTAGATCTCAGTGAAAGTTCATATTTTATTTCTTAAGTAGAAGAAAGCTAGATGTGGCATAAAAGGTTATGTCATGTGAACTTTGATAATCTAATCAAGATAAGCATGAATAAAAGAGTAAGATGTATTCCAAGTTTGAGGAAACCTGATATGGGTCTATACAAAAATTGTAAAATTGGAAAGACGAAAAGACTAGTTTCAAAAGCAAGAACTATCATTCAGAAGAAGACTTGGAGTTGGTTCATACAGACCTTTGTGGACCTATTGGAATAGAGAGCTATAGTGGAGACAAGTTTCTTATTTTATTTGTTGATGATTATTCCAAAATGATGACTATAATGCATCTAAAAGAAAAATTTGAAGCTTTTCAAAAGTTTAAGTGGTATTTGACAAGAGTAGAGAAAGAAACTAGAAACAAGTTGAAGTGTTTGAGATCAGACAAAGGTGGTGAATTCATCTCCAATGAGTCCAATGAATTCTACATTAAAAGAGGAATTAAGAGACAAGTATAGGCCCCTGGTACACCATAGAAGAATGGTATAGCTGGTAGAAGGAATAGATCCATCATGGATTGTGCAAGAACCTTGATGATAGAAAAGAATGTTGCAATCAAATACTAGAAGGAAGCAATCAGTATTGCAATGCATACCTTGAATAGAGTATAGTTGAAGAAAGACTCAAATCAAACTCCTTATGAACTATGGTATGGAGCTACAATCCTAATGTAAGTTACTTGAAAGTATTTGGTAGCAAATGTTATATATTGAAGGAATCTAGGAAAGTTAAATTTGATTTCAAAGGTGATGAAGGCATATTCCTAGGATACTCCTATAGAATTAAAGAATATAAATGTTTAAATTTATCCACTCATAAGATTATAGAAAGTGCACATTTGAGAATTGATGAGTTTGTATAAAAGAGTGAAGAGGAAAGTAGCAAAGAAACTGAGGATTACAGAAGGTTTGTTTACTATGAACTTGATACATTGCCAAATCTATTTGGAATTTAGAAGGCCTCATCTCCTGAATCCCCAAAATTTGCAAAAGCTACTAGCTACCACTAGTGTAACCCAAGTTACATTTTGAAGGACTTGATTCATAGTCAGAAGCTATCGAGCTATTGCCAAAGAAAATTGAGTCTAACGGACCCGAGTCATAGAAAATGGGACCCAAGCTTGATATAGAAGATCACGAAAAGGTTAGTGGAACATGTTCTAAATCCAAAGTACCCATGTTAGCAAGATATGTTAGAAGACACCATACACCTAATTAAATCATTGGAGATAAATTAGATGGAACAATGAAAAGAAACAAATTGAAAAGTACATGTTTTCTTGCTGAATTTGAACCTAGAAATATTAAAGATGCTTTAGATAATGAAAGTTGGATTGAAATTATGAATCAAGAAGTAGAATAGATAGAGAGGAATTAGACTTGGACTCTTGTTCCTAGACCCAAGGATGAAAATGTAATTGGCACAAAGTGGGTTTTTAGAAATAAGCTAAAAGAAGATAGAAAAGTTTCAAGAAAAAAAAGCAAGGTTAGTTTGTAAAGATTATTCTTAAGAAGAAGGTATTGATTATGGCGAAAAAAATTCTCCTATTGCAAGATTAGAAGGTGTTAGAACTTTACTAGCATATGTAGCACATAGAGAATTTAAATTTTATCAAATGGATGTAAAATTTGTATTCTTGAATGGAATTCTTGAAGAGAAAGTCTACATAGAACAACCTGAAGGTTTTGTGGATCCTAGCAAAAAGGACATGGTCTGAAAATTACACAAAGCATTGTATGGTATCAATCAAGCTCCCAAAGCTTGGTATGAAAGACTTCATAACTACTTGATAAAGATTGGTTTTCAAAGAATAAATGATAACAGCAGCTTGTATATCAAAGAAGGACCAGACAAGAAGATTGTGTTGGCAGAAATCTTTGTGGATGACACTTTATTTATAGAAAATGATGACTTATGCAAGAAATTTTCAAAAGAGATGAGTAAATAACTTGAGATGTCTATGTTTGGAGAGATAAAATTATTTTTTGGATTACAGATCCAGCTAAAGGAAGATGGCATCTATATTACTCAATCCAAATATATCAAAGAGATACTAAAGAAGTTTGGAATGGAAGATTCAAGACCAGTTGAAACACCTATATCTCCTAGACATAAGCTTTCCAAAAATGATGATTCCAAAAAGGTAGATCAAACCACTTATAGATCAATGATTGGAAAATTGCAATATGTAGTTCACACAAGGCCTAACATTGCACTAGCAGTTGGTATGGTGGCAAGATTCTCAGAAAATCTCAAAGAAAATCACATGATGGTAATCAAGAGAATCATGAGGCATTTGAAGGGTACTGAAGACTATGGATTATGGTACAAAAAAGGAGGCAATTTGGATTTGAAAGCATTTATAGATGTTGATTGGGTAGGAAGTGTTGATGATAGAAAGAGCACCAGTGGTGGAGTATTCTTTCTTGGTAAAAGACTAGTGTCTTGGACAAGAAAAAAGAAGAATTGCATTTCTCAATCCACAATAGAGGTAGAATATATGACATCAGTAGTTAATTATTCAAATGTTGTTTGGTTTAAGAAACTGTTGGTGGGTATGAAGGTAGAGATCAAGGATCTAGTAGTTATCTTATTTGATAACACCAGTGCAATTAATATATCAAAAAATCTTGTAATGCATACCAAAACCAAGCACATTGCTATAAAATATCATTTTTTGAGAGAATTGGTACAAGATAAAAAGGTAAGATTAGAATATGTGAATACTAAAGAAAAAATGGTAGACATATTCACTAAGCCATTACCTAAGGATGCATTTTATGTAGTTTAGTGATGCATCAACCAGAGCATGTTGAAGATTGGACAGTTGATGCAATAGTGACAAGGGCACATTGCAAATGAATGAGTACATGGGGTTGATATTCACTGAATATTATTTGTGGCATGAGATGTCAAAGAGGGAGAGTTTGTTTTCATATCTCGCAGAAATTTTCTAAAGAGGGAGAGTATATATTTCACAGAAATTTTATTACTTGTAGAGATGTCAAAGAGGGAGAACTTGGTCTAATATCAAAGAAGGAAAGTTTGCTATCAAAAGAAGATGTTGAAGACAGATTTTTTTCTAATAGAGGGAGTAACTAAAGGCAGAAGGAGTTCACACTAATAGAGATCAAAATCAAACTAAGGATATGTTTCTTAATTTAGTCTTGCTCTATTTCACTGTATTATAACATGTTGTGTTGCCATCAATGCAAACGAGGGAGATTGTTGAAAATAATTGGTTTAATATGTATTATCTTTGATATTACACAAAATGTCATATTTTTGTCAGTTAGTGTATGTCAAGCTCACTTAGGCAATGAAGATAGTTTCCTATGTCTGCCAAGCATTCCAAAGTTTTCCCCAAGTTCAAAAGACTGTGTATACTGACTTCACTTGGGAGTCAAAGGAAAGTTTGCAGAAGTTGAGTGTTAACTATGCTCACTCAGTTAATAAAGGAAATGTTGGATGGAACCAGTGGTTACCAATATCACTTAGTTACCAAACGAACATTATGAATATGTAGTGTTAATTGAGTTCACCGGGTTAACACAAGAAAATTATTTCTGAGTTAGTGTCTACCAAATAGGATTGGCTAACAAGTGACTTTCTTGTTTTGGCATATTGAGTTTAATTGATTTGTTTATTGGCTCTAGCCAAATGTGGAGATGGATATTGTAAAAATTTGGCTTAGGCCAGAATTCACCCAAGAACTAAAGAACTCAACACAAGCACACAGTAGACCAAAATAGACAGAGTATGATTAGAATGATGATATTCATTCAATAATTGGATTTAGAGTACACTAGGAGTGCCTGAATATAAAGGCCTCAAGAGAGCTTCTAGAATAAATAGAAGTCAGCATCATGATATGTCATACAACTAGGTACATGTCCACCAGATATGGGTTATCCTCCATTAAGCATGGGATTAAGTGCGATGATGTGAGGATAAGCCTACAATGGTGTAGCATGCAAATCAATAGAGTAGACAACATGTGCTAAATGAGGAGTGCGGATAACTGTGTTGTCAACATGACAACTCAATGAATGATGCATACTCCTAAGTTGTAGATACCATGTGCATAATTAGAGTTGCGTAACTCAATGAGAGTACACAAACTCCTAAGTGTCTCACCTAAAATAATAATTAAATAATGCATTAACCTAAGTAAAACTTAAGTAAGTGTAATAAGTAAATACTTATTTACACCAACACCCCCCCTTAAGTGCAACTTAGGGGAACGCCCTTAAGCTTTTGAAATATAAGATGCTATGCAAGATGGGTCTCGACTACTAGGCCATGTTAGGTACCCATGTACATAATGATATGCTATCTCCCATAAAGTGGGGAAAGAGGGAAAACCTCATGGGAAAAACCCTCCCCCAAAAAGAGAGATAAATAAAGATGCATGGATGGATGGAATAATCAAGACCCCCCCATTATGACATACATCCAATATATACATAGGAGAATGATGAGAAGAGGAAGAGAGACAAGATGGGCTCCCCCCCAAAGAAGAATGTCGAACAGTGATTGCTCCGATGAAGAAGCTGATCCAAGACTGCAAAATGGTGTTCCTCCCTTTAGGAAGAAACAATTCCAAAGGTACAAATGAGATGCATTCGCTGTGTATGGAAAGTATCCCATAGATAAGTGATGTCTCTAAAACTTGCTCAACTGGCTGAAGAACTTTTCCTAAAGAACTGTCTGTCTCTGCAACTGATGAAGAACCCTACTGCAACTATTGATCATAAGTATCCACAATCACTTCAACCTATGATGATTGATCATGTAGAGAATGAAAAAGAGAGTCTGACAGAACCCTTGTGACAACTAAAAAAGGTAATGTTACACCAAGAAGAAGAGGCAGATCATGAATACTATCCCCCAAATTTGTCATTGAACCTGTATCTAGAAGGCTAGATGTACCCTGATGTTCTGGACCTATCACTGTGGTGATGTATGCATGTGGATTGAATTGATGAAGTGACCTCTCACTGTAGCTGTCGATAGAACTCCATGTGTCTGAAGTTGTTGAAGCACTATCGCTAGTGTCACTATCAATATCCACACTATATGATGTGTGAAGAGGAATAGAGGACAAGCTAGATAAACTTTCCTCAAAATGTACATCCTTCTCCACAAATATCTGATATGTCTCAGGATCTAGAACTCTATATGCCTTCACACTATTTTCATAACCAATGAAAGTACAAGGCCAAGATATATGTGCCTTACATCCCCTGGAAGATCTCTTTGCCCATGTAGGACAACCGAAGACTCTAAAGTGTGTCACAATAGGTTTTCTGCTACACCATGCCTCAAAAAGAGTTTTTCCATCTAAGGTTGGATGAGGAGAAGGATTAAGAATGTGAGTGGCACTTGAGATTTCTTTGACTTCTAATGATGGATCGAGAGACTTGGCATGAATCATGCAACTTGCCATAGACTTAAGAGTGTGAATCCTCAAAGCTGCAACATCTATCTTATGCAGACTGAATGCTGGCAGAGTCTGAAGATCAATTCCCTCATGTCTATAAATGTCCCTAAGTATTCTATTCACATCTAATGTTCCATTATCAATTCAGAGTACTTTGATGGCCTTTCTGGATTTTCGTTCTACATGAGTCTTGAAGGCTAGAAATGTGTCCAACAATTCATTCTTACTATGCAGAAAGTAGACCCAAGTGAACCTTGAAAAGTCATCAACAAAGGTAGGTATGTAGCGACCCTGGCTGAATGCAAAAGGACCTGCTAATACCATGTGAACCATTTGTAGAACACATGTTGCTCTAGAAGACTTCCCTCTTTGTAACTTCCCTTTTGAATGCATATCCACTGAATCTGTTGAACATTCACCCTTAGAAAAGTTGATTTGAGGTAGACCTTTCACCATGTGGTATGTGTAAAGTTGCTTAAGATAGTGGTAGTCAAGATGACCATACCGCTCATGCCATAATTGCATGTTTGAATTTGATTGTGATAACAAGGCCTTTGAAGAAGACTTGGGCACAAAATGAGAGAAAGAGTACAACCTCTTGTGATCATTCACTTTCCCCACTACAACCAAGGAATTATCTTTAAGACAATGCACTTTTACTTGTAAGGAAACTTGGCAATAAAGAATATAACCATTTCCACATAACCCATAATAAATCTAAAATAAACACAGAATTAAAATCCACATGCAAGAGAATAGACAACATACCCACAAAATTGTGACACAAGATATACCCTGGGAAACCCTCATTGAGGGAAAAAACCAGCCTCCAAAAGCATCCATCATCATGTATTATTCAGCAAAATAACCATTACCATACATCCATGGAAGCCTTCATGGCCATAGCCACAACTGAGAAAACTATGTGAACAAGCATGAATCCACACATCCCATGCCATGCTTTCAACCTTCACAAATGCTCCCTTGGCTAACCTGTCAAGCCTTGTCTTGCTCAACTCTTGCCTTTTGTCTTCTCCTTGTCACTCTTTCTCTCTATACAAAAACTACCCTTGTGGCTGCTTATATAGTAGCAAGTCCCACAAAACCACCAAGTGGTATTACATAAACCATGTGCTAAAACCATGTGCTACCTAACCCACTGACCCCACATTTAATATTGGGCATTTAATTCTTTTCTCCAATATTAAATAATTACATGAAATATTATCACAATGTTACAATACAACTCAAGAATATTTCATGGGAATCTTTACATGTTGCACGTCCATCTAGGTACAACATTACATAATAAAAATAAAATAATAAAATAACAATATTATGCAATGTGTGCAACACCCATTATCTCAACATTACTGAGTCTGGAAGGAACTCAACTCTATGTCCATCTCCAAAGTGAGTGACTTGGTAGATTGAGAGGTGATTTGAACTTAGGTTTGGAACATAAAGAACCTCTTGAAACTCTCCATTTTCCATCTCGACATTTCCTTTTCCTTCAACTTCCATTTTGATATCATTCCCCATGAAGATCTGTGGTACCTTTGAGTGATTCAATGAAGAAAAATCCTCCTTCGAAGAACCCATGTGATATGAGGCACTAGAGTCAAATATCCATTCCTTTGAAGAGTTTGCATTTGCCATGAGTGCTTTCCCTTTGCCCTTTGAATCTGAAGAAGAACCTTTATCCTTGTAAGCATTAGGCAATGGAACATTATGTTTCTTCATGATGTTGGTTAATTCATCAATCATTTTAAGATAACAATCATGCTCTTCATGACCCAATTTCTTGCAATAAGCACACTTCTTCTTCTCCTTATTGTTGTTGTCCCCCTTCTTGTTGGAATTTGAGGACTTGCCTTGTTGATTGGATTGAGATGTTTTCTTTTCTACATCCTCAGATTTTTACTTCCACTTCTTCTTACCCTTTCCTTTATTTGAAGATTGTGCAGCTGAATTTTGAGAACCCTCATTGTTGGCCACCAATGCTTTGGACTGAGGTGATTTGAGAATCCCCACTGATTTCAACTTCTTTTCTTCATCATCCAAGACTTTAGCATATTCATCAAAAGTGACTTTCTTGTAGGTAGACCCTAAGGTAGTCTTTAAGGTGTCAAAAGAAGATACAAATGTGGAATATTCAGATGGCAGCTTGTTATGGATGAGATAGACCAGTCTATCATCATTGATAGAACTCCCACAATTAGTAAGCTTTGTCCTTAATTCATTCACCTTGATGATGAAGTCTTGTATTGAGTCATATGAATTAGGATCTAAGGATACAAGCTCATCTTCAATTTTGAATACATCCTCTTCATACACTTTACCATAAAGGTTTTCGAGGGTATCCCAAGCTTCCTTGGATGTAGTACATTTCTTGATTTGATACATGATTTTATCATCTACCCCAAAACATATATCACCTAGGGCTTTCCTATCCATGGCTACCCAATTTGAAATATCACTTGAAAAAATATTATCACCTACTGGTTTAGGAAGAGTACCATCTACATATTGTGAAACTCCATTATGCATTAAGTGATACAACATTTTGATTGACCACGAAGCATAGTTATGAGGAGTTAATTTAGGAAACTTAAAGTTGCCTATAATGCAAAAAATGAAAGAAATTGCATAAAAGAGAGAACACAACACTAAGAACACCCCCCTTTTTCACTAAATCAAGAAACCCCCCCAAAATAGATGCTTTGGGAACTTTATTAGTAGTGCAATTACAATGAGCCACTTTCCAATTTTGGCCTTCGTGGACTTTTGATTTTGCCTATTACAACCTCTTAATAGAGTACAAATCTGGAACTTTACAATGTGCTACAATATTGAAGCATTACAAAGCAAAGAAAGGCCTTATTTCTAAAAGTGATAATTTTGTCCTCAGAACACTACAATCTAATTCCAGATCTAGAAAGTAGATGAAAAAATATGCACTTTCAAAAAAAATGGAACCTTTTTTCGACTCCAGATGTGCCCATACTGAGCGTTTGAAGTTGCAAAATTTAGGATTATCCAAGTACAGTCGCCAAAAAATGCAAATTCTGAACAATTCGTGCACCAAAACTAGAAAATAGTTGCACCACTAAAAAATATAGGAAAGTTTACATAATCCCAAAAAAAATTGCACCTGATTTGGAGTCTGGATGTGCAAGTTATGGCCTCTTGAAGTCAGACTACAAAAACCAAAATGAATCTGGTGAGGGGTTGCACAAAAAATATGAGGTTAAATTTGACGGTCATACAACCATCATAGTAGTTATAAATCAGCTTGGAATGATGTCCAGATGGGTGTCAAATTTAAGCTCATGAATTGATGATGTCAACAAGAAAAATCGGCCCACTAGATGACGTGGTAGCTGACGTCAATCCGTACTGTACGGAATGGTACAAAAAATTCCTGTGTGGTGCTAACTATGATAATATGATTGCTGAGTGGGCACTTATGGAGGTGGTGACTGGATTGTCAGTCACAGTCTGAGCTGGATCTTGCGCGTCCTCTATGTCAGTGCTGACTAGACTACGCAGGGACTACGATTCACATGTCACAGGTGGATTGGCCCATGTGGACCTATGCATGGCCGTTTAAAATTCCACCACATGTCCTCCGCGTAGCTGTGATGTCAAAATTTTGTACAGTGATCGTCGAGTCTATTTTTAATTTCGTCACCAGACTGTTGCTCTTTGTCGGAGACTATTTTTAATCCCACATTCATGGGTCAGGAGAGCTATATGGTGTTTTTAAACACCAGTCCCTAGGTTCAAAATGAAGTGAAGTCACTGGTAACATTAGCCTCTGCTTCGCCAAAATTTGAGAACTCCTATCGAAAGTTGAGATAGGTCTCCAGTTTTTTAGATTAATCAAAAATTTGTGGTTGGGCCGAAGCTAGGGCTTGCGGTGGCCGGTAACGCTGCCAGATTTTGCAAATGTACGAGCCAATTGATATAAACCCTGCGATATTAATATAAAACTCACCAAATATAGAGCTGAGATGGGGTGTCACTACCCAGTTCGGTCAAAAAAATTTCTCTGCCTCCTACTGATTTCAAAAAATAAATTCGATAATTACAAAGAAATATAGATCCAAAAATCAAACAATCAGATCAATGAAATAATCATACCCAGATTGCAATTGATTTGAAAAAAAAATTTGCCTCCCGATCAACTTTCACCTAAGATAGGAAAATTTATAGTCGATTTTCATCAAATCGATGCTCCGGACGCAATAGTGAGGTCAGATCTAGCTCTAGACGCTCCCAATTTTTGTAGATCCTCTAGATGCATGTCGAAGTGTTGAAGCATGAACGGTCTCAAACAGCTACGTGATGAGAATCCTCCTCAACTCTGATACCATGTAAGAATTTGTCTTAGGCCAGAATTCACCCAAGAACTAAAGAACTCAAAACAAGCACACAATAGACCAAAATAGATAGAGTATGATCAAAATGATGATATTCATTCAATAATTGAATTCAGAGTACACTAGGAGTGCCTGAATATAAAGGCCTCAAGAGAGCTTCTAGAATGCATAGAAGTTAGCATCATGATATGTCATACAACCAAGCACATGTCCACCAAATATGGGTTATCCTCCATTGAGCACGGGATTAAGTGTGATGATGTGAGGATAAGCCTACAATGGTGTAGCACGCAAATCAGTGGAGTAGACAACATGTGCTAAATGAGGAGTGCGGATAACTATGTTCTCAACATGACAACTCAGTGAATGATGCATACTCTTGTGTTGTAGACACCATGTGCATAATTAGAGTTGTGTAACTCAATGAGAGTACACAAACTCCTAAGTGTCTCACCTAAAATAATAATTAAATAATGCAAAATAATTAAATAATGCATTAACCTAAGTAAAACTTAAGTAAGTGTAATAAGTAAATACTTATTTACACCAACAAATATTAAGTATTCTAAGTTGTATTCAAGCTAATTTGATAATGTGTAAGATATAAATATAAGGTCAAGTTGAGAATTGAATGTGTGGAACATAATAGAAGATTTGAATATGCTTAGAGGAAGTGAATTAGAAGGGTATGAAGAATATCCTTGTTCAACTGCAAAGATTCATTTGATCATAAACGATCAAGTATACAAGCTAGAATTGAGATTCATAATCAGCAATTCAATTGCACCAGAAATTATGTCATTCCATTGTTACTCTCTAACCATTGTAGCATTTATCTAAATCTCTTAAAAGAGTTGGCTTAACAACTATTTGTAAATCCTCTAACAAGGTGACATTTCTAGATTGAAGTGTCTAAATACCTCTAACAAGGCCACTCCTAATAGGGTGATCAAATCCTCTAAAAGGGTCACACCTAATAGTGTGTTTTGTAACCTTTAACAAGGTTGGCTCCTAATAGGGCTTACTTCAGAATAGTGAAAAATAGTAACTAATTGCAATTGGTGGTTTTTCCAAATTGGGTTTCCACATTAAATCTTGGTGTCACTTGTGTTGATGCTATTTCTTTTATGTGTATGCAACTAAGTTAAATTTAAGGTTAATCACATTAAGATCAGTATATTCAATTATTGCCAAGTTACAGTTCATTCTCAGTGCTTGCTGAGGTGTAGTATTTGCTAGTGTTAACTGAGTACTTGTGTGTTTTCTAAGTAACAACAAAATTCAATTTAATCAAAATTTATGTTTTGATTTGTATTTATATATCAGGGATCTAGGATTTATTTTGTGGTAACTGATCCACCCCTCCCCTCTCAAATACTCCTCTTATATTTCCAATAGGGATGGGATGTGTTGAGAGGTGCAGATCAAAGATGAATACAAATTAATCTTATTACCAATTTAAAATGGATTCCCTCAACCTGGTGTATACATGTGTAAGAAAAGAATCACCATAGATAGGCTTGCTTGGTGTCCGAAGAGTATGTGTATATATCATTATCATTACAGGAGGGAGAGGGCAGGTTTTAGTTTTATTAGGGGTGGTCTATTAAAAGCTTCTCCTACGATGTATCTCAAAAGCCTAAGAGGGAGAATGCATGTGTGTGTGAGTATGTGTGTTTTCAGTAATGATAGAAATTAAGTGAATAGAAAACTAGCTCTCAAGGGAACATAAAGGAGTTTTTGGGGTTGTAGTTAAGATTGATAAATGATTATTTGTATTTTCTATTGTTTGTAAATAGGAGAGAGAAAAGATCTTGGAGTAAGAACACCACATCAAATCCAATTATTTCTTATCAAATCCCACCTAGCTTTATAAATCAAAACCCCACAAACTAAAATTAAAAAGCCATAATCAGGGTAAGTGCACAAATATGATAAATGAATATATGAATTCCATGGGAATGGGTGTGTTGTACTATTGGGACAAGGGGTTGTATTTGTGCTTTAATTTAGTGTCAAAGCTATCCCAAAATAATTTCTTTCACAAATTGTGCTTCTCAAATGCAACAAGGGTTACAATGTTCTTAGGGCCTAATTGATGGTATTTTTGTGCCTTTTTTTTTTCCTTCCAAGAAATTTCATTTTCAAATAAAATCAATTTCCAAGCTAAGACATTTCATTTTTAAATCACATAAATCTGGTTTCAAAACATTTCATTTTCAAATCATATAAATTATGTTTAAAGAAACTTGTAGCAATACACATCCTTAGCCAAGAAGTGTCACTAGAAGCAATTCATGCAATGTTTCTAATGGGTTTTTAGCATTCAATGGTACTCACATTTTTGCGCTCAAATGAGAATCATGTCTTTCGCATGCAGTCTCAGGTGAAAATGATTTGGTGTTTATCTTATTTTCTTAAATGATTGTTCATTATTGTCTGAATTCCAATGGTTCATAAAATAAGTAGTCAGACATCCAACAATGTTAAGAAAAAATTCAAAAAATTACCAATTTCACAAAATTTTCTCCACCATCAAAAATTAGGGCCAAATGTAGTAGTAGGGGTCATGATGCATGTCAATACAAAACATATCCATTATCTATTCAAAGGATTATGTTCCACTATGATGCAAGGAATATCGATATGGTCTTCCCTAAGTTTCATCTATGATTGGTGCCCCACAAAATACTCCTCATTTGCATAGATCTCCTATGCCTCTCTATCTACATGTAGCCTCACTAGAAGACTTTTGACAGTAATACAAAGCATCCTTTGCATATCCTGTAAGGTCATGGTAATCTCTCTAGTTGAAAGATGGAATATACATGTGTCCTCATTCCACCTCTCTCTCAAGGATATAATCATGCCTTAGTGGAATCTCATATAAGGTAGTTGGCCTACCTAATATATTCCCATATCTCTTAGTAACTAGATGTCATCCTCACCCTACAATAAATTCTCTCTTGAACAAAGTGCATCACCAATGACATGGGATGCTCCCATAGATACACTAGCTCCTGAGAATCACACCAAACCATCTATTAGTACCATGATTTGTGATAAATAGGAAGATTGATCATATTAGAAAAGGTTAGCTTTTCCTTCATCAAGGTTAATTTTTCTAATTAGAGTCAACTTCTGCATAATTGGGGTCGACATCTGCCTAAACTAAAAAATTAGACTCTCGATTACATATCTAAAATCTACAAAAAGACAAGGCCAAAAATACACAAATCAAGGCACAATACACTTAGTACTAGCATTTACCTCAGGAAGTGGCTCACTAGCTATCATGACCTCTCTTAAGACCTCCATTTGCATCAGCTCCAGCTCTTTCTTTATCATCTTTAAGACTTCTCTTCATTCTCCAATATACTAAGCTAATAAATGAATGGTAAGGATCTCTATTTATAAATTTTGAAATAAAATTAGGGTTACAATTAGGGTTTATCCTTTTTATGCATATAGAATAGGCATTCACTCTTTTCATCATAATTTGAGCTATGTAACTCCAATTTATCACCATTACAGGCATTTGAATTATGATTTAATTACCCTCCCTTCAAGCTGGTTTAGTGAAGTTTTGATAATTTATTTATAATTTTTAAAGGTAATTTTCATCAATTTTCATATCTAGTTCATAGGATTAGCTATATCGCCATGTTTCACCTTTCCTAAAAGAGCAAGCCAAAATAGGGGGGAATATGGGCACCTATGAACCTCACAAAATAATTCATAGTAAGCTCTAGGTGAATTTGGATTTCACACTAATGTGTGTTTTTTAGGGTGTGGGTACTAATACTTTCTTGCAAGATCTAGACATTGTGGACTTTTCTATATCCTTTTTCTTTAATAAAATTTTCTTTACTTTATTTGGCATATTTACATAGTGTCATATCAGAGCCAAAGTGGGGGCTAAATGTACCATCTTAAATTGGAAGCACTTAAATCTATGACCATTTAACACCTATGCACTTTAATGTTAAATATGCATTTAGGATGCATTTTCATGTCTCCTTTGCACTTTTTTTTAAATGGGATCTAAATAGGACCTAATAATCCCTCCTTGAGATTCCTATTCTATAACACAAAAATTGAGGTATGATAGATTTAATTAGGTCCTCCCCTTTCTCTCCTAATTATCTTAAGTCCTTTTCTACACCAAAACAAGATTTTCTCAAAATTTTCACCTAATTTTTGAATTTATGACATGTTTTGAGAAATCAAGGCAATCCTAAGGACCACTATACATTGTTAGTAGTGATCTAGTATGTCCCTGCTAAATCAAGGATGTAGTGTGTCCTTTCAAGATCAATCAAGGATGTAGATAATCCCTTCTTAAGTCCTTTCTTTTGGAACCAACATTGGGGGTTGATTGAAGGCTTGTTTCTTTCCTGATCAATGAATGGGAGAAAGTTAATCTCAAACCCTTTATAAGCATCCTCAATTTCTTCATTTGGCATGATATGATATGGTACAAAAATATGTAAGCACACCCAAGTAATCATGTGAAAAGCCATTATGGATGTCTGAATTCATCATAGTACATTTTCAAGGTGAAAGAGAGGCTTGAAAACATCATTTAAAGAAAGAGATTTCTTCACTTATGCATTCCATTCTATCATTCAAGCATTAAATATTCAATCATGGACTAGAAATTATGGGTTATGAGTATGGGTTAGAGTACTTTAACCTTGGGGGCTTGGTATGATTTTTAAGTTATCCTCAAATCTATGCATTTTTGCTTGATTATTATTCAAGTTCAAACTCCATGCTATGGTTTGCATCTAGGGATTTACATCTTGGTATTGCACATCCAAGGCTCATACATGAGCATCACACACATTACAATTGATTCAAAGACTATTCATAGAGGTGGAAACCATCAAAATAAGGTGTTTACTAAGGAAAACCCCTACATAGCCACCCAAAAACCTCATTTTCAAATATTAACAAATTTCAAAACATAGAATAAAGCACTAATTTGGATACCATTTTCATGGAATTTCAAAACTATGAAATTAGATTCAGATTTAGACACAGTCTATCAGGGTCCCATGTCTTCCCTTTTGAGAGAAAAGTTACAAGTTACCTTTTCTTGCCTCTACAAGAGAAACACAATAAGTATAAATTTAGATTCAATTATTTGGATCCTACTTCAAGATAAGTTCCTCATTTTCTCTTGTCAATTTAGTAATTTGTACTTTAATTTGCATTCTCATTCATAGGTTTAGAAGTAATTTACTTGAACTTTAAGAGCATAAAGTATTAGTTTATATATCTTTATAACTATTAGACCTTGGTTTGAATTAATTCTCCATTATCCTTTAGATTGCATTGACCTACCAAAATTTAACATCCATGAGGATTAGATGGAAAGAATCTTACTCCTTGATCATATTTTCCCTAGGTGTAAGGCTGTGTGATGAACTTGGGAGTTATTTCCTTGATTCATATTTCCCTTTATACAAAGTGTACTTTGAAACAAAATATCTAAAGTGTCCTTTGGGATCATAAGACCTGGCTATATAGATAACTCTTCAACTCGTAATAGTTTCTTATATAATCCTGAACTTCACTTAACATAGATGTGCCAATTATAAAGCCTACAAATTTGACAAAATGTGACATAAATGTCCCTTTCCTTTGTGATGATACACCATCTTAATTAAATAGAGCATTTTCTAGATGAAATCCAAAAAAACCATTCTTTCTGACACAAATTGTGGAAGTCTGTAGGTTATTTCTTACACCCATATACTTTGATCAACGTATAATACAGTTTGCAGATCCAATCCCCTAAATGATGACCATATTTCACTAGTGCATTTGACCCCATTTTTAGACCAAAATTTTTGACCATCTAATAAAATGGGGTCAAATTAGTCGAAATATGCAAGGCAACATTTTTATTTTTTTTAAATACAAGCCCATGTTGGTCAAAATTTTGACCAACATGGGCTTATACACTATGTCAAAATAAAATAAAGCTTTGTTTGCTGCCCTAATTTCATTGTTATGCAACTGTGGGAAGATAGCTTGTGTACTTAATCATTTCCTACACTGCATTTTGTGGCCAGGACTACGTGCCAAAAGGGTTTTATAGCTTCAGTGCCAATAGGGTTTGATAGCTTGGGTTCTTTGGTGCTTGATTGTAGCAAAGGAGAGGTCATGAATGCTTCAAAGTTGAAATTGAAAGAGATTTCAAAATTGAAGGCTCTTACAACATCAAAGAGTCATAGTGAAGCTGAAAGAAGGTGGTGTGAAAGGATTAATTCACACCTGGTAACATTGAAGAGCCTCCTTCCCAGCGTTAGAAAGGAGAGTTGAAGTTTTGATTTATAGATTGACATTTGATTAAAAAATCTTGTTCTCACATTGTATTCCATGTTTATTGCCATTTATTTAAACATTTTTCTTGGTTTATAAATTTTTTTAATGTTCAGTTATGCATTTTTTTGGTTTTGAAAGCCAATTTGTTGGAAATGTTATTTGAACCATACAAACACAAGCTACATCATTTAGGGTAAGCTTTGGTCAATTCTTGCACATCTTCCTTCTGAATCAATGTTTCTATTTGTTGTGTTTTCTACAATGAGGAACTAAGTGTAAGCCTATTTTTTAGACATATTTTGATAGATACAACACATTTTAAGTTTATCCCTAATTGATGGAGAGCAACCTTTGCTCCACCTATACTAGAGAACAAAGAGAGGACTTTGATTCCACTGAGATAATATGCTTTTAGTGCAGAGAAATGGTATGCTATTGTGTCAATTTGGAATGCATTTCCCAAACACTGAAGGTGTTCTATCATAGATGACACTCCCCGAGTGTGATCTTTTTCAAATCCTAGTATGAGCTCTATCTCGTGAGCCTCCAAAGGGGCCATTTAATCTAGCCCCACCCATATCAAGTTTTTCTTCTTGCACATGTGAAGTATGTATGCTTGCTCACTCAAAGATGGTTTACCATGAGATCTTTTAACTATTGACATGAGTTCCTAGCATTGTACATCACTGGCTCATGAGCCACATATGCAATTCAAATTTTCCCTATGATCCTAGGAAGACCAATACTTCTTTGTTTGAGGAAATACTTCATGTATAGTCATAGATGGTAGAGGCAACAAATGAAATCTACCTTCTATTGGAAGGTTGTGTACATAGCCTCTTGGTCTCTTTGAAGCTGAAAAGTACTTGGCGTCAACAAACTCCACCTCTATACCATCAAAATGCCAAGATATAGTCTCCCAAACATCCTTTGGTGCAATGGAAACATTTTTGAAATAGAAGAATGGAGGCCCTTGCATAAACTCCTTCAATTGCTTGGAATGGCCTTTTGCAGGATAGCCAGGAATCCCAAAGCCCATTAACCTCTTATGGACTAAAGGGGATTTAGTTTCCAAGCTACTTATGATAATATATTCATTCTTTCTTTTATGAAATTTACTCCTGCATGCCTCTCCATCTTGTTTCTTCTTTCCTTGCAAATGAACACATTATTATATTTTTATAATTAAATTAACCACAATGAAAAATAGTTGTAATAGTGTTGAAGAACATGTATGACCTTAGAGCATGGAGGATAAGTGGGGTTACTTGATTGCATTAGGGAACATGGATTCTAGAAAAACTAACAAAATTAATAGCATGGATAATTGTACAAACATTTAAAAGTAGTTGTAAGCATGCATATGTTTACATTGCGATAATAACATTGTAACGTGTCATTTGTTTCACTTGTTATGTGTATAGAAAAGAATGAAAGTTGGTACCAATTGTATGTAGCAACATGAGAGAACTAGAGCATTCACAAAATGAAGAAGGGAAGCTTTAGATAACATAAGATGGGGAATCCACTTTTAGCAAAGAAAAGGGCTTCATAGTGATGCATCACGTAGTTGTCATTGTTGTTGTTGCTCAAATATTATATGATTTTAATGGTTGTTTGGTGTGGATGGACACAGTTTTGGCCTTGTAGATGCAATTGTCTTGTAGGACCAAACTTAGTACTTTGGTGGCACTCAAATTTAAATACTTCTACTTATTCCTATTCTTTTTAAAAAGTTATGCAATTCCAAAAAAGAGCACTTCATTTAAGTCTATATCTAAAAGTTTGGTTTATGGAAGATGGAGGGAATTACTTAAAGGACAATTTGTAAATATTGAGTGGTAATTTAAAATTGTTGGATCTTGTCAGGGCAGGCTATAATGGCCAAGGCAGCTTTGAAACCATCCAAATGATAATGAAGTTGTAGGTTTTCATGAAGGGGGGGTTCTATTGATGACAAATGAAATTTGATGTCAACTGTTAGATGTTTGCTCTTCCAAATGCAGTTATAAATTCTTATGCATTGAGAGAATCTTCCAACATTTATTTAAGGACATGAGCAAGTTGAATTGGATAATGTGAGGAATCAAAGGCATCCCATAGTGAATTGGATCATGAGTAGATTGTATTATAGGATTCAGGATAGCTACATACCAAATTACGAAGCATAGTATAGAGAAAGTGAGAGCACAACATAAAAACCATGCTAGGTAGACTATGATGACTACCCAACTTGTGTGGCAGAAGTATTCAAAACTCAAGAATACTTGAAAGATAGAAAAAACATTGTTTGAATTTCTTAGATGTGTAATTGTTTTAAGTAATCTAAAGAAGCTTGAAAAAATGTGTGATTTCCTTTTCCAATTAGTTGTCCCAATCTTGAGGTTTATATAGTAAAATTTATGCCTCTTTATAGCTTGATTTTTTCTTTTATCTTCCTATTTTGATTTCTTAATATAAAACTCCACAATCATTTGACTAAAATTTCAAATAGTATGGTTTGGATTAAAAATATTTTGAGAGCTAATTAGCACAAGCATAGCTTGTAAATGATAATAGATATTGATTTGAAAAATGTTTTTCATTTGATTTGATTATTGAGGATGGTGACCTTATATTTATGGAGGATAACCATAGATGAGTTGACTCAAGCTGGTCATTAGGTAGTGATGGAGCGATTCGAGGAGGAGTGAGCTTGTACAACTAGAGATGAACAAGTTATTGAAGATAATATTGTTGCTACCTCTTTTATGAATAGGATGGTTGCAGCTACTTTTCTAACATATGTAAAAAATGGCAGGTTCCAACATCTTTGAACCAATTTTGGGAGGATTGGTTCTTCTCAATTTTGTACCTTTCTTGTTGATTTTGGAAACATAGATTTCCAATTCCAATTTTGTATACAAGAAAACAATTTGATGCATAACAAACTTTTCTTTTATATCAACTTTCAATATCTTATTTTAATTTTATCCCTTCTTGTATGCATTTTTGTATGGTGGATGTAATTGATTAAATTTTGTGTTTATTTGAAATTGATTTAATATGGAATTCATTATGCAAAGTACCTTTTTAGTTTTTTTTGCCCTAAGTTTCTCTATTTTTCAATGAATTAAAATTATGTTTTGTTTTGACTAGGATTTTACACAAAGCCTACCCTACGTCAATCAAAATTTTGTTCAAGTCTCAAAACTATGGACTTTTTAACAATTTTACAAAAGTTATCCAATTTATTTTAGAAAATTATTGATGATTTCCATATTTCAGCAAAAGGTTTGTTTGAGATATTTAGATATAATAATGTACCTAATTTTTTTTTATACTTGATAAAACACAATAGTGATGTCAATGTTTTGGATTATCTACAAATAGCATTAGGGATCAATTTGAAATATAGATCTCATCATCACCTTGAGACCAATGGTCATATAGATAGAATTGACCAAGCTTTGGCATATTTAGGATGTATTGAATGGATAAATATACAAGAGAGAAGAATACTTTCTCTTAGTAGAATAAATTTCATTATCCTACCCTTGGGATGGCACTTTTTGAGGCATTCTATGTTATAAAAAATAATATTTTTTAATTATATGACATGACAAGAGATAATTGGGTAAATGTGATTAAAATAATAGAGGGACTCAAACTATTAAGAAGAGTTTAGCAAAGAAAATATACAAGAGAAGAACTTTTAGATGTTTTGCAATTAGTTAACAACATTTCATCATGTATCTTCAAAAGTTCTATCATTTGTACCATTGTAGAACGAATGCCTACAGCAATATTGTCTAGTTTCTAGGAAAAATGGTCCAAAAAATTACTCAGTAAATCTAGAAAACAAGAAAAAGCATCTACTTTTACATGGACCTATGCAGCAGCCAAAATGATTGTAACTAGGATACAATGAATTACAATCGAGATCTACATATCAAGTGATTTAAAGTTTTGAAAGAAAGTCTAGTGCACATGCTTTGACTAAAATATGCATTATAAGCAAGCAACATTGATGTAAACTAGTTTATAGCCTTAAATTGAAAAATCAATTTTTTGTGGTTAAAAGTTCTATAGCCTACAAAGTTAGAAAATATTCAATTGTGCATGAAATCAACAAGAGGAAAAATAGTTAGTTGTGTATAAATAATGCTTTAAAGTAAATGATCTAAATTGGCCTCCTGAAGTAGACATGTAAATTCTCTTTTCAATAGATAAGGCAACATGTACACATTCTTTCAATGAATTGTATTATCATCTACAAATAGCCATCTAAACACTACATGTTTTTCATCAAAGATTTGAGGCATCTTTGTCCTGTTGGGCAGAGGAAATAGAAAACATCTCCTGCCTGAACCAGATTACTTATCTAATTCTATTAGTTGAATCTACTTCTTTCAGTTAGTTCTTCCAAATGGTAATGTTTCATGCATTTTTCATCTACATTTCTATGTTTTTATATATTGAAAATAAATTTCCACCTATTGACACAAAATAATGTCAAATCTAGAGGAATTGTGAATGTGTCTGGGCAAGTGTTTGAGTAGTTTACATCATACAATATGACCAAACTATCGATATATATAACTCTCATATAGTTGCATCTAGATGCATTCCTGATCAATAAAACAATTGAGGGAAGATTATGTCTAAAAATTTGAAGGACTCTTCTTGAATACAAGCGATGGGAGTTTCTATATTTTTTTGCCCTTGTAATTTATTGATATGCAATGATTTGTATTTCATATTTTTCATATCTCACAAAAATTGGATGAGCATTTTACTTCTTATATAATGTCAATTGTGCACAAAAAATTATGGTAAACTAGTAATCTGTAGATGAGTTCCCACTATTATGGTTGGATCATCTTCCTTCAAAAACTAACACTGATCACACAACAACTACAACATAATTTCTTCGTAGGAAAGGCCACTAATGTGGGACCAGTTATGTGCTGGTGTCTCAGGGACCTACCACTACTTGTTTTCAATGCAAGATACATGCTAGAAGCAACAACTTCTCATTCAAATGAAATGAGACTACAAACCGACATCATTTGCTTCTTGCATATTTTGCTAGGCCATGTGTTAGAAGACATTCAACAATCATTTCCACAAAGTTTCTTTTGATGGTAGATAAACGTAAAATGGAAATAAAATCTAGTAGTGTATTTCTATCAGAGAAACCATTTCACTAACATAGGCTTGATGATAGAAAAAGGAGTGGCTTATTCTGTGTGTCATCATATACAAGAGTCTGACAATTGTGAAATGGTTGTGTCATTCAATTGCATTTTAATATTCTAGATTTTGAAATTATATGTTGTAAACCAAGATCAATGAGGTTGTTCCCAATGGATCAAGGGTTGACTTTTTGGTCTAAATTTTTGTTTAGAATAAATCCATACTACTTAACTACCAATCATGGAAAGCCACGCAAATGCATGATAGGTTTGTGAGTCAATATCCATGATTACAAGGCCAGTTATTCACCTATTCCAGCATAAGCCTTATTGTAAACAAAAGGAGGAAAAAAGAAATAGAGGAAATAAAAGAAATGAAGACTCTCATGCTCAACATATATCCTCTTATAACTGAAATAGAGCTTTATGAATCATGGATCACTAGTCCACAAAAGTAACAATGATAAAAAAACATACGCATTAGACATTTATAGACACAATTAAGAGTTAGACTTTTGAGAACAATCATCTACAATGCAAGACACATACACTTAGGTTCCTTTTTTTATTAATAAGGAGTCAAAAAGTGTTATATATATGAGACTCAATAGAACTTTATGAATCATGGATCACTAGTCCACAAAAGTAACAATGATAAAACACATACGCATTAGACATTCATAAACACAATTAAGAGTTAGACTTTTGAGAACAATCATCTACAATGCAAGACACATACACTTAGGTTCCTTTGTTGATTAATAAGGAGTTAAAAAGTGTTATATATATGAGACTCAATAGCTCATTTACATAAAATGGAATCTCCACACTACTACATTTAACCTCATTTTTCTCCCAAAATTTTTGACCATTAACTAAATAAGTTTAGGTTGGTCAAAATGTTAAGCAAAAAATTTCTTTTTTTATGTATAAGCCCCGTGTTGTTCAAAATTTTGACCAACATGAGGCTTATACATAATTTTTAAAAAACATTCCTTACTTTCACTTTGTGTTTCATGCACGTGGGTTTTGAATGTTTTCACAAGGGTTTCACATGCGGGGGTTTTCAGTGTGATCAAGAAATGACATTTGTTAGAGCGACAATATTTGGCACTCTACTAGAATGACCAGCAATCAAATTGAAGTTTGTTGTCTGCGATCCCATATTTTTTCTGTAGATGGAATAGCCAAGACCCTACCATGTATCCAATAAATGATTGTGGAAAAAACTTATGAGGAAACATCACAAGTATTAGTAAAAGGGAAAGTATGTCTTCAAACTACAAGCATATTGATATCTTGGTTCATATTGATATATTGATATCTTCAATTCAAAATTTCATGGAATGGATTACCGTTAGATGTTCTACCCTCATGGTTTTTGGATTCACCTGACAGGAGCCTCCTTGTACCACCCGATTTAAAAACATGAACGACTCTAGAAAAAAAAGAATGAATGGTTAAAGTACCTAAAATAGGTTTGTGACTTAATCTTCCAATATTTGACTATTTCTATTATAGGTTTGTGGTTTGGATGTTTTGCATTGGTAGGTTAGTGCTATATTTACATATAGTTAAGTATTTGAATGTCTTTGTTCAAGTTGTTAAAAAAATATTTCCTAAAGAATAGGTCAGTTCATTATTACTTGTGAAATCATTGAATATGATAGATCAAATATCTATTCACTTCAAACATTATAACAATATTTAGGAGATAAGCTTTATTTCTCTAAGTTTTGTAACTGGAGATGTAAGGGGAGCAAGAAATTAGTTTTGAATAAATACAGCATGTTGAAGATTTAAGGGGTCTAAATTTTAGATGGAAATATTTGTAAGGGTGTATTATTGATTCAATTTGACACCCAGTTTCTTTCTTTTAATTATGTTCATACATGTATTATATATTGCTTGTATGGCAAGGGCTATGCAGATTCTATACTATTTTGGACAAAGTTTAAGCTGTACAATTTTCACAAGGGTGTTGCCAAATGTTGTTTCATGTGATGATCAAATCTACTACTTCCTCTGATGCTACCTTTACTTTCATGGAAGATGTTGATTGTGGGTTGGATCTTAACGTGCATGTACTTTTACCACCTTAGCTATTGGGTCATGGAAGAATTGGGACTAACGATCAATAGTTGATTTGGTAATATTATTAAATGTTGTGATTTGTTTTTACAATATCCTCTACCCTAACTTGAATTTTCTTCTAGCATTTATGCTTTTCTTATGACAAAGGGATAGCAAAACTAGTTGACCTCACCCCCTTCCTCTACCTACTACTGGCATATCAAAAGGATTTGAAGCCCAAGCAACATTGACAGCCTTAAAAGATTACTAATGTATCATGTCTTCAACATTTGATTATATTTCCATGTTATATATTAATCAATTCACCAATAATCCAAGCTAGAAGCTTTTCCTGGTCAATTTCTTTCATGGGAAGAGCTTGCACTCTGCTTCAATATGCTTTAAGAATTGGGTTAAAAAGTAGATTCACTGTGAATACTCCAAAGCCTACATTCATTTGAAATCTACAAGAACCAAGTAAATATATCCATACAATCAAAATTTCCTTGAATGTTTCTAAATTCTTTTCAATAAATCCTTTTTTTCATAATCTACAAACATTGTAGTTGACAAGAATGCATCTAGCATTCTATCAAACAGTTCATGTGCCTTGTCTATGCTTCCAAATTTTACATTTATGTCTACATGAGTAGTTATAATTACAATATTTGACAACATCTTTGTGTTCTTCATGATTTGATGAATTTCCATACCCAATTTCAAATATTTGAATTTGCTTAGGCATGAAAGATTCTGACAAAGGCTTCCAAGTCTATCTTTACACCTTCTTATTGCATTTCATTGTTTAAAGCTTTCTCATGAAACCCATTCTATGCATAACTTAAAATCATAACATTTCATAGAACCACATTTTGGGTAGGCATTCTATCAAATAGTTCAAATGCCTTATCTACCCTTCCCCATATGAGGGCAGTTGCAAGTACAACATCTCATAAGATGTCTTTGCTTTCATGGATATCCATAGCCTATTGTAGAGCTCCAAATTTGTGTACAGGCTATAAGTACACTGACAGATGTAAATTGATCAAGCTGGAGGCCTTCTTTTTGCATATGCTAAGAAAAAGTGAATTCCTTTTGAGGACACCTCTGCATTCTCTATGCTATTGTAATCCAATAAAAAAACATTTATTTGGACTTATTTTCAATAATGTGTTGGTTAGATATCAGCACCAAGATGTTATGTATGAATCAGAGATAGTAGTTCAAATACATATAAATAAGCTTATTACTAATATTCTTGTAGAAAATATAAATATTCTATGGATTTTAATGTTTGATTGTCTACACATGCCACTTGAGGAAATATCTCACTACAATTTATCTAAGTTACCGATTTCATTATGTGTGTTTTTTTTAATCACGCCTTTTGAGGATATATTTCCCCTTATTCCTATTGTAAATAACCTATGCAATTTTTTTCTTTTAAATGGGAGAATTTTTTTGTCTTTAATTAGGATTTTCATTTGGAGATTGCACTATGGAAGAGTGTGCTCGTTACTTGGAGACAATCAAAACATATGAGAACAAGCCGGCTGGTAGTATTCTAGAGCATACTGACAATGACTATCTATCATGAGTATTATTCATACATTTGTTGAATAAAAGGTGTGCACTATTCATGGAGATTCAAAACTTAGAAATATTCATTTCTTTTAGCTAGGAATAATAAAGATAAAATGACTGAAAAAAGAAATAGATTTAGAAGAACCTCTTTAAATGAATATAGGACATTTGTGTTAAATTGTTTTTTATTTTGTCTAATTTGTATTGTATTTCTAAATGATCAATGGAAAAGCTTTCTTATATCTGCATCCTTGAGTGAGGAGTGTCATTGTATGGGACATGTCTTGTGTCCCTTCATTTCCTTTGCTAATCGCACCTTTCTATTACAAGTCTTCTAACAATAAGATCAGTTAGTATAACATTAATGAAGATTGTATCCCTTCATGATCATTTCTAGATGCACCTTTTCCTTGTTAGATTTGTATCCTTTCATTCAATAATTAATCAGCCTTTAGTTACTGATTATAATATTGTCCTTATTGGTCAAAATATGGAAAGCAAAAATATGGTTACCACATACCACATATGGGCTTTGATAAGAGCCAAGATACCACATACTAAGGCAAGGGCTCATAAAAAAATGTAAATTGTACAAGGTTAGAATTGATATTGTCTAGTATGAATTGATAAATAATTTCAGTGATGGAAGACCTTAATGGGCCCCCTTCCACCCACTTACTAAAATAATATGAGGTCGTGATGATAAAAATATGGCCTTTAGATAGTGGCAGAGATATTTTTCCAATTATATTTAAACCCCATGTCTAGAAGGGCCACGAAGAGTTTTGAGCTTAGTGAGCCTATCCAAGAGCTTAAATCAAATTTCTATCTTGTTGGCATTGTGAGTATTCTTGATAAATGAAAAGGAGTCTTTCTCCATCATTTTCTAATAGTATTGCACATGAATTACCTTTTGAACTAGGGCCTTACCACCTATATGTCCTCTAGTGGGGCCTAAATGAGCCTTCCAAAAAATGAGTGGTATCTCACCCTTGGTTAAGTATTATTGTAGGATACTATTATAGGATCTCCGATACAAGACATTTGACAAGACAAGATAGCAACCAAAGAGTTTTCTTATCCTAATATAAGCATTTTCATCAACTCTATTAGGGAATTTTTTTCTCTTCAGATACCCATAGATGCCAACAAACCATTCTTCTGAGTCCACATGTACACAAATGGGATCACTAAGGCTTGGAAATTCTGATACTACATGAGATCTCCACACTTGTAGCACAAATTGATATGCATTGGTGATGATTTCAGGTCAAGCCAAAGAGGCTACACTAGCCTTTGCATCCGCACACCAATTTTCTCTCTTTGAAATACTATCTATGGTGTAGTAATAGAATTTATTAAGATCAATGGTAATTCTATATACTGAGACAACTTAGATTGGTTCCCCTTATGTTGTTATTGGATTCACTATCAACATACAATTTATATGTATATGAAGGTTTTTAATCTCTATAAGAATCACGACATGTACCCACATGATTAGGGCTTTGTACTCAATGATATTATTTTTCTAGTGGAATTCTAGGTAAAAGGAACTAGGAATTAATTTTCCTTCAAGGGATATCAAAATATCAAAATAACTGGAGCTTGCACCCCTTTGACACTTATATATGTCATGTACTTTCATCCCAAAGATATCATTGTAATGATGGCATTGAGGTAATTTTTGTCTTGCATTTTGGTGTCATATGTTTCAAAGACTTGATGGAATTAATAAAGAAGCATTTGTGAGTTCTCTGACATTACTATCTATTACATTTCCTATATATTCTCGTATACATTAAACTACACCCTACAGAGCAAACATATGACTAGTCAGAAATGAAGAATGTAGATTTGTACAAGTGCTAGTCTATGGTGATCTGGGACAATTATGGATAGTCTCTAGAAATAGAATTTAAAGAACAAATACAATGAAAATAGCACAAAAATGTAATGTGAATCAAAATAAGACTCATTTTCCTATGGCAAAACATTATTGTGTTGTGATGGTAAAAATCAAGCAGAAGATCTTCTCTTTCATGTTCAAAGTTTATGCTCATCCATATTGTAGTCTTGATTGACCCTTAACTAGTGAATCTTGGATAATCATTATTCAATTGTAGGAACATGTATTCATTTTCTTATATGTTTTAGCTTAACTTACTTAACTTTCTTAGGATTATTTTTTGTTAAATCTTATTGATAGACAATCATTTGGATTGGAATGCTTAGGACTTTGGCTGCAATTCTAAAGAGGAATTATTGGAGCTTGCTTTCCTACCTTGAAATCATTCCACCTTTAGCTCTTGACATCTTTAAACTACAAGACAACACCAATTGTCAAACATTTGGGTTTCAAATTTCATCTAAAGTCAAAATGCTAAGAAGCAAAATCCAATGAAGACATCCTACTTAGATGATTTCTATGAGTATAATATCTATTCTTTAAATACAATTTGCATTTTCTGGTTTCTAGACAAAATGAGAATTTCAATTAGAACACTTAATCACAAAATTCATCCAGTCTTTTTTCTCCTTAAAGAAGATATCTAATAGCTCCTTTCTCATTTATGGATTTCGACAAAATATTTATCAACACTTACCTTGTTGCTTGTAACAAAATGTTGCATTTCTAAACTCAAATCTACAAGCATTTGAACCCTCCAAATATAATATTCCTTTATAAACTCTAAGTTTAACACTAAATCCATTTGAGTTTAGATATCTTGATCTCTAATTTCTTTTCCAAAATCATCCTCCAAGGTGAAACTCGCCAATCTGCTCTTCTTATATGCTTATGGAATTGTTTTGGATGTTCCAAAGAATTTCAACATCCAACCTTTATAGACGTTTGAGTCCTAAATTCACGTCCCTTGATGTTAGGCTCAAATGGTCTAAGGATTAATTTTTTTTAAATTATACAACCACCATGAGGCCAAACTTGCATAAGCTAATTGATTTGTAATTAAGTGAAATCTAAATTCTTCTTTTGACTCTTAGGCCAACCCACTCGGGCCTATTTTTCAACAAATACAACAACAATCAAAGTGAAAAGTACGATGATGGTGATGATGAAGATGATGATGATGATGATGATGACATGGATGAAGATTAGTATGATCAATGAAATGTCCAGGTAGGATCAATGTCAACTATGATGGGGTCTTGTATGACCAAATTTTTCTTTACAAACCATATGTGCACATATAAACATTAAGTAAAACATGTCAAATATTTTTTTAGATATAAACATTAGTTACACTAAATTTTTAACTTAAGACAAATGATTTACATATACAATCTACTTTATTGTTAATATTTTTTTTGGAAAGTCTATTACTTTAATTTTGCTGCTGATTTCTAAGACTTAATAATTTTTTTCACAGGGCAATATGGATACACCATCTCAGACACCTTCAATAGAGGTAAACATTAATTATTGTAAATTTTAATGTTAATATAGAAAAAAATTTCATATTATTATGTTCTTTTCTTTATGGATTTGGAGTTATTTTGATGAAATTATACTGATATTTGATGTCACAAATGATAGGAAAAAGCTAGAATGATCATTGATCAAATGCGATCTAAAATATGGGCATCATATCTAAATGACATCACCCTTAGTACTGACCCTATGTTCATCACCCAAAAAATTAAGCAAAGATACACTGATGAACTTGTTAACATTATCATCGAGGGTGATAAAAGTGAGGAGAAAGAGGCACTGAGAACAAAATTGGACCGTAGAATCCAATCTTTGAAGGTAAGCAGTAATTCGACTAAAGCAGTAATAGAAGTTCAATAGATATTAATATTTTATAGTATCTTATGGATCATGATCTCTAATTTTATGTGTTCTTGTATAGACATATGTCCCAGTTGCGACATCACATGGTGAACATGGTGAGGGTTGTTGAGCACAACCTTCGTGCAAGTAACACTTTGTTTTTTTTTATCAACATTATAACACTTACCTTCTTTTTTGTGGACATTTCTAGCTAGTATCCCATTTGATCTTTTGATGTAGGAGCATCCAGAGGTATAAGGGCAATCCTGTGTCACCTAAAAAAAATGTACTTAGACTTAGTTTCTATTTCATGTGTTTTCATTTTTGGATACCCATTTGGGTCAGATAAAGGTTCCAACTCTCACAGTTCCACTATCAGTGTTCTAAGATAGAGTATTTGAGCACCTTGGGATACGTGTAAATGCCAAAAAAATAGGAGTATGTAATTGAGCCATCATTTTTTATCAACTAGAAGGTGTAAATTGGCTAGATGAATGTAATTGTAATTTAGAGCATTCCAGAAAAAGAACCAGGTCAAAAGGCCCCACGATTTGAAAGTTATCGCAGCTTTTTGATTTTTGGAGACCTCCTAAGAATGCTTCAAAGTCAAGCTAGGGGAATTAAATGACCTCAAATAGGGCTGAAAAATGGGGGACAAGAAAATTTTGTCTATAGGGGTATAGAGCGCTTCAAGAGCTTTCCAAAAATGTAAACGGTTTGTCAATCGGAGCTACGGTTCAAAAGTTATGCCTCCCGAAAGTTCGATTACCATTTTTGGATTCTTCTAGTTTTGTGCCGACTTCTAATGCGGCTTCTAGAGCCTTCTATTTGGTCAGTGGATGCCAACTAGCACTTTCTAGAATTTATTCCTAATCCTTAACCCTTCAAGGTCTATTTAAGAACATTTATGGCATTGTAAAAGGCAGTTCGGAGTGGGGTTTGAGAGAAGGTATAGGGAGAAGAATTTATCTCCAGATTTATGCTAATGTAAGCCCATAGGGCATGTTTTGGAGTCTATTTCTCTACACTAAGTGTACTAGCATATTTTTATAGTTAATAAAATTCTCCCTTTCCTGTTGTGTCCATTATGTGCTTGGGTTGTGTCCCCATCATCTTTATCCATTACAAATGTCTTTGCTAACAATGTTCTATTTTTCAGCTCATGATGAAGTGTAGACTCCTCCTTCAGTTGGTGGTCCAATATTGCCTGGTGCATTTTTGGCAACAAGGACCATGCAAACATCCTTGTCTATGCCTACTAGAACTGGTAAAACCTTTTTTTTCTATATTTTGTAATGTGCTATATTTTGTAATGTATTTCTACAAGTTGATGAACAATAAAGTACCATATTAGTGCTTAAATGATGTCTACAGAAACTTGCACATACAAACACATGCATACACACACCACACATACATACATACATACATAAATATATACCCACACATAGAGAGACATGGAGATAGGCAAGGAGGTAGACTTTTAGTTTTGTCTTGTATACCTTTTCCCCATGACTTCTCATCTGCACTTTCGACATTTTTGGGCTCATGACCCTTGACTATTTCTCCCTGTACTATGTTTTCCATTGTGTTGTAGATGATTATGTCGTTAAAGCTTACAAGTAAAATACACTCTCAATTCTATAAGATTATAGTTGCCAATTTGAACTACGTTACTAATGTTCTAGATTTTGTAGCCCATTGGTTATGCTTCTCTTTCATGCTAGGCTAGAAGTTATCTCCATTCATGATAATGAATATTTATTTTAGAAACTTTTAGTTCCTTTGTATTGTGAAGCTCTTAAAACTCTAGAGACATTTTTTCTCATTTTAGTTGTTATTAATGTGAATTCAATTTGAATGGTAGCATCTCTTTGTCGTTCAATTCATTTGGTGTCTTTATGATGTTTCAGTTGATAGACCAACAGAGAGCAGTATTGTTGATACTAATCTATTTCCTAGAGTAGTTCATGTGATTAGTACCAGTTCATATGAAGGGACATTGTTGTTGAATAAGAAAACTATGTTTCTGTTAAAAGAATGAAAGCTTCCAGGTGCTTTAAAATTGTTATTATTTAAAGTGTAAATTTAGTTTACTTTTACGTTACTCATTTTGGACTAATAAATCCTTTATGTTTTGGTAGGTAATAATGCTTTCTTTGAACATCTTTTTCATATGACATTAAGACTATTTCGACCCACCATATGTAAAAAGTACATAGCTTCATATCATTGCTACATAAATTTTCTTTTCTTCCATTTATTGTAATACATTAAAGTTATTGATCTAACAATCTTTTTTTTTTTTTAAAGGTGGAATTTACAAGCTGTGGAATTAAAAAATCAGCTGATTGCATCTTTTGAGGAGAAATTTGGAAAAAACATTTTTGACATTGGCCTACTTCTCAAAAGAGCAACAAAGCATATAAAGATTGTGAGGGATCAATATAGAAGGGCTCTTAAGGATAAACCAAAGTACAACTATCCTCCTATGATTCCACTAATGGAGTGGAATGAAATAATAGAAGATGCAAAGGAGAAAAGGCTATATGAAGATAGAGATAATGAAGTAGCATAGGGCAAAAAGAGGTATGTCATGATAGTATTAAGTACATTGTAATCATGCACTAATTATTGATATTTGTAAATATATAATCTAAGATGTTTGAAATTGTTCATATATTGTAGGACACATCCATGGCTACAAAAGCAAGAGTAAAAAAGTTTGGCCAACACAAACTTGGCTCTGGTGGCTATATGAATCTCTAGTCTCGACTTGTAAGTAGGAGCAATGAAATTTCATTTTTTTTTTTAATATAATGTTGGAAATGGTTTTGTTTAATGAAAGCATACATGAAAAAATGATGATATTAAGAAAAATATAGGGCACAGAATTCAATGTGGAGGTCATAGATGAAGATAGAAAAATTGCCTTGAAGGAAGGCTATAAAGTTGTGGTTGCACGCCTACACAAAGAATCTATAAGCCTTGCCCAAGAATCTAGTGCAGCAAATGATATCTCACAAGTAAATTGGTCAGATGAAAAGTAAATGAAATTGAATAGTTGATAAGATTCTTTTTTGGTATTAGTTTTGAATGTAAATTGACTACATAACAATGTGCATAACATTTTACTACAGCCTTCATATCCTACCATAGAACCTGCTCATTATGAAGGTCATGATGTGCATTATAGTGGTGGATGAATTAATTTTCTATTGAAAATTAATTATGCAATTATGAATACAATTTAACATCTTCAATTGCAATTTGACGTGTATCCTTTTTTTGAATATTTTAGAGCATGTTGAACATCATGTTGAAGGAGTGGACCATGTTCTAAGTGTTCAACATGTTGACATGGCAGTGGATCAAAATGTTAATGTACATGATGTGGCATTTTCAGGTAAGAAAAATGCATGTTATGTTGTACACATACTTAATTATAGACTTGTAACAGTTAGAAAAAGAAAAAGAGTATGCCAATTTATCTCATTCACTTGTTCTTGCAACAGAGCCCCCTTTAGTGCAGCAGCCTCCTGCTCCTCCAAAGAGAAGGAGCCATCATAACTTGACATTACACATGCCAGAAGAGGAGGAGAATGATGTAGATATGGATGCTCCTATGAGTGCTTTTCTTAAGAGAGCTCAGAAAAACAAAAAAAAGAAATGATGTTTTAAAAATCTTCTTTGATAAACCTTGTTGGATAATGAAAGAACTTTGTTTTAAGTAATTATGTATGAATGATGTGTATTAATACATATTTTTATTTTATGTTAATGAATATTTTTATGTGTTAATGAATTCTTGATTAGTATTGTGTATTAATGAATTTTATATCATATTTATGAATGTTATGTGATTGTATTAATTGAATGTTATAGTTCATAAATAGATGAATTAATGAATGAAGTATGTAATTAGATGTTAATGGGTACTTTAGATTGATGTTAGGGGGAGGGGGGTGAGGCCAGATGAGCTTACACATTAACATGGTTGGCCTTGTTAAGTAGAGAATATTATAGTATTCTTGAAACCAAGTGGAGCTCAAACTAACATAAAATGGACACTTTGCATGTGGTAGGTCTAAAATTATCCATGACTACTGATGCCCATAACATAGAATGAAAATGTGATATGGGATTTAGGTGTGTCTACCTAAAATGTTTGATATTTGACCATTTTGTTCCCTTTATATATTTACATTCTCAAGGTAGATTTGGAAAAGTCATTGTGGTCTAGCAATTTTAACTTTTGAGTCCTACTAAACTTGTTATTGTTGAATATGACTAATAGGTGATTGTTGCCCTGAGAAAATTTGGGCTTGAGTTGTCAAACTTGATTCTTGGAATCAAATTTACCAAGAGTAATGAGTGGACTAGTATCAAACTCCTCTCACATAGAAAGTTTCAGATTTGTTTAGTTTAATTAAACTAGGCATAGAAAGTTTTAGATTTGGTATCAAAATCCTCTCACATAGAAAGTTTTAGATTTGTTTGGTTTGATAGAGCTTCTATTGAAACCTTACATGACCATGAAACTCTTCAACTACTAATTGTTGGAATTTGAAAATAATCAACCGTTGTCCATTCATCTTTTGTTGAGAACTATTGGTTTTGACTTCAATGAAAAACACATCATGTGTTAAACACATTGTGTTTTCAACACCATTGACAACCATCTAGTGATCCTGTCTTTCCATCACGATGTCACCATATTTCCATGAACAATATTGAAAGACATTTTTCACATTGTCTCCATAATGTCATGAACATATTTGAAACACACAAACACTACCCAAGAGTTGTCATCCTCATAAGGTGGTATAGCTAGTGAAGGCATTCTAAACATCTCACAAACAACACTCTGAGATAGCACCTTTTTGCATCAATGAAAAACATGACTAATCTAAAAACATCAAAATTATATCCTACATTGTTATTTGTTTTGATAAATTGAAACTGTTGATGCTGCCAAGCACAGCCATATTGTTCCAAGTGCCTTTTTATGAAGGAGCCTTCATCTATCATATTTGTCAGCTTTTTTTATTTTCCACCAAATGATAAGAAAAGATCATTCTAATATAGATACTCTTTAGGGTACACATCAGCATAGCTTTCTATTCTTCACTCTAACCTCTGGTAGGTCATGCCTCATCTTCAAGGCATCTTCTGTTGATAGATTACTAGGGGCTAGAAGCATAGGAGTAAGTTGTGAAATTCCATACTCTTCCATTTGATTGACCTAGCACAGTTAATGTCTCATTCTTTGTTCCTTGCCTCATAGCTAGCTTATTTGCCACCTTTGCAAAATTGAGTGTTAAATTTTTTGATTCGACCATGGTTGTGTCTAATGGTCTCCTTATTTGCAATTTTCCATACAATTATTCCTACTCCTAAATTATGGGTGGCTTTAACTCAATCAAGTAATACTCAATGGAAACTAAGGCATCCTAAAACATTAAGTATAATGATATCATACAGTGATTAAACTCGAAGCTGAAAAAATTATTGAATGAAAAATGGGGCTTCATCAAATTATATTCAATAGAAACTAGGATATCCTAAAATATTAGAAATAGGAGAATTCATAAAAGGTGATCAAGGAACATGAGGACTTCTCTAATAACATCTATCTCATCTAACTATTTAAAACATAGCATATGCTATACTTAGAATGTTCTATTTAAACTAAACCATTTTGTAACTATTCTATTTTTCCCTCCATCTATAATGAAAGGATAAAGAAACTAGTCTTATTATTCCATTGGTAAATGTTGTAACAACAGCAGGCAATGAATGATGATAATGGAAATTTAAGTGCATCCATTAAGGACATGCTCATTTAACCATTTAGTAATTTAATAGACAGCATTTTTTTTAGATCTAAAAATGTGGAATTTTGTGGTTATATAATCTACATGCAAAGACTCGAGAAATGCAACCAATGCTTGGGAGTTGGTAAGGATGTAAACCCTCTCTTATTGTAAATGCCAATGAATTCATTATTGTTTTCTATGCATAATTTTACAATTAAAAAAAATGAAAGGTCTTCTTTCCTTTCGATCTGTTCACAATAGAATAATTTTAGCTCAGGTACATTGTTATTTTGTATCTTTGAGTACATAAAATCTAGGGCAAGACAAAAAAAAAAAAATTAGCTATGACTGTTGAAAGATTCAATATGTATGAAGAGTTTTTTCCTTAAAAACACAAAAGTTATTCTATTTCAATGATTCTCTATATATTATAACATGAAATGTTTTTGCATTTGACAATGAGCGTGTTTCATAAATAGTCAGGGTTAACTCCATTAACTACCATAATGAATTGATAGCAAAGAAGAGAATTTCTCTTAATATCTTTAAAATGGATCATCAAAAATGATTCAACATTAATTCTCCAACATGATGTTACAGAATGATGCACTGGCAAAGCACAAGAATGCAAAAAAATCTTCAGTAATGTTTTATGTTTCTATCATTTCCTTTGACACTTGAAAAATTATATATCTATAGTGCTTCTAACAACAGCAGGCAACGAATGATGATAACAGCAGTAGGCAAGTTTTGATGATAATGGAAATTTAAGTGCATCCATCAAGGACATGCTCATTTAACCATCTTGGTAAAAATTTAAGTGCATCCATGGGTATTAATTTTTTTGTTAGAACTGTTTAAGGAAAAATATCATTTAAGAATACTATGGGGGTTAACACATCCTATGGTTTTATATGACAAGTTGCAGATCATCATAGTTTTGACACCAAAACTTTATATCAAAGTATTTGCAACTTGGTAGATGAAAAGGCTCTGGATGTAAAGACACTTAACCAGTGAGTATTGACCATACCTTCTTAATTATATGTTTTAGTGCGCTACATTTTTTTGGTATGATTTCTTTATTGTTAGATCTTGAAAGAGTTTCATGGGCTCAAAAGGGAGCATTCATAAATATCAATGGGTGGTAGAAGTGAGTCTTGAAATTTTTCAAAGGAATCACAAGATGAATTACTAGAAGTTATGAAGATTGATGTAGATCTTGTATATAGAGACTTATTTTATCTAATTTTCATGAAAAAGTAAAAGCAGCAAGGACACTCAGAGTTATTTTGGAGTACTACCTAAATATTTAGCAGCTTATAGTGTCTTGAATGTCTGCTTTGTTGGACCTTTTCTAAATGTTATGTAGATAGTAGATTGAAGAAAAGAAAGAACTTCTTCTAGGGCATACACCCAAGGTAGTAGTAAAGACATCGTTGTGCAAGGAGAATGTAAGCACAAGGCTGAGGATAGTAACAATTTCTTATAGTCCATAACATTTAACTAGACCTTGGTGAATCTATGGTAGCTCAAAAAGCACCACTTAGCCTTCTTTAAAAAAAATTATGCCTAACAAAGAATGAAATTCATCAAGAACAAGAAAGAACTCTTTGAATGCATGGTCACCAACTTTAAGCCAATGCATTCTAGCTTTAACATGAGCACCTCTTCCAACACAACTATCCATCACAACTCAGAGCTTGGAGCCCCAGTTGCAAAGTATATATTTGAAATTGATCTGGAAGACCATGTATCACACGTGATACCAGCTAATATCTATGTTGCAGTAGGGAAATGGGATGAAGTAGCAGAAGTGAGGAAACTGATGAGAGATAATGGGTCAAAAAGGAAGCAGAATGCAGCTGGATTGAAGTGAAAAAGAAGGTTCATTTCTTCATGGTTTGCAACCCCTCGAACCCACATATGGAGGAAAAATATGCCAAGTTGGAAAAATTGATAGAAGAAATGAAGGTAGGGTACTTGCCTAATACAAACTATGTGCTTCATAAATTTTAGATGGATGAAAAGGAACAATATCTTGCCTACCATAGTGAAAAGGTAGCAATTGCATTTGGGCTCATAAACACTCTGGTTGGTACACCCCTTAAAATAATGAAAAACCTTTGCATGTGCGGTGATTTCCATACTACTATCAATTTTATGTGCAAGATTGTTAAGCGAGAAATTGTATTGAGGGACAGTAACCGGTTTCATCACTTCAAGGATGGGATCTATTCTTATGGTGATTATTGGTGATGCTAGTGGGGAAGCAACTACTGGTAGGCTCTTCATGTTTTGGTAGGTAGTGAGCTATTTTAGTATGTGTTATGTGATCATACCATGAAGACATTAAATATGAACATACATGCTAGCAGCCAATACTATGAACATTTTTAGAGTTCAAGGGCTAAAATGGGGTTGATAACAAATTTTAATTTGATTGCGAGTCTACTGAAGAGTGTGAATTTTCTGAACTGCGTGAGGCTCGCTGCTAATGATAAATGTATGAGTTATGGCCATTTGAACTAGTTCACATATTAGAGTGCATATATAACTTCTTGTGCCACTATAGGCTCTACATCTTAGAAATTATCCCCAAGTCCCTCAAATGGATTCACCCAAGCAATCTTTTCCCACAACTATCAAATGCCTACAATGCCTCAATAGGCTCCAAACTTGTCTTCTCTTTAAATAGGTGTTTTCTCCACCTTCACACACTTCAAACAACTTCAACTAACATGTTCCCAAGGTTCCCAAACCCTCAACTCATCATCTAATACAAAAACTCAATTCCAGCCCTTCACTAGGCCTTTTTCCCAATTAGCCTTGCCTATTCAGTTTTCCAAGGTTTTCTTCCACTTTTTCCCAAAACACTTAGAAATATAAGACCATATTTGAATACCCTTTCCCTATTTACACAACATACTTTAAATTTTCATACTATTCCTTTAGACCAAATGCCCAAACCATTACTATTGCTCCACAATTAGCCCTCTATTAGCCCTCCTATTACAAAGAAACCACTAATAGATCTCATCCTACAAACCTTCTAACCTGAAACATAGTTGTAATACCATCCCAAACAAAGGATTTTCCCATTCGCAAGAGATTCCATCAAGTTTTTCTTGCCCAATCATCAAACCCTCCTTCCTTGGTGCCTAAGCCTAGGATTTTGCCAAACTTACCTCTCTAATCACTTCCAAATCCTCCCAATGGATCTAACACCATCTAATGACCATATCCTAACCTTCTATACAATAAAATGTATCCCTTATGTGGATGGAATCTCCTGACCTTGACTGGTCCAATCACCATGTAACCCCAAGATAGCACTTTGTCTCAATTAGAGACCTCCTTATTCAATCTCTTGCATATCCTACATACAACCTCATTATATAAGTGCATTAGACATTATAAAACCCTCTCCCATGAGCTAAATATCCATCACAATAGTGGGAGAGGTGAAAATCTTAAATTATTTCAGATAGTTAACTTCTCTGTCACGTAACAGTGACAGTCACTTATTTGCTGTATAAAATCCTTTAACAAATGACCTATTTCAAATGAAAAGACTCTTAAAAATATTCTAAATCATTTGTAGATTCAAGATAAAGCTTTGAAACAAAATAAACTTTGCTTCAACCCAAAAAACAATGAAAGGAATAATCACTGTTTTACAGTAGTTTGAACATAACAGTGAAACAGAGGTTGTTTTTATTGATTCTTTCAATCCTTTACATGAGATCTTCGACCATAATATCTCTTGAACACAAAATAAATTTTATTTATTGACTTCTTTTCTTCCTTGTAACTTTCCAAACCTCAAAGAACTGACCAAAAACTCCCTAACTGTCTCATAATAGTCACTTGACAGTTTATCACCTTTTGTTAACAACATTTTACTAATTTGCTCTTGTTTTAACATTTGATAATATGAAACTTTTTAAAACTTCCCTAAATGACTAACTATGCTTAAATGGACCTAAGGACTTCACTTATCCTCTTGATTCCACTTGGATTTCCATATGTGGTCTATTGTTACCATTTTGACAATTTGACATATTTTGCAATTACATTAAATTGATTGCATTTTATATGCACATTATAACTCTTTGACCTCATGTATGCTTCCTAGTACATGCTAGGGCTCCCATCCCCTTGACATATTATAAATGACCCCTAGTTACATTCTAACGCTCACAATGCCATTAAGGCTTACATAATTGATCTTAATACAAAATGATCATAAAACATATTTGAAGGACCATTTCATGGTCTTATTACAACCAATGACCCATCATGGTCATGTTGAAATATTTTTGCCTCTAGGGTCTTCTTATGCCTTCATCCTTGGCCTTGATGTTGTTGCATCACCTTCCTCCAAGAGGATTCAGTTGAACTATTTGTCTAGAATTCCACATTTTGCATGCATGTCTACCAGGGCAGTTACAACTTAAGCAAATATATTCTCTCAATATATCTATTTTGTGCATATACAGCAACCATGACTTTTGATGACCACATTACATTCAGGCATCCTGTCAAACCGTTCACATGACTTATCTATGCTTCCATTTTACAAGCATGTCTCCCAAGGCAAATGCAACAACTTCATCTACACCATCTAAAAAAATCCTTTATGCTTTGATGGATGCCTATAGCTTATCGCAAAGCTCTCATTCAGCAATTATTAGATGATCAATCAAGAGGAAATAGTTGAGAGCTTAGAGTGACACAATTTTTAGATGATCATATGAAATGAAATGGGCGTGTGAGTAGAAAGAAACTAGAAAGATAAAGGCATCGTAGGTTTTTATTTGCAGCATCTAGGCCTAGAACACAAGTTCTAGCCAGATCATTTGGGCTGACATAGCCCTCAAAACTATGTTGGTTGCAATTGAGATGTTCAATTCATTAAATGCATTGTTGGAAGATGGAAGCCTTCTTGCCATGTTGATGTACTATATTTTTTTAATAGGTGATACATGTGATTCTACAGTCACATATTCAGCCCAAGAATGTAATGAGAAAGACACACAAGCTCCCAGTGATAGAGGTACAACATCTTCCTCAACATCTTAATATGGTAGCTTGATTTAGCTCTAACTAGTCTGTTACATAGCTTCCACCTGGTCGGAGATAGATTTGCAAAACTTTGAGGTAAATTTTCTAATTAGTTTAGATTGGAATAATATAAAATCCTTGACATTTATTTAAGTGGAACCTGTTGGTAGAACAGAAACTGTTCTCCAGATTACATTTTTTCCACATAGAATAGTTAAAATAAAACTTGATGGTGCAAAGAACAATGGGAAAAATAGTAAAGAGTTTTTCTTGCTAAACAAATGATTTTAGCTAGAAGATGGCCAATTTTAACATTAATCTTATGCAATTTTAATGTGATTGGTATCCTTCTATAAGATGATTGTTGTTCTGATCATTGGCTTTGAGTGAATGTGTTGCACCATATAACAAACTTTTGCTTGATGTTGCATATAAACTTCACCAATAAGTAAATGTGTTCAGCATATTTCAAGACCTTTGCACTTGAGTTGTAGTATCTAGTCTAAGTGTTTCAAGTGCTTGTACCATAAATTTTTATCCATTCAATTACATGTCATGTGTTTCTGTAGGGATCCAGACTAGATTAAGCCTTCATCAGGAGAACATGTTCATTTCAAAGGATCAAATGCCTACAATGTTCACATTTTAGGTATCAGTTATGATTTCTTTCTACTCTCTTTTACATTGATTAATGATATAAATCATTTTTAGGATTGATATGGTTTACATTTTTGTTTTAGGAAGACTTTTGTATCAACATTTCAAATGATATTTCATAATCTATCTTCTACATTAACTAAGATCACATGTCAATTGAGCCTCTACAATTTCTTTTCATCTAGAGACAATTCTAACACTTTGTGAACATTATGTTATGGCAGAAGAAAATAGCAAGGACACTCTTGGCATCATCTGCAAGGAGCCATGGGGACAATTCAAAGCAGTATGCTTCTCCAACTAAAAATAAAGAAGCTAGTAAAAGAGATGAAGCTTCCTTCCAAGGGGCCAAAACACCTTCCACTCCACATGAATCACACAACTTCTCAACATCAAGGTCTTCCACATACCAGTCAAATGAAACTGATCTCTCTGACCTTGTTGATATGGACTATGGTAAAGTGTATGATATGTAAGTGTATGATGGAATAGAGAAAATCTAGACCACCACTATAACTTATTATATAGAGGGATGGTGATAGTAGTTAGTTGGAGGTTGGTTCCGACATTCCATCCATCCCTTTTTGGGTACATGATGATAATTTTATTTGGTGGTTGTTGTTGAGAAACATAATAGTTCTATTCACATTATATATCAAGTAAATAAATGGCTTGACATTACTTAAACTTTTCATGCTATCAATCCATTTCTTTATATAATCAAAAGGCTTGAAATGTGGCAAAATGTTCACCATTAAATGGGGACAATCCCTGTGGAAATTAACTGAGCTTGGTTGAATTGTGCAATAATAAGTCATGTTATGTGTACCCCATATGTTCAAAACATGAAAATAAGTCTTTTTATCATATCTTTTATCTTTTGGTGGGCCCTGCCAGCCATGGATTGCCTTCATACAACCTACATGATTTTTCTCAATCATATAACTAATTATATATTCTTCATATTAGTTACTGTCGTTGTTTTTCAAGCATTATATAAAACAGTTCACATGCCTTGCATATGATATGACATTTTGCATGCATCCTACACTCTCTCTCATATGGTTGATGATGGATTATGCAAAGTGATCTGAAACTATGATGCTAAAAAACACACAATCAAATCCAAAATGAACTTGCACTACAAATGGATTGTGGAAATCTGATATTGGTAATTTTGCATGCATTTCTACCAGGACAATCACAACTTAAACATATATTTGTCCTAGTAGACATGCATGCAAAATTAACAATATCAGATTTCCACAATCCATTTGTAGTGCAAGTTCATTTTGGATTTGATTGTGTGTTTTTTTTAGAATCATGGTTTCAGATCACTCTGTGTAATCCATCATCAGTTGGATGAGAGAGTGCAGGATGCATGCAAAATGTCATATCATACACAAGGCATGTGAACTGTTTTATAGAATGCCTGAAAAAAAAATTACACCTAGCTATTGGTCAAAATTTCCACCAATGCCTAGATTTTTTTCCACCTTTGTTGGTGGAAATTTCTACCTTCATTGGTCAAAATTTCCACCAACAGCTGAATTTTTTTCTACCTTTGTTGGTGGAAATTTCTACCTTCATTGGTTGAAACTTTCCACCTTCATTGGTCAAAATTTCCACCAATGCTTGAATTTTTTTCCTACCTTTGTTAGTCAAAATTTCTACCTTCATTGGTCAAAACTTTCTACCTTCATTGGTTGAAATTTCCACCAATGCCTGGATTTTTTCCTACCTTTGCTGGTCAAAATTTCTACCTTCATTAGTCGAAACTTTCTACCTTCATTGGTCAAAATTTCCATGAAGGCTTGAATTTTTTACTACCTTTGTTGGTCAAAATTTCTACCTCCATTGGTCAAAATTTTGACCAATTCTTGATTGAACTTGGACAATGGCTATGGAAGGTTTTCAACCAATGGATTAGTCAAAATTTTGACCAACCAGTATGTTGGTTAAAATTTTGACGAGAAAAAATTTGACCAATGGGTTGGTCAAAATTTGGTCAAAAAATGGGTCAAAAATTTGACCAATAAAGGTCAAAAAATGAACCCAAATGTACTAGTGTTTCTTACAACAAAAGAACTCCTTAGGTCTCAACATAGTCTTGATCTTCTTTGGTCCCCTCATTATTTATTTCCCTAACAATTTGAATATCCAAATCATTAAAACATCATGGACTACAAAATAATTATAGTCTCTATTGTTTTTGTCCCAAGATCTACACCATAGGTAGACTGGTAATTTCATTATCCTTCCATCAAGCATATTCAAATTTGGTGAATTCCTAGACTCACATAACCGAGTCATCTTCAACTTGTTCAATTGTACATGTAAAGATCTTTCAATTACTCTAGTAAAATCAAATTCTAGATAGAAATTTGGGTTTTTAATTCTCATAGAAATGTACATGAAATCTAGTGTTACTTTGGAATTAGCATCATCTCCACAAAGTTGAGCCCAAGCATAGTATGTATATTTCATGAAACTCATAAAAATGATAATTGGGTGAGGGTTGTTGTTGTCTATTTGTATTTTTCTATTATTCGAACCCCTCAACATGAAATATGAAATTTCCCTATATCCTACACTCTTGATCATCCTTTCATAATCTATAAGGAACTACTCTCTATTGATTTTTCTAAGGGCTTGTCTACTCAAGTCAAAGAATTCCTCAATATGAGACATATTGATCACCATTTGAGGCTTTCTAATAGCTTTTCTCATAGTCCTAGTTTTGGGCTCATAATGCTTTGCTAGTAAATCAATCATTTCTACATCCACACATACATTTGGCACTACTACTTTTGATAGGTCCAATTTCCATGCATTGCTTATAGGTTTTTTTCCTCTCTATTTGAATAAAAGATCCAAAAAAGAGATCAACTTGAAATCAAAATAATCACATTTCTAAATTCTCTCCACTCATCAAAAACATATTTTTATACCAACATTAAAGGAATCAGGGAAAAAAATCATGAGTGCATGTTGAGAAGGCTTTTCCTTCTACTCTTCCTTCTCCTTCTTACATTTTTTAACATTTAGTTCCTTTTTCACATGCATGTTGGTATTTTGAAATTTTTAATAAATTTGAAGCTTAACTTACTTGTTTTAATTGGTTTTTAGATTATGATCTTGTTGTTTCTCTACTTGCTTAATCCCCGTGATTATTTCTTGGTTTAGCTTCAAATGTTCTTGGTGTTTTTCAAGAGTTGAATTCTTGAAATTTAATAATTGATCATTATAACCTTCATTTAATCTCTAATAACAATTTATACACTTCAATCATATGGTAGGCTATCAAAACTTGTTGAGCTATCAACTCAACCTTTTATCTCATTTAAAAGCTTATACTCCCAGATCTTTAATATATTTTTTATTATGTATTTTATGACTATTTAGTTTGCTAATTAACTAAGGAGAATTCACTTCTTAGTTATACCCTTTTATCATCATCCACAAGATAGTGATGGATCACTACTTCATGCCATATTTGTCCAGTGTTTGTAAAAGAGCAAAAATTCATTATTTTGTAGACCATTGTCTTCTTCCTTGTGAAATAATGAAATATCCCTATTTCATCAACACCCATTTTCATGACTGAGAAAAGGAAAAAAATTCTCTATTTGTACATTTTTAGGGAGTTTTTTTATTGTCTCTAGATGAGATACTTGCCCTTTTCTTTAACAATCCAATATGACACTTCCAAACTCAATTTTTTTGAATTTTTGTAAGAATCCACTAGTTGGGTCAAAACTCTAGTCTAGTAGAGAGATTTTGCATCACCTAAGTCCTATGGTATTTTGGAAGATAATAGTCTATATGCACAAAGTATTTTGATAATGCTTGGTTTCCTAGAGAGGAGGACCTAGGATGGGGTCTAATGCTAGAAGGACTAGGTAAAATAAGTGATTTTAGGTTCTATAGTAGAAGACCATACAGTAAGGAACCTATGACATTGTGCCTTCTAAGAAGATTGTAAATGAAAATTCTCACTAAGAATGGTTACCATAGGTAAGTGAGGAACTAACCAATATTAACCAGAATTAGGCTTGTATTTACAAAGAGAGGTGCATGGATACCATTTCTAGTCATTCCATCAAGACCTAATAGAAGCAATACCTAGTTTATGAATTAACTATGATGGCAAAGTAGAGACCAACAAGTCAAAAGTCTATTGATCTAGATGACACAAATGAAACTAGGCCTTCATATCCTCCAAGGAACAAAGGCTCATAGTAGCCCAGGAAAGAAAATCTCAAGGGGTCTAAATTCCATGTTTGTGAAAATGAAGAGGACTGACCTAATGCACGAGCATCTTGGCTCTTGGAGAGATCTTGCATCAACAAAAAAATATTTCTTATTTTATGTACCAAATTGTTGTTCATGAAGTACTAATTACTGCTTTTGGTTTCATGTTATATGTAGTTTTCATCATGTTAAGGACCTATCCTAGATCCTCCTCCTGAGTGTGTGAGTTCTTATATTAGATTATTCTTGATTTCTATGTCATTCTTTGCGGTTCTATTTTCCTGTTGTTTTCACCTCGCATAACATGTTCATCCATTTGGCATGGTTTTGATTACTTACATGGTGTCTTGTACAATAAGGAGCTGACTCCTAACTCATGTGTGGACCTACCTTCAAGTGTGAAAGATTGTATATGACTATTTGTGTGGGTTTTTGTTTATTCTTCCAAGTATGGTCCTAAATTGTAATTAATGCTTGACTAGTCGACTTCTGGCTTAGTTGACTATAAAAGAAGCTTGGTTATATGTAGAGGAATTCCAAGATAGATAGGAGAGATAGTAAGAAATTGGAGATGTGAGCTAAGACTCTAATTTTGTATACATCTTGTTTTGTTCAAGGCTGCAACTCAAAAGACCTCATAGTCGGGCATGTTGTAGTTATTATTTATGTTAAGCTAAACAATTATACCTAAAAGATGTTACATCTAGCCTCATGTTCTTTGTGGATTCATTTGGTTTATGTATATCTTCGATGTATAACTCTTAGAAGGGGTGGACAGTTGTAGTTGAGTTTATTCTACTTATATTTTTCTCTCTTATTGTACCCTCCTTGCGTCAGGTGGTATTAGAGAAAATTTCTTTCTTGTGGATTGGATCATGGAGAATCTTATTGGATTGGTCATAGGGTGGCAAATCTAGAGTCTGACCAATAACTTGTAGAATGTTACAATCTTGCAAGAACTATTGTCAAGATGGTTCATGGTAGAGGAAATGTAGACAATGTTATAATCGACATGTTGAATGCAAATTGTAACCAGGCTGAAACTTGTGGAGACATCCTAGAGAGGAGGTGTACATCTATGTTAATGTTGAAGAAAAGGAAATACCCAATCGTGATCCTGAACCTAAAGTTGAACGAGATGAAGAAAGGCTTTTGAGAGTTTTTTCTAGAGTGAATGTTAGACCTATTGTTGAAGTTGCTTGCTCTAATGAAAGACTTGAAATTGTTGTAGTATTGGATTGGATCTCTAAGATGGAAAAATAATTTGAGTATAAAGGTACTCTTGATAATAAGAAGATTAAGATAGAAGTCACAAAATTGAAAGGTCATGCTTCTCTTTGGTGGGATCATTTACAAACTGAAAGATAGAAAAGAGAAAAATAAAAGATCAAAATATGGATGAAGATGCTTGGAAAGATGAAGAATAAGTTACTACCGGTAGACTAACCAATTAGTTTTTTGAGTAAGATGCAAAATTTAAGGAAAAAAGACATGAGTGTGAAGGAATATATTAAGGAATTCTATGAATTAGATATCAGTTTTAGACATGTGGATGATGAAGTGGAGAAGGTGGGTAGATACCCAAATGGCCTAAGGACATCAATTCAAGTTGAGATCATGTATGTTAAGATGGATAGTTTGGAGGAAGCATATCAAATTTCTGTAAAGATTGAAGAAATATGACCAAAGACAAAGAGGAAGAGGTAGTAGATTTCATTGAAGTAGAGGCAGAACATATGGAGAAGGTAGCAAATATGAAAGTGCAATGCAAATAAAGGAAAATTAGAATGGAAGGAAGAACCTCCTGGTAGAAGAGGTAACTACACTAGGGGTAGCTATATTAGTTACACTACGAATAATAATGATGGAAAAAGAGAAGAAAGATCTTGGTTTAAAGGTACTTGTTACAAGTGTGGAGAAAAAGGATGTAGAGCATTTGAATGTACCAACTCTAGAAAGAAGATTGGAGATAGTATCAAAAATACTTTAGCTTGTGAAGAAGTTGATGAAACACCTAATGAATCAAAAAATCATGGGAACCTAATGTTGAGAAGAATCTTGTGGATGAGGAAAATTATGGTGAACCTATTTTAAGGAGATGTCTGTTTAAGACTAGATGTAAGATACATGGAAATTGTTGCAAGGTAATCATTGATAGTGGAAGTTTAGATAATTTGGCATCTGACAAGTTGCTTAACAAATTTTAGTTGCAGGGATTGAAACATCCTAAGCCTTATCATGTTTCTTGGATCCAAAAGGAGTATAAATTACTTGTAAGTGAGAAATTCTTTGTTAGATTCAAAATTGGAAATTATCATGATAAGTCTTGTGTAATATTATGCTTATGGATTGTTGTCATATTCTTTTGGGTATACCTTCATAGTATGATAGAAAAACTTTGCGTGATGGTAGATTGAACCAATACACTATTTGGGTTAATGAGAAGGAATAAATTTTCTTTCCTTTGGTGGAAATTTTTTATGAAAGTCATTGTACCACAGTTAGAGTGTGCTTGGTTGAGGGTAATAAGTTTTCAAGGGAAATGAAAGAATTGAATATTTATTACACTTTGATTCTGAGAAAAATTGAGAAACAAGATGAGTCAGAACATGCACCTAAGGTTGAACCTTTGTTGATTGAATTCCATGAGACCATTTTTGATAATGTACCTGATGGTTTTCCTTCTATGATAAGTATAAGTCAATTTATGGATTTGATACCTAGAGCTAGTTTGCCTAATATATCACCACATAGGTTAGCACATGATGAATAGAATGAGTTGAATATACAAGTGCAAGAACTTCTTAGGAAGGTCTTGATTAGAGAAAGTTTGAGTCCTTGTGCAATACCTACTATGTTAACACCTAGGAAGAATGGAGAATAGATAATGTGCACTGACTCTAGAGACATAAATAAGATAATAGTGAAGTACAAATTTCCTTTGCCTAGGATGGATGAAATTATGGATAGTTTAAGTGGAGAAAATTATTTCACTAAGATTGATTTGAAGAGTGGTTATTATCACATTAGAATCAAAGAAGGAGATGAATGGTGTAACACCCTGCTCAAGAATCCAAAAGAAATAAACCTAATATGTTACAACGTTTATTGAACTAATTTTTTTTGAAGTTTAAACAACATCAAAATAACAATAATGCAAAATCAATATATACATACACATCAAGTAATCAATTACAAATACGGTTTCAATTCATCAAGGGTTCCTTTACATTAAGTCACATTTAAGAAAGTTTTATTAATAAATTTAAGTCTAAATTACAATGTCCATAATCATAAAATAAATAAACACATGCATAATCATTTTAAGCAAATGCATAAGTAAAACTAAAAATATGAAAGCACATCTAATGAATAACATCCACTACACATGTCACAAGGTATGTGAAAATAGATACAAGTACATCAATATATAATAAAATATCTTGTAGGATCCCAAACACATGATACATAGATACATCAAATAAATAGAAATATTCAAGATAAGAGGAAGAATGATAATGGTACTACTATATCAAGGAGAATCCAAAATCTTTCAATCTGATGGGGACCAAATGGTAAGAATACACTACCTCCTGACCACGTGATCATCTAATCAAGCTCCCACTCCCACTGTATAGGAGAGATAATGTACGATCTACACACAGATAGGTAAGGAATTCTGATAGCCAAAATGACTTCAAGGGTAACACAAACTACTCAAGAAGAAGAGATAATCAAAATCGAAAGGACACTCATTCCATACTAACATCTCATACCAAGTCAAAATACAAATACCAAGACCAAAAATATACAACCACCTCAAAATTAGTGTCACAAGCACAATGAACAACAGATAACAACTATGATCAATAAAAGTAAACTACAAATTACTAACTTCAACAATAAAAACACCACCAATGAATAATTGATCATTCATTAATAAAAGTCAATTGTTAACAATAAATAACATCCAATCAATGAGTACAAACTCATAATTAATTCACCATCAAAAGTAATATCCAACAAGTACACCACTAGAGGCAAATATAAAAAAACCATGAAAGAGACTTAGGATACATACTATCGAGTGTCATCACATGAGCCAACTCTAAGGTTACCCTGGTAGTCTCTCAAGACCTTGACCCCCTAGTGACTCCATGTGAAACCAGAATACCCTCTCGTAATGATGAGGAAACTAGTCATACCTCTCAAGGTATCATCTCCATCTCATCCTTAGTCTATACAAGCACTCAATCCATGGATGAGGAAAAATCTCTAACTTATCTTTTTAATGTATCTCAAATAAAAGGGCTAGGCAAAATATTTTAATTACTATATTATCACTTGTTACACAACTTACAACAAGTTACCCTAGCAGCCACTTTGGGCCCTGGCCCCCATTGCAACCCACTCCCATAGACATGCACCTAGACTACCTTCCCAAAAATCATAAACCACAATAGTGTACCATACCACAAGAGTAATATTGATCGAATTTGGTTCCTTAACAGGTAACCCAAAAAGTAACATTGGTTCTCGAAACCCAAGTTCTGATAAATGCTCAATAGTATAAAGCTCATAAAATAATAATCTCAATACAAATCATAAAGTTCATCATGACATCCAGTCAAATAATCATTAAAAAAATTCTCAAAAATGCCTCTAGTACACATCCTAACTTGGCCAACTAAACAACCCACAAAAAAAACTATCAAAAAAATAAACATCACAAGACTATAAATAGAGTATTAAAAAATACATAGTTTTCAGCCACACTATTTAATTCGACCAATTTCTTTTGTTTAGTTTGGGTCATAAGGATGTGTTTAGAAATAAAGTAAGAATATATATGTTAATATAAATTATTATATTAATATACAATAATTATTTAAATATCCAATCTTTTTTTACATATAAAATATCATACAATATTATCATGTTATTAATTTAAATAATCTTAAATCATAAATGATTTAATTAATAATATAAATATATATTAATAGATTTAAATATTGATAAAAAATAATAAGTATTTAAATATCCAATCTTTTTTTACATATAAAATATCATACAATATTATCATGTTATTAATTTAAATAATCTTAAATCATAAATGATTTAATTAATAATATAAATATATATTAATAGATTTAAATATTGATATCAATTTTAATTTTCTAAAATATTAAAATGGCTGCTATGTAAGTCTAATATTAATATTTACTTTTCCTTTAATTCATAATGCAAATAGAGATAAAAATATAAATTTAATTTAATTATTTATAATTTCTCTCATAAAGTCAAATAGTTATTAACTAAATGATTACAAAGTGAACTCTAACACAATTTTTCTTAAAATATAACAAAATTATAAATATTTATTTATTAACTTTCCTCTTGCATTAATAATTATAAAATCATTTATATGTAACTAAGAGTTTAATTAAACTTAAATAATCACTAATACTAACATTCACTTTATAACTAAATGGATAATATTTATTTCATTTAGAAATTTAATAAATTATTATTATTTTTAAATAAATAAATTTGAAAAATAAATTATATTTTTATAAAATAAAAATAAACATCCAATTAGTATTTTTGCATAATCTTTGATCTCTCAAATCATGCAAGCATATTGTACTTAGTTTTCTATTTTTAGCATATTTGTTTTCACATGCATGTAACCATACTATACTTAGCTTTCTATTTTTATCATATTTGTTTTCACATGCATGTAACCATACTATTCTTAGCTTTCTATTTTTAGCATATTTGTTTTCACATGCATGTATATGTTTAGTTACAGTATGCTTTCCTCTCAATTAATCTTTTGCTTTCCAAATATATATTGCAATTAAATTAGTTTGGATGTAAGAAGAATATTCATCTATATTAAAAAAATTCATGTTAATCACATGATTCTAATAGCAAATTTAAAGTTGAAACCCAAACTATTCAATTTATTATTTTTTTAAAATTTTTAATAATCAAATTTTCATTATATTAGAAAAAGGTTTATAAGAATATAGTCACAATAATTTTCTATAATTTTCCTTAGTCAATTTTTCTTGATTAATAAGTTTTTCTTTTTCAAAATCTACAACATAATTCTTTCTTCAACAATTAATACAGTAAATTAATAAGTAATATGCAAACATCTAGGAAGACACGAAGTAGAAAAATCTTTCAATAAAATTTTACAATGGGTTTTCAAACCCTACTTCAAAACCACTATTAAAATCCGAGACAATTTGTGAATACATGCAAATCCAAACCCTCTAAAACTTGCTACAATTCTTTTAATCCACTTTTAAATTTTCACTCCCAAAAATTTAAAATCATAGCTAAAATCTGAGACAATCTGTGAATGCATACAAATCCAAACTCTCAACAATTCTTTTGATCCAATTCCAACTTTTTCTCCCCAAAATTAGTGTAATTGCAAAATTAGCTCTAGATCTCTGATAAAGAGTTCTCCTTTGAATTGGGGCTCTGATTGTGCAATCACGAGAAGAAACTCACTGATCAATTACTATTTATTACGTTATTACCTTTTTACCTTTTCATGCACAATTCTTCTAGATATTTAATTACAAAATATCTTAATTTAAATAATTAGCTTTCTCTCTTTAATTAACTTTCAAAGCGTTTTTAGTAATATATTTATTAATTTAATTAATAACATTATTTAGAGTTTATTATTAAAATAAAACTCCTAAATAATTATCATTAAATTAATTAAATATAACTATGTCACAATTAGAACTATAACTTTATCTTTAAATTTTATTTTTTAATATTTTATTTTCCTCCAATTTATTAATTAGTGCAAGCACTAATTGAAGCATAGTTTAGTATTTAAATTAATAATAATCAAAGCTCATTGTTTAAATGCAACTCTAAATTAATTATTATCAAATAAATAATTATAATAAAGCAATATTAAATCTTTAATATTTTATTATTTTAATTTTTTTTTGGCCAATTTCTTAAATTAGATTTTTAAATTAAATCTTTAAACTGAAGTACATATTTAATTAATTTATAATTAATTAAATATCATCATATTCTAATTTCTCTTTAACCATTTTTCTAAATTGAGACTTCTAAATTAAGACTTTTAAATTAACGCACATATTTAATTAGTTTTTCAATTAATTAAATATTGACATGCTTTAATATTTTCTTTATAATCAAATAATATTTAATTCTATGATTAACTCAAATATTATAATTAAATTATTTACCAAATAAATCATATAGCAAAATTCACATAAAAGTAACATTACCAAAACTCAAAATGAAACAACACAGACAAAGATAAACTCACAGGTTTTAAAAATGATGGAAAGTCAATTATGAGTCCTCCTTACAAGATAAGTATTTAGGCTATGCCTGGGATTGGACCTGAACATTATCTCTCCATTCTTACCATTAAATTATTGTGATAGGGCACACTTATCCTAACAATTCAAGGAAGTCAATGCCCAGTACCTAAATTCTACATAAAAGATGAGCATGTACATGTATATAAATATATCTAAACTAAACAAGCAATGTCAGGTAGTGGTACATCATGTAGATCCCAACTAGCACATGACTATGACTCCCTCCCTTAACCACATCAAACATGATAAATAGAAAGATAAAATAGACACACATACCATACCCATGCAAGTATGGGCTAAGTACCAAAATAAGTATAAGTCAAATATCAAATGCGTAAATAAAATAATGCATTGTTATGAATATGAAGTAATCATCATTAAAGCATCATCTAACATTTCTATGAAAGAAATCACGTTTATTAACTACGAATCATTAAAGCACCATTAATGCACCAGTAACCATAATCATTAAACAACACATGAAATATAGTTAACTAAGTAATCATTGTTAATATATCTCTAGTATAAATTATGAAATAATATCGTTGAGACTAAGACATCCATGAAATAGGCATAAAAGAGTTTGGTAAATATAATAAAAAATAAATTATGGGTGGGCATTACAAATGGAAAACTTATTTTAAGACTAATGAAGATTTGTATGAGTGGTTAGCTATGCCCTTTTGTCTAACTAATGCACCTAGTACTTTCATGAGACTGATGAATGAAGTTTTAAATAAATTCTTGAGTAGATTTGTGATTGTATATCTTGATAACATTTTGATATTCAATAAAAGTAAAGAAGAGCATCTTGAACATATCAGACAAGTACTACAAAAGTTGAAAGAAGAAAAGTTGTTGATTAATTTGAAGAAATGTTCATTCATGAAAGAAGAGATTGTGTATCTTGGTTTTTCTATTTCAGATAATGATTTCAAGATGGATCCTAAAAAGGTAAGAGTTATTCTTGATTGGCATACACTAGAGAATGTGGGAGAGGTAAGATCATTTCATGGATTTGCAATTCTTTATAGGAAGTTTATTTTGAATTTTAGTTCTATTTGTAATGCTCTAACTAAAAATATGAGAGAAGATAAAATGGATTTAAAATGGATACATGGAGCACAAATTAGTTTTGAAAACATTAAAACAAAAGATTGCAGAATTTCCTACACTTGATTTACCTAATTTCAAGAAAGTTTTTCAAGTTGAATGTGATGCTAGTAAGAGTGCAATAGGAGCTATTTTGAGTTAGGAAAGAAGACCTATAGATTTCTTGAGTGAGAAGTTGAATGATTCTATAAAAAAAAATTAGTTTATGATCAAGAATTTTATGCTATTGTTCAAGCTTTGAAGAAATGGAGACATTATTTGATATCTAAATATGTTTTATTGTATACTAACCATAAAACTTTGTAGTATTTGGAAAGCCAGAATAAACTAAATTAGAGACATATGAAGTGGGTTGAGTTCTTGTAGAATTTTTCCTTTTCATTGAAGCATAAAAGTGGACAGTTAAACAAAGTTGTTGATGCCTTGAGTCAAAGAAAAAAATTGCTAACAAAGATGAGATTTGAGGTACTTGGTTTGGATGGCTTGAAACATTTGTATGAAATTGATCTTGATTTTACATAACCTTGGAGAGCTTGTAAGGAGAAAATAATGATCAATAAGTGTGTTGATTATCTCATTAAGGAAGATATGTTGTTTAACAAAATTCAGTTATGCATACATAGAGGATCTATGAGAGATAACATAATGAAGGAAAAACGTAGCGGTGCACTTGCTAGACATTTTTGGATTGATAAAATAGTGAAACTAATTTGAGATAGATACTTTTGGCCATAAATTTATAAGGATGTTTAGAGAATGGTTAGAGGTTGCAAAACTTTTTAGACAACAAAAGGAACCAATTAGAATTTAGGATTGTATTCACCTTTGCCTATACCTAATAAGCCTTGGGAAGATATCAGTATGGATTTTGTTCCTAGGTTACCTAGAACTCATAGGGGTAATGATTCTATTATGGTGGTGGTTGAAAAAAAAAAATTAAATGGCTCATTTCATACCTTGTAAGAAAACATCTAATGCCTTACATGTACCTAAGTTATTCTTCAAGGAAGTGGTAAGATTGCCTAGTTTTTCTAAGACCATTATTTTAGATAGAGATAATAATTTTACTGGTTATTTTTGGAAGACACTCTAGAACAAGTTGAATATGGAATTAAAGTTTAGTTCTACCTTTAACCCTTAGAAAGATGGAAAAAATGAAGTTGTGAACATAAGCTTGGGTAATTTGCTAAGATGTTCTATTGGAGATAAGCCTGTAAACTGGGATTTAGTTTTGGCACAAGTAGAGTTTTCAAAAAATAATTATGTGAATGGGAGCACTAAGAAGACACCATTTGAGATTATTAGTATATTTCATCCTAAGGGAACCAAAGAATTGAAATATTTCCCTAGTAAGGCAAGAAGAAGTGTTAAAGCTGAGGACTATGCAATTTTCATAAGAGCTTTACATGATGAAGTAAAATGGAATTTGGAGGACAGTAATCTAAAATATAAACAAAGAGCACACAAGAGGAAGAGACATAAATCTTTGGAATTTGGAGATGAGTTTATGAGTCATTTGAAGAAGAATATATTTCTAATTGGTACCTACAACAAGTTAAAAATGAAGAATTTTGGTCCTTAAAGATTATGAAGGAATTTGACAGTGGAAGCGCTTATGAAGTAGAGTTATCAAAAGACATGGATATTTCACCCATATTCAATATTGCATATATCTTCAAGTACTTGAAATCAAATTATGAGTTGGAAGATAATCAAGATTATCCTAAGAAGTTGGGAGATGGTATTAAGAGGATCCTGAATAGAAAAATAACTAAGAGTACAAGAGGAAAAGACTACGTGAAATACCTAGTTCAATGAAAATACAAGCTAGTTGAAGATAGCTCATGGATTACACAAGCTAAGTTGGATCTCTACAATTCAGGTCAAAATATGAGGAATGCCTAATGTGGAAATTAGTTCTTTATTAACACCAAGTGTCTGATGAAAGATTATCGTGGGTCTTGGAGAAATCTTGCATCAACCCAAAAAATATTTCTTGTTTTTAGTACCAGTTTGTTTTTCATGAAATATTCATTGTTGGTTTTGGTTTCATGTTATGTGTAGTCATCATCATGTTGAGGACCTATCCTAGATCCTTGTCCTAAGTGTGTGAATTCTTATGTTAAATGATTCTTGAGTTTTGTGTTGTTCTTTGTAGTTTTATTTTCCTACTATTTTCACCTTGTGTAATATGTTGATCCATTTGGCATGGTTTTGATTTCTTACATGGCATCTTGCACAATTAGGAGTTGAATCATAACTCACACATGGACCTACCTTTAAGCATTTGAGATTTCATATGACTGCTGGTAAGAGTTTTTGTTTATTCTTGCAAGTATGGTCCTAAACTGTAACTAATGCTTGACTAGATGACTTGTGGCTTAAATGGATATAAAATAAGCTTGGTTAGATGTAGAGGAATAACAAGATAGATATGAGAGATAGTAAAAGATTGGAGATGCAAGATAAGACTCTAATTTTGTATACTTCTTGTTTTTTTTAAGGCCACAACTTGGAAGGCCTCACTATTGATAACAATTATTCAATTATATATTGTCATTAATGTTACACAAATGTTATACTCTTGCTGAGCATTGTCAGTTGGGACCAAGTTCAGAAGAGTCCAGTATTCGTCAAGCAAAATTTTAGAAGAAGAGAAGTTCAGGGATTTTGTTGGCCAAAGATGCTCTCCCACCAAGGATTGAATTCAAAATATTTAAACCCACCCAATGGTCACTTTCATGTTATATTTTGATTCCTAGGGTCACAACCAAATGGTATGGTCCCGATCCTATGATAGCTCATGTATCAAAGGATCGTCAGGTCAATCAAGTCATGATAAGATGTTATGAGGCTCTTGTTGGTTGAGTGGTTGGGTTATCATGACATCATAGATATTTGAGGGATCATAAGCCAAAGAAAATTCTTTCTTGATGTAATAATAGTAAGCGATTGTGAGATCATAGGTGTGGCAAGGACATCTTTTAAGACACAAACTGGAGGATTGGTGTAGTATTAGGTTGTCATAATATTAGAGACCTCATAAGAGCACAAGCCAAAAGGATGTATGTTTTGACACTGTGAGAGTCAACAATCATAGGATCGTAGGGTTGACTTCCCAAATTATCGAGGCTATGAAGGGAAATGTTGGTCATATGATCTTAGAGTCATAAGGTTCCAAGAATAACCAAGGATGCCTTCCAAGGTCACAAAAAAGGATAGTTAAACCATGATCGTAGGGTCACAAGGGTCATTTCCATAGTTGTTGATATCATGATGGACTATGATCATAATATCATGAAGGTCAAATCAACCGTGTCTATGAAATTGCAAGGGGACAATAATGGTATTACGACCTTCCCCCAGGGGTGTTATCATGCCATCATTCTACCATGAGATCGTAGGACTTGTTGTTGTTGAAGGATCGTAAAGAGAATGAAGGATGGGTGATCATAAGATCATAGAAGTCAAGGTTATGAAAAAAAGGTGACATGAAGGGTTTTGACCATAGTTAACACTCATAGGATCATAAGTTTCAATTTTGACCAAAAATATATAGGGAGTTTTCACCTGCCATGCTAGAAAAGAAGGAGTTCTTGACCAATCAGGTAGCAGGAAGAGTACATAGTGATAGTTGAATACGGTTGACATGTGCTTTCCTATCTAATTTAGCAAGTTGATAATAGGGGAAGTAGCTCTTTAATGATAAACCTAATATTTTTGATCTCCTACAAAAACTTTCGTTATTCCCCACACTTGATAAGTGAAAAAGATCACTCCATCACTACTTGTTGATCCATTTACTCAATTAGAAGATTAATGGCCATCATTCCTATCCTCTCAATAATTTTTTGGTGGATAAGTGATCTTCTCACATCTAGATTTGCATTGTGATTAGATCTTTTCTAGTTTTTATAGTAATTATTCTCTGCAAATTTGAATGTACTTGTTGAGTTTCATCTTAGGGTGGAAGCCATCTAAGTTATGCTTGCACTAGAAAAGAAGATCTTGTAATCTTTCTTAGTTTTAGACCTTCTCTATTTATATGGTATTTCCCTAGCATACTACTATAAATTCCCTATTTTGCCTCTGAACTATATGACATCTTGTCTTATCTCTTTCAGCCACCAATATACTGTGCAAGCTTTGTTTACCTCTCTTCGATGTACTTTGGATATCTATAACCTACATTTTTGTATCTCTTTTGACCTATGAATGATAAGAAGTCAAGCTCTTCTTCCTCATGTCACTCACTTGGTTGTTTGATCTATACATGGTTAATGGATTAAAACAAGTTTGAATCTATATATCTTTGGATTGTCATGATAATTTTACTATACATATATGGGTAGAGATTGGTCTGAGCATCCTATTTTGCTGCATCACCTCCTTAGACTAGATTAGGTAGTTGTTTTCATGTTTTCCTTCTCCCTTTTCTCTTCAAGTGTAGTTTAAGTGCATCGTGATAGTAGAGAAAGTTAGCCTTCTCTAGAGACTCAAACTCATAGTTCAAGTCCCATAGCTTGGAGGTTGTTTCCATGTTTCACAAGGTTGTCCTTAGGTAAAAACTTTGGACCAGTGTGCAAACTTTAGTGACAACAATTTTTGGCACACCCGGTGGGACTATCATATTAAACATTCTAAGTTCACTGGTGTCAAAGAAAGATTTCATGTTCATGTTGAGGAGATAGTACTACCTTCAGTATTAAAGCCTTCAAGAGGCTCATTTGTTCAAAGTACTTGATGACTCCAAGCTTCAAGAACACCTAGCTTCCAGACCAAGTTTGTGTGATATATGCCCAAAGTTGATAAAAGGACATCTTCTAGAGGTAAGTTCCAATACAAAGAGTTTTCATTTTCTAATCCAAGAAGAAAGGCTAGGGTATCTCTATCATGAGTTAGAAGTGCAGCAATAACACATACCCTTGTCAAATCCATCTCCATTCCTCTTATTGTTAGATCTCAACCTAGAATACCATCTACTCATATCAATAGACCACTTTCTTACATGGTTAGATCTCATGCCTTCACCACCTTTAATGGTGGAAGTCCTCTCCTATTATCCCAAAAGCATGACATACCAGTATCAGCTCTTAAAAGTATACCTAAGTTTACTAGTGAAACCTCCATCTCCCCCTTAGAACACATCCAAGAGGTTGCAAATGTTTGTAATATACACAAAATATCTGAAGATGATGTTGTTATTAGGCTGTTGGCTTCATCTTTGAATGGGAAAGCATTACTATAGTATAGGGGATTGCCACATAACTCTATAGTTAATTGGGATGGTTTAGGAGTAGCCCTATGCAATCATTTTGAAGATAAAAGAGATCACCTATCACTTTTAGAATAGCTGACAACTATCAAGAAGGCACCCCATGAATGTATGACTAATTTTAATTATAGATTTCAAAAGACATGGGACAAAATATCTACTACAGTGAAGCCTTCTCTTGGTACTGCATTCTTGTATTACCTTAGGGCCTTCAATAGTTATATTGCTACCACTCTGCAATCTATGGGAGGGGATACTCTACCAAATGCTTATGAGGTTGCAATAAGAGTAGAAAATATCTTAATACAAGGAGGAAAGCTAGCTTCATGTCCCCTAATGACTTTCTTCCCAGACATGCCTAATAATCAACCTGCTTTAGCCCCTATTCATAGTTCCTCTATAAGTCAGCCTCTTGTTGTGGTCCCAATAGCCTCCACATCCTCTAATAAATTTGATAGGATTAATGCCATGATGCATAAAATATTGTAGAATGTAGATAGGAGGATGCAAGATCTAGAAAGGAAGATGGAGGACAATAGTGCAGTAGTGCAAAAAATGGGCAATGAGTTGGTGACTATGAAGAGGCAACAATCTCAAAATAATAAGCCTCTCCAACTCCAAAGTCAATGTCCCATACATGGTAGACTCCCAAGCCAAATTCATGTCCCCTATAATCATAATAGACCTATCAACCACCCTCACAATTAGAATATATCTATTGACCACCCCTAGACTATGAACACCAACCTAAATCGGGCTTTAGTCCCTCAGAACAATCGTGCCAAAGATCAAGACTTATGCCCTTCTTGTAACTATGCCTATAGATATTGTATGTGTCAAAAGGTAGAATCTTACTTGGCATTAACTATACCAGAGTGAGCATTTTCTCAGTAACACAATGCTAATCAACCTACTGATACTTTTTAGCAAGAAGGTTGTTCTTTCATGAACTACCTAGTGGAAAAGCATTGTAATGTAAACTAGGATTCTTGTGCTTACAATACTAGGAGCAAGAGAAGAGATGTTGAAAATGTTACTCCTCCTCCTCATAATAAAGCTTCAACATCAAGTACAATTCCTCATGTACAAATAGTTTCCTAGCAACACACTGCTAGTTAGCCTATTAATGCTTCTTAGCAGCAAAGGAAAAATGATGGTAGAGGAGATGTGAATGACCCTCGAGTTGTTCTATCTCAAACTTATACATCTAAAGTTTCTACTAAGAGATTTAATGCATCTTTTAGCATGATAGATCAAATGAAGAAGACCAATGTAAACATTTCTATGTGGGATGTTGTGGCTATCATACCATCACAAAAGAGGCTGCTACAGTAGGAGTTGGAAAGCATTGAACTTAAAGATCAATCACCTAGCATGGAGAATGTTGTGAGTTTGGTGCAACCATCAAAAGAGGTAGAAACAAGTAAAAAGGTTAGACTTCCTCCATTTTATTTTTCTCTAGTTATAGGAGATAAGGAGATAAACTAGTCCACAACTGCATGATTGATTTAGGGGCTATTAGTTCAGTAATGCCCAAGTGTGTTGTTGATATCCTATGAATGAAATATGAATCTATTGTTAAGGATTTATTATAGTTAGATGGTAGTACTGTCAAAACTATAGGAATCCTTAGGAATGTTGAAATGGCCTTACATGCAGGCCCTGGTTGTATTCTAGTTCAAGATATATCAATTTGTGAGGTTAAATCAAACTTTTCTATTTGTCTTTCAAGAGATTTCACCACCCAAATAGGTGGTTACATATCCTCTGACTGGTCATACATGTTTCTTAGAACAAGGTATGGAACTAAAGCTTTGATCATACCAGAACCATTAGCCCTCTATCATATTGAGTTGTACACTCCTAAACTTGTTAATATGAACTACACCATCTTAGAGATAGATGAGAATGACACATCAAATGAGCCTTCCACTTCTCTAGCAGAGATACCAGATTTCTTTTGAGATGAATGGGATAATGTATATTAGTTTGATCCTATATTAGAAACCTTAGAAATAGGCCTTAGCACTTATTGTATATTAGAAAAGGATGCTCTCATTCCCAACCTAATGAAGATCAAAGAAAATGGTGATGGATTATGGAGCATGTACTTTTATGGATCTAGGAATAAAAATGGATTAGGGGTTGGTGTGATGTTGGTTTCTCCTACACTAGAAAGGTACTACTTCACATTTAGGCTTCAATTCAGTTATACCAATAATGTGGCTGAGTATGAGGCATTAATTTGAGGTCTCTTACTTTCTCAAGAAAGAGGAATTTAAATCTTAACTGTGTATGGATATAGCGAGCTAGTGGTTAATCAGGTGAGAAATCAAAATATCATGAAGAATGGTTTGCTCAAGTCTTATAAACATAGAGTATGGGATTTTCTTGAAAGTTTCAATGCATTTAATATTCAAAGAACCCCTAGAAAAGGAAATACACATGCTAATAGACTTGCAGTAGTGGGTGTGTCTTATGATGTCCCAAGGAGCCTTGAAGATGAGAAGAGATAGAAGATTAAAGTGATTGTTAGGCCTATTGTCCCTGATCATAATATCAATTGACAGGTCTTTGAATCCGATGCACAAATTTTAAGTTTCTCATAGAATGAAGCAAATTTCTTAGATAGAAATCAGTCAAGATTGCATAACCGCTATGATGATCAAATTATCAGCCTCAGCTCCAATAGATTGCCTAAGGGTATCATTACCTTAGAGAGTGTCTTCAATATTGATGACTAAGCAAGGGATAGAAGCATGAACCTTGCTACAATCATATGCTAGTTGTACTTGTTGACGGAAGGATGCTAAACATGGGGAAGGTTTGTTCTAAAACTAAACAAGAAATTTCCGTTCATCTATGTCAAGAATTTAATGATGTATTTGCTTGGACATATGATGATTTAAAGGGTTTTGACCCAAGTCTATTTCAACATACCATAGATTTAGTTGATAATGTCAAACCTATTAGGCAAAAGCAGAGGCTAGTGAATCCCAAGATTGAGCCATTAATGAGAAAAGAGCTATCCAAATTGATTGAGGCCAATATCATTTCTCCTATTAAGCATTCCTCTTGGGTGGCAAACTTTGTCCCTATTATGAAGAAGAGTGGAGAAATCAGACTATGTGTGGACTTTAGGGATCTTAACCAAGCCTCCCTTAAAGATCATCATCCCTTCCCTTCCATGGAATAGATATTGTCTAAGGTTAGTGGTTCAGAGAGATTCTCTTTCTTGGCTGGATTCTTTGGTTATAACCAAGTGTTAGTCAAAGAGGTTGATAGATATAAGACTACTTTCACCACCAAATGGGGCACCTATGCCTATAGTAAAATACCTTTTGGACCAACAAATGCAAGTGCCACATTTCAAAAGGCGATGGAGATGGCCTTCAAAAACATGATTGAAAGGTTTGTGTTAGTCTACCTTGATGATATTGATGAGATACATTTATGTCCTAAATTATACCCTTATTTATCCCTCCTATTTTCTTTCATTTCCATTTCTATATTCCCTTTTTATACCACTTTCCCATTTTAAGTTGCATATATTTCAATATATATAAGTAATATTTATTTTAGTTTCTAGATAAAATATGTAAATAATATTTGATTTTATTTTACTAGAATATATTGGGCCAAGCAAATTATTATTTCATGTGGAGGATAAATCTAAAGATGTGATGACATATAAGAAAATTCAATATTATTTATTTATGGCTAAAATCAAGGAGAACATTGTGTCTAAAATCAAGGAGCAAATAATGGTCAAAATCAAAGGCAATATTGTTTGCTAAAAATATGATGGAATAAGATTTCAACATGTAATATCCCAATTTATTACTATTTCTACATCACCATGCATGATTTTCAAAATTAAACATGTCACATTCCATTTACTCAAATAAATAATGCCAATTTTAAGTAAAATGGTAGACCAAGGAGTTTTGAACCCGCAACCTCACTCTTACAACTACAACATTCTTACGATTGGGTTGTGCATGATTTTTGATAATTATAATATATTATTTCAAAATCAATGTTGTTCCTATATTTATGGTCAATCCAAATGATTCTATTTGCTACAGAGTGCAAGATAGAAATCAGTTCTGAATGTAATGACTCCTATTTGTAAGGAAAATGGGGGGTCAGTGGCAGTGTTGATCTCTGTGTTGCTTCCATCACCCAATGCATGGATGGTTTCCCACATATTTTCCATTGGAGATATCGTGTGCTACAAAGATTGCAAAACTATTTTAGTCTTTCTCATGTAACCGAAAAAATTATTATTTTGTATTTGTGGCTATCTTCCAACTCAATGTAACTATGTAGTTAAATGTTGTGTATATATAAGTAGCATAATGAAGGCTCAAGATGAACAACTCTATATTCTTTCTCAAAAAATTTAAAAAACTATCGATTGTGTTGATCAATCCAGCATTCAATTCTTTTTATCTCACCACCTGATGAACTGAGGAGGGGGCCCACTTATTGGAATGTCTGGTGCATTTCTTAGAATTTTTTATTTCATTCTAGTGCATTTTCTGATTTTTATTTCAGTTTAGTATGTTTGTGTTTCATTAATATAAAGTATTATTTGAATTAATAATTGCTTTGATTATTTTTCTTATCAGTTTGTAATCTTATTTGCATTGAATGATAGCATTACTAATGTTTTACCATATTTTTCATTTTCTCAATAGAAATAGCTGTATTAATATTGCTACTAGAAATATGTTTTCATTTTTTATGTTTTTATTGTCCAAATTATTTTAGTAAGTTCCAATTGAGCTCCTATCATAGCAAGTGACAGTTCCTATCGCAATTTTATTTTAGTTTTTGATAGCTTCACTTTCACATGTTTTAGCTGCATCCATAGTCACTCAAATCACAACTAACACCCCTTGATGGCATACTTCTCGAACACCTTTCCCAAGCTTACACTCTCAGATTGACACGAATAGACTAGCTGAACTTCATCATAAATTGTTAATTATTTCTTGATTATTTGCCCTAGTGTTGGCCTATCATTTTGGCGTCATTGGTGGGGAAAGGTATCAAAGGCATGTTAGCTTGATGAGTTCAGTTAGGAACAATGCACTAGGATGAAATCTTTTGCAATTGCTAGCCTTGCTTAAGTAATTAATCTTAATTTGCATTGTGTAAGTCATATAGATGCATTTCTTTAGATTTTGAAAGTAGGCATTAGAAATTAGATTTAATTTTATATTATCACTAGTTATTGTGAGTTATTGTTATAGAAAAGAAGCTATTTTGGAGAAAAAATGTTTAAAATGATGCATTTACAATGTTGTTCGAGTACATCAACTTTGGGTGAAAATTATATTAAAAATACAAAATCTGAAGGGAACACAAGAGTCAAAATGTGCTTGGCATTGGGGGTGTTGCCTCTCAACCTCGCCACCTTGGGTGCTACTGTAGGACCCTACAAGGGGTGTTTCCTCTTGACCCCACTAGTGGTTGCCACCCCTAGACCCCTGCTTTCAAATTTAAAAACAAAATAAGAAACTGGTAGGGAAATTGCATGAACCAAAGGTGATTTTTTTATACCCTCTCTACCTAATGAATGCAACTTAAAAAATCTTGATCTTCCATTATCTTAGGTATGCAAGAATTCTATATATATATATATATGTTTGAACACAAGCAAATCATTGATGAATTCTTAGAACAATGTGATTTTTAGGATGACAATTTAACCACTCATTGTTCTAATTGCTACAGGAAAGATGACCAATGCATATGTCTAAACAACCAAGAGCATATTATACATGAAGTACAAGATATCTGTGAACCTTTCCATGATAAGGATGAAAGTGAACGATTCTTCCTTCTAGTACTCCATTTCAAATATTGATGCAAGAAGATCAAGGTATGCATTATGTTGGTAACATATATTGTCACTCTATTTCATTACAAAGCCAACATATTTCTTCAAAACATACTTCTTCACCTAGTATGCACAATGAATGTAATCATGCATGCTCACAACAACCTGTATATTCCTCTTCTATTCCACCACATTCATCCTTACCATCTATTTTCATCCTCCTTATTCCCACAATTATTACGATCCCATTCACATCATATTCTACCCATTCCACCATATCCACTAAAGGCAACTATAATTCCTCATAAAACACTTCATAATAAGGTGGTTAATAGTAAATATAAACTTTCATGGATCCCTTTACCATCTAACGATATGCTTAAAATTGATAAATCAACACTGGAATGTATTAATGCATATAAGGAATGTGATTTTGGTTTAATTTAATTAGAAGAACAATATCATTTACTGAATTATAATTACCTTTGTTCTTCTATTCCACTTAATGAATTCCAAATACCCACAAATGAGCCCATACTTCAAATTGCATCCATTTTAATTATTGGACTCATAAATATGTGTGATAGTATTAATCATGCACTAAGTTATTTTAAACCACGTACATTCCATAGTCTACAAAAATGTTGCCAGATCCTCTAAGATCAATATTTTAATTTTGTACCTATGCATATTGCTCCTTGGAGGCCTATGGTTAAATTGTGTATTTCTCACATACTTGTTGATTTAGGACCAATAATTGATTAAGCACAATTATAAGGGATTCTATGCATTAATGGAGAATATGTTAAAATTGGATGATTCCTCATTGTTGATTCTTTCCATAGTCTTAAAATGACAAAATAAACTATAGATGATTCATTTATTTAACAAGGATCAAAGTATTAAAATCCATATATTCTTCATTCTTGGTTCTTGTATCTTACATTGATCATTCATTGATAACAAGTACTAAATACATTCATTGATTCCTTGGATAATTCAAATTCCCTATGCTTTTATAACCTACAATTAATTTGGGAGTACATCCATTGAATTATTGAAATATTTTATTTATCTATCATTCAAAAAGGCTCACAAAATTCTAATGATGTGTTACTCTCTCTTGAGTTGCCTAATTTCTTTGGTTATCCTAACAATTTCATGATCTTGTCGCATGAAGTTAAGTTGGGGGGGAATCCCACCAATTTTGTGGTGCTCTGATAATTTCTAATAAAGATTCATTGATTGTTTCATTGGTACTTTTTAGCAAACTTAACCATGTGACATCTAAACAATTCAAGTTATGTATTATTATGTTGATTGACATTGGTATAATCATTGTAATCATATTCTTTTGTTTTTATCAAGTATTTATTTATATTAATGACTCTATATAACATTTGTCTAAATGCATTACTCACTTAATGGTAGGGTTATTAATTAGATAAAATTGCTTTACTATTCTTGATATGCTTGGTTTCAAGAATATGGTTATGGTTCTATTGTTTTGCTGAAGTATAATACTAGTTGAAGTTATTTTTCGCATTACATAACACATTGTGTTAGCTATGTTAACATTGTGTGGGCCTGCAAGCTAACATATCTATTTCACTTGTGCTTCACTATTCAAGATCAAATGCAAATTTTGGTATAAGGTGTTCATTAACTTGAAATGAGATTTCCTTTCTTTGGTTATTTCTCACATGGAAGAAAATATACAACTGGGTCTACGAGATCCATGCATAATGTGCTACTATTTTGATGAGCTACAGTGGTACAATGTGGAAATACTTTGTCCTCAAGATATGTCTTCTCCTCTCTAAAGTTTTACAGACACATTAGAGACTATAGTTGCTATTTCACTTCACCACCTTGTCTTTGATAATGAAGGTATTAATTTCATGAAATGAACTTGTTCATCAAAAGGATTGGATAGCATAACTTCATGCTAGGTGATCATGGTTGTCATTATAGGAGAACTATGTCTTGTGAGTGATTCTTTTACCTTAGTGTGCTAGTGTGTTCCAAATTTCTCCAAGAAGATTTTTGATTCACTATTGTGAGATACATGGATCAAGGTTGACCTGTGAAGTGTTTCAATATTCCCAAGTTTGTGGATATTATTTAGTCATCATTCCAAGTTTATTATGCAATCAAGTTTCAATAGTGTCTTCTGTGAGGTCATGGACAAAACTCAAGTTTTGGATGGTATCATTTTTCATCATCCATGTGAGCATTTCTTGTTCTTTGGTCATTCTATGCAGTTATTGAAAATGAAAAATGAAAAAAATTGAAAAAAATGAAAAGAGAGAGAGAGAGAGAGAGAGAGAGAGAGAGAGAAATAAAATAAAATAAAAGATCCAACAATGAAAACCTTCGGGTGTTGTTGGCTAGTTAATATCTGAAAACTAGGTTCTGGTGGATATTAATTGCAAAATAAATTATTAGTGGTGAAAATTATTTTTACAGCGCCATTAAGTAGTGAGTGATTGAAAACTGGCTTGCCAATAGTCACTTGTCATTATCAAAGATCAAAAAAAAATGAACATAGAAAAAATGTTATAATTGGTGCTCTTGGTTTTTCTACTAATCATTCTTTTTAGGAACACTCATTGGCTTCTATGATTCTGGGCACCTCCCATAGCTCACTCTTGAAGCTCTTATTTCATGTTCTCATCAACACTTTGTAGTCTCTATCCCATGCTTCAATTTGATGATGGTGTCTCCTCGCATTGCAATCCCTAGTACTATTTTCAGTTCCTTCTAGTGGTATGCTCTTTGATTATTTGTAGTTCTTTGATGTCATTTTCAATTCCTTGTTGCTGATTCATCATTTATGCTACTAAGATGCTCTTCTTTCCAGTCTGGGCCTCTCTAGATAGCCTATTGGTAAACCAATCAATTTTATTTTTCCTTATTTTATATGTTAACATTATTTATATTGCTTTTTATATTTGATCATTATGCAACACCCCTTCCCTATCCTCTCCTTGTTTCCCATGGATGGTCAACCTTTAAGTTGGGGGGAAGAATGTTATCCTATTATCTTCCATCCATCACCCTTAATAATTCCATCACACTATCCATTATATCCATCATACAATAGCCTTTTCTTTGTCTCTTATCTCTCATATTTCACCCCTTTAAACTCCTCTTGTGAAAATTGAGATAAAAAAATTCCTATATGTAACCTTGTGGACCATGATGCTATAAATGAAAATAAAAGAGGAAAGAAAAACAAATGATGAAAAATTCAAGGATGTATCAGTATTGGATATAGAAAATTTCAAAAATAACCAAGCATGTCATATGAAGCAAAGAAAGTGCTTTGTGTTCCTATATGAGTTATCATGGTTGAGGGTGGAGACAAAGCCAAATTGGTAAACCCAACATGCTTCTAGCTCACACCAAAATCATCTTGATCATATTGGTTGCACGAGGATGTGCAAAATGCTAAGTTGTGGGGAATGACGAGATACATTTATGTCCTAAATTATACCCTTATTTATTCCTCCTATTTTCTTTCATTTCTATTTCTTTATTCCCTTTTTCTACCACTTTCTCATTTTAAGTTACATATATTTCAACATATATAAGTAATATTTATTTTAGTTTTTAGATATAATATTTGATTGTATTTTACTAGAATATATTGGGCCAAGAAAATTATTAATTCATGTGGAGGATAAATCTAAATATGTGATGACATATAAGCAAATTCAATATTATTTATTTATGGCTAGAATCAAGGAGAACATTGTGGCTAAAATCAAGGAGCAGATAATGGTTAGAATCAAAAGCAATATTGTGTGCTAAAAATATGATGGAATGAGACTTCAACATGAAATCTCTTAATTTATTACTATTTCTACTACACCATGCATGATTTTCAAAATTAAACATGTCACATTCCATTTACTCAAATAAACAATGCCAATTTTAAGTAAAATGGTAGACCAAGGAATTTTGAACTGGTAACCTCACTTTTATGCAACATTTTTACCATTGGGTTGGGCGTGATTTTTTATAATCATAATATATTATTTCAAAATAGATCAACATCATTCCTATATTTATGGCCAATCCAAATGATTCTATTTGCTACAGAGTGCAAGATAGAAATCAATTCTGAATGTAACAACTCCTATTTGTGAGGAAAATGGAGGGTCATTGGTAGTGTTGATCTCCATGTTGCTTCCATCACCCAATGCATGGATGGTTTCCAACATATTTTACATTGGAGATATCACATGCTATAACGATTGCAAAACTATTTTAGTTTTTTCTCATGTAACTGACAGAATTATTGTTTTGTATTTATGGTTATCTTCTAACTCAATGTAACTATGTAGTTAAACATTGTGTATATATAAGCAGCATAATGAAGGCTCAAGATGAACAACTCTGTATTCTTTCTCAAAAATAAGAAAAACTATTGATTGTGTGGATCAGTCTAGTGTTCAACATATTTTCTCTCACTGCCTGATGAATTGAGGAGCGGGGTCACTTCTTGGAACATCTAGTGCATTTCCTGCAGTTTGCTATTTCATTCTGGTGTATTTTTTTATTTTTATTTTAGTGTAGTATGTTTGTGTATCATTAATATAAATTATTGTTTGAATTGATAATTTCTTTGATTATTGTTTTCTTATCAGTTTGTAATCTGATTTGCATCGAATAATAGGATTACTAATGTTTTGTCATATTTTTCATTCACTCAATAGAAATAATTGAATTGTTATTATTGCTATAAAGACATTTTCATTTATAGTGTTTTTATTGTCCAAATTATTTCAGTAAGTTTCAATCAAGCTCCTATCATAGGAAGTGACAATTCTTGTCGTAGTTTTATTTTAGTTTTCCATAGGCTCACTTTCATTTGTTTTAGCTACATCCATAATCACTTAAATCACAACTAATACCCCTTGATTGCATATTGCTCGGACACATTTTGCAAGCTTATGCTCTCGAATTGACATGAATAGACTAGTTGAACTTCATCATAAATTGTTAATTATTTATTAATTATTTTCCCTAGTGTTGGCCTATTAGATAGCACAATGTATTAAAAGAATGTTGCAGATCATTTTGGTTATCTCAGACAAGTATTTATAAGATGTAGAGAGTATGGAGTATCTTTGAATCCAAGAAAGTGTGTCTTTGCCACTAATCAAGGGAAATTATTAGGACATGTTGTATCTAAGGATGGTCTAACCATTGATCCAGAAATAACAAAAGCAATACTTGCACTTTTCCTCCCTAGTCACAAGAAATGTCTGCAAAGTTTTTTAGGTAGAATAAATTTTGTGAGGAGATTTATTACTAACTTAGCTACCATGGTGAAACCTCTTGCAGCTATCCTTAAAAATAATATGGTCTTTTCATGGACCAAGGAAGGGAAGGCAAGTTTTGAATAGATCAAAGCAGCCATAGCCTCAGCCCCTACTCTCATCAATCCAAATTTTGATAAGGATTTCATTCTTTACACCTTAGGAGGTAAGTCAAGTATTTCTATTATTTTGACTCAATTGAATAATAAGAGTGAAGAATAGTCTATTGCTTTCTTTAGTGAAGGACTGAAGGAGTATGAAGATAAATATAGCTATGTGGAGAAGAAAGCCCTTGCAGTCATAATATCTTTAAATAAATTCAGACATCTTCTATCCTACAATAGCATCCACTTATTGGTCCCTCATGCAAGTGTTAAAGATTTCCTATTGAGCGAAGATATTAGTGAGAAAAGAGCAAGTTGGATCACTAAGGTGATGGAGTATGATGTGGACATCCTTATCACTAGACTGGTAAGAGGGAAGGGACTATTGGGAACTCTCCTTTTATGCTAGTATATGGTAGAGAAGCAAGGCTTCTTATCTCATTAGAGTTTCCTGCTCTTGAGCTAGCTCATTAGTTGGAACTAATTGAAAATGACACTATGTCTATAAGAATGGTAGAACTGATGGAGCTAGACGAGAAGAGACATCAAGCAATATAGACCTTGGAAGCATATCAACAATAGGTGAAGAAAAACTTTGATAAAAAAGATAAGGTTAGAAATTTCAAAGAAGGTGATCTTGTTCTCAAATGGGATGTAGACAGAGAAAAAGTAGGGAGAGACTCAAAATTTCATACCTTATGGAGTGGTCCCTATGTGATTATCAGTTGTAAACAAGCTAATGCTTTCCAGTTAAGCAAACTTGATGTTGAAATTCTACCTATTCCAATAAATGGAATATATGTTAAACCCTATTTCTGAGAAAAGATAATGTTTCTTATGCATAGTTAGGGTACTTTCTTCTTCTTTTTTCCTATTTTCCAAGAAGTATCAAGCATATGTTTTGTCATAGAGAGTTTTGGTTCCAGATTTGTACAGTTGAAGAGGTAGATGGGCATATTTTATGGCACAGAATGTAGCAAAAGTGACAAATTTGATGAGTTTTCATGATTTTAGAGACTCCATAGCCCAATGGATCTTTTAATGGTCATTGGTCATATTCCAAGTAGAATTGAATCACCCTTAAATAACCAAAAATGTTGGCCAAAGGTGCCCTCCCACCAAGGATTGAATTCAAAATATTTAAACCCACCCAATGGTCACTTTCATGTAAAATTTCAATTCTTGGGGCCAAGACCAAATGGTATGGTCTCAAACTTATGATAGCTCATGTGTCAAAGGATTGTCAGGTGAATCAAGCTATGATAGGATGCACAAGCCTCCTATTGGTAGAGTGATCAAGATGTCATTACATCATAGATAGTTGAGGGATCATAAGCAAAAGAAAGGTCTTTCCCAATGTTATGACAGTAAGCGATCGTGAGATTGTAGGTGTTGCAAGGACATCTTTAGATGATACAAAGTGGAGGATTGGCATAGTGTCAAGTTTTTGTAATATCAGAGATCTCATAAGATCATGAGCTAAAAGGATGTGTATTTTGACACTATGAGAGTCAATGATCATAGGATTACGAGGTTGACTTCCTAAGTTGTCGAGGCTATGAAGGGGAAGGTTGGTTGTATGACCTTAGAGTCATAAGGTTGCAAGCATAAGAAAGGATGCCTCCCAAGGTTATAACAAAGCATAGTTAAACCATGATCATAGGATTGCAAGGGTTATTGCCATAGCTGCCAATATCACAATGGACTATGATTGTAATATTGTGAAGGTTAGATCAACTATGTTTGTGACATTAAAAGGGGAGAATAATGGTATCATGACCTTATGATAGGGGTTTTATCATGCCATCATTTTTTCGTGAGATCATAGGACTTGTTGTTATTGAAGGATAATAAAGAGAATGAAGGATGAGCTCAATCCTATGAGGTATGGGAAATCATAAGATTGTAGAAGTCAAGGTTATGAACAAAAGGTGACATGAAGGGTTTTGACCATAGTTAATGCTTGTAGGATCGTAAGTTTTAGTGTTGACCAAAAATCTACAGGGAGTTTTCACCTACCAAGTTGGAAATGGAGGAGTTCCTGACCAATCAATTAGCAGGAAGAGTACAGAGTAATAGTTGAATATTGTTGACCTGTGCTTTCCTATCTAATTTAGCAAGTTGATGATAGAGGAAGTAGCTCTTTGATGATAAACTTGATCTTTTCAATCTCCTGCAGCTACTTTTGTCATTCCTCGGGCCTGATAAATGCAAAAGATCACTCCATCATCCTCTGTTGATCCATCTACTCAGTCAAAAGATTAATGGTCATTGCTCCTCTTCTCTTGGTGATTATTTGGTGGATAAGTGATCTTCTCATGTCTAGATTTGCAATGTGATCAGATCTTTTCAAATTTTTGTAGTAATTATTCTCATCAAATTTGAATGCAATTGTTGAGTTTCATCTTATGGTGGAAGCTATCTAAGTTATGCTTACACTATAAAAGCATATTTGTAATCTTTCTTAGGGATAGACCTTTTCTATTTCTTTGGAATCACCCTAGCATACTACTATAAATTCCCTCTTTTTCCTCTAAATTATATGACATCCTATCTTATCTCTTTCAACCACCAGTGTACTATGCAAGCTTTATCTACCTCTCTTTGATGTGTTGTGGATATCTATAAGCTATATTTCTATATCTCTTTTGGCCAATGAATGATAAGAAGTGAAGCTCTTTTTCCTTGTGTCACTCATTTGGTTGTCTAATTTGTATGTGGCTAATGGATTAAAGAAAGTCTGAATTTGTATATCTTTGGATTGTCACGATAATTGTACTATGCATATATGGGCAGTGATTGGTCTAAACATCCTATTTTGATGCATCACCTCCTTAGACTAGATTAGGTTGTTATTTTCATGTTTCCTTCTCTCTTTTCTCTTCAAGTGTAGTTTAAGTGCATCCAGATAGAAAAGGAAGCTTGCCTTCTCTAGAGACTCAACCTCATAGTTCAAGTCCCACAACTTGGAGGTTGTTTCCATGTTTCACAAGGTTGTCCTTAGGCTTTAGACCAAGGTGCAAACTTTAGTGATAAAAAATTCCTATACAAACTAAGTTGGGTCAGTTACCAAAGGAATTCAGTATAAATTGTGTCGGGTCAATTACCAAGAAATTCAATGGTTACCAAGTGACCTAGTTTTAGGCAACCTTCAAAAGATTAATTTTATCCATTTTTTGGTTTAAGCAATCTGACTTAGTGGATGTTATTTTTTTTCTTGAAATTTCATTCAAGTTTACTTGACATTGGCTTTCATATATATGAAAGGTCAAGTTGTGAATTGAAGATGAGGAAGTGGTGAAGATGATAAGAGTGAAAAGAGAAGGATATTTGATTAAGAGAAGGGTATCCAAGGAGTTATAAATAATATTTTGATCAAGGAGGATCTAGAGGATAAGTTACAATAGTGATTTTAATATGAAATCCATTTGCTTCATAAATTAGGTCAATCATTGTTACTCTCTAACAATTGTAGTAGTGAAGAAATCTCTTAACAGAGTTGACTCAACAGTGATTTTTTAAATACTCTAACTAGGTGGCATTTCTAGATTGAAGTTTCTTAAGAACTCTAACAAGGCTACTCCTAATAGGGTGATTTAAATCCTTTAACAAGGTCACACCTAATAGTGTGTTTTTTAACCTTTAATAGGGTTGGCTCCTAATAGGGCTCACTTCAAAAGAGTGAAAAGTTGTAACTAGTTGCATTGGTGGTTTTCCCAAGTTGGGTTTCCATGTTAAATCTTGGTGTCTCATGTGATCATGTTATTTTAATATTGCTTTATCTTTCTATAACTAAGTTACTAAAGGTTAATACACATTAATATATCAGATTGCTTTGTTAACCGAGTTATAGTGAATATCTAGTTCTAATCGAGTTGTGAGTTTAAAGGAAGTTTGTATTGACATTTAAGGGATTTAGAATTATTTTATTGGTAACTAATTCACTCCTCACCTCTTTGTTACTCTTCTTAAATTTCCAAAAATTAGGATCAGAGTTGTTGGTGCTTGCAGAAAAGGTTTCAAGGACTTAAGGTAAAGATCAAGATGTCTTATAGAAGAGAGATTCCCAAGTTGAATAGAGAAAACTTTGAAGCATGGAAGGAATTCATCAGGCTACATTTGGGAACCATTGGAGATACATGCCTAAAATTCTTAGAGAACCATTATGTGTCACCTCCTAATCCTTTGACTATGGATCAGATGTTAGATTAAAAAAATCACAACACAATGATGATTGGCATTGCTTCTGCTCCCAATTATGTTGGGTTTGATGAAGTCAAAGATTTTCCTACTACTCATGAAATGTGGAACAAACTACAAAAAAATCTATGGAGGAGATGACAATGTGAGGAGAGTCGAAGAAGAAAGTTTAAAAGGTCAATTTGATTAGATGAAGATGTGAGAAGATGAAAACATTGCAAAATACAATGAGAGAATCAAAGCAAGCATGAGTGCAATCAGAGCCTCGTGAGGAAAAATAGAAGATGAAATAGTAGTTAGGAAGGTATTAAGAACTCTTCTTCCTATTTATAAAATTAGAGTATTAGCTATTTAAGAGATGAGATGTTATCCCAAAAGTGATATAACTATGGATGCACTGGTGGGAAAATGAATAGCTTTTCAGTTAGATAACTTTGATAACTATCTTCTTGGATCTCACAACATAGAATCAACATTCAAAGAAAAACTAAACCTTGGTAGAAAGGGAGGAAACTCAAAAGACAAAAAATTTGATAGTGAAGAAGATGAATAATCTGATGATGATCTTTAAGCCATTGAAGCCCTAATTGCAAGGAGGTTACCAAAAGGAAAAGGTAAATATAAAGGAAAAATTCTATTGATTTTTTTTTCTTATAAAGAAGTTGGTCACATTGTTGCAAGGAGTCCCAATAAGGAAAGTAAAGATGATAGAAAATCCAGCAAGTTTAATGGCCAAAAAGATTTCAAAAGCTACAAAAATGACAAAGACAAAGGTAAATATTGCTAAAGATTATAATAGTGATAATGAAGATAAAATGGCATATATTGCTATTAAAGATGAATCAGATGATGAGGATAATGAAAAGATGGCACTTATTTCTCATGTTAGCAAGAATGACACATGGATAATAGATCGTGGTTGTTCTCATCACATGACTAGTGATAAAACTAAGTTTGAACACTTGGAGCACTATGAGGTGGAAGTGTTAAATTTGGAAACAATGAACCATTTTCTATGAAGGGAAAAGATTGCATTGCATTGACTAATTAAATTAGATGTGATAATGCCTACTAGGTTGAAGGACTAACATAATCTTCTAAGTCTAGCATATCTTAACAACATTGGATTCAAGGTAGAATACATGAATGGGAAGGCTAGGATTCTGGATGGTAAAGGAAACCCAGTTGGTGTAATGCTATAAAACTTAGTATGCTATGAACATTAATAACTCTCTTAACATCAAAAATTGAATAAAATAACAACACTTATGATAAGACAAAAGGTGAACACCATAGAGGAGAGGAAGAAAAACAAAAAATGGTAAGCTCCTTGAGTGCAACCTGTGATGACATAGGTATGTCCTGATATGGATTGATGTGTGTTGTGGGTTTGTTATCAAGAATAGAGATGAGTGGGGGATTCAACAATGGATGTGTAGGTGGATTTTAACATGGCAATGGTGTAAATGGATATGTTGTAGTGGTTAGTGGGGCATTATAAGTTTACATTGGTAGATGATAGATTGTGAGAGGGGAAGGGCCCAATTTATAGGCTAAGGGGTAGTGAGATGGAAAGTCAAGATGTGAGGATGGAGGGAAGGTGAGGAAGGGATAGGATGTAATGAGAGGAGAGAACATGGATTGTGATTCTTCAAAGTTCTAGCCTTGTGACAAGTGTCACAAGGGGATTGGGTAGTCAAAATGGAGGGTCAAGGGGAGTAATGAGGGAGGAAGAGTGTGTAAGAGGGATGTAAGAGGCATTAACGGCATGATAGAGCCATTAATATTCTTGGATAGGGATGGAAGATAATAAGGGAGACCATTGACTTTGGATAGGATTAGCAAGTCTTAACCCTTGCTTAAATTTGTGCACATGTTTAGGAGAGGGATTAGGCTTAGCTTAGAAAGGGGGTTAGGAGGTAAGTGGCTTAGCTTTGATGGGATGGGCTAGTTAGGTGGCTAAGTGAGATTAGTATGGGTGAATGGATTGGATTAGGGGTAAAGATAGGGTTTAGGAATGTTTTAGGGGTTTAGGATGATTTATTAAATAATTTATTTATTAAATGGGGGATATGAGATTAAATTAAATAGATTTGGACATTTATTTAATTTAATAGAGGAAAGGGGATTTAATTGATAAATTGATTTTGGGTTATCATTCAATTTTATCAATTGGACTATAGTTAACTAAATTAAAATAATTAACTAGGGGATGATGATTAATTATGTCACAAATATTTAATCAATAATTTTCTAGAAGATGACTAAATAAGAATACATAATGGTGTAATCAAATTTAGGTGTCTGCATTTTTCCTCTCTCTGACATGGTTGAGGGGCAACACTATTTCAAAGAAGTACAAATATAAACGACGTGAAGAAGATTTTTAAAGCAACATGGTTTCCATAGTCTCAAGTAGAAGAGGAGAGAATTGACTACATAATGCCCCCTCAAGAAGGTGGTAGGGAGAGAAGATGAAACTTGGTGACTTACTGAAAAGTTATAATAGGGTCATGAGAGTAGGGGGATGTAGAAGGCCAAAAAGAGTGTTAAAAAGACAATTATATTGTAAAAGTAATAGGGCAGGAGGAAAAGATGGGTGTGGGAGGGGTTAGAGAAGGAAAAAGGGTGTCATAGGGGGTCTATAAGGGAGTTTAGGAGGGGTAGAAAGGGTCATTTTCTCTCATACTAACATTGATATTTTGTTGTTTGGAGCTCTAAGTTGGACGATGCAATGGTTGCACAGGGATGACCAAAGTATCAGGAAAATGTGGTACGGCAAGTACAAGTGCGATGGACACTAGACTGAGTGGTAGGGTCAAAAAATGTTATCTTTTTATTTACGCATTTCATTTGATAGTGTTCCTGCAGTTTAGAAATCGCATTCTCATAAGCATGGGTCAGTGGGATCGCTTTAGGAATTGGCAAGACTGCAATCCTGCAAAATCATCTAAGGGTAGGGGTAAAAGTATGAATCAAAAGCTATTTTAGTGAGATCATGAATTTATCAAGTAGTTATCATGAGAATTCAAATTCACCTACTATTTTAGGCAAGCTAGTTATTTCACAACTGAAAATGCATTCCTTTTTGTGGGAACGCAATCTCACAGGGAAGGGTGGTTGTAAGAGTAGGTCAATACAGGAATAGGGAAAAGTTGACCAATAGGGGTAAAGGATCAGGTGTGTTCTTGAGTATGTTGGGGTGGTGGGAATGCAAGGGTGTACTTGGGATGGTAAGAAAGAAAGTTAGGGTTTCTATAAGGGGGAAATGGTTAAAAAGTGATCCCACCATAAAATGTAATAGTGGGAAAGTAGGGGATAATCTCTCATGAGAATGCTCAAGCGAGAACACTAGGAAAGGGTAAACTACAATTTTAGTGGAAAAAAGGGGGTAGTGGGTTAACATGGTTATATTGTGTGGGAAGAGAAAAGGAAAACTGATGTTAGTGTTTGTTTGGCTTGAATACAGTGGTCATCAGATGCTTTGGTGTTGTGAGAGTGACATGCAGCTCTACTACATGCCAGAGAGTAGTTTACTCCCATAGACTAGGTGAGGATTGATGGTATTGGACTAGGATATTTGGCCAGATTACCTCACACACGGACATACATGGTGATGGTCATAGCTTTATACAAGTGATGGTACAGTGAGACAGGCACATTCCACCTATCGATAGGGGAGATAACAATGACCCTCAAGGATGTGTACAAGATCTTTTGCTCACCTGTACATAGGATTCCAGTGATAGCTAGTAGGGAGATATCTAGAGAGGTGGTGGTACAGTGACTAATGGGGCCCAAAGTCTAATATCACATCCAGAGTGGCCAGTTTCCTCTAGATGACCACTTAGATCAGGTAGTAGTGGAGAGGAGGATCTTTTTTTTTTGTGCGAGCTAGTGTTAGGGTACATTACCCCAAATACTGGTGGTATAGGAGTAATGTTGGCATTGATACTGACCATCATGCAGATTGTGGATGATAGAGTCCCTATGGCATGGGGGTTACTGATGCTAGTGGAGCTATACTATGACCTTCATCAGATTGTATACCAGGGTGTAGAGCATCAAGTGAGGAGTGTGGGATTTATGACATTATTATAGGTGTGGGCCTAAGAGGACATTACAACTTTTTGGCTAATTAGGTAGAGGGAGAGGTAGGGAGAGGAGTCAGTTGTGTATAATTGGGGTGATCCTCTCACCTATAACCACACAGAGGAGGTGGATTACTGGCAAGTCTAGCTAGATGAGATTTGGATTGTCACATGGAGGCCATATGTGGGTCTTCAGCCATCGGTAGAGGAGGGGCAGCATTTTTCATACACCATTTCACCATGTTTCATTTTTGGGCAATGGGAGTATATCGTAGAGCAGTACTGGCTAGATAGGGCCTTATGAAAGTTTGGATGGCCATAGGTCACCCCAGGGGAGTTGAACTAGTATTAGCACATGACGTGAGAGCTAGTTACTATTTTTGGGCAAGCACTTTAGGGGAGGGGTTGCTATAGGCATGGGGAGACTTAGCACCATAGGATTGGGATTGGTTTAGGGTTGTAGAAGATGCAGGCTCGACTCAGGAGTACTGGGATTGGTTTGAGCATCTTAGGCTAGTAGGTCAAGCTCGGGTTACCATAGTAGCAATAGTTTTAAGAGAGATCACCTGAGCGGCGAGGTAGGGAAAATATGTAGCCAAAGGGTTATGGTAGTGGGCAGAGGTAGTGGTACAGGAGGAGGTGACATTGAGATAGAGGTAGAGGGTTGTGAGGGAGGAGAGACAGGAGGATGCTAGCCCTTAGCCAAAGAGGGGAGAGGACAAGGAGGAGGAGGAGAGGAGACCATAGTAGGAGGGTGGATAGGAGCCACAAGGTCTAGTAGGTGGAGGTGGATCATCCTTGGGGGGAGGGGATGATGGATAGGCAGGAAAGTACATGTCCCTGCAGTAGGCACATGAGGTAACTAGCCAACTACTACAAGATATTCAATGAAAGAGATATCAACTCAAGATAGAGTGGGATCAGCTTTGGCATGAGTGTGATGTGGCACAGGGCCAAGTTGACAGAGTAGAGGTAGAGCTAGGGACACTATAGATGGAGATAGGGTGGTTGGAGGGGAGGTTGGAGGTGATGGCCTTGGAGAGGTAGAGATTGGAGGGGAAGATGGACATAATCTAGGAGGAGAGCGATAGGTTGGTGGTAGAGGTGGCTACACTAAGGGAACATATGGAGGTAGGAGGAGAATTAGAGGAGATGGAGGATTTGTAGAGAGATCAGGTTTTTACTGTGGGAGATACCATGCAACTATGCCAATAGATCAAGTAGAGCATTATAGATGGACAACACAGTCAGGCATAGTTGGCACTCATAAAGGTATGCATGGAGGGGGAGAGAGTGGATGGAGCACTGGGGACTCGTAGAGGATTGGTGGGTCTTAGTGCATAGGGTAGAGCCACAGGATAGAGTAAAGCCAAAGGCAAGATAAGGGGATAGGTGGGAGTAGGGATGACGCAAAGAGCTTAGGTACTAGAGGGGGACGAATGAGGCCACCACCACCACCACCAGTAGTAGTGTTGGGTGTTGAGAGGGACCCTTCAGAGTCTCATGGCAAGGAAGTGATGGAGGAGGATGAGGAGGAGTAGTGATATGCAAAATTTTGGCATAGTATTTTTGGATGTATTTTTGTGGGCACAGACTTGATGTATTGGTATGGGCATTTATTGTATATGGAGACTGGATTTTTGGACTATGATTGGCTTTGGTATTTATTTATTTTTTTGGGATGGGTGGTGTATTCTTTATTCTTTGTGGGTGTGATGTATATAGATATGATCATTCTTTTGGGGGTGGATATGGATGTACTGATTATTTCTGTCATGTGATGTGATGATGTGGATGTTTGTATGAGATGCATGTGGGTAGATGTAGGAGATATACTAACATGTTTTTATGTAGGATGTGATGTTTTTATGAGATGTGTGATGTTACTAACACTTTTTGATGTAGGATGTGATATTGTGATGATGAGATGTATGATAGTCATGATGGTACTGACGTGTTTGTGATGTAGGAAGCGATGTTTTGATGATAGATGTTGGAGTAGATTATGGTGATGTTTATGATAGCTTAAAAAGTGGAAATGACTCTAAGATATGATGATGGACAAAACAATCTTTAACTTTATGATGAGAAAAATAAATAGAATGGACTTTTTAAATTATGAAATAGAAGAAAATGATAAAATGAATATAAACTAGGATGATGAAATATGATAAAATGAGCTTAAACTTGTGATATTGAAACAACATTAAAATGATTGTAAAATTTATGATGATGAAATAGGATAAAAATGAACTAAAAGCTATGATGATTTAAAATGAATTTAAAACTATGATGATGAAATACGATAAAATAAACTTAAACTATGATGAGGAAATAAGATAAAATGAACGTAAACTATGATGATGAAATGGGATAAAATGAGATTTAAACTATGATGATGAAACAAGATAAAATGAATTGAAAACTATGATGATGAAACATGATAACATGAACTTAAATGATGATGATGAAAATGAGCCTAACATTTATGATTCTTAAGGTTATGATAATGACAATGAACCTAATGTTTAGGATAGGGAAAGTGAATCAAGAGATTCTAATAATAGAGGTGATCTAAAGCTGTGACAATGAAAAGATGACCTAAGAATGAACTTAAAGATTAGGATGAGTTAAAATGATAAGAGACATGGGGTTTCAAGAATTAAGATGATGAAAAAGATGACTAAAGATAAGAAAAGAGACTATGGGAATGCACAGAGAGATGAGTGCATATGAAATACAAGTAAAGTGATAGGGAAATGTATGTGGTTGGTAGGGAGGTGGTGTAGCATATCACTAATTGACTGTGACCTTGGTCTGGAGGTGGAAATAACCTGCACAACTTTAACCAAAAAAGGTATAGGAGACTCAAGGAGATGGGATTGGGTAGGAGATTGGGATGAAATGAAGAGGTGATGATGTGGTAGAATGGATGCATGAAGGAATGGGTGGGTAAATAGGATAAGTGTGTATGGTAAGATAAGAATGTGTTGGATATGGGTAGTATGGAAGTATGAAAAAGAGGGATGAGTGAGCAGTTTTCTTTATGGGACAAAACGATGAGGGTGGTGGGATACGCTTGAAGATTGAGGGTGGGGTACTTCATAAAGAAGTACCACTATGTAGCATGAGAACTTTATTTGATATAGGAATATTAGGGATATACGAAGGTTACTAATAATATCAAGACCTTTACCCCAATATTACATAGGACTAACTTGAACAAGCATGTAAGAATTGCCCCAGCATCACACAAGTCCCAAAGAAATTAGCATGGAAATGATGTTGGGTGATCCACAAGCAAATGATATTTCCCAATTGCATCATGTGATCACAAATGAAAACATATTTGGAATATGTAAGGGTCATATCCACCTAACTCACAAGCAAAAAAAGACCTTGATCAAAACCTTGCTTTCGAATTACCCCTAGTCATAGCACACCATGATATAACAAATTGTGGTGACCGTGAGGAGGGAACAACTAAATTACTTGGAAAAGATCTATTTGAAAAACCCACAAAAAAACAAAAAAAAAAACAATATTAGAAGAAAGAATAAATGTGTGAAAAAGTAACCTTTTGCCAAAGAGATTGAGAAGACTGGATGCTAATGGGCCAAAAGGTAGAATTAGGGTGAATGCATCTTGCAAGAAACAACCTATTGGTAGTATATCTAGATTATGACAAAGGTAGCAACTAGAACTTTGCTTCAGACAATGCAAGGATTTTTCTGTAGGGTTCAAAAAAGTGATGTGTTTGCTAAGGAGCATGCAATGTATGGCATAAAAGGGGAACATCAAGAATGTACAAACATGTTGACGGTTTGGATATATTTGGTAAAATGTGGTAGTGGGTTTATACATGATGGGAAAAGTTCAGGATAAGGAGGTAGCATGATGGATATAGTACTTTCATTTTTACAAGGCTATGATACATGGATATGTTACAAGGGATAAAATACAACTGTTATGGTACATATGGTAAGGTATAGGGGTAGGATAAATGTGAAAACCATGGTAGATACACTATTCCAATGGATTTTCCAAGCTAAGGGATAATGGTAATATGTCATGATTTTTGGGAGTGCGGGGATGGAATCCTTCGTTCACCTTTGGAAAATGGGAACATGGGTGATGAGATGTGGAGGAGTGATGGGGGATGTGTAGGTCATTGATAGTAAATAATTAAGCTAAGTATGCATGGTGCCTTTTTGCTAGGTTTTCACCAAGGTACCTATCAAGGCACTTGATTTGCCATTTTTTCACCATTGGACACTTATTTTTGTTTACTATTTTCCTCTTCTTCTTCTTCTTTTTGTGGCAGGATACACTAAGGATCCTAGGCATAGAATTTCTTGAGATGAATGATGTTGGTGGGATCATTCAATATTTCATCTTCAAGTGTTGATAACTGATAGGTCCCTGAGTCAAAAGATGTTGTGACCATGTAAGGACCAAGCCATGTGGGCTCAAACTTGCCTTTCTTTTCTCGATCTGCTTGGACCTTCATGTTTTCTTTAAGGACCATTACTCCTTGAAATTTGCATGGATGGACCTTCCTGTTGAAGTTGCAACTGAGGTTATTTTGATAGACCATGAGATTTTCATAGGCCTATTGCCTTTTTTCATCAAGTAGGTCTAGCTAGGTGAGTCTAGCTAATTTGTAATCCTCATCTGATACCTAGCCCTGAAAAGAAATGCACAAGGATGGGAGTTCAACCTCAATAGGCAATACTACTTCAACACCATAGACCAAGGAGTATGGGGTTGTACCTATGGACATACAGAATGAGGTGGGGTAGGCCCATAGGGCAAGATTCATTTGTAAATGTCAATGATAGCTGGAATCATTGACAGCTTTCTTTAGGATTTTGAGGAGGGTTTTATTAGTTGCCTCAGCCTGACTATTACCTTGTGGGAAGTATGGGCTAGAAAAATGGTGATGGATATGAATTCTTCCATATTGAGGTTTTCAAAGTCACCTCCATGGTTAGTAAAAATGGTAGTTGGGACGCTGAAGCAACATATGATATGGTAGAGGATAAACTTGGAAACTTGAACTCCTATGGCGGTGATAAGTAGGACTGCCTCTACCCACTTAGTGAAGCAATCAATAGCAATGATTATCCACTTGTGTCCTTCTAAAGAGAGAGGTCCTATAACACCAACAATGGTCAAACCACTGCACACAAAAAGCCATGGCGGTGCAATAGGTTGAAGATTTTGAGCTGGGGCTCAAATCAGGTTTGTATGTTGCCAACAGGGTAGACAACATTTAGCAAAGTTGCAAGCGTCATGCTCGAAAGTAGGCCAATAGTATCCTGCATGAAGAATTTTCTTAGCTAGGACTATACCACTCATGTGAGCACCACAAAGTCTGGCGTATACCTCTTTGAGAGTCATTATAGCCTCATTTTGGTCTAAACACCAAGAGAGAGTTTCATGATAACCACGACAATATAGGATGTTAGCTATGATAGTGTATGGGATGCTCTGTGAATGAGGTTCTAGTGTTGCATTCATGTGAGATAGGGAGATATGATACCATTTAGTAGGTAAGCATGAATTTCATGGTGCCATGGGGATTGGGGACCAACCAAGATGCATACTCGTGTTGATTCATCATTCTCATTTTTAGGCTTGTGTAGCTACTCAACTAAGAATTCATACTATGTAGCCCCCTAAGGGATTTCCAAAAGTGAACCAATAGTAGCCATGGCATATGCAACCTTGTTTTGTAATCTAGGTATTTGTGTGAATTGGATTTGAGTAAAGTCTTGCTTCAATTGATCTACTAATTGTTTATAAGGTTGGAGCTTATCATCCTTAGTTTGATATTCATCCAAGACTTGCTTGGTAATAAGCTATGAATTTTTGAAGACCTACAGCTCTGTGATATTCCACTCAACTATTATTTTGAGCCCCGCAATAAGGGCTCCATACTCTGAAATGTTGTTGGTACACTAGAAATGGAGTTTAGAAGACTTAGGAATGTAATCCCCTTGAAAGGTGACCAAGATATACCAACTCCAAAACCATGGGATGTGTATGATCCATCAAAGTATAATTTCTAGGATGGTTGTTCCTCTATTAGGCAGAGGTGTTCATCTGGGAATTCCATAATGAGAGGGTGATCAGCAACCAAGGGTGCATTGACCAAGTGATTTGCTATAGCTTGACCTTTGATAGCTTTTATGTCAACATATTGGATGTTGAAATCACTTAAGGCATTACCCACTTGGCCAGACACCCTATGAGAATTGTGCATGACAACATATATTTTAATGGATTAATCTTGGATATTAGTTGCATAGTGTGGTTCAATATATAATGACGAAGCTTCTAAGTGGCAAAGACCATAACTAATAATTTTTCATTGGTGTGTAGTTGATCTTGTACCCAACTAGAGTATGACTGATGTAGTAAATAGCCCTCTCTTTTCCTTCATCATCAAGTTATGCTAGGAGAGCACCTAGTGTTATTGGGGTAGTTGTGATGTATACTACGAGTGGTCATCCCACAACTGGCAGAACCTAGATAGGTGGATTAGCCAAGTATTGCTTGATTAGTACAAAGTTACATTGTCAAATAGGATCCCACCTAAAATTTTGATCCTTTTTGAGAAAATGTGCAAATGGTTGACACTTATCAACTAGTTGGGAGATGAATCTTATGGCTAATTGTAGTTTCCCTTGGAGAGAGCAAAGTTATCTGAGTATCTTAGGAGGAGCCATATCCATGATGGCCTTGACTTTTTTAGTGTCAATATAAATACTACATCATGATACAATGAACCTTAGGAGCTTTCTAGAGGTGAAACCAAAGACACATTTCTTGGGGTTGAACATGAGATGATACTTGGCCAATCGATCAAACACTTCCTCAAGATGAGATAAGTGATCAAGGGTATTAAGTGACTTGACTAGAATATCATCTACATAGTCCTCAAGAGTTTTGTGGATGAGGTCATGGAAGCTAACCGTCATAGCATGATGATGAGTTGCCCTAGAATTCTTTAATCTAAAGGGAATCATGTTATAACAAAATTTCCCCCAATGGGTGGTAAATGTTGTCTTATGCTAATCTTCTTCTGCTATCTATATCTAATTGTATCCTAAGAAACCATCCATGAGTGAGAAGAGCTCATGGCTTGTGGTGGGATCAACAATCATGTCGATATTTGGCAGTGGGAAATCATGCTTTGGACAAGCTTTGTTGAGATCTTTGAAGTCTGTGCAAATCCTAATATCACCAAAAGGCTTTGTAATAGGTATTATATTGGATATCCATTCTGAATAGTCAATTGGTTGAATGATCTTTGCATCTAGGAGTTTTTCTAACTCCACTTTAACCAATAAAGACACTTTGGGATGCATCAAGCTTAGCCTTTGGATCCACGGCCAAGTGGTGTACCACTAACTTGGGGTCCAACCCTGGCATGTCTTGACAGGACCATGCAAAGTGATCAATATTTTCACAGAGGACTTCAATGAGAAGTTCTACTTGTTCAAGTGGTAGAGATGCAGCAATGTGTGTGATTTTAGGTTTCTCTATTAGACTGATATTGACCTATCTGGTTTCCTCTATCAAGACTGATGATATTTTGGGCTTGTGATCCTATGGGGGAAGGATGAAATCTCTATCCTCAGGTGCCTCAAAAATATTTTCACCATTGGATGCATCCTTTATTTTCTTTTCATTTTGTGAGTCATTCAATGGTTCTTCAGAAGAGTCTTCATCAGAGAATTCCTTTGCTTTTCTTTTTTTCTTTTTAGTTTCTTTTTTCTATTTAATTTTGTGACTCAAGATTTCCTCCTCCCCAAAGTAGCCTTTTGGGTCCAACTTGTAGACATATGATGATTGTGGTGGTGGCTTTTTATGCGGTGTTTCTACTCCTATGAATCTAAGGAGCACATGCTTTGTGGAGAATTCATCAACACGGATAACTCTTGGTTGGTCCTAGTCAATGAGTTTGAGATGAGCGAGTGGTAAGTCTAAAAGATTTAGGGATAGTTGCCAGAGCATAGAGGCTCCTAAGATAAGCTCATCAAGGAAGATATGGTCATAGGCTTTCTTTTCTACATCCTTAGGAATGTCTTCAACCTCAACGAGACTATTTTAGATGTTTATGAAGGCGTGGCCATATTTTGTCATGCCCCCAATTGTGAGGAGTCCATAACCTAAGCCTTTCTTTTTCTTTTCTTTATATGCTTCCATAGGTTGTCTAATGCTTGACTCCTTATGGCCTAGAGTACCTCCTTGATAATCTCATTACTTAGTAGCAAGGTGATGTGACGATGGGTATTTTTGTTTGAAGTGATCAAGAAGCTCTTTACTTTATGGAGGTGGATTCTTGTATAGCCATGTACTAATATCAGAAGTTATTTCCTCTCAGTCAAGGATACCTTTGGTAACAAATGTGGTAGGTCCAAGTTGCTTGAGCTAAGGGGTCATTTCTGGCTTTGGCCCCTAATATGTCAAGTGCCCTTGAGTATGTGGATCAAGTGGTAGAGCACCAACAACAAAAACATATAAAAGATCGTATTCTCTACAACCATGGTAGTTGATCTTAACCATGGAAAGGGTGGAGGCTAAAATGCTATCCAGATTGTGGTAGGTGCCAAACAAGCTAGCCAAGGTGTTGCCAATCTTGATTCTAGGATAATGGTTGGTGTATGAAGCTTCTACCGTATTGCAATAAGAAAAGGGTTCAAGATCTACGTGGATGGTTATCTCAATGCCATTATGCAAGAGCTTGATGCATTGATGATATGTGGATGGAATGACCTTCATGGCATGAATCCATGGTCGACCAAGGAGGATGTTGTATGGAAGGTTAAGATCAACTATGTGACAAACTATTTATTGAGTGGCTAGGCCAACTCTGAGAGGTAACAAGATGGTTCCTTCAGTGGTGCACTCTAAGTTTTCATATGCTTTTTGGTGATGACCTCATTGATGATATCTACCTTAGTGCATCCTACTTATTTGATGAATTTTGATGTACATAGATTCAAAGTCAATCCATTATCTATCATGACCCTTTTCACCGCAAAGTCAAAAACCATGATAGCTATGAGAAGTGGAAGTATATGATTGGGCTCAACAATTGAGATGTCAAAATTTTTGAAGGATAGAGCACATGATGTGGATAGATGGCCTACCAAGTTGCAAACTTCAGTGACATTGATGTTGGTAGGGATGCATGGCCCATGAAGAGCATTGTCAAGGATCTCTTGATAAAGTAGGCTTGTGTGTAAGAGATCCAAAGTGGAAATTTGAGCTGGCATGTTTCCAAGGTGTTCTAGGATGTTAGATTTTTGTCCTAATGGGGGTGGTCCTAATGGGGTAGATAAAGATGGTCCAGTTATGTTGAGTCAAGCTCTCCTAGTGGTGACCATGCATTGGGCTTATGGGCCTTTGATATTTATAACATTAATAAAAAATTCAATTTATGATATGCATTTGATTAGGTTTCCATAGTCCAAGTAGGTTGATGTATAGTTCTAAGACTTGCCTCTATTATCACCTTGTTTGTTTTGAGCATTGTCAATTTTGTTGTTGATAGGAATGTTTGCAGGGGCTTTGCCTATGGTTGTGTTGTGTGGAGGAAAAGCATTTTGATATATCAATAACCCTACATTTGGTGAGGCTTGTGCCCCCCACTATGATCTCATTTTGATCAATAAGGTCTTGGGCATAGTCCTTGATTTGCACGCATTTGAGGGTGGTATGTCCCTTAACATGATGGAATTTGCAAAACTTATTGTCCTTACACCAAGATGCCCTAGGCTAATTATGTTCTAAGGGTTTTGTCTGTGGGTGCCAAGTAAGGTTATCCTTGGCTAGTTTCTTGAAGATAGCATTAAGGGGTTCATCTAATGGGGTGTATACTTGAGGTTGCCTTTGTACGCATGGTTTTGATCCAGCTAAAAGTGTGATAGCATTGGTCTGATTTTGATGGCTGGGTACTTGGACATTGTGTTGATTGTTGTGTATAGGCAGTTGTTGATAGATTGGTGGTTGTTTTTGATAGGGTTGTTGTTGACAAAACATGGTGAGGGTGTTAGATGCCGCTCTGACGACATGAACATGTCAAGTGTCAGTGATGCCATCAATAACTATATTCTTATTTTTGTTCTATTATCATGGTTTTTCATTGCTTGGACTACAATCTTGGGTATTTTCCTTGTAAAGCTTGATGACATAATCTTTAATAAGCCCTTGCTCGAGTCCTATCCACTTTTCCTTAATGTCTTTGTATGTTTGTAAGAAATTCATAACCATGTCATGGGCAAGACTAGGATTTGTGTTGTTAATGAACATCTTGACAAGGTCGCATTTGGGGATGGTGCATGAGATCCAGGTTGTGAGAGTTTTCCATCATTGTAAGTATTCTACAAGGCTTTCTCCTCCTTTCTATTTGGTATGAGCCAAATCCACTATAGATAACTTGGTCTTGACCAAATGAGCATATTGAGCCACAAAGGCTTCAAAGAGATCAGAAAAAAAAATTAATTGTACCCTAGGGTATGTGGAAAAACCATTCAAGTTTTTGGAAAAAATCGCATGAGGAAAACATCATTATAGGTCACTTACTAACAGTGCATATAAAACTCTTTGACGTGGGTGACTAGATCAACTTTCTCCCTAAATTTATCAAATTTTTGGATTTCAAAATGTTTAGGAAAAGGTGTCATTGTAATGGTTTTGTCAAAATGGGTATGGACAATCATTTTAAAACTTGAAGATTTTTTATTATGTTCCATCTTTGAGAACTTTGAGAGCACTCATCATCTCTTCCCATTCAGAATTTATAAGTGGGATAACAAGTGCCCCTAATCTTGGTGCCCCCGATGTGAGGTAGGTAGAGGATGTTGTAGATTGATATGGAAAAACTTGGCTCCCATATGATGATGGTTGGAATATGGGTTGTGAGACTGTAGGGATGGATGTTATTGGTTGTTGTAGTGGAGTTTGGGCATACTGTTGCACCTGCTAGGTAGACTGTTGATGGGGAAATTGTAGGTAGACTGTTGATGGGGAAATTGTAGTCAGGAGATATCTGTATGGGGTTGATGCCTAGATAAATAATTCTGCATAGGTGCCTCGACATACTATTGGTATGATGATTGCAGCTAAAAAGGTGGTAGTGTGGATACTACATGGGCCATGTTCTATGAATGTATGCCTTTCACTTTAGAAAGCAACTAAGTGTTCACTAGTGCTAAATAATAGATATGGGGAAAGGGTGTTTATGGCTAGTTGTTGGGACTGAGGGATGATTTGGCTTTTTCCTAAGGGTGGTATAGAAAATTAGTTGGTAATGAGTGGTAACAAATAGACTTGAGGTAGAAGGGATGGATGTGATTGGGTCATAGGCATGGATGTAGTACTGAAGGGAACACTTGTGGTGGATCCTTGTGCCTAACCAAAATTCTAAGGTCCTACTAGAAGTGAGAGAGAGGTACTTTGGCTATTGACAAATGGATTGATAGTTATGTTGGGATGGAAGATGAAGTGCTCGACCCTAATGGAGGCATTCTTGTAGTGTACTAAGATGTAGATTGGATGTTTGTGGCATTAGTGAATGGATTGGATGTGATTTGTGATGGAAGTGAAAATGCAGTATTTCTAGGTGGAAAAGGAGTACATTATGAAATAGGGATAGGGATGATAGAAGTAAATTTAGATGGTATACTTGTAATTGGTTGGGATGTGGTGTGGACTAAGGGTTGAGTGATGATGGGTTGATTGCTTTGTGGAATAGGAACATTGACTTGGGTTGAAGGGATATTCAGGTCAGTTGGTTCTATTTGTGTTGGTTGGTATCTATCACTTGATAAAAAGAAGGGATCATAAGGGATAGAGGGCCTTACGGATGGTGGTTGCCATCCAAATAGAGGATGTGTAGGATATGTAATGTTGGAAAGTGGTGGTCTTCCAAAATCAAAGGCACCGACATTATCCCTTAAGAAATTTCCCATGATGGTCTCCCTATTGCGATCTATGATGGCATTAATAATGGTTGCATGGCCAAGTTGGTTTGTGAAAGTATCTATGTCTAGTGAAGAACCTAATTCTTCTAGAATTTGTGGTGGTGGATCTTGTGGTGCTATGGAGGCTATGAGGTATGGTTGTGTCCAAGTTGTACTACTACTAAGACCAAGATCCATGTTCTTCCATTTATTCTTACTGAAATGTGTGGTAGGTGGCATGAAATGATGACTTCCCTAAGGATAGAGTGCAAGATGTGGTGCAAAGGAAATATGGGAGCAAGTATACATAAGGAAGTGATTTGTCTAGATACAACTATGATGGAGAAACTTTCTAAGATGCAAAGAAGAATATGTGAAAATGATCCTACTAATACCTAGGGAATCAAAATGATATGGTGTTAAGTAAAAGAGAGTATGTTTACCTTATGTGTGAGCTTGAAATATGATGGTGATATCAACCCTAAGGTAGACTTATGACCTTTTGAAAGACAAATGAGGATCAAGTGTGTAGCCTAACCTTTTTCACAACGTGATGGGGGGCACAAATGAACAAGACAATTTATCCTAAGCAATGTTTAGTCTAAGGATAACTATGATAGTGTGATGGGTGGAAGCTTTTAGGGTAAACAATTATCAACAAGGTAACACCAAATGCTTAATTGAGGTATAGATAATGGATGGCACTTTGATCTATGGCATTTGTTTTGGATGAATTTTGAAAACTTAAGATTGATTACAAAGGAAGGGGATGAATCTACAAAATGTCTAACAAGAAGGAGGGGCTATATGAAAGACTAATCCTATGAGATGATAAGTGCATGGACCTAATTAAAGTAAGTAACACTAGAGTTATCGATAAGGCTTTGGTTGACACCATGTCTAAGAGATAAGCTCTAAATTTTGTATTCCCACTTAGTTTTTAGTACAACTTCAGCACTGTCTTTCTCAATTTGATATAGTTTAGCAATCCTTGGATTGGATGTAGGCCTCTTGCATTCTATTTCTATCTCTTTGTAAACTAGTATTTGTGGAAATTTGGCCTTTTTGAACTTGGTTTTGGGTGGGTCTAACATGAGATAACTCTACTAGTTTTATCACAACTATGGGTTTTAAGGTAGTGACTTCACTAAGTATACCTTTTTACCTTAGGTTGGAAAACATAAATTGGTTGGGTAGTAATTAGGCCTCAAAGAATGGTACTTTATAAAAAGGAAAAAATGGTTTGGTTTAAGATATAAGTGGTAAAGTGAGATAAAATAGGGCAATGGTTGTTGTGAATAGACTTGCTAACAATCCTTTCAACATAGTAAGGGTAAAGTTTCTTTGGAGATGGATGTTTTCGAGTGCTCACAAAGTGAATGTTTTACCAAAGGATGCAATGACAGATTTTTGTTTCTGAAAATAGTTGAAGCAAAGTTGACTATACCCAAAATTGTTGTGAATAGGCTTGCTAAAAATTTGTTGTGAGATAGAAAGTATAGTTTGTGTTTTGAGAAAAAAGGTAAAGTAAAACCAACTAGAATAAAGTTGTTGTGAATAGACTTGCTAACAACTATTTTGAGAGAATAAGGATAAGACTCTTTTGGACATGGTGTATTATGAGCCAACAGTCTCTCAAATGACAAAGCAACTTTGAGAGAGACAAACAGGTGATCTCTTTAGCAAAAGGATTTGATAGTAACCATAGAAATGTATATGTTCTACAAAAAAAGTTCACAAGCCTTTTGCACAAATAAGACAATGCAAACACACCCTTTATCCCTAAGGTCAAATTTGGTTACAATATATCATTCAATGGCCCACAACTTGATGTCTCCTAATTCTAGTGCAATATGTCCCTCTAATCGAAGAGGTGAGTAGATACAAGAGTTGATCAAAAAATGATACACATCAAAGAATCTTCAAGGCATAGAAAATAGAAGTCCCCCTTCTGCGGGGACAACGACTCTTGGAGATGAAACCCAAGTAGCCTTATGCCTCTACTAGGGGAGCACAATTGTGAGTAATCTTGAAGGATTTTATTTCCCTTGCACCATGAATTAACATACCAAGGATAAAATAATGATAACTAAATTGGGCTGTAAATAGGTCTATGGAGTCAGCCAATCAATTGTTACGTATGCAATCCACTTAAGGATCTATTCTGGACATGCCAAAATTGTAGGAAAGTTTTCTCACCTCAAGATACCCCCAAAAACACATTTCTCAAACTTTCCTAATAAAGTAAGAAATTTTACCCTTCCCCTCATTTTTATATTAGCCAAATTTTTACCAGTTTGAGCTTCTCACCAAAGGGGATGTGCTTCCCAGAGGTGGACGAACTCACTAGAAGCACTCCTAGATTGTCACAAATATCTTCCTAACAACTCTGGTACATGTTTCATGTATTTAAGGGTCTTTATTTGCAAAAGTAGAGAAGACAAAGATGTGCTAAAGGGCACAATCTCAAGACACACAAGGCACTTGGTTCATTTCTAATTTGGATGTTTTAGTGTATCTTAATAGCTAATTTGAAAACACGTGATTTTAACATACAATGTTTATTTCCAACTTACAATGATGGAAAACATAATAAATCACGTCAACAAAAGAAATTGAGTGTGAAAGCTTTGAAAAGGAGGGAATAAGGACAAGTTTCCTTAAGGCTTTCGAGATTGAGTGAATTTTTTTTAAGCCCCAAAGTTGAAGTATTTTCACATAATGTTCATTTGTACTTTACAATTAAATGTTCATTACATTGGTTCATTTTTAAGGCATAGCATTCAATATTTTGTTTTGTAATTATCTAAACAATCATTCCAATAAAAAATATTTGAAGATGTAAACATTCATTCCATTGAAAAATTAACAAGTTTTATTTTTGATGAGTATACTAATTAATCCTGTAAAAGAAACTATTAGTGTTCTAGTGTGTTATCCCTGCAACAAAAAATATTTTGAAATGAGGGCTAGTAGGTCAAATAGGTGAACCTGCGATTTTTAACCTACAATTCCATAGTGCAGGAAAACAATTGAAAAATGCAAGATTGTGGTGCATAAGACTGGTGAAAACTTAAGAAAAGTGGGTCATGAGAAGAAAAATCATAGAGCGATCATGTGTCAGTGCAATCCCACAAGTTTTTGGGGTGGCAATCCTGTTGAAAAGTGTATCTATGGGTTTGAGGGTGGAAGATAAAGTGGTATTTTAGGGCTCAGATATTTTGGTCAAGCATTCTCACATGTTTTTACAGTGATCCTGCTGATAAAAGCTTATGTTCCTACAGGATGATTGGTCTATAGGAATGTTAGGGAGTGGTTTTGATGCCACATGGTGAAGGAGGTTTAGGGTAAACACAATCTTGCCTTCGCGAATTTGCAATCCTATCGATCTATATTTATGAATTTGCAACCATGGGTTCACGAATAATGGGTGTTTGCAAGATGTTTGAATAAGAATATGATTAGGTGGTTGGGAGCATGCTTCCTAGTTGGGGATTTTGGTACTTACAAACAATGTTAAGAAACCAAATACCTACACAAGCAAGCACAATACATCAGTTTGGTTAGTGAACATAATAAGTGAAAAAAAACATGATTAGAATGTTCCAAATGTAGGGTCCCACTGGGCATGCCAAAATGTAATACTATAAAACTTAGTATGCTACGACCATTAATAACTATCTTAACATCCACAACTAAATAAAATAACAACACTTATGATAAGATAAAAGGTGAACACAATGGAGGAAGGCAAACCAAAAATGGTAAGCTCCTTGAGTGCAAACCTATGATGATGTAGGTATGTCCTGATATGGATTGATGTGTGCTCGGTTGTGCTCAAGCTTCAAGTAGTGGGTTTGTTATCAAGCATGGAGGTGATTAGAGGATTCAACAATAGATGTGTAGGTGGATTTTAACATGGCAATGGTGTAAATAGATATGTTGTAGTGGTTAGTGGGGCATTATAAATTTGCATTGGTAGATGATGGATTGTGAGAGGGGAAGGGCCCAATTTATAGGCTAAGGAGTAGTGAGATGGAAGGCCAGGATTGGAGCATGGAGGGGAGGTGAGGAAGGGCTAGGATATAATGAGAGGAGAGCATGTGGATTGTGCTTCTTCAAAGATCTATCCTTGTGACAAGTGTCACAAGGGGATTGCCTGGTCAAAATGGAGGTTCAAGGGAGTAATGAGGGAGGAAGATTGTGTAAAAGGGATGTAAGAGGCATTAATAAAATGTAAGAGCCATTAATGCTCTTAGATAGGGATGGAAGAGGACAAGGGATACCATTGACTTTGGCTAGGGTTAGCAAGTCTTAACCCTTGCTTAAAGTTGTGCACATGTTTGGGGGGGGGATTAGGCTTAGCTTAGAAAGGAAGTTAGGAGGTAAGTGCCTTAGCTTTGATGGGATGGGCTAGTTAGGTGGCTAAGTGAGATTAGTATGGATGAATGGGTTGGATTAGAGGTAAAGATAGGGTTTAGGGGTTTAGGATGATTTATTAAATGATTTATTTATTAAATGGGGTATGTGAGATTAAAATAAATAGATTTAGGGGATTTAATTGATAAATTGATTTTGGGTTATCATTTGATTTTATCAATTGGACTATAGTTAACTAAATTAATTAATTAACTAGGGGATAATGATTAATTAATTAATTAATTAATATTTAATCAATATTGTCCTAGAAAATGACTAAATAAGAATATCTAATGGTGTAATCAAATTTAGGTCTCTACAGTTGGAACTAGCAATCAGACAAAAGGTAATCTATTCTATCTTGATCTCACTAATAGTTCATGCTTCTTGGCACATGTAGAAGAAATTTGGTTATGACATAAAAGGATGTGTCATGTAAAATTTGATAATCCAGTTACTATAAGAAAGAATAGAAGAGTAAGAGGTATTCTAAATCTGAAGAAACCTAAAATGGCCATATGCAAACAATGTTAGATTGGAAAGATGGGTAAAACTAGCTTCAAAAGTAAGAATTTCATTATTGAAGAAGTCCTAGATCTAGTTCATATAGATCTTTGTGGACCAATAGGTACAGAGAGCTACACTAGAGAAAAACTCTTCATTTTGTTTGTTGATGATTATTTTAGGATGATGACAATAATGTACTTGAAGGATAAATATGAAGTTTTCAAAAATTCAAGTGGTATTTGGCTAGAGTTGAGAAAGAAATATGTAAGAAGTTAAAATGCTGAAGATCAAACAGAGGACAAGAGTTCATCTCTAATGAATTCAATGAGTTTTGCAATGAAAGAGGAATCAAAAGATAGGTATCTACACCTAGAACACCTCGGCAGAATGGCATAGCAGAAAGAAGAAATAGATCCACCATGGATTGTGTGAGAACACTGATGATAGAGAAAAATGTTGCAACCAAATACTGGAAGGAAGCAATCAGCACAATAATTCATACCTTGAATTGAGTTCAACTAAAGAAAGGTATAGATCAAACACCTTATGAATTGTGGTATGGCTATAAACCTAATGTTTGTTATTACAAAGTATTTGGAAGAAAATGTTATATCCTAAAAGATTCAAGGAAAGGAAATTTTGATGTGAAAAGTGATGAACGCATTTTCCTAGGATGCTCCACCAAGAGCAAAGCATATAAATATTTGAATCTTGCTACTCACAAGGTTATAGAAAGTAAACATGTAAAAATTAATGAGTTTGTAGAAAAGAATGAAGAACAAAGCAGTAAGGAACCTAAGGATTACAAAAACTTTGTCTACTTTGAACCTAATATTTTACCTAGCATTCAACAAGTTATCCCACCCAAGTCACCCAAGTCTGGAGTATCAACTGAGTTGCAACCAGTGCAACTCAAGTTAGAGTCAGTTTGAATGAAGTTTCAAATAGAGGAACCTAAGTCATAGTCTATCGGAACTGAGTCTTAGACAATAAAAACATAGCAAAATTTGCAAATTCAGAGAACCTTTGAGCATGGTGAACCAAGTGAATCTAATCTAGAATCTAGAAGTAAGATACTTGTACTTGTTATATAAGTCAAAAGACATCATGAACTTGAGAAAATTATTGGAGACTAGACAAGAGGAACAATGACAAGGAACAAACTAAAAGGTACATGTTTTCTTACTAAATTTGAACCTAGAACTATTAATGATGCATTAAAAAATAAAAGTTGGATAGAGGCAATGAATAAAGAGATTGAGAAAATTCAAAGGAATAAAACTTGGACTCTTGTTCCTAGACACAAGGATAAAAATGTAATTGGTACAAAGCGGATATTCTAAAACAAATTGAATGAAAATGAAAAGTATCAAGGAATAAGGCAAGGCTAGTGTACAAAGGATACACTCAAGAAGAAGGAACTCAAGACTATGGTCTATGGTACAAGAAAGGAGGGAACTTTGAGTTGAAATCCTTTACTAATGTTGATTGGGTTGGAAGAATTGATGACAAGAAAAGCACCAATGGAGGAGCATTCTTTCTTGGAAAGAGGTTAGTATCTTGGACAAATAAAAAGCACAATTGCATCTCTCAATATATAGTGCAGGTAGAATATGTTGTTGTAGCAATTAATTGCTCCAATATAATGTGGTTCAAGCAATTGTTATCAAGAAACTAGGAAGAAATCAAGGATCTAGTAATTATCTATTGTGATAACATAAGTGCAATCAATATATCTAAAAATCTAGTGATGCAAACCAAGACAAAACACATTGCAATCAAGTATCATTTTCTAAGAGAATTAATTCAAGATAAAGAGGTTAGATTTGAATATGTTAATACAAAGGAGCAAGTTGCTACCATATTTACAAAATGATTACTAAGGATGCATTTTTCTATCTAAGAAAAAAAGTTAGGGCTCATTCCTCTATCTGCTGCTCACTAGAGTATAGATTAGTGATGCATCAATCAAACTACTTTGAAGATCTATCAAATTGATTTGAAGACGTTAGAGCTCATTACATATGAATATGTACATCAGATACATTGTAAAATCACTACATCAAGTCTTTGGCATTTGATGTCAAAGAGGGAGAGAATCATGTCATATATTTTTCATATATTTATTAAGAGAGATTGGTATAATTAGAGAAGAATCAGAGGTAGTAATCTACAAGAGGGAGAACTTAATTTGGTGGAGTCTGAAGTTAAGATGGTAGAGGGAGAATCTCAGAGGGAGTTCTCATGGATGGATAGAGAATCATAATGAAACTAAGGATATCATAAAATCTTACAAATCCTTTGATTTCTCTTAGTTTACTTTCTTAATTACATGTTGTGTTTCCATCAATGCTAAAGAGGGAGATTGTTGATAACAATTATTCAATTGTGTATTGTCATTGATGTTACACAAGTGTTATACTCTTACCAATCATTTCCAATTGGGATTGAGTTTAGAAGACTCTAGTATTCACTAAGAAAATTTTTAGAAGTAGATAAGTTCAGGGATTCCTCTACAAATTGAGTCAGGTCATTTACCAAAGGCGTTCAGTGTAAACTGAGTTGGTCAATTACCAAGGAATTTTTGTGGTAACTGAGTGACCCAATTTTAGCTAACCTTCAACATATTAGTTTTATCCATTTGTTGGTTTATGCAAGCCAACTCAATGGATGTTATTTGTTTGTTTGAAAGGGTATTCAAGCATACTTGACATTGGGTTTTATACATATGAAAAGTCAAGTTGTGAATTGAAGATGAGGAAGTGGTGAAGATGATAAGATGTGAAAAGAGAAGGATATCTAATTAAGAGCAAAAAATCCAAGGAGCTACAAAGAATATTCTAATCAAGGAGGATCTAGAGGATAAGCTAGAATAGTGATCTGAATTTTTAATCTAGTTGCTTCATAAATCTGGTCAATCATTGTTACTCTCCAACAATTATAGCAATGAAGAAATCTCTTAACAAAGTTGACTTAACTATCATTTTCTAAATCCTCTAACTAGGTGGTGTATCTAGATTGAAGTGTCTTAAGACCTTTAACAAGGCCACTCCTAGCAGGGTGATTTAAATCCTTTAACAGGGTCACACCTAATAGCATGTTTTGTAACCTTTAATAGGGTTGGCTCCTAATAGGGCTCACTTCAGAAGAGTGAAAAGTTGTAACTAGTTGCATTGGTGGTTTTTCCAAGTTGGGTTTCCATGTTAAATCTTAGTGTCTCATGTGTTCATTTTATTTTCCTATTACTTTATCTTTCTTCAACTAAGTTACTAAAGGTTAATACACATTAATATATCAGATTGCTTTGTTAAATGAGTTACAGTGAATATCTAGTTCTGACCAAGCTGTGAGTTTAAAGGAAGTTTGTATTGACATCTAAGGGATTTGGAATTTTTTTATTGGTAACTAATTTGCCCCTCCCCTCTCAGTTAATCCTCTTATATTTCCAACACTCATAGCTACTCTTGTTGTGGTTATTCTTTATGAAAAGTTAAATAATTACATCGAAAAGATGTTGCATCTAGCCTTATGTTCTCTATGGATTCATTTGGTTTATGTATAGCTTCCATGTGTAACTCTTAGTAGGGGTAGACAGTAGCATTTTAGTTTATTCTACTTGTATTTTTCTCTCTTCTTGTACCTTCCTTGTGTCACGACCCATTGAAGCTTGGTGAGGGTCAAACCTTGAACATAAAAAGGAGGAGACCACCATATGTTCTATTGATTCAAGGAAAGTCCATCCTAGAATCCATCACCATCCCAACTCTCCAAATGCTTTTGACAAGAAAAGTACCTTAGATTTAAATTGGCTCTTTCATGAAAAGAAGGGTTTGAAAACTAATACCCTTCTAGGATAGCCTATTAATGAGAAAGCCAGAAGAAATGTGATGGGGCTGAAGAAATTTCTAGGCCTTTCTATGAGTTAAGGAAAAAATGACCCATTTGGCATAGTGATCCTATCCTTTTGTTTGAGTAGACAAGAGGCCCAGACCTCTAAAGTTCGTTGGTAGGTAGTAAAATTCCTAGGAAACTCTATAGAACCCATGATGATCGCCAAAATCTTGAAGTAATTATCTAAGGAGGTGTTCTAAATTCATATAAGAAGATCTATAAGGATCCCAATAAGAATAATATTATACATGAGTAACAAAAAGAACTTTGGAACAAATATAGAATTTACGTGTGAGAGAGAGAGGTTTCAAGCTTATTTTCAATTCTTGCAAGAAAAAAATTCCAATTTTAAGATCCATTGGATTAGCTTGGAAGACAAATATAATGCCTAAAAAATGGAAGACCTCCACATATTGAATCTATTGCCATCCAAACTATTGAAGCCAAGGAGGAGCTAGAAGGAAGGACTACTAATAGAAAAGGGTCTTGTGACATTGAATAGTCAACTTAAAAGAAAGGAAAAAAGTGTCTAGACACTAAAGAGACACTTTAACATTATCTTCATCCTCAATGAGAGTGAGGAATGAACCATGTGAAAAATACCTATTAACAGGTTGAGAAGGTGACTCCTATAGGGAAATTCCCCTAACATTGCAAAAAGAGATGGCTTTCAAGGGAAACCTCTAGCAAATGGGATGAAAAAAGGCCAAAATCTTGGGAATCAAGACCATTAATTATAATACAAGCAAAGGAGTCTCCAAAGAGAATCTAAACAAACTATATGAAACTGGGATAAAAGCCAAGGGCTTGAAGCATGGTTAAGATAAAAGGTCACTCAATGTGATCATAGGCTTTCACAAAATATATCTTGAGAAAAAGAGTTTCTTGGTTGGATATCCTACCCCATTCCATGTTGTCCCAAATAATAGTTATAGTACCTATAATATAAAGAGATTTGATAAAACTAGTCTTCTTAGGGAAACCAAAATAAGTAGGATATAACAAATTTTAATAGCAAGAGCCTTGCTAATGATCTCATAAGAGATATTTGGCAAGGTAATTGGTCTCCAATTGTAGATATCCTTAGGTTCTCATGCTTTAGGAATAAATTTAATATTGCCTCTATGAATAATTTCTCTCAGGGATTGGGAATGAAAGGCCTCAAGGTAGACCTTATGGAGGCTAGGACTAACAAAATCCCAAAGAAATTTTTAAAATTCACAAGGGAAGCCATCACATCCTAGATATTTGTCTTCTACCATGGAAAAATAAAACTCTTTAAGGTCTAGCAGCATGATCTTTTGATCATAAAAAGATTTGTGCTTGAGAGAAAGTTGAGAAGGAACAAAAACAAGGAAATATTTTAAAGCTTGATCTCTAGTAGATGAATTTCCTTGCACAGTGAATGTCTGCTCATAATTTTAGGAAAAAATCATGTATAATTGTTAGGAAGCTTAGTAGGAACAACTTGAGCTTCCCTAATCCCATTGATCTCCACTGAGGTATTCCTAGCACTGAGGGCCTGGATAAATTCTTTAGATGCTTGATCCCCAACCCAAAGCTAATGGAGATCAACCTTGATCTAATCACCCCTAGAAATGTAATTATCTAGAATTTTCTTCTGGTGTCAAAATTGGGCAAGTTGGGCTTATAGGTCTATATCAAATGAATTCAAGGCCAAAGAATTAGTATTAGTGGTGAAATACTTGCTAGAATCTACATAATATCTCCTCCATTATAGAGTAAGTTGTCTACTATAAATGCACAAAACCCTTGAAATATGGGTTATGGTGTTATTCCACCATTGAATCCACCCAAACTGGCGATGAGGTGAGGGCTCTAAGCTCTACAAATGTTGGATATAGGCTGACATTTATTGATGAAGTAAATAATTGTTAAGGTAAAAATGCATTTTGGAAGGATGCATATGAGTCATTTTACATAAAATAGAAAAAGCAATAGGAAAATGGTCTGACAAGGTCACATAAACCAAGAGAGTGATAGGAAATTCTATATCTTTAGAAAAAGAAAAAAAATGATTGTATCACGATCATATCATTATCAAGCCTCTTAAAAATCAATTTTGAACTAGCTCCAAAATTAGACCATGTGTGCCAAACCACATCAGGGTGATGGTGGTCGATACTAGGATAAGAAACAATTTATTATGCATGTAGAACAAAGATTCTCTATCTCTAGTTGTCCATCAGAAAGGAAAAACCCCATCTTTATTTGAAGCCACCTCGACCATGTTGAAGTCCACATAGATGACCCAAGTTATAGGTGGCAAGAAACTTCCAACCAATGCCATATATGTGACATTTCAACCGTATCATCAGAAGCATAAAAATTAGCAATCCCAAGGAAATGATTAGTAATGGAAACCAAAATCCAAACTACTCTCTGTATGGCATTTGAACCATGATTAGCCACCACAAAATTCTATTAAGGTGAGAGAAGAATAGATAACCCACCTTGACCAAGTTATTATTGAGAAGAAAAAATAAAATTGTCAAGCCAAATCACAAATCAAGTCACATTTATTAGAAACCCTACAACTTTGACCTCCTAAAGGCAAAGCATATCCAAATCACTAAATCTTTGAAGAGTGTTTTTAACAAAATACTTTCTATGGAGATCAGTAAGACCTTCAACATTTCAAGAGAGAAAAATCATGATATAAAATCTTGCATGTCATCCTTGTCCTCAAGAGAGGATAAAATGTTATGTTGAAAATTTGAACTAGGTTTAAAGTTGGTAATAGAATCCCCACCAAGAATAACTCTATGCTTATATGAGCTACCATCAGTGATCTTTGTACACCTAGAAGGTCAAGGCCACTTGTGGAGTATGTACCCAAGGGAGCTTGGAGACATGCAAAGAGTTGTCTTTCCCTGGTGGACCAAGGTTTGGAATAGACAACATCATCGCTTTTTGGCCAAGGTTTGAAACAACCATAGGCTAAAAAGAAGTGGTATGAGGGGCCACAACCACAGGGTACTTTGGGGCCAAATGTCACTTGCCTTTGTAGACTATAGTGGTCCATTCATATTTTTTAGCCACCTTTAAAATATGAGAGCTAAAATCTTTCATGGTGGATTTTTTCTGTGTGGTAACCATTGAACAATTTCTAATCTTGTACTCTACTAATTGAAATCAATAACATATGTTAGGAGGATTAAGATACAACACCTTTTTGGTGAAGGTGTTATTACCCACCTAGATATCTATAGTTTCTTTAAGGTTACACAAAAGGTCAACCTCAACATAGAGCCTTCTTTGAGGGAGGATGTTGAATAAATGGTCGGGTTCAAGACAAACCACTTTGTCCAAAGACTGAACAATGGCTTACATGAAGGGATATCAAAGTAAAGGAAGAACAGTGAACTCAACCCACATAGGGACCTTATTTTTTTTTCCTTTGAGACAATGAAGTCTCAAGATCCATATCAGAGGTGTTTGAAAAGAGAAATAAGAAAAATCCTTTGGTAAATATTTGTAGAACCTCAATGTGAATGACATGAGGGAACAAAGCTTTGGAAACCCATTCTTGCAACATGCTTTAAGGGGGGATCCTTCCCACAAATATCCTATTTAAGTAAAAATTTCAAGCCAATCACAAGCATTGTCAAAATCCTGAATGTGAAGGATAACATCAAGTTAGGACATACTTCGTGAAAAACTTTCAAGATGAACTTGTGCGGATGCTTGTTCAGGGGTGGCACCATGATCTTTTGTTGCAACAAGTCTAGTACCAGTACCAAAAAAAAAGGCTAAAGTTAGTCGCGTCCATTAAATAATAAAAAAAATCCTATAGTAAATGTAGTGTGATAGAGGAAGATACATAGGATTTTGGTAGCATGATAAGACAAACTTAGGAAACCCTAACAAAGCTCATTTTTGTCATTAGTGTATTCATTTTGGAAAATGGGTAAATCAAATAGTTGATATTGCTAAGGTTGGTCAATGAGTTTAGGATGAACAATGGATATGGAAGTGGATGGCTCAAGAGAGTTGATAAAAAAATTTATCATACTTTCTGATAGGTAAGTCAAGGTTTATAAGGCACTCTAATAAATGTGTATCTATTGTGATAGGTATCCTAGCATTGTCAACTTGGTTTGTAAAGATGGTGTGTAAGATAGAGTCATTCTACCTAATATGTGACTCATTGACTACATTGAGTTGATCAACATACTTTTGTACAATATTTAGTGTCCAACTTAGTTGTAGTTACTAAAATAGACTCATATTCCCTCTCTATTGAGTCAAATAGACTCCCTTCATTTCTGTCTACAAAGTGGGAGATGACCATGTTGATATGTTCCACCTTATGATCATCACTCTAGGATTGAGGGAGTAGTCAAGATGACAATTGAACTACTAATTATTTTTAACATTTACTAAGGATTTAGTTAATTCTATTGTTTTAGGGCCTTTAGTTGTTGTTCTTTTATCCTCTCTCTAGAGAAGGGATATCAATGAAATGAATTTTTCTTTCTTAGGTGAGCTAGCTATTGGGAAGGGATTGAAGAGTTTCCCTTGACATCTAGGACTAGCTATATATATTTGGAACCATTTCTCTTGAGATGTGTGTTCAACTTCTTATTCTTCTTCTAGACCTTTGGATCTTCATCAAAGATCAAACCTATGTCAGTTTTTTTCCAAAATCTTCTTGTGGTAAAACTCAAACCAGTCTTGTCTCTTATTTTTTAGGCTTTAGAGGTGTTTAGTGATTCTACAAGAGCATATTTTTTATCACCAATGTGTCCTTGTCTAGAATAACCCATTTTCTAAAGGAGCTCATACACTTTCCCACACTTTTTGAGGTGCTACTCTAAAAATCCATTCTTAAACAACTCTCTCTTTATTTTCTTCAGTAAAAAGAAAAAGGGATTGGATAAATGAACTGTCATGGATGATAATTACGGATAGAGTGGATTTCATAGGCTCTCAAGGCTTTCTATAGGACCTAGGCAATATTGGGAGGGACATAAAAGAGTCCAGTCATTATTCACCCATGCCTATGCTTTGCAATCTTCATTTTTTCTCACACTCTACTAGGATAGCATTGGAGATTTCTACTGCTCTATTATTCAGGACTAGTGTGTCTATTGTTTGTCCAAGATAATTACAAGAGATTATGTTGTTTTTTGGAATGGTGACTTCAACTCTATTGTAGGGAAACTTAATGAACTAATGGTACGCTGATGACATTGCTTACATTTCATGAATCCATGGTTTTCTCAACCAAGATATTGTATGCTAGAGGTAGGTCAAGCACTTAACAAACCATGTCTCGTTCAACAAGTCCTACTCAAATCAATAGCACAATGAGACCCTTGGAAGATCTCTCTTGTTCAATGTATGCCTTGATTATAATTTTTTTTCATAGATAAATAAGATGTTCAAAGAAGCCCACTTGTTGAATTAGATCATATGTATGAATGTTCAAACATGTACCTCCATCTATCAAAATGTTCTTAACATAGTGTATGTGAATGAGAACTTCTATATGGAGAGGAAAATTATGAAGGTGGTTGATTGATTTTTTTTCCTCCTCATAGAAGGATAGGTAGTGTGGTGAAGTCAAGTAATTCACCATAGTCTAGAACCAACAACTATAAATGTCCTTAGGGATATTAGCCACAAAAATGACTTCTCAAAACTTATCTAATACACATAGGACATTTCTAGTAACTCAAGGACTGAGATTTATGCTTGTATATGTTGCAGTTTTTCTACAAGGTTTTAATTAGCCAATGGAGTAGTATATATGTGTTAGGAAGATGAGGCTCCTATGTTTTTGTCAGCTAATTGTTTGGAAGCATCAACTCCTTTAATAGTGACCTTATCTCGGCTACGAGTCATAATGTTCAAGCATTTAGATGTTTTTTTTAAGAGACCTACTCCCTTGATAATGACCTTAGGTGGATTTTGGTTCATTGCATTTGAGTTCTCAATTTCTAATATGTGGGATTGTAGATGCCTAGAAAACAAGTTCACACCCTTGAGGGTAACCTTCTTGGGAGGTGGATTAGACATGCCCAAGGTGGAGGATTCTTTCCTTCCTTTGATTGTGATAATTTTGATAGAGTCATAGAGGGGTTCGACCATGTTTATGATATTGTAAGTGTTGAATTATGTATAGTTGACTTTGGCATTCCTAGCCTTTATTTTTGGCCCCTATTCCTTCTCGAATTCATGGAAAGGCTATTGATAAACCTTATAATCAACATTTTTCTTGTGGTCATCCACTTAAATATTATTAGTGTTGATAAGGTATTGCATGACATACTTTAGCTTTGTAACGCCCCGCCAAGGGATCCAAAAGAATTAACCTAAAGTTTTACTAAGTTTGCTAAACATTTTTTTTTTCAAACAAGAAAGATAATCATACACATCAAACACATAGTAGTGGAAGTAATAACATGTAATCATCAACAAACATAAATAACAAGTTACATTCCTTAAGGATCCCAAGACATTGAGTCACATTTAAATTTAATTAATTCCAAGTCTAGCAACTACAATATCCACATGAAAGAATAATTAGAAAGTCCAAAGTCCATTTAATATACATTTGTTCCGAATGCCTCTTGGCAAATTAATTTGGAATGCTCATTCATCCACTGTACATGTCACAGGTTATGAAAGGCTTAAAATAATATACATATGTAAAAATAAAAATACATCATCCTCTTCGAATCCATGATGCAAATGCAATACAGTAAAATAAATGAAATCATCCACCATACATGATACATCCATACATCAAAAAGATATAACATCCATCGTAAAATATAACCATCCATCATAATGATCCATGAACAGAATGAAGTTAAATGCCAACAAAGAATGCTCTAGCCACGGTGACTACGGACGAATCTCAATGGTAAGAGTGAAAAAGCACTACCACCTGACCGCGTGGAACCTAAATGGTCCACTCCCACCACGCTGAGGAGATAGTCTCAAGTCCCAAACAGGATATCATATCACATAACACAAATACTCTCTAAGTCTAGGAAATCCTAAAAGTATACTAACTCAAAGGTTCCAACATAGATCGACATCTAGACTCGGAGGCACACAAGACACGTAGGAATTTACTATATAAGCGGGCAAGTGTCATCGTACGAATCACGTTCGGAGTTACCTGAGCAATCCCTTAAGAATCTCGGTCCCTAGTGATCCTTGTGGCCACTAGTATCATCTCATACTGACGAGGCATACTACAGAATGCAAGGTCATAACCAAGCGATCTCTCTACTCCCATCCTAGTTTGTACTAGTACTTGAGGCATGGGCAAGAACATACAACTAATCTTATTAGGTTCATTTTACTCTCATTTATTGTAAATGTTATCACTTATTAAAACAACTTACAATGAGTTATCCTGGCAGCCACTTAGGGCCCTGGCCCCATTGCAAGCCACTTCCTGACACTACATATAGATAACCTGCCCTAAGCTCATGGAATCATAAATCATAAAAAAAATCAGCTCAGTCCTATACAAGTGACTAGAAAGCATCATAAGTATAATCATAATAATCACATCAGTTCTCCATGAGCAACTGAAAAGCATCAAATGATAAATCACGATATCCATCAATTCTCCAACGAGCAACTAGAAAGTATCCCACAATATCCATTGGTTCTCAACGAGCAACCAAAAAGTATCCCAAAATAATACTAATCAAAGACTCCAAAATGGTCAAGTCAAACATGTCACAACATGATATCATCAAGAACAAATCATCCAAAACATCTCAGTCCTCTCAAAGCGACTAGAAAGAAAATCAAATCTAACTAATCAATGAATCAAAATGGTTAAGTCAGGTATCTCATAAACATACACCTGAGCTTCACACAAGGAAACTGGAAAGTAATAACAATCAATTATCCATACACATCATAGAGCATATCAACACATCACCATGGTTGGGTTTTAAAAAAGATCGAGACCAAAATATCATAGTATCACATTCACATAACTCCCAAGCCTCTGGTATACGTCCTAAACTGGTCAACACTAGGACAAAGCCCAAAACCCCAAATCATAGTCACCACATAGAAACAAGATAGTCTCACAGTTGGTTTGATTCGAAAACACATAGTTTAAATTAAACAATAAGGTTTAGTTTTCAGTGTTTTTGTTCAAGAAAATAGTCTCATAGTTCAATTTGATTTGATAATATATTGTTGACTTAATGCGAGGTTTTGATTTCTAGTTGAACATATGTTTTAAACAAATAGAACCCTTAGTTTACCCTTACAAATTATCTCGTTCTTATTTTAAGATATTCTGTGCAAATTGCCCCTACTTGATGATAATAAATTTTCCAAAATAGTCACATGTAATTATTTATTTAAATTATTAAATAATAATTAAATAAATTAAAACATCTTTTATTAATTAACCTTAATCAAATTAAATTTAATTAAGATAACTATTAAATATAAACCTATATCAATATTATTTAATTAATTATTAATATGTATTAATAATATTAATAATTAATAATTTAAAATCATTATAAATTAAATTGAATAATACTAATAATTAATTATTTGAATTAAAAACAATTTAAATAAATTAACATTTAATAAATTATAATGAATGTAATTTAATTTTAATAATTTAATAATTAAAAATTATTAAAAAATTTAATTTAAAAAAATGGCATATATTTAAAAAGCCTGACACCTTTTAATTAAAGGTCTGCAGCCTTGGCTGCTGTCGCAGCCGTGCTACGGTCACAACAGTCATGACTGCTACTGCCATAGCACTGCTACGCGCAACAACTACAGTTGCATAAATCGCCAATCAAAAGGTAAGGGGATGGAGTGGGGTAAAACCCCCCCTCCCAAATTTAATTTGATTTTTTAAATTTAAATATAATTTGTAAATCATTCTTTTCAAAAATAAAATTTACTTTATTAAATTTAATTAAAGCAATTTCCCTTTTGGTACATTACAACATTTTTATTTATTTTTTAAAAAAAAATTTATAATAGTTTCGACATTTATCTGATAGAGAAAACATGACCAACCTATCAAAATGTCTCATTAAATCTTCTATTTAATTTTCAAAACCCTCCTCGATTGACTTGCAATTTTTTTAAATTTAAATCTATTGAAGAGAGATTATATTGGTTAATTAAAGACGTCCCATGTACAGAAGAATCAACAAAAGTACCAAAAACTTCTAGCATGATACATTTGTCACAGGAATTATTCAAACCATTAATAGGCATGATGAAGATGAGAGAGAGAGAGAGAGAGAGAGAGAGAGAGAGAGAGAGAGAGAGAGCATATTAAAATGTGCAAAAAGTATAACTGTCTACCTGGACACTGGTGCTAGTCGCTATGTCCCGAGAAATCGTAGAGAAATTTGCTCCTCTTAGAACCTTCTCCTTTCCAAAGATTTCTTCCTTCTCCAAAATTTCACTCTCCAAATTCACGTCCCAAAATTTGCATCCCAAAAATCCTCCTCCAAAATTCCCTATCCCTCAAAAAAGAACCCCCTAATTGTGATAAAGAGATCTCTCCTTAAATTGGGGCACTAATTGTGCGTTCACCCGGGAGAACTCCTTGCTCACAACCCTTAACTCAATATTAACTTTTTATTAATCTTTGCTTTATCTTTTCATGCACGTTAAATGAATTTTTAAATAACTTTATTTAATTTTACCCTTGACTTCTATTTCTAATTAATTTATTACTTTACTTTATGAAATTAAAATAACATTATTATTTTCACTTATTTTATCTTTTTAATTAATTTCTTTTATTTTCAACTCATGCATGCATCATGCAATCTGGAATCTTTTAATAATATATTTTTCACTTTTAATTTATTTGAGAAACTTAATTGATAAAATATTTATTAACTTAAATAACAATAATAATTAGAATTTATTTTAAAATGAACTCTAAATATATTATTATTAAATTAAATAAATATTATCATGTTCTAAATTTATACTTAAAACTTTTATCTCCAAAATTTAATTCTTTTTATTTAATTAATTTCTCAATTAATTAAATATTAAAATATCATAATAATTTTCCATTAAATTAAATCATTAATTTAATCTTTTAATTAGACTTAATTAATAGAAAATACACTAAAGACTCATAAAACAACATACAAAAACCCATCATAGCAAAACACATACTAAATCAAACAAAAGGGTTATAATCATGAATTAACTTCATTTCACACATTCGGAGGCTACTTGACTCAGATACTTGTCCTAATTATCAATTAGGGAAAATGGCTTAAGGGTTTAGGATTTGAACTTAAGAATTTATCTCCCCTCTCTTACCATTGAGATAATGCGATAGGGTACGCTCATCTTGGAAATTCAAGGAAGTTGATACCCAATACCTGCAACTTGCATAAAATCCACGCATGTACATACACAATATTCTAAGCTAAACAGGCAATGACATGAAGTGGTGCATCATGTAGATTCTGACTAGCAGGTGACTACGACTCCCTTCCTTAACCTTATCAGAAATTTCATACATAAAGAAAAAAAACATGCACACCATACACATGCAGTATGGGGTAAGTATCCATAAGAAACACATATTATAATCCATCTAACTTAAACGTCATCAATAACTGAAATTACTGAATCATCATCATCCATACATGAAATATAGAGTACCAAGTAACCTCATCATATAATAAACTAGATGTAAAACAATATCTGATAATCTCAAAACAATGCCACTAATCATAAAACATAAAACTGGCCTGAAAGAGTTTGGCAATGATAACTGAAATGCACTACAAGCTTCATGTATTCATTGGTCTTATGAACTTTTTTATTGTGATAATCATAGTAGTGATCAACATTCCAACACTTGGGCTTTACCTCAGGTTTGTAAGGCTTCGAGTTGTCTGGTAAGGTGATGATTTTGTTAGACAACAATATCTTCAACACAACTTTGAGTAACTCTGCTAATGATGTGAAATTCCTCTTTGATTTAGGTGCCTAAGATGTTTTTCCTTTGGTGGAATCACTGTATAATCTTAGGGCTTCTTATTGTTTAGTATCATGAATGTTGTTGGACAAGATGAAGATAGGTTCCTTAGGTTTAATCAAGGAAGTGTCCACTACACTGTTGAAGACCACATTTTTGTTCTTGTTCCAAAACTTGTTTTGGTCCTTACCTCTTTTTCGCTACCAAGGTTATTGGATTTGTCCTTACTAAAGGTAAGTTCTCTCTTTTTCGCCAAAACATGTTTGATTCAAAGTTCTTTCTCCACCATCTAGTCAAAGGTAGAATGCAATTATTTTCATAGTTCATAGTGTAATTCTAGAACAAGATTATTTTATAAAGATGTCATTTTTCTTAGTTTACAAAATTTGTTTGGGATAGTAAGAATAAATCTTCCTCTACCACTAATGAAAAGTGGTGAAAGACTCACAAGTGCATTTCTTTGTGTTACATAGATCTAGTATGGACACAACATGTTGGATGTTGTAATAATATTGTTGTGTGAAATGTTGAACCTGCAATTCGAATGACTGAATAAGTGGAGATAGTTTAGTAAACCACTTCATGGCTAGACCACTAAAACTATGAGGAAATAGTATCATCATGTATTTTTTTCATGCATGAACTCTATACTAAGGGCATAAAATTTCCTTATGTGGCGTTAAGGATCATTATTCCCATTGTAGTTTTCATACTTTGGGATCTCAATTGTTAGATAAATTAGATATTTCCTAATTAACTCTATTCTATTTAAGCTAAAATTTAGGCATATAGTAATTAATTCTTTTAATTAATTATTATCATGTAACCTACGTTAGATTCTCTTAGGGTTTCAATATCCTTTATAAGGATGATCTCTCTTTTCAATCTAATTCATTCAATAAATAATTTGCAATTTTTTTTTGCACATCAAGAATGTCTCATCTTGTATGGATCTCTAAATGCGAGCCTCCATAGCTTTTCTCCTCTTTATATATGATAGATGTTTGCATGCAGTGATTCTTGGGAGCTATGGGGTTGAGCTTTCATCAACTTCAATACGTATCAGAGCTCCAAGCTTTCATGCTCCTTTTCTTTTCATGAGAGGTTTGGCTTTAATTTTTAGATCTGTTATTTTCCAAAGGTTTTTTGTATTGGATATGAGGGATCACTTTTAAGTGCACTTTGAGCCCAAATGGGCCTCATCATTGGATTCATAGCACCCAAAACCCCCTATTTTCATATAAAATTTGAACAAATTTGGCCACAAATGACTAGTAAGGCAATTGTTTTCACTCCTAGATCTATGCACACTTCTTGAGGCAATGATTTATTTATTTTTCAAAAAAAAAGTATGGCCATTTTTTTTTGAAAAAAAAGAAATAAAAAACAAATATTTTATGTTTAAAAAGTTTCATCTTTGCATGAATATTCTTTCTAAAAGAAGCACTCAAGGAAAAGGTGTGTTGACCCAATACCTATGTTAGTGTTGACAACAATACTTGCATTAGTGCTGACATCATCATATTTTAAGTCAAAGCCAAAGGTTTTATTTTTCACTCCTAAAGTTATATCTTGAGCATCTAATCTACAATTTGGAAATTCTTTATATCGTTGGAAAGGTCTTTATGTACTCTTTTCAGTGATGTTGGTTTTTTTCTAGATTCTGCACCAAGTACATCTTATTCATTCTTTTTCATTTCTACATTCTGGTGGATATCTTGGTTTTTTAAGGTTAAGGGATCATTTTTTTTTGCTTCATATGATTCATCGTGGGTTTTACTATCTTTTTAAAAAGCCTTATATCTCTTTTGGTCTTTGTAGAAATCATTTGTATGCATTCTTGTAAACGCACTGAGATAAAGTGACATATTACATATATATTTTTGTTTTAGTTGTTTTGCCTTATTTTTTCTTCTAATTCAAGTAGTGTCATTTAAGGACACTCATGCAGATTACTATATTATTGGGATTCACCATATCTTGTAAGTTATTATACATCCACTACTCTTATTAAAGTGCCATGGGGGGTCGATGTTTTTCCTTTGTTTGCCATCTTCTTTTGTTAGTGAGTATTCTATCCATGACATTAGCCTCATGACATGTCTAAGATTGATCACCTCAGTGAACACATATATATTATTTTGTGCATCTTGATCATGGTTCCTTGACATATAGTTATTTTGGCCCACATTTATAGTTGACTATCACCTTTCCCTTATTTTCATTTTGGGGGATTCTTTTGTTATTTATTATGCTTCCTTGGTTTGATAGAGTGAGATATGTATTTAGTATTTGTTGCTATGTAATAAGTAGATGTAGTGGTTGGGTACCTATGCATTTCAGTGAGATGGATCATTTACCATATAGACACTCTTCTTTTCGTTCCTACTTTGGATGCAACATGTTCAATTGATCAACTCTTTAGGCTTTGCTATTTTATGCCATATGTATCTTCGAGTTGAAATGTTTGCCTTATTTGCCTCCTAATTTGAGTAGTGTCTTATGAGAGAACTCATGCAAATTATAGTCTTCTCTCCCTAGTTAGGTTCTATTTCAATGGAGGTTTTTCATATTAGCAGTTGCTTTTTGATAGAGTTTTGTAGCTTCCACATGCTTCAATAGTATTCTACATGATCATCTTTTTGTGCTTATCTTCTAGGATATTTCCTAGTTTGGAGGCTTCTTCAAAGCTTCACTAGTTCTTTCAGCTTTATTTCCATCTCTTTTTGGAGTATGGTTTTTCCTATGTGGTTTTCTCTATATCTCCTATTTTTAGAGATTTGGTTGTGCTTGGGTACCTCATCAGACCTTTGTTACCAAGACCCAAATATGCTTTTAGCAGCTTAGTTCTTGGGTTTTAGCTACTCCCTAAGTTTATCTTAAGGGGAGGTGTTAGAGTAACTTCCCTAATTAACTCTATTCTACTAAAGCTAAACTTTAGGCATATAATAATTAATTATTATCATGTAACCTAGGTTAGAATTTTTAGGAGTTTGATCTCTTTTATAAAGATGATCTCTATTTTTAATGTAACTCATTCAATATAATTTGCAATTCTTTTTTGTACATCAAGAATATCTCATCTTCTATGGATCTCAAAATTTGAGCCTCCGTAGCTTTGCTCCTCTTTTTCTATGATGGGTGTTTACATGCAGTGATTTTTGAGAGTTGTGGGGTTGATCTTTCATTAACTTCAACATCAACCTTTGGAGGAAAGGGAGGCATGTATAAAACAATTTCAAATGGAAAAGGATAGATAACCTCTAATGAGTATTTCTCTTTTGGTTGTTTTCTCCTTTCATAGTTGTATCATTTCTTTTTGTATTTCCTCAAATTGTTTGTTTAGAATAGAAAAAGGAGATAGCTCTTTCTTTTGGTTCAGACACTCCACATCAAAATAAGGTGGATCTTGACTCCTTGAGATGAGATATGCATGAAGTATTAATATTTTTATGATTTAGGTTTATGTTCATTAATTTTTGTTTCAATTTGTCCTATTGAAACTGTAGAATGTCCTCCTCAATGGGTTCTTCATCACTACCGGAGGATGAATCAACATGTTGGGGTGTATATTGGGGATGCATGTTCAATAAATGTTGAGATGCACACTAACACACTTTTTGTTTGTAGGAATTTAGTTATTCCTCTCTTCAAAGTTATTGGTCTTCTTTTAGTTTTTCCATAAGGCTATCAACACCCTTGTTTGCATTATTTGTCATTGGCAAACTTGGGGACACAAATTAATGTGATTTAGATGTGGATTTATATTCAAATGGAGACCTAACTAATGGGTGAAGCACCCATGTGTATGTTAGTGAACAATTTTTCCCTTGTACAATCTTAATTAATTCACACCTCTATTCCCAATATTAAGAAAAACTGATACACCAACAAATGAGTTTTTTTACTAGCAAACTCCCTACATTCACAAGGTATAAATCCATTACTTAAAACATTTTCAATTGACTCTTATTATGGAATAATAATTTAAAATGGTACTTTTAACTAGAAAGTATCACATGATAACATTCAACTCATAAAAATGAAGAGAATGTCAAAATTATAGAACCACTCAAACCTCTCTATAATAATAAGCCACATGACTAATTACTATAATGAAATCACCAAGATTATTTGACTCAGATGACTATTCTTTGCTACTCTAGATAGGAGAATACCATACAATGAAAATAGAACCAACTTACATATCATTCATTTCCATAAGAAGATGAACAACATGCATTCATAAACCGCAAGATTTATTACTGAGATGATTCACATATAAAACCATAAGATTTCATATATCTATTGCATCATATAAAGTTTCAAACAAATCCAAAGAAAAATATTAAATGTAATTTTTTTTGTCCCAACAAAAGGCTGACCCTTTAAATGTCTTAGAAACATATTCAAATATCCACATAGAGCTTCCAATTTCAGTTTTTATAATTGACTCCTCCTAAAATATGTAAATTACCATAGTTTTAGCATAAAATTTTAAAATAAATAACAAAGAAGCACCCTATTGGATATTATCTTCTAAATCCCTATCTAAACTACTAGGTTTGGTGGTAGGATTGGCGTGTTGATCATGGTTTGCAACAAGATCTCCACCTACTTCCTTCCACTCCTTGTGTGCACCCATAAATCTGATCAATTATTTATGTTCTGGCACTCTTAGGTGCTCTAGCATCAACTTTCATGTGTCCTTTACCCTATAAATCTGGTCCATTTTTCTTTCATGTGCCTCCAAGTGGTCTCTACAAATGATAATCATGGATTTAGTTTGAGTGATGGTAGTGAAATATATTAGAAATAGGGATTACTGAGAGGGGGGTGAATCAATAATCTACAAACTTTAGTTGCCAATGGGATATTATTTCTTACTTTAAACCATGCATAACAAAGAAATAAAGTAATTTTGAATAGTAATAGTAACAATGCACAAAGATAACTCATAACACCATATTTTGTTAACTAGGGAAACCTTGGCCAAGGGAAAACCTCGGTGGGGATGATACCCACTAGATAATATACTAATATATAAGTTCCTTGTTAGAGGATGGACCCTGTTAGGAGTCAATGAACAAATTTAGTATAAGGAGTCCCCATCAGGAGACTTTGAATCCTTGTTAGGAGATTCTAACCCTATTAGGAGTTGTGCTATAGTGAATGCAAGATGAGCCTATTGCCCAAACATACACTTCCAATTACAAGTAGAGCTCACTGCTCAAACAAGTAATCAGACTTCTAGAATAGGTACTGTATCTTCTTCCTTGACTAATCTCTAATCTTTAGCTCAATCTTGGATCGCCAAATAGCTCATATAAAACTTTGCATATACCACTTTCACAAAAGTTTGCATATAATCACAATTACAAGATAGCACTTGCAATCACAATCGCTCTTCCACTTACACACCTCTCATCACAAAATGTCCTTTGCATAAATACCATGCCTTTACACAAATTATTGCTAGGTTGGCTAATAACACAATCCACTTTTCAAACTTAGAGCAAACATCTAGGATATTGGCCCTAATTGGACAAGTAATCATTTTGTAAACAAAACAATTCTTTCCTTCAATTTCATTGTCTTGTTTCACTTCAAACATGATTATCTCTATTCATAAAGTCTGTACTAAATTTTGAGGTTATACATATCATCACCAACATGTATACTATCTCCATCTAACTTTGCTAGTCATAATATGACATCAACAACAAGTTATAAACAAAACAATACATTGTTGTAAACTAAATTCTATACTTAGACAATTTTTTGATTACCAAACACTAATTATCTTTATTTCAGAGGTTTCCTGTAAACATGTACATCATGTGTTCCATAAATAACAACAATTATATACCACTATTAGCCAATTGTCAATAATCTCCCCCTTTGGCATTGATGGCAACAAAATAGGGAAAATTGGTTAAGTGACAACAAAAACTACATCTATTGTATTAATTGTGTTTACATATGCTCCCCTTACAATATACTTTACAATATTATACAATTACTTCTAATTTGACAATTCAATTTTCTACTTTTCAATTTTTTTGCAACATTTCTCCCCCTTTGACACCAATGACAACAGTCAAAATGTGAGGAATTTGTGCAAAAAACTATCCAAAAATGTTGATATGATCTTCATGCAATCATCAAAGTTTGCCTTCAGATCATGCATACCCTTAGTCCATGTTTCCTTGGTAGATTTAGCTGATGTGAGTATTGCACATAAAGCATATGATGCAATTTCAATTGTATTAAGATCTAAATACAAAAAGTCAAAGTATGTGTCCTTGGCCTTGACACATTCCTCCAATTGTTTATCAATAATAGATAATTGTAGAGCAATAGATTCTCTAAAATTTGATATCCTCTTCAAAATTTATTCCTTCCAAAATTCTAGTTTCCTGATATTACTGTGGATACTAGCCACTTGTCTTTCAAAATCATCTACTTTGCAAGATGGATGTTGGATCTGGCTAGATAAAGCCTCTATCTCACTCATCTTTACTTCTATCTGACTATCAATGTCTTTAGTCAGTTTGTATGATAAGGTAAATTTAGCATACAAAGTTTTCCCATCCTATTGGCATTTCTGAAGTTCTTTTATACAAGTATCAAGATTAACCAAATCATTCTTGATGTTTTAATAGATGGTGCTAAACAAGTTAGCATCATGGGAAATCTGTGTCTTTTCCTCTGCAACATTCAACAAATTCGTAAACTCTTCATCAAATGATTTTAGCACTGCTTGTGCTCTCTGTTTAGGATCTAATTTAGTGTGTTGTACTACCAAGGTACTGTGCAATCTGTCAGTAACTTCCATTAAAGTTCTCTATAGACTCTTCACTTTCTTGTTCTTCTCAATAAGCTTTGTCAGGGATGAGATTAAATCTATTTAATCATCATCATCAATAGCTAAACTAGCAAGAGAGAGTGAAGTAGATGAACTAGATGGTTTAGTATCATCCTCTCTTTGTTTCTTCACTGTTTCTTTTGCTCTTCTCTCTTCTTCTTCTTTCTTTTCTCTTTCTTCTCTTTCTCTCTTCTTTTCCAACCTCTTCTTCTCATCTTCCTCAGTTTTCTTTCTCATCTCTTCTTTTGCAGTTCTTCTATTTTCCTCCTTAAGCAATTTCTTCTTGGCTTCTTATTTTTTCCTCTTCTTTGCTTCAAGTATCCTCTTCTCTTCTTCAACCTGCCTCAACTTGTCCTCAATATCCTCAATATTTGGTTTATTAGGTTCGGAACCACCAAATGGACTGGTATCATCAATGTTAATGGTAACATTGGTTTGATCAATTTGCATAGTGTCACCACTCACTAACACTTCCAAGGTTCTAGGTGCTAGAAGAGATGTTGCCTTTGACTCTGTCAATATTTGACTAAAAGCCGCTGCAGTTTGATTCCTTTGTTTTTCCTTTTCACCAACCATAAATAGAAATGGTCTCAATTTATTCCTTAAGTATGGTGCAAGGTTATTAAACAATCTTTTGATTTCTTCTACATCATCAGTCTTGAAAATGGTTCTAAGCATAGACTTCTAAAGTTCTAGATCTTCTTCCCTTGTAGGAGCCTTCTTTTGAATGAGTCTCTCAAAGACTCTATGCTCTTAAGATCCTTCAATTTCAGATTGTTTGCTATAATATATCTCACAATAGATATATCAATCTAATCCTTCTCAAAATTGTTATACAAATCATAAAACTTGTTCATCAAAAAAAAGTTACCTTCATTAGCAATAATTGTATTGATCTTCTCTATCTTCAGCTTCCAAGGTTGCCAATATTTGCCTACTGCTTACTTTGATAGAGTCACTTTCTCTACTTGTTTGATCACTTCTTCTTCTTCTTCTTCTTCTTCTTCTTCATTGGACTCAATTGTCAACAATGTTTTCTATCTTTTTCCTGGTCTAATGGCTTGTTGTTTTATCCTCTTTGTTTTAGTAGTTACTTCTTCCACCAATCTTTTAGATTTTCTTTTAGGTTCACTTGGTTGAACATCTGACACTACTACATGTAGAATCCTCTGTTCTGAAGATGTCTCTGCAACAAATACTGACAAAGGTTGAATGTTTAGTATTCCTTGCTTCATCATTTGTCTTGCAATCTCAAATTCACTCTCTATCATTTCCATCTCTGATAGTGCCTTCTTCATTATAGACTCAATCTTCTTGTGTGATGTCTTTTCCAAGGTTGCTTGATGAGCTCACTGTGTGATCTCATCATATGTACCAAATCTATATTTTTCTTTGTCCTTATCTAAATTCAACAAAAAATCAATATAACCAACTGCTATATCATCAATTAATTCATAGCTCAAGGGATCAATTAATGTTTCTTGAGGTTCCATTGCTTGAATATAGGCATAATCTGTATCAACCAAAATAAAAATGTCTTCCTCAAATCTATCAACAATTTTAGGTGTAATTCTGAATCTTTGTTTCATTTCCTTTTGAAATGTTCTCATTATTAGGTTGTCACTGTCCAATATCTTATTTGCAGGATGCCTTCTACATACTTCTATAATCTTCTCCATTGTTCACCTGTCACTACTCATTATGTCTATGATTGATAAGTAAGGAAATCTTTTAAGTACATGAAAGAATATATGGTTGATCAATGATTGGAATCTAAACACACCATTCTTTGTCCTCTTAATCTTTTTTAGGTTCTCTAAGATTTGCATTCTCAAAATTTCACTAAGATTCACTTGTTCCTTCTCTATACATATCTTATATGTTGCATAGATGAATCCCACTAAAAGTTCATCAATCTTTGAGCTTGTATAAACAGAATAGGCGATAATTTGACTCAAAAATCTTACATCATCTTGCTCGATGGTGCTGATCACCATAGCCTTTCCACTATACACTACTTTAGTGTAGTTTTCAACTTTCTTCTTGACAAATTTCTCACCTATAGGTACATTACCTTGTTTACTAAGACTAGTTACCTCATGAATAAGGTTAACGAAAATATCAACTACATTGTCTTGCATCCATAATTTATCATCATGTATCCTACTCAATATAATTTGTCCATTCATTCGTGTCTAACTCACAGTAGAAGTGATATTTAAACAAGTCTAATTCCTTTATATGTTCAAATTCAGGCTTCACAATCATGTCATGATTGAAAACCAATTCCATATCTTTGTTCATGAATTCACTACCAATAAACTCAAACTTACTTTTCAGATAACTTCCTACATATCTAGAGTCTATAATGAAGATTTGGAGGTATGTTCTGTGCATTGTCATTGAGTACATTACTCTTGACCCTAGGTTCGATCGTGTTCACACCCACTATTTTATTCTTCTGAATCATTTTCATCATGATAGCAAAGTTTCTTTCCCTTTCTATTTGTTGAATTCTATGAGCAAGTCAGTGTCAAGCTTTAAAAAGAAACCCTCTGCTAACCCTACTCTGCATGAGGGGTTGTTACTACTCATCTATGAGCATTTCAAGGTTCAAACAATTAGTAACATCCCATTGCAGGTTGGGAATGAGGAAATAAATAGCTCTGACTATTCCTCTAACCCAAATGATATTCAGAGCATTAGTTCTGAGGAAGGAGGGCTTACCTTCACAGGTAAAAAAGCTTTGCCAAATGTTAAGAAGTCTCCATCCCCCATCATCCCTAGAAGAATTAGCCCTAGAGATCATGGTCAGAAGAAGACTGAGAAGGAGGAACAAGACACCTATGATGAAGAGGAGGCGATGGAGTATAAAGATGAGGAAAAGGAAAGGCAGGAGGAAAAAATGGATTCCCAAGGTGGGAAGAAATTCAAGAGGGTGGGCACAGAGGATAAGAGGTTGCAGTAGGACCTGGACTCTTCCTTGATCCCTCTCTCCCCTGTCCATGCCCAGGCCCATCCGAAGAAGTAGACTCAGGATAGTTTTGGTGTTGAGTGTGGGGAGGTGTTGGCCAAAGATAGGAGGAAAGCATGGAGAAATTTTAATGTGAGGAGCTCAAAAATGGGTATTTTCGGGGAAGTGATGAACCCCCAGATCCTAGTGGACAATCAAGAGGAACCATGTCTTAACCCTGGGATAGTGGCTATCTCTAATAATGCCAGGGAATCTAGGATGAACCTCTTGAACAATGTCCACAACAACATGGTTGATAATTTCAGGTCAATCAAGTGGCTTTTTCACGAGCTTGAGGAGGTTAAGGAGAAGGTGGTTCAAATGGAAGGAGCTAGGAATCTTAAGGGCCTGGAGAAAGGGACAGATTATGATGATAGGCATAGCCTGGTAGAAAGGAGGATTCACAATCTAGAAAATTATAATCACAATCTGTCAAGCCAAACGATCTCACTGCTCAACTCGATCAATAACAACATTTTATCTTTAACTGAGTGGCTTAAAGCTAGAGGCATGCAGGGGGATGTGAAAGGAAAAGATAGGGGTAAAGCTAGATCCGATGAAGATAATACCACTGGTATCACCTTTTCTACTCTGGACTAGGAAGATCTCAGGACTCACCAGCAGGAGGCCGAGGAGAACAAGATGGCACGACAGGCTGCACAGGTCACGCAAGAGCTAGAAAGAAAGATCGAGGAGTAGTTCCTGCTATTTTGCTTTTTGGCTGACTTTTCGTTCTAGCTTTTCTCTATTTCATTTTATCTTTTTGGTTTGGCCTTTTCTTTGGCTTTTGTTTATTTGGCTGGGCCTTGTGCTTTTTTAGCCTTTAGACCTATTTCTTTTGTGGCTAGGCTTCTAATGCTTATTTTCAGCCTAGTTTGTATTAACTCTCGGGTTTCAAGATCCCTGTAAGACCTATTTATCTAATAAAAAACTTCCTACATCTTCAAAATATACTACATTGTTCAAAGTGATAGACAACACTGAGTTAGGGTTTCCTTTAGTAGGTTTTATGGAAACAATCTTTAACTTAGGTATATCCTCATTCTCAACATTGTGTTTTATCAACATATCCATGATCTTATTAATTATAAACTTTTACTAAATAAATTTATGGAAAAAATGATAAAATACCTATTTCTGTAAATAGGATTTGCTTCAAAATTGCTCTAACAAGTTGCTTATGAATGCTCTTCACTTCGGATGTGTTCACAATAAAGTGAAAATAAATTATGTACTCCATTTATTTCATCAACTTGAAATTGCATTAATTGCATACTTTGCAAACATGAAAAAGCTGTCAATTACATTCTATAATTAAATAACTACTCAAGATCATCTATCCAATCTTCAGATGTCACTCAAGGTTTAACATAGCTAGTTTCCATCATGACAAAACTCTACTAAACTTTGCATCATGAAATTCTTTGCAAAAACATACTTTTCAACTTCTACTATAGAATTGGCCTTTATTATAATATTAGTAACTCTGAATTCCTTCATAACTTGTTTAGATGAGCTCCAAATTACAAGCGATCTTAGGTACCATCTAAAAACAACTAGATACACTTTTTCCCAATTTCACTATCTCTAATTTGATCTCTAGATGAAGTTCTCAAGTTTCAATGTCGTGAACAAGCTTAATTCAACTTAATTGAATCAAACTCAACAACTGACTTCGATCTTCCTATCTCATCATCATCTAGCTTTTCTTTTGAGATATCTATTCCTTTCACAAATGCCTCATCAAGTTCTTCTCAAAGTTCACTAACAATGTTTTTGTGTTCCTCATTGTCTCTATTAGTTTCGAAGTTCCTTTCATGGTTCCTTCTATCATTCTTGAAATTCTTTCCATCATTCCTTTTGGTCCCAAAGTTTCTTCCATTGTTCCTTATATCTCCAAAGTTTTTGTCCATTCTGCAGTACTTCATTGTGTGTCTGAAGTTATTGCATAACTGACATATAGATGCTCTGCTTCTAGGATTTTGTTGATCATCAGGTGCATGACAATTTTGAGCAATGTGTCCTAAGTTGTTACACTTATAACACATGTTTTGTCTTCTATCTTCATAAGATCTTCCTTCTCTCAATGTCCTTTCATTAGATCTTCTTCTATCTATGGAGTTAGTATTTCTAGACATTCTACTATTTCTTCTATCATTATCGTACTTAGGTTTTCAACAATCAATTGCCTTATGATCCATACTGTGACAATTATGACAATAAAAGTCCTCAACATAATTAAATGACTTATTAGTACAATCTCTTTTCATATGACCTATTTCATTACATAAAAAGCCCTTACCTCTAAATTCATACCTAGTTTCCTTAGGAAATTCCACTTGCTTTGGTTCATCCAAAATTTCAACTTCCTTGTTTTGCTCAATTTCTTTGGATTTATTAGAAGATTGATTGGATTCAATCTTATCATTAGATTTATCTTTTCCTTTCAGATCTGATCTAATCTCAAGTTTCTCCACAGACATGTTAATTAGATAACTAAGACTAGTCTTATCACAAGCATGTCTTTGTATTTACATAGAATCATCAAACTTTTCTCTACTAGAATAAAGCTTCTCAAGTTGTTGCTTGCACTATATTAATTCACCTTTCACAATAGCATTGTACTTATGAAGTTCTTCATGATCTTCTTTCAATGTTTCAAACTCAAATGTTTTCTTTGCTAGACGTGTTCTTAGATCTACATTTTTAGTCTTCAAATCATATTCAACTTTGCTAGGATCATTTCTCAAAGTAAAATTCATATTTTTAATCTTTAATTCATGCTTCAAGATCTTGTACTCTATCTTCAACTTTGAATAATCATTGTCACTAGTTCTAGATTCAGTGGATTTGAGATGTTCAATCCTTTCCTTCAATTGACCAATGTATACTTTGGAGTCTTCATATCTATCCTTCAGCTTATCTTTTTCTTCAGTAAGGAGATCAATTTGTTCAAGAGTTTCTTCAAGGTTCTTCATCAACTATTCCATATCCATAGGGATCTTACTCAAGCTGTTAAGCCTCTTCAAAGTAACTAAACTCTGATACCAATTGTTAGAAATAGGGATTATTGAGAGGGGGGTGAATCAGTAATCTACAAACTTTAGTCACCAACTGGATATTATTTATTACTTTAAACCATGCATAACAAAAAATAAAGTAATTGCAAATAGAAATAGTAATAATGCACAAAGATAACTCATAACACCACATTTTGTTAACTAGGGAAACCTTGAACAAGGGAGAACCTCAGTGGGGATGATACCCACTAGATAATATACTGATATATAAGTTCATTGTTAGAGGATGGAGCTTGTTAGGAGTCAATGAGAAAATTCAGTATAAGAAGTCCTTATTAGGAGACTTTGAATCCCTGTTATGAGATTCCAACCCTGTTAAGAGTTGTGGTATAGTGAATGCAAGATGAGCCCATTTCCCAAACATGCACTTCCAATTACAAGTAGTGCTCAGTACTCAAAAGAGTAATAAGACTTTTGGAATAGATATTGTGTCTTCTTCATTGACTGATCTCTGATCTTTAGCTCGATCTTGGATCACCAAATAGCTCATATAAAATTTTGCATATATCGCTTTCACAAAAGTTCACATATAATCACAATTAGAAGATAACACTTGCAATCACAATCGCTCTTCCACTTACACACCTCTTATAGAAAAATGTCCTTTGCATAAATACCATGCCTTTACACAAATTTCTATTGGGTTAGCTAAGACCATAATCCACTTTTCCAACTTAGAGTAAACATTTAGGATGTTAGCCCTAATTGGACAAGTAATTATTTTGTAAACAAAACAATTCTTTACTTCAATTTTGTTGTCCTATTTTGCTTCAAAAATGATTATCTCTTTTCGTACAGTTTGTACTAAATTTTGAGGTTATACACGTCATCACCAAAATGTATACTATCTCCATCTAACTTTTCTAGTCATAATATGATGTCAGCAACAAGTTATAAATAAAACAATACACTATTGTAAACCAAATTCTATACTTAGATAGTTTTCTGATTACCAAACACTAAGTATCTTTATTTCAGAGGTTTCCTATAAACATGTACATCATGTGTTTCCATAAATAACAACACTTACATATCACTATTAGCCAATTGTCAACAAAATCTTTGACTGTGATTTCTCTTATTTCCTTCATAATTTTGAACTTATCCTAGAAAGATATCAATATTTTCTTTGTTCCTCAATCAACCTGGTCCTTGTTCTCCATTATCTTGACATTAATTCATTTGATGTCACTATATTAGATTTTCCTAAGATACTCCATTTATGTTAAGATCTCTAATGATTAATCTAAGCCATGTTCAACAACTGCATTCCTCCATTTCAAATTTGCCCTTTCCAGAAATATGAAATCGACATTAATGCCAGCATTGGGTTTTTCTGTCAAGAATTTGGCAACATTGTAGACTTGAACCTCGCTGATCTGAATGATAGATTCATCCCATTTGACCTTCTCTTCTTCCCACACATTGAGTTTAGACTCCAGTTTAACAATCACATTGTTTATCCATGTCATAGTTTTGGTGAAATTGGAAATATAATTCATGCCATTGGCCATTAATGAGTCTACCCAATTGTTGAACACCCTAGCAACATATCTATCCCTCTCCATTTGATCTAAAAACCTCTGATTAGTAGGGGATGTGACATCTACTAGAAAAGTAGCATCTGGCAAGGCCAATGCATCCAGATTTTGAAGGGCATGGATGTACTCAGCCATGAATCACATGAATTTTTTTAGGTCCCTCTTATCCTTCTAGTCTTTTTGAATCCTATTCATGATATTTTGATTGCTAACATTGAAAATTTTCCTTCATGTTGTCCTAGTCACAAGCCTAAAGTCATTTCTTTCAATTGTATAGTCTCGTGGTAGAATTTCATCTCGACTCTTGTCACTAGTTGGCTTGTATACATTGACCACCTAATGTCCATTTTTCTCATCTAACTCAATCATAGTTTCAACTTTGGGAATTTTTCTTTTTGGTGTTTTACATAGACACTTGTTGACCATGTCTTCTATAGGAATAGTCATAGGCACTATGTTCATATTTTTGCTAATAGAAATGTCAAACCAATTAGGTGTTGTTGAGATGTCTTTGGTTTGAGGTGTTTGGAGCCTTGAAGGATTTCCAAAATCCCATGGACTTAAAGTATTGGCATCATCGGTTGTCTGCTTGTTCCACTGATCCATCACTTCTATAGGACTTCCTACAATAGATTCTACTACCGGTTCAATTTCACCTTTCTCCTTGTCCAGGTCCACCATAACTATTTCTTGCACATTTTTCTTGTTTCTCCATGAACACGTAAGCCACAATGAAGGTTGAATTTGAATTTGAACTTGTTTCTGCATGGGGGGATCAATTTTGGGTTCAAGTTATTGATTACCTAAAGAATGACATGGTATGATATCATCGGTATGTAAGAAAGAAAATGTTGAACTAGAAATAGTTGAATATATTTGGGGGATCTATTATGTTCCTTTCAATTTCAACTCCCTTTTCTCTTTAAGCCATTCCTCATTCCTGTTAATGACAGAAAGAGTTCTTGCATGGAGGTCATCTTTCTCTGACTTGCCCCAATCTAGTTTTGATATAGGGAAGGCTTCAACTTGTTCTAAAATTTTTTGATCCACTACTTCTTTGTCCTTATCCTCTTCAATCTCAGAAATCTCCATTCATAACTTGAACTCTATAATTTGTTTCAAATTAAATCTAGACCACCACATCTTTCTTAGTTCAAAGACATCTTTGCAACCTATCCAGTAATCTTCCATCTGAGGATCATGGTTGGATGAGGGGTCTAATTCAAATTGAGATTGGGAAAAGCCTTTACTCTCAAATCTGGGCCAGGCTTAGTAGGGCTTCAAGTTCATAGTTTTTAATTTAGAATCCAATTTAAAAGAATCTTGAAATCTCTTGTAGTGATAGTGACCCAATTCAACAATTAAGATAAATCTTGAACCTCTCCTAACTTTACAATTGTTTTCCACATTAGTAACTTATCGATATATTTCAATTAACACAGATCCGTCTAAATAATACCTAGCAAACTTCAATGGTTTCCCTCAAAATCCACCAAACCTTATGATAGGCCAACACTGGGGCAAATGAATGTTTGAAGTCTTAATTGGGAAACTAAGATACTAAAGGCGGGCGGGGGGGGGGGGTTGAATCAAGACTTGTAACACTTAAATATTTTTACAATACTTTAGTGCATTCACCACATTTGTCATCTCATATCCAATGCATGCATAACATAAATTCAAACTGTAATAACATGTAGATCTTATCTATCAATCGCATGCATGAAATGTAAACACGACACAAATATTTGGTTACCCAAAAACCCTCCAAGGTGAAGATAAAATTGGGGTGGGGATGACACCCACAAATATATATTACTACAATAATAAAGTTAACCTATTAGGGTTACAATGTTGATCACTTTTGATAATCTACCCTGTGAGGGGTCTTCCCTATTAAGGGTTGTTAATACTATTAGGTCTTACCCTATGAGAGGATTTTACACTTACAAAAGAGTAAGGATTCGATTAAGAGATTTACAAAGATATGTTAAGACCACTTTGCTAAGAGATTGTCCCTGACTCAATCTATCAAAAATAATTTAGTACCTGATCCTTAGTTTTCTCTAAAAAGCTAGTTTTGGATCTTATCTCTTCAATCTAATATGATCTCTAATCTAACATAGCTTTACTATCCTTTACTGCTTGACAAGGTTACTTCCTCTATTCTACAATAACAAAACTTAACTCTTATGTCTACTTCACAAATTTCACACTTTCACACTTGATCTGCTCTCTAATTGCACAAATAGCTTGCTCACTTTGTCTCCATATATCAAAATAGGTTTTGTTCTGGTCTATTTAAAGATTTCTTAAAGATTTTTCTAGATGCTTCCTTATTTCACCTCTTCATCTGATTGGTTGATGACATTACATAGGGATATGTGATCCATGTCATAAAATGCATAATGACCTCTATAATAACCTCTACAAATATTAAATATTGTGTCAATGATAGCTTGAAATGGTTTACATCAAAGTTGGCATCATTCCAAAGTTGAATGTCAATTATGTGTTACTTAACACTTATTGTCTCTGATACTCGACATTCATTGTTCTCATTGATTATGCTTGGTCTCTACTATGCTTGGCACCTTTGGTGTAACTTGGCATCAATGTGTTTGGACTGCTCGACAATCATTAAGTGTGGCTTACACTAAAAATACTCGGTGACCAAAGACTTGCTTACCTCTTACAGAGCTTGAAATCTACATGTTTATTTACAAGTCTTTATATGATTCAACCTATATAGAGTAGCTCGGTCGTAGTGATGACCTTCTAACTCTACCTAGCATATGACTGAGTGTTTGACACTAATAGACAACAATAGTTAGAGATACGAACAATGAATATATTTAATACTTTAAATGAATTTCAACATGGTCTATTTGTGTCAATTTGGGGGCATAAGCTTGTGAAAGGTATCTGGGTAATATACCATCAAGGGGTGTAGGTTGTGAGCTGAGTGATTATGGATGCAACTAGAACACATGAATAAAAACCTATAGCGAATCAAAGAAAATCTATTGATAGGAACTGTAACTTCCTGGTGACAAAAATATTAGAAACAAGAACTAATTATTGTAATAAAAATAATGAAAACAATCTAAGAAACATTATTTGTATTTTTAATAGATATTAAACTAATATTTAATAATGATCTACGTAATGAAACAATACTAAACTTGCAATCTTACAAATGATCAAATTATAGTTTGAGTCTTACGAGCAATAATACCAAACTATTATTGACATGTTAGCACAATATGTAAAACATTACAAATATAATTGAAAACATATTAAAACATTAAAAGTATAATAAACAAAACTTCACCAGGCATTCCTAGAGTGGACCCTTGCTCCAGGTTTGCAAGGTGAATGAAGCACAAACAATTTCTATATTGCTTTGATCATCAACAAATATTATTTTTGTTCATTAGATATAAAATACAATCAAAACCTACACACAATAGTCACCTTTGTGTACAACAATACATTCTTATGGTAATATCCTCCAGCTGATATTACATAGCGTATATGTGTGTGTGTGCGTGTGTGTGTGTGTATATATGTGTGTGTGTGTGTGTATGTATATATATATATATATATATATATATATATATATATATATATATATATATATATATATATATATATATATATATATATATATATATATATATATATATATATATATATATATATATATATATATATATATATATATATATATATAGTTTGAGTTTACACAAATAGCAAAAAAAAATGATTATGTTTTACTGACGACCAAGAAAAATTGGTGCATGTACAAACTTATTTGCTAACCACAAATTAGAAACTAATTTGTTATAACAATAGATAAAATTGGAAGATAATGTGGCTTCTCTCTACCATCATTTCCTTCGTCATAACATTGATAGAAACTAAAGTTTGGGTTAGATTCATTTCTATTTATTAGCACATAATTTTGTTGATTTTCTCTCAACATATGAAATCCTTCAACTTAAATTAGAGGTAGAGAGGATCACAATTTTGTCCAACCCAAAAATATGCGTCATAGGTTTGCTTAGCATCTCCAACACGGGTTTTTCTATTTTAATACATGTGGAGCTTTGATTGTAACACATTACTCTATTCTTTGTTGTCCTATTACAGAAAATAGTGAAAATAGAAGATTTTACAATGGACAACTTCATCTCCATTTAATAATGGAGCAAATAATTACAGCAAACCTTTGCTCTTATTCTAAAGAGGTAGATAAATGCCACTGTGGAAGTTGGAATAATATTTTAAAATGATAACATGAATAAGTTGTAGGCCAACATCATCGACAATAATTCCTATCTCAAATGTGATAGGAAGATCTGTTCCACAAATCAACATGTTGCAATAATAAAGATTAGTAAAAGCAATAAAAAATGTATTTTCCATATAAAAATCCCAAAACTATATTAAATACTACTTATATATATTAAATCACATGCAACATAAAATAGTAAAATGGGATGAAATGGAATGGAAAAGGAATAGGGAAGCGATTATGGAAGTGCACGAAATGGATTAAAACATGTCATGAAATGGCTCATAAATAGTTCTCATCACCTTATATGTGTGAATTTAGGGAATTGGACAAAGAAAATACCATAAATTTTAAATAGTCAAACAAATTCTTCAAAAAACCTTCTATTCTCCTTCCCTTGTAGCTCAAAAACTAGTCTAGTCATAGATGTGTCATGTACCCTCCAAAAATCTTCAGGGTTTCTTTTCTTTTGTAGCAGAGGATAGTAATCATATATAGTCATGTTATCAACCAAGACTAGATGAGGTAATCCCTCCCACTCTCTATAATAGGATAGAATGTAAAATAGATAATATGAGATGTAAAAGCCAACAGTTCTAGATACCTATGAAATCTCCTCATCAAGCATGTATACAATAATCTCTGCCCAGTCAATGTACTCACCCTCCCCCAGAAGAGCCTAGATGAAGAAATACATCCAATTTTCCTATAGAAAAGCATGTTGATCCCCCTTTATCATGTGTAAGAAAATGATAATATCCCTAATTTCTAGAATCATGTGCTCTTTGGTTAAAGGTTATGGCAAGCAAGAACTACCTTTTTCCTAGCTTTAGTAACCAATTATTGGCAATGACACTGTTCAAGCCTTTAGCATTTATAGTGAACTAGGAATATGATAGGCTCATTGTCCAATCCTCATATACCTCAATGGGTGTAGCTCTTAAGGCTCCCATTAGAGTGATACAATCCATATACATTAGAACCTCACCATGGTGAGTCCTTATACATCTCTTAGTGGCACCATATTTATCCCTACATTCTACAACCAATTCAGGACAAAGAACAACTTTAGGAAATCCACCATCTTGTACTAACCCACTTGAAAATACCTTTTTGACTGTAGACCTAGGTTGAGTTTTCTTAAAACTAGACACTATCTTCTTAATTTCCTCATCAACTAGTATGGTATCCCTTAATTCTGGTAGGAAACTCATCAAGGGCACATGCTTCTTTTTCTTAGGCAATTTGGGATAGGAGGCTACCATGGGGAATTGTAGGTTTTAATTTCATGTCAATAAAAGGGGTATGTGAAGAGAAACCAGATTTATTTCTAACTACTAAAAGAGAAAGTAAAAATATAGGTTTTGGGTAAGAAATATTGACTCGTCATGTTCTAATCCACATAAATCTTCTAGTTTGAACACTACTTTGTCACTTCTTTTTAATTTCTAAGAAGAGGCAGTGAGCTTACCTCATTCATACAATCATGACAACCTTACCAGAAAATGTATTTCTAATAGCTCAAGTATGGGCAACATGCTCGTTGAATGATAGGGGAAAGTATCAATTTGAAAGGGTGTAATAATCTTTAATAAGAAAATTTACCTTTACATTTACTAAATCTCAATCCGTCATCACCTTTTTCAATCACCATTTAATACATGCCTTTTCATCCTTTTCAGCAGGATTTGAGTATTTCTTTAATGCCATGTGTCTATGGGTGGCCAACTATAAGCTTGTGAACTTTGAACTTTTAAACCATGAAATAATTGGTTCAGAGTTTAAGTTCCATTCACCAATGATATTGGGACATGAAATTCAACATACTGGACTCATATGACTTTGACTTAACTTCACCTTATTGAACTTTGAACTCAAAGTAGCAAGATATAGGGTACAAAGTTCAACTTCATTTAAGAGCACCGAGGTCTACTAATGATCATGAGACTTCATGTCAGACATACAATACATATAAGGATGAACTATTGAACTTTGAACTTTGAACCAAGTGGTTCAATGGTTCAAGTTCAAGGTTCAAGTTTGACATAAGACGAGGCAAGTCAAAATAACTCGACATAAGGAAAGGGGTGAATTTGAACCTAGAAAGTTCAAGTTCAAGGTTTGAGACTCCTTTTGAGGGTCTTTAGAGTTAAACATTTTTTTTGAAAAAGCTAAGCTAAAATGTAGGTAACAATGTAGAAGCATCAAAATAAGATCTATTAGTTGCTTTAGACTTCCCCGTTGGCTCCTCTAACTCCTAGTTTGTATTGGCATAAAAAAGTGTGATAAAACCTTGTGAGAGGTCTGGCAAAACTCTGCAAGATGATAAACATTAAAACATAGCACTATGAAACTACAAAAGTCATGCAATAAAACCCAGAATTGGGTGCGATGCAACAATGAACCCAATAATATTGCTTGCGTTTGGAAAATAATTCATGAAGGAAGTGAAGAAGGATGTGCATGTCTAGTGTTCATGCCAAGGCTTGCATGAGGTGGTACTAAAGATGAGAAGGATGTTCATATATTTTAGAATATAACTTTGTGTTGTGTGCCATACAAAAGCCAACAATGACATAGTTTAATCAATACAACATGCTTGATTTATTGCTTGGATAATTTTGTTGGGTGATGCGACGCGCTCCCCTGCCCACAAGTGGTTAATTATGTGGTGTTCCATGTTCACTAACAGTCATGGTTTTTGGTGCAACGGTAAATGGGTTACCATTGCACCAAAAGCCATGACTGTTAGTGAACATGGAACACCACATAATTAACCACCTATGGGTAGGGGAGCGTGTCGCATCACTCAATAAATTTGGCCCTTGAATCTTCCCCCGAATAATAAGATGTAAACCTTGGTTAAAATTCTAAAAGATCTAAACCATCCTTGATTCATATGGAGTCCCTATATTGAAATTTTGACTACTTATGTCTAACCTTCTTCTATGCCTATATTAGCTAATTCATCCGCTCTTTGATTTCCCTCCTAATATATATGATTGATTGTGATCTTTTCAAAGGTATGACATAGTGAGAGGGCTCTAGATAAAATTGAGTCCAGTCTCCAATTAATGATGAATCCTTTCCTTATAACATTTATTATAATTTTAGAATCTCCTTCAATATCTACATTCTTGCATCTAAGAGTTTTGCACAGTTTTAGTCCTTCTACTAAAGTTGTTAATTTTGCCCAATTAATAGTTTCGATTCCTATATATCTTGCTAACTTTTCTATCTCCATGCCTTCTAAGTTATGGATACTACAAATTATGCTTGCTCTTCATAGATTTCCTCTTGAAGCTCCATCAAAATTGATTTTAACCCAACCTCCTTCGGTGGTTGTCATTGGCACACCTCTCATTGTCTTTCTGAAGTTTCCCCCTTGTTCCAATAAAGGAGAGTAACTTTAGACCTATCCACTTGACCCTCATTTTCTCATCCCAATGAGACATTATAGCCTCCTACTTTTGTTTATTCAAAACTTGACTGTTGGTAAGTTTAATGAAAAAATGCCTCAATTTTAATTAGTAGTTTTTCTACAATCATCATCTTATCCTGAAAAATTCTTTTATTGTGTTCCTTCCATAATTCCCATAGGACTATGAAAGTTGTAGGTATCCATAAAGAGCTATAAATACTATCCTTTTGAAGGAGGGACAAAACATGAAGCATATTCATTATAGTTCTTGGAAATATTGATGCGCCCCCCAATTGTGAATAAAACCATTTCCAACATTGACTTGAATAGGTGGAATACAAAAAAAAGAGTGATCAATGGATTCTTCCTCATTTTCGCATAAAGGACATCTACTAGGGCTTTGGTAGATCCCATTTTCTTAAATATTTCTAAGGTAAGGACCTTCCTACTTAAAACTAACCATGTGAAAAATCCTACCTTATATAGAAAAGTGTTAGAAATAGGAACTACTGAGAGTGGGGGGGAGGGGTGAATCAGTATTTCACAAACTTTTGCCCAGAAGTAGATATCTTTAACAAACTTATAACTTGCATAGGAAAGTAAACTAACTATGCTGAACAGTAAGCACAACCATAAAATAAAGAAACTCATAACACTATATTTTGTTAACTAGGGAAACTCTGACCAAGAGGATATCCCAGTGGGGATGGTACCCACAAAATGATCCACTAAACAAAAGTATCTTGTGAAAGATATTGATCATGTTAGGAGTCTATTATATCCATATAGTATCTTGGTCCTTGTTAGAAGTCTTAACCTTGTTAAGAGTTGTTATTACTAATATACAAAGTATGCAAGATGAGCCCATTTCCCAAACATGCAAAATACAATTAAGTTCTTTAGTATGAGAGATAGATACAAAAACCTCTTCACTGCTGTTGATATCTTCAATATCTAATATTTGCCTTTGTTGCTCTTCAAAAAATTTGATCACAACTCGCAATGCTTTGATCATGAATTAGAATTTGCATCACAAACATAATATTACATTCACTATGAAGTTCACACACTTTCATATCCAAAATCTTTTCCTTTATACCTTATTTCTTTAACTATAGGCCTTTATCTCTTTACATGCTTGCAAAAAGACAAAATGAGATCTTGCTTAGGGTCAAGATCTAGAATGTCATCCCTAATTAGTTAAATAATTATTTTGATAAATAAAACAATTCCTTAATGCAAAATATTTGATTTCATGTATTCTACCATGTTCTATTTGCTCAACACTATCATTGCAAAGTTGAAATATCTTTGTTTGTACTATTTTTATAGTGTTGTGTACATGCATGCATCATCCTTACATGTTGTACTACTTCCACATAAGTGCACACATGTTGATCTGCTCTAATTGAAGCTCCCCAATCAAATATATTTCTTTGTCGATAGGAAAACTAGATAATACTTAGACAATTTTCTAAGATCTGCTCACTCAAACTTGATTACATGTTACCCTAAATGACAACATCACACTGAGTAACCTAGCCAAATGTAGTTGAATAAGAAAGCTTTTATGGGATATTTAAATAACTCTTTATTCAACTCTGATTTTGTATATTTCCAACAACAAGCTTTGCTCCAACATAATATTGGAGGGAAGGAGTCCTTTGTGCTCATCTAAAGAGCCTTGAGGAATTTATACCCCTCCTTCAAGTTGTATTCCCCACTCTTGCTTGCATCCCACACCAATGTTTCTTTGCCAAAATTGAAAGTTACTTTCCTGTTTGACAAGGTTCTTTTTAGATCTTCCACTTCCTTAGGTGGGAAGTTCATGTCCTTAAATTCCTTCCATTTCCAACCTTTGCCTTCTTCCTCAATGATCACACAATCTATAACTTTTCCCCCATTTAGCTTCAAGTGTTAACCTTAATTGGGCAATTTTATCATCCGTTTCCAAAGCACCATATATTCTCTAAGAGTCTTGTCGGAAGAGAGCTTCTTCCCCCATCTACAGGTTCTATGCTACTTTATCCTGGATGGAGGATCTACAATTCCTCATGAAGTTCCAAATTCTTGATCCTCTAGGTAATGATTTCTCCCTAAATATGTTGATCAAATCACTATTGCTAAGATATTTCTTTATTAGGATCATTTCCCACTTGAGGTATGGATTCCTATACATTCTCCATACTAGTTTAGCTCCTAAAGATTTACCTTGGATTTTGATGTCCTTCATCCCTACACCTCCCTCGTCTTTAGGTTTGCATACTTTGTCCCAAGCTAATCGAGATTTTTTTTTCTTTTCCCTTGTTCCCTACCAAAAGAAATTCCTGAGGAGACTATTGATCTTATTCCTATTTTTTCCAGGGAGATTAATACAAGATAATTGATAAATAGGTTATCCTGAAATGACAGATCAAACCATTGTTGCTCTACTCACATAAGAGATCCATTTTCCTTTCTAGGAATCCACTTTTCTTTTGATATTTTTTATTATTTGATCCCATAATTTTGTCGAATGAACCGCTTTGTCTAAAGGGAGACCCAAGTATTTACAAAGGTAAACTTTCTCTTTTGAAATTCAAAATTTGGCAAATCTGCTACTCTTGATTAGGATGGGTATTAAAGAAGAAGACTTTTGACTTCTAGGGGTTAATTTCTTGACCTAATGCATTGGTGTATTGCCCTAATATTGTTTTATAAGCTTTTGCCTCCTCTATGGTACTTTGTCCATAGAGCATAGTGTCATCAACAAAATGTTGGTGAGTTGTCAGATCTAGGTTACTAGTGATCCTTATTCCTTTAATAGTCTTCTCATACTTGTCATTATTTATTGATCTTCCTGACACATCTACCATTAAGATGAAAATAAAAGGGGACATTGGATCCCCCTATCTAAGAGCCCTGCTACTTCCAAAAGATCCTTTGGGATATCCATTTACCAGTATTGATAACTTAGGGGAGGATATGCATTCAAAGATCAAATTCACCCATTGTTTTGAAAACCTAAAGGCTTTGAAACATTTCCTAAAAAAGCTCCAATCCACTCTATCATATGCCTTTTTAATATCTAGCTTAATTAACATATTAGACTCTTTGTTGTTTTGGATAGTATGAATGACCTCTTGGACAATAATTACTCCATCGAACATAAACCTTGTTTATTCCTCACTAATCAGGTTTGAGAGAAGTTTCCAGATTCTCATTGCAATAACCTTAGTAAATAATTTATATAAAGTATTGCAAAGAGTTATGAGTTTTTTCTAGCTTTATCACCATTCTTTAAAAAAATTTAAGACAAAGTCTTAGGATTTGCAAAGAGCTAATCATATCTCTCAAATGACTACAAACTTTTCTAATTTTCCATATTAGATATTTACTATATAAAATTCAAATTTAGATAATTATATTTAATCGAATTATAATAATTTTATATTTATTTCAATTTATAATCTATTATATCTAAAAGACCTCAAATTCTATAATAGATTTGTTCATTATATTTTTAATTTTAACATCAAATTTAATATAAAATCATTTTCCTAACATTAATAATTTTTTAAATACATTCTTTAATGTTCATATTAAGGAATTGTTATGAAAGTTTACAATGTGGAAAAACTCTTAAGAAATAATTTAATTACAAATTTCTAATAATTCTTCTAAAATTATCTGTAATTAGATGCAGATTATCTATAATTAAATATTTTAAAATAGTTTATGTTAATTTAGATTTCTAATTCGACAATCGATGAGCCCGTTATTGACTACTATACGACACCACCACCAATGTAACAATGAAGCGAAAGGGACAAACAAGCCCAAACAAGCCATAAATACTGCTTTGAAACCAAAGACAATGAATATCCTCTTAAAAAATTGCTCTTTCTATTGAAGTGAACGTAAACCCATCTTCATTCCCCAGGCCATTATCAAATCGCATTGTATACTTGAATTTAAGGGCTCTGGCAGCTGTCCCATCATTTTGAGGTGCCTCCTGTTTTTGTTTTGGCAATGTAGTTTCTCTTATATAATTCCAACAATAAAATGTACTAGTATAATATTTTTGGTAGTTCAAATAGGATGTGGTGAAAATAAGTGGACGTAGGCCATCTTCATCCCACTATGCCTCCAGTAATTTATTGGTAATCCATGCTTGCAATTAAGCGCTTCTGCAGCTGATCTTATCAGTTCCAGGTGCCTCCTTCGTTACTTTCAGGTGTCTCCATTTTTTTGGGGGTAATGTACCAGTTTTCCTATCCTTTTTGTTAAAGTTCGAATGAATATTTGTGATAGAATAGTTTTTTAGTTAAAAAAGATGTGTAAATCTTAACCGGATTTAATTACGATCACCAGTTCTTTAGTGTTGCAGCAATGCTTGTCTTTAAAATTTCTCTAGTTACTATAGTATTTTCTTGGATCACAACTTAGTTCATTTAAGTGTTTCATATGTGCTCCTTAAAATACTAAATGGTTGGTTCACGGTATATAATCCCATTTGGCTGAATTACCATTTGCCTTTTTGAACCTATGAGGATGTGATCTTGGAGTTTAAGAGTTTATTCTCAGTTCATGTTGTTGATTCGTCTTCTATGGAGGAGGGATTGTGTGAATAATCAAAATGCTTAACTGAAAACTAGATGCGTAACTGGATTCTTTACTAATAGGTGTTTGGGACGTTTGAAGTGATATGGAATCGTAGTATTCCTTGCTGGGTGTAACATTTAAATGCTGGTATACAATTTGCATAGATTTGAGCACTCGAAGTGTTTTTCGGAGAGTGCATTTGGAGAAGCTATCAAACTTATGCCAGACTTCAAGAGTGAGCTATTTCACGTATCTTCAGGAAAATGAAGTCTGTTGGGAAGGAAATATTTACCAAATTACTTAAGGGTTGAGTTGGCTTTAAAGGTAAGGTGGGGTGGGAGGAAATTTATGGCTACGAATTGAGTGCATATATTGGTAGATAATATTGTTTAAGTTGAAATTTGTACAGTAGATTAATTATAAAAGCTTGGCAGTTTTGAGCTTTTGAAATGGTATCTGCAATTAGTAGTAAGGGTTAAACATAAGGCATTTTAACTGGTTTTTGGTTTATGATCATGTACAAAACTATCTCAAGTACGAGATTGCAAGGAGTTTGCAAGAAATACAAAATATGCTAAGATATTTTAGATTTTATTTTTCCCGAGGACAAGAAATAGTTTGCTCACCAACAACCTGGCATGTATTGCAACCCTGGTTCTCCTTTGATTTTGAATCCTTATCACTTTAATCTTTTTATATTTGACACCTTTAGCATGTTGCACTGTATTGCTTTTCAGAAATTCAATGAAGTGTTCTTAATCTTTCTTGATTTTATTATCAAAGTTACATAGAGGCACATTCAATTTATTAGGAACCTTTCCATGGTTAGGCTCCACTATTATTATTGCAATATATACATCTAAGAAAACAGCAAAGTGGTATCCACAGTTTGGTGTAAATGTCTGATGAAAGACACATACAAAAATATGACAATACATCCAAAAAGAGTATTTCTAGTAGTTGCAATAGAGAAGAACCAAAACATTTTATACAAAAGATATATGATTGAAAAGTAAATTGTAACTACCTTTGATCTTAAAAGCCTACCCTACTGTCACAAGTCATTTGCTCTACATCCTCAGCCCCATGCACTTGGTTCACATTAATCATTTCTCAATCTTGAGTCCTCTTAGCACTGTCTTCAACTGCAACCCAAAGTTATAACTGTTTTCTCACCGTGCTGCAAAACAAAAGTATTCGGTCCAGATATATAGAATTTTCATAGTGGTTTTGATACGCTAGGTTCACAAGAAAGCTAGTAACAAAATCAGAAAAGGGTGCAAGATCCCCACTCAAAAACAGGAGAGTAGGCTCCTTGGATTAAATTGACCCTCCCTTGAGATATATTCTTGTAAAATTAAAACTTATTTGAATCTTTTATTGATTTGTAGTTTCTCAGTTTGGGCACATCACAGTCTTCCCTGCTTGGAAAACGCTTGCCCACAAGCATTCTTATAGTATCATGATGATTCTTGGATCACAAACTCGAAAGTGTTCAAAACTCATGATCTCAATTTTCATTGATGGGAAGGGAACTTTGTTCAACTATAGAGTCAAAATCTGTGCGTCTTTTCTCAAGATGCCACAAAATCTGAATTGCAATCTCATGAAGTTTGACAATGTTAGGTCTTATCATATTGTTCAAACTGATTCTTACTGCTCCCTTGACTAAAGATGCACTGGGATCCCAAAATTTGTTTTTATCCTTGGCTTGGTGTGATTTCAATTCAACACCTTCACTTAGTTCAAAGAGTGGGTTAGTGAAAGTCTTGTCTATTTCAACTTTGATTAGGAGGTCATGAATAGATTGAAGAGTGTCCTTATTTCTAAAATTAAACTTTTCAAAATCGGAAACTGCATCATCTGCTTCCTCGTTAAGTAATACATTGTCTCTTCATTTATCTTGTGATCTTCTAATATGACCATGTGTTTGCTTGCATTGATTGTCCATGTTCACTAGCCTTCGTGACATATCTTTCCTTAACTTTGATGTTATAAAGTCCGCTTTTCACCCTAAAGATGTTGAAGTAGGATACGTGATGTGACTTTTGATTTACTTGTACTAGAAACATCATTCATCTTATTCACAACAAGGGATGAAAGAGAGTTCGAGTAGATATCCTTGAATCATTTTACATACTCTGAATTATGATTTCTTACTTCAATCTCTCCCATGCCATCTTTGGTCCGTGATCCTTCTAATGATGTGAGGTTATCCTCATCATCCTCATGAATCCATGTTGTTGATCTATTTGTGATGCATGATGAGTCAATAGCCTTTTCTTCCTCTACTTTCACTAATGGTGTTTGATGATATTTCTTGGATTATCCTTCCTCCAGTTTTCCATTTCACTTACCATCTTTGGTGTAACTACTTCTATTTTCTCCGATGATGCATGGATGTGAGAGACTCATGGTGCAATTGTTGTGTTGCAATCATTTATCCCTAGTTCCTTATAGTCTATATGTCGTTCATCTTCCCTTTGAAGTCCATGAGATGTTAGGAGAGTATTTTAGTTGTAGATCAATGTAGTCCTCTAAAGAGATATCTTTTTGAAGATTGCTATACAACCAAGCATGCCAAAATTGCTCATATACATTTACTAGTTTTGGCTCTTGTTGCATTTGATCTTGTAGATCAACTAAAGTAATTTCTTGTTGTTCTTTCTTTGGAAGGCAAGCAGGATGCTTTGGTCTATATTTAAGGGTATGATATCTTGAACATTCATCATTTCTTCTGTTTCCTCCTGTTTTTTGTGGTCATCCTTGGTTAGTAATTCCACAAACTTAGCCAATTTTTCTTGAATATCTCTTTGTCCTTGTATGAGTTTATCCAAGTGATTGTTAAGTCTTTCATTTTCGCTCATTTTTGACCCTCATCGTTATTCCAATTTCTCTGTTCCATCTCCAAAGGCTGGCAGGATTCTATGCTCGGATACTAATTGTAATGTCCCCTTTTTCTGGTTATTTGGACACTACATGAATTTGTGGAGCTTTTTCAACTTGACAATGAAAATGCAGCAGGTATATGAATTACTATAATTATGAATGCAACAACTGTGAAATATAAATACAATGGTAATGAACTATCAAGCATATATGACTGGTAGTTACATGCTTCGCCAATGAAATGTGAATGCAATTACAATGGATAGTATGTGTGACTGGTAATTCCAAATACCACAGTAATGAAGTATGAATGTAATGTCTCAATACATGTATATGGAAGTATGAATGACTAGTAATTCCAAATGCTCATTTGCAATCAAGAATGCCATTGTAATACAATAATACCTGTTTGTGATATAACAATGTATGTTATGTACAATATCCTATATGGTTGTGTCTGATCTACTTTGTGATATATATTGTGATCTACAGGATAACCAATGATCTCAAAGAGATATTTCGTCTCTAATATTTGGTTTTGATATATGAAATGGTCTTTGTTATAGGAGCCGTCTTTGATATTAATCTAATTATATATTCTCTTTATTGATATCGTCTCTAATATGCAATTCTACCAAATGGTTGCTATTACAACTTGCCATGCTCTTATTAAAGAGTGGATTCCACAAAGGGAAATAAGTTATATAAAATCAATTCTTCTTATCTTCATTAGAACAGCCAATCAATTGATATAAATATATGCTCTTGAATCATGAATAGGCATGAGTGGAAAGTAATTGTTATTTACTCATGATAATCACTTGTGATTATTATGAGTAATTATGATTATTGCTAAACATAATAATCATGAGACATTAAGTGTAATGGTGAATGCAAGCCTAACAAGACTAGGATCATTGTTCTATTTGCGCATCATATTGTTTGACCGTTTGGTTACAATAATAAGGCCATGGTGATAATTGATGGAGTCGATGATGTAACGCCTCGCCAAGGGATCCAAAGAATTAACCTAGAGTTTCACTGAGTTTGGTAACATTTTTTTTTTACATGAAAGTAAATACCATACATAACTTATTCACAATAACGGAAGCAATAGCAATGTCTATCTGAAAAGTAAACATAACATACATAACATATTACATTCTTTAAGATCCCTTAACGTTGAATTACATACATGAATCCATCTAATACAACATCCACATGAAATAATAATGATAAGTCCAATGTTTAAACATTACATTTCCAAATGCTCAATCATCCTCTGTACATGTCACAGGGTATGACAAGCTCAAAGAATATACATATGTAGAATAAGGTACATCATCCTATTCCAATCCATGATATATCAAAGTAGAGATAATCACATGATACATCATCATAGAAGACATATACATCCATCATAAAGATCAAACAAAATAAACTAAGTGCACGGTTTCTCCCAACCGTTAATAGCATCATTAGACCATCGTGGGCCCTAGCCATCCCTCCGTGCGTAACATCCCAAATCACCGAAGAGATCATCAGTATTAACATAGTAGGAATGTCACTCCTAACATATACAACATCATATGTAGAAAGTAATCTAACATGCAAATATAAGCATAAGATAACATCATCTAACATATGCTAATCATCAATGAAAGGATACATAACCACCATCACGAAGGACGCATCAGCCACGATGTCTCAATGAATCTCAAATGATAAGAGTGGAAAATACACTACCACCCGACCACGTGGTACCTAAGTGGTCCACTCCCACCGTGCTGAGGAGATAATCTCAAGTCCCAAACAAGCTATCCATAACACATAGCACAAATCTCTATAGTCCAGGAATCCTAAAAGTATACTAACTCAAAGGTTCCAATCACGAAACTGACATCTACTTCCCAGAGGCACACAATGACATGTAGGAACCTACTATGCAAGCGGGAAAGTGTCATCGCATTTATCACGTACAAGTTACCTTGGCAGTTAGCTAAACTCCACGGGTCCATACTGATCTCATGCGGCCACTAGTATCCTCTCATACTGACAAGGCATACTATGGAATGCAAGATCGCAACCATGCGTTCTCACTACTCCCATCCTAGCCTATACAAGCACTCAAGGCATGGGCGAGAACCAAAACTCTTATCTTTTTAGGTTCATTCAGTTAGTATTAGGTGTGAATGTTATCACTTATTAATCCAACTTACAATGAGTTACCCTGACAGCCTCTTAGGGCCCCGGCCCCCATTGCAAGCCACTTCCCGTCACTACATGTAGATGTCCTACCCTAATGCTCATGGAATCATAAATCTTAAAATCACAAAAATAATCCATAATAAAATCATCAAATATGCATAAAGCATCAAATCTCCATGAGCAAACATCCATAGAAAATCATGACCACAACAGCTCTCTATTGGCAACTGAAGCATCACTGATAATCAAAAGTATCCAATGGTTCTCAATAACCAAAATATATCTCAAACACACTGATCGAAGACTCCAAAAATGGTTGAGTCAAACATGTCACAACATGACATCATCAGGAATAAATCCACATTTCAGTCCCATCATGGCGACTAGAAAATAACCAAGGATAACTGATCGATGACCAAAAATAATGGTTAAGTCAAGTGTCTCATAAATAAGAACCTCGACTATAACAATCAGTATTCAAAACTAATACACAGAGCATTCCATCACATAACCATGGTTGGGTTATAAAGATCGAGATTAAAACATCATCATGGCATCACAATCACATAACCCCCAAGCCTCTGGTAGACGTCCTATACTGGTCAACACTAGTCAACCCAAAACCCAAAACAATAGCATAAAGAATACACAATGTAAACACATGTTTTGGTTTTGCCGAGTTTTCAAATTTGAATTCAAAAGTTTCAGTTTACGTATTCCCAAATTAACATCAAGTGGAGAAATTTCACGTTTTATCTAACCCATGTATTCATTTGATAGATAAAAGTTTCTCCATCAGACTCAATTTTCTAATTGATTTATATGACATAGTTTGAAAATTGACATTCTCAATGAATCAAAAACTTCGATTATATATTCTAATAATTAATCTTAATTAAAAACTAAGTTTAATTAAATTAATTGTTAATATCTCTTCATAATTGACAAACTTAATAGCAATATTTTACTCATTAAAAGAGTGATCCATTAATTGAGAACTTTATAATAATCATTTATAATTAATAATATATACATATATACTTATATACATATATATATATATATATATATATATATATATATATATATATATATATAATAACATTTAATAATTAATAACATTGCAACTTATAAAAAAACGAAATCGAAATTCATATCCAAATCGTATATGAAATAATCGTTGCAAATATAATTTAAAACCAACACATATAACACAATGCGATTTAAAATCGCGCAGCTATTAAAGTGCCACACCGCAGGTACACTGTGGTCGCAGGTACCCTGCGATCACGCAGGCCTGCGGTGGGTGGGGTACGAAGTACTCGCCCGCCCAACGTTTTATATATATATTTTTAACAATCGCTTACGCGATTTTCATACAGACTTTGCGATTTGGTTCTAACGTTTCTTAAAACATTTTCGCCCACGGTATGTAATCTTTTTTTTTTTAACAAATATATATAAATATATACAGAATTAAAAATATCACAATATATGAACATACACACACACACACACACACACACACACACATATATATGTATGTATAAGAAAATTGACAATTTATGATTACAATTTCAATTTTTTAGAATTCCTCCATAGATCTTTGATCTCCAAAATTTCCAACAATTAATCTAATGGCTTTGGCTATGAATCTCAACCCTAGCCCCGTTTTCTCTTTTTTTAAATCCATGCATAAAAAAATTCTCAAATAAATTTAATCGCCCAAATTGAAAATGCATACAATAAAAATATGAAATTCCTCAGAAGACATATGGAAGACACGAAGAAGACAGGAATGCATGATGCGGAAATAGCATAAGAAAAATCACAAGAATCTACCCGGATTCTGATGCTAATTCGCTCTTCCTCAGAAAACCCGCAAAGCAAGCTCCCTTCTTCAGAGTTCTTGAGTCCTCCAATGCTCCAATTGCTCTCCACCCTCTCTCTAAGCTTCTATGAATGCCTGAATATAAAGAGCTCTCAAGAAACTTTTGGAATGCTTCTTGAAACCGCTGAAAGGTGTCACCAACTAAGCATGGGTCTTTTTCCAACCTTTTTGATGAGTCATAGAGTTGTAGACACCATGTGCTTGATTGATGCACTAACCCCCGTGTTGTTGACACATAGAAAAGTGCGTTAATTCCCATGCAAGCTTATAACTCCAATAATTTCTATTTAAATTTTATAACTTTCATTTTAATTTTTATAACTTTTATTATTATTTTATTATTTTACTTTATTATTATTTTACAATTATTATTAATTTTAATTTCTAGTTTTCTTTTATTTAATTCCTTTTCCCCAATAATTCACATTAATTAATTACAATCAAAATATCAAACATCATGATATTTTATTAATTTTCTCAAATAAATAAATAATTAATTAAATCTATTTATTAAGACTTAATTAATGGAAAATTCACCATAGACCTCCGAGATAAAATATGAAAACCCATCATAGAACAAATCATACAAAATAAATCTAAAGGGTTAAAAATCACGAAATATGTCATCCGACACATTCGGTGGGTATTCAACTTTGATACTTGTCCTAACTCACTAGGACAAATGGTTTTTAGATTTGGGATTTGGACTTGAGAATTTATCTCCCTTCTCTTATCATTGAGATAATATAATAGGGTACGCTCATCTTGGCAATTTAGGGAAGTCGATACCCGGTACCTGCAACCTGCAGAAAAAATCATGCATGTACATACAATATATAATGCTAAGCTAAACAGACAATGGCAGGAAGTGGTGCATCGTGTAGATCCCGACTAAGCAGGTGACTATGACTCCCTTCCTTAACCACATCAGAAACGCCATATAATAAGAAAACACGCACAGCATACACATGCAAGTATGGGGTAAGTAACCATAATAAAACACATGAGATAATAAACCATCTAACTAATCATCATTAATAACTGAAAACGATGTAATGATCATCATACATACATGAAATATAAAGTCTAAATGATCTCATCATGTATCAACTGAATCCCTATCATAATATCTGATAGTGTCAAAACAACACCACTAAACCATCAACATAAAACTAGTCTACATAGTCTGATAATAATAGCAACAATAAGTATAGAAAAGATGTGAACAAGGGTAGGCACTACAGATGATAAAACAAATATCATCCCGCATTATGGTCTTTATCTGTCTTTCATATTAATAGTCACCATCCATAATTGAATAGTTGATAAGATGCCAAGTGGTTGCTCGATAATAACAGTTGGGCATATGTTTGGGCTATCTATTGATTCCCTTGTCTATGCATATGTGTCTATTGTCCTTGACTTATAGTAGTTGTGTAGTCTTTGAAAGTGGAGTTCATAGTAAACCTTAGTTACCAATTCGTGAAACGAATCCGATTTGGGCATGTGAATCGGATCCGTGGATTTGTGATTTTTTTCCCCAATTATGATTTGTGGAGGATTTGTGTGTATATATAAATATATAGATATATGCATTATATATACTAAAAAATGAGAGAAATATACATTATTCTAAAACTAAATCATTTAATGGTATGAATTTGTGATTTTGGTATGAATCTATGGATCAAAATTGTTATGAATATAAGAAAGTATTTGGAAAAACAATTTAAAAAAAATTTGAAAAAAAAACAAATTTTTTTGTTTTTGTTTTTTGGAAGAATCTGGACGAATCCAAGCATGGATCCAGATCTGGATCTAGCCTCTAGGGCACGAATTCGGTAACTAAGCAATAAACACATCCCATAATTTGATTGCCAGTAAGTTTAAATCTTTAGTTAAAACTTATTGAATCTTTTATCGATTTGTAGGTTCTGAGTTTGGGGACATCACATTTGTCTTCAACATTTGAGATTAATTGTGCCTCTTTTCAATTCTTATAGTTGCTTGAAGTGATAATATGCAATTAGAATATGACCTATGTTGTAGCATAGTTGAATAAATCAGACTTACGTCACAATTGACAAACCAAAAAATTGGACTTGGACTCAAACTCAATAAAGAACTTGACAAGGACTCAACAAAGGAAAAACACCGTAGATTTACAAAAGCCAAAAAAATTAATGCATTTAGAGAACATAAGAGCCATAATTGATACAATATATTTCATATGAATCTCAAACATTCATTATTTGAAATTTCATCATAGTTGCACACTATGAAATGTATAACAGCAACATAAGTTTATAAATGTTTACAGAATTAGATACAATGATATGTCCAAATCTGAAAAACAGAAAACTAAAGATTACATCTTCTTCTTCCCTCTCCTAATATAGCTCAAATTTTCAAGCCTTGAACTAGTGGTATCAAGGCATCTAAATGAGGAGTTAATTCTTCTTCATCAACATCAAAGTCCTCGTCTTTGTCATCCTCCATCTCATTCGAATCACCGGATGCTGTTGCTTCTTTTGCTGTGCCTTTCTCTAATTCTGCAAGATCTTCTTCACTAAGGAGAACATCATCACCATCATCTTGTTCATTGATGGTCCAATCGCCGTATGCAATCAATTCTGTCCAAGTCAACAGACCCATGTGAAACACCCTTCACCTTTCTAGTGCAAAGGCAAAGGTTGTACAGAATGAAGATAAGATCACCAGGTCTCTTCTAGGTCAACCTATTTCTCTTCTTTGTGTGTATGTTCTCAAATAATCTCCAATTTTGTTCACACCCAAGAGCACTACCTAGATAGGACAAAATACAAATTGCTGACTTTTGAAGATTAGGTGTTCCAACATCATAATTCTTCCACCATAAATCTACAAAAAGAATTTAGAAATATTAGAAATTTAGAATTGAGTAAAAAATATAAGTTTGTAACAAATTAACAATCATTATCAAGTTTCTAGTTTTTTCTTCTAATATTGAACAAAATGTTTTACCTAGTTGTTTTTCCTCCCTGTTAATTGCTTATTGTGAACAGAAGAGTCTCCCTTCTGTAGATCTTGAACAATGATTATTTTCAAATTTATAAATAAGAATTGTCAAAGACTTAACTTCAAATTCATGGATCATAAATAAGATATAGAAAATATAAAATCTCATCTCCAACTCAACAAGAACCTTGTCTCTCAAGTCACGTCAAGAGCCATCTTATCAATGCACGTAATAACACTTGTTGTCACCTCCTCATCAACCCTTAATAAATCAGAGAAGTAGAATCTTGGGTTCAAGTACTATGCCAATGCATGTATTAGTGGAGTTGGTTTGTCCAACTACACTCAATGATGCGCCAAAGGACTACTTTTTTGTTGAATTTCTGCCATATTAATGTGAAATGGCCTCTTTGGTCCTATCTATGGCCTCATAAGCAATGCCAATTGGCATTCTCTCTCTCCATCCACCATACAAAGAACCCTTAACAAAGGTTCTATCACCTAGAAAATGATTTTTTTTTTTTACATTATTACAAAATTAACCTGTAGAAAAAACAAGTAGATTATCTTGTATAAAGTTTATGGTTGGGTTTGCTACTTACCTTGATCAATTTGTCTCCACTTTTGTTGAACCCATCATAAAAAACAACACTTACTATCTTTGTTGCCTCAAGGTTTTTGGAGTTTGTAGATAGTAGCCAAGCATTAGACACAAGCATCACCTCAATCCAATGCGTGTTGAGTGTTCCATTCATTCTCATGAGAGATGGGCTCTATGAACCACTACTCATGAAATACAGGTCAATAAGTTTGACTCAAAAAATTACATAGTTGAATCCTGATAGCAATATCATAACTTGACTTGCTGTGGAGAATATCTCCTACTTATCAATTGATGAGCTTTAGGGGCTTTCTAATGAATGGTTCATAAGGCACAACACTTGGTGAAGGTTTTGCAAATGGGATTGCAAGCAGAGCGGGTTTGACCATGGAGGAAACTCTGTAGTTAAGCGCGCTCAAGGTGGAGTAGTACTAGGATGGGTGACCTCCCAGGAAGTCCTGATGCTTCACATTTGTGAGCATCACCTAGATCAAATGCGTGTTGAGTGTTCCATTCATTCTCATGAGAGATGGGTTCTACAAACTACTACTCATGAAACGTGGGTCAATCAGTTTGACTCAAAAAATCACGCAGTTGAATCTTGATAGCAATATCATAATTTGACTTCTTGTGGAAAATATCTCCTTATCAATGCAAGGTTGTTATAAAAATGATGTACTATGATGTTTCAGACCTTTGACAAACATATACTTGACTGAAATTAACTATTACAGCTAATAGACATTAAGACAAACACTTGCCACACATCCCAATGAGAACCTACAACCGCTAGACATTTCTACAAACAGTTATAGTGCAATCTTGCAACCATTTACAATGTCAATACAATGCCAGTATAGAACTAAAGACTTCCAACTTCCAATTATAACATTTGCAATTCATTACAAATAATTCTCATGGACAAACCAAATTAAACATGGAACTTGATTATGTCTAGTAGACGTAGATTATAGGTGTTGGAAATTTGCAGCAAAATCTCATTGGAATTCCACGCCAAAGCATCAATTCCCATGCACAGTGCCAATAGGTTGCAACTTCACCTCAGCAAGACCAATTACAGCCCAAAAATAACTGACACTGCGTCTACAAAGTCCATGACCACTCTTTCAAATTGACTGCCCAAGACACATATACGTTGGCGTGTATACACGCCCAGTTGCAGTCTTATAGGCACCTTGAAGCCACAGGAAAAACAGTAATAAGGGCCAAGATATGAGGCATCCAACAACAGTATGATTGCAGTCCAAAGAATTCCCAAACAGTAGCAACAAAAAACCTTCAAAGCTAGAAATGAAGGCAATGCTTGGTCTCCAAACCCTGATCGATTTGCAGCCCAGCTAATGGATAATTCGGCATACAACTACACCAAATTACCAATCAGAATCAATTCTAAGAAATTCAGAGAACAATTTACCATGTCTTGTAATGTTTCAGAGTGCAAACCAGAAGAGGAATCAGTCCTCACAAACCCTTGAAGAAACCTTCAGCCAAAATTCACAAGTAATGGAAATCAATAGGCAAGAATGAATTCATTTCCTCCATGAAGTCTCTTTTATAATACAAAATGCAACATGGCTTCTTCCTCACACTTTTCATTATAGAGCCTTCATTAATATACTTTTCAATTAGAAGCTCTCCTTTAATAATTTTACGTAAATAATTCCCAACCTCAAACTTCATGAAGACACTTTTCACTTAAAAGGCTTCTTCAACACACCATCAAACTATAACATTAAAATGATGAAGTTAAAGATAGATCTAATAAATAACTCATAATATGAAGCACCATCAATTTACCCAATCAAGCACTGAAGAATCCAAACACCTGTACCTCAACTGCACTGCTAAAAATAGTAATTGCTCATAATTAACTTACTATAAGTAGCAAGTCACTCAACATAGACCTTCAAATCATACTGTTAGCTCAGAAAGGTTGCAATGATGAATTGACTTCGCTAAGCTATAGGAGCTTGCTAAACTGGGGGCATTACAAAAATCATGTCACTCCTGGTTGCACAAGATCCTTGCCACTTGTGTGTTTTCTCATCAAGAAGATGACCCAATTATGGTTGTAGATAAATTTGGTGACACTTTTAGTATCTTCAATCACCCTTTTCACCTAGCTAATCTTTCCATTTTCTTCTCACAAGAACAAGCATTGTGCAACACAAGTACTACATCTAATAGTGGGAAGCCTCTCCATAAACATTCTACCTGTAGATATATTTGTAGCTACATTGTCTGTGATAATTCGGACAACATTATCAACTCCAGCTTCTTGGATCACCCCATCTAACAAATTGCACAAAGTCTCAACATTTTTTATTTCATTCAAGGCATTGATAGACTTAGGAATGCTATTGCACCATTAGAAATTTAGAAGCCACCAAAGAGTTGAGGAGAGTCTTATTTCTTCCATATGTCCATCCATCGGATAAATAAATCAATAGGGTTTTATGGAAAAAACCAAAAATTGATAATGAATCAGTTGATAAAAACAATTACAAAAACAAGATAAAAATGCAAGCAAATACGTTAAAAAGGGAAATAGAATTTTTTTTTGCCAGCATTTCCCCTTGTTTTCAAGATTTTCTTATTTCTAATAGATGGAAAAGAAAAAAGAGTAGAAAAATTCTTTACTTGAATGTATTTTTCTGCTTCAATTTTGGTTGTTCAACTTCTCCTCATCCTAAAATCCTATTTTCGGCAAGCACAGAGAACAAATGAAATAAAAAGTTAAAAAACAACTTAAAACAAGATTAGGTGTTTTTCTCAGTGACAAGACTCCATATAAAAAATTCACAAGTCTCGATGGTTGACTCAGGCAAGTCCATGCACAAAACTCTCGATTCCAATGGTAGTGACTCTCCTAGACTCAACTATTAGGTCCAACGAGAGTGATTCACCTGGACCTGACTCTCGAGTCCATACAAGTCAACTTGTCTCGCCATTGGATTCACGAGTCCAATCGAGTTCGAGGTGAGTTAGCCAATTTTTAGAACTATGTTGTAGACATGTTTGTAAGCTAGGAAATCACAAAATCACACACTACAAACAATGGCTTGTGTAAGACAACATACTTGATTTGATGGGTCTTTTCTGTTGGAGCACATTTAAACAAGTCAATTTATAATGGTTTGATTTCTTTGCCCTTAATCAGAAAGATAAAAATACTTGATGTAGCTATTACATTTAGTTAAAAAGATTCTCTAGTTTTGATCAGCAGCCTTAGTGTTGTTGATCTTTGTTTCTGGCCCCATGCTATTTTTGGACTTTAATGCTGCATCTAAATTTGTTTTTGTACAAGATGAATTTGGGCCCTTTTGAAAACTAATCTTCACCCTTGGTCAAAAAGATAAAAAACCAGACATAGGTATTTTAGTTTGCTAAAACATTCTCTAGTTTTGACCAGCAATCCCCCTTTTCAGTGACATCCATAGGAATTTAGACATTTGATATGGAAAAATGCAAACAAAACAAATATAAGCATTGTTATATGGCAAAGTGCAAACTAAGTCTTAGGTCTTTAATTATTAAATTGAAAATATAAGAGGAGGCTAATGTCACTTTAGAACATATCTAGATCATAGATAATTGCAACAATGTGACATTTTCCATTTATTAAATAAATAAATTTAATAATTTTGTATGTATGGCCTCGAAATTAAAGTTATTATCTCTCAGAGCTATTTTTATTTTATTATGTGTAACATGTTGGTAGTGTCGACACTTCTTGTAATCCTTTTGGAGTTTCCCTGAAGCCATTTATAAGACCGGTTTATAGGTTGCTGCAGGTATGTGATTTTGGATTTTTTATTTGTACTGAGAATCCTAGTGCGAATTCCAGTTAGAATTCCAATTGTCGTCATTTTGGAAGTGAAAGATCTTCCCTATTTGGTGGGAGTCACTCCTCACCCTACTTTGCTATGTTCTTCATTGGAGATTATTGTAATTTGAAGTGCTATCATTATTTGAATATGTAATTCTGTTTACATCACAAGCATTTAGTGACTAACCATTTGGTGTTCCATTGTGTGCCAATTTGTATTGATTAGATTATATTCATACTTGCCACAAATCTTCATTCCCTTTGCATAAAATTACAAGAGTCATTAGCATCGAAGAAATTTTTTAGTATGGCCCTTGAGACACCTACCATGTAATTGTATGGTCACACTCTAACCTACGATCTAGACTGCAGTAGGAGCACTTGCTCTATAACCTCCATATCCCTCCGCATAGTTTACCATCTTGCCATAAGGTCACCACTTCCTACTATATGAAGTACCTTTCTTGCTGTATGGTCCTTGACTTGTCCATCGTATGGTTATCCAAAAGGTTGCCACAAGGAAGCATTGCCCTACACCATACGGTTTGAGTTTGTAGTAGCGTTTCATACTTGCACGTTGTACACTTTCTCCTAGACTTAGGAGCTCTCTCCTAATATCTGCCATATGACATTCTTACTAGGTAGTTTGGGTATATGACCAACAGTTTGGAACATCCCAATTGTATCAAAGTTGGTGATCTTTCCAACTTGTTGGGTGGTATCAGTAGACAAAATTGGGGAACCAAGCAATGAGATGATGATATTGCTACAAGAGCTAACAAGAGAGCAACAACAACTTAGTGATATATTGGTGAATGAACAACAACTCGGTGAGACCTTGGCGAAGGGACAACAACAAATTGGCGAAAGCCTTCAAATATTTGAGGAAGTAAGGACAAATAGAGGTAACAATGGGCACGGTGATAATTATGTCAATGGGAAGCCTCACACAAAGTGCACCTACACATGTTCAATGATGCTGACATTTCCCCAAAGGCCAAAACAACGTGAAGAACAAGACCCTACCTTCCTGGAGATGCAAGATTAGTTCTAGTAAGATTGGTTTGATGCCGGATTTGGAGTAGAACTATCTTTCAAGGATTATGTGGATTTGTGGATGGTATGTTCTAGAAGGCAGTCATATAATGATGACATCAAACTAATGATTGGCAAGATAAATTTAGGCTCCTTTGATGGGTTTGGGTATATATTAGCGCGAGCATGGGTACAGAAGGTGGAGACCTACTTCTTTCTCAACCTAATGCTTGAAGAAGAGGCAATCAAGTCTACAACACTTCTCTTGGAAGGAGTCGCTCACAAGTAATGCATTATGGGATGGTCACCCTCAGTCTTGATTAAGTCACTTCATATTACTTCACAGGGAGACTTATAGACTGCTTTGACAATACGGTTCCAAAGCACAACTTTAAGCTGTTGGTACAACTAAAGGATATCGGATTTGTGGACAACTACATCACAACATTTGAGAGATTGTCAGTGTTGGTTACATACATTTAAGAGATGAGTCTGGTTGTGTTGTTTATGGATGGATTAACAAAATCCCTAAAAGGTTGGGGCAAGGTTTTTAGCCTTAGTGCACTCATGACGATAATCAAGAAGGCATGTGACATGGCCACTTCATCTTCTTTGTTTAGGACTTATTCACACCCCAAGCCACCCCTCATTTCGAAGAAGAAAGACAATAGATCCCTTCCGAAGAAGCTATCATTTGATGAGGCAACCAGAGAGGAGCTTAGGAGGAGAAAGCTCTTCTTTAACTATAAGGAGTTGTGGGAACTAGGGTACAAATGCTTAGGCGAAGGGAAAGTCCATTACATTGAGGTGATGTTCGATGATGAGGAGCATGAAGAACTTGAAAATCAAATGTGATGGTTAACAAGCTCCTAAGGAGGTTAACATAAATCATGCAAAGCAGATTGCCACATTGTACAATGAGTAGATGTCATTGCAACACTTGTTGGTACTTCGAGGTGCACTATATTCTTGTTACGAGGCATACTCCAGGGACAATGTGTTGTTGTCATGCTTGACAGTAGGGATACATTCATCAATTAATCCCGTGTGAGCTGAAGGGGTTTGTGTACTGCTGGGTGGATATTTTGCGACTGACAGTTTTGGGTAAAATCCAGTCGCAAAATAGGTAGACCAGCCACAACGTGTGAGACAGAGTCTCTCCTACCTTAAAGGGAAGACTCCCTCTTCTCACCATTTCTTGGATCAACTCAAGGTAAGCAAGAAGTTGAGAGATTTGAAAGGATATTACCAATAATCTTTCTTCTTAGCTTTTAGGAAAGAATCCACTTACTCGCGGAGCGAGTAATGGGCAAAATGAATTCTTGAACTAACTCAAAGGCTAGCTAAAAGTGTACAAATTTGGTTCTAAGTCCGGTCTTAATCTATGCTACAAGAATAATCTTTACTCTTGGGGCACAAAGACTTCCAGAATTAAAGAATTCTAACTATTTTGTGAATTAAGAAAGAGATACAAGCTATAGTCAAAGCTTCTAGTCTATATAGCTCCACAATTGCTCCTAGTCAAAGCTTTGGCTCCAATTGTTTCGTAACTCTTTATACTCAATTATCAAGAATGCAAAAATACATGAATCAAAGATAACAAATGCAAATCACAGTCAAAGTTTCCAACTTGCACAAATAACAATTGCACTCAATCAAAGTTCAGCTTTAATTATTTATTTGTATTCACTTTTCTTTCAAAATAGCACTACACAATCAAAGTTATGCATGCACAATTTCTCTAGAGATCTTGCATACAATAAGAAATGATATTACAATGAAGGAGCACTCCTTTATATAGGCAACGGAGTTGAGAAAAATGAGGAAAAAGTGGGAGCAACTCAACCAACTTTGACCCGGTCTAACTTAACAAGAGAAATTAGTGGATTACATGTCATTACACATGTAAATCGTATTACATGTAACTACACATTTTCATGTAATACATCCTCTTCAATCTACAAATATGAAAAAGAGAAGAAAGAAAACAGAAAATAAGTAAAACAATCCTAAGGATTATTTTTAACTACCTTGAATTTGATGATGGCATCATGCACCGTAGGAAGATCTGAAATCTCCATTGTCTCTGATATAGCTTATACTCTCATTGTATCGACTTATGCTGATTTCACAATTTTGGAATTTGCCGCGAGAGAATCCTGTAAGTGCTTTGCTAGGGATTTGCACAAAGCAAACTTGTTCATTTTATGAGAACCAAAATCTTCAGAATCTAAATCAGCATCGACCCCGATTGTATATTCTAAAGTCATCTCTTCAATCACAACCAAGTTATCATGTTCATCAAGAACTTGATACCTATTTCTTCCAAGTCGCACATGATTCTAGTCTCTATTGCTTGACAATCTGATAAGATTGCTTCCAACTTTGTTACAAGTTTTCTTAATGTTTCTTCTTTATAGCCCATGAGTCCATGACATTTATAGAACATTTCACAAGATGGAACAACATCACATGTGACCATGGTGTCCAAATCAGATTTGGCGATCTCATCCCAATCATTCAGAATTTCTTTTAGAGTACCAACTTCCTGACTTAAAGATATAATCAAGTCATGCAACATTTCTTCAATCTATTTGATACATTCAAGAATTCTGATCACATCTGTGATGGCTTGAACTCCTTCAGAGACAACTTCTCCAAACCAAATTTTCGTTGCTTCCATGATCCGTTCCACTTGAGGTGTCCGAGATGTAGTGGTTGTATGTTGCAAAGACTATTGTTGAATAATCTCATTCAATCAAGCTACTTCTTGCTTAAGCTAATTCTTTTTCTTCCACAACTCATGATTGCTCTTTGAGACATTAGCAAGTGCATCATGAGCATCTTGTAGACAATTCAATTGAGATTGCTTACCAAGTTCGATTTTGGTGAACTTGCAATCCAAACGGTTAAGTTCTTCAACTAGCCACTAGTTGTTCAACAACCTCCACAAACTTTGTTTATTCAGAATCAACTACAATCTTTGAAACAATCTTATCTTTCAAAGATTTAGACTTGATTTTCTTAATAGGAAGATTATCTGGGGGCAGCACAACCTGCCTTCTCTTCATAGTAATCTTGCCCAACCAAGCAAACAAACTAAAACCCTTATCCTCTGATCCAGGAGTAGTAACAACCATCAACATTAATCCTTATTGTAATTCTTTAGTATCTGTATAGGCTTCAGTTTGTATTGCTGTACCAAGAGGTGCTTTTCGAGAAAACTCTGTCATGAATGTTTCAAAACTAGTTATTGAAGTATCAAGTTGGGAAACTTGGCCTTTTGTGAATGTCGTAAACTCCTCAAACATATTCCCCAAGTTCTCACATTGTTCAATTGTGAGAATAGGAGGTGTTGCTGAGGAGATAGGAAGTGCCAATGTATTCACCTCTAAAACAGGGATGGTAGATGTGAAAACAATGGAAATTGAATCCACGTCATAGTCTGCGACATCAAGAAAAGGTGTTTCCTGAATGGATGGACCTTGCTGATTTATTGGTTGCGGAGGAGATATGATCATAACCTCTCCCTCCTCTTCATGAGATTCTTCTTCAGATGCAGTTTCTTCTTCAGCTTCCTCCTCATCAGATTCTTTAGCCTGCACGGGTGCTTGTGAGGGTTCTTGAGATGACTTAGACTCCTTTCCACCTTTTAACTTGAACTTACGAGATTGCATTGCAATGAAAGAAATTTGAGATTTCCAGCTGAGATTTCCTTCTAGGCGGTTCAAAACTTCCACAATCCAACCCAAGTTTGGTATTCACTCTTTTGAGACCTTTGACCTTTAAGCTTTGTTGGTATTCACTAGAATAGATTGAAATCTATCGAAAATGGAGATACCTTCTTTCTACTACCACTGTATAGGAAAAGGACATTGCTTATCAAAGCCAACACAACGATATTTTGGATCAAGAATATCATCATCATCCTCTATCTGAAAATTATATGGAATTTCAAGCATGTTAAATGATTTGTTGTAGAGTGAGCCTACAATAATCCATGCTCATAATATCTAGTTCTGTGCACAGGTCAACACTAGGAGACTCATCCTCTTTCCTTAACTTGCACTCGCTTTCCATAGGACTGACCGGATTGCAATCATCCATCTGAAACCTTTTTAGCAGTTCTCTAACAAATTTAGATTGAGAAATGAAAATAGCTTCCGCCAATTGACAAATTTGCAGCCCAAGGAAATAAGACAACTCACCCATCATTGACATTTCAAATTCTTTTTCCATACTAGCAGCAAATTTCTTTGTCATTTTGGAGCCATCACTTCCAAAAATTAAATCATCAATATAAACTACAAAGATAAGAATGTTGTTACCATCCTCCTATACATACAAATTGTTGTCCACATATCCCTTTTTGAAACTTTGCTGCTGTAGATGTTTATCTAGCCTATCATACCAAGCTCTTGGAGCTTGTTTAAGTCCATACAAAGTTTTCTTCAGCTTGCACACAAAGTCCAAATTGTTAGTCAAGACAAACCCTTCAGGCTGTTCAACATACACTTTTCATTCAATTCACCTTTTAAAATGCTGATTTTACATCCATTTGGTAAACTTTGAAACCTTTAAAAGTAGCAAAAGAAAGAAAGATTCTAAAAACTTCTAATCTTGCTACAGGTTCAAAAGCTTCATAAAAAACCATGCCTTCAACTTGTGCATACCCTTTACATACTAGACGTGCTTTTTTTCTTATTGCTTTCCCTTCTTCATTTACCTTGTTATGAAACACCCATTTGTGCCTATGATATTCTTATCCTTGGGTCTAGGCACAAGCTCCCATGTGTCACTCTTTTGGATATGCTCTAATTCCTCTTTCACAGCAGCAATCCAATGCTCATCCTTGGCTGCCTCTTCAAAACATTTAGGCTCAAACAAGGAGATGAGTGAAACATCATTATTCAAGGTACTTGACATTCTTCCTAGCAGCTCTTGTTCTATTTCCAGCCAGCACTTGATCTATAGGATGATTTTTTTGCACAAATTTAGATGGAGTTTTGAAAGAGGATGTACCAATTTCGTCTTGTGGATCGAATTCAGAAGGAACATATGTAGTTTCAGCTTCATTAATGAAAGATACTCCATTATCACTACACCATTTTGTTATGGTGTTTTAAGAGCTGAAGCTTGTCTCTTTATTCCACGTTGTTCACAAAAGCTCACAAACTCATTACAAGTAAATTCATCACCATTATCAGAGCGTAAGCACTTAATCTTCAAATCCACTTCATTTTCAACCAAAGCTTTAAACATACTAAACTTATCTAGAGCTTTCGATTTTTCTTTGAGAAATGCAACCCAAGTCGTCAGTGAAATGTCATCTATCAACAACATGAAATATCTTTCAACTTGTAGACTTGCTGTTCTAGTTGTCCGATAAAGATCCATATCGATAAGCTCTAGTGGTGTGCAGCTGGAATGTTCCTTTGGTTTGAAGGATGCTCTTGTTTGCTTCCCTAGTTGACAATTTTTGCAAATGATATTTGCTGGGTTCTCTAGCATAGGCATATCTCTAACCACTTCTTTCTTGCCGATCTTAATCAGATTGTCAAAATTTATGTGTCCAAGTCTTTTATGCTAAAGCTATGCCTCTTCAACTTGATTTAAACAACAACTTTCATCATTAGTACCATCAAGAATATAAAGATATTCATTGCTCTAGTTACATTTGCAACAAACTCGTCTCCTTTCCTAATGATACATGAATTAGAGTTGAAAGCTAGATCATATCCTTGGTCGCAAAGTTGACTCACACTTAACAAATTGTGTTTTAGACCTTGCTAGATCATATCCTTGGTTGCAAAGTTGACTCACACTTAGCAAATTGTGTTTTAGACCTTTGACATAAAACACATTCTCAACTTTAGTTTGACCATTATATAACATAAGAGCTCCTATATCAACAACTTCATCAGATGAACTACCTCCAAATATAACCTTTCTACCTTTCGTTTTCTTGATAGAATGAAACTTATTCAAATCACCGGTCATATGTCTAGAACAACCACTATCTACATACCATGTATCTTTTTCATTTCTAGCAAGAAGAGCAGTTTGAACAACCAAAGCCTTAAGAGATACCTCCTGATTCTTCTTTCTCCAAACTTTAGTAATCTTTGGTTTTCCTATGGCTTCAACATTGTTAGATAACCCTACACTATTATTTTTGCAAAATTTTGCAGCATGACCAAAGTTGTTGCAGCAATAACAAATGATATTGTATTTACCAAAACATCCAAAGGAATTTCTGTTAAAGAAGTAAGGCTTTCTCCTGTTAAAAAATCTGCAATTTGTGGGTTTGTGTGCAAAATAATTACATGAGAAGCAATAATCATAGAAGAAAGATTTATTCACCTTGTTCAAATGGTCCTGTTTGATGATAATAGGCTTCCCACCATTTGAAATTGTTCCTTTCCTTGAGACATAGAGCATTGACCAACTTCAAGTCCAATGCCTCTTTTGTTAATTGAAGATTTTTGTGAAGAAAGAAGATTGTCCAAAGACATGCCGCTGTTGTTATTTGTTACCTCTTCGCTTGACAATGTTGTAGATTTCCCAATGTTTCTTAGAGAAACAACTTCAACCTCTAACCTGGAAATATTTGCTTATTTCATTTTAATCTAATTTTCAAGATCCTCTTGAATTTTCCTAGCTTCTTCATTTAGAATTTTTGAATCAGCAAGAATATTTTTAGCCTCACAAAGAGCCACAGTGATCTTTACTTTCTCTCGACTTTCAACTTGCAGCAGATCTAGAAGATTTTGATTTTTCTTCTTGAGATTTTTATTTTCAGCCAAGGTTGCTACAAGCTCAAGTTCTAAGTCCACTCCTTCCAAATCATCATGCTCTTCATTACTTAGTTCTTCATCTCCATACTCATAAACTTGGGTATCCTCTACAGCCATGCAAGCAATGCCACCTTTAGGTTCTTTACCTTGAGTTACATGTAGTTGTTCCCAAATTTCCTTTGCTGTACTAAAATGCATGTACTTGTCACGCTTTGAATCAACCAAACAACTTAGGATAGCACTCATGCCTTTGCATTGACTGACCTTCTTATTTTCAGAATTTGTGAGTTCTAAGGGAAGTACACAATCAGCTGAAATACATTTCCATACATCAAGACCAAGAGACTTAATGTAAATTAGCATTCTAAAACTTCATATGGAAGTTTGTTCCATCAAACTTAAGAACCCCACATTTTTCATGCTCTTCCAAATTTGAACCATCTATTGCCATGAACAACATTACATCATTTTGAGGATCATCCTCACTGCTAGAAGAACCATTGCTGCTATCCTTAGAGTAGAGAACCTTTAGATTTATCAGATTTCCAATGTCCTCTTACGAATTTTCTAGACCTCCTAGATTTAGAATTTCTTTCATCACCGCTGTCATCTTCTTTCTCATAAGGACATTTTGATGCAAAATGGCCAAGTTTACCACAGTTAAAACACTTTAAGTTAGCTTACCTTTGTGCTTATTAAGACCTTTTTTAGTTTTCTCACAAGGTCTACAATTTCATCATTTGAGCCTTCCTCTGAACTTTCACTTTGTTTTTGCTCCTTTTCCTTGCCAACTTTTGCAGCCTTGATTGTTGTTTCTCCTTTAGATGTGCTCTCAACATTCCTCCTCATTTCGTAGGCTGTTAAAATACCATACAGTTTGTGTACAGTAAGAGTATACAAATCTCTCGTTTCTTCTGCAGCAGAAACTATTGAATTGAATCTGAAAGGAAGAGTGCAAAGAATCTTCTGAACTATAGTCTTCTCCTCAACTGTTTCACCCAAACCTTTTAGAGCATTAACTTCATCAACCCTGAGAAAATAAGCATCAATACTCTCTTCTTTCATGAAAATGCCTTCAAAATCAGTTTTGTGAGTTTAAACCTTTGCCTTACCGATTTTATCATCTCCATGATAAGTATTGAACAATTTATCCCAAACCTCCTTAGCTGTAGTACAATGCATCATTTTAACAAATTCAGATTCCGACAAACCAACATAAATGAGCATTCATGGCTTTAGCATTGTTCACAAAATCTCTCTCTCCATCAACATCCGTGGGGTTTGAGCTGGAATAGTATATCCATCGACCACACTCACATAAACATCAAAACCGAGAGACCGAATGTAGGTTTTCATAGGAACTCTCTATAAGGCATAGTTGGTCCCGTCAAACAGAGGAGCATGGTTTGTGGCTAGACCTTCTAAGGCACTCATGGTGATACAGGACATACCCATCCTCAGACTTTTAAGCTTTTGAAGACAGAACTTGTCTTTGATACCAATTGAAAACACAAAAATACTAAGAGGGGGAGGGGATGAATGAGTATACAGACATAACAAATTCACAAGAAAAGATTTAAGACAATGACACATAATTTATCACATGGAAATCCTTTTGGGTAAAAAGCATGGTTCACTAATCAGTCAATAATGGGCTGCAACCCAGTACAACAAAGGCTTCAACCTTCACAATTTTATCTAAGGCTCCAACCTTTCTAAGAGCTACAACTCTAACTGATTGCATGACTTTAATCATTACAAATACAACTCGATGTCACTATAAGCAAAAGATTGTTTAGAAACACAACTAACAACAGTCATAGCATTGACTACCTTCCAGAGAACTCTATGACAGCAAGTACTTTAACTATATGCCTTTTAAAACGTGGAACCTTATCACTGGTCTCAGAGAAGTCCTTTTAAACTATTCAGATTTAAGGATAGCTTCCAACCTTCTTAGTTCATTATGCTGCCCATGTTTATTTACTTACAACCACCAACAAAACTTTTCACAGTCTTCAGTTTTGTTTCAATATGTGTATATCTCTGATAGAACTTTAGTGATGAACCCCCTATTTGAATGCTCATCACCTTAAAACCTCTGAAAAAATCTCATCCTGTACTGTTCAACAATTTTTTCATCAAACTCACTCTATCCTTTTCAGCACTTGTTATATATATACTTCTTCACATCCCCTTAGAACATATTCATAATTTTTTTTCCGCATTTTCTGTTACTGTCATCAGCTTGCTGATTACATTCTCTGACATTTGACAATTACATTCTTTGGATACATTCTCTGACATTGTTTGTTTTGTCTTTTTCAAGAATAGAGAATCTTTATGATAGTTGCAACTACTTGTGCATATGATTTGTAGACACAGTCCAAATAGAATAGAAAATATTTATGACACTCGCAGCCACTTGTGCATATGATTTTGTAGACACAATCCAAATATAATAGAGAATCTTTATGATAGTCGCAGCCACTTGTGCATATGATTTTGTAGACACAATCCAATTAGAATAGAGAATATTTATGACACTTGCAGCCACTTGTGTATATGACTTTGTAGACACAGTCCAAATAGAATAGATTATCCAACATCAATAGTGAAATTTGTAACTATAGATTATCGATGAAAAATATCAGCAAGAGCAAGACATGGAGAAGACAACCTCCTATTTCCATTATGGACACTATGAGGTCTTGGTCATGCCATTTGGGTTGACTAATGCTCCGACCACCTTTTAATCTTGTATGAATCACATTTTCAAGAAACAATCGCACAAGTTCATATTGGTGTTCTTCGATGACTTACTTATCTACAACAAGGCATGGGAAGAACATTTGAGGCATTTAGATGAAATATTGGAAATCATGGAGTCACAATCATTGTTTGCTAAAAAGTCCAAGTGTGAATTTGGAAGGACGAAGATATTATATTTAGGACACATCATTAGTTTGAAAGGGGTTCAAGTACATCTAGAGAAAATTCAAGCCATTTGGGATTGGCCAACTTTGAAGACTCTCTTAGAGCTGTGGGGGTTTCTTAGATTATGCAGTTACTACAAAAGGTTTGTGAAGGCATTTTCATTGTTGAGTGCTCAACGTCCAAATTTGACAATGAAGAGATCTTTTTATTGGGATGAGCAAATGCAACACGCCTTTGATAAGTTAAAGGAACTCATGAGTTCATGTCTAGTTCTGGCACTACTTGATTTCATTGACCCTTCATCCTTGAGTGTGACGCATCAAGGGAAGGCATCAGGGGCAATACTAATGTAGGACCGTCACCTATTGCGTTTGAGAGTCAGAAGCTCTCGAGAGTAGAGCAATTGTACTCCATCTACGACAAGGAGATGCTTGCCATCATGCATGCACTGGCGAAGTTTCAACAACACCTCGTTGGAGCAACGTTCATTGTTTGAACCAACTGCAATAGCTCAAGATATTACTTGGAGGAGAGGGATTTGAACAAACGACAATAAAAGTAGGTCAGCAAAATCCAAGCATTTGATTTTGATGTTGAGTATGTGAAAGGTAAAAGTAATGTAATGGCTGATGCCCTATCAAAAAGGCTTGCCATATGATTTGTCCTAGGTTTTGGTGGATTGGAAGGTACATCTATTGGTTGAATACTCCAAGAACACATTCGCATGCCAGATGATGGATGGTCAAGTGTAGGATGTCATGTACAAGGTGGTTAATGACATTATTTGTTACAAGGACATAATCTATTTGGTACCTAACTCCAGGATAAAGGAAAGAATCCTAAAAGAGACACAACTCACCCATTGATAGACATTGTGGATACTTGAAGACTTACTGACTAATTTGGGAAAGGTTTTCATGGAGGGGCCTTAAGAATGACATATTGCAATACGTGCTAGAATGTTCCACTTGCCAACAAAACAAATCTGAGCACACCTCACTTGCAGGACTACTTCAACCGTCACCAATCCCTAACTAGAAGTGGGATAGCATCTCAACAGATTTCATTATTAGGCTTCCCAAAGTGCAAGGAAAATATTGTACCTTCATTGTGGTTGTTCATCTAATCAAGTATGCCCATTTCTTTGCCATATTCATTGGGTACTAGGAATCTCATGTGGAAAAATTATTCTTCCATGAGGTATTCAATTTGCACGGTCTTCCCCGAAATATTGTGACTGACAAAGATAGCCGCTTTCTCAATATCTATTGGATGTAGTTCTTTGTGCACATCCTCCATTCTTCATTTTTCTTTGGTTCTAGTATCATTGGTACAACACATGGGCTATCTTATTTGGCAAACTAGCTCCTAGAATCAAGTCCATCTAATGACTGATCTATTTCTTTGGTGGCAATCCGTCAATTACATTATTGGATACAATATCCTGAAACTCATCCAACAAATCTACAACTTTTACAGTGACATCTTCTACTTCCTCTTAACTAACTTTTGGAATTCAAGCAAAACACATGCTCATGCCTCATGCCTTCTAGGAACTTCCTCACATCAACTAAACATATTCTTGCATTAGTACATACCTTTTCCTTTGTTTCCTTCAATGGCTTTAGATTGTGTTAGAATCCATCTTTTATAAAAGAATAGGTATTTGCATATCCATCATGTACTGCATGGGGATCAAATTGCTAGGGTCTCCCTAATAACAAACAACAAACATCCATAGGCATAATATCATATAGCACCTCACCATGATAGTTCTCAATCTTGAACTTTACCAGACATTATTCATTGACCAAAGCCTTATGATCCTTTTGCAACCAAACAATCTGGTAGGGATTCAAATGCTTCTTTTTCTTTGCCTTCAATTTATTAAACATTTCTTTTGAAACAGGATTATTAGTACTACCACTATCAACAATGACACTGCATTCTTTACCATTACACTTACACCTTGTGTGGAACAAATTCTTCCGTTGCTCAGGTTCATTCTCATCATTCAGCAAGGCTCTTCTGGTGACAAGGATCTCTCCTCTTTTTGCATCTTCAAAATGCGATGACTTGACATCTTCGTCTACATGTGCAACTTGTGCATTGTTGTTTGGTCTTCTATTTGTTTCCTCTAATGTTGGGGACACTCATAATCTCTATGTCCTCCACAATGGAAACATGTCCCATGAAAACCTCCTTTGCCTAGTCCTTCCCTCTTCCTCTTTCTCTTTGATCTCTATTATTTTGATTGTGAGAATGATTGGAACTCTCAGTCCTCGGATTTCGGTTGGGACCCACATCTTTATTTTTCCTTTTGTTCTTATATCAATTGTTTTCCGCATAGATTAAATGATTAATGCACACAGACAATGGAAACATGAACAACAGAACTCCGTATATTATTCGCATATGCCAGAACATTACATTATGCTTGATAAGATGATTTACAATGATCCCAAATGGGGTATAAATACTTTCCACCTAACCTTCCTGAAAGGGTTCGTCGACTACATAACAATACTAATCTATCCGTCGGCTACAAATCTTTACCGATGACATGAACCCGTCGGCTACACAGTATCTACTGATGACATGAACCCGTCGGCCACACAGTTTCTACCGACGACATCATCCCCCCCAAAAGAAAAAGTCATCTCCGGACGACAATTACAAAATATCCGAGACAAATTAACAAACAAAGTACAGTAACTGACGAACTACAACAAGATAGATCATTTCCACATTCGTCTCGTGTCTGCACCAAACTGGTCTCCAGCCCACGATGCATCTGTAGCCTCTGCTAACACAATACTATCTCCTTAGTCAAGCTGACCTTGATAGCCACCTGTTGCTACTTTCTCTGCTTCCAACTTCTGGGTACCCTGAGCCAAGTGTCGTTGTACTATCTTCAACTGGATGATCAGCTCCTCCCGAGCTCTCTATGCATCCACCCAAATAGCTTCACGTTCAACACCTACTCTGAATGCCTCAAAGCGTAACATCCCTCTCGAAAGGCTTGCTCCGGTGCTCTCTCCACCTCTAGCACACTATGCCTGCAGCAGCTCTAGGTCTCATCAATCGGTAACACTTCCCACAACTGATAACTGCATTGGGGTCTAGGGGGCATTGCGATAATTTTTCTTTCTCCTTTTCTCTATTGTCTTCCGTGGCAAAGGTTCTGAAAATTTCCACTTTGCAAATTCCCACTTAGCTGTCTAGAACTTCCCGAAAATATCCCTTTCTTACCTGAAGACTTCTATTTCTCCCACAGTGTGGGAAACTTCTCCCACGACATCTTTTTCTCCCATGGCTTCTTTTTCTCCCACGGCTTCATTTTCTTCCATGGCGTGGGAAACTTCTCCCATGGCTTCTTTTTCTTCCGCGGCATGGGAAACTTCTCCCACGGCATCTTTTTCTCCCACGGTGTGGGAAACTTCTCCCACGGCTTCATTTTCTCCCTACTTCTAGGTTCATAGGGCAACGATGCCAAATGTTTTCCGCATAGATTAAATGATTAATGCACACAGACAATGGAAACACGAACAAAAGAACTCCGTATATTATTCGCATATGCTAGAACATTACATTATGCTTGATAAGATGATTTACAATGATCCCAGATGGGGTATTAATACTTCTTGCTGAACCTTCCCGAAGGGGTCCGTCGGCTACATAACAATACTAATCTATTCGTCGGTTACAAATCTTTACCGACGACATGAACCCGTTGGGTACACGATATCTGCCGACGACATGAACCCGTCGGCCACATAGTTTCTATTGACGACATCAATTCCAAAAGGATCTTTTACTGCATCTTCCTCCTTGACTTTGCCCTCTTTTATTTCCTTTAAATCTCTTTCTCATGCTCTCTTCTACCTTTAATGAAAACTGAAACGCCTCTTCATTACTAGTCATTCTAACCAGACTCAGCTCCTCCTGGATACTTGGCCTTAATCCATTAAGGTAATGAACAACTTTTTCCTTATCAACTTTTTGCATGATCTGTTCTAATAAGGACTCAATAGAACTCTTTTGTATATTCCAGATAGATCTTTCCACTTGCGTCAACCCTTGCATTTTCTTGAGCAGGTCAAACTTGTAGTCAACAAGAATATATTGTCTTTTCAATTTCTTCACCATCCGGTCCTATCATGTGATTTTCTCCTTTCCTCTTCTATACCTCTCCAATTTGTAATGACCCTGCTCAAATCTAACCTTAAAAATGCTGATTGAAGGCTCGAAGAATTTTGTCAAACACTTTGCATACAAGGGGTCATATGACTGATATAACTTTTCAGTTTGCTAAAATGACTCTTTTCTTCAATTTGCATCAATAAGAATGCTTGCAAGAAGACTCTAGATTGTCTAAACAATGACCTAACATGAATGTGCAACTAATTTTGGCAATATTCAATGCATATATATGATCTAAGTATGAGAAATGAACACCTACAGCCAACTGACATTTTTACAAACAGTTGGTATGCAAACTAACTAGCTGATAATAAATGATATTGAATTGCTCAAATGACACCAGCAACTATTTTCTCCCTAATTGCAATGGAATTTCTAATACAATGCTCATGAAATATGGCCAAGACTCTTGGCATTTACATGGATTACAAAATATGATAATCAAACCCTAGGTTGGCAATATAGATAATCTAAAAATTACAATACTCTTTCACTTGCAAAATCCTAGCCTTCCTTTGATATCAATAATGCCAAATGGCAAACAAAGACAAGTACAATGTAAAATAGTAAAGTGCTGAAGCTATATTTTGTTCTTAGCTGAAAACATACATTTCTTAGAAAATATGCCAAATGCCAAATGAAAAGTGAAGAACTTGATTGTAGATGGCTGTAATAATTTTTACCAATGCTGAAGATGCCAACACCCAAGCCAAAGTCACCCCAAATCTGAAAATGTACTTCCTTGCAAATTTTCGAAAATGTCTAGGAGTTTCGAAAAATTCCTTAAAAATAAATCATGGCATTTTGGAACTCCAAAATGCACTTATCTGTATGTCCTCGATGATAGAAATCCGATGCAAAAATACCCAGAATGATATGCTAAGTAATGAGGAAGATATGAACAAAAATGTGGTTCCAAAGCCCTATCCTGAAGTTCTGAAAATTGGATCAGACTTGTAGCAAAAACGAACTAGCAGCTATAAATCTTTCCTCCACCACAATTAAGCCTTCTAAAGATGTCCTACAATCAATCCATGACTGAAAATGAATAGTCTTCAAAAAATGCCCTCCTATAATTTCGGGTCTACTGAAAGAAGCCTCTTAAAATTTCGGATCTGCTAAAAATGGCGTCCTATAATTTTGGACCTGCTAAAAACAGTCTCCTATAATTTTGGCCCTGCTAAAAATGCCTCCTGAAATGCTGAAAATGGCCTTAAGCCCAATGATGCCCTAGCTGAAGTGACTGTAGTATCACCTCCAAATGTGCAACCCTTTAGAGGATATCTCACCCCCTCAGTTATGCGAATCCAAGGTAGACTTCGTTCCCAAAGACCTAGTGACTATCTGAAACCACTTGGCTCCATAATAGACTATGTGACTGAATCAGAATTTGATGTCAAGGGAGAAAATACAAACTGGATGATCAAATGCAAGACCCATAGGGTCTATTTATTTACTTTTCAATAGCTTCCTCTAGAAGTCACTTAAACATTCTAGAAGCATCCAAATATTCTTATGAAATAAAGTGCACTTTTATAAAATATTACTTTATAATAAAAAGTGCATCTCAACATCAAATTATAAAACTAGGCCCGAATAAAGTAACTTTACTTTATAATAAATGTAGGCCCAAATCACTAATCAACTGTAAGGACAAAATACTGCCAAATAGTCGTTGGTCGACTCTCTCCACATCACCACCAGTCTACGAGAGCCTGGGATAAACTGATCCGGCATGCCAAACAATGTTAGCCAAAATGAGGACATGACACAATTGAATCTCATGCCACTAAATTTTTGCATGACCTTTTAGTTTGGCCTTCACGATTTGACCCTCTTAGGATCTTCAACATCTCCATACTCAAAATATTCTTCCAAATTATTGATCCAGTCGATCAATTCCTCTGGGTTAAGATTTCTTGAAAAATGTAGGGACTTTAATCTTGGGTCTCTCTCCAATCTTGGAAATAACCCTAAAAAGTCTATCCTCCTCAGGATCTTTAGCCGCTTCTGGTGCTTCTTGTTCAACTTGTCCTTTTTAAATTACTCCTCACTTTTGTCTCTTACCGCAATATTCATTCCCCTATGCAATTCCTCTTGCAATGCTTGCATGTGATGTCCCCTTTATAATATCCTTAGATATTGGGACAACTACTTCGATTTCTTACATTACACTATTTGAACTTTGTAATTAAACGATGTAATGGAGATATTGTCCAATATCACCTTCTTCTGACTCAATCTATAATGTATATAGAAAATGGCTTTATCCTTATATATATATATATATATGTCTCTCTCAGCTCTCACCATTATAACATATGTTAATACTACAGCAATCCATTTCTTTTCTCAGCGTAATTTACATTCTCTTATTCATTTCTTTAAAAAATATTCTTTGTTATCAATCTACCACAAATATTTCCTCTATAAGAAATTCCTGCAACTTCCTTGATTGTGTAGGGTTATTTGTATTTTCATTATATAATAGAAGACTGCTGGCATATATCATTTTTTTTCCTGCTCCCAACATGTATATATCTATTGTATATAAGTGGTATAATCATCAAATGTGGATAGATTATCTAATCTTATAATTATCTACCATATTGCAATTAAAAGAAATTCTCTATTGACTGGAGTATACAGTAGTTTCTAATCTGGTCAACTTATATGCTTGTTACCTGCTGTATTATGAGTTGTTCTTTATGAGTACCAATTGCTTGGATTTATTGATTACTTGATTAGATGGGTAAATAGTTACCAATCCAAGATGTCATCTATGCATGCATCTGTGTGTCCGGATGAATAATCTGTAACCTTCTTATATGCTAACTGTGAAATAGAATTCTGATTATGTTCCTCTTATATCGCTGACTGGATATATGCGTGTTTGTCCTTATTCCATGTCTTTTTCTCCCATGTAGGCTTTTATGGTAACACTCTTATGTTATCCGTTTATATATATCTTTGTTTCTTATAATTTTGAAATGCCGTATTGTTTCTTGTATTAACTTTATCGCTTCTATGGGTATTGTGATTTTATTGTTCGCGTCTGCTAAAATTCTTATTGCCACCACATAACTGCAATAAGAATTGAGGTTGTATCTACCGTTGGGGCTGAAGATCATATTGTTTGCTGAATTGATTTGTTTGCTTGGTAATTTCTTAATATTTGTTGACTGGTCTTAGTGTTCCCTCCTTTACATTTGGTGCTATTACTGAGTATAGGCCATTGCCGATAAACTTGTCACTGCAGTCCATAATCATGTGTTTTCTAATTCTAACTGCTGAGTCTTATTTGCAGAAGGTGCCAATGTATGCTTACTCCAGTTTACAGTATTAATTTTATTTCTTGTTTTTGTGATGAGTCAGCAATTAGGTTGCTGACAGTGCTCCTTTTCTTTAGATATTTATATTTTTCCCCAGCTCTGTCTGTATTCTATGCTCCACGATTAAGGCTATCATTGATTGGTTTCTTATTTCAGGCACACCTGTAAAGTTATATATATTCACATCCTTATTATTTTTCTTTGATCCATCGATATCTATTCCTCTGCTGGAATATCTCCACCATCGACTATAGTTTGTATTATATGCAGGAATTATTTTAGATCGAATGCCAAATCTTGGTTCAAGGTATCGTTGGGGATAATCTCCAGGCTGTGTTAAATCGTCACGTTCCTTGCTAGCTCCAGCTATATTTCTATATATTCACCTTATCAATCACTGGTTGTCGGGTTTGTCTTGTTCCCTCTTCTTATTCACTGACGGCACATATCATTTTCAATCATAAAGTTGTCACCTTCAAAGTCATTTGATCTGCCTTCTTTCATATCTTTAAGTTTCAATTTCATAGAGTTTGATATATTTCTTTTCTATTTTATTCGCTGCCAACATTTCTCGAGTCCCTTAACTTATTCTCTGACTGTAAGTCCAACTACTAAATGCTAAGCTTTTCCAATCTCAATATCTTATTTTATTCACTTCCCTTCCTAATATATGTGTATGGATCAAAGGTCATGACCATTCATAGTTTATATTTGTATTTAATATATTGGTTCGGTTTATATTAAAATATTTGATTAATATATATCTATGTTTTAGTGATAATACGTCTTTAAGGTAAACTAGATAGGTTTATTACTAAATGCATATAATCATATGCATTATATAAATCATATTAATCATATATCTTTACAATAAAAGTATGTTTGTGATAGTAATAGGTTTATTATTAATTATATATTTATTCAAGAAGTCATGTATATTGATTCCCATAATATATCAATTGATATAATAAAATATTATACCAATTTGATAAAGTTAAAAGATTATGTTAGAATACTTATTTATTTATTATTATTATTGTTATTTATTAAATTCAATCTTAGAAATGGGTATTATTATTTATTTAACTTTATCAAATGCAATTATAATTATATTATATTTATTTATTTAATCTTATATTAACTATATTATTATTAAATTTGATTTTGGAAGTGGGGACATTACATTGCACTTGTCTCTAGAGGGCTCTAAAACCCTCTTCTGTGACACCAGCAACTCTCCTGCCACGGTTCCTTTGTGGAGGCATCTTTTGCACTTATCACTCAAACCCATAAGCACAATCTTGGTGCAAACTGCCTCATGTTCGGCGATCTATCTACATACTCAGAGCTTCTGCTCTGATACCAGTTGACGAATGGTACTCCCCTTCTCAATAGAAACACACACAATAGAATAGAGAAATAACAACAAATTGGAAGAACCAAACAATTGCAAGAACAAGAAACTTGCTTTCCATTATCTCCAATGAGGTAAAATTACAATATTCAACAATATAACATGCATAGCCACACGGGCATTTTCATTGCAATATTCTGCAACCCAGAGCCACCATATACATCCTTAGAACTACCCTCGATAACCCTACAGGCTTTCGTTAAATAGGGAAATTTTAACTGCCCAAGAAGATCTAGAAATTTCATCCTAAACTTTGAGGCTAACCATCCCTAAGATATTATTGTTTATATTTTATTACAATGGAATAGACCCCAAACAACTTTCGGAACTCGAATGAGTTTTTGAAGGAATCTTATTTTTCCATCCTAAGTAGCTTAATTTCTGGGGACCATAACTTTTCACCTTTTGATCTGATTTGGTATCATAACCCCATGTCGGAAATGGTACGAAGTGACGGTTGGCCGAGGTTTGACCCCCTTTTGGAGCCTCTGAAGCCTTCAAAATGAGTTCAAAAGTTCTATACCCTTTTGCCAAAATAATTTTTTTTCAATATACTTAAATCCAGACTTGATCTTGCAATGAAACTTTACTGACAGGCTGATATAACCCACGTGAACCTCTAGGGAAGAAATTAGAATATTTTGATCTCCAATGACCAACTTACTAAAAATAGTAATTTTCTAGAAATAGTAACTCTACACTGAGATAGCCCTTATTGACAAACCAGACAATATTTTTGGGTGATTCAAGATTTTCCTTACACCCAAGATGCTCTTGCATCAATGACATGGCAAATGATATGACTTGGGCCTTGGCACAAAGATACACAACCAGCTCAAGCAGGTATCCAAGTAGCTCAAATTGACACTTTTGCCATTGTAACACGCAAAATGTACCATTTATTGTAATTATTAATTGATTTAAAAGTAATATTAATTATATTTTAATTTTTAATTTTAATTAATTAATAATTACAATAAATGGGACATTTTTTGGTGCTATGTGGATGTTGCCCAACAGACAACCAAGCAGCTGATGGATATCTGATGAATAATCAGCAGCTTGATAAGCATTACATTGCAATTCTCTATTACTTCAAGTGATCCTTCAAAATTTATATGACCTTGATCATCAACCTTTGCCATCAATGACAAGATATTCAACAAGGGGGCCGTGCTACATCCTCAACCCAACAACTCTATTGAGATATATAGCCAGCTTGTGAATTTTGTAATCATTCAATATATCTTCTTTAGATAGTCAAATCGGCCTAGCTGATATAATTAGCTATCCAAGTTGGCTTGGTAATATCAAAGGCATAAGTAACATGTAAATAGGAGATAGTGAGTGTTATTCGATTGTCACATTGCAATTTGTATTCTTAGTGCAGACTTTTGGGGGCTTGTACCCTCAAAGTAAAGTATCTGCAACCAATTTCCTATTGTTTTTTCCTTCACTGCAAGTTGGTTCATTACATATGCAGATAATTCTTTGATTATTTATTCCTCTGTCATGCAAACAAAGCAACTAATCTGCCTTGCTAAACTACCTAGGATAGCTCCTTGTCAAGGGGTGCATGCAAAATATTATCTAGAAGGTAGTTTAGTTAGCAATTACTCTTTGTAAAAGAGAGGGGACTGAGCACTAGATATAGTCCTAGATTTTTGGAAAACCTTGAGCTCCCTGGGAAAAAAATGGTTTTTTTGTCATACTCTAAGACATTCCTTGAAAGAAACCTGACTGATATTTTTATCTCTGGTTGCAGACAAGACCTTTCCCTGTCCTTTTTTTTAGTTCCTCAACTCTGAGCTCATCTCTTATTAATTTTAAAATTAAGGAACATTCAAATTGAATTTTAGGTTGCTTGATCTAGTACTATTTCGATTTTGGATTATTAGATCTCATGGGAAGTGTTGGACATCTCATCTCTTATTTATTTAAAAACTAGGGAACATTCAAATTGATTACAGGCTGTTTGATCTAGTAACCTATTTGGAATTTGGATTTTTGAGATCTCACGGGAAGCCCTGAACATTGATGTCTGTCATCCAAATCTCATACTTTTTTTTTCACTAACTCAAGGCGTGTAGATTAAAAAGTGACTGTGTTAGTTCCTCTCGGTGATCTCTTATGGCATAAACTTTGGACAATAGCCTCTAGGCCTTGGTCTCCTTGTAATTCTTCCTCCACTGTTTTCTCATTTCAACCCTACAGATCCTTGACCTCTACCTCCTCTGTATGCTGTGTGCTGTTTACTCCTGTTTTGCTACCTTGGATGCCTTTTCCTGGTTGGCTTCCGGCAATAGAAATCAGTTTCAATGAATCCATTAAATGTATAAATAAATATTTTCAGATGTAATACATGTTATACAAGGTTTCTTGGAAGGGGTGTTATTAAGTTTTATCTATTGAATGAGAAATATTTTGTTTTTCTCTTAGAGCATGTCTTATACATGTGCCTAATTTTTAATATTTTAATCTTCTTTTACTAATATCTAATTCTAGTTGCTCCTTTTCTATATTTGTCTATATACCCAATCATCAAATTTCAATTTGAGAGGGGAAAAGATGGAACATTATCTCTTGAAGGACTTAAGAAATTGCTTTTTTTTATATCTAATTATAGTTGTTCATTGTCCATATTTGTGTATATACTGTTCTATCAAACATCAATTTCAAAGGGGGAATGATGTAGCATTAGCTCTATGTGAACTTTTATGAAATGGGCATGCTCACTTAATTAGGGCTGATTTTGTAATTTTTGTTTTTCTGGTTGCCACAGCTTCTATCAAAGCATAAGAATGACTTCTAGGCTGGAGATTGCTAAGTCTAGTATTTGTATCACTTAATTTTTCAATTTTTAAATTAAAAGATGTTTGACAGTTATATTTCTTTACAGGACAATCTGAAAGTCTTTCCTGATACTTTCATGCAATATGGACACACCTCAGTGTTTTCCTTTCAAAATTGGACAAGATGCCGAATCAAAGTCCCATACAGATGGTTATCGTGGAGCTTGGTTTCGTTGTAAGGTAGCATTTGACACATCTCAAAATGGCCATTTTTGTTGACCAAGAAAGTTGGTTTACAACTTTACTGTTTTCCTTTTTACTAAATTTTTGCTTTTTAATGCTGATTCTCTGTATTCTGCATCTTTATTCAAATAATTAAAGAACGCATTTTTATATGAAAATGATGCTTCTCATCTCTCTTTGTTCTATAAGATAGTAATTTAGTATTTAATACTGTCTTGATTCATTGCACTCTTTTTGAAGACACCTAAACAATTATGGTTTGATGTGTGGAGTTTGATTGCATCACTTGCGAATTTGAATTGCAATGGCTTGCAAGCAGCTTAACAAATGATGCCACTCATGGTTTAATAAAAGTTAAGCTCTCACATGTCAATGGTTAAGGGCATAAGGGCATTAATTTTGTTGAATTTGACATTGATTTGTAATATATCTTAATTGTAAGGTTCTATCCAGTTGACCAAGGGAATTGAATTAATTAATTAATATTATATAAGGAGGGCTGAGTGAATTAAAAAATAAAACATTAATTGTGGCCATTTTATGATTTTCCCTCCTAAGGGCCCATTTGAATCTAAAATATTTTGGAAAGGTCAATTGAGGTAGTATAAAAGGAGATCATTTGGAAGGAATGTGGCATTGAAGTTTTGGGATTCAATTTTATTCCTACAGGCTACAATTCAGTTGACAAGCTAAGTGAGTTAGAGTTTCAGTGGGGTTTCATCTCCAGTTTCAGTGGGGTTTCATCTCCACCCTAGTCACCCATCTTTCCAAATTCACAAATTTTCTGACAGTCCAATGGAGATGAATTTGCAGATTTATGTGATTCCAGCACTAATATGCAGAGATTCAAAAGTTGAAGGAATCAGTGTTACTTCAAAGTAATCCAATTGTTGTTTGAATTGAGGATAACCACATTAAAAAACATTACATTGACTATCGATTTTGTGCAAGACATTGATAACGATTATTGGGCTCTCATGAATAGTATAACCTGATCTTGCATTGCAGAGATTTTATCTGCATTTGTGACCCACAACATCTATCATCTGAGTATTTGTGGTCCAGGTGGACATAGTTAGGTACAAAATGCTGGATTGGGTCGTGTATTGATTGTTCAATACCCCAAGACTTCACACTAATCTGGGTGTTTATCACTACCACTATGAAAGGTTAATGAAAAGATGGAAAGGTGGTTCACAAACTTCATCATATAATAATGGGGCACTGAAAGTATGCACACATTTTTTGACCGGACCAATCTTTATGTTGAATGGAATGAGTGCAATCAGGTTGCAAAGTGATTTAAACAATTGAAATTGAACCAGAAGTTTTGAACTTCAGATCAGGCCACTAATTATTATATGAACCAATCTTGATTTGAGCTTTGAACTCCAGATCGGGCCACTAAATATTATATCAACCAATCTTGATTTGAGCTTATGTAGTGCATACTAAGGAATGTTTTCTGATCAATGTTGTATAGGCAATCACATCAGGAGGTTGATCATATCTTGCCAACATATGCAAGTACCATGACATCTTATTTGAGCAAAGACCAATAAGTATGTCCTCTCTGTACTTATGATATCTTATAATTATGATAAGCAACAATTCGGAGCTGATCTAGGACATTTCAACAATTCCATGCAGTGAAGACTCAGTAGGAGGCACAAAGCCTTAGAGGCATTGGCTTGCATCCTCTCATAAAATGCAGCCAACAATAATCTCTATGGTGATCGTCATACTTGTGACGAGTGACCAACAATATTTTCAAAACTAGAAGCAATTGCGGATATTGGAATTGTAGCATTGAAAAGAGTCCCATAATCATAATAATCAATTCTGGCATTGTCACTGTAACAACCACTTTTCCCGGGTCTTAATTAACAACTAACATATCAAAGAAATACAGTTATTACTTCATTTTCATAGGAAGACAGCTATATCAGTTATGTTCTTGCGAATGAGATTAATGGTTACAAATACTTAAATGGAAAACTCATACCTAACATCTGAAAACACCATCAATGAATTTACTATGGAAATTAAAATCTACATACCATGGAATTCAAACCGAAATTCAATGTAGGGATGCTTCTGCAATCACCCAGATTAGTCCACAAATATCACTTAGGATCAATTGACGATTACCATCAAATACCACTATATCATTTAGGGCATCACATACCACTGTATCAATTAGGGCATCAATTACCATTGGATCATTTAGGGCATCAGATACCACGGTATTATTTAGGGCTTCAGATACCATTGTATCATTTAGGGCATCAATTACCATTGAATCATTTAGGGCATCAGGTACCATTGTATCATTTGGGGCGTCAATTCCATTGTATCAATTAGGGCATCAATTACCTTTGGATCATTTAGGGCATTAGATACCATTGTATCATTTAGGGCTTCAGATACCACTGTATCATTTCTTTTCCTTTCGATTGCTTAATTGTGGCAATAATATAACATTAGAAAACATGCTCATAATCATTATTCTTATAAATGAAATACTGAAATAACAATCCATCAAATAAATCTATCTCTCGCAAATAAATATATTCCACGTTCAGTTAGAAGATCAACCGATCTAATTGGTTGCCAATTATATTGATGATAAGAGTTTCTTTCATTTAAATAAATAATTGTAACGATGATATGACTCAATTAATCTTACCTTCTACTTGCATATACATCATAAAAGTAAAAATATCTATTTCTGACAAATTTTTGAATGCATAACTTATCTTTATTTGGTGCGCGTCCGACATCTTGTGGAGAGGGGAAACATTGTCAGGGGCTTAACCACTCAACTTTGGACCATAACTTCTCTACACAATCTCTAACGAGAAAGGCCCTCCCTACTTAGAATAAACATGGAACACCTTGTCAGCCATTGAGCATCCTGGTATTTAATCACACCACTCGACTTGACAACAGGAGAATACAATAAACATAATCATGCATGAGCTATTAAATAATTCCTTTTAAAAAATGATAAACATTGTTATGTCATATCTGATTCTGTTTCATGTTATTGCAAATTCCTTTCTCTCACCTCTTCACCTTTTTCCTTGGCTATATAGCCGGTGAGTTCTAGGAATTTGAATCTTAGAGCAACCAACTTTTTCTGTTGATTCTCAACTATTTCATGAATAATAAATGTTCCAGCTTATCACAATCTGTGATTTGAACAATGTGTTGCTTAAAGACCTACAAAAAATATCATTTGAATTCTAATCTCCAATGGCATAATAAATCATGATTTCATAACGATTTCATAACGTGGTTACTTGGGCTTTTAATTACCATAAATAAATCTAATTTAGAGAAGGTCTATCCTATGATATCAAGAAAGATATTTTGCATCATGATATAAGTTGTAGCTCACTGCTATGTAAATCAGATTTGCTACAACAATTGAATAAGAAATTTATATTGCAATGTTTTGGATTTTTGATATTCACATAACCTGAAATAATCTAAAAAGGAATGGGGTCTTGCTGGATGCTCACCAACTTGCCTCACTTTCGACTGTGAAGATCTTGAACGCTAATCTAGTGTTAACAAATAGTTGTTAACATGTGATTAGTATGTCCGAAGGGGTAGGCAGTTCAGGTAGTTGCATAGTCACGACAGTTCATAGTCACAACCCTTCGACACTTTATATTCTTATGTAATTGTATTGGATCAGCATCATTGTGATTGGAAAAGTAAACGCTGTTGTTGTGAGTCTGAATACATGAATGTAAGCATTTCTTGAGATTAATAAAGAAGTTGGCAAGTTCTCTGATATTGTGTTGTGTTGCATTATATTACTTTGTCATGTCCCCTTTTCAAATAATTAAAAAATAATAATCTTTGCTAAGGCAGGCAGGCCCAAGAAAGTGAAGTTTCGGAAAAAGGGGGTTAATCTTTGGAAACTGTTGGATTAATAAATGAAAATTATTATTAAAATATGTTTCATTAACCTTTCTTGGACGTGAGTTACGGTTATGCCCTCTTTTAAGGGGTTTGGAGGCATTTTGGGCTGATTCCAGAACTTGATTTTTGCTCATTCTTTGTTTTTTTCAGAGGCTGCCAAACCTGTGGAGAAGGAGACCCAAGAACGAGAGTTTGCAGGTTTCCAGGAAGGCTAAGGATGGGAGTTTGAAGCCATTCCATGTGCATGCTCATACAGAGTTTGCCTTTGTGCTGAATAGTGTAGATTTGTGGATTTTCGGGTGTGTTTTTTGTATGAGTTTGGTGTTTTCAGATTGAGTATTTCATATCAGTTTGGGTTGCTACTATATTTCAGACTTTAAGGTGTTAAAATAGAGCTGAATATATGTATTGGGACGTGATTAAACTTCTGAGATAGATTATTAGTGTTTTTGTGGTGTTTCCGGGCATTTTTGTGTTAATTTCAGGAGTCCGATGAGCATAGTTTTTGTCCTACATTTGTGAACTGTTGTGTAAAAGCTATACGGATCTGGAAATGTCATTTTGTAGGCTGTTATGCTGCTGAAATATCTGTAAAAATGTCCATTTTCAGATTTATTAATAATTTGTGAAGTTGTGAAGCTTTTGGCACTATTTTTAGCATACCCGATTTGGGGTTTCTTGAAAAATTTGGAGGATCTTTGTGATATTAGTTGTTTGATCTTAAAGATCTGATTAGAGGTTGGAAATATCATATAAAGTCAGAAAAAGGACATTTCAGTGGTATCAGAGCTATGATCTTGCCAGCCTGAGGGTTTGTAGAAGCTTGCATGTCAGTTTTGACAACTACCCAGATCTTGCATGTCAGTTTTGACAACTACCCAGATCTTGCATGTCATAATTTATGATTGCATGTTGCTTCTAATCAGCTGCATGTCAAAATTTATGGTTGCATGCTACTTCTAATCATTTTCATGTTAGTTCTTAGTGAATTTGGTGGTTGTAGAAGTTTGCATGTCAGTTTTGACAACTACCCAGATCTTGCATGTCATAATTTATGATTGCATGTTGCTTCTAATCAGTTGCATGTCAAAATTTATGGTTGCATGCTACTTCTAATCATTTGCATGTTAGTTCTTGGTGAATTTGGTGGTTGCATGTTGCTTCTAATCAGTTGCATGTCAAAATCTATAGTTGCATGCTACTTCTAATCATTTGCATGTTAGTTCTTGGTGTTTGAAGAAGTTATATCCTATTGGGGTTACACTCTACTTTATCTAGAATGGACAGGTATAGTACAGAGTCTTAGAGGACACGATCTTGGACAATTGATATCCAGAGTCAAAACAGTAGAAAGGATGGTTATTTAGACATTCGAGATAAACTTATAAAAATAAGCCATGACATGTCTGAACAGTTGGTTGAGCACCACCGTATAATGAATGACATGTTGTCCGACCTAGCTAAGGTGGATAAGTTGACTGGATTTCTATCTGGCAGATTTTCTCACAGGACAGATGACACAATTTCATGGAACTTGCATGAGGAGTTTGAGAAACTAGCTGATAGCCAGGTAGAGGTCTCAGATTCTACTCTGCCACAGGAGGTGGTGGGAAAGGATATTACACAGATTGATAGTAACAGTCAACTTGATACTCAAATTGAGACAATTGTTTACAGGTCGTCAAAGGGTGATGCCACAGGGATTCAGGATGGTATAGTTACAACAGGCAGTGACTACAGTGTAGTGGGTTCAGATGATGATTATGAGGATGTTGTTGTGCAGGATGGTGAGATACCTGGTAGAGACGAGAAGACATTGAACATTCATGACTTTGCTGAGAAAGAGTACCAGACATAGTTAGATGGTTCATCACATGAGGTTGAGGCTGGTAGTATTTCACATGATTTGTCCAGCCAGCTGAAGGTGAACAAAGATAGTATTGTGACTTCATTATCTCATCATGACAGGTATGTGGAGTTAGCTGGTATTGGTCATATTACTCAGGTGAGGAGTTTGCTTGAGTTACCAGTTGATTCTAGTTTACGGATATCCACTCGAGATTGTTATATTGGCGTTTGGGATTCAGTTGACTAGAGATCTTTAACACTTTTTGGTAGCAGTGTTTGTTTGGGTGCTATCATGGATTTGATTAGCAGATTACACGGTGTTGTCTTTTCTTGTGCCAGTATCTTGTCTGATGTTGGTATTAGTTTTTATACACCGATGTTGGGCTTTGTTCATATATCTAGTCGACCATACTTGCTGGAATGTGTTGATGATATTTTATATTTGGCAGTGTGTATAGATGAGTCCCAGGATCATATTGACATTGATGACATCCAGGAGGATGCAGTGGGCAGTTTTGAAGACTTAGTTTCCTTGGGTATAGAGGAGTTGGACATCAATGCTAATGTTTTTGATACTCCGTATGTTGATATGAGCTTTAGATTTGATTCACAGGATATGGATGGTAATACTCTAGAGACTAGTAACTTTGAGGATACTCCTTTAGACAGTGCATCAGAGGAGGTTTGTAGGAGACAGTCAAGCCAGTGCCATCATGTGTCTAATCAGTTGAGAGTTAGTGACCGAGACATTGCTATCACTTGCCAGCATTTCGATGCTGCTCGTCAGTTGTTAGCAGTTTATGGATGGGGTTCTCCTACTAGTGATGAGCAGGAAGGCAGTTATCTTTCCTTGACAGAGATCCACTCTTTATGGGAGGCTATTCGGATTTTGAGACAGAATTATATGCAGTTGGTAGCCGACAGAGATTATCTTATGGAGTGGGGCAGTACAACATATGATGCATTGTTGGCCAAGGAAGATGAGGTGAGTGAGCTTACTGAGCAGCTTGAGGTGACTTCTGAGATTCTTGAGAGTACACAGTTAGCTTTCAAGGAGTCACAGTTTCATTTGGCTAAGGTGACCATGGAGTTAGAGTGGCTATAGTCTTTACCTGATTCTATACAGTCACAAGCTGTGGTGTTTGGTGATCCAAGGATGTCCATGGCTGAGATTGTCAGAGACAGTGGAGATGGGGATGCATCCATCCTTGATACTAACATTGGCATATTAGGTTCATTCCCACTAGAGTCAGGTTCAGTTGAGTTGGGTGTTGTAGCAGATTGTTGTATGCCTGACATGGTGGTGGCCTCTAGTACTGATGGCACAGAGACTAGAGATGTATCAAAGATCATGTGTGATGTTGGTGAGTCAGCAGTTGGCATGGTTCCTGCTAGTAATACTACTCCCTTGGTGATATCTTCGGAGGTAGTAGTCAGTTCCAACATGGTTAATGATCAATTGCAGTTAGTTTCATCTAGATTACAGTCTGAGCCACTGACTGAGATTGGCGAATTCTATCGGCATTACACTGTGAGGTACGCTCATCAATTTACCTTTGATGACCATGTTGATGAGATGATGATACAGAGATGTACTTTGGTTCCTAGTGCTTATCATCAGTTATGGGACAGTTTGATGCCTCAAGATGAGAGTTGTGATGGGCATGACATGGTGATAGGTTTTGCAGTTGACAGCTTGATAATATGTGACTTAGAGCAGGAGTTTGGGAGTGATGCTTCAGTGGGTGTTGTTATTGATTCTACTCCTTTGGCTATGACATCTCTTGACTTAGCTAGTGATCAGTCACAGTGGGTTGTATCACTTGTTCATGCTGAGTTGTTGACTGAGGTTGGTTTTTTTAATCAACATTATATTGCAGGGTATGTACATCAGTTAGGATTTGATCCTTGTTTTGAGGAGTTGATGGCAGGAAAATTTTGTTTGGATTCCATTTCTTACTCTTTATCTTGTAATGTCTTTTCACCATCAGCAGTGCATGGGAGTTATGGTTATGAGATAGTGGCCAGTGATTTGCAGAGTTGTGTTGACTGCAGGAGTTGTATAGTGTGTGGATTCTCCATACTTGGTACAGTTTCATTCGAGAGCGTTCACCATTGTTGCAAAGTTGGATTGTACATTCTGTATAGGCCAGTGGGATGCGTTGATGGTATTTACTATGTTGGTAGTTTGATTTGTCTACTTTACTTGGGTTCTGATGTTTTAAGAGTTTGTGTCTCATGGGTTTTTGACTGTGGTAGTGGTGATTTCGGAGTTTGGTTGAGCTATAATTGTCAGTTTGATTATGGATTCCTCTTGGTCATATTGCAGAGGATATTGCAGGAGCCTGTGTTAATTGATAGTAGTATAGTTCATGACTACATTTGGGATCCAGGTGGATTGATTGGTTTATTGTTCAGCCATTGCTTGAGGACAAGCAATGTTTGGGAGGGGAGGACTTGTCATGTCCCCTTTTCAAATAATTAAAAAATAATAATCTTCGCTAAGGCAGGCAGACCCAAGAAAGTGAAGTTTCGGAAAAAGGGGGTTAATCTTTGGAAACTGTTGGACTAATAAATGAAAATTATTATTAAAATATGTTTCATTAACCTCTCTTGGACGTGAGTTACGGTTATGCCCTCTTTTAAGGGGTTTGGAGGCATTTTGGGCTGATTCCAGAACTTGATTTTTGCTCATTCTTTGTTATTCTTCAGAGGCTGCCAAACGTGTGGAGAAGGAGACCCAAGAACGAGAGTTTGCAAGTTTCCAGGAAGGCTAAGGATGGGAGTTTGAAGCCATTCCATGTGCATGCTCATACAGAGTTTGCCTTTGTGCTGAATAGTGCAGATTTGTGGGTTTTCGGGTGTGTTTTTTGTATAAGTTTGGTGCTTTCAGATTGAGTATTTCATATCAGTTTGGGTTGCTACTATATTTCAGACTTTAAGGTGTTAAAATAGAGCTGAATATATGTATTGGGACGTGATTAAACTTCTGAGATAGATTATTAGTGTTTTTGTGGTGTTTCCGGGCATTTTTGTGTTAATTTCGGGAGCCCGATGAGCATAGTTTTTGTCTTACATTTGTGAACTGTTGTGTAAAGGCTATACGGATCTGGAAATGTCATTTTGTAAGCTGTTATGCTGCTGAAATATCTGTAAAAATGTCCATTTTCAAATTTATTAATAATTTGTGAAGTTGTGAAGCTTTTGGCACTATTTTTAGCATACCCGATTTGGGGTTTCTTGAAAAATTTGGAGGATCTTTGTGATATTAGTTGTTTGATCTTAAAGATCTGATTAGAGGTTGGAAATATCATATAAAATCAGAAAAGGGACATTTCATACTTCCTTTTCTATCTAATTCTATATGTGTTAAACTTGTTACCCAAAGCAGTAAACATTTGGCGTCGTTGTCTTCAAAGAATGTGGGAAGGACGAAGTGGTACATAGGAAAGGACATATAATGGGACAACCCATCAACAAAAGAAGTAGCCACAACAAAGACGATACAATTCAAGAATTGTTTGAGGGAGAAAGAGCACTGATGACTTCATCTCATGACTACAAACATCAGTAGAAGCCCATGTGTGGAGGGAGTTTGTGGAGGAACAAGTTCTCGAGAGTGCAGTGTGGTTCTCTCTCAAAGTAAGCCCTGTTGTGGGTCAGTTTATGAGCAGGCTTCCATGATAGTTGGCATAGACATTCTTGGCACTGTAAAACTCATGTGTCAAAGCCAATCAAGAGAACAAACGACAACAAATCCTTCGAAGGCTTGAGGAGAATAAGCAAAGGGAAACAGAGGAAAGGGATGAGAGAAGACGATGACAAGGCAACCCTTTGAAGAGGAGGAATTTATGCCAAATTTGCTGAACAAAGACAAAAATCAGAAATAATATGTAGATGAGTTTGAGGCTATTCAAAAGGCCTAGAGACTCGAGGAACAAGCAGAGCATCGAAAACGATTGAGGAGACTCGTGGAGGGAAGGTTAGAGAAAAGGTTGCCCAAAGGGAACTAGGTAGGGGCCACAAAAGTGAACATAGCGGAGATGCAGAGTATGGTGCAGAAGGAGGGAACCTTACAGGGGAGGACAAAGTAAACGGTGAAGACATAAACCAAGGCAGATTATTAGAAGATACTAAAAGCCGGTTGGGAAACCTCACTTTTACTTCGAGGAAGGAGGCATGCAGGGTTCAAGGGGGGGAAGAAGAGGTCGAGGATGGTGGTGCAAGGAATACCAGTGCAACCATAAGTGTCGAAGGGACATAGGGGCACTATAGCCAAAGCCATGTATCCGGCTCTAACACATTTGTTTTCGAAACCCACACTATGCTGACGGTAACAAAAGCTACTATCATGTCTCACAAACAGAAGTTGACAAAATTCACAAGCTACAAGATGGAAGATCTCATATGCCATTGTAGAACCTATCAAACCATTTGGTCTACCAATAGGGTGACATACCAAGATGAGTGGGCCAAGCAAATCCTAGCCATGTTGAGGGGAGTGGCGATAGACTGGTACTCAGATGTGGATAAAACTAAAGTCACCTCGTGGACAGATTTGAAGGAGTTTCAGACAGAGTTTTGACTGCTACAAAATGATAATGAAATTGTGTTAGAAATTTACAGTACAAAATAGGCCAAGGATGAGACCATCTGAGTGTACGATTAGAGGTTGGAGGAGTTGTTGGGCAAGAATGATAACCAACCAACGGATGGCCTAAAGAAGCTAATTACCAAATGCTACCAGCGGATGGCTTGAAGAAATAGTGGTTCATTGAAGGGTTGAGACCATCACTGAAGAAGAAAACGAATTGTTCCTCCACCATCATAAGCGGATGCGTACAATAGAGCAATGGACCTGGAAAGTGAGAGAAAGATGACTAAAAAGAAGCAACACGGGTCCTCATCCAAGGATGATGATTCCTCTGCACAAAGTACTAATGAGGAATCAAGTAAGTACAAGCCCTCTAAGAGGACATGCTAAGAATAATGTGGGAATTCAAGTCCATGAAGGCCAGTATGTGCAGGAATGAGGATAGAGATTTGTAGTCTACTAAGTGTAAGGAAGAGGGCCATGCCAAGGAGGCATGCTCCAGAAAAATTTCTGCAACATTTGCTAGATTATGGGTCATTTAGCTAAGGAATATGCCCATATAATATGAAGACACATGGTCAACAAGTGTTGTTCACCCAAGAGTGCTACACATCAACAACCATGACCAACCCTTAGGCGAATAACACCACGTCGTCATCTGGCGGCTATTGGAACAATAGGTGTAGAGGAAGGAGCAACAACAATAATAATGAAAATAACAACAATGGCAAGAGCCATATCCAGTATGATTTCCAGAGAAAGCCAATGGTCCAATGCCGCACATGTAGTTAGTGGGGACATCTTGCTCGTGATTGCTCAAGGGAGGAAACTTATCATTTCTTCTGTAGATGGTGCAGACTAGGAGACCATGAGGATGCAAGTTGTCCAAAGTTTGGTGTCAACTTGTTGAATATTGAAAAGGTGAGCACAGAGGAGGAGGTATTGATGGTCACTCGTGCGCAGGCAAAGAAGGCCATGTACCTTGATTCCCGTAAGGAGAAGAAAAACGATGGCTGAGAGAAGGGAGACACGAAATGGAATGCACCTCACTACAAACGGTGGTTAAGGAGAAATTTTTTCAGCAAATGAAGCAGATAGAGGTTCGTGTTAAACTTAAAAACCTCCTAGAGACAATGCCACAACTATGCACGACCCTTCTAAATATTGTATCGGTTCCAAACCATATTACACATTGTGCATAATGTATAGAAGAGTCCATCGACCCTTCTACAAACCTGATGTTGCTACTTGTCGACATTTAGAGACACTTGACGGTGGTAGAAATGCATATTCTCGACATCATTCTGTCAGACAACATCATGGATGGAGGGTCCAGTGTTAATGTGCATCCCGAGGAGACATGGAAGGAGTTGGGGAAACTGATACTTTGGCCTCCAACCTTCCACTTGGTGGGTGCGAACCAACACAACATCAAGCTGATTGAGATGCTAATGGCTTAGAGAGTAATGATCAACACACAATCGTTTGTGCTAGATTTTGTAGTGATTCTTGTTAAGAGGAAGGGCTATGATGCAATCCTTGAGAGAGCATGGCTGGTGGCAGCCAAGGTGAACCATAATTGGAAACAAAACACGATCTATGAGAGAGGTGAGAGAAAGTTCACTATTGACCTCAAGACACAAATAGTGAGCGAGGACTTGGCATCCTCATTAGAATCTGAGTTTGAAGGAGGTTCAGAGGGCAAAGATGAAGAGAAGCAACGAATGAGAGGCTACTCGGAGGATGGCCTAGACTCGATGAATGTTCTCCAAGATTATCAACTGTTCCATTTCAACATGCTTCAGGTGGATGAAGGGGCAGAGGAGAACTTGTTCCCTCCAACTAACATAGAGTACACCAAAGGGGAAGCCCAAGTGAACGAGGCACCAACATGAGTTTGACATGGAAAAGATAATTAGGTACGAGGAACCTTATTAAAAGTTACCAACCTCGGCAATGGGGCTAACCTAAGAAATATCCTCGTGGGCAGTGATTGGAACCCCATCCTGAAAGTGGCAACGTTCAAGATCTTTATAGAGTATAACGATGTATTTGCTTGGACGTGTAAAGATTTAAAGTGAGCACCTACGGAATTTTGCGTGCATTGCAATATGTTGGTATCTTGCATTGTATTCGTATGGAGAGACCGTACAGGATGAATAAGAACTATGCCGTATACATTAATGATGAGATAGAACGAACATTGGATGTGGGTATTATTTTTGAAGTGCAAACAAGCAAATGGATCTCTCCTGTAGTTATATCACTGAAGGAGGTGGATCAAATTCACATCAGTTTAGACTTTTGATGCCTTAATGCGGTTACTATGAAAGACCCCTTTTTAATTCCCTTCATTGATAGCGCCCTCGAAGGTGTGGCAAGGCATGAAATCTACGCTGTCATGGATGGATTCTCAGGATACAATAAGATATCTATAGCCGAGGGGGATAAGTTGAAAACTGTGTTTGTGGTGGAGGATGGTGTTTATGCATTTAACAGGATGCCCTTTGGATTCTGTAACATGCCAACAACATTTCAGAGGATCATATTGCACATATTTGATAAAATGTCTGTTGGAAATTTCAAAGCCTTTTTGGATGATTGGTCAATCTTTAGTACAGACACACCTGGTAGCTCTTAGGGAGTGCATGGAGAGATGTAGAAGAGTGAGACTAACACCGAACCCGAAGAAATGCAGGTTTATGATACCAAAAGAGAAGTTGGGTCATATTGTACGCAAGGAAGGATTAAAGACGGACTTGGACAAGGTATAGGTGATTGTAGAAATGGAAACACTTACAAACATTATAGGGATGAAGTCTTTCTTAGGGCACACTGGATATTACTAGAGGTTCATCAAAAATTTTCCTCAAATATCATACCCATTAGACAAGCTTACACTGAAGGGAGAACCCTACACTTAGGGGATGGCATAGGACGAAGCATTCCATGAGCTAAAGAAATGGTTGGTCGGTGCGCCAATACTAGCCTACCCAAATTGGGACAAGGAGTTTCATGTTCATGTGGATGCGTCCAACTTTGTGATTGGAGCTATATTGACGTAGGTGGGAGATCATTGGTTGGACCACCTGATCTACTTCGCCAACCAATTGTTGTCTAAGGTGGAAGAAATTACAACACAACAGAGAGGGAGGCCCTAGGAATGGTGTAGGCTAGTACGCTGTTAAATTTTTTTGACATTGCATATTAGCAACGCCATTCACCTTCTATGTGTACCATCAGGCTTTGATGTATCTTGATTCTTGTCAATGATTTATAATACAAGGGAGAGTAAGTAGATGGTTGTTACTATTTCAAGAGTTACCTTCACCATCATAGTACGATCAGGAAAGAGTCATGCGATTGCCAACCAACTCTCTCGCATCAAGTCTGGAGAACTACTGAAGGGAGTGAATGATGATTTCTTAGATTTGCATTTGTTTCTTATTGGAATCTTGTCGGCATGGTACACAAGTATTGGCGAGTACCTATCCACATCCCAACTCCCCAGGGATATGCTTCCTAAAGAGGAGGAAGTTGGTCCTGAGGAGAAGGAAGTTCTAGTTAATCAATGGATTATTATATAAGATGGGACCGGACCAGGTACTCTGTAGGTGCGCCATGGAGGAAGAAGTCTTAATTGTCCTTACGAAGGTTTGACTGGCAAACACATGGGGGATCAGACACCACGACGAGGAAGATGCCACTTGTAGGTTTGTGGTGGCCCATGCTATACAATGACACCAGAGAATGGGTCGTAGGCTGTGACACATGCCAGTGGGATAGAAAACCATTGAAGTGGGACTTCATTTCGCTGAACCCTTCATAGGCACATGAGCTATTTGAGAGGTGGGGACTTGACTTCATTGGGCCACTGAAGGATAGTAGAGCGAGGATATGTGGATACGTTGTGGTGGCAACATAGTACCTTACTAAGTGGGTGGAGGTACGAGCCCTATCAAACAACTCTGCACTGAGTACAACTAGATTCATCTATGAACAAGTCATCACAAGGTACTGGGTTCCAAAACAACTGTCCAGTGACTAAGGGAGCCACATTGTGAATCATGTCATTGAGTTGCTCACCATGGAGCTCAAGATCTTTCATTCTTTGTGAAGTCCGTATTTCCTGCAAGCAAATGGCCAGGCTAAAGGTACAAATAAAATATTTGTGTATGTGATCTACAAATCATGTCGAGTGGAGCAAGAAGATTGGGAAGAGAAGCTACCATCGGTACTTTGGGCCTACTGCACGACATACAAAGTAACTAATGGGAAAACACCATTTCAGCTGATGTATAGACAAAAAGTTGTTGTCCCTATAGAATTCATGATTCCGAGCTTGAGGATTGCATTTGAGAATAGGCTTTGGGATATGGAAAGCCTTCGGCAAAGGTTATGTTCCTTGAATAAATTGGATGAGCATTTGATGATGTCACACATTGCAACGAAGGTAGCTCAACGAAGAAGGAAGGCGTGGCACGATAAACTCTTGAGACAGGTACAGTTCACTCCTAGGTGGCATGTACTAAAATATAATGAAAGGTATGAGATTAAACCTAGAAAATTTATGGTCAGGTGGCTTGGTCCATACTAGGTAAGAGAAGTTAGAGAAAATAGGCAGTCAAGTTATGGACACTTGATGGACAACAGATCTAGATGCAGTTAAGGGGTCCAAGTTGAAGCCCTGGCATGAAAGGTGAAGGTGGAAGGGCAACTTGAGCTAGTGGAAGGTGCTGTACGAGGTAAAAAAAAAAAAGGTCATATAGTGCATTGCAGATGAAGACACATGGATAAGTAACATAGTCCGTCAGTGGCTACGGCGAGTGATAGAGTAGGAACAAAGGACCTAGGAAGGAACGCATAGGCTATAAATTGCGGTGAAGCACTCAAACAAAGAAGGGATTCTAGTCCAACCATGCATGGCCAATTAAGTAGCACGAGTTGTAGGAAACATGAAGGAGAACAAGGCTATATGGTATACTCTACAAATGGAGAAAGGCGCACAAAGGAGGCCATATAGTCACGACATTTGCTGATATTGATAAGAGATGACACAAGCAAGTCGAAGAGTGACCTTTGGTAACAACACTTGCAAAAAATATAAAGATAGCAAAGAACTATGATGAAGGGACAAGGTATGCCTACAAAAAAGGAAATAATGAAGCCACACAAATGCAAAGTAGTGACAATACCGCAATTGTGAGAGATTGATGGATCCTAACATGAAGGAATGGAAGAAATAGTTATAGTCGGCCTTAAGCAATTCCTCCAGAATGAACAGGGATGCAAGAAATTACCCTCTAGTGTTGAAGTAGCAGGAAGAATGGATACAAACTTGGGGGAAAAGAAGTTAAGGCCAAATGTGCTAGGGAAAACTCACATGTAGCAGGACGTGACATCGCATAATGTAGTTTTTGAAGGGCTCAATGGATGGAGTGCAAAAAATGGTGGTAGGAAACACTAGATATTGATTCGGTGAAATGTAGTATTAAGAGGGTTGAAGTTTATTGGGCCATACAAATGTCCATTTTTTGCATCCGAGATTATGAGGGTGCCCTTCGCATGCTGGTCGAGACCTTTGATAGATTTACACGCACTAGTTCTTTTGAATATCTTGGGTATAATTTGAAGGTTTCCTTCATAGGGACCGAATTGACAGAGGTGTTCCGTATTCCTAGCAGGAATGGAAGAACAGTTGATTTGAAGGCCAAAAAGATGACTTGCGATAAGGAGCACTTGATAAGATTGTTTTCGCAAACTCACCCCTATAGAGATGGACTTTGTAGCTAGTGCCTCCAAGAGCCAAGGGATGAAGAAGTCATTCCACAAATCATAAAAAGTAAAACTGTTGCCTCTAGTGTTGTTCTTATGTCAATCCGAGGGTCACTAGTACTATGGTAGCAACAAGTCCTTATTGTTTAAGTATTAATGTTGTTTGCGAGTTGTTTATTGAATTATTCCTGAAAAAAGAGATTGAGAGAACCACCCTTTTTTTTCATTTTTAGTTAAGTTCTTGTAGAAGCCACCTATGTTAAGAAGGGAGTCTCCCCTATTGTTGAGAGGAGAGAGAAATCTCATGAGACGTTGCTTAAAGTCACAATATTGTAAGTTGTATTATCCCTTATCATGGATGCAAAATTTTAAACTAACAAGCTGCTCCTATATTTACATCTGAGGACCAATATGGTTGTTTTGAGAAAGTGTTTGACACATTCTACTTTCCCCTATGTGTGTATTCCACTCTTGAAATTTCTGGACACTACTACTTCTTAGTTTGAGCAAATTCTGCTAAAGTTATATGCAATGGTCCGACACTGGCGGTGATTCGAACAGAGTTTCCTATTGTGACTAATGTTGCCTTGGCAGAGTCAGCTACTACATTAGCAACTACATTAGAAATGGGTTCATCTTCTTTCTCCTTGCGCTCATGGTTAAGCTCTATAACCAATAAGAGGAAGAAGGAAGCGATTCCATTTGAGGACTCTGACTTTAAACTACTCAATAGATCTAAGGCCTTGAAGAACAAAATGGAAAAAACAGTTTCTAGGGTCACAGTTGAGGACAATCAGGTTAAATATGCCAATGTAATTGAGCTTTTGGTTCATAAACCCACTGAGGAGATGCAATCCACCGGCTACATGTTCACCAAAGTTAAAGTTGGTAAGCAAACCTGGCTAGGCAGTCAGTAGGATGTAGTCATCTTGCTCATGCAGATAAATGACAAGCTATGTGAGAAGAAGAAGAGGTTGGAAAAAGAAAATGCATGGCTTCTTGAGACCATTGAGAAGATGAACAACTCTTTTTAAAGATTTGATTCTATTTCTACATCTTTTCTTGAGCACACTGAGCAAATGGAGCGGAAGGCCAAGGCCATGATGATTGGTGCAGCCGCATACAACCACAAGGTGTGCAAGTGATTTAGAGGGCTTACAGGGTTTTGAAGCATGAAAGGTAAGTGATAGCTAAGTTGGATGAACTTCTTAAATCATTCAACGGACAACTCATGATTCATGATGAGGATCTAGGTGTTTGGAAGAGCATGGAAAAAGTTGATCTGGATGTTCTATGCGAGTGTGGGGTAATCATTTTTGCAGAAATGTAGTATGACTATTTGCATTTAGTGGTCAACACATAACAAGTTATGCAAGGGCTAGTGGCAGAAATCATAGTGATAGTGGATCGTTGTAATGACCAAGGACACATGATCAATGAGAGCATGACAAAAGTTGATCTAGATGTTCTATGCGAGTGTGCAATAATTGTTTTTGTAGAAATGTATTATGACTATTTGCAATTAATGGTCAACACATAACAAGTTATGCAAGGGCTAGTGGCAGAAATCAAGGCGATAGTGAATTGTTGTAATGACCAAGGACACATGATCAAAGAGCACTTTCAAGGACTAACATGTAAGGTAATTGCTGAACACGGTGAACTGAGTAAGGAGGAAGACATTTTGACAAATTTCATAAGAGTTATTCGTCTACAACTTGAGGTGGATAATTTTGATTTCAGCATGATTGATACGTTGGCAAGCTAAAAACCTTCATTGATTTGTCTACAAAGAAAATTGATAGAATATAAAAAATTTATCTCTTAAAGTGCGAGCACAGTTCAAAATGTAACTGTCATTACACAACATATAGGTGAACTGAATCCAATAGGTGGATGTGAATCTCTGCAGAAGTTCAGGAATTTCATTAATTGGTGTACTCTTAGGCTGTATTGATTGATCTTTCTTTATTTCAATTTATAGCTCTCTTGTGTAAATCATTTGAGCTTTCAGTTTATTTTCTATGCCCTTGCTGAAGTATAAGGGTTTTGGATCTACAACTGAAGAATTGTAAATTTAATTCTGAGAATTTTTCCGAGATTGCTTGTCAAATTGTGCCAAGGTATATTATTTGTCATTTCTCCTACTGTATTAACTGTAGCTAACGAGATCTGCATTGCTGGAGATTTCGGTTTGGGGAATTCTGATTTTTAGCGCCATTTGTATGTGCATTTTGGTGTGCAAATTCTCAGCAATTGGGCAACAGTTATCCCTGCAATTGGACGCCTACAAGTCTGATAATTAATTCATAGCCGGGCGGCATCATTACTAGTGTTTGGCATTGCATTATGGGGATTTGAATTGTCCTACAGGTGGTTTGATTGAAGGCTGCGATCACATATCAAGAGTCAGCGTTTACTTCCGCAGACCCTGTATTTGTTGTTGGGTGTGAGAATTTCAGCTGTGGAATTGCCGTTACATGTTTTACTTCTGCAATCTACTGACGCCAAATACATACATAGGCTCTTTAAATTGTTGCTTCTCTTTAAGTGTATGATTGTAATAATTGCATACAATATAATTGCAAATTGAAATTTATGCTGGCATTCATGGTAGTTTGAATTTTATATCATCTATAATTTCTTTACATTCGGAAATTTCAAAAAGCACATCTACTCAAAACCAAAAGAAATTGTAAAACCATTAAAAAACAAAGTATTTATATAGCATAGTCTTGGGTGAGCCAAGAGGGTTTTTACATGGTCACATTGAATAAAATCCTAATTAATTTAGATATCCTTGCCAAATGGTTCTGCGTGTATTATATATAAATAAGAAAAAAATATACTAAAAGGAATAAACAAAAATAAAATAAAAGGACTATATAGAGTATCAATAACACTAAAACAAAAAGACTAGATACATATACATATACATATATTTATATATATGTATGTATGTATATATATAAAAGAAATAAAACAAGATGATTGTTAAATTTTAATAAAATACTAAAACAAAAGGACTATATATACATATATATCTATATATACATATATATCTACATGTATGTATATGTGTGTGTATATATGTAAAATATATATAACTATATAACTATATAACTATATTCTTTATTTTTTCTGTTTCTGCCTTTAGAGTTATACATACCAAAGTAACGAGAATTGGAATCAGCAAGGCCGAAACGAATTGCGAATCGGCTATGAATCGGGATCTAATTGGCTATGAATCGGCAAATTAAAAAAACCCTTGAAATTTAGAGATTTTAACAATTTAAAACTTATTTCATGCACCCTTTATTGAATATAACTTGAACACACTATAACATCATCAAATAGAATCTAACATACATAAACAAGGGACATAAATGATAAATCCATCACATATGTAAAATATAAATTTTAGCTTAAGTAAATAGAAATCATAGGATCATAATGAGTCATGGCATAGATATATAGAATTATAAATGTTCTCAAATCATAAATGTATGTAAGATGAAGATCCATGAAACTTATGTCTATCTATAAATAAAATGAAAAGACAAGTCTGTCTGGTCTAGCTCTAGCTCAAGTCTATCTCTCACTTTTCCTCTCTTTTTGTCATACTCAACAAATAGATGGCCTTTTAGAGTTATAAAAAAGAGAAATGTGAAAAAAAATCATTAAAAATGTTGTATGTTTTATGTTTTTAAGTTGCCCAATTGGGCTGCCCATTTATCTAGCCAATTCATGGCGATTCATGGTGATTCATGCCAAGAAATTGTCGGTTCAATTCACCAATTCACAAAAAATTGCCTAGCTTGAATTGGACCGCCGAATTGCATGAATCGCCACGATTCTCATTACTATGATACATACATATTGATATATATACATATATTATGAAGAAATAAGAGAATAAATGGAAAACAAAGACTAAATTAAATATAAATAAAATACTAAAATAAGAAGCCTATATATTATACTTTATATAGATCTTTTGTTTTATTTTTATTTATCCCTTTCATTCACTCATTTCTATCTATAGTCATTTTGTTTTAGTGTTTTTTTTTGTTTTTTCGGATCGGTAAACGGCCGAAGCCTAGATTAATTAGTATTTATTGTAATTAATTATTTATGTGTTATGCGAATTTGAACCCAAGACCTCCCACATGAGAGGCTCACAAGTTACCATTGTGTTGTAGGCTCTTGCCTTGTTTTAGTGTTTTATTTGTACTTAATATATTCTTTGTTTTTTTTTAATCTTCTTTAATCTTTCTTGTTTGTGTGTATGTATATACTTATTTTTTATTTTTATTTAATCTCTTTTCCTTTGTACTTCCCATCTCTCATCTTTCTAAGCATCTGCTTAGTCTACTACTTGTCATTTTTTGCATCCTTGAACTCTCCCATCCTGATGATGGATCATGGAGCATGATCTGAAATGTTGATGTTGAAAAACATTGATACCCAATCATTCCCAGCACCATACTAGCACAATCTTCATCTCTGCTCTTTTTCTGCTATCGAGACAGATCTTCTGAGGGTATCAAGTCTAGAGAGTCTGCATCACAGTAGTAATATGTGATTCCTATATGCCTAACATTCAAAGCTCACAAATTGCCTCAATGAGATGCTTGTTTTCCTCTTCTGGTACTTATCTTCTGAATATATCTTCAAACTGCCTGAGGAGGTTTCATCTCTGTATTGCTCCCCTTTAAGTCCAAGTCAAAGAAAGAATGGTTGGAAGGAAAACAAACATATGTTTGACATGTTTTCCCAGTTTATTTATCTGCAGGTACCTGTTGAATAAATTCAGCTGTGGCTGCAATCCTGGAATGCCATCTGGTCCGGTGCTAATGTATGTCCACCTTCCTTGTAGCTTTGCTCAGGTAAACATATCTTCATATTAGTTTTGATTTTCACCAATATATATATATATTTCTCAGGTAGGAATACTCCATTCCTAGGCTGTCTCTACAATGAATCCCAGGATTGGTATCATGTGAAATATGCAGATCCAACCCAGGGAATATACTATAAATGTGAGGAAACTCAACACACATCCTATTTACATAATAACACACAACTTCAATAGTATAAATAGCACAGAGAATGCAGGAATAGGATATCAATAATACAATTATGTAAAATTGTGTAAAAGAAATGTATTTTCATTGATCCATTCCACGCATCTGTATATAAATATCCCCTGCAATTGTATCAGACAATGTCTATGAATGTGAGAGTCCTAGGTGGACAAGTGCAACATTTGGAGAACATGTACCCACGCATTGGGACAATGCACATAACAAAAATTAAATTAATGTCTCCAAACACATAATTTGTATAATTGCAATACAATTTCTCCTTTACTTGTTTCATTCTAACTTCTATTTCAAGATTATGTCCAACATGACTAATCAGGAATTAGATGTTTGCCTACGAACATCACACATAACATAAACTTATTTAACCATTTTGTTCATCAAACAGATATATTACAAGAAGTTAGACTATTTATAGTACAAACATAAATGGTGCCTAAATTTATCTTGCTTCAAGGCTGTTTGGGATCCCTGCTGGGGCTCTAAAAGACACTGGAGGCTTTGAGGAGCATGCACGACCCCTGGAGAATCTGACTGTGATGTTGATGTAGTTTCACGTTGCAGTTGCTGAGGTAGATGAACTTCTTCAAGATGATCTGGACCTGGGTGACTAACCAATGTGGTCGCCTGCTCAAGCTGTCTCTAAGCCCACCAACTCACCCAGTTTCCATGTTGAAGAATCCCATTCATAATATACTATATACAGTCATAAACAGACTAACAGGAGTTTTAGTACATTTGGGATGGCTACAAATGACTCCTTTGTGATTGTCCTGTCTAGTTGGAGTATAACTAAGAAATGCTTCCTTTGCCTTGAAAACAAACTAAATGAGCAACAAGCGAGCATATCCCAGCTGAACCTATGTGATAACTTTTAAAGGTCTGATTTGGGATTGGTACAACTTGATATTAGTGACAACAAATTAGAGAAAGCCAAAGAGATGAAGATCATGAACATAAGCTTTGAACAACTTAAGAATCTGTTGGATGCTGAAAATCTGGCATATGTCAACAGTAGAGCATCTTTGACTACGGAGCTGAAAAAAAGAAGTGCTATTTATGAAATTATGAAGTGCATGATAGATGCTGAGAAAGTAGAAGTCGAAGAGTCTAGACAGGGCCATGAGTGGAGTTGTTTCTCTACAGTTAGCTGTTTTGACAAGCTTGGTACAAGAGCTTGAGCTTGGGCAGCCATTGCAATGGTCATTAATGATCACTTTTGTGTGGCTTGCTTCCACATTTCCCATAGATGCTACACACTAACAATAAGTATTTGAGTTTTAGCAACTGTTTTTTAGTCTACTCACGAGACTTAATGTAGGTATTGGATCTAGTATTGTGGATAATATTTTCTGTTGTTATGCATTGTCTTCAGTTACATGAATTAATACAGTTTTTATCTGACTTTGTATTTTTGAGCAAGAATATATGTTTGCATAGGTATTTAATTTGTGGGAGTAGTTAGTCATCGTTGTCTCTACTTGTGTTCTCTATGAGCAATGGTCACATGGTTTCTGACCAACACATTCATGGCCAACTATTATAAATTTATATGTTTTTAATGAAATTCCCATGATCATTCTCATTGGTGTTATTGTTCTCAGTAGTTCTGGGAGATATATATAGTTGCAAGTTTTGATAAACAATGAAGGTGCCAAGTTGTATTATGACAATTGTTATATATTGGCCACCCTTGTGTATATTTGTTTGCATAGTAACACGGGGACACATCCCCGCCCTTTTTCCCCAATGCAACTGAGATGGGGGGATGGCGTTTCTGTGACCCCAATGGCGCAATATGGGGGGGGGATGGGTCCCCTGACCCCTCCAGGGGACGGCTTAGTGTGCCTTGTCCAACCAAAAAAAACTTAATATGTTTTAATATTCTATTGTGCGTATTGAATATCTTATCATGTTGCTCAATGTAGTCATCTCAATGATGAGATGCTCATTATTTTGATATCTATGACTTTTTTATTTAATATTTATATAATAGAAGTTAGAACTGTTTCATTTGCTCATTTGAGTATTTAAAATTCTGATATTTATTGTTCAAAGTTCTTTCATGTTCAATGTTCAATACAATGTTCAAGAGTCGAGTATTTAAATTTTATTATTTTAGTAAATTAGTATTTTCCATCTTTACATCTTATATTGTTATACATCTTTTCATACTTAGCATTTTAAGTATTATATGTATAGTATATACTATATACCCCCTCGTCCCCCCCTCCCGTCCCCTGCTGCTGTCCCCCCACCGACCCCTAGCCATCCCCAAATTGAGGCCCCTTTGTCCCCTTGTCCCCCGTCCCCACGTCCCCCAGGCCCGTGTAACTATGTTTGTCTGGTTTGGTTGAGCAAACCTATGTATATATCCTATTCTAAATGTGGCTACCATGCTTTTTGTGGGAATTTATTTGCCATCAATTGGCTTTGTTTTGAAAGTGTCCTAGAAAATTTTGTGTAGCACCTGGGTTTCCTCCTTCCATTCTAACATTTAAACTTTGATTTTGATATATTGTAGATTGAATTCTCCACCCAATTTTGACACTCTGAATTACATTGTGTCACTCTTTAATACTTAGCTAAGTTTCTCATTAATGGTATTTAATGATTCAAACCAGGCATTCAATGTTACAGGAAAGTTTGAAATAAGTAGAAACCTATAAAAATGAATCTAGCTACAATATTAGGTGTCCTTGCATTGATGCTTGAGACTTCTTGCATGTGCAATGTGTTAAATTCCTTGGTACTTTGAATGCCAGCTTGCAAACTATATCTTAATTGACATTATGGGTTACAAAACCATGCTTCTTAACCTTACAGGAATGTTTAACATCATTCTTCATGCACATCCTTAGATTCAAGCTTTAGAACAATGCATTTTTATAGAATGATTATGGAAATCAAATTCGTGTAGATGGTTTGTTCTGGTCTGTTATCAAGGTGACTCATTGAATTGATTCTGGTATCTGATGATACTGCTTGTTTTGGTTATCAGGTGAGAAATATAAGCATGCGAGGAGGCGAGTTGTGGTGCGCTTTGGAGTATTTTGATTTTCCTGGTGAAAGTATGTGTCAGAATTTTTTTGGTTTTTAGTATCTATAGACTGTACTAGTTTACTTTATGTTGTGCTATTGGAGTTTGTGCTTGCTGCTTTATATAGGGATGGCAATTGACAAATGATCATGGACCTTTGGATGACATTGCAATAATAATGCTTTAATTCCTTATAAAAATTTGTAATCTCTTTTGAATCATCAAACTATTCCCCTCTTGATTTGTTGAAACTTGAGGCTTCCCTTTTCTGTAGTTGTATATTCGATAAGTATATTAGAAAGAATCGGTTTACGTTTTTGTTTTACAATATGCTCATTGATTTTCGTCACCTGCTCTTTAATAGTACTTCCTTTCCACAATGTCAGTTGTTCAACATTAATCATGTAATATTTCATGTGGACAAACATTCTAGACAGGGTTGTGGTTCAAACCCTCATCTGATAATCCAGTCCTTTTAACAGTGATATTGTAAAGAACTTGACTTGCAACCTTTTATTGTGTATTGCATTGGGATTCTTCTTTCTTTTGAGAAGCTTCATTCCCAGCAAGTGAAAACACTTTTCAAGTGACGATTATTCTTAATAGTTTTATAATGCTTTGTAACAAACAATAAAAAATGCGAACCACAATTTCTTGTGCTTTGAGAGGAATAAGTAACTTAAAAAATCCATAGCAAGAACAATAATAATTCTATGATATATTCTAATAGATTTCCATTCTAAATTTAGTACAAGGATTACATCCATAGATTGGCAATAATATCTAGGAGTACAAAAATCTCGTAGTACAGTTGAATCCAGTAATCCATCCCTTAAATAGTAAATAAAGATCTACATAGAAAACCTGCCTAAATGTTCCACGTATGAAATAGTGGTAGTTTAAGTGGGTCAAGTATTCAAGACTAATGTAGAATCCAACCAAGCAATGTTCAACTCCATCCAAGATCCATTATGTATGGGGAAGGTGATATAAATCCGCAAAGCAAAGAACCCTATCCTTCCAACCATTACCTCAATTGAAATGGTTTAAAGAAAAATACATAGACCCTAAAGCAATAGGTAACAAGCTTACATAGTTTGTCATTCTTAGATTCATTCAGATTTTCATTTCCAACCTATATATCTATTGTCATAAAATAGAAGCTAAGCTAACAAATGTTCACAACATTTTTCAACTTTATTCAGTGCATCATAATAAACATCATGTGGATCTTCACAACACCTTACGACTCATCTGAAGTTAACAACACATGCTTACTTAGAGTACACAATAATAAAAAAAAGATAAGTGACCCTACAAAACATGTGACTACAATATTTTCAAATAAACACTACCTCATAAAATCCACCATATTTTTTTAAACACTTTTGCAATTTAAAAAATATACATGCAATATCTTCAATACTTTTTGATAACCAACATCCCAGAGAGAGAAAGGTGAGAACAAATGGGCTTCCAACCATGCGACTATTCTAATTGAATGCATTTAGAAAATGATATGGCAGCAAGCTGACCAGAATATACAGGTGGCTAAACCTGTCAATGAAATATCCCAGCTGGATATATGGCTGAAAATGGATTATTTGTTTCAAATTGTATCTTTGACCAGTGTGATGTCTGTTTTGGATTCCTTTGTATATTCTGGTTTTGTTTCTGTATTTTTTAAGGTTTTATAACTTTTTGGATTTTGGCAATGATTAGGCATGCCAAATACTGAAACTAATTGACTTGAATCGTTGAAAATATTATTGCCACCAACACAACTTTTCTACACTTACAATGAGGAAGAGTAATCTTTTATTTCTTTTCAAATCACATAAACAACTAGAGAATCATTCCAAGCATACTGTCGGGTGGATATTTGGCAACCGACATCTTAGTGAAAATCTAGTTGCAAAATAGGTAGACTAGCCACAGTTTGTGAGATAGTCTCTCCTACATTAAAGGGAAGGCTCCCCCTTCTCACCATTCCTTGGATCAACTCAAGGTAAGCAAGAAGTTGAGAGATTTTGTAAGGAGTGTTACCATATTCTTTTCTCATTACCATATTCTTTCCTTTTATCCTTCAGAAAAGAATCCACTTACCCGTGGAGCGAGTAATGGGCAAGATGAAATCTCTAACTACACTTCTATTTGGTAGCTGGAAACTATGATACCAATAAACCAACACCAACTCAAAGGCTGAAAGTATACCGGTTTGGCTCTAAGCCCTATTTGTTTAATTTATAAGAAAAATCACTACCACTGGGGCACAAAGACTTCCAGAAGTAGATGATTTCTATTCTATTCTATAAGAAAAACCTCTACCATTGGGGCGCAAAGACTTTCAGAAGTAGGGAAATTCTAACTATTTTTCGTGAATTTGAGACGGCAATAGAAGCCATAGTCAAAGCTTTCAGTCTATGTATCACCACAATCTCTCCCAGTCAAAGCTCCGGCTCTGAGTGCTTATTAACTCACTATGCTCTATTATTGAACACACAATAATAACATGAATCAAAGACAATATAGACAAATTATAGTCAAAGCTTCTAATTTCTCTATCACAATTGTTTCCTGTCAAAGCTTCGAAACAACTTGCTTCTTTTTATTCACTTTTCTCCCAAATTCATACTACACAATCAAAGCTTTGCATGCACAAGTATGACAGAGCTTTCTTGTATACAACGAAGATGATTTTACAATGAGAGAACACTCCTTTATATAGGCAAAAGAATTGAGGAGGAAAAAGTGGGAGCAATTGAACCAACTTTGACCCGGTCTAACTAACAAGAGAAATTATTGAATTACATGTCAGTACACATGTAAATCTTATTACATGTATTACACAATTTCCTGCAATACATCCTCTCCAACTACAAACATGAAAGAAGAAGAAGAAAGAGGGCTATTGATTCTAAATGAATCAATCTTGTGGATTGTTTGCAAAGGCCTTGTACTTGATGATGATTACGAGATCGGGGATTCTTGTATTCTACGCCATTGCATTCACCATGATGAGTTTCCAGTTGTGATTTGAAAACTCAACATGATCAAGCTTTTCCTCATTCTAAGTTGTGAATTATCTTTTGCCAGACTTGCACATTCTAGTTTTTTTGGTACTTTGAAGACCTCCTCAATGATGTCCGGAGGTAAACTTGTAACAACTTTTGGAAAAGCATTTGCAATCTTTTTTTTGAAACAAAGTGCTTGGTGCATTCTCGCACGAACTCAGGTTCTTGGACAACCAGTGGGAAAATGAAGATAAAATGAATTACTGCTTCTTGCGAATCAAAACATGCCTTCATGATGGGATATCTTTGCTTTCTGAAAAAGTTTTGACATATCTTGAAAAGTGTGCCGCAACATGAAGATGATAACATCTTCTAATGAATTGAATCCTTGAGAACTTTGGGATTTGAGTTACAATGACGAATCCTTGAGGGGTGTGTATTCAAAGTATGGATTAGACACTTATGGAACACATATAATGGCTGTAAATGAACCGGAAAGCATATGTGTTTGGATGGAAAGGGCCATAGTCGGACTTGGCAAGATGGATTGCATGTGGGCAATGATGGGCTTACATGGGTATGACCAAGAATGCAAGTTGGGATGCATATGAATGCGTGCAAATGATAACTTTTGACTTAAAAAGTGTGACCTTTAGTTAAAAATAGGTTCTTTGGATGTTATTACATGCAAAGTGGATTACATGTAAAACGGACATGCATTTAGGTTTGGAAGATGGAAATGCGTGTAAATGGGAACAAAGGATGAGATTGCATGTAAATGTGGATGGAGGGTGAGATTACATGTAATCGTATGTGGAGAATGAGATGCAGTGTGTCTTGACATGAAAAGTTGAATTACATGTAATTGCTCTTGAAGTGTAATTGCATATGAAAGGAATGGATGCAATGTGCCTTGGCATGAAATGGTGAATATGGAATGAAACAATGCACTTGCACGAAGAGGTGTAAGGTGAAGTGAAGTGAAACATACAATTCTTGGGAAAGAACTTGTGATTTCTTCCAAAAGAAGAAAAACAAGAAAACAAGTAAGAAAACAATGAAGACAAGCACAAAACAAATACATGCCTTTGGTTTTAGACTCAAACATGCCAAGAGGCAAGTTTCTTTAAAGTGCAAATTCGAATTTGGAATTTGGGAAAAAACCAAAAGTATGCAAATGAGACTTTTCATCATTTTTAAAGAGAAAATGCACTTTTCATGGCATCTATATCAACAAGTGTGCAACATCAAGCTAAAAAACGCTTGGAAATAGCAAGATAAGCATGAATTGATGAGCAAAATAGAAAATGTCCACTTACTTGAGGATTAATGAGTCAAGAATGAAGGGGAAGAAGTTCCAACTTTGAAAAATTCTCAAAAAAAATTTGGACCTCTTCAACCTTGCAATGATGAATATGAAATGAGCATTCGATGAGATGTTTTGAATAGGAATGCCCAAAACGTGCCCTACAATCCCTTAAAACACCAAGATTTTTTAGAAATGCAAATTCTTGGGACGTTTTTCATTAAAAATTGTTTCAAATCTGCCCCAAAATGAATCGTTTTTTGCAAATGGAGGGAAAAAACGTGTTTTCCAATAGCAAGATTATGCTTGAAAATTCCAAAATGATTCTTCCATGAGCCAAAACGTGATCAACAATACCATAAAAATGGATGTTTATTTTTACAAAAACGTTACTCCAAATCATCACAGAATGAAGCGGTTTTGGCATGAATTCAAATGTCTAGGGCATGATAATGCCAAGAAATGCAAAAATGACCCTCTTGGGAATTTCAAGCCATATTATGATCAAATCTAAGCATTTTTAGTATAAAATGTGTTCTTGGAGGGAATGTGCATGGAGTTTTCCCTTCAATCTTCAAAATTGGGTTTTATGAAGACATATACATGCATTCGAAGGAAAATCGCAACTTTCAAGGGAGATTACATGTTTTAAAAACACTCAATAGAGACTTCTTATTACAATCGCACCTTTTGGGGAAGACTACATATTTTAAAAACATGTAATAGAGTCTCCTTATTCAAATCGTACTTTTTGAGTGCATATGCATGTTTTAAAAACATGTAATAGAGTCCAAGTGCAAAATCCCACCTTTTGGGGTGCATTACATATTTCATAATACGTTCTAAAATGACCTTTAGTGCAAAATCACACTGTTTGGAGGTAACTGCATGTTTTGAAAACACTTAAATATGCATGTCTCACTCTTGGCAAGTCATTGCATATTTTAAAACACATGTATTTACATGTTTTATGTGTTTTCAAATTGCCTTTTTGTTCAAAATTGTGGTTTCTAGAGGTAATTACACATTTTCATGTAAATGTGCTTGTAGACATGCTATGCACAACTTAAGTGATGAATTAAGCACATGTCAATTTAATCTTTGAAGAAATATTACTTAAATGGGTCATAAATAATATTTACACTATATAAATTAATATATAATGTGCAAATATCATTCAAAAGTAATATTTACTAAGAGTTTTTGAATTAAAACTCAAAAATTAAATCAAACTATATAGTTAATATAGTCATTTCAGTGATAAAGTAAAAAAACAACTCAACTTAGAAATATAACGTAAAGTGCTCTATAGTTACTTTTAAGTGAAAAATTAAAATGATAAAGTAACTTAAAAACATAACAAAGTGGATTTATGTTATATTTTTCAAAAAGTGAATGTCAACTTTAAAATATAACATGATATTTTTTTTCGTGCATTTGCACCTGGAGAGTCCACTTTTTGGGCACTACAATGGTCATAACTTTTGATTGCCAACTCCAATTAAGCCCTAAGATAGACTGAATCGAAGGGAAAACCGAAAGCAATAACTTGAGCAAAACCAAAGGACCAAAAGCCAACAAACACATGCTCAAAAATGAGAAAAAAAACATCGAAAGCTTCAAAAATCAAGCATAGACTCAACAAACAGAAAAACTAAAAGGACTTGATGAAAAGCTTTAGTAAAATGATTCATTCTATTAGTTGGAATCGATTGGTTAATCAATACTAACCAATTAAATAATGAACTAAACTCAGAGAAATGTGAAACTAAGTTGAAAATTTTCATACTGTTACCTAGATTTTGTGGTGAGAAAATGTAGGACAACAATATCCAAATAGGTATGACACCAACTTGGAACATGAGCAGCCAGCAATGGAATTGATAGTAGGGTCTGAAATGATACCAATCTACAGTGAAGAATGCCCAATTTTCTACATGCTATGAATTCTAGGCTGAGAGCATTTTGAGGTTTGATCTGCTCTTATTAATCAATACTGGATGAAAACAATCCGATTTGCTGGCCTGTTCTTTTGCAAGGTGTTGATTTTGGGCTTCAATAAATCAGTTTTAATCTCTGAAATGTCAAGTGCCAACCCACCACAAGCATCTGCAACAATGCGGGTTGCTTAATACCACACGCCAAAACTGAATAATAGCCTGCAATATGATTCTTGATCTTGTGACTCCTTTAGATATGTCAATTTTCCCTCAATGGCAATTTGGCACTGGGAAATGACTAAGTTCAATCAACCCCTCTCAATTCCTCCTTCCTTCTTGCTATGTGGTTATATCTAAGGTTGCTAGATGAAGTTTTCTAACGCTGAATGACTCTAATCTGTAGCTACACACAAGAGGAGATTGAGCTCTTCTTCCTTCCAAAAATGATGATCTCATAACCTAAATTCCACCTATAAACTGCAAACAAACTCTAGAATGTTCCTTCTGCAATGATCAACTCACTACTGAGGGTGATTATTAACGCCCTGCTTGAGAACCCAAGATAAACAAACCTAACATGTTACAATGTTTATTGAACTACTTTAAAAAAAAAGTTAAACTAATATCAAAGTAACAATGGAAAAGTAATATACACATACACATCATTACCACTTATACAAATACGTTACATATTACATTCCTCACGGGTTCTTTTACGTTGAGTCATGTTTAAGAAGTTTATATTAATTAGTTTAAATCTTAAGTACAATGTTCATGATCATAAAGGAATAACAAATACATCATCTCATAAGCTAATGCATAAATACAAATGATGCAATGAAATACATACACTGCACATGTTGTAGGGTATGCGAGGATAGGTACAAGTACATCAAAATAAAGATACATGATAACATATATGTATCAATTGGATAGAAGTCTCCAAGAGTGATAATAGTACAACGACATCAACGTACATCCAACATCTGCCAATTTGAGGGGGACCCAAATGGTAAGAAGTCACTACCTCTCGCTGCATGGTCACCTAGTCATGCTTCCACTCTTGCTATGCAGGGAAGACAATGAACGATCCACACACAGATAATCAAATCATAAAGCAATCCTAGGCAAGGAATCCTGATAGCCAAATCTGCCTCAAGGGTAACACAACTACTTGTAAAGAAAAGATAACCAAAATTGAAAGGATGATCAACCAATCCATTACCTCATACCAATTCAACATATCAGATACCAAGTACAAAATGAGTATCAAAATCAAGAGATAAAGCCAATGAAAGATATCCACTTCAAGTCAAAAGTCACATGTCAAAAGTACAATAACCAGCAAATAACTCAGTGTCACCAATGAGAGCAAATCACCCATAATAAGTACAATTCACAATAAATATACCATCAAAAGAAATATCCACAAGTATACCACCAAAGGCAACATATAAAATTTATGGAGTAGACTTTGGCTACATACTAAGGAGTGTCATCACATGGTCAAACAATTTGAGTTACCCTAGACTGGTCTCTCACTAGACCCCATACCCTCAAGCATTTACCCTGGACTGGTTGCTCTGGACCTCGGACCCTCAACGTGACCTATGCAAAATCACAATATCCTCTGATGATGACGAGGAAACTAGTCATACCTTTCACTAGGTATCATCCCATTTCCATCCTGTGCCTATACAAGCAACATCTCTAAATTATCTGCTTAATGTATCTCAAGGTATGGGTTAGGCAAGATTTATTAATTACTATGTTATCACTTGTTACACAACTTAAAATAGGTTACCCTAGTACTGAACACTTTGGGTTCCGGACCCCTATTGCAAGCCACTCCCAAACACATGTACCTAGATCACCTCTCCTAAGCACATAAACCACAGTTGTGTCCCATCCCACAATAACCATAATAATCAAATTTGGTTCCTTAACAAACAACCCGAAAGTAGTTTGGTTCTTAAGACCCAAGTACACATAAATGCCCAAGAAAGTAAATCCCATAAATGTAATTTTTAGTCTAAATCACAAAGCTCATCATGACCTCCAATTAGATAAACATTATAAAAGAAATCACAAAAGCCTCTGGTGCACATCCTAGTTTGGCCAACTAAACAACTCATATAAAAACCATCATGAAATAATCATTACAAAAAAATCCTAAAAAAAATCATATGTAAAACAAATCAAGTGTTTATTAAAGCCCAATTTAATTATAAAATGTTCATATAAAAAAATCACATTCACAACGTAACACTAAATAATAATAATTTTTTTTCCAACTACAAAAATCATCCCTATCAAATCTTGAATCATTAAAATATTTAAATGTTATGATTAACTTCAAAACAATATTCTTTTATTTACTAAAAAAGAAATTTACATATATATTTAGTTTTTATTTAAAGTAATAATAATTAAAAAACTAAAAAGGCTAATTATATAGTGTACTGCATAGTGAATCATATTGAATTACATCTGATTAGAAGCAAATTCCAAACCTTCGCACTAACAAATTCTGCAAAATTAGGTAGTTATGTTTTCATTATATTCTTGAAATATAGATACTTCAACTAAGAGGCAAGGCATCATACGACTATGCACACAGGAGAAAGCGTCAGGACGATAGTTGATCTGGCTCTCCATTTCTCTTGGTGAAGACAACCACATTATTCGATCTTGCAAAGACATTGAATTATCGGTGGATTGTATCTTCATGTCGATTTGACATTGCATTGGGACGATTTGATCCGTAAGGAAAAAGCATACTGTAATCTATACTCATCGACATGTGCAAGCAATATTTAGAAGGCAATAATCCTAATATTTGTGAAGGCGGTGATTTCATTTGGCAGCGATCTACCGCCCTTTATCAGAAATGTAGCATTAGGAGGCGTCAAACTGCTCTGCAAAATTCATAATAAAAAATCAAGTGCACATAATTCATTAATGAAAACCCTAAGTGTGGTTTTATGAAACACATTTCTAGATTGTGGTAGAAGAACAATCAAACACTCATTGTCACTCGTAAAATTGTATCAGAGACCTATCAATCTAGAGATACCGAACAAAATGATTCGATCAAACTAAATAGGATCTTTCCTCCTTGCCCAAATGTCAAGCAAATTTTTTTTTTTTTTTTTTTGTGTTAAATATACAAATCCCATTTTGTTGCGGTTCGACGATAGTCTCCTCTTCAGTTTAAGGAAAGTTCAGGCCAGTTCTCATCGGTATGCATGGAAATGGAGCGCGGAAAGAATTAGTACATCGTCGAACATGTTCCATCGAACTTCCATGCGAAGGATTCCGACAAAATACTTTGCCAAAACAAAATATGCGACAGTCGAAACCCTACCCCTGCATAACAGATTCAAAATTCTGCAAGAGGAAGCTCCAGATTTAGGGAATGACAAAGAGATGAGCTGGAAACATGGGGAAAATAACTCTCAAAATTGGATCAAAGATCTTGAGGCAGATTCATTAGAGAAGCAAAAATTACATTTCACAAAAACAAAATACTGGCGATCAACTCAAAAATCGATGGGGCAAAGGAGGGCACAAATATCCTAGAAGAAGGATGTGGTAAGATCTCAAGAAAGCCCTAATTTCAAATATCAAGATAATAGATACAATAATGAGGGATGGACGACAGTAAAAAAGAAAAGAATCTGGAACAAAATACCCAACAGAAAGCCAATGGAATTTCCATTACAAAGACCAAACCAACTACGATTTCAAATGAGGATCTACTCGAAAAAAACTTGAAAGGTAACTATGGGAAGACAAATTATAGGCAACAATCTATAAACATAGAAAAAATTCAAGCCTTTTAAAGAAAAAATGAAAAGAGCAATGTTTACCTACCACCACATAGACAAATTGGGAAAAGATTAGATGTCGTTCAAGAATAGTCACCAAGCAAATCCAAGGAAAATCGGGTTAAAATTGCACGTAATGTAAAGCAAGATGAAAGCCCTAAAATCCAAACTATTACAGAAGGATCAAAAGAAAAAACAAAGATTAACTTGGCAAATAATAGAGATGGTGAAAAAATGTTAATAATAAGTGATATGTGTAGCGAAAACAAATAGTTTGAATGCCAAGAAACTAGGTTACTAGAAGATTGAAATGGTTGAATCAGTAGGTGCATTTGGAGGTATAGGAACTTTATGGGATCCAATGAAGGTAGTAGTTAATCTCCAAATAACAAAAAACAATTGGATGGGTGGAAAAATTAAATCTTAAAAGCGATATTCAATTTACCATCGTTAATGTTTATGGACCAACTTCTAGAGTAGATAAAAAGGTAGTATGGACATAAATAAGCAACTTTTTGGATACGCAACTAACAAAAACTTTATCCTAGGGGGAGATTTTCATGCACTTATTAATCTGGAAGAAAAACAAGGTGGATCACACAAATAGTAATGCAAGTTATGATCGATTTTAGAGAATGGTTTGAAAGAAACTCTCTCATTGATATCCCAACTACAAATCGGTTTTTTACATGGAATAAAAGGAGGAACGACTTCACTCTTATAGCAGAAAGATTAGATCGATTTATATATAAAGGTGACCTTAGGAATTTCAATTTCTCACTTTCTAGATGTATTCTTCCTTATGCTGGATCAGGTCACTTTCCAGTCAAACTAGAAATAAGCGAGCAACAAAAACCAACTAGAAATCCCTTTAAATGCGAAAAGATGTGGTTTCTAGATGATAATTACAACAACATATCAAAAGATGGTGGTTAGAAGAGGAATTTGATGGATCTAAAATGTTTCATTTTGTGTCAAAATTAAAAGGCTTCAAAGGAAAAATTATCAAATAGAATAAAGAACACTTCAACAATATTTTTAAAGAAAAAATAGATAATGAAGAAGGTATAAAGAAACTAAATGAAGAAGTCATAAAAAATGGTATGGACAATGACAAATACATAAAAGAAAAAGAGTTATTGGTAAAACAAGAAACCATTTTGGCTAAAGAAGAAATATAGTGGAAGCAAAAATCAAGAGAAATATGGTTAACAGAAGGAGCTAGAAACACATTTTTTTCCACAATAGTATAATTACTAGATGAAATATTAATAAAATTACCAAAACAAAAGATAGCATGGGTCAATAAATAGAAAACCCTAATCAAATCGCATAAACTTTTGTCAAATACTATTCGGATATCCTAAACAATTATGAATACCCTAATTATGAAGCACAAAATAAAATGTTAAAAAATATTCCTAAACTAATATTTGCTAAAGACAACAAAAATTTAAATAAGAAAGTTACATTAGAAGAAATAAAAGAGGCACTATTTTCTCTTAACCTAGACAAATCGCTAGGACCATATGGCTTTCAGGCCTTCTTATTTCAGAAATGTTAGGATATCTTCAATAATGATCTATGGAGGCTATAGAAGCAACCAAGAATTCAGTTTCATTACTATCATAGATTAATAATACATTCGTTCCCCTTATTCCTAAGAAACCTGATCATGAAACACCAGGGGACTTCAGACCAATAGCACCTGTGCAACACGATATATAAAATTTTGTCAAAAGCTTTGGCAAAAAGGCTTAAAAAAGTCCTAAACAAACTAATCTGAGAATAACAAACTAGCTTCATGCCTAATAGATCTATTTATAATGGGATAATTTTTATTCAAGAACTAATTCATTCAATTGAAGTTAACAAGGAACGCTGTATGTTAATGAAATTAGATATTTAAAAATATTATGACAAATTGGATTGGAGTTTTTCATGCAAAAATGATGGAAGCATTTGGCTTCTCGAAGCAATGGATTAACATAATCTTCGATTGTATATCAGCTCCAAAGATATCCCTTCTAATCAATGGCACACCTAAAGATTTTTTTAACATAACAAGATGTATAAGGCAAGGTGATCCAATATCACCTTTTCTTTTCATCATCATGGTAGAAGCCTTTGGTAGAACTATAAAGATGGTGCAGGTACAAGGAAAAATTAAAGGAGTCAAACTAATAGAGGACATGGCTAGGATAACACACCAACAATTCATAGATGATGCAATTTTACTAGGTGAAAGTACAGTGAAGGAAGCCAACCATTATAAGGAAATCATTAAAACATATATGAAAGCATCAGGTCAAGAAGTAAATCTAGATAAATCAGGAATCATTTTTCCTTGATACCAATCCGGATCTAGAGAGGAATATATGTGACATAGTGGGTTTCAATAAAGGAACATTTCCATGCAAGTACCTTGGGATTCAACTGGAAAAAGGGGATCCAGGAAGATTAAGATGTGGAACCAAATATTAGAAAAGTTAGAGAAAAAAAATGGAAAGCTGGAAAGGGAAATGGTTAACAAAGGCTGGTAGATCAGCATTGATCAAAGTTGTTTTATCAGCCATACCTACTTATCAAATGTCATGTCTGCCATTTCGAAAAGGCGTTAAAAGACAACTTGATACTAAATTAAGGATTTTTTTTTGGCAAGGTAAAGATGATAAAAGAAACAAGCTAAAGATAAAGTGGGATAGAATTTGCAGACCTATTGAATATGGTGGATTAGGCATTACAAACCTAAGCTGGCAAAACAAAGCTCTAGGAGCTAAATTAGTATGGAGAATGTATCACAAACATGAAAGCAAATGGGCAAAAATCCTTTATCATAAATACCTAAATAATCATGTACCTATATACTTATTTTGAAAAAAAAACCCACCTAAAGGATCAAAAGTATGGAATTCCATGATGCAATGTCGGGATCTAATAACTGACAATCTCACTTGGGATATAGACAAGGGGCAGGAAGCACTCTTTTTGGAAAACTCCTGGGAAGGTTTACAACCTCTAGATAGATCTAATTTACCCATCAACATAAAAAATTCTCTAATTAGTCAATGTGGCCCAGATGTTAAAGATCATAAAAAAGAAATTAGAGAAGATGAAAATGGAAGATGGCATTGGAAATTCGTGTCAGAATCAAATTTTTTAGAGGAAAAAGTAATCTTTGAACAATTCTTGAATAACAGACAAGTAAATCATAAAAAAAGGATTGATCGACTAATTTGGGTAGGAGCAAAGAATGAAAGTATATTGTCAAAAAGGGTTACGAAACATTAGTGAATTCCCAAGGATGGGAAAAGATGGAAATCCCCAACTTATGTTGGGACATAGCATGTCTCCCAAAGGCGGGTATTTTCCTATGGGCTGCTCTACAAAGCATAATCCTAACTGCAGATATATTTATGAAATTAGGGTTTGAGGGGCCTTCAATATCTGTGTTGTGCAAAAACAAATCTGAAACTGTGGAACATTTACTGTTTCAATGCCCATTCTCTAAACAATGCTAGAAATGGTTATGTAGTAAGCATAATTGGCAAACAACTCCAACGAACAAGCCATGGAATTTCTAAAAAGTTGGCCTCAAAAAGATTCGTGAAAGGTATATAATGATTTATGGAAAATCTCACCGTCCATTATCTTATGGGAAATATGGAAAGAAAGGAACAAAAGAATTTTCATTGAAGTAAAGATGGATATCCAAACTCTTATCAACAAAGTGGAGGCAAGTATATTTTAGGTAGAAAATAATCACCTAAGAAATAATTATAAGTAAGAGGGCTCTTTCTCCGATTGGGATGCAGATGAGGAAAAATTGGCATAATTTAATCAACCATCCATTAACTTATACTAAGGCCAATAAACAAGATAGGGTTAACTGCAAATGGGAAGCTCCCCCAGTTGGATGGGTGAAATTGAACTTTGATCATGCTTCAAGGGGTAATCTTGGGGCTATTGGATTAGGATGTATTATCCAAAACGATCTTGGATCTTGGATGGTCAAACAAGTTAAGCACCCAGGGAAGATTTCCAACAATATGGCGGAATTAGAAGCCCTTATAGAAGGTTTAAAGCTAAGTTTGGAGGGAGGTATTTCTAAGTTAATAATTGAAGGGGATTCTCAAATTATCCTTGACGCTTTAAGGAAAAAAATCATCCCAAATTGGATTTTAAATTCTAAATTGGAAGAAGCCATTCAATTATTGGATAAATTCCAGGAGACTAGAATAAACCACATATACAGAGAAGGAAATATAGAAGCTGATGCTTTGGCAATTTTAGGAGCTGATGGGGAAGATCTAATGTTAAAAATAACAACCAATTATCTAAGAAGTGATCTAAATTAGAATCTTATATCAAATTAGTAATTCCAAATCAATAGGTTTAATTTAAATAATTACTCATTATAAAATCCAATGCTTAACTTAAAAATGCATAGAAATCTAAACAATGACTAAAAATCTGCTTTAAATAGTATAAAATATAGAGGAACATTTTCTTGTTATATCATCTAGATAATCAATTAGCAACCTAATACAAATAAGCAGTATATTCTTAGTTTACTCACAAGATTTGGAATTTATTTATCGATCAAAAGATATGGATTTTATCTAATAACGATCTTGGTCAAGCTAAGCTGCATTTTGTAGTTATAAAATAAGGGAGGGGAAGGATTCTTATAGAAGTGCAAAGGATTTAGGGAGGGAATAGGAAGCTAGAATTCAAACACAATGAATAAAATGTGAGAAGATAAAGATTCAGATTATAAAGAAGATTTGAGAATATGTGAAAGCAATTGTATATACCACGTAAATTTCAAAATATATATTTTAATAAATAATCAATTATTGTGTAAAGGAAGGTATGCCTTCCTAATGTTTCCAATATGTATGGGAAGAAAATATAAGGGAGGGTATAACCTCTCAAAGACCTTTGACCTGCATCAAAGGCAAATATAGCTACATACATATGGGACACTAAATGTCCCAGGCAACACTGGGGGTTTTCTTCCCCGTTCTTTTTCTCCCAGTGCTTGCATTTTGAATAGGGAATAAACATTTGTAAAAGTTTTTTACTGTATAATATAAATAGGGCATTAAGCCTTTTACCGATCAAAAAAACTAAAAATAAAAGAATATTTTTAATATCAATAAATAATTTCTATGTTATATTTATATTTTAATTATTAGAATAAATAAATTTACAATAAATTAATTTAAAATAAATTATAATTAAAAAAAATCAAATTATCTAATTTATAAACTAAAGAACTTAAAATAAACAAAAATAAACATTAAAAAAAATATTAAATACCAAGCATAAGGTAGGTCCACCTCCCACTCCTCCCATGTAGACATAGAAATAGGTTTCTTTTAATAAAACAAATGTATGTAAAAACAAATGTTTGTTATTATAATTTTTAATCCCACCCAGAAAAAAGTGGTGAAGGTGTGGGCAAGCCCATGTAGGGTGGGTCCACTACCTTCCAAGTCACACATGAGATGAGCAATGAATTTCTTTTTTGGTGGAAGTCATTTCCTTTAAAAAAAAACAAACATTTATTGATGGTCCCCACATAACAAAGTAAAGGTGGGTTTTAGCATGCATAAAGATTTTCTTATTTTAAATGGAACTTATTTCAAGATTTTGTAAGTTCTTTTATGAAAGAGGTAAAACAGTAATAAATAATATCTGGACAATGGAGTACATGGAATATTCTTGGTAATTTAAAGTTTGACATCTAAATTTATTAAATAAGTAACAAGTGGTTTATTATATGCAATCAAGTAAATTTATACTTTTTCTTGTATTGTTAAAATTTAGAAATCTAATGCATTTATAAATAGTGATTTTTGAGAATATATTTTAAATATGTATTTTAATTATTTTCTTTTGCTGATCTTTTCCTTTAGTAGTCTGATAGGAAAATAAATTTCAGCAACTAATTTATTTTCTTTCTTTTTTCCCAAATGAAAATCATATCAAAAGGAGAGGAGAAATATATATACACTTTTATATTGAAGATTTTTTTTTTATGTTTAAAAGAAAAGGTAGAACTTTAAATCGAGACCCTAGCCCAAATAATATGTTTTCTTCTTCAAATCTCCATGATTGAATTTTCTAATGTTGAATAGCATTTTTAAAGAATTCGATCTTGATACTTTTCTAAAACTTTCTATGGTTTCCCAATTTTATCAATCTCAATCTAAGCTGATACAATAAACTACACACCCAAATTGCAAACATTCAAGAAGACATGAAGAATACAAATCTTTTCCAAACAAAATTCTACAACGAGTTTCGAAACCCTACCTTAATCCAATGCTAACAACCTGGACAATCTGGTCAAAACCTTGCTAATCCAAACCCTTCAAAGCTTCTGGTAATTCTTTTTGCTTTAAATTCCAAAATTTTCTCCTCAAAATTTGTGTGTAATAATGAACTGAAAATCTCTAATATAGAGCCCTAACTTCTCCTTAGGTTTAATGTCTCTAAAAAATCCTAAAATGTAATTATTTTATATAATTAATTCTTTCATGCATATTAAACTCCCTTTTAAATTAAAATATTCTCTTTTTTTGCCACTTTGTTATTTCATACAAGCACTTTAAAAGTAATATTTATTTTTTTAATCAACAATCATAATTAAAGTGCATTATTTAAATACAGCTCTAATTTAGTCATTACTAATTAATTATTTATAATAAAACAATATTTAATATTTAAACTCTTTTAATTTAATTTTTTTAAGTTAGAACTTTAAAACAAATTTTTTAAATTAAGCATATATTCAAATAAATTAAATATCATCTTATTTAATATTTCCCCTGTTAAATCAAATAATATTCAATAATAAAGATATCATATGATTAATCTAAAAATCATAAATAAGTAATTTACCAAGCAATTCACAACGTCAAAACCACATAAAATACATAAGCAAAACCGACCAAAGTGAAAATCAAACAACATACACAAAGAAAGACTTAGGGGTTTAACAAGGGTAGATAGTTAGATACAAGTCCTTCCTTACAGGACAAGTATTTAGGCTATGGCTGGGATAAGATCTGATTGTTATCTCCTAATCTTACCATTGAGTTATTGCATTAGGGCACGCTCATCTTGGCAATTTAGGAAAGTCGATGTTCGGTATCTGTAACTTGCATAAAAGACAAGTGTGTACATATGCATATATATCTAAGCTAAACAAGCAATGCGGGGAGTGACACATCGTGTAGATCTTGGGTAGCAGGTGATTACGAATCCCTCCCTCAACCACATCAGACACATTTGATAGAAAACTAAAATAGACACGCACACCATACACATGCAAGTATGGGGGAAGTACCATAATGAATCACGAGTACAAATCATTGCATATTCAAACATAACAACTCATTATCATGAATATAAAATATTCATCATTTAGAGACATCATATGAGATTGTCATGAGAGAAATCACATTTACCAACTAAGAGTAATCAAAGCATCATCGATACGAAACTAATCATACTCATCAAATAACACGTGAAATGTAATCAACTAAGTAATCATCACTGGTATATAATCCAAGTCATGAAATAATATCATACCAAATATCTCTGAAACTAACACATGCATGAAAATATGCTTAAAAGAGTTCGGCACATAGGGAAAAAAGGCAAACTAAGGGTGGGCATTACATCCACGCCCTCTAGAGCTGGGCTTACTCCTGGAAGCCAACTACTATGACTAGGGTAACCAAAAGTCAAAATGTTCGGCCATAAAAAAGGGATCATTTAGGAAACTAATATACACAAGTTGTCCAAGTATACACTTGTAGTCACTATGAGCAATATGATTTTGGTTTAAGAATAAACCGAAAACCACATTGATCCAACATTCATGTTCCTTCTGCATTGATCAACTCACTGCTGAAGGTGACTTCTCAGCAAAGGGCTGCAAGGGGTGATGACTTGAGCCAAGAATGAGCTGCGATTTTCTCTGATTGAGCTGCCAGCTGCAAATAATGAGATTTTCCAAAACACTTGCGTACTGAAATTGACGCCAAAACCTTCTTTTTATGCTTTCTCATTGGCCTTGTTGTCGGTAAATTATAAAGTAGCTGACGGGTAGATTAGCATGTCGCCGATAATTGTTATGTAGCTGACGGGCCCCTTCGGGAAGGTTCTTCAGGATGGTATATGTACAACTTTGGATCATCATTGTAATCATCATTGGAAGCACTACGTAATCTCTTCGGCATATATGCGAATAGTGAGAGGAGTTTTATTGTGTTACATGTTCTTGTCTATTGTTTGTATGCATTAAACTATTTACCCCATACGGTAAACATTTGGCACCATTGCCCAATGGACTTGGAATGAAGGTAGAGGAATGAAGACTAATGCCGAATCAGCTTAACAAGGATAGAAATAAGATAAAGGGAAAAGATGGAATATGTACTGCACAAGAAATTTTAATTTTGGCACAACAGGCCGAGTGCAGACGGATGGTTCAGCAGATTGTCGACGGACACTGAAGCATCGAGGAATTTTTCGAAGACTCGACAGCGGTTGAATTTGGTGGAAGAAACAAGGGAGGAATTTTTGAACCCGTATACGCCAAGGGAAGAGAATCTAGACGGAAGGGAATCAACTTGCACGGCTCGGAATCCCGAGGGAGCACGAGTGTGGAGTGAACTCTTCGTCCGCGATATACTTCCGAAAGGACTTGAGGAAAACCCTTTTTCACCAAGTAACGCAGTTGTTGGAAATAAGAAGACTGTCCGAAACAGTGCGGCTGTGCAGAACAACGCAGGTGTACAGAACAGTGCAGGTGTGCACATGGCACATATACCAGGGTTTGGATAGACACGACAGCTGATAGTGATGATTGCAACACCACAGAAGGCGGTTACAATAGCTACACCCTGGTAGTACGGGGTAAGACCTCCCCTAGTCCGACCAATCAGACCAGCAATTTGGTTTGCACGAGTGGTAGAACCCGTTAGCCGAGAGAGTGTGCCAGCTCATGCCGAAGCGCTACCAGTAGCAGAAACCGTGGCACCTGCAGCAAAGAGCCTATTGGAGGAGAGAGAGGAGACTACCATCTCGATACCCGAACTACCAGTACCAGAGATAGTAGAGAGCCAGTGCACACTTGGTGTGCGCTTGGATGTAGTGGGTTTTGATGCAGTAGTTATAGTGGATTCAAAACTCTTAGCATCACTTGAGCGAGATAGGAAGAGTAGAACTGAGAGGCTGAGTACCTACTTAAGTACGCAGTTCCACCGTACTCCAGTACCTCGGATGGCCTATATGCAGACACCTATGCGGGACGGAATTTCGGAGGTAGACACCCAACAGGCACAGGTAGTGGAGCTAGTACAAGATGTGGGACCGTCACATAGTGCTATTGAGCATATGGCAGAAGTAGTAGAAAAGGCTATGGGGGTGCAACAGGAACACCCAGTGGCGTCAGAAGCAGTGGAAACATTCTTTGCTGATATAGCCGCTCTAGTGACTCGAGCTCGATAGGTGGTGGCATCTACGGAGGCACAAGCTTTAGACTTAGTGGTGAAGGAGTTGGAGTGATTGGTATCTTTTATGAGATTAGGATGCTCGGCTGCCTTTATAGTTTGCTTTGAGGATAGAGGTTGGCCCAGTGTGGAAATTGTAGAAATGCGTTAGGATTGGGTTGCCACGGGGAGTTTGAGCTTGGGGAACCGGATAGAGACATTGACTCAGGAGATTGAGAAGATATACACGGAGGCATATTACACCCTTCAGAGGAGCCAGGCAGATCAGGCAGCAACTGAGCGGGCTTGGTAGGAGTCAGTTGCTGGGTTAGTTGTAGAAAGGGCGACGTGGGAATCTGAGAGGGCAGCCTTGCTAGAGAAATAGAGTTAGTTACAACAATTGGCAGCAGAGAAAGAGAAGCTAGCAGATGACAAAGAAAAGGAATTAGGAGAGATTGCTGGGATGATGCAGTCAACTCTGGAGCTTCAGATGGAAGCAAAAGCTGAATTAAAAGTTCGTAAGGAGCAGGTCTACAAGCTATGGGCTGAGCTGAGTGAACTGAGAGCACAAATACCTACCATGCCAGGGACCCATCCCCTTGCCTAGTATCTGTGTTTTGATGTAATTAGTTGTGCAATTTTGAGTTTTGTTTCATTGTCATTCGGTGACGACTTTTCTTTTTGGGGGGGATGATGTTGTCGGTAAATTATAAAGTAGTTGACGGGTAGATTAGCATGTAGTTGGTAATTGTTATGTAGCTGACGGGCCCCTTCGAGAAAGTTCATCGGGATGGTACATGTACAATTTTGGATCATCATTGTAATCATCATTGGAAGCACTATGTAATCTCTTCGGCACATATGTGAATAATAGAAGGAGTTCTGCTGTGTTACATGTTCTTGTCTATTGTCTGTATGTATTAAACTATTTACCCCATACGGTAAACAGGCCTATTGCCTCCCAAACAAACTCCTAGTTCACATCGGCTCGTGCTTTTTTAGCACCAGTTACTTCTCCAAGAAATTTCCAATCACAAAAAAGAATCAAATTCACAACTATGGAAAAAAGGGGTGGCTAATTGATGAATATATAATTCTCTCAAGCTTGCGTCCATGCATTTCCTATTTTTATAGAGGTTTGGCTTTATTATTATTTAAGGAAAAAGCCCTTATTTAAATACCCAAGCCAAGGCTAATTTTATTTAATTTTAATTTCGAAGCCTTTATTCATGAAAGTGAATTATATTATTCACTTATTCACTTATTCATATTATTCAATATAGTGAATATAATATTCACTTGGGATAGATTATTTAAGAATTTCCTTGAGACTTATATGATAAAGTGAATATAATATTCACTTTCAATAATTTATTTTAAATTTCACTTTGGTGATATTTAAATATTCTGTTGGCTTACAGGAACTTGGTAATAGGCCAACCATGCAACTCACCTTTTGTTACCTAGGAAGGGGACATTACAGCCTAATCAATGCCTTTTCGGTGGACTGCATAAATGATATGCAGGGGATAGAGCTAGCATTATTAACACCTAATTGCTGGACTGCATGAATGCAATGAAAGCCACTGGCAGAACATCTAAGCTTGATTTAGATCAAAATGGTTGATAATGCTAGCTTGTTCAATGCCAAAATGGGCTGAGTGATGTGCCATAATGATGGTAAGACATTCAATTCTATAATATGAAATGCATGCAAATTAAACCCTTTAGCTGTTAAACCAAGATAGGTATGGATGTGTTACACAATGACTAAATACCTCAAGGAACTGCTGCAGAACGATTGCTATAATATTCTGATCAGAATTAAATGCTGCTGCAATTACATAATCACATCAAAGAAACTCAAAAAACTTAGTCAATGAGCTGCTCACCAATCAAACACTGAAATTATGTTGAAATACACATGGAACAGTTAATGTAGGTTGCACAAGTTCATCCCAAACTCAATTACATTGCTTTGAATTCCCTGACTGATAGTCACTGAATAGTATGTCTGAAACAGCATTGGTAACAGTCACTTGCAACATGTGTGTTCAACACAGTAAACTTGAAGCAGCATTCATAACATACATAAACTGAAGACTATTTCAAAACTCACCAAAATTTACCCCAAAGCATGAAAATAATGGACACTGGAAATAATGAGAAATTAATAATTAGTCATGTTGCAGGGTGAAAACTATACTTGATATTTCTGTCACAGCAGGCACAACAGAATATACTACAAATATCACCAATAGACATCAAAGTCCACTTCCCAAAAGTGTAAATAGAGACAAGTAACAAGAGAGGTAATATGCTAAACCCTCGATTTAAACCATCATTTACTTGTGTGGTCTACATGAATGTTATGACCAAGTACCAACATCTACTTGTATGACCTACTCCAAAATCTCTTTCTAACTCTTCACAATCATTCCAAAAGCCACTGAAAGTTAAAACAGACAATACCAAAATCTTTAGCATGTCAAAGTACAAAAATATACCCATCTTTAGCAACAAATTGGAAAACCTTCACTTGCAACATAGTTGTGACTTCAAGACAAAATCATCAAACTCATCTAGGAGGGTTTTTGTCCTTGAAACTCCTTAGGGTTTTCATCCTTGAGAAGTGTAAGAATTCAAATCACAATCAGAGCAAATAGAAAATATGAAATTGGTAACCCTTTTCTATCCCTCCCCATTATAAACTTGTTTGGTGAATATAATATCAATAATAGTCCAAAATCTTGTTCTCTGCCACTTATTTGAGAGACAAAAAAAAGTTTTCTTTGCAAATATTGGAGAGAAATCGGGAACTTCTTGGGGAATTTTAAAAATGACTTCAATTTAATTTAAAATGCATTTTTTACAAAACTCAATAAGTAAATGCATGTAATGAATCAGTAAATGAGTAAACAAACAAACAAGCAGATCTATATATATCTATATGCAATAAGTAGCAAAATCACATCCTAATGTGGAATGGCAATGTAGTCAGAACTCTGAACTCTAAAGCAAACTACAAATACCGAATTGTCTTTGTAAAAAGATAAGCAAATACAAATATCAAGTTCAACATGAAACTAGTCTACATCTTCTTCTTCCCCCTCCCAATAGTTCTAGTAAAAACTATGGAAGAGGGAGGGGGTCTAGCGGCTCTAGCCGTAGTAGTCCTCTGTGGTGGTGTTGGTGTTGGTGCTGGCCTTGGCAATGACTCCTCATCCTTAGAATCCTCATTGTCATTGTACTCACTGTCAGTGTCCTCACTCTTACTGCCCTCCTCCTGAATGTCATCCAGTTTAGATGCAAAACCGCCCTCCTCCATAACCTGCGTCTCCAAATCATATGTCATCCTCGGTGAACAATAAAGGATGCTCCTGTGTTGTCCAATCACCAAAATTATCTATGTCATCCAGATCAAGTGGTTCAGCTGGTGATGACTCTACCTTTCTTATGGGCAACTTAAGGTTATATTGCACAAAGAAAAGGTCATTTAGGTGTTGCTGTGCAAGTTGTTCCTCTTCTTTGTGTGAATGGATTCAAATAAGCTCCAATTACGCTCACAATTGGATGAGTTACATGGCTGACATGAGATGCGAAGAGCAAGTTTTTGCAGATTGGGGACATTTCCACCCCAATCTCACCACCAAGCATCTGCAAGATAAATATTAAAGAGTTAGAAAACAAGGCGAGGACAAGTTTTTGTGGCTTATTATTTATCTACTTATCATGCATGTGAAAGACTCCAAATTCCAAATATTGTACTTGGGGATTGAGTGTGTCTGCCTCTCTTTGCCAAGGCTGAGGAGAATAGTTTTCCCGTTGCATTTTAATACACTTCCATCTTGGCCACAATGAGGTCTCTCACCAATATGTCAGGAACCATCCTCTGCATGGATTCACTGAAGCCCTCCATGACCTCTCCATTGGGATCCGCGTATGATGGAGAGAAGCAATAAGAAGGGTTGTAATAACCCCAACAGGTTATAACTTTGTCAAACACAGTCTTCTCTAATTCACTTGTTTGACATTTCGTCAAACACTTTGCAAGCAAGAGATATATTGCATATCTAAATTTTGTTTGCTTTTTAAATGCCAAACTTTAATAAATATGCTTGCAAAGAACACACCAAACATCTAACAATGAAGACAATTGTTTTTGTATAACATTGATTACAAATAGAAAAATATGCATCTACATCAATAAGACATTAAGAAAACAAATTCTGATATAAATCAGATTACAACAGATTTTACAAATTCGGAGGCAATTTGATTTAATTAATTTAATTAATCAGGTTGTCCAAAATAATGAATATTTTATGAGGATGACTAATTAATTATTTTAATTAAATAAATAAGTGGTATTAAGTTAATTATTTATAAAGTTATCAAATAAATAAATATTAAAAGGTAACTTTATATTTAATTAATTTAATTAAGTGACTTGAATTATAAAATATTTTATAAAGTCACTTAATAGATAAAATAAAATAATGTTCTAGAAGTTTCTAGAGAAAGTGGAGAAAAAAGAATAAATAGGCACCCCGGGTTTCATTCTGATCATCCAGTTGTTTATTTCTCTCTTGACATCAATTTGTGATTCAGTCACATAGTCTATTGTGGAGCCAAGTGGTTTCAGATAGTCAGTTGATCTTTGGGAACGAAAACTCCCTTGGATTTGCATAACTGAGGAAGTGAAATATCTTCTGAAGGGTTGCACATTTGGAGGTGATACTTTAGTCACTTCAGCTAGGGCATCATTGGGCCTAAGGCCATTTTTCAGCATTTCAGCATTTCAGGAGGCATTTCTAGCAGGGCCGAAATTATTGGAGGTCATTTCTAGTAGGTCTAAAATTATAGGAAGCCATTTTAAAGCAGTCCGAAAAAGCAGGCCGAAAAAGCAAGCCAGAAAAGCAGTTCCGAAAAAAAAGCAATCCGAAAAAGCAGTTCGAAAAAGCAAAACGAAAAAAGCAAATCCGGAAAAAGAAAGTGGAAAAAGCAGATCAGAAAAAAAAACAAAGCAGAAGGGGCAGCATTGAAGAAAATTATTGCAGCCATCTACAATCAGGTTCTTCACTTCTCATTTGGCATATTTTCTGAGAAATGTAGGTTTTCAGCTGAGTACAAAATATAGCTTCAGCACTTCACTATTTCACATTGTACTTGTCTTTGTTTGCCATTTGGCATTATTGGTATCAAAGGAAGGCTAGGATTTTGCAATTGAAAGAGCATTGTAAATTTTAGACTATCTATATTGCAAACCTAGAGTTTGATGATCAGCTTATTAGTTTGCATGCCAATTGTTTGACAAAATGTCAATTGGCTGTAAGTTCTCTTTTTGGCATAAATAATGTTATAATTTTGCATACTAAGTGTTTATATTAATGACACTTGGTTGTAAGTGCATTAATGCCATCTTAGGTTGCATCCAAAGTATTTGTCATAATCACTAGTTTCTGTAGCTGCATATTGCAAGTAGTTAAGTCTCATATTTGTATTGAATATTGTCAAAATTAGTTGCACATTCATGTTAGGTCATTGTTTAGACAATCTGGAGTTTTTTTTAAAGCATTCTCTTTGATGCAAATCGAAACAAGAGTCATTGCAACAATCTGAAAAGTTATATCAATCATATGACCCCTTGTATGCAAAGTGTTTGACAAAATTCTTCGAGCCTTCAATCAACATTTTAAGTTTGGAATTGAGCAGGATTATTATAGTGGTATCAGAGCTTGCTTGCAAAGTGTTTGACAAAATGTCAAACCACTGAAGTATAAAGATTTTTGGTGTTTGAAGAAGTTATAACCTGTTGGGGTTATTACAACAAACTCTACAAATGCCCTAAATATCTACTCTTAGACAATGCAAAATGTAGTAGATAGAAACTTAGAATTGCTCCAAAGACATGAATTTTCTTGTAGCAAATTACCGTAGCAAAGTTACTATAGCATCGGTACTACAGGAAGTTACTGTAGCAACGATACTATAGCAGTGAACTGTAGCAATATCCAACTTATTCCTTACTCCACAAATCTGGCCCTAGGCTACAAATTTGGCACAATGAAAAGATTGATTTGTCTTCTCCAACAGTCGTAACCCTTCGAAAGATATTTTACCACCTGAGTTATGCAAATCAATGGGAGTGTTCGTTCCCAATGATTAATGTAGCAATTGCAGAAACCCTTGGCTCCACAAGTTATTCGGAAAAGAGTAGATGACAACACATTCAATGCTCAGCAATGAGGTTGCCCTCCCTATTTATTCTTTTCCTCCAATAGATGGACCTCCTTCTAGAAGAAATAAAATAATATTAAATTCCTCCTCCTAGAAGCTTCTTTTAATTTATTTATTTAACTGTAGTCACTTTTAATTAAGTTAATTAAATATAAAGTCACTTTTTAATTTTAATTTATTTAATGACTACAAGAAATTAATTTAGTCAATTGCTTCTTATTTCTCCACTTAGCCTTAGAGAATGTAGAGGCTAAGAGCTTCACTGAGATGTTAAAAAGATGGGGACATTACAGTCTGCCCCTCTTGAAATTGCTTGTCCCCAAGCAATCTCAACTTTGGATGCTGCAAAATTTCTTCACTCTCCCAAGTGGCATCCTCTACTGGCCGGTCCTTCCACTTCACCAAGTACTCCTTGATAGTACATCTCCTCAAATTCCTCTCCCTGAACTCAATGATAGCCTCAGGTACTAAAACCAATTTCTCTTCATCATCCAAGGGTGGAAGCACTGTAGAAGGAACAATCTGGTGTCCTAACGCCTTTTTGAGACGCGACACATGAAAAACATCATGGACTTTGCTCTTTGCCAACAAGTCCAACACGTAAGGCACGTCTCCAACTCTCTTGATCACCCTAAAAGGCCCATAATAATGTGACTTAAGTTTTTTGGCACCACTCTTCTTAAGAGTGGACTGGCGGTAAGGCTGCAACATCAAATATACCATATCACCTACTACAAAAGTCCGCTCAGTCCTCTTCTGATCAACATACTGCTTCTGTTGATTCTGTGCCTTAGTGATATTATCCTTAAGAGCCTTCACAATGTCCTGGCTCCCCTGTAATAAATCTCCAGCACTGGACACTCTACTATCTAATAGCAACAAATCCATAAAATTAGGTGCCTCATATCCATATAATGCCACGAATGGTGACATTTGGATAGACATGATAAGTGGAATTATAACAAAATTCATACAGATATATCCACTTAACCCAAGTATTCTGTTGCCCTGCTATGTAATTTCTAAGGTATCCCTCCACCCATTTTTTCACTATCTTTGTTTGACCATCTCTTTAGGGGTGGTAGTTAGCGCTCCGAGTGAGCTCTATCCTGCACAATTTGAACAACTCCTGCCAGAAGTGACTCATAAATTTTCTATCCCTGTCGTTGACGATGCTCCGAGGTAAACCATGCAACCTAAATACCTCTCTGAAGAATAAATCTGCTAGTAGTGTATGTAGTGTTGATTGGGAAGAAGTGGGCAAACTTTGTAAGCCAATCAACAACAACATATATACAGTCTCTACCTTGGGCTCTCGGCAGTTCTGTGATGAAGTCTATGGATAAACACTTCCACTCCTATCAGGAATTAGAAGTGGCTTAAGTAAGCCGACTGGGTAAGAGTGCTCCTGTTTATTCTTTTGGCAAGTAGGACACTCTCTAAAATATTGCAATACCTCATCTTTAAGCCCTTTCCACGAAAAACGCCCACAAATTTGCCGATAGGTTTTGTAAAACCCTGGATGTCCTGCCATAGGTGAGTCATGATAAAATCTCAACACCATCCTCTTCACCTCTGACCCTGGCACCAAATAAATGTGCCCTTTGTAAATGATGATCTCATTCACAAGGGTGAAATCATTATTTTGGATCGATCCATCTATAAATCTTGATGCCCATGTACCCTTTGCATACTCTGCAAGGATCAAATGTCTCCAATCCTTTCATATATTGGTCATCAAGCTCAAGTGGGGTCTTCGTGACAAGGCATCTGCTACTACATTCTGTGTCCCCTTGAAATAGGTAATATCAAAATCATATGCCTGTAATTTAGTTACCCATTTCTGTTGCCTGTCATTAAGATCTCGCTGCCCTAGGAAATGTTTCAGGGTATTGTGATTGATTTTTATGCTGAATTTGCTACCCACTAAATACTGGCTGAATTTGGCCAAAACATGCATTATGGCCAACATTTCCTTATCATAAATGCTGAAGCTCCTTTTAGGCTGCCTGAGCTTCCTACTCTCATAAGCAATCGGGTGCTTGTCCTGCCTAAGTACTGCTCCAACACCTTTGCCAGATGCATCACAATGCAGCTCAAAATGTTTACTAAAATATAGTAATGCTAGCACTGGACAAGAAGTCATCAACTCCTTGAATTTATCAAAACATTCATATGCCTCAAGAGTCCATAAGGAAGCCCCCTTCCTCATTAAGTCCGTCAAGGGTGTTGCATGCTTGGAATATCCACTAACAAACCTCTTGTAGAACCCACACAACTCTAAAAATCCTCTCAATTGTGTTAGGTTTACTGGAGTAGGCCACTCAATAATAGCACAAATCTTTTCAGGATCCATGTGTACTCCCTAAGCATTGATAATGTGACTTAGATATAATAACTCTGATAATCCCAAATTATACTTTTATTCTTTTGCATACAAAGACTCCTTGCTCAGAATGCTCAACACAATGTCTAAGTGTTGCACATGCTCATCCCATGTCCTACTATACACCAGGATGTCATCAAAGAAGACTAACACAAATTTCCTCAACTGATGCTGAAAAACCTTGTTCATTGTGGACTGAAAAGTAGTTGGAGCATTAGTTAGCCCAAATGGCATAACTAAAAACTCAAAATAGCCACAATGACACCTGAATGCCATCTTCTCTATATCCTGCACTCTTACTCGGATCTGATGATAGCCTAATCTCAAATCAATTTTGGAGAAGAAACATGCTCCATGTAGCTCATCTAATAACTCATCAATTTGTGGGATGTGATACCTATTTTTGATAGTTTTCTTGTTCAGGACCGTGTAATCTATGCACATCCTAAGAGTACCATCCTTCGTCTTCACCAAAACCACAAAAGAAGCTAAAGGAGACTTACTTGGTCTACAATGTCCTATAACAAGTAGTTTCTTGATGGTTTTCTCAATCTCATCCTTAATCTCTTTGGATGCCTGTAGGGTGTGATCATGATGGGTTTATCACCCTCCTCTAACTCAATAATATGCTCAATACCTCTATTTGGAGGTCTATGTTTACCTGTATGGTGTAAATAGTTTAATGCATATAGATAATAGAGAAGGACAACAATGCTCCTTTTGTTATTCACATGCATGCCAAAGAGGTTACATATTGTTTCCAATGATGATTACAATGATCTCAGATGGTGTATATATACTTTCCGAAGAACCTTCCCGAAGGGGCCCGTCCGCTACATAACAATTAATTACTACATACTAATCTACTCGTCGGTTATACAATATTTACCGACGACATCAACCCGTCGGCTACACAATATCTATCGATGACACCATCCCCCCCAAAAAGAAAAACCATCTCCTGGCGACTTTAGAACTAACAAAATAGGAGACAACAACATACAATATAGAAATAATATATACTAGAGAGGAGGCTGCATCCCTGAAGAATTCTGTTGCTGGCCCAATTCGTACACTTGATCCATTCGGATGTGCAAGTCCTTTTGAGTCCACGTATTAACCTCTACGACTTCTTTCAGAAGAAGCACTGCATCCATAGCCTAGGCCTTAGCTATTTGCAATTCCTGCTCAGCCTATTCCTTGTCCCGCAACAGTGGTGTACGCTCAGTTGCCCACGCTACTTGCTGGCTGGCCAAGTCTGCAGCTAACTTCTCTCTAGTCTCCCTCTCTATTGTGAGAGATCTCTCAGTTGTGATCTTTTTTGATGCCTTGTTCGCTTCTGCATGCCTGTGAGCATAATAGACTTCTTTATACAACCCCACTATCTTGTGCGGCAGCTTCTCCATCGGAGTGTTGCATGGTCCCAGCTCAGGTTCAGTGGCCAATTCACCAACATCTCTGGTGTCTCAACTGTTGGCCAACCCTTGTCCTCAAAGCAGGAGCGAAACTGCTTAGGACAAATTCCTCGAATATAAGCCTGGACCAAATGCAACTCTCTTCGACGAGTTAAAGCCTGCAATGCAATCGTGTGTCATTTCTTCAATGCAACCCACATGGCTCTGAGGTAGTCCTTGCATCTATCCTCATCTGACCCATAATCCTCCTTCGCTACATTGTCCATCGTCCATTCCCCATCACTATCCATCTCTGCCACTCCTGCAGTAGCCATGTCCACATTTGGTGCCGCCTCCTCTCTGGGTGCATCCTCAGACTGTGGAATTACCACCTCTTGTGGCTCCAATATGGCAGCTAGTCTTGGGGAGACCCCTCCATGCCTTGGGGACTGAATGGACGGACCGACCTCTGCAGGAATGAGTCGGAACTGCTATCGCAGGAATGCACTTGCTCTGTCCATCACCTCCATCTTCTCGGGCTATGCCGTCTATGCTGGCTGTACTGGCTAAGCTTACTAAGCTAGCGGTGCGTCTGCCAACAAGGAAGATGAAATGGTGACCACAGCATCAGAGTCAATCACATCTAATCGAACTTGAGGTTCGGGCTCTAGCGCTGGCGACTCTACCATCTCCGTGGCTGGCTTTGTTGGTGCAACGGAGTCTGGCGAACAACTCTGGGAAGGCATGCCCTCGGTCGTGGCCAACGGTGGAACAACATTTGCCACCGTTCGTGGGACATTTGCCACCTTTGGTGGAATCATAACGACTGGTGCATGTTGCTAGCCAAACGGAGGAATGACAGAAGTGGTGGCGGTCAAGTGTGCCGAAGTTGGCAACTGAGGAGGGGTGAAGAATGTGGACCCGCTGCCCGCAGTGTCGCTACCAACTTCCGCAGAAGTACTCTCTTCCTCAGACTCGGCCCCACTGCTCTCTAAAGTGTCTTGTCAGCTGTTTGTGTCTCCGTATGCCTCCAATCCTTGGAATACCTTCTTCTGCCCAACTGCTGTTCCACCCGTGTCCAAATGTTTCCAATAAAATATTGGGGGCTCTCCTGGCGCCAACTTTCCCCTTGGTGGAACCTCAAAATCGTCAAGTGGTACCTGATTAACTGCTACCTCCAAAAATAACCCAATGGCATGGTGTGATATGAAGAATGCTCGGTGTTGGAGTGTCATAAAATCCTCCATCCTGTTGGCGAGGACCGTGGCCCAATTGTACACTGTGCCATTCATGATGTCGTTCATGAATGCAATCTGCGGCAAAGCTATATCCGACGCCTGACTTGCCCCTGTCAACCTGCTTTTGATGACATCCATGTTACATCTCCAGTGGCCCTCCCGAATAAAATCTCTAAGAAGCCCTTTGTGCTTGGCACCCTTAACCATTGACTCCATTTCCTCTGGCGTAAGATTGCGGCCTACTAATTTCACCCAATATTCTTTTCGTTCCTATGACAGCTTGTGGTTCTTGATCTCCACTTTTTGACCTCCTTGGCCAAGGATGCCAAAAACCCTAATGAAATCCTTCGGTTTGAAAGAAACTGTCATATGGTGCTTCTTGTACATAAATGTATTGGTTCTTCTGTTCTTATTGTATGATTCTATCATGGTTCGCAAAATTGATTCAAACAATAGAATGGAAATACTGGAAGCTGTATGGCCCAATGCACTTGTGCTTGTACTACAATTTGTTTGATTAGCTTTGTCTTTGGAGTTTCTTGCCACCATTTCTGACACTCGCTGCCATTCAGTCCTTCAAACTGAACCGTAAGATTTGAGAGGTCAGCCCTTACTTTTTGCTTCTTACTGCTGGATGCTGTTGGCCCTGCAACTCGAATTTCGGAAGCCAAGACTTTGGCATTCTTCACTATATTTGTCTTCAACTGGTTTTTCCACTGCTTCCTTTTCCTTGCGGATTCTATAATAACTGCTTCTTGCTTTACCTTTATAATGTAGGGTTCCTCCTCTTTTCTTCTGTCTTCCGCAGCAAAGGTCCTGACAATGTCCACTTAGCTGTCTGGAACTTCCCCAAAAATATCCCTTTCTTACCTTAATACTTCTTTTTCTCCCACGATGCGGGGAAGGAGTCTGCATGAAGCCTGTTCTTCCTTGGCAAGTTTTCCTCCTTGGATAAATTTGCACACACAATGCCTTCTTTCCGTCACCGCTACCTTCCTTTCACACACTCCGGCGACGACATTGAAGAGTTTACCTTCCTTTAACTTCTTCTGCAACAAACAATGGCAGCTCGATTACCTTAGATGCAACGAATGCACAACCAAACACATTTAGGAATAAGGGGTGTGGAATCCCTGTCCGGGGAAATGCAAAAACTAAATGCGGAATTACCCACAGAATTCTCGACCACGAACTGCAAATACTCGTAGGACCTCAAACACTTGCCATGGAAGGTTATAAGCCGTAGGATTGGAAGACATAAGCTGCAGAAATTTAAAGCACAACCTGCAGGTCACTTACTGTGGGGCAGAGGTGTCCATGGCCATGCGTCCATGAGACACTCAGTGTTAGCGGAACACCTCCGTTCGCGGGACAGGTGTTTGCAGGGCACACTTACACTTTTTCTCTCTCTCTTTTTTTTAGTTCTTTTATTATTATTATTGTTCGCATACATGCCGAAGAGGTTACATATTGCTTCCAATGATGATTACAATGATCTCAGATGGTGTACATATACTTTTTGAAGAACCTTCCCGAAGGGGCCCATCGGTTACATAACAATTAACTACATGCTAATCTACCCGTACCGACGACATCAACCCGTCGGCTACACAATATCTACTGACGATAGTCTACTTAGTGGTATTTCAGTGAAAACCTTGTAGTGTTTAATTCTTAATTCCTGTATGTCTAGGTGATATTCTGATTTTTATTGCCCCTGTGATGGCATTAAAGTGCAATGGGCTGTCCACTCAACCTGGTCATGTCTCAACAAGCTTTCCATGTGTCTGCAAGACATCATCCTAAACCCACTGCTACGAATGGCCTTAAGTATATGGGTATTCCCTTTTGACTGAAGCCTCATCTCCATATCTCTCAAAATGAGAGTGAACTCCCCTATATCATGTAACCAAGTCATGCCAAGAACTAAATTTGTATCACCTATGTTAACAACATAAAAATCTGCTTTGAAATCAAAGTTTTTGATCTTTAGGGGTAGACCTATAATCTTCCGGTCACATTTGAGGATGTAGCCATCAACTACCCTCACTCTTAGAACCTCAAACTGCTCTGTTTGTATTCCACGCCTCTCAATCAATCTGGAATCAATAAAATTGTGAGTAGCACATGTATTAAACATAGTAATAACTCGTTGACCAGCCAATACCCCTCTCATCTTGAATGATCCCTCTTGTTGTACACTAGTGAGACGGGCCTCCTTATGTCTACCCTCAGTCTTCTCATCCCCTATATCATCTGTGCCTTCCTTTTCTTCAATCGATTCCTCATTTTCAGATTACTGGTTTGAATTTTCAAAATCAAAATCCTTATAATAAGCCCACATAACCCTGTTTGCTTTCTCCTTTGGCCTCAAAGGACAGTCATAGTTCATGTCATAGGGTCCTTTACAATAAAAACATAGTTTTTTCTTCCTTAAATCATTCAATCTCTCTCTATCCAAAGGAGTAAATGATTTATCTTTATTTTCTGCCTTTGTTTCATTCCTCTTAGGTTTCTTGAAGAATGGTTTGTCTTTGCTAGATGATGCACCCTTTGACTAAAAATTATTTAGTGGGGGCTGCTTGTTCCATACTTCTAACCTTCTTAATCGCTTCTTGCAAGTTGAATGGATCAAAGGCTTTTACCCAACCCTTTAGTGGTTCGGATAATTCCTTAGTGAACAAAACAATCAATCTCCTCTCTGATATATTTGGCACCATAACGAATAGCCTCTGAAAGTCACTAATGAAATACCCAATCCGCCTGTCTATCTCAATTGTGCCAACTCCCTAAAGTAGACTTTTGGATCCTTCTTATCAAACCTCTCTACCAACCTGTCCACGAAGTCCTAATATGAAGTCACTTGGTTATGCTGAAGGGTAACCATCCCATGGTACCACCAATCATGTGCCACTCCCTCTAAATGTAGCGTGGCATATTTTATTACCTCCACTTCTATCATAAGTCTTAGTGTTAAGAAGGTATCAAGCTTGTGCTGTCATTCTGCTACTCCCATCAAATGTAGTCAAGGAAAGCTTCCTTGTAGTACACTTTAATTCATTATCCTCACCATGAGGTCTCCTATTCCGTTTGACTGCACGGTAGTGTTCTCTTCTTTGGTTCACAAACCTCTCAAAAGTCATTCTCTCTCGTACTTGTGGTGCCAATAATTCCCATTCATCATTAGCAGCTATAAGGATATCTGCAAATATCCCATCCTCAGCTTCCTCTGCTGGCTCCTGTACTAGTTCTTTAACAAAGGTAGGACGTGTGGGCCTGTCTTCTATTTTGGAAAGAGTTCTATGATCTCTAGGTGATCCCACTGCACTCCTTTTATACCCTTGTTCCTGATTCTGTACGTCCTATGGGTTTACGTGCGCAACCATGGTGGTGAGTGCCTACAAAGCTTGAGGCATCCGCTCTTGTCCTATAACCATTGCTATGAAAAATTCCCTTGTTTCTTGATCCTCATTCCTATGGTCTCTTGGTGGGCTACCCTCTTGCCTGTCGCCCATGGTGTCTAGCTGCCTGTCAAATTCTTGTTCCTTGTTGAACAAAGCTCGCCTGTGAGTGTAAAATCTGTGAGAGCCAACCCAAGGTGGCTGCATGTGATTGCTAAACCCTCAGGATGGTAGGATTTAGCTCTGATACCAATGTAATAACCCCAATAGGTTATAACTTCGTCAAACACAAAGTCTTCTCTAATTCACTTGTTTGACATTTCGTCAAACACTTTGCAAGCAAGGGATATATTGCATATCTAAATTTTGATTGTTTTCTAAATGCCAAACTTTAATATCACTGTAGCAAATTTCTATAGAAAATCATTGTAGCGACAACACTGTAGCAGCGGTACTGTAGCAAGTTACTATAGCAGCGATACTATAGTAAAGTTGCTGTAGCAATATCCAACTTATTCCTTACTCTACAAATCTAGTCCTAGGTCAAAAATGTGGTACAATGAAAAGACTGATTTGTCTTCTCCAATAGTTGCGACCCTTTGGAAGATATTTCACTACCTCAGTTATGCAAATCAATGGGAGCTTTCATTCCCAACAATCAATGTAGCAATTGTAGAAACCCTTGGCTGCACAAGTTATCTGGAAGAGTAGATGGCAAAAATTCGATGCTGAACAATGAGGCTTCCCTCCCTATTTATTGTTTTCCTCCAATAGATGGACCTCCTTCTAGAAGAAATAAATTAATATTAAATTCCTCCTTCTAGAAGATTCTTTTAATTTATTTATTTAACTTTAGTCACTTTTAATTAAATTAGTTAAATATAAAGTCACCTTTTAATTTTAATTTATTTAATGACTTCATAAGAAATTAATTTAATCAATTTCTCTTTATTTCTCCACTTAGCCTTCGGAGAATGTAAAGGCTAAGAACTTCACTGAGATGCTAAAAAGATGGGGACATTACAAGGGTTGACGAAATACCCCGCTACATAAATGGGTTGGTGGAGCTGATTGCTCCACCTCCTATCAATAATATCCCGTATGGGCTGAAATTTTAGGCTGCCCCCCCTGTATTTATTTCGTACAATCTCTTTGGCCCTATCCATGACCTTATCAAAGGACCCCTTTGGGGTTTGTTCCCCATCTACCAAGTGGAGAACTCTGACCAAGGGCTTCACCACCTACAATTGAAACGTAGAAAACAATTATTAATCAAAGAGTAGGGATATAAATTAATAATGAAAAACTTGATTAATTAGTACAAAAAAATTAAATCTTCAACTTTTGAAGTTTCCAAGTTACCTCCACAATTTCTGTAGCTTGATAAAAAAAATCGGATGTCAAAGACAATGCGTGCAACACAATGTCTATCGGCCTTCTTTGAATAAATTGACTATAGCCATTTTGGACACACAAACATCTGCCTCAAAGGATTCATATGAAAAAGAAGACTTTGCAGTGTTAAAAAAACCATTCCAAATCTTGTGACCACAGGTCTAACCAACTCCTGGTCTTTGGTAAAGTCTCTGATCAAGCAAAGGACCCAAGGATGATTGTAGATATGTTTTATTATCTTCTTTGCATCCCAATCCAATTTCCCTAGATCCTCTAGAAGAAGGTCAATAACATGTGCTACACAAGGAGACCAAAAGAGTGTGCTATGCTTTTCTTGTAAGATCCTACCTGCTGCCACATATGCCCCTGCATTGTCGGTTATGATTTGCACCACATTTTCAGCTCCAACCTCCATCACAACATTCTCTAGCATTAGAGCCAAAGTCTCATCCATCTTTACCTTGTCCGAGGTATCCAAGGACTTAAGAAAGATTGCTTGATCATTGCACCAAAAAGTTGATGGTATGGTTTCTTCTATCCATTCATCCATCTGAAAGTATGGTGCAACCATATTGTTTCCATTGTAATTTTTGCTCTTCAACCACATCTTTACCCCTAGAAACAACATCTTTCCACAATCTATAAGCACAAAATAAAAAATGACATTAAGTACATAGCTTTGATTAAAAAAAATTACATTAAAAAAAAAAGTAAATTGTAAAACTGTAAAAGTATTAAAGTTTGAAACAAGTAAACTAACCTCCCACTCAAGTCTACGAGAGTAGGTGGCTTGTAGCTCTTTCCTACTACCGTACAACTAGTCACAAAATTCAGAAAATATGGACTTGCAACAACATTAAATGAGAGGTTAAAAAACTAAAAATCAGCACATTGAATATCAAGTTGCTAATGCACATCACGGTTCCATTTAGTATCCTTCAGTGATGGTTGTGCTCCAGGTGTGTTTCTAACTTTCTCTGCACAAAATAACCATCAATAGAAGTGTTTTGTGGTCTACTAGAAGCAACTGATGTAGAACTTGAGCCTAAGGGCTTGCAACGAGTAGGTGCGTGGGTCCGTGGGCCACGAAGAGAGTCCACTATCCTATCAAGTGCTTCTTCTTCATCAAGGGTGCATGGGATACCTGGTCACAACCCATATCATTTCATTATGAATCATGATAATTGTTTTAGCACTATCAAACTAATAATGGTGATTAAAAAATAATGAATGATTCTTAAAAATGAAACATACCTTGCGATTCGGAAATGGATGCCCTCATGGCCGGTTTCACCTTTTCCCTTTTCAACTTCTTCTCTTCTTGGGCACCAAGAAAAGAAATCATCTCTCTTTTTATTTTCTCTCTAGTGCTACCACAAACCCTTGTGTCACGCTTTTGCATACCAACAAGGTGGTACTTCAAATGAGATATGCCTCCATGAATTTGTTTTTCGCATTTTATGCATATCACACTATTGCACTTCATTCTTTCAAAGCCATATTTCCATGCAAAGTCTCTAGCTCCTTTAGGGCGTGTGCCTATGAATCCAGATGGACATGCTACGGGGCCATTGCTATATCCTGCAACTGACCTAGTTGTAGTGGAATCCATATTTGCCATTTAAATGTAAAATCAACTTACACGTACAAAATAAGCCACAATTTAGAAATTTAATAAACTTATTTAGGAACAAACTATATTAGATTAGAACTTCAAATAAATTTAAACACAAGCTGAAATTTCAAAGATTAAAAGAAAAAATGTATTCGGTTATGAAATTATTGAGAAAAAATTGTGTTATTTTTGGAAAAATTGCAAAAACATGGTGTTAAATCCTTTTTGCCATTTGTCATGCCCAAAATTCAAGGCAAAAACACACTAACAATTTTTTTTTAAAAGGTTGAAACTAAGTTATCTATAGACTAGTTTGAATGAGTTGCAACTAGGATAATCACTAATAGAACGTTTACAAGTTTCATGATTTCACATATACAAAGGTGATTAGGTTTGGGTTTTAGTTAACATTTACTAATTAGATAATAGTTTGATGATAACATTGATGCATGGTTGAAGGGTTACGTTTTTCATTTCTAGGATTAAAGATCACTCTTAAGTTTTCAAGTTTACCACAAAATATCGAATTTCAATTAAACATTTACCTATAATGCACTTATCATTTATGAAGACATTCTTGCATAAGCTTGATAAGCCAAACATGTCACTCCTATGTCATTGCTACGGGAACATATGTTAAAAGGATTTGCAAGATCTATAGTTTAATGTTTAAATAAAATAGTTCGCATATTAAAAGAGAATACAAAAATTGAATTCACAATGATCTCCAAATTATGTAACTAAAATGGAATATACATATAAGATAATGTATTAAAAAGTATATAGATAATAGTTTAAAATACATAGAAAGTAATATATAAAAACACATATTAAATTATATTTAAAATAATAATTAAAATATGTACAAAATAACAAATCTATTAAATCATATGCACTAAATAATATGAGCATTTTAAAATTTATATTGCAATTTGTATTATCTAAAATCTGCACTAACAAAATATAAAATATTAACTATATATAACTAATGACCAAGAAAACTATATATTTTATCCAATACGCATTATATATTATTCTTATTAACTAAGCTAACTTAACACATAAATTATCCTACACTATCTTAATTAACCAACCTATATCCTACCCTATCCCCTACCTACTTATTACCTACCCCCTACCCCTTCTCACCTACCTACCATATCCTATCGTACCCTACCCCTACTCCTTCCTACTTCTTCCCCAGCCACTCATAACCCATGTACCAATGTGGGGAAAATAATAATAAGGGGGTGACATTATGAGGGGGGCAGGCTTTTAAAGGAAAAGTCAGCGCTTAAGGAGAGAAGGGTGGGGGGGAACCCACCCTAAAGAAAGGGTACCCCATACATTAATAAAACTCCCATTAAAATTTTTATGAGAAACTAGCAGCAAGCTAAAAAATTGGCATGGGAATTTGGGGAGGGAGAACATTGGGGAGTAGGAGAGGTGGGCCCATGTGGGGTCACATCCTGCTACCCCATATTTATGTTTAATAAATTTAGTATTATTTTTTGATTTTATGTGATTGAATAAACATATCATAAACATAATATTATGATGTTTATATATACACGTGTTTTGTTTCTTCCCCCAAGTGGGTCAACAAGTAATATTTTAATCTTTGTAATTTGTGTGGGGAATTAATTTCCTTCCCCATACAAATTCTAGTGAGTAAAATTGCACTACCCAGAATTTTTTTAACACCTTTTTTTTTGCTTTAAGTTGCCTCTATTTTAATCTCTCTATTTTCATTGTTTGATCAATTTGTGGATTTGATGCCAAGGCATTATACCACATTATTTGTTACTTTACACTATTCTTTAAGTAGATTCGTTAATCTTAATTGAATAGTCCATTTAATTCATTGAAATCCATTGGGTTCAAATTTAAGAATGGAGCTTACTAATATGATATTCAATTCCTGAAGTCTATTAAGGCTATTGAATATGGTATTTGGATTTAGTAACTTAGAACAATTACACTATTGGCATGAAATGAATTTAATTAAAACAAACATATTAACATAGTCTCTTAATTGATAGAATCATTTTATTTCATTCAAATTTTCACTATAACATTAAAACTAAAATGTAAGATCAATTTATTCTTCCATCCCATTAATACCAGCACAAGCATAGGATACATTTATACATGGTCTTAAATCAATCTTTCTTTGACTTCAAATACTCCTCTTTTCATTTATTTGAACATCAATACAAATAAGGATTTAAAGCAATACTTTCACAATGAGTTTCAACATGAATGGTATTTTATTTCATCTTTCATGATACATACATTACAATGAGAATGACAATAGACTGAAATTTTCATCACTCAACTTACAACAAGACATTGAACAATGATAGGAAATGGAGAACATTACAATATGAACTATTTCCTTTAGATGATTCCAATAGGAGATCCAAAAAATTCCAACCTTTCTCCAACTTGAATCCCAAACCTGCAACGAAACCTGAGCATAACTATGGAGTGCTCACCTCCCAACCTAGGTCTCTATGTGACTACCCCCGAGCTTGGAGAGCCAAGGCTGAACAAGATATATACACAGCCAAACTCACAATGCATAAATCATCACAATAACATCAAATACACCCTTAACCAAGCTTCACAGTGGGGTCACCCAAGAACCCATGAAAGAGGTTGAAGGTAGACCAACCAAGGAGGAGATGCCAGTGATAACAAACTCAAATTCATGCCTTTACAAGGCTCGTACTAATCAATATAATCATTCAATGCCTTAACAAGGTTTACACAAATCACAACTTCTTCGTATACATCCATCTCCTTATTACCTCCAAATGATATCAAAACATCAGTGGCAAGCATGAGCCCATCCTCCATGCTTCTTTCCCTCTTCTCGATGAGAAGAGACTCTACAATACAATGAATGCACTCACCTAAGTCACTTCTTCCCTCCCAAGGGTGAGTAATGCCTTTCACACCCAAGAACAAAATACCCTCAAAAATTGCAAGAAATGAAAAAATCAAAAGCTCTATACCCATCCCTTCACAAACAAAGCAACAACAAGAATGCATAGAATACATGTTCAAAATTCATCAACATACTAATCTACAACAAAATGAAAGAGAGAAATCTCTTGGCTAGAGCTACCAACCTTGCTCAAAGTAATGAAAATGAATAGTTGAGAAGAGCCCCTTTTGCTTTCAATCTCCGAACCCTAATGTCTCTAAAACTAGAGAGTGGGTGAATACTCACTAAATTGTCCAAGACCCTCTAAAAAGACCTCCAAATTCCTACATACCCACTAAAAATAAGCATGAGTTGACTTCTAGTCCTTAGCCTTCTTGCATCCTCTCATAAATGCAAGATTGGGCAAGTGTGTGTGCAAGGATAAGGTTATGTGACTTCTCCATTTTCACAACTTTTGCAAAATGAGTTATTTGTGTTAATTCTGTAACTTGTAAACATACTGATCTGATATGGCACGGTAAATATTGATCTAAGTCTTTGCATTGTTCTCTTAAGGATATCAGCACCAATCCTTGTTAGTTTCAAACTAACTTAAAATCCATTGTTTTGGTTTGTGTTTAAACTTACTAATTCATGGAAAGTCGTCGACTTCTAGAGGTTAGGCAAAATAGACTTTGGAAAAGACATGTCGTTCCTAAAGACATGTCCCTTGGTTTCTATATTTATTAAGGGTAAGGTTGAAGTCTAAGAGCACACAAAGAACACAAAATAGTCAGCTCTTTAGTCAATACTGCCCATATACAACTTGCAAAAGAGAAGACAATTTACAAAATTATATTTCTAATTCAAGACAATACTTTGAAGTTATTCACGACAAGCTACAAGGAGAGGAAGAAGGTAGAATCTAAATCTCTGATTAAGTCATAGAATTTGTAGAACTTTACATGGTATTAAAGCTCTGGTAGTCGAACCTAGGCTCTGCAAAATTCAGTAATCAAACTTTATATATATCTAGCATCTATCTCCTATCTTCAATGGCATACACTATCAGACCCGAGGACAGGTTTGGTGGGAAAGAACACTTTGATGCCTGGAAATTCAGAATCATGATGATTCTTGAAGAAAATGATGTAAAACAATTTGTTGATAGAGCATCCAAACAACCTAGTATTGAACCTCATAAAACTATAGAGTAAAGGAAATAGAAAAGCCATTCAGATCATATTAGATGGAGTAAAGAATGATATTGTACCTATGCTAACAAAACATCAGACAACATTTGATATGATGAATGTAATACTAAATGCATATGAGGTCAACAATGCAACTAGAGTTCTCGCACTAAAAAGACAATTAAATCACATACAAACAAAGAGAGGAGAATCAATGAATTCTTACTTCCTAATGGTTGCCGGCATTAGAGATGAACTGTCAAGTATAGGAACCATTATTAGCGACACGGAACTAACATTGATGGTTATAGATGGATTACCAGATTTGTGGGAAACTTTTGCACAAGGAATAAGTGCCAGAGATAAACTTCCTAACTTCAACAGACTTAAGGGGGATTGTCTTCAAGAAGAATCCAAAAAAATAAAGAAAGGAGGGAAATTGAAAATAGAAGATGAAGAACTTCATGTTCTTAATACAAACTCCTATAAGGGCAAGAAGAAGCATTTCAAGAAGAAAAAGGGAAATCAAAAGAATGGCAGACCCAAGAAAGATCTATCCAAAATAAAGTGTTTCAGATGTGAAAATTTTGGACACTACAAATCTAATTGTCCAGAGAATTCTAAACAACAAGTGAACTGTACAAATGTTACTAGGGAAGAAAATACCTATGATCCTGAGAATTGTGTATTGTATTCATCACTATCAAATAAAATCTCAAGTAAAGCATGGGTAATCGATAGTGGATCTTCTAGACATATAACAAGATACAAAGAAGCGCTAGACTCTATATTAGATAAAGTTAATGGCGAAGTTACTATTGGTGATAATTCAACACATTTTGTCGAAGGAATTGGAAACTACACCTTGAAACTAAAATTAGGAAATTCTCTTCTTCTTAAAGGAGTACTCTATGTACCAGGGATAAAAAGAAATCTAATCTCGGTTACAACACTTGAAAATGATGGGCATAATGTTGCATTCATGGACAGTAAAGTAATAACTTGGGCAAAGAACTCCTTAATTAAGAAAGCGAAGTTGATTGGTTAGAGAAAAGGATATTTGTATGAATTAAATTCAGAATCTAGTCGACCTATTCAAGCCTTAATTCATGAAGCTGCAGACATAAATGAAGTATGGCACGAAAGATTAGGGCATCTAAATTTGAAAACCTTATCAACATAAGATGGTTACTAGGTTACCTAAACTATATAAAGACCATTCAAGCATATGCAAAGGGTGCGCTCTGGGTAAGAACACCACAAGTCCATTTTATGATAGCACTAGAAAAAGAAATAATGTTTTTGAATTAATTCATTCATATTTATGTGGACCTATGTTTGTTCCTTCTCTTGGAGGATTCTGGTACTATATTTTGTTCATAGATGACTTCTCTAGGAAAACATGGATTTACTTTTTAAGATGCAAAGAATCAGAAGAAATCTTAAAGAGACTTAAAGAATTCAAAACATTAATTGAAAACCTATCAGGACATAAACTTAAAACTCTTAGAACTGATAATGGAGGGGAATACACTTCAGATTTGTTTAAAAGGTTTTGTAAAGAAACATGAATTAAGAGGGAGTACACCGTTTGTTATAATCCAAAACAATTATAGAAGCTGCTAGAGCTATGATATTTGATCGAAATCTAGAATATTATCTTTGGGCAGATGCCTCTTATATTGCTGTCTATATTCAAAACAAAAGCCCACACTCTTACCTTAGAGATAAAACTTCTAAAGAAGTATTTACTAAGGTTAAACCCAATATAAGTCATCTTAGAATTTTTGGGTGCCCCGTATATATCCATGTTCGAAAAGAAAAGAGAACTAAGTTAGAACCCTCTGGGAGGAAAGGTATTTTGGTAGGGTATAGTGAAACACATAAGGCATGTAGGATTTTCATACTTGGACAGAAAAGTATTGAACTTAGTAGGGATGTAATTTTTGAAGAAGATCTAGCATTCAAAAAAGCCGTAAGTTTTGAAGAACCTTCTCCTTTACCTAGTTTTGAAAGAAATACCGAGTTTGGGTCTCAGAGGGAGAACATAGAAGAAATTAAAGATGAAATTCAAAATCTAAATCTTGGAAAAATTTAAAATTCAAAGAAAAAACCACTTTGTGCGATTAAAATAGTTGAGGAAGCACAAGACTTTGTTGCACCTTCTGGAACAGTCAGAGAAAACAAAAGACTTAAAAGATTTTCTAGTGATACATCAAACATGAATGATTTGTCCAAAACAGAACCAACCAATCATTAAGATGCTATTAAATATACAGTTTGGAAAGAAGCTATGACAGAAGAATACCAATCTATTATGAAGAATGATGTTTGAGAAATTGTTCCAAAACCTAAAGGAAAATTTGTTGTTGCTTCCAAGAGGATATTTAAAATAAAACATGTTGTTGACGATAGCATTGAGAAATATAAAGCTAGATTTGTAGCCAGAGGATTCTCTCAGAAAGAAGGGATTGATTATGAAGAAACTGTTGCTCCTGTTGCCAGATATACCTCTGTAAGAGTAGTCCTAGCAATTGCAGCATCAAAGGGATGGAAAGAACATTAGATGGATGTAAAAACAACATTCCTAAATGGAAAGATTAGAAAAAAAGTATATTTGGAGCAACCTGAAGGATTTGAAACTCATGATCCTAATAATTTTGTTTGCAGGCTCAAAAAAGCTCTCTATGGGTTTAAGCAGGCTCTAAGGGCTTGGTATGAAAGAATTGATAAGTATCTCACTGGCTTAGGATTCTCCAAAAATGAAGCCGACCCAAATTTATATTATAAAAGAGATAAAGATGATATGGTAATTGTGATACTATATGTTGATGATTTACTAATAATAGGTGATGATCATCTCATAGATCAATGAAAGAAAGATCTAATTAGAGAATTTGAGATGAAAGACTTGGATTGGAAGTACGGTATAATTTTGACAGTATCATACTTAATCAAGGGAAGTATACATCAGACATCTTGAAGAGATTTGAAATGTGGAATTGCAAGTCTATGTATTCTCCAATGGAGACTAATCTACATAAATTTAAAGAAGCAACAACATAATCACCTTCTATAGATTCTACTCTTTACAGATAGATGATTGGGTCCGTTATGTACTTAGTAAATACAAGACTTGATATTTGCTATGCTGTTAATGCCTTAAGCCAGTTTATGTGTGAGCCAAAGGAGACTCACCTAGTTGTAGTTAAACACATTATGGGATACTTACAAGGCACTCCAACCTTGGACTCAAATATAAGAAAGTTGGCTTAGATTTACATGGATTCACTCACTCAGATTGGGGTGGGAGTGTTAAAGACAAGAAAAGTACTTCAAAATGTTGTTTCAGTTTAGGATCAGCAATGATATCTTGGATATGTAGAAAGCAATCTTCAGTAGTTCAAAGCTCCAAAGAAGCCGAATATGTTGCAACAGCAATGACCTCTTGAGAAGCAGTTTGGCTAAGGGAGTTACTTGTGAGATTTTTGAGCAAGCCACAAATCCTACGATTATTTATTGTGATAATTAGAGTTCCATCAAACTTTCGGTGAATCCAGTTTTTCATAACAGGTCCAAGCATATTGAAATACCTTACCTTTATGTAAGATATATGGTAGACAAAAATTCTATAAAATTAGAACACATTTGCACTATGGATTAGACATCAGACATACTCACCGAACCTCTATCTAGAGTGAAGATAGACCACTTCAGGAGAAGAGTTGGTATGGTTGAATTGAAATCTACTTGTATTCTTCAAATTATTAATAAAATAATTTTATTGTCAGGCTATTGACTGATATGGGCTCCACCATTTGTATTCATTATTTATGAGGTGGCGATCTCTGAGCTAATGAACACTTGTATAAAAAACATTATGTGAGATGATGATCTCTTAGATAATGTGCTAAACAGTAGAGTTCTACTGTAAGATCTAGATTAGTTGAAGATCATATTGTGATGTAGACATTGCTATGTCTATAAGTCTCAATTTGGATAAAGGAAGAATTTTATTATTCTCCAAGGTTTATCTTGTATTGTGGTAGATCTTTAACTCAGGATTATGTTGTGATATAGGAAAACTAGTATCTATGAGTCACAACTTGGATAAATGAAGAACTTAAATTATTCTTCAGATTTATCCTGTATATTGTATTCTTTGCAATACTGTTATCACTAGTAGCAGTGATTTGTCATATCACAAGTTTAGTAATATGACATTGTATCATGTGTTCTATGATACCGCATGTTAAGAAGATTCAGATAGATATAGAGTATCAATTCTTGCTTGTTCATCTTTGTTGATGTTGCTAGATATGATATCTCTCAGTATGATTATGAAGTTAAGAGGGAGTGTTAATTTTGTAACTTGTAAACATACTGATCTGATAACAGATCGGTCTGATTTGATATGGCAAGGTAAATATTGATCTAAGTCTTTGCATTGTTCTCTTAAGGATATCAAGGCCAATCCTTGTGTGTTAGTTTCAAACTAACTTAAACTCCTTTGTTTTGGTTTGTGTTTAAACTTACTAATTCATGGAAAGTCGCCGACTTCTAGAAGTTAGGCAAAATAGACTTTGGAAGAGACATGTCCTTTTTAAGGACATGTCCCTTGGTTTCTATATTTATTAAGGGTAAGGTTGAAGTCTAAGAGCACACAAAGAACACAAAATAGTCTGCTTCTTAGTCAATACTGCCCATATACAACTTGCAGAAGAGAGGATAGTTTTCAGAATTATATTTCTAATTCAAGACAGTACTTTGAAGTTATTCACAACAAGCTACAAGGAGATGAAGAAAGTAGAATCTAAATCTCTGATTAAGTCATAGAATTTGCAGAACTTTACAATTTGGAGGGTTACTAAAGTTATCTGGGCCTTCTAATGGTGAAAATAGGTTCCTAACTCATAGTATTGCGATATGGGTACTTAATTTTCACTAAAATGACACCCTAGGACCACTTTTTAGCCCCCAAAAGTGCAACTAAACTTCGAATTCGAAATTCTATTTGATGGGACTTCACCTAATAACTCTTATGAAATGGGATTAACTTAAGCACTCTATTAGGTTTAGTTTTAGGCTAAGTGTCTCTTGCGAAACTCTAATTTAACATGTCATTTACACATGGACATTACAATTGTCAAGTGAAACCATAAAAACACAGGATACATTACACATTACAAATGACATATCATTAGTTACAAAATGAATTTAATTCGATACACACTCAATTTACATTCACAAAATAAAATACATGACAATGAGGTTCGAATCTCTTCATTAGATTTAACCTTGGCTTCACTTTTTGCCAAGCAAGAACCAAACTTGTTGTCAGGAAACTTGGGTAGTTAGGCAATTTGGCATAACTGAGGGCGTTACATGAGTGTGATGGTTCACCTCGCACCCCCTCAAACACTATAGGCATGAACCTTCTGAATAACAAAAGACATGTATGTTGCGGATGTAACATTGTGTTCGATGATTAATGAATATGTAAATTACTACTAAGTTCTCTATAATCCTGTATCGAATATCTTGGTTATATATCTATGCATTAACTCCCTGCTACCCCAAGAGGGTAAACATTTGGCATCGTTGCTGAATTGAATCTGGGAAGCATGGTAATGGAATAAATGGGCCTACTTGTTAAGACAACAAGAGAACCAATGAAGAAGAAATTACATAACTTTTTGAAGGCGAGTACGATTTGACAACTGACTTCTGCATTTTCCTGCAGGCCGCCATTGAGACATTCGTATGAAGGGAGGCTGTACAAGAGGATGTTACGAAGGACACTGTGTGAGATGCACTGAACATTAGTCCTACAATGGATAGGCTTTTGCACCAACTGCCCTGTCTATTGGTGCAAGCATCTCTCGCGTAGAGAAACCGAAGGAAAGAGGTTGAGTGCGAACAATGTCGACAACAGATCCTTAGAAACTTTGTTGAAAGCAACTATTGTGAGGGAGATGAATGCAATGTAACTGGGTAAAGGATCAACCCATGAGCATTAACTCTTGGGAGTGATAGATAAAAAGAACACTTATAAATCTGTAATGACATGGTTGCACAGTCAACCCACGTTGTATGGAGATATAAATTAAAAAAAATGTTTTGTTTGTTACTTATAACGTTTTCTTGGAATTGATACCCATTCTATTAAATAAAGATAGAAATAAGGAACTAAATAAAGAGGTGGAGTTGGACAGTGGGCCTTATAAATAAATTTCTTTGCTAAGTCACTTATTTTTGTCTTTCTTTTTGATGACCGGTGCAGATGAGAAATAAGGAGCTAAATGATGTTGTACATGCCACACACCAAGCCCTAATTCTCACACAACAAGCTAAACGAAGATGGAGGTTTAGGCAACTCATCGAGGGACAATTAATTGAAGGGTTGCCCAGAGGGGACCATAGAGGTGCCATGGAGGGTGACCATGGTGGTGCCACGGGATGTGCAGTGACCTAAGGGGAATGCTATTAATCGGAACATTGGCGGGTGAGAAGCAGCAAGGAGTTATTGGAAGAAACACAGAAAAGGTTAAATTGGATTGAGGAAACACAAGAGGAGTTAATAAATTTGTTTCGTACACCACAGGTGGAGAATTGAAGCAGGAGAGAAGCCGGAACTAGGGTGACTGGAGGTGCCAAAGCGACACGAGTGTGGGGTAACCAAGATACTCAGTGTGTTCCTCACACACTAAACGAGCGAATACAATTTGGTAATCGAAACCCTTTATGGACCTTACCACACCGTAGTGCAACTTGGGTGTGCAAGTGCAGACACAGACTCCGCATGGGGCACAACCAGTAGTAGAACCAGTGGCACAACTACCACAACTAGTAGCCATCATTGCCAAATGTGTGAGACCATTTGGATGGCGAACGAGGTTACCGGCCAGGATGAATGGGTCAAACAATTCCCCACTACACTCAGTGATGGAGCCATTGATTGGTACTCTAGTGTAGATAAGACCAATTTGATGACATGGGCTAAGTTGTAAAAGGAATTTTAGGAGTTCAAATTGTTGCAAGACGAAAACAAAACACTCGTAGAAATCTATGGTATGAAACAAGGGAAGAGCGAGTCTGTTAGAACCTACATACTCCAACTGAAGGAATAACATGGTAAGATGGAGTGTGTGCTAGCAGACACACTCAAGAAACGATGGTTTGTCAACGGATTTAGAACATCCCTCTAGAGAAAGATGAGGATCATACCTTCTACTTCATACGACAACGCATACAACTGTGTCATGGATTTGGTGAGTGAAGACAAGACCTCTAAGAGAGCCAGCAAGTCATCATGAAATGATGAGTCCTCCGAGGGAAGCAATGATGAGGACTCAAGAAAAAAAGTACATGCCCTGTAGAATGACCTCCAACAGATGGTGAAAGAACTGAAGGCAATGAAAGGAGGGTCCAGCAAAAATAAGGAGGGTGAAGTATGGTGTACCAATTGCAAAGAAGCCAGACACACAAAAGGTTCTTGTCCTAAGAAGTCTTTTGCAACATCTGCTAGATTATGAGATATTCCACTAAAGAATGCTCCTACAATATGAGGGCTAGAAACCAACGAGTATTGTTTACACAAGAGCAACCCTCTATGTTTGGGATGGGTGGCTAACAAAATAACAATAATGTGACTTTTGGTGGCTACAAAAATAATCAGCGAGGAGGCCAAAATAACAACAATAATCATACTTGCATCTAGTATGATGGTAAAGGGCCATCGATGATATAGTGTAGAAACTGCAATCAACGGGGACACTTTTCTTGGGATTGCCAGAAGGACTACACCCCATGGAAGCTATATAGGTGGTGTGGACCTGGTGACCACAAAGAGGCCAATTGCTCGAGGCCTGCTGTCAACCTCCTTGACGTTGAAGGGAGAAGCAAGGAGGAAGGAATTCTAGCAATCACACGAGCACAAGCCAAGGAGGTTGTCTATATTGGCCCTCATATATAAAAACAAAGGGCACTGGAGGCAAATACCGAGATTGAGAAATAATTACTGGCCCGTAGAGAGTCAAGGGATATAGCTAGTACCTTTGGTTGAGCGATGGTAGAACAAAATTTTGCAAGATAGGTGATGCAACTAGAAGTTCCTGTAAAGGTCAAGGACATGCTCGAGACAATGCCCCACCTATGAACAACCCTCCTAAGCACTTCAACGACCCTAACAAGTACCCCAGAATGAATTGAGGCTCCTAGCAGTTCAGTAGCAGATCCAATGATGCTTACAGTGAATAGTGGATGACACCCTGTCATGATCGAGATGGGCATTTTAGGCACCATTCTCACCGACACAATTGTTGATGGCGCATCAAGGGTGAATGTTCTGTCGTAAGAGATTTGGAAGAACCTCAGAAAGCCAATGTTGTGGCCGCCAACCTTCAACCTCTTGGGTCTGAGCAACATGGTATTAAGCCCCTTGGAACCTTAATGGCACAGAAAGTAATGATCGACACAACCATTTACCCTAGACTTTGTAGTAATCCCCCTCTAGCGAAAGGGATATGATGCCATCTGAGGAAGAGGGAGTTTGGTGATGGCCAAAGCAAATCACAATTGGAAAAAGAACACTTTATCATGTGAGAAGGGCGGGATAAAGTTCATGATTAACCTGAGAACCTAGATGGTCGAAGAGGAGATGGTTTCTTCCTTAGACTCCGAATCCGACAACGAAGTGGATGAAGGAAAAAGAGGCATGGAACCCAATGGTGAAGCGATATGGGAATTGAGGGAGTATTTGGGGGACACTGCAGACTTAATGGACAACCTATTCCACTGGCATATGGGTGACTATAAACCATTCACACCAACTTGCAATGTGTTGGAAATTGAGAAGTAGAATGAACTCCATCCAGAATACATGAAATACAAGGAAGGGGAGGCTAAAGTTAAGGATAGTCCAGCCTACCAGTTCCCTAAGGATGAGCCTATCAAATACCAAGAAGCCAAATTGCAGGAAATAAATCTGGGGGATGAGCAGAACCCAAAAACCATCTTGTTAGGGGATAATTGAGATCTCGTACTAAAGACCGTGACATTCAAAATATTTATGGAGTACAAGGATGTGTTTGCGTGGACGTACAAAGATTTGAAGGGTGTATCTCAGGAGATATGCGAACACTAAACCCCCTTGGTTCTAGAGTCCAACCTATGTGCAAGAGCTCGTATAGAATGAACAAGAATTATGCTAGAAGAGTGAACACGGATTTGAATGAATGCTGGAGGTAGGCATCATTTTTTGAGTGGAAACAAGTGAGTGGGTCTTTCCCATCGTCATTTCCTCGAAGAAGGAAGCAAATCAGATCCACATTTCTATGGATTTCCGATGCCTCAATGTAGTCATCATCAAGGACCCATTTCCCAGCTTATTCACTGACCACATTTTGGAAGAAGTAGCGGGTCATGAAATCTATTCATTCATGGACGAGTTTTCTTGGTATAGCCAAATATCTATTGTAGAGGAAGACAAATTAAAAACAACCTTCGTTGTGGAGGATGGTGTATATGCATACAATCAGATGCCCTTTAGCCTTTTGCAATGCGTCGACAACTTTTTAGCGGAAAATCCTACACATGTGACAAGATGTCAATAGGGAACTATAAAGCAATTTAGGATGACTGGTCCCTATTCAGTGGGCAAGACAAGTGTATTGCAGCTTTGGGGGAGTGCATGAAATGGTGCTGGCAAGCTCTCCTTGTCCTTAATCCAAAGAAGTGTTAGTTTATGGTGCTGCAGGGAAAGTTGCTTGGGCACATAGTTTGTTAAGCAGGATTGGAAACCAACCTAGACAAAGTATGAGTGATAGTGGAAATGGAGGCACCTATGGATATGACCGGAGTCAAATCCTTCCTTAGTCACATTGGATATTATTGTCAATTCATCAAATTTTTTTCCGAGATATTTACCCATTGGACAAACTCACAAGGAAGGGAGAGTTGTATGTTTGGGAGAAGATACCAGGAGAAGCCTTTGACTCAGTAAAAACAAGGCTATTGGGACAAGGAGTTCCATGCACACATGAATGCCTCTAACTATGCCATCAAAGCTACTTTGGCTCAGGAAGGGGAACATAGGTTAGATCACTTGATATATTTTGCAAGCAGATTGCTGTCTGATGTAGAGAAAAAATATAGCACCAGGGAAAGAGAAGCTCTCGGAATGGTTTACTTTGTTCAAAATTTTTGGCACTACCTACTGGCTAACCCATTTACTTTCTATGTGGACCACCAAGCTCTCATGTACTTGGTCAATAAGCCCATTATTCAGGGGAGAGTGAGTCGATGGCTTCTGCTAGTCCAAGAGCTCACATTCAAAATTGTGGTACGGCTAGGGCTTAGCCACATGATTGTGGATCAGTTGTCATGTATCAAGTCTGGTAAGCCACCCGTCGGAGTAAATGATTACTTCCTTGATGCACATCTGTTTCAAATTGTTGTATTCCCTCTATGGTATACCTATATAGGGGAGTATTTGTCCACAACCCAATTCCCACGAGACATGCCTCTAGGAGGAGAGAAAGTTGGATTTGAGGAGTAGGGCTTTTCAGTTGATCAATAGATTACTATACAAAATGGGGGCGTACCAAGTACTTAGACGATGCATGATGGAAGAAGTACCAGGGGTACTTAGAGAAGCCCATGAAGGACTAGCGGACGGACACATGGGTCTTGATACGATAGCGAGGAAGGTGCTCCTAGCTGGCTTGTAGTGCCCAACATTGCACAATGATGCAGGAGAATGGGTTGTGAGATGCAACACTTGTCAACGAGCAAGCAAGCCCCTTAAATGAGACTTCATGCTGCTCAACTCTTCACACATACAAGACTTATTTGAAAGATGGGGGTTAGACTTTCTCGGACCCCTACGGGTTAGGTTGTGTTAGAAGATGTCACTACATCGTAGTGGCCATTGAATACTTAACTAAATGGGTAGAAGCACGAGCATTGCTAGACAACTCAACATTGAGCACAACCAAGTTCATTAATGAACAAATCATAACAAGGTATGGCATCTTGATCTAGGTGACTAGTGATTGAGGTGGACATTTTGTTCACCATGTTATCAAGTTGCTCACCGCTGAATTCAAAATCTTTCACATGCTGTCAAGTCCATACTATCCTTGGGCGAATGGTCATGCAGAGGCAACAAATAAATTTTTGGTCGAAGTCATTTATAAGTTGTGTGGAGTCAAGGGTGAAGATTGGGAGGAAAAATTGCCCTTGGTGCTGTGGGCCTACCACACCTCCTACAAGGTGACCACGAGGAACACACCGTTCTAGCTCATGTATGGACAAGAGGTAGTGGTACTTGCTAAGTTTATGGTTCCAAGTTTGCGGATAACCATTGATAATCGACTAGGGAAAGGCTCTACGCCTTAAACAAATTAGATGGAAAAAGAGAGATGATGTAGTGGGCCACCAAGGTGGCGCAACAATGAAGGAAATGTTGGCACGAAAAGCATTTCCGTTGGATGAGGTTCACACCAGGCAAGTTAGTATTGAAGTTTAATGGAAGGAACAAAATTAAACTCGACAAATTCAGAGTCAAGAAGTTAGGACCCTACAAAGTTCGAGAGGTTGGAGCCAATGGAGCTATCAAATTGTGGACACTTGATGGCATACAAATTCCTGACACGGCGAACTGTTCAAAGCTCAAAATTTATCACCTAAGGTATTAAGGCCGAAGAGATAATGGTTCATGTATGGGAAGAAGGAATGAGTTAGATATAGGTACAAACTAAAAAAAACAAATCTATAAAATACTAGAAAAGAAAGTATTAAATAACGGAACCACATGCAAAAGTATGCCGAAGGGAAATGAAGTCAATCAAAGAACATAAGGCTTAGGGACCTTGTGAAACGAAGGAATGAATCTAAGTCATAAACCGAAGTGAATGAAATCACACCTCAAGTTCCAAACGTTGAATGCTGCAAGCCTTAACCGCTCAAAGGAAAGAGCATACCGTACACAAATAAGGAAGAGACTATACAACCTCTAAAGACACTATACAGACCCCAAGAAGTCATTGTGTTGCCTCTCAAAACCAAATGTTGAGGATAAAAGCATAGTACCATATGGCAAATGGAAAGCATCGACAAGGCAACAACTGGGACGAGAAGACCATACAACATCTATTAATGCGTTGAGCCAAGTATTTTGTCAGACGAATGAGGTCGGGATGAAGAATGCCGGACGAAGGGTCAATTAGAGGACCATATGGACCGTACAGACATGGCCCTTACAAACATGGCCTTTGACTAGCACATACAGACGAAAGCATGCAACGCTCAAATTACCTCCATACTGTATGGACAAAAGCATGCAACACTGAATAGACATATAAGCCAAGATTGTCGTACGACACCATGGTTTCTAGCAACACCATGTGGACATATAAAGAGGATAAGTCGTAAGGAGTTAATTGCGAAAGAAACATCAATTCCAATTTACGATTTGTTATTTCTCTTATGCATTCAACTGCATTTACAACATCAACTCGAATACTGCACGAAGACTAGCAGGCCGAAACACCGTGGGCATCTTGGAAGGAAGCCTAGTAGGCCATACGCCCTTACAAGAGGGAGACATTTTGAAAAAGGACAATGTCCATGGTAAGAAGGCAAGTGAACCTAACAGTATTGGGGTTTCAAGAACTCCATTCATAAGGGAACTTGTAGGCTTACGGTGAAAGGGAAGAAGGTTGTGAGCCCATTCGTGCAAATTGGGGAGACCGTGGCCACGAGTAAAACTGCACAATAGGAATAAAAATCGCAGGTGAAGGAAAGAATCACGCACAAAGGAAGACGAAGTGCATAATGGACAAAACAGGTGGCCACACATGGTAACTTATTTCCACCATGGCAAGGAGTAAGTTTTGCACGGTACATGGGGTTTTCACAGAACAAGAGTAAGGCGGAGTCATATAGTTGGAAGCATCCCTCAAAGACACATCGTGTAGACAGTTGGAAGCATAAATACTGTACATAGAAGCAAAAAGCCCTAACAATTTTTCTCCTTCCTACGCTAAAGCCAAATAAGAATAATTATGTAGTCAGTTGGAAAAGAAGTCAAAAAGAAAGATTGTAGTCATAGGTGATTCAAGTAGCAACAACATGAATCCGAATAAGTATGCACACTCTACCCTCAGGCGTAAGAGTTGCAAGAGGAATGAACACAGTCAAGAAAAAGAAAATAAGGCCAAAAGTATAGGGATAGCAGATGGCGTCGACAGTTTCTCAGAAAGATTATAAAACAGTACAGACAATCACTTTTGAAGGCCTGAACGACTTGGATTGCAGGAAATGGTGGTATGAGTGCTGATACTCTGGACAATTTGCTTAATAAAGACAATTTGCGGAGAGCACAGGTGCAATGAGTTATCCAAAGGCCCATTTTTTGTAGTAGAGATTTTGAGGGTCCCTTAAAAGCGATTGAAAGATCCCTGATAGATGCCCTTGCTGATCTGTTGTAGTTTTTAAATTAATAAACTATATTTTCCTGTGATTTCTTTGATGGTCTTTGAGAATAGACAGAAGTTGCGGAAGGTTTTGTTTTTGTTTTGTGTTTTTTGATAGTTTTCACAATAGTAATGAATAATGAACAATAAACATGAGAGGAGACTGAAAATAAATAAGAACATAGAGCCAAATCAGAATTGCTATAAATCGTACCAGGCAGATTTCTGATTTATAAAGCCAAATAATAAATCCAATGCAGTTCCAAGGAGCTTACATCCAACAATGATGCCAAACTGTTGCAAATGGCAGCCGTAAGACTGCAATGAATCACATCCCAGCAGAAAGAATCAATCTGTAACGCTGAAACCATAAATCTGCAACCTGAATCCACAATAAAGAATGGTGTACTCTATCCCTGATAGCAATGCACACTGTCTGAAGAATCCAATGCCAATAACTGCTGAGGGCTACGTCCCAGCCAATCCAGAACCTGGGGTTTGCGTCCCAGATGAAGAATTGCTCTCTTAGAGCCAATTCACAAAAACAAGTTTTTCAATATGCAAAAGATAATAAGAAATTAGGTCTCCATCTCCTTATAGCCCCTTCCAATTGTAAATTGAACCCTAAAGGGAAATTACACTTTGCCCTTTAAATAAAATATAATAAAATAACATTTTCCCAATTAAAGTCATCCATGCTATAGGAAAAACATTACTTTATTAAAATTCCATAGCTGAAGGCACCAAAAAGTCTAGAGATAGTAAAAATCATGTATAATAATTCGAGACCTTTCCAACGAGCTATAACACATAGGTGTACCTGATCAACTGAAGCCAAAATCCCCTTATTACTCCAAAATGGTTATATTATTAACCTTATTTTAATTTATTTAATCACCAACTTAGGAAATATTTAAATATATTAAAATATTTCCCAAATGGTCCCAAAAGGCCCAAATGACCAATCAAACATGAATCTGACCTTATCACCTGTCTGTGATTGATGCCGGACAAGATGGGTCAACTGGCAGTCCATCCCTAAAATCTAGGGATGCTCCTAAAAAGTAGGAGACAGCCCCAATCAACCAAAATTGAGTCCCAATGACTCCCCTACTGTGTGCACCTCTGAGAGAGCTGTCACTGAAGTGGGAGTTCCTCCTAAAAAATAGGAGATGCACTCTAAGTCTCCAAAACGTTCGTTGAGGTCTCCAAATGCCTTCTAGACCATTCCTAGTCAATCCCTACAAATTAGAAACTTCTCCTAAATTGTAGGAAACTGTTGTCTACTGCTCCAAACTACTTGGGAAGCTCATGCATGACTCTCAAAGCCCCTGGGTTGGTTCCCTCTATGCTCTGCTGGCCTATGAGAACCAGATAATAGACCAACCTTGCTAAAAATGTTGTCACTAAGGAAGGGCAGAAATTGGGGACATGACAACGATGATTGAAACTTTTGATAGCTTCTCAAAATGAAGCATGGTTCTCTACTTGGACGATACGATAGAGATTTCATTCATAGCGATCGAGTTTTGAAGGGTATTTGGGTTCCCAAAGAAGGAGATTAAAGTTGAGTTGAAGCCCCAAAAAATGATTTAGGTGAATAAAGATCTCTACATTAGGCTGATTTGTAGAGAGAACCTCACTGCTGCAAAGGAGTCCCTCTAGAGATTGTCGTACAATAGAGGAATCAAGAAGACGTTTATCCAGGAAGGCCATTGGAGATGTCGTGAAGAGCTGACTGACAGGTTCAAGACATGCCTCCGATATTTCCTTTCCACAGGTTTCTTTGATGAATAACCTAATGGGCGACAAATTGTATGATTGGGGTACACTATTATTAGAGCGCATTCATGAGTTCATGTTACTCTAGCACAAAACTTTTTATATGCCCCATTATGCCATTGGCTACTCTGGACATTTGGATAGTCATATTCCACATAACATTTTGTCGAAGGAGATCAGGGTGGGACCATTGGCACCTAGTGAGCCCCACATTATGAGATGGCGACAGTTGGATATACCTGGCATACAGAAGGTGGCAGGTTAGAAATGTGCTAGATAGGCTTTAGATGCTCATGGGGATATTGATAGTGGGCGACATGACACCACGGAGAATGAGAGTGCCTCGGATGAAGACAACACTTAGGTGGACGAGGAGGATGAGAATGAGGCGATGTTGGAACCTCAATCACTATTTGTGTGTCCTATGTACTCGTCCACAATACACTTGACACTTGTTGCCAACACTGCCCCCATCCCCACATTTGGCCAATTGAGAGCACCTATTATTATGACCCCACCAGTAGTGATAATGAAGAGAGCCTTTGTGGGGATGACAGAGATGAAGACTGTAGTAACGAAGAATGCCCCAGTAGTAGCACTTGATACGAATAACCCTCACCCTATTTTGTCACCTATAACTCTTTGCTCAGATCTGGCAAATCAGAGCACCATCTTTCAGCATATATTGAAGGATTATTTGTATTCAAGTTTCTATTATTTTGTCTGATCTACTTGTATTTTTTTGTGTGAATGAATTTGCATTCATTGTTGCTATTCAAACACCTAATCGTGTGGCATCCAGACATCCCGGTACGACTCCCTCATTGCCCATACAATCTTCATTCTTCCACATGTCTTTCACCACACCCCTGTACCTTCCTTGCATCCTCCATCCACTCATCGTACGGTCTATTGTATGGTCTACTTGGTCGTCACCTCGTACGCCACCTCTCCATCTCTCCTTGACCACCATAGGACCATTTCTATTCATCGTATGATGCTCCCTAAATGCTGTACGACCATCCTTGCATCCGTACGGCCAACTTCATGACACTGTACAAACATCTCATTGTACTGTATGACCCCCATCTCCTTTGCTAATTGTACAACATCCCCCTCCTATCCTTACTCCAACCTAGCAATCCGTACGGTCTCTGCCACAACCCCTTTTGGTGATTTTGCCAAATATAGTTGGAAGAAGTTTGTTCTCAAGAAAAGAATTGTAGGGGACACAAACATTACACCCTTCTTAGTCTCATGTTCTTTAGTTGCTATCATTCTCATTTTGTGTTTCCATTGGAACGTTCCAAGGTAACCCCAAACTACAGATGTCAGATTGCCCGTACGGATGAGTTGCTTGGAAGGACATTTTCCCTATGGACGCTGTGGTAGGAGGCCGTACGGATGACAAGTCTGGGAGATGAGTTAGTAGTTGTACAAGGTGAAACTGTGCTGTGAATCCGAATACCTTACTAGGTCCCTAGATGCCTTATGAATGCAGCAGGAGGATGGCCGTACAATAGGCAAGAATCGTACGAGAGTTCTAGTATGTGCGTATGGTTATATTAGAAGTCCATACGACACTTGACAAGGCTGTACGGTGGCTAAAATAATAGGCCGTACGGTTGAAAATAGAAGGCCGTATGGTGACCACTAAGTTGGCCGTACGGTGTATAGAGAAGACAGTACGGTGACTATTGAAGGTGTACAAAAGTGCCAAAGATGGAATTGCATATGGATGATAGGGAAATATGTATGCCGTACGGTTAGGAGGTGAGGCAAATAACTGAGTTTTGTATAGATAGGTGATGTAATAGGATGATTTGCAGATGGAGGAGGGGGAGAGAACCGTACACCATAAATCAACTGATATAATTAATTAATGCCAAACAACAATGTCGATCTTGAACACCAACAATGCTCGTAAAAGTATGAAGAACATTCAAAGATTGCTAAGTATTTGCAAATGATGAGAGCACTCCAGATTTGCCAGATACAGATCGAGTTGAAGACCGATGCAATAGGGTGAGTTGAATCCCATTGAAACCGCACAAGCCAAATAGGGAAGGTCTTTCACTTCCGAAATGGCGAACAAGAATCCCCAACAGGAATTCGCAGTACAGAGAAATATAATCCAAAGCATGCCTACAGACTTCCTATAAGCCGTGCTTAAATACCCATCGGGAAAACCTTTCCGAGGGTGTACAAAGATAGCCGACGGTGACACAAACTACGAAAACAAAAATAAAAATGGGTCTGAAATAAAATAAATCAATCGGCCGGTTACAAAGATTAAATTATTATTTATTTTATAATGGAGACATTACAGTCCTTCCGTCCCAAAATTTGCTTGTCCTCAAGCAAGTGCAATGCCGGGTGCTGGAGGATGTGCTCGCCTTCCCACGTTGTGTCGTACAACGGTAGGTGTCGCTAGCGTACCAAGTATTCCTTCACAGTGCGGTTTTGTAGGACCTTTTCACGCACTTCGAGAATCTCAATAGGTTCCAGAATGAGCTTCCTTTCCTCATTGAGTGGCGGAAGGTCAGTAGTGACGATGACGTTTTTCCCTATAGCCTTCTTTAGATAGGAAACATGGAAGACATTGTGAATGCATCTTCTCTCCGGAAGTTCCAGTTCGTACGCTACCTCACCAATGTGACGGATCATCCGATAGGAACCATAAAAGTGTGGCTTCAATTTCTCCTTACTTGTTCCTTTTAATAAAGACTGTCGGTATGGTTGAAGTCGGAGATAGACCAGATCCCCCACTTCAAAACTTCTCTCTATCCGGTGTTCGTTGGCGTACACCTTCTGTCGATTTTGTACCTGCTGCAGGTTCTCTTTCAAGCCCCTCAGTATGTCCTATCCCTCCTGAAGCCAATCCTTCGCCCTTGGAGCACGACTGTCACCCATAATTGTGTCGATGAAGGAGAGGGGTTCGTGCCTGTACAGAGCTTTGAATGGTGCCATCCCGATAGACATGTGATATGTGGTATTGTAGCAATACTCCTTGAGATGGATCCATTTTACCCACGCTCGTTGCTGTGCCAAGACGTATTTCCAAAGGTAGCCTCCGAGCCATTTGTTCACAATCTCAATTTGACTGTCTGTCTGTGGGTGGTAACTCATGCTTTGTGATAATTTTGTCCTTGCCATCTGAAACAATTCTGTCTAGAAAATATTGACAAATCGTCCATCCTGATCACTAACGATGTATCAGGGTAACCCATGCAGGCGAAAGACTTATCTGAAAAACAGATCGGCGACTTGTGTAGCTTGAAGGTCCGAGGGAATGACGAAGAAGTGAGCATACTTTGTCAATCTGTCAACCACCACGAAGATGCAGTCCTTTCCGTTCATCTTGGGAAGACCTGTTATGAAGTCCATGGATATACTTTCCCACTTATGTTTAGGAATAGGCAACGACCATAGCAGCCTGGCAAGAAGAGTGTGTTCAGACTTGTTCTGTTGGCAAACCGTACATTCTCTTACATGCTGCAACACGTCCCCTTTTAGTCCCTTCCATGAAAATCTCTCTCGAATGCTTCTGTAAGTTTTAAGGAAGCCGGGTGTCTAGCCAGAGGTGAGTTGTGTACTTCCTTCAAGATCTTTTGCTTCAGTTTGGATTCTGGCACCAGTTATATCCGGTCTTTATAGTAGATGATATCATCCACCACTCTGTACCGATCATCGTGGGTATGGCCATCCATTATTTCACGGGCAAATGTATTCTTGGAATATTCTACTAACAGTTGTGCCTTCCAATCAGCCGAAATCTGGTCTAGCGAGCAAATGGTGGGTTTTTTGGATAAAGCATCTGCAACAACATTGTTTTTCCCTTTTACATATTCAATGTCGAAATCAAAAGACTGAATTTTGCTTACCCATTTTTGCTGCCATTCGTTCAAGTGCCGTTGCTTCAGGAAATATTTCAGACTGTTGTGATCTGTACGGACGACAAACTTGGCAGCCACCAAATACTGCCGGAACTTGGTTAGTGCATGTATGATGGTCAACATTTCTTTGTCGTAAATAGAGTACATGCATTCTGCTGGTGTAAGCTTCCTACTCTCATAGGCGATGGGGTGTCCATGCTGCATCAGAACCGCTCCAATGCCCTCCTCGGACGCGTCGCATTCCAAAATGAATGGTCGGGTGAAGTCAGGCAGTGCAAGAACCGGGCAAGTGCTCATGGCCTCTTTTAGCTTATCAAAGGTGAGTTGTGCTTCTTCTTTCCATTGGAAAGCCCCCTTCTTTGTCAGATTCGTTAAAGGTGTGCTAAGTTGAGAAAACCCTTTGACAAATCTCTTGTAGTAACTACACAATCCGAAGAATCTTTGCAAATCGGTGAGTGATTTTGGGGGAGACCAGTTGAGGATAGCTTGAATCTTCTCCTGATGCACTTGAACCCCATATTTACTAACAACATGCCCCAAGTACAATATCTCTGTCATACCAAACTCACATTTGGACTACTTGGTGAACAGGGACTGTTCCTTCATGATACTTAGAACTTCATTCAGATGCTTCAAGTGCTCCTCCCATGTCCTGCTATAAATAAAATCATCAAAGAATACCAATAGATACTTACGCAATTGTTTGTTGAAGATTTAGTTCATGCATGATTGAAATGTAACAGGTGCGTTGGTCAATCCGAACAACATGACCAAGAACTCATAGTGTCCATAGTGGTAGTGGAAAGCCATTTTCTCCACATCTTCTTCCCTCATTCGGATTTGATGGTATCTGGAATGGAGATCTATTTTTGAGAAATAGACCGTGCCATGTAGTTCATCCAATAGCTCATCTATTCGTGGGATGAGATACTTGTTCTTTATTGTTCTTTTGTTTAGTGTGCGATAGTCCACACACATGTGCAACGTTCTGTCCTTCTTTTTGACCAACACCATGGATGAGGCGAACGGACTAGAACTGGGACCGATCCATCCTTTCTCAAGCAATTCTTGAATCGTCCGTTTGATCTCATCCTTGAATTTCTTGGGGTGGCGGTATGGTGTGGTTATGACTGGTTTTGCCCCTGATTCCAACTTGATTGTGTGTTCAAACCCCTGGTGAGGTGGTATGCCAAGAGGAATATCCATGAAAACTTTTTCATGCCTACTTAAAATATCCTGGAGTTCATCATCTTGTGGAGGTGTTCGGTGCCCCTTTATAGGTTCCGCCGAGATAAAATAATGCGTAGCCCATGCAACGTCATCGTGTTACAAGATTGCCTCCATCCGATGCGTGGAAACTTCCTTCGGCCCTTCATTTGCCATCCCTCGGAGGACAACCTTCTTTCCATCAACCACAAAAGTGAAGTCCATCCGTTTGAAACTTTGAGTGTACTCATCAACGGTTTCCATCCACTGTATGCCAAGAATGACTTCCATGCCAGCAAGGTCCACTATGAAAAAGTCCTCCATCACTGGGTGATTTGCCATTGTGATGCTCAGCTGAGGAACAAGGTGCGTGCAGGGTAGGAAAGTCCCTCCAGCAACCTTGACCTGAAAGCTTGTGTGTGCTTCCGTAGGGAGACTTCTTCGCTTTACCAAAGACGAGTTTATGAAATTCAAAGTAGCTCCGCTATCCAACATCACTGAGACCCTTTGTCCTTGAAGGGTATCCCACACACGAAAAATTGTGCACCTCGGATTGCCAACCAATGCAATGGATCCTCTGCGCTATACCAAGGTGGCAATCCTCTCCGTACGGTTTAAATTGGCCATGCTGGTGTCAGTGTTAGGTTGGTCGTCTTCAACCGGCATTTCTTCTTGTTTGTATTCGTCCTCATCATCGGACACCACCTCGATGTAATGGATCTTTCGATTCCCGAGGCATTGGTGGCCAGGCTCCCAAGGGCCCTTGCAATTGAAACACAATTTCTTCCTTTGAAGTTCTTGTTGGGTAGCTTCAGCCAATGACGGCTTCTTGGGCAGAGGTTTGTCCCTTGGAAACGTTGGTGGTTCTAGATGTGAGTGACTTCTAGAGGATTAGGTTGATGCTGACGACGACGCCATACTTCGTGCCTTACTGATTGCTTCCGACAGGGTAGACGAATTGAATCCCTTCACCCAACCCTTCAGTGGTTCTTCCAGTCTATCCATAAAGAGCACGACCTGCCTTCTTTCGGAGATGTTTGTGACCAACATAGAAAGTCTCTGAAATTCCGCAATGAATTGATCTACCGATCCAGTTTGCCTTAGTTGCGCTAGATCTTTGAAATTGAGCTCAGGGTCTTTTTCATCAAATTGTTCTATTAATCTCTCCGTAAATTTCACATAGATCTTAATTTGATCATGCCCTAATGTGATGGTGCCGTGGTGCCACCATTCATGTGCAACTCCCTCCAAGTGCAACCCGGCAAATGTGATAGCTTCTTTTTTTGGCATAGGATTCAGCTAGAAGTAGGTATCGGCTTTCATCACCCACGCTGCTTGTGAAATGGAACCTGATCCGTCAAATAGAGACAGATTCACCTTACTCAATTTTCTCCTGAGATCATTGATAAAATATCCTCTTCTGTTTCCGCCTCCCGAGTATCTCATTCTCAGATCTACATAATCTTTGTAGGAAATGTCTTCTTTAAGGTTTGCATTTCTCCAATCCTCTCTTATCTCTTCGAAAGTTAGTAATCTCTCTTCGTGATGTGCTTTCGTTCATGGTGTGAAGGTCGGCATGGAAGGTTGAGAGCGTGCTGGTTGAGGGTGTGCTTTACCCGATACTGAATCCGCGCTGTGACCTTTTTGTTCTCGAGATATTTTGTTCTTCGCCAACTTCTTGAGAGTTTCTTCCATAAGTCGCTGCGTATCAGTGATCTGTGCCTGATTTTGAGCAAGTTCCCTCAAAAGTGCCACAAGGTCGGCACCGGTCGGTTCCCGTTCATTAGTGATTCGATCAATGAAATGTGTCCTCTTGTGGCTATAAATTCTCATTCATTGTCCACAAGCTGGTAGGATCAAAGAGCTCTGATACCACTGTAATATTCTAAGGTAACCTTGAATTGCAAATGTCAGATTGGCCGTACGGATGAGTTGCCTAGAAGGACGTTTTCCGTATGGATGTTGTAGTAGGAGGCTGTACGGATGACAAATCTGGGAGATGAGTCAATAGCTGTACAAGGTGAAATTGTGCTGTGAATCCGAATACCTTACTAGGTCCCCAGATGCCATACGAATGCAGCAGGAGGATGGCCGTACGGTAGGAAAGAACCGTACGAGAGTTATAGTATGTGCGTATTGTTATATTAGAAGTCCGTACGACATTTGGGAAGGCCGTACAGTGGCTAAAAGAATAGGCCGTATGCTTGAAAATAGTAGGCTATACGGTGACCACTAAGTTGGCTGTACGGTGTATTGAGAAGATAGTATGGTGACTATTGAAGGTGTATATAAGTGCCAAAGATGGAATTGCGTACGGATGATAGGGAAATATGTATGCCATATGATTAGGAGGTGAGGCAAATAATCGAGTTCTGTACGGATAGGTGATTTAACAGAATGATTTGCAGATGGAGGAGGGGGAGAGAGCCGTACACCATAAATCATCAACTGATATAATTAATTAATGCCAAACAACAATGTCGATCTTGAACACCAACAATGCTCGTAAAAGTATGAAGAATATTAAAAGATTGCTAAGTATTTGCAAATGATGAGAGCACTCCAGATTTGCTAGATACAAATCCAGTTGAACACTGACGGAATAGGGTGAGTGTTGAATCCCATCGAAACCGCACGAGCCAAATAGGGAAGGTCTTTCACTTCCGAAATGGCGAACAACAGGAATCCCCAATAGGAATTCGCAGTACAGAGAAATATAATCCAAAGCATGCCTATAGACTTCCTACAAGCTGTGCTTAAATACCCATTGGGAAAACCTTTCCGAGGGTGTACAAAGATAGCTGACGACGACACAAACTACGAAAACAAAAATAAGAATGGGTCCGAGATAAAATAAATCAATCAGCCCGTTACAAAGATTAAATTATTATTTATTTTATAACGGGGACATTACATCTATCTTGGACATTTTGGATGTTGTTGTCCAAAGACGATTTTCTTTTTGGGGGGGATGATGTTGTCGGAAACTTGGGTAGTTAGGCTGTTTGGCTTAACCAAGGGAGTTACACGGGTGCAATGGTTCGCCTCACACCCTCTCAGACACTATATGGATGAACCTTCTTCATAAGAAAAGACGTGTTGCAGATGTAACATTGTGTTCAGTGATTAATGAATATATAAATTACTACCGAGTTCTCTATAATTCCTGTGTTGAAAAGCTTGCTTATATATCTATGCAATAAGTCCATGTTACCCCAAGAGGGTAAACAAAGCTAACAACAAGGTGTAGAAACGAGACAAGAAGGTTTATCAACATATGGATGGTGAAAATTCTTGAACATTATATGATTCTTTATACGTTTTGTCCTCTTTTGTCTAATACCACATGATTAATGATTCTCTTGGCTATATGGATGTAATGTTTTTCATAAGCTTTGTTTCTTAGCTTGGTGGGGCTCATGATGTGGCTGGTTGTATCCTAACATATATTGTACCCAGACTATATTTTATTAGTAATCGACTACAAATTTTTAAAAAGAAGAGGAATAGATGTAGAATTATATACCATAATAAGACAAGTTAGTTGATAAGGAATTTCAAAAGTTTCTATGGTATGATTTACTTGTGTATGTTTTTTAATGTTTGATTTATGTGGGTGGACGCAATCTTGTACATATAGCCAACCGGGTCACCTACCCTTTCCTTGTACTATATGTATGGGTTGTTTAAAAATTTATCCTCGAGGTTATTGTAGATATGTGAATCAGGCCTGCCCTTGGAGATGATGTGGGGCATGTTCAGATCTATTAATAAAGGCCTTGTTCCATTTTTAAATGTTCCGTTTTGATGTGATTAATAGTATGTATATGTTTTCATATTATTATGCATTCACATAATTATTTGCAGTTATTTCATAACAACTATTCCTTCTAGTTATACATTTGCAGTTTGTTCTGGTAAGATTTTTCATATTTTGCTAGCATATGATGTTGATGTTTTGTTCTAAGTTTTAATTTTGTTGTTATTTGCAGAAGTTAGGTGGACAAAAGTATACCAAAAAGATCCAGCAAATAGGAAGAAATTGGAGCTAATGATGAGGCCAGGTTTTCCTTATTTTTGTCGTGAATGTGAAATAACCAACTCTCCATATAATCCTGAAATAGCAGCCATCATTAATAATAAGTGGCAAGTTGGAAATCTGGTAGACTGGTGGTATGATAGTTGCTTTTGGTCTGGCAAAATAGCTGAAGTTCTTGACAACAGTACAGTACAGGTAACAAGAATAGGTTGCTTGATGTTATTCCTGAAGATGAAACTGCCTTTACTTCTTGCAACTGTATTTTGTGACCAATATTGTTTTTTGATACAATAATAAGACTGGCACTATCTCATACGCAAGGAATTTGTTTTGTTCACTGATAATCATGCTTTGCAATTTATTAGTTGTCAACATAAGCTAAGCCAAAGACATGTCAAATGGGTAGAATTTTCATAAAGTTATACTTTTATCATTAAGCACAAGAGTGGCTGATCGAAAAAAGTGGCAGGTTCTTTGTGTAGAAGGTGTTTAATCTTATAGGAATCTCAAGTGAGCATATTGGGATTTGATGACTTGAAGGAGATTTACAAAGAAGATAGGGACTTCAAAGATGCGTATGAAGCTTCTTTAAATCCCCTTATTAGCGATAGAAGTCCTTGGGGAGTACATGATACGAGATGACCTACTATTCAGAGGCAACCAACTTTGTATTTCAAGAAGTTCCATGAGAGAGATCTTGTAGAAGGAAAAGCACAGTGGCACCTTAGCAGGGCGTTTTGGAGAAAATAAGACACTAGCTCAATTGAGTTCACACAATTCTAGACAGGTGTTCGTAATGATGTTAATAAGTTTGTGGAAATGTATAAAACATGCCAACGTGCCAAAGGGAGCAGCCAAAATGCAGGTTTGTATCAACTACTACCAATCCCAAACAGGTTATGGGATTCAATTAGTATGGACTTTATACTTGGTCTAGCAAGAAATGTATAAAACATGCCAACGTGCCAAAGGTAGCAGCCAAAATGCAGGTTTGTATCAACTACTACCAATCCCAAACAGGTTATGGGACTCAATTAGTATGGACTTTATACTTGGTCTAGCAAGAACTCAAAAGAGACATGATTTAGTATTTGTGGTTGTAGATAGATTGTTTTAGATGGCTCATTTTATTCCATGTACAAAAACAAGTGATGCTATAACATTGCCAATCTGCTCTTCAAGGAGATAGTCAGACTACATGCACTTCCTAGGACTATTGTCTCTGATCGAGACACTAAATTTGTAGGATACTTTTCGAGGACTGTATGGAAGAAATTGGGCACTACTTTGAGTTTCAACCCAGCTTACCATGCCCAAACTGATGGTCAAACAAAAGTGGTCAAGAGAAGCCTTGGAAACATCTTGTGAAGCTTAGCGAGTATGCACCCAAAACAATGGGACTTGGTGTTTGCACAAGCTGAGTTTGCATATAACGATTCCCCTAATAGAATTACAGCTATGAGCCCCTCTCAGATCATGTATGGTGTGCATCCTAGAGGAGCATACGGGTTAAGGAATTTGGGTCGAATGGAGATGAGGAGTGCTGATGGCAAATATTTTCCTGTGCAATGCAAGATTTGCATCAACAAGAGAAAAATAAACTTGAGGAAAGTGCCATCATGTACATGAAGTGAGCCAATGTGAAAAGGAAAGAAGTCAATTTTGATGTTGGAGATTTGGTCCTAGCTCAACTCAGAAAAGAAAGGTTCCCTAGAGGAGAATACAACAAGTTGACAGCAAATAAAATTGGTCCTTCTCAGGTTTTACAGAAGTTCTCTGGCAATGCTTATGAGATAGAACTTCCAAAGAGCATTCGTATCTTTCCTATCTTCATCGTTTCAGAGTTGTACCCTTATAAGGATAAAGAGAAACCAGTTCAAGGCCTTGAAATAGGTAAAGAACAGGTCACTAAATGGGAGTAGCAGTTGCCCAAAGCCACACCAAAACAACTTGAGTCAATCTTGGACATGAAAGTCATCATGAAAACTAGGGGCAAGGAACATCTGAAATACTTGGTCAAATGGAAGGAGCACCCACCTGAAGATTCCACATGGATGACAATTTTTGATCTATCCAACTATGGTGTTAGTATTGAGGACCTCATGGACGGGAACCCATGAACAAGTCTTGCCCCTTGGGAATCTGATTTAGAAGCTCTTACTAAATTTTCACACATGTCAAAATTCAGTCCTAAACAATGTGCAAGTGAAAGTAAGCTATACATTTTTATACATTTGCATTCAGCTCATATTTATTGCCAAATCATATTTCATTCTGAACAAAAGAATAGTACCAGAATGTCCATTGTATTATTCGTCAAATGATAGATATAACTGATAAATGAAATGAAATGCTGAAAGTAAATCCCTCTCACACAATTGGCTGTGAGAGCAGCCTCTATTCCACTAATATCTATCTCTATTCTATGAAAGTGCATAAATATGAAATAAAAGAAACATAGAATGAGAGGGGGTCAAAGGGAACCAGTCCTTGCCTGTGATGACTGGTTATGTTGTCTTGCTTGTCCGCTGCCCTGAACAGTATCTGCTCCAGGTGTCTGAGTCCTACATACATAAGAGAATGTGTTAGATCCAATGGATCTAAGCAATGACGGAAACACCTCACCTCATGCATAAACATTCTATACTACCGTCATGACATGCACTTGCATAAAACATAAATATGTACCAATATAAAGAGGCAATCATGATCACATCAAGTTTTATTACTAACACGTTTGCTTCCTGTTCAACATCCTATCTCTAATAGGTACACAGATATAACCGTAGGCTCCCATGAGGGTTATTGAGCCCAGCGTGCCTATAAGGGATAGGATCATCAAAGCTGATCGAAAGATACAGAAGTATCAAAGGGACATGCTCATTTATGAAACCTTTTACTTTTACAACAGAGTTATGCAACAAGTTCAGTGTCAGAAAAAGAAGACATTAAAGGGACAATTCTATCAGGTTTGAAACCTTTTGTTTTAATATACAGGCAAATAATAAGGTGTTAGTGATTTCAAGCAGCAATGCAAATACAAAATGCAAAGGATTTTGTGCAATGTATGACAACAAATGTGCAGTAGCAGACAAGGGAAACAAGTCAAATGAAAAGCTGGAATGCAAAAAGTGTAGCAAGGCATCATTCAACTGTCAAATAATGGTAGCAGGACCAGAGAAAGATTGATGTATGGATATAAGTGGCAAAGGATACAACAATCTACATTTTCTAGGATGCTAATATAAGGGGCAGTGCTTCAACAACAGGAAGAAAAAGGACGATAATTTCAGCTTTGCAGATAACAGAATTTAATTGACAAATTGGAAACATCTAGAGGTTTCATACTGAAGCTTAAGTACTCAAAAGCATGAATGAAGATCATCTTGCTGCGCAACAATAGAGATTGAGAACCATAATAGCAGTTCAGAAATAAGAAAGGTATGCAATTTCAGCTGTCAAAAATGAAAGCTCAAATATCCGAAACATTAACTTTCTACAGCAGTTTTCAGTAAAATATATCAACATTCTTATTTAAAGATTCCGGGAAATTTCTATCTAGAAGTTGTCATTCACAAAAGATGGTGGAATCATTTTTTTAGCACAGTATCGACTAGCTTCATCCAGCTTATTCACCACAGAAAACTCTCATAGAGTTTGCTGGGGACTTTGAAAAATGATAAACTCAAACCTAATGAAATGGAAAATATGTAGCCAGCTAGTTTGCTACAGTCGTGGTAATGTTCACTATGCACAGAGGGAACTTTGTGTTGTCAAATTCATGAGAGAGTTGACAAAAAGAATAAACCCTTTTTATGGTTGCCAATAATGAATGTAGCAACACAGAAGCAACATTGAGGATTTGAGCTGAATCACAGTGAAGCAAGGTATAGCTTGAACTCTAAGAACCCATTAACATTTTCTTACAAAACCTGTGTTAACAATAAAAGCCACAACCAACTATGAGGGCCTATGATAAAAGGTGAATGGATTTGAGTTAGTAAACTCAAAGCATTTAGATTCATGAAGGAAATTGAAACCCTTCATGGCAAAGAAAATAATAGCAAGAAGGAAGCTCATAAACAGTCATGAAAAAATGCATCAGATCTGGATGAGAGGTAAAAAATGAAGAAAAATGTATTGAATGAGAGGAAACAAAACTTTTTGCTAAGTCCCTAATAACTTACAACTGCCTGATGAAGTGTTCATGACAACTACAACATTTCATTTTGACAAAGAGAATTGTTATAAATCAAGCACGTTGAGCTCTGAAATAAAAACTCCAGACTTTACCACAAATGGAGGTCAGGAAAAGACCTAGTTGCAGCTCCAGAATGAAGTGTTAAGGTGTCATAAAATCAGATTAGATTTACTTCAGAAAACCCTACGCCAAGTAACATAGTAGCAGATCAGGTTATGGCAAGAAAAGGAACCTCAACAAATGGCGAAGAATTTCATGGAAAAGCCAGTAAACAGCTGCTGGGTGCAAAAATGGCGTACCAGATAAGTAAAAATAATAAACATGAAAGAAAATGGAACAACTCGCATGTTGAGAAGAGGAGTCTATACCTACAAAATTATTTCCAGTTCATACAGAAGCAAAATGGTGGAGTAGAATAAATTTCTTAGCATAATTGAAACAATGGCATTTTACAAAAACCCTAGCAGAGCTTGAGAACTTCTTGAAGCTTCATTAATAATGGAAAATGTTTCTAGGTTTTGAGCTTTTTACAAGAGGATCTCAAACATTATTCAAATAACCTAATAAGTACTTAATGCCATGTGTAATTTTGGCATGCCTTGTGTAATTGTATGTCATTTTTTAAGAGTCACAATACCTCTTTTGGGGCTGTTTAGTATTAATTTGCAAGTGATAGGTAATTCGCCTAAGTGATGGGTCATGTGAAATATCCCAAACAGATATTTACTTTGCTGCTGCTATAATGTTTAAGTATATAAATAATATTTTTCTGTAGATTTGTTTTGATCTTATAGAGCTAGACAAAAGTTGTAGAAGAATGTTGTTTCTTTTTGTATTTTTCAGAATAAAGGTATTACAATGAATAAATAACAGCAATTGATAAAATAGAAGTGATATAAATCATATATAGCAATACATACCAATTTGGAAATGATTCTAAAGCGATACCTGCAGAGTCTGATTTATTTCAGAATAGTCCCAATACAGATGTACTTCAAACAAGGTTGACGCTAGTGTAACACAGGGACGCGTCCCCCCCCCCCAAAATTTGGGCCGTCTCGGAGACGGGGACGTCCCCGGGACGGGGGGACGGCGTCTCGGCGTTTCAGGCGGCGCCACTCAAAGCGCCACTGCCGTCGGAGACGGCGAGACATCTCCGAGACGGGTGCAGGGGGACGGCAAGGAGTCTCCTTCGTTGTGGGGGGGACGCTTGGACGTCTCCCGCGGCAAGCAAAAAAGACATAAAAAAACAAAAAGTTGAACGCATTTTTAAAATGTTTTAATGTTTTTTATGTATTGTATTGGATTGTGGGGCCCATCCATTCCTCCTCCTTTGTTTAAAACCCTTCTATTCTTCATTTTGATTCACATTTGCATTTCTCATTGTTTGCAACAGCAAGAAGAAGAAGAGTGAAGAGCTGAGATAAGGGTTTGTGCAAGAGTGAAGAGAGTGTTTGCAAGTGAAAAAGGAGAGCTTAGGAGCAAGAAGAAGAAGAGGAGGGTGGTTCTAGGTTCCGGTTCACCGAATCTTGTTGAAGTTTTTAAAGCAAAAGGTAGGGTTTCTAACTTTCTAACGAATTTGTATGATTTTGAAATGCATGTTTATGAATGTTTTTGTTTGTTTAGACGACCTCTATTATCATTGGACTCTTTGAAATATCTATTTCCGATTGTTTAAACCGAAGACTTCCACTCTGTTCGAACTATATTAAAAGAAAATTAACAAAAACAATAAAAACGCAAAAAAAAAGAAAAGAAAAAAGTATAAAACGAAAATTGACTTCCAATGGTTCCGTAGGATTTGGGCTTTTCTGAGCCGATTTCAGTATGTAAGAATTAACAAAAAAAGTTAAAATTTTTTAACTTTTTTTGTTAATTCTTACATACTGAAATCGGCTCAGAAAAGCCCAAATCCTACGGAACCATTGGAAGTCAATTTTCGTTTTAAATTTTTTTTAAAAAAAAAAAAAAAAATGTTTTTTTAATAAATCTTTTCCAATATAGTTCTAAGAGAGTGGAAGTCGTCGGTTATGATTATCATTTATAAATTATAAATTTCAATAATTTAGCTTTATTAATTTTTGTTTTTTCATTTTGTGAAATGCAGTGTCACAATGAATACTCATAGTGATGATGAGATGAAATTTTATTCAAATAGCGGCAGTGAATCAAAATATGAGCTTGAGCCTGAGGTTGGGGTTGAGGATGATGATAACACTGTTGAGAGGGGTGACCATGAGAGTGACATTGCGATTCCGGTTGGGCCAAATCAGCAAGGGGCCCAAACTAGTTCCACTTCCATAGGTACTGGTTTTATACTATCTGGTACTCCGTCTACTGATTGCCCCTCCCCAGCTTTGGCATAGTGGGCTAGGGGTAAGTTTGATCCAAAATCTCCTTTAAAACAATTTGCCACTAGAATAACAAGCGGACAAGGAACAATTGGCACAAGAAAGTGGAGATGCAATATTTGTGGTGAAGATTGGTATGGTAGCATCACTAGAGTGAATGCACATTTCCTCTTTTGGACAGGTAAAGGTGTCCAACCATGTAAGTTTTTGGGTGAATCCACAAACTTGAAGATTAGAATTGAATTCAACAAGCTTTGGGGAGTTCCAGAGGACTTGGGCCTTCCAGTGCCTACTACTTTGGCTGGTAGGCAACAGATTCAGACTATACAGGAGGTGCATGAGCAACAAATACAGGGGCAACAACACCGATGCATGTCTTCTTCTAGACCACAACATAGAGCTTCATCTACTTCATTGCCAGGGGCAGTCTCCGTACCTTCCTCTACTTATAGCTCTATAGGTGTAGCAGCAGCTGAGACGAGCAAGGGGAAACGCAGGGCATAGTCTAGTGACAACAACCCTATAGCAGAATTGTTTGCAGCCCAGACGAGAGAGAAGTTAGATGCATACATTGGGAGAATGTTATTTGCCAATGGCATTCCACTTCACATTGCTCGGTCTCCTTATTTTAAGGAGGCATTTCAGAAAGTAGCAAAGGTGGGATTACCATCATATGTGCCACCAGGCGAGCACAAATTGAGGACTAAAATCTTGGATGATGAGTATGCCAAGATTGGTGAGTCCATGGAGACCATGAGGGCTGTTTGGGAGGAATCGGTGTGTAGCGTTGTCATGGATGGGTGGATGGACATTAGACATCGTCCACTCATCAATGTCATAGTCACATGTACAGATGGCCCATTCTTTCTTAGGGCGGTTGATTGTTCGGGGGATCGAAAAGATGTTGATTTTCAGTTTCAGATTCTTCGGGAAGCCATTAAGGAGATTGGGCCACAAAATGTGGTCCAAGTAGTGACAGATGCAGCTCATGTGTGTGGAGCTGCAGGGAGGCTTATTGAGGCCACATATCGGCATATTTGGTGGACTCCTTGTTGTGTGCATGCTATGAACAATGCTATAAAGGACATGGGGAAGATTAGTTGGATAAAGGAAGTGGTGAGTGATGCTAGAGATGTGCAGATGTATATCTGCAACCACCACACCTCACATGCACTATTTAGGAGCTTTGCCAACAGGGAGTTCTTGAAGCCAGTTGAGACACGATATGCATCCTATTTCATTCTCTTGCAGAGAATGCTTGATTTGCAGCAGCCACTGCAACTAATGGTTATGACAAATGAATGGAACAGGTGGGATGGTTCCAGGTCAGAGCAGGGGATAAGGGTGAAGGATATAGTTAAGAGTGATGTATTTTGGAGCGATGCAAAATACATTGTTTCTATTATTAGGCTAGTCTTTGAGGTGATCAGGTATGGAGATGGGGATGCACCCACACTTGGAGAGGTGTATGAGTGCATTGATTCTATGCTTGGGCAGATGAGGGTAGTTGTGCGAGAGAAGGACCCCACATTAGCCTTCTACAATGATCACATTTGGCCTATTATTCAGCGTAGATGGGACAAACTTAACACACCCTTACACATGGCTGCATATGCATTGAATTCGAGGTGCTACATGACTAGGCCTGGTAGAGTTACACCACTTCACGATGATGAGGTGATTTATATTATTATTATTATATAACACTTTAAGACTTAGATTCTTATCATTTTATAAATTAAAATCATTTACATTACTAGTATCTTGATTCTTCTATTTGCTAATAATTTGTACTTTTTAAATTTTTTCAGGTGAAGGGTTCTTCAAGTGCATAGATAGGATGTATGACCCTGAGACAGCAACTAAGGTTCGCATTGAGTGGACCAAATATGCTACTCTTAGGGGTTATAGACAAGCGGCAAAGGCGGATATCAAGACTATGGCACAAGAGGATCCCATTTTGTGGTGGTCAGCTTATGGACCGAAATCTACAACCACCACACTAGCTATTCGTTTGCTGTCCCAGGTACTTAGTTCCTCAACTTTTAACTTTTCATTGTTTATTGTTCAATGATCATTGTTCAACTTCTAATTTCCGAGTCTTACATTAGCCAATTATTTTTCATCTCAGGTTTCTAGTTCCTCAGCTTCTGAGAGGAATTGGTCTACATATAGCTTCATCCACTCTCTTAAGAGGAATAGACTTACCTCTCAAAGAGCAGCGAAGCTAGTGGCTGTACACAGTGTGTTGCGTATCAATGACTGCACCACAAGTGTGTACAAGGAAAGCCCAGCATCACGATGGGATGTAGAGCCTGAGGAGCCATCGCAGATTGATGAGGAGGATGCTTTAGATCCAACCACAGGGCTAGTTGGTGTTCCCTTTTCAGCTCTTGATCTTGGAGAGACTGATAGTTCCAGTAGTGATGAGTTTCAACCTCCAGGGGATGATCATTGATTATTGATCATTGATTTGGCATTTTGATTTGGACTCTTGGAGACTTGTAGTTTTTGTTTGCATTATATACTTATTTTGATATCATGGTTCATGGTACATGATACTTAATTGTAATCATCTTTATGTCATGAGTCATGACTCATATGATCATTGATTACTATTAGATAGTAGAATCTAGATACTCATACTATTGATTTGAAGACTGATATATAGACTAATATTTATTATTTCGAATATTTTCTGATGTTCAATGTTCAATGTTCATTGTTTGTTTTTTATAACTTATTTGATCATGAATCATGACGTTCTAGTTGAAAACTTCAGTGCAATGTTCAATGTTTTTTACATCTATGTATCTTATATTGTATAATTGTAGTACATCTTTTCATAACTAGCATTTTAAGTATCCTATGTATAGTACATACACCCCTGCTCCCTTCGCCACCCCCCCGTCCCCCGCCGCCGTCCCCCCGCCGTCCCCTCGCCGTCCTCAAATCAAGGTCCCTCTGTCCCCCCGTCTCGAAAACTTGTCCCCCCGTCCCCTCGTCTCCTAGGGCGGTGTAACTATGGTTGACGCCAACTAATGATGGGAACCAGCCACAACCAAACAAGTTTGAATGATAAAGCCCAAGCTGCTGCAATAAAACAACTCCAGTCTGTTGCAATTAAACACCCCAGAATTCCTCACGTGAGCTACTGCAAGGAAACGCCAGGTTGAACCAAAGTGGTCACCTTCCCTAAAAATCCACTGCTTGCAAAGTGTGACTGCAATATTAGAAATCGATCATCTATCTTGATCAAACTGTATGTATAAGAACCTTCAAATCTAATCTTGTTGAGGGCTACGTCCCAACAAATCTGCTCTCAGCATTAGGGTTTGCGTCCTAGGTGAGGAATACTCTTCCAGAGTAGTGACATCCAAAATAGGTTGACAAAATGATAAAAGATACTCACCTTTAGGTTACCATCTCCTTATATCCCCTCTCCAAGGCAAATCAAACCCTAAAAGAACCCTAAAGTGGATTTCATTTGAACTTTATAATATAACATATTTCCCCAATAAAGGTGTCCAAATAGAAGGAAATCATTACTTTATTAATGACAAATAGTTGCAAGCATCACATAAGTCCCAACAAGTGATAATCAAATAGTAGAGACTGAGCTCTTTCCAACGAGCTATCACACATAGGCAAATCGATCCAACTGGAGCTAGAAAACTCCTTATTACTCCAAAATTGCTTAACACTTGGCCTTATTTAAATTATTAAAATGCTAACTTAGGAGAATATTTAAATATATTAAAATATTTTCCAAGTAGCCAAGGAACAACCCAAACACCTTAAACATGAAACTGAGTTTGTCACCTGCTTGTGATTGATGCTAGATAACATGGGCCACTTGGCAGTCTCACCCTCAAATCTAGAGATACTCCTAAAAAATAGGGAATACACTCAAATCTCTTGAAATTGAGACCAGGGGGTGATCTCATAGAACCTCAACTTTGGAAACGTCACCACCTCCTAAAAGGTAGGAATCTCCTCCTGCAATAAAGGAACTGCCTCCTAAAATCAAGGAACTGCTCTCAACTGATCTACTACTGCCTGTAATACCAAATCCGGATGCTAAAACCTTGACTAAATCCCTGATCACCACTGCTAGCCGACGAGACTCCATAATAGGTTAACTCTCATGTCACTACTAGACAAAGCTAAAGAGGGGACATGACATCATGTTATAAAGGGGATAGATTTATTATTATTTGCATATAATGTATGCAATTAATATTAATAAATTGATAAATATAAATCAATTTGTTTATGTTAAATTTTGAATGCAATCAATAATAAAAGGGAATTAGAGTCACTCTAGAAGTGATGTTTAGTGCATGTCGCCATGTGTTAAGGGTTTGACTTAGTTATTGAGTTGTGAGTTGGAGAATTTTCATGATTTGTTAGTGGTGGCATAATGTAATCGTCACGTGTCCTAGAGAATATATTAGATCACGAGTCCTAAGTGATGACTTTTGAGTCATACTAGGAATGATTTTTTGAGTTCTTGGAGTTCTCTTGGATTTGTCATTATGGACAGTTGGTGAAGGAAGAGTTTTAGATCATTTAGACACTTATTTGGAGCTCCTAGAGTCCTTTCTTAGCACTTTTCTCTGATAAACCGACCTGCATTCCTTGATTTTAGGGACGGTTGTTGAATTTTTTTCTTGTTATATACTTTTCATTTTGAATGAGAGGGGGTTTAGTTTCAGAGTGGAAAGAGCCTTTGTATTTTATGAGATCATTGTGCTATCATTGTTCCATTATTGTATTTGATTTGGAGTATGCATTTTTAGAGCCTTTGAGAGCTTCTATACAACATTTTGGATCTATTTCTAATATCATATTTGTATGCAGATTGGTAATTGATGTCTTTTTTGTGTTTCATATTTGAAACCTTTTAACTCTGTCTCATTTTGGCATCTTTTATGATCGAGACTATTCTTTATAGGTCAAAGGTAATAATTTTCTGAAGTACTAACTGTGATTAAGTTCCTTTTAGTATTTTCTGATTTCAAATCTTCCCTTTGAAGTATTGATGTGTTGGACTATATATCAGAAGTCGTATCATTTCCCAAATTGTTGTAGGTTCAATCTGTGTTAGTGGAATTGTTGTTTCCATTTTGTTTATTTGGTGTATCACCTCTTTTCTACACTTTATTGAAGTTTTCCATAAAATGTTCATTCTTCTTCCCTTTTCCATCAAGTTTATGGTTTTCCATTAGGATGTAATGTTTCGTGCTAGTAGTGCAGTGTCTAAAACACGATGAGCGAATTGTTAGGTGTTAATGACAGTTTGTGTGTTCCTGAATGGGGACCGTATAGTGGAGGGGCTATGTTGGAAGTAGGTCATACAGTGGAGAGGGGAGAGATGTGCAGGGGAGGTACGAATGAGTTTGTATGGTACAGGGTGAAGGTCGTACAATGACAGGATGTGGGATGGCGTACAGTGGTGAGAATGGTCGTGGGGGGGGGGGGCTAGTGCTGTCGTATGGTGAGGTTATGGCAGTGTGGTGTGAAGGTACGGTTGCAACAATTGTGAAGGCCGTACGATGTTCGTGGGGAGGCCGTACAATAGGAATAGGGAGGTCCGTACGGTGGAGATGGGGAGTTGGTGTATGGTGTGAGCCAAGATGGTCGTATGGTAGCCGTATGGTGGATAGATGAAGGATGGGAAGGGAAGCACGATGATGTGGGTAGACGGTAAGAATGAAGGCCATATGGGCAATGAGGAAGTCGTATGGGAATGTCCAGAAGCCACACGGTTAGGTGTCTGAGCCACAACGATGAATGCAATCTTGTTCATACATAAACACAAATAGATCCAAATACAATAATAGAAACTTGAATATGAATAATCTTTTAATTAATATAAGCCGAAAGATGATGCTCCGATTTGCTAGATCTGAGCAAAGTGTTATAGGCGATGGAATAGAGTGTGTTAAATCCCGCCAAAATCGGTTAAACCAAATAGGAAAGGTCTTTCACTTCCGAAATGGTCAACAACAGAGAACTCCAATTGAAATTCGCTGTGCAGAGAAAATAATCTAAATGGCATACCTAATGACTATCTACAAGTCGTGCTTAAATACCTATTAGGGAAAACTGTCCGAGGGTGTACAAAGATAGCCGACAACAACACAAACTACAAAAACAAAATAAAAATGGGTCCAACATATATTAAATCAACCAGCCCAATTAAATAGCTTAATTAAAATTTGTTTTATAATGGGAACATCATAGTTCTTTTGTCCCAAATTTTGCTTGTCCTCAAGCAAATGCAATGCCGGATGCTGTAGAATGTGTTTTCCCTCCCACATTGCGTAGTCCAATGGTAAGTGTTTGCAATGTACCAAATATTCCTTCACCATGCGGTTCCACAGTGTCTTCTCATGTACTTCGATGATCTCGGCTGGTTCCAATACAAGCTTTGCTTCTTCATTGAGCAGTGGAAGGTCTGCCGCTATCGTGACATTCAGTCCCACAACTTTCTTAAGGAAGGAGACATGAAAAATGTTATGAATACAACTCCCCTCTGGGAATTCCAACTCATGGGCAGCTTCACCGATGCGGTGAACTACCTGATAAGGACCATAAACTCGTGGCTTCAATTTTTCTTTCCCCTTTTCCTTCAATGAGAATTGCCGGTATGGTTGAAGTTTGAGATAGACCAAATCTCCCACTTCGAAAGTTCTCTCGATTTGATGTTTGTTGACGTAGATTTTCTATTGATTCTGTGCTTGTTGTAAGTTTTCCTTGAAGCATCTCAGTATGTCCTATCCCTCCTGAATCCAGTCCCTTGCCCTTGGTGCGCGACTGTCACCAAAAACTGTGTCGATGAAGGAAAGGGGTTCATACCTGTATAGTTCTTTGAACGGTGCCATCCCCACAGACATGTGGTAAGTGGTATTCTAATAATATTTTCCTAGGTGCATCCATTTGACCCATGCCTGTTGCTATGCCAAAATGTAATTCCGAAGGTAACCTTCAAGCCACTTGTTCACAATCTTCATCTATCCATCAGTCTGAGGGTGATAACTAGTGCTTGGCGACAATTCTGTTCCTGCCAATCGAAACAATTTTGTCCAGAAGATACTGATAAATTGCCCATCCTAATCACTGCCAATGTTTCGGGGTAACCCGTGCAGACGAAAAACTTATCTAAAAAATAGATCGGCTACTTGTGTGGCCTGAAAGTCCGAAGTGATGGCGAAGAAATGTGCGTACTTCATCAGTCAGTCAACCACCATGTAAATACAACCCTTTCCGTTCACCTTAGGAAGTCCAGTTTTGAAATTTATCGAGATACTTTCCCACTTTGTTCTATAATTGGTAGAGGTTGTAGTAACCTAGCAGGTAGAGTATGTTTAGATTTGTTCTGCTAGTAGATCGCACACTCTATTACATACTGCAATATGTCTCCTTTAAGACCCTTCCATGAAAACCTCTCCCTGAGACATCTGTACGTTTTGAGGAAACCTGGGTGTCCTGCCAAGGGTGAGTCATGGATTTTCTTCAAGATTTGGATTCCGGCACTAAAAATATCCGATTCTTATAGTAAATGATGTCATCCACCACTTTGTATTGATCATCCTAGGTGTTGCCATCCATTAGCTCATAGGCAAATGTGTTTTTGGAATATTCTACCAACAAATATGCTTTCTAGTCAGCTGAAAAATGGGTCAGTCAGCAAATAGCGAGTTTTCTGGACAAAACATCTGCAACCACATTGTTCTTTCCATTCACATATTCAGTGTCAAAATCAAAAGCTTGAACTTTGCTTATCCATTTTTGTTGCCTCTCGTTCAAGTCCCGTTGCTCTAGAAAAAATCTAAGAGTATTGTGATCTGTACAAACAACAAACTTGGCACCCACCAGGTACTGCCAGAACTTGGTTAGTGCATGTGCGATGGCTATGGGGTGTCTATCTTGCATTAGTATTGCGCTAATGCCTCCTTCGAATGTGTCTCACTCTAGAATGAAAGGTCGAGCGAAATCAGGCAATGCAAGTACGGGACAAGTGCTCATTGCTACTTTTAGCTTATCAAAAGCGAGTTGTGCTTTTTCACTCCACTGGAAGGAACCCTTTCTTCTCAGATCTGTTAATGGGACGCTGAACTGAGAGAATCCTTTTACAAACCTTCGGTAATAATTGCACAGTCCAAAAAATTCTCGCAATTCTGTGAGTGATTTCAAGGGAGGCTAATCAAGAATAGCCCGAATCTTCTCCTGATGAACTTGAACTCCATATTTACTGACAGCATGCCCCAAGTACAATATTTTTGTCATACCGAATTCACACATGGATCTCTTGGTTAACAAAGATTAATCCTTCATGATCCATAGGACTTCGCCCAAATGCTTCAGGTATTTTTCCCATGTCCTGCTATAAATAAGAATATCATCAAAAAATACTAGCAAGTACTTACGCAATTGTTTGTTGAAGATGCATTATATGCATGATTGGAATGTAGCAGGTGCATTTGTTAATCCAAACGATATGACTAGGAACTCATAATGCTTGTAGTGACAATGAAAGACCGTTTTTTCCACGTCTTCCTCCCTCATGCGGATCTGATGGTATCCAAAATGGAGATCTATTTTTGAAAAATAGACTGCGCCATATAATTCATCTAGCAACTCATCTATCTTTGGAATGGGATATCTATTCTTTATTTTTTTTTGTTCAACACAAATAGTCCACACACATGCGCACCATCTCGTCCTTCTTTTCGACCAATACCACTGATGATGCGAAGGGGCTGGAACTGGGACGAATCCATTCTTTCTCCAATAGTTCTTGAATAGTCTTTTCGATCTCAAATTTGAATTTCTTGGGATGGCGGTAGGGTGTGGTTATGACCAGGTTGGCTCCAGCTTCCAACTCGAGAGCATGTTCAAACACTCGATGAGGTGCTATGCCAGGAGGAATGTCAATAAAAACTTGATCATGCTCACTCAAAATATTTTGGAGATCATCATTCTAGGGAGGTGTCTGTTGCTCTTTTATAGGTTCCGTCGAGATAAAACAATGTGCAGCCCAAGCAATGTCATCACGCTGAAAAATTGCCTCCATCCAATGTGCGGAAACTTCCTTTGGACCTTCATTTGCCATTTCCCAGAGAACAACCTTCTTTCCATCAACAACAAAAGTGAAGTCCATCCATTTGAAGCTCTGAATGTATTTAAGTGTCTCATCCATTGTATGCCTAGAATAACCTCCATATCATCAAGGTCCACTATGAAGAAATCTGTTGATGCGAGTTTTGTGTCACTACATAACATATTAGTAATTGGATGCTTGATACAGAATATCAAATACACAATTCCTCTCTTGAAAAGTTATCTCTCATGGGACATGAGTATAACTCCAATGTTCCTTACACCGTTGGATACTCGCTCAGTTTTATCAATGTGATTTGCTGGTAATCACGTAGGCGGCCTTACGTTTTCTTGTTTGAGAAAAATTTGGATCTTGGTGAGAAAATGGAGATGGTGGTTCGGTGTGAATGCTAGATGATGTTGATGGCGCGATGATGGCAATGTAGGGTGAATGGCGATGGAAGGTGAGAATGCCGATGTTTGGGTTTACTTCTCTAACTAACCTCTTCTAAGCATGAAATTTGGCTGCTCAACTACTCCTACTCCTAAGAATGGAAGGTTAGCAGATGGACGGGGATCGAATCTAATGAAGGCTAACCAGCGGCCCTACCTCCATAGATGCAACGCTTCAAAGGAAAGTAAACTAGATCACCACACAAAGCCTCCCAACCAGCCGCTAGGATGCTAGTGGCCTAGTGTTGACCCCTATCAAACATCTACCAAAGCTACCATGCAACTATCCATTTTATTTTACTCTTACTCTAACAACTTGAAATGAAATTGCTTCAACTTGAAAAGAAAATTTAACTATGTGGAAGTAGAAAACATGCAATAACACCCAATGTTCTTAGTCAACATGCAATGAAAAAGAGAGCACTTTGGTATTATTTTCGCAACAATTTCTCCAACCCCCCCCTTTACAAATGAGAGCCAATGGCCTTATATAGAGGTCCAAAATACAATGGATGGTAGAGATCAAAACAAGATCGACGATCCAGATTGGATCCAAAAACCCTAATTAGGGTTGCCACCCCATCGGCCAATGAGAAGATGCCACCTCATCAATGGACCAATGAAAAAAGTGCAAAAGTGGCAACCAATGAGAAGGCACCAAAATGGTGGCCAATCAGAAACAAACACTTGTCCTATTCTAGAAGAAAGAGAAAGTTGCCACTTGGGCTTACATAAGATGATCTTCTAATATAATTCTTCCTTTTTCTTTTGTTCTTTTAGCTAAGGCAATGAACTTAGCTAGCCTTTCGTTAACTTCTTCCATAGGAGGACAAGGTGTGTGCTTCGCTCGGAGTTCTGCTGACTTTGCCACGCTGTTTGCTGCTTGTAGTATCCTTTCGTGATCCTTCTCATATTCCTTTGCAAACCCAATAAAAGCATTGAGTGAGGAAAGGGTGTTCAGATGTTTCCTTTTGACGACAGCCTCTCCTAACTCATCCAATCTCGATCCAAATCCTGTCCCATTGACATCCTCCTCTCTAATACCCTCAAAATCAAGCGCCACCCCAACGTCGCTCATCATGGTCGAAATGGAAGTGTCGACGCTTGGGCCGTGTTGTGCAATCTCATCATGAATTTCTTCAAGTGTTCTGAATCTGGTAGTCAATGCGACATACCAAGATTCAACTATGCTCAATCCTCTCTCATCAACCAACCGGGCTCTTTCCAAATATGCCTCCGGTAGCCTAATGAACGCCTGCAGCCTAGGAATAACCAAATCCTTGATGGGAAGAAAATTCTTCCATTCCTCTTCAAATAATCTGAATTTGTTTCTAACAGTCACCAATGACTGGAATGTTGAGATGAAGGAGGGCAAGAAATTTCGCCCATCTTGGATTGTATCATAGATCCAACCCCTTACTTCATGTAACTGAGCTGATACCTCTTCTGAATTGCTCCCGCTGTCTTGAGGAAGGGCTGCCTGATGCAGCTGTTGGATTGGCTGGCAATCTCTCCAATATTTGTTTTCGGCCTCCAACTTTACTATCCTTTCGTTTGCCTTCCTCAATCTTTCTCTGATTGATGCTATGCCTTCCTGAACCTCCTCACATTCCATATCATCTGTATTTCTTCCCAAATTATGTTCTACTATTTTGTACTCCCGGGCTGCAATCTCATCCGCTGCCTTATTGACTGTTGGTATAGCAATCTGAACCCTTCGGTGACCATCACTGTCGCTTCTGATTACCCTTGCCACCGTATTTGCCATCTGTTTTTGGTTCTCGCTATCATCCTTTTCTATTAGTCCTTGGATATCATCAACTGCGTGAGCCATTACCACCTCGCCTCTCGGCATAAGCATTTGCCTTAACCATAGTGGTGCAGTGCATCTCCCCAAATCCGGATTCGGTTCGACCAACAAAGCATCACCAACGGCCTTAGATGCCTGACTTATCTCTTCAATATCAATCGGCCCATCTTCTTCTCTACTAGTTTCTGCCATATTTCCTGGCTGGTTCTCCGAGAGAGGGGAGTACTCCGTACTTTCACTGTAGCCACTTGATTCCGAATCAGAGCTCACCTCCACTGCGGCCCCTTTATCACTCGAATTGACCTCTTGGCTTCTAGCCTTAGTTATACTCTCCCTTGACGGCGCTGCCCGCTGTCTCTTGGCTGGAGGTTCCGAACGTTCTTGGCTTTTCTCTACCTCCAAAGCCTTCTTCTTGCTATTTCTAACTGTCTCCGATTGTCGGCCACTTCCTTCACCCTTCTGTCCGATTGATTCTACCAGACCTTCCTTCGGTTTCATCATCTCATAAGGAGAACCTTTTGTCTTTGTAGCTTTCTCAACTTGGCATTATACCACGACTCGGTATGCAAATCTACTGTCCTTGTGACTGCCTCCAAGGAAGGATCCTGATGATCGTCCCAATCCACTGGATTCAACTCTGTTCCAACTACTGTCTCATAGTCTTCTCTCAACACACTACGATCATCCTCCAATTGATCGGGAATATCAAGGCCTCTCCATCTGATATCTCTCATCATGTTCACCGACAATCTCGAGAAAGCTAGCTTTCTCACGTGAAAATCATCCTTTGCATTGGCCCAAAAGTCCTCTATAGTGGGAACATGCTTAAATTCGCTTCCATGAGATGCCTTGATAAGACCAACAGGGTCGAATCCTTGCCTTGCTCTGTACCATCCTAGATGATACCACTCCAATTCCTTTTCCGCAGCCTCAAAGGTGGCCCGATTTGGGCAACTATCATTGCCAATTATAATTGAGAAGGAAACGCCTGTTTTCCCCTCATTCCTCATTACTCTATCATAGTGCTCAAGCTGCCTAGCCAATTCCATCAAAACTACCTTGTCGGGCGGGTATCTTGGAAGCCTCTTGGGACAAACTGTACTTCTCGCCACTCTAATGTATGTGAATTGCGGGAATTGGATGAACCAACTCCCAAACTTCTTAATCCTTGCTTTTGCTTCCGATGAAAGTCTCTTAGCAGGCGCCCCTTGTAATACCCTTACTGTCTTCATGGCGAATGCATCGCAAAACATCTTGTAATCCTTGTTATTGTGCAAATGAAGCTGCGGATAGCATTCGTGCACCAAATATTGCCCCGACCCATTACCAATCTCTCCTAAGGCCCTAAGTCCCGGACTCTCATACAATCTAGCAATTAAGTAAAACAGATAGGATCCCATGTAGAATTGCCTTTGGTTTTGAACTGTTCTAAGTTGCAACTCTAAATTTTCACTTATGATCCTAGCCCAATCAAATTTTCCTTTTTCCTTTTCAATTTCATCAATGAAGAAGTACATCCAGTTTTCGAATTGCATAGCTTGAGCTAGGCCCATGATCCGGCTGAGAAGAACAATGAGATCGCCATATTCCGGCTTGAAATCTACCACTGTAAGCCTTGTTGATTTGTTAACTACTTTCCTTCCTTCGTGTATCCAATTCTGCTTTAGATGTGAGAAGTAGGCCTCTTGGTTACCTTGAAATGATTTGGCCGCCTGATCCACCATTACAACTGTCATGCCCTTGCTCTGGGGAATATTAAATGTCTCTTCAATTGCTTGTTCGCCAATGTTGGCCAACACTCTCTTCCCTTCGCCAAAAATGATGGATTTACTGTCTAGATCAAATCTGGATGCACACTCCATAATCAATTCCGGACAAGGCAAAGTAGGAGGAAAAGCTGCTGCATGTACAATTCCGCTCTTGTATATCCTCTTTGCCAAGGGGGATTGTCCTTCCTTTAGTCTGTCCCTCATCCGTATCATGTCCACTGTAGCGATATTAGTATTGGTTATTTTCTTCATTTTCGAGAAGAAGGAAGTTTTGGGCGTCATATCCTCTTTGTCTTTCTTAGCGTTTGCCCGCTTGGGATTCTTACTTGCACTATCATCCTCCATGCTCGTCGCCCTATTACGGGATGGTAGAGTGGTGGACCAAAAGGCAAGAAGAACCAAGTAGTGCAATTCTTAGAAAAGAGCGAAAGAATGGATGTCAGCTTAAGCACTCCTTGCAACTCTAGATGATGACTTTCACCTTAACTAATAATCTTATAGCAACTTTTCGGAACCCGGGATATGACATCAAAGAATTACAAATCCCTTTGCAAATTAGAAAACAAAGCCTCTAAGCTTATCCAACACTTGCCTTCTATGCAAAAATCAAACTTTCATATGTATCTCTTCTCCCAACAAAATTGCCCAAATCTGATATAAAAATTGCAGCCCCTCTAGAAAATCAAAATTTTGTCTTCCACAAATTTCGGCCCTCACAAAATTCGGCTCCCACAAAATTCGGCTAAGCATGAAAAAAAAAATCTGCCCTTCCACAAAATTCGCCCAAGCAAAGAAAGAGCAAAATCTATAAAATCTGCCACCTAGGGCACAAATCGCAGCCCACAAAGTGGAGCAAAAATCCCCAAAAACGCAAAAAATCTGGCCCTTAGACAAATCGCCCAACAATGGCAATGGAGAAATTGCCCAAAAATTGCCAAAAAACTGCCTTCCACCAATTTCGCCCAAGTCTGGAAATCTGCCCTTGCTTCAAATTCGCCCAAGCATGAGGAGCAAATGAATTGATGAAAATGAAATGGGAGGGGACTCCCTTTATAGCAGCTTTCACCTTCCTCCCAGGCTGGCCGACTTGGTCCTATAGAGGAAAAAAAACCAAAATTAAAGCTAAGTTAGTGGCCCACTTTAAATACTTTGCCAAAATTTTAATTTTCTAAAATGAAAACTGCACCTTTAATTTACTAATTAACCACAAATTGCAAAACAAAATTGAATGGTGCCTTGGGGATGCTAAAAATTTCTATTTAATGAGGGTTTGCTAATTAATACATCCTTGAAGTTGAATTTTGGCTAACCAAAAGCCATTTCTTAATATTAATTTACCAATTTCATTAAATACCAAAAGCTTTCAAGGCAAATTTAATCTATTAAAGCCAATTTTTGCAATTTTCCTCTAAATCGATTTTGCTAAATAATTAAAATTTTATGACAAAAAATAAAATTGCCTCTAGAGTAAAAATCGATTTTGCAATTTAACTTCATCTTACAAAATTAAATTCTATTTCACCAAAAAAAATAAGATTTTCCAAGAACCTAAGTCTAACGAAAAATTTCCTTATTTGAAAATCATTCAAATTTACAATTAAATCCAAATTTTCAAAAGAAATCGTCTAAGTACAAAATTCACAATCTTATCCTGCCAAGTTGAAATCAATTTTGAACTTATTCGGCCTAAGGATAGAACTGATAGCTCTGGAAAATCAAGTTGAAACCGGGTGAAAAATACATCTAACCTTCTCCACTGGCCCTAAAGGCGATTAAAAAGGGGGTCCCCAAGATTTTGGGGCGATGTGTGAAAACCTCACAACAAAATCCTCAGTCACATGTGATTTTCCATTGTGATACTTAGCTGAGGAACAAGGTGCGTGCAGGGTAGGAGAGTCCCTCCGGCAACCTTGACCTAAAATCGTGCGTGCGTCTCCATAGGTAGACCTCTTCGTTTCACCAGAGAGGAGTTTATGAAGTTTAAAGTAGCTCCGCTATCGAGCATCACCATAATCCTTAGTCCTTGGAGGGTTCCCTGTACACAAAACATTGTGCACCTTAGGCTATTGGCTAGGGTAATAGTTCCGTTGCGCTGTACCAATGCTGCAATTCTTTCCGTACGATTCAAACTAACTATTTTGGTGTCCTTGTGTGGTTGGTTGTCTTTGGTGGGTATATCTTGTATATCTTCCTGTTCGTCCTTATCATTGGACATGACCTCAATGTAGTGGATCTTTCTTTTCCTGAGGCATTTGTATCCAGGTTCCCATGGTCCTTTGCAATTGAAACATAGTTTCTTCCTTCAGAGCTCTTGTCTGGTAGCTTCATCCAACGACAGCTTCCTCGGTGGAGGTTTATTATCTTTGTCCCTTGGAAACATCAACGATTTGGAATGTGAGTAACCCCGAGAGGATGATGTTGATAATGATGCCATACTCCGTGCTTTCTTAATGGCCTCCAACAGGGTGGTAGGATTGAACCCCTTTACCGAACCCTTTATTGGTTTTGTCAGCCCATCCATGAAGAGTACTATCCGTCTTCTTTCAGAAATGTCCATGACCAAAACAGAGTTTCTGAATTTCTGCAATGTACTAGTTAACCGATCCAGTTTGCCTTAGCTGAGCCAAATCTTTGAAATTGAGTTCCGGATCTTTACCATCAAATCGGTCTATCAATCTCTTAGTGAATTTCGCATAGGTATTTATTTGATCATGCCCTAGTGTGATGGTGCCGTGATACCGCCATTCATGCACAACTCCCTCCAAGTGTAATGCCGCAAATTTAATGTCTTCTTCTTTTGGCATAGGATTCAGCTGGAAGTATCGACCTTCATTACCCACGCTTGTGCAGATATGGATCCTTATCCGTCAAATGGAGACAAATTTACTTTACTCAACTTCCTCCTAAGATCATTGTTAAAATATCCTTGGTTTCCGCCTCCGGAATATCTCATTCTTAGATCTGTGTGGCCTTTGTAAGATATATCTTCTTCAAAATTCGCATTCTTCTAGTCCTCTCTCAGTTGTTCTTGAACCTCCTTAAAAGTTGGTTGCTCCCATCCTTGTGGTGCCTCTGTCCTTGGGGGAAAAGACAACATGGAAGGTTGTGAACGTGCAAGATGAGGGTTTTCTTTACTCGATGCAGAGTTTGTGCTATGACTATTTTGTTCACCAGATACTTTATTGTCTACCAATTTCTTTTGAGTCTCTTCCATGGGTCGCTGAGTATCATTGATTTGTGCTTGATTCCTCACAACTTCTCTTAGCAGTGCCATGAGTTCGACTGCTATGGTTCTGGTTCTGCCGCCATTCTATCAACCAAATGGTTTCTCCTCTTCTGACTATAAACTCTCATTCACTCTTCACAGGCTGGCAGGATCAAAGCTTTGATACCATAGTACTGTTCCGTGCTAGCAGTGCAAGGTCTAAAACACAATGAGCAAATTGTTAGGTGTTAGTGGCAATCTGTGCGTTCTTGAATGGGGACCGTACAGTAGAGAGGCTATGTTGGAAGTAGGTCGTACGGTGGAGAGTGGAGAGATGTGCAGGTGAGGTACAAATAAGTCCGTACAGTACAAGGTGAAGGTCGTACAATGGCAGGATGTGGGTTGGCGTACGGTGGTGGCAGGATGGTGGTGAGAATGGTCAGGGGGGGGGGGGGGGGGTGGTGGGGGCTAGTGTTGTCGTATGGTGAGGTTATGGCAGTGTGGTGTGAAGTTACAGTTGCAACAATTGTGAAGGCTGTATGGTGGTTAAGGATGGCCGTACAGTGGTATATGCTAGGTGTACAATGGAGATGGAGAGTTGGTGTATGGTGTGAGAGCCAAAATGGCCGTATGATGGATTGATGAAGGATGGGAAGGGAGGCACGGTGGTGTGGGTAGATGGTAAGAATGAAGGGCGTACGGGTAATGAGGAAGTCATACGGGAATGTCCAGAAGCCACACGATTAGGTGTTTGAGCCACAACAGTGAATGCAATCTTGTTCATACATAAACACAAATAGATCCAGACACAATAATAGAAACTTGAGTATGAATAATCCTTCAATTAATATAAGCCGAAAGATGATGCTCCGATTTGCCATATCCGAGCGAAGTGTTATAGGCGATAGAATAGGGTGAGGGTTAAATCCCACCAAAACTGGATAAACCAAATAGGAAAGGTCTTTCACTTCTGAAATTGTGAACGACAGAGAACTCCAACCAGAATTCGCATTGCAGAGAAAATAATCCAAATTGCATACCTAATGACTACTTACAAGCCATGCTTAAATACCCATCAAGAAAAACTGTCCAAGGGTGTGCAAAGATAGCAGATGGCAACACAAACTACTGAAACAAAATGAAAATGGGTTTGAGATATATTAAATCAACTGGCCCAATTACAAAAGCTTAATTAAAATTTATTTTATAACGAGAAGATTACATATGATAGGTGAAATTTCAATTCAATATAATATAAGAGCTGACCTAGAACCCGAAGGTTCAATTATTTTGTAGTTTACCCACAAGCTATTGATTGTTCCAATATTACTCTGCTAAAGTTTTAGGACCTTGGCATTCGGGTGCAAATTTTGGAGTTAAAAGAAGCAACAAAATCGCAGTCAATAATTAGATTTTTAGAAGAATGTCTACCAAATAGTTTCTATCTTATTTAGGGTGGATAAGATTTCAGGTAATTTATAATTGTGTATAGTTAGCAATTCTGTTCCAGATTTTATGGAACATGAGGTTTCATATTTTATTATAAATATTGTAGGTCCATAAGAAGATGGAGGGGTGTGAGGGAATGAAATAAATTGTGTACTTTGATTGCAATTTAATAGTTTGAATCTCATACTATTTTATTTCTTTCTGTTGTACATCACCAACCATCAACCAGACAATAATCACTAGGCATCAACGAATAGGCTGAAGCACACATGTAATGTCCCCAATTTTGCCAACATCGGAGTTTGAGAGATTAGCCTATGATTGTGACCCTCGTAGGCTAATTATTGTGGATAGAGGGTTTTCAGAGGCATTGGCTTGGCTTGGGAGGATCTTGTCTTCTCCACTATCTAGTAAGCTACGGTTGTTCTTCGTTTGGTTTGAATTGGACTTCACTTAGGCTTAGATTTGTGTACTTACTATTTGTGATAAGTCGGGTGTTGATCGAGATGGACCCTTTCTATTTTTGGAAAGTGCATTTGGTCACATGGAGATATAATAGGTGTGATCCCTATTTTATACAACATATTTAAATGATGAGTATTTTAAGAGTTATTATATATATAATGGCCAAATTATTATTAAATCATTAAATGACTAATTTTAAAATTATAATTAAACTTTATAATTTCACTTAAGTTGAGGGTTGAGTCATCCCTAAAGGGGCCATTTATTTAATTAATTATATGCTTAAGCCAAGTATTAAGTGTTACTAAAAGAGTTGTGTTGGAAAGTTTCAAGTTGAGTTCTTTTGGGAAACTTTCACTGTTTCTGAAGTTGAGTTCTTTTTGGAAACTTTTGTCATCAAGGGATTATAGATATGAGCTCATTGTGAAGGAAAAAACATCCGATTATTTGACTATCTTATTTGCTTGTCTTTGTGACATTCCTAAAGGTCTGATCTTTCATGCCCTTGCTGAGGTATAAGGGTCTGATCTCTGAGTGGTGTCTTTGCAAGTTTGCTGTTGAAGTATAACAAAATTACCATTACTTCTCTACTCTATCTACTGTAGCTGAGAAGATAATTTATTTGCATATTTCATTACTGTTCAACTGTGGCTAGGAAGATATTGTGGTGCTGAAGAAATTCAATGATTTGGGTTACTGATTTGAATGCCTTTTATATTTTCTGTTGCTAGGCATACTGATTTTCTGCAAATTGGTGGACAATATTATTGATTCAAAGCATGGTTCAGTCTTAAAATCTGGGCGCACATCTGCTGCTATTCTAGACTCTTTTCCTAGGCAACAAGTTCTATTATCTCAGTTTGAGTGAGAGTGAGAATAATCTACTAGCAGCGTGGGGTATTTTGGAAGGGTATTTAATTTAAAATCTGAAAGTTACGAATCAGTCCAGGCATATGTATGTCTCTGCTGCAAGTCGGATAGTTGGACTGAGATTAAGAGGTTCCTTTCATTTTGGTAATCCGTGTTTATCGATATTGTAATTGGTCATTAATAAGTTGTGATGCAATTGCATGTCAAGTGTTTCATGAATTGCTTGTATCCATGTTGCATGCCAAATGTTTGCATTAATGTCTACGAGTTGTAGGTATTCATTTCTCATGTGTTGGTCTTAGGTTTGCATTTAAAACCCAAAATAAATTGCATGTGCATTAGAGATATTTGAGTTGACATTCTTGCAATCATTCCAAAGTTTATTTGCTATCATTTTAAGGAAGAAGTATCAGATTGAAATCTGGAGCAGCAACTACAAAAATTTAATGAAAATTGTTTGACAATATTCTTTGAGGTTCAGTTTTGCAAAGTACTGCAAGTTTTGGCAAGGGATATTACGGTAGTTGAGTTAGAACCTAATCAGGGTCATAAAGTGGTATTAGAGCGGTTTCCTAGCCATCCTGTGGGGTAGGAAAATATTTTTTATTTTAGATCTTCCATTGTTTTGGGAGTGACCAGCACTCTAGTTTTTTTCAGCTATTGAAAGATACAGGAGGCCTAATAGCTCTAGGAGTTGGTAGAGTAGTGAGGAAGATAGTAGGAAATTAAATTCCTTGAGAGAGATTATAGCTTCATCAATAGAGGATGGCAGAGAGCTTGTCTAATCCAGAGATGGTTGAGAGGGAAGTGAGGTATATGGTTTTTTCCTTTAGAAGGTTGGTGGGAAGGAGGCTTGAGTTTTCCCCAACAGGTGTCCATGATGCAGATGGACCTATATTTAGTACAACACCGGCTAGTCTTATCCGTAGTGTTGATGATGGACTTATTTCACAGGGACAGGTGGTTGTGTCAGTGGAAGCAGAGGATAGTGACACCGAGCTTTAGCAGGTTGAGGCTCCTAGAGTTGCTGCTGCAGTTAGTGAAAAGATAGTTGATACAATTGTTACCACTGATAGTTCAGGCTCTCTCAAGGAGGGGATTGTTTTTGGAGATTTATATGTCAGTTGTTGTAGTGTTTCTCCAGTACAGGAGGCAGTTTCTTGCTCAGATAGTACCGATGCATGTATGGAGTCACCCAACTACGATGTTGGTGATCTGGGTGTTATAGTGGAGTCAGTGGGTGTTGGTTCATGCTCTAGCATTATTGATTTACATGGCATTGAGTCATGTGTCGGTTGTTGAGACTTTATTAGGAGATGTGGATGTAGATAGTATGGACACAACAAATGATCCATTTGATGATGCTATGAGTTGCATTAGGCATGATATCCCTTGCCATTATTGGGTGATGACCTCGAGGTGGTTTTGGATGGGTCCCAGGATCAAGATTTATAGGGACATTTTGTTGAGGGGGAAGCAGAGTCATGTGAGGAGTTCAATACACCGAGGACTTCCACTTCTCCAAAGGAAGTGTTGATTAACGTATTGACTAGTTGTATCTCAGTTCCAGAGGTGTGCAAGGACAATACGACATATTTGGTGAGCAGTACTGATTCAGTTTCCTATCACAATGCAGATAGTGAGTTAGTGTGCTTGCAGAGGAGTCAAGGATTACAGAGGCATCATGTGACTAGTCAGTTGAAGGTGAGTGATAGTGACATCACTTCAGCTTTGGAGCATTATGATGCTATCTGTCAGATGCTAGTTGCATTGGGTTGGGGTGCTCCAACGTTAGAGGAGCACGATGATAGTAGTCTTTCCCTAGTAGAGGTTCATCTGCTTTGAGAGGTTTAGGATCTTGAAGCATAATTACTCACAGTTAGTTGTTGACAGGGATTACCTTATGGAGTGGGTAGCACCTATTATGAGACATTGTTAGGGAAAGACGAGGCGACTAAGCTCACCTAGGAGCTTGAGGTGACTATGGACTCTCTTCACTATAGTCAGTTGGCTCTTCAGGAGTCATAGTCATAGTTTGATGAGGGTTTTGTGGAGTTAGAGAAGGTACAGTTGATACCGGGCTCAAACCCTGATCAGTTGTACATTGTGGTTGGTGGTGAGTTTGCTTCCGCATTTGGGGATGAAGGGCATGATGATGTGGTTGACACATCCGTCCAAGATATGGGTGTAATAGGTACAAAAGAGGTAAGAGTATTATTGGAGACAAGCTCTCATGATGATTTGCTTCCTTATGCTTGAAGCGAATCTATTTCTTCATGTTATACATCCAGTAGCATTGGATAGTTGGCAGTGTCATATTTTCAGAGGGATCAGTTATGCATCACAGGGGAGTAGGTTGATGCTTCCACATATAATATCTATTGGACAAAGGCTTATATGGAGTATCTTTCGGAGAGCTTGGATGTGTGGGAGGATTCATACAATGTTCGAGGGTACTCTCATCCAAGGCTGTAGTGTCCCTCGTTGGAACATTTGTTCAATATCTCTCTTTTAAGTTTCTTACAAACCTAATTCTTATCTTCTTCCTTACCCCATTTCCCATATTTTTCGTATATCCCAATCTCTGAATATATTCCACTTTATTTCCTAAACAATTGATGATTTTCTCCTTTGTATTTGTAGTCATTTATATATTTCATTGTGAGATGGGATGTGTATTCAAATTAGTTTTATTATATATTAATACTTTAATATTAAAATATTGTTATATATGTGAATCATATCATATACAATTTATTTCTCTACTAAATATTACAATTATAGTGTAATATCATGTTGTATGATAATGATTTTACTATAACGTTATTGATATTATATTATTATTACTATTTCATTTATTAATAATAATTTGACTTTATCATTTTATTAGTATTGCATTAGTAATATATTATTATATTATTAAATATATATTTTTAAAATTATATTTATTCATCATAAAATTATAATATTTTTATATAAAGTCATTTACTCTAATAATTTAATATATTTATTTATTTAAAATAATTCACCTATATGACCATAATTATGGGACATGACAGTCCACCCTTCCTCAAATTGCTTGTCCTCAAGCAATGACCGTTTACATTAAACCTTTCTTGTGAAGTCAATATACAAGTTATACACTAGGATGAAAGAATACATAAGGTATGCATGTAGTTAATGTCGTAACGCATGAAGTAAATATATGAGTACTTGCAGACATGAAGCATACACAAAGAAGACACATTAATGCATGAAGACACGAAGCATACATGATGAAGACACACAATACACATGTTATGCAATTCCTTGGTTGTGAACCTGCAGCCACAAAGTCATTAACACACATTCATATACCTGTACCAAGGAATACAAGTTAGTACACATGAATATACTTTCAAAAGAAGCTAATAGTTTTAATTAGGAAAAATAGCTCCACTATAATATTCCTACTTGTAAGGGCTTATAATATTGTCCTATTTTTCCAAAGATTCAATTATTGCATTATTTAATTAAAATAATTCTTCATATATGTCTATATTCATATCCTATCGATTACATTATATGTATAGAATAGGTCACCCAAGGATTGGATAAGGAAATCACATTAAAGGCTTGACAAGACCTTGGTCCTCGCCTTTCAAATGGATACCTTCCATCTCTCACCATGCTTAGATGCTATACCATACCACAGTCCTCGAAACATCGTGTTGGGGTCCCATAGCTCGATAAACCTAAACCCAAGGGTTGGTATATAACCCTCTTTCCTTAGGACTCAACCCTACCCTCTTACCCACCTAGTTTCTTACTGATTAACATAATCTTGGGATCATTTTAGAATCATTACTTCTTAATGATTGCCTTACTAGAGTACTCAAGTATTGTAGTGGGGTCCCATAGCTTGATAAGCCTAAACCCAAGAGTGGAATACATCCTTGTCTTGCCTTAGGGATCAGCCCTACCCTCTTACCTACCTAATCCTTTCCTAATTAACATGCATTTCCAATTTATCTTGAATTATTTTGTTTTGATCTTTAATCATTAAAGAAATAATATTCTTTTATTATATTACTACTTCTTATCATTACGAAATACATTTAATAGTCTAGAATTCATTTAAATAACATATTCATGATAATAAATAAACAAATAGTACTTACCTGAGTATTACCTCAACTTGTCATTGCTACATTTTATTATCCTTTATGTAATCTTTCATGGTGGGTCCACTTTAGCACGTGGCCACAAACCAGCTGTGGGGGAGCCCTCATGGAAATTACAACTTCATTCCACATGTATGCTTGTGGAGGTGTTAGATAGGGAAGAATCCATGTTTTAAATTGTTTGCTTTATTAATGACACCCATGATTTTATTCCATTATAATAGGTATTCATGTGGCCTTTCCAATAAACTGACTTCTATCTTTTCGCATAGGATCATATACATGAACTGTATAATATTGTAAAACTTTATATCACCACGAGATATTTTTCATCAACTTATAATTCATTTCTTTCCCCTTATCTCTCTTATGAAGAATACCTATTATGTTCCTCATATATCTCGGATATCCCACATTATCACTTCTTATTTCTTTATTTTTTAATGTGCTTCTAATTTCCAACTTGAAATTTAGAATATACTTATTATTTCTCTTAACAATCCTCTAATAATTTATGTGATTCCCCCTCAATATCTTTCTTCCTTACACATCTTTATCTTTATTTAATCTTAGATAATCATTAAATTCCAAATTCCAATCGAAATCCATGTACATCCTAGTTTTATAAAGCCGTTCTTTAGGTTGCCTTATGAATATTCCCCTTCTTTGTTATCTTTTTTTTATATTCATCTAGTCTAACTGATGTCCAGGCTCTTTTACATACGGTCATGTATTATGCTATTGTAAGATGGTAATGGCCTTCTTACATTTTATCTTATGCATTTTCTGCTTCTTTAATTAAGAATCATTTTATTTGTCCTCTCTGTCTTGTGGACAATACACCCAATAGAGAGTACGTTTGTACCAAGCCTGTGTACGCTTCTAGCATATGGACGAACTTATTAAGATAATATCTTATACTTTCTATAATAGTCAACTACTTGTCTGTAGTCCGTCTTTCAGTCTAGATAGGAATGTTTCCTATCCCGTCTCTTTTTTCTTCAGTCCAGATAGGAATGTTTCCTATCCTGTCTCTAGTTTTGTTTCTAATTCCGTCTTTAGTCTACGTTGTTTCTTTTATAAACAACGTCCTTGTAATTCTTTATAAGGAACACATTTGTTCCTCTGTTAATCAATGAATCATCTGGAAATCCGTTAATCTGCCAACTCTTCTTGAATTTTGTAACATGGTATCAGAGCTAGTACATTATTTCGAAAACTTATAATTTCTTTTGAAATTATCAGTGCATAATTTTTCGAAATTTTTTTGGTGCTCGTTCTTAGAAATCCGCCTAGGGTTTTCGGTCTATAGGAAAAATCTCGAATTCAGGTTTGTTTGCAAATCCCAAATTTGGGTTTGTCTACAAATCATCTCTCAAAATCACGTCCATTTTTAGTCCCATCTTAGTCTGTCATCGTGCTCTGGGAAGCAGATTCGACCATTTTTTATCAAAAAATCTGAAGTTTTTTCAAGCTTTTTTCAGCTAGGGCCGTTTTTTTTCGAAACCCTAATTTTTGGGGTCGAAAAAATATTTTGTTTGCAAATTCTTGGTGGGTTTTTTGAGAACTCAACTGGGTTGTCATCCGTTTTTTCTGGGTGCTTCGATTTTTGTGCCTCAATTTTCGAGCCAGTGGACCCAGAAAACGACAGCAGATTCCTTCTGGGTTTTTTGAGCTCTCTTCTAGGTCATTCTCTAATTCTTCTGGGTCTTTCGTATTTTTGCCTCGAAGAACGTGCCTTCACAGATTTTCACAGTTTTTCATTGGAAAACGTGCCATGGCATCTCTGACAAATATTCTGCTCGAACATAATTCCAAATTCAATGGTCGCAATTATGGAACCTGGAAGCAGCGCATCATCGCAATCTTCAAATATCGCAACACCGCTCAACTTGTTCTGGGTGTTACGCAGCGTCCGACTTCTCTGGGTCCTGATCAAGGCGAAGCTGCATTTTTTGCCTTCTGAATTTGTTTCTGTTTTTCATGGGTTTGTTGATTTTCTCCTCAAAAATCATTTCAAGTTGTCTGTAATACGCAAGGTTGCGTGAGATTCTGGGTTTGTTGATTTTCTCCTCAAAAATCATTTCAAGTTGTCTGTAATACGCAAGGTTGTGTGAGATTCTGGGTTTGTTGATTTTCTCCTCAAAAATCATTTCAAGTTGTCTGTAATACACAAGGTTGCGTGAGATTCTGGGTTTGTTGATTTTCTCCTCAAAAATCATTTCAAGTTGTCTGTAATACGCAAGGTTGCGTGAGATTCTGGGTTTGTTGATTTTCTCCTCAAAAATCATTTCAAGTCGTCTGTAATACGCAAGGTTGCGTGAGATTCTGGGTTTGTTGATTTTCTCCTCAAAAATCATTTCAAGTTGTCTGTAATACGCAAGGTTGCGTGAGATTCTGGGTTTGTTGATTTTCTTCTCAAAAATCATTTCAAGTTGTCTGTAATACGCAAGGTTGCGTGAGATTCTGGGTTTGTTGATTTTCTCCTCAAAAATCATTTCAAGTTGTCTGTAATACGCAAGGTTGCGTGAGATTATGGGTTTGTTGATTTGCTCCTCAAAAATCATTTCAAGTTGTCTGTAATACGCAAGGTTGCATGAGATTCTGGGTTTGTTGATTTTCTCCTCAAAAATCATTTCAAGTTGTCTGTAATATGCAAGGTTGCGTGAGATTCTGGATTTTACCGTTTTTCTCACAAAAACGAAGCTTTGTAATCTATTTTGAGTCATAGCACTCTTCTGGCAAAGCTTCTTGGTTTCAACATCCTGTAGATCCAAGGAGGGTCTCAGTTATCCCAAAATGTTCCAACATCCGTACGTTGACCATTGAGGGAGGGTATTAAGATAATATCTTATACTTTCTATAATAGTCAACTACTTGTCTGTAGTCCGTCTTTCAGTCTAGATAGGAATATTTCCTATCCCGTCTCTTTTTTCTTCAGTCCAGATAGGAATGTTTCCTATCCTGTCTCTAGTTTTGTTTCTAATTCCGTCTTCAGTCTACGTTGTTTCTTTTATAAACAACGTCCTTGTAATTCTTTATAAGGAACACATTTGTTCCTCTGTTAATCAATGAATCATCCGGAAATCCGTTAATCTGCCAACTCTTCTTGAATCTTGTAACAGAACTATCATTATTCCTTCCAGTCAACTTTGATGGTTCAAAGATCATACATAATGGTTTGGATTTAACATCTTCTCGTGATTATCTATTCTAATATTCCATCTACTCACATTTTCTCACTACTAAACTTTATGACCGATAATGTTATATATGACCATTCTATCATAGATTTGTTGTCTTTGATTAATGTATCAATCAATTTTTCGTAATTATCAGGATGTTGCATGTAATAATTTATATTGCCATATGAATCTGCAAGGAGTGATCACTTTGACCGAAGCTTTCTAGTTTCAATATAGTATTCTCCTTATGTTCCATCCATGTTTCATCTTTCTCTTCCAAAACCTTAATCAAAATGTTTCATGTGTCACTCTTTTTTTGGGGTGTTTGAATTTTCCTTCTCGTCCATTATCTCGGTTTGTTTGTTTTTCCTTAGTCTCATTATGGGCCGCTAGTGAATATGTAATGTCATGCTTTGGATGATCTGCAACACTTTCATCATGGTTTCCTTAATGTTCCAACTATTAACTACTATGTTATTTTGTTGCTGAAAGTCATTAGTTATGCTGTTTGTCATTAGCATTAGTTATCGATAGTTATGGTTGAAATGGGTACCATTAGGTTGTAAGGTGCATCAATTGATTAATACCTTATTTGTAATAAAATGATTGATAATTCATAATCTACTGGTTTATTCATAAGGCTTATGCAATGAGATTCCCATGAATGAGTAAAGGTTCATTGTTTTATGAGTTCTTCAACAGTCCAGAGCCAAATATGAAGTGAAAATCCAAAATTATTCCTTGGTGATTCAACATTCTAAATCCCTATTTATTGTTCATTAATATATGTTTTTCTTATCATTTATCTATATTCCTTGTTTGATGTCCACGGTGAAGAGCCGAAACCTGTGATCAGATGTCCATCTTCCAAGCTTTGAACACTATTTCTGAATATTAAATGTCTGTATTCAGCAATCGCATACGAAGAATTTGACTTATATATACATTGAAATGTCCGAGTTACGATATTGAGATAGGCTCAACGACCATGGATGAAAACAATCGTGATGCTTCCATGTTTTAAAGGCTCCAAACTTAAATGTTGCATTGATTCAAACATTCCAATGCTTCTCTTCCACTCTCAACCACTTAGGAATTCCCAACTTTTCGATTAAATTCAGTCTTCCACACCTTTGTTTCTGTAATTTTTTTTTGAAGATCCTTTTGGTAATGGATCTCTATCCAGGAGTAGTACCGCTTAAGGATTGGTTCACATTTTCTTATTTTGGTAAATTTATTTCTGATAAAGCTTCGGAAGACTTGCTTTGATACCACTGTAATGTCCCCTGTTGGAACATTTGTTCAATATCTCTCTTTTAAGTTGCTTACAAACCTAATTCTTATCTTCTTCCTTACCCCATTTCCCATATTTTCCGTATATCCCAATCTCTGAATATATTCCACTTTATTTTCTAAACAATTGATGATTTTCTCCTTTGTATTTGTAGTCATTTATATATTTCATTGTGAGAAGGGATGTGTCTATTCAAATTAGTTTTATTATATATTAATACTTTAATATTAAAATATTGTTATATATGTGAATCATATATACAATTTATTTCTCTATTAAATATTACAATTATAATGTAATATCATATTATATGATAATGATTTTACTATAACTTTATTGATATTATATTATTATTACTATTTCATTTATTCATAATAATTTGACCTTATCATTTTATTAGTATTACATTATTAATATATTATTTTATTCTTTAATAATATATTATATTATTAAATATATATTTTTATAATTATATTTATTCATCATAAATTTATAATATTTTTATATATTGTCATTCACTCTAATAATTTAATATATTTATTTATTTAAAATAATTCACCTATATTACCATAATTAGGGGACATGACAAAGGCTCTCGTGCTATTCAGAGGTTGCTAGAAAAGATTGTAGAGACTTTGTCTACGATGCTTTCCCATAGGGTTCTTTTGGTCGTGTTTGCTGAGACAGTTGCCTAGTATCCTGCTCGCCCAGCAGTTTGGAGTCAAAGATTAGAGTTGTCTCTTGATTCCCAATTTGATATTGATGAACTCTTGAAAAAGATTAGAGTTTTTAGCGGCATTACACTGTGAGGAGTGCTCATCATTTTTCTTTTGACCCACAGATAGAGGATTTAATTTCACGTTGGTGTGGGTTGGCTCCAATATCATTCCATCCATTGTGGGATGGGTTAGCACCATCTTTTGCAGATGGGATTGGTAGCTGCAATTTAGACCACTTGTAGTATCCACATGCCCAAGACAATTTATACGACGTTGGAGTTGGTGATAGTGATTTAGATATTTATGGTTGTTATCATCTCCACAGTGCAAATGGGTGTGAGTGTCAGTTTGATAGGGACTCAGTTGTGGACAGAGTTGGTATTTTAGTTGGATTGAGTTCCAATGGGTTGTTATCACCATCAACACCTACAATCAATTTCCAAATGATTATGTTATTGATATCAGTTATTTGGGTGTTGATGCTACAAGAGTTGCTTGTACACTTCAGGGATAGTACACTGTTCTACCCTTGGGATCCGAGTAGACTATGATGTTCATTTCATTCTGAGATTGCTTGGGGACAAGCAATCTTAGGGAGGGAGGACTGTAATGTCTCCAAATTTTCCAGCATCAGAGTTTGAGAGATTAGCCTATTATTGTGATCCTCGTAGGTTGATTATTGTGGATAGAGGGTCTTTTGAGGTAGTGGGTTGGCTTGGGAGGGTCTTGTCTTCTCCACAATTCAGTAAGCTATAGGTTGGTCTTCGTTTGGCTTGGATTGGACTTCATTTGGGCTTAGTTATGTGTACTTACTATTTGTGGTAAGTCAGGTTTTGATTGAAATGAACCCTTTCTATTTTTGGAAAGTGCATTTGGTCACATGGAGAAATAATAGGTGTGACCCCTATTTTGGATGACATATTTAAATGATGAGTATTTTGGGAGTCATTATTTTTTTATTCGTCAAATTATTATTAAATCATTAAATGGCTTATTATAAAGTTATAATTTAACTTTATAATTTCACTTAAGTTGAGGGCTGAGTCATCATTGGAAGGGGCCATTTATTTTATTAATTATATGCCTAAGCCAAGTATTAAATGTTACTAAAAGAGTTGCATTGGAAAGTTTCAAGAGCCGAGTTTTATTGGGAAACTTTCACAATTTATGAAGTTGAGTTCTTTTGGGAAACTTTTGTGAACAAGGAATTATAAATATGAGCTCATTGTGAAGGAAAAAATATCCGATTATTTGATTATCTTATTTGCTTGTCTTTGTGACATTCCTGAAGGTCTGATTTTTCATGCCCTTGCTGGGGTATAAGGGTCTGATTTCTAAGTGGTGTCTTTGCAAGTTTGCTGCTGAAGTATATAAAAATTGCCATTACTTGTTTACTGTATCTATTGTGGCTGAGAAGAGAATTTATTTGCATGTTCCATTACTGTTCAACTGTGGTTGGGAAGATATTGCGGTGCTCAAGAAATTAAGTGATTTGGGTTATTGGTTTGAATGCCCTTTATATTTGCTGCTGCTAGGTGTTCTTATTTTCTGCAATTTGGCGGACGATATTATTAATTCAAGGCATGGTTCAGTCTTCAAATCTGGGCACACATCTGCTGCTATTCTAGACTCTTTTCCTAGGCAACAGCTTCTAGTATATCAGTCTGACTGAGAGTGAGAATAATGTGCTAGCAGTGTTGGGTATTCTGCAAGGGTTTTTAATTTAAAATTTGAAAGTTACTAATCAGTCCAGCCACATGTATGTCTCTGCTGCAAGTCGGCTATTTGGACTGAGATTAACAAGTTCCTTTCATTTTGGGAATTCATGTGTATCAGTTTTATAATTGGTCATTAATAAGTTGTGATGAAATTGCATGTCAAGTGTTTGATGAATTTCTTGTATCCATGTTGCATGCCAAATGTTTGCATTAATGTCTACGAGTTGTAGGTATCCATTTCTCATGTGTTGGTCTTATGTTTGCATTTGAAACACAAAATAAATTGAAACTGCATTATAAATATTTGAGTTGACATTCTTGCAATCATTTCAAAGATTATTTGCTATGATTTCAAGCTAGAACAATCAGATTGAAATCTGGAGCAGCAACCACAAACATATAATGCAAATTGTTTGACAATATTCCTTGAGATTCAGTTCTGCAAAGTACAACAAGTTTTGGCAATGGATATTATATAGTTGAGTTAGAACCTAATCAGGGTCATTATAACACAAAAGGACAAAGCCATTAAACAAGAGCGCCCATAAATACGTAGACCAAGGGTGTTGAAATGCACCCATAACCTGAATCATGGGTTTTTACGAGGCTCCCATAACCTTAAGTCCCATTAAATTAGAATCATGACATAACCTTTGGGTCATTGTGTTTCAAGAAGGTTCAAACAACCTTTAGAGTACGATGAATGACCTCCTCCCAAGCAACTAGGACCAAGAGGAGGAGCAACATCAGAGGGCTTTGATAGGTTTCCCCAATCACTCTCATGGTTTTTAGAATGGCTCCATAACCAAAAAGGAAAATATTGCAATATCCTCCTCACCACAAGTACCCACCTTACTAGTATTGCCCATTTCCACCTCTATAGAAGATGTCTCCACCTAAATAGAAGAAGCCCCCACCTTAATAGGGTCATCGAAGGAAGAAACGAGTAGTAAGAAGGGCAAAAATCGAGCCTCTTCACAGGACACATCTTAACCACAATAAACTCCAGCTCAATAGGAGTGTCTTGCAGGAAAACCAAGGAAGTAACGATACCATCCCATTTCTGAAATCTGAGAAACATTCAAAACAGGTTACGAACACCAATCACAGAAAAGAAGACCCTCAACAAGAACAACAACTGCCGAAAGAGGCAGGTCCAAACAAGATAAAAGTCCCATGAAATGCCTCAAACAAAATCAAATAGGATGGGCCAGCAAAAGCAGTACCACAACCTTGTAACCTGGATCAACAAAGCCTTGGATATGCAGAAAACCTCCTCCAGAAAGAAAACCAAAACCAATCACTGAACATGGACCACAGCTCTAAACTAGAACACTCCTCTTAGACTAGAACACATCCTCCATAGGCCGAATAACCACAGTCACTTGGAGTTGAGAGAAAAACAAAGAAAACACTCCTTTGCAAGCCAAGAAAGGCCACATGAAAGATAGCACCTAAAGCCAAGGGCCAATCACTCATCATGAAAGACCACACACTAGGGGTAAAGAAGAGAAGAACCACAACAATAATGGCTTCAATCTCTTCCACCCTGCCACAAAACTCAGAATCAAAAGCAATGCCCTTCCCCATACCAATAGCGAAATCCCAACTCCCGCTCCATCCATCAAAGGAAAAAGTAGCAGAGCACCAAAAATGGGCTGGCATAAAAGGCACTCAACATCACATGAGAAAAGAAAGGCATAGAGGAAGTGTCAACACCCACAAAAGGGGTTCCAAAAAACCCAAATAGCACCACAAACTTCTTACTACAAGGATCCAGAAAAGGGAAACCTGGAATGGGCAAAGAAACCCCCATCAATAGCGAGACCATCCGCCTTAGAATAAACACCATAAGTGGCTTTGTCACCTCCCTGAGAAACACTATACTTGTTTCCACTCAACACAACAACAAGAGTGTACGAGCAAGCTTTAGGAAACCCAATAAAAATCCATGGGCAAGAACGGAAAAACAACCCCAACAGTGATAGAAGGCCAATCACAAGGAACAAAAATGGCCAGTAAGACACCAACTTGCACAAAAGGAACCAATAAAAAGCCTTGCACAGACAACAACGCTGGCTAAACAAGAAGGCATGAAAAAGCTAGGAACCAAAGGCACCATCCAAAAAGGGAAAGACAAACCAAACAGAACACCATCGCAGTCTTCATCGGATTCGGATTCGCCATTGCTAGGGGAAACCCTAGTGCCAACATTCCTGCCTCTTTGCTCCATTTTATAAAATACAACAGTTATATAAAATGATTGATGGTAATAGTTAGTTAATTAAATACCAGTCCATTTTATTTGCTATCCATGTCACAAAGTTTGTTGGATTTTATTTAGAAATTTCGAAATTTGGCAAACTTAAAAAAGGAAACTTTAATTTCATCTCTATTCTTTGATAAATTTGTACAAACAAGGGCTTACAATTTGTTTTGAACTTTTTATATAAAAATATCTTTATAATGTGTTTTTAATTCAGGTGTTTAACTTTTTTCCAGCAAAATGCACCCTAGTAATGGGCAAAAATATATTTCAGGCTTAGTGATCTTCATCAATATATTCTAGTTCTCCAGAAATGTTGAATCATATTGGACTGTCATGGTCATCAGGCATTCCACTTGTGTAATTATTTTAAGGAAAATCCTTTAGTGGACATGCAAAACTCATGGATTTGCCTAGTTCGAGAATTCTTGATCAGGTTGCACAACTTAATGTCTGGAGATTCTTCACCTTGGTTGGGTGCAAACTATAAACCATAAAAGTTCTTTAGCATTTTCTTTGTTGAGGATCTAATGTTTTGGTGGGTTGAGAATACACAATTAGATAAAGATAAAGATAAAAATTAATAATGTCCAATGGGTGGCCAAAAATGGGTGAAAGGGACTGGGGGAACAACCAAAGAAGAGCCAATAGTAGGACCATCAAATGGTGACCAAAACTTAACAAGAAGAGAGAAAGGGGAGGAACAAGGAGAAACCCTTACAACTAGGGGGTGGTGAGGGGTGGTGTGCAAAGGGCAAGACGATATTCCTACCATGCCAAACACAACTAAGATGTTGCTAAGACCAAGAAAAACCTCCAAAGAGGGGGGTACTCTATAGATGTGGTAGTGGTAGTGGGCGATGTCAATTGTCTTGCTGCCTCTGGAGGTGTCTCAAATTAGAAGAGGGAGACAATATTCTCACCGTGCCAAATACAGCTAAGATGTTGATGAGATCAAGAAAAACCTCAAAACAAGTACTCTGTAGATGTGGTAGTGGTAGTGGGGCAATGCCGACTGTGTTCCTACCTCTAGAGGTGTCTCAAATTGGAAGAGGGAGTGGATCTGAATCTTTGTCTTTGTAAATAGGATCTCCATGGTCTCACAAATCTAGGCTGAAAAGGCGAGTCCAAGTGCCCTTTGGTGCCGCGAACCATCTCCGAGAAGAAAGAGGTAATGAGCTGATCTCAATAAAGGGCGCATGGGGCGTTGGAAAGAGTGATCCCACAAGCACACAGCCTCCTGAAGGTAAAGAGCCACACATTGCTGATCCATTTGCTTGAAGAAGGACAAAATTAAGTGAGACTCTTTGAAGAGACAATAGAACCTGCTTCTGATCTTGTAATAGATAGGACAATGGAAGATAAAGTGCTCCGCCGACTCCACATACTCCACCTCGCTAAGAGTACAAAGTTGGCCAATCCTATCACCTCTCTCCAATAAATGATTAGTCTTGACACAAAGATACTAGGAACCAGCTCTAAAAGACCCTAGAGGAATCTCGGGGAGTGTTGCTAGTGTTGAGAAGCGTACGAAGGGCAGACAATGATACCATCTTAAATCTCAAGGAAGTGCTTATCATAAAAAGCCATATTTAGTTGAAGTCCCCCATGAAAAACACACAAATGAGAGGAGAGATCTCAAATGTTGAAAGGAGTTTTTGTTTTATTTTTATTTTTAGGTTTTGTTTTCATTTATTTAATGAATTTTTTTAATAATATTGAATTTTAATAACAGTTAAATTTTAATATTATTTGTATATCTGTCTATGTTAAGAAAAAATTGATATTTAATATCATTTACTAAATATATTTTATATTTCAAAATTAATATAATTAAATTATATTTAAATTTTTTAAATCTATTTAAATATTAATGTGAAAGAAGCTAGACTTTCCTTAAAGTGTGATCTAGGTTAATATAATGAATCACCTACACAAGCATAGTTAAGCTAGAGTATATAACTTGTAAATCAGTGAGTCTATTCTAAACTACTAAATGCCAAGGTACAGAAAATAAGAAAATAAATGGTACATACTACACAACTCACTGACTGAAGAATGATTGTTTAATGAAAATTTTGAACTTTTACTATTTTTGGCCTTAAATTGTGGTCTCTTTGTCAATGAACTGCCTTGGATCTTGTGCTGAATCTTTGCCCCACCAAGGATCAAGTATGCAGGTTGGTTCTTGTCCACAATCTTGGATTCATCCCCTGTCCAAATCTGACCATTTGAAATGCACCTCTTTTTTGTGTTTGACAAAAAAACATCTTTGCAATTGTGATTCCACATGCTTGGGATAGTTTATATCTAATAAATGTGTCATCTTTTATAATGATTTCAAATCCATTTTGCAATGTAAAACTATATAATCTACTGGACATATTCATTATATTTAAATTTTTTTAATATAAGGTGAATTTTTGTCAATTTATTTTCCAAATTCTTTGTGCTTTATGAACTTCATCAAATTTTTTAGTTATGGAACTTGAAATTGAGTTCAAACCTTATGACTTGGTTACAATGTTTTAAATTTTAATATTTATTCACTTGTTAGTGCTGAGAATGTTTATCGTATAGGGTAAAAGGATACTTATCGCATATAGTATAGTAAGATATAACACATAACGGATACTTTATTCATATACGTAATATGCACTCCAATGCGTACAATATGATTATGATGATGTCCTAAAGTCCCTTTCGGACGGTATACATATACTTTCCTGAAGGGGTGACTCAACCATCACGCGCCCTTTCAGATACAATTCTAACCGTTGGCTACAATATATAATTTACCAACAACATCATCCCCCCCAAAAAGTAAAGTCGTCTTCGGACAACAAAATAGAAACAACCTTTACAACAAAACTCAAATTACAACCAAAACAATTAATTACATCAATATTTAAACACTAAGAAGAGGGATGTGTCCTTGGTGTAGTAGCCGTTTGTGCCCTAAGTTCGTTCAGCTCTACTCGTAGCTTATCCAATTGTTCCTTCCGTACTTTCAATTCTGCTTCAGCCTCCATCTAAAGCTCCAAAGCTAACTGCATCATCCCAATAGTCTATCCCAACTCTCTCTCTCTCATCTGCCACCCGCTCCATCTTTGCTGCTAATTGTTCCTTCTCTACTACCACATTTTGTAGCTGACTCTGTCGGGCTAACAATGCTGCCCTCTCGGATTCCTAGGTTGCCCTCTCCGTGGCTAGCCTGGTAGCTGACTCCTTTTGAGTCCTCTCCACTGCTACCTGGTTTGCTTGGCTCCTCCGAAGGGTGTAATATGCATCCCTATGTATCTTGACTATCTTGTGAGTCAAAACCTCTACTCGGCTCTCCATACTTGGATCTCTCATAGTGGCCCAATCCTGGCGCATCTTTGTACTCCATAAATATTTTAAACGCTGCTGCCTTCAGTACTGGATTCCATTCATCTCCCACAAAGATATTTTTCGGATTGGGCTTCATCTTCTAAGTTCATTGTTTTTATAGGAGGCTCTTCATACTTTATAGGTTTGTCATCACTAAATGTATGCGTTGACATATCATCTACATGTGCTTCTCCCTCCACTTTGCTATACTCCTTTGGAAACTCATTCCCTTCTTTTCCCTCTTCCACTCCCAACATGTTATAGCTCGAAAAGAGCTCGTAATCCTCCATCTGCCAATGGAGTAAGTCGTTCACCAAGTCTAGGTTGTCATCATTTGAGCCTCCTTCTAATCTCAATACTCCTTTGTCAGGTTCCATTCTCTTCCTTCCCTTGTCGTCACCTTCGCTTTCACCTTCGGAAACTAACGATGTTGCCTCCTCACCTACCATTTGTGTGTCCAGTTCGATTATAAATCTCCGACCTCCGCCTTCCATGGACAGGGTATTCTGCTTCCAATCATGTTTCACCTTTGCTTGCACCAGCCAGCCTCGTCCGAGGATGGCGTCATACCCTTTTCTTTTTAATGGAATAACGACGAAATCTAATAAGAATGGTTACATTCCGATGGTTACAGATTGTGCCATCAGGGTTCCTATAGGCTTAATCCTGTCCTGATCTGCAGTGAGTAATTGAAATATAGGTGGCCACAACGTAGGTTGTCCCAACTTTCTCCATATATCCTCCGGTAGTACATTTACTCCTGACCCTCCGTCGACGATTGTGTCCATGAGTACTGTTCCCAAGATACCCATCTCTACTACTGCCGGATGTCTCCCCGTAGTGAGTGCCAGTAGCATTGGATTTGTTGCAGTTGCTTCGCTGCCATCCTTTCTTGTCTCTTCTATTGCTTTCGGGAGTGGTGTTATGTTCAGTATCACCGTCCGCAACTAAGGCATTGTAAGAAGGTCATTTAATTTTATAGGAACTTCTATTTGCATTACCTGCCTTATCATGTTTTGTTTTGTCACATTCCTCTTCGAGATGTTGGCAGTGTCTTTTGTTTGTAGCTTTTCCGTTTCCATTTGTTTTTCCAACTCTGTTCGTGCTTGCTGCAACCTCTTCTTTTCTTCCTCTGTATTTGGGTATACTACCTTCTTTGCTTGTTCACAAGTGATGGCCAGTATCTCCTCATCACATGTTTCGATTCTTAATAGGTTCACCCCTTGCTTTGGGCATTTCGAATCCTCGTGGTCTCCCGGACTACACCATCTACATAACAGCTATGACATTTCCTTCGTGGTACAGTCTCTGGCAAAGTGCGCCCAGAGGTTGCACGCACGACACTATATCATCGGCCATCCACTTGAGTTGTACTGTATCCGACTTCAACCTCCATTGTTATTATTATTACCACCTCGTCTACGTCAGTTATTGTTCTAGTAACCTCCTGAGGTTGCGTTATTGGTTGTGTTTGTTCCTGCTCCTGTAGTGGACACTTTCTGCATCAGTAATACTTGCTGATGTCCCGTCATCTTCATATTGAAAGGGCATTCCTTTGTGGAATGTCCCACAATCTGGCAGATATCGCAAAATTGGTTTTTTGGGCAGGAGCCCTTTGTGTGGCCCTCCTTACAGTCCATACACCACAATTTCCCTTTCACCGAGTCAAGATTCTTTTTGAGATTTTTAAATTCCTTCATCATCCGTAACCTATCTTTCTACAATGCTCGAACTTTCTTACTTGATTCTTTGTCATTGTTGCTACTTTTGGAAGATGAATCGTCTGAGTCCGACGATTTGTGCTTCTTCTTTTTGCTCGTTTTCTGTTCACTCTCTAGATCCATCGCCTCTGTGTACGATGCTGGAGGTACAATCTTCATTTTCTTTTTTAGTGTCGGTTGTAACCCTTCAACAAACCATCGTTTCTTTAATCCGTCAGCCGGTGGGCTCTACATCTTCCTCACCAATTCTTTCAGCCTTCTTGCATATTGCTTCATTCTTTCCCTACTTCGTACTTGTATATTTCTGCTACAATTTCATTATCATCCCTTAGTAATCAGAACTTTGCTATGAATTCTTTCTTAACATTCGACCATGTGGTTAATTTCTGAGGATCAACATCCACAAACCAATCAATCACTACACCTCGTAGGGTTGTCGAAAACTGTCAGGCCCAGTCATCTTGGTTGTCACACCATTCGTCATTCATATTATTTCGCATGTCTTGTAGTGTCTGATCGGATCTGCCGTCCCATTACCATTGAACTTCGACAATTTTTCCTTTGGTCCTGGCATTGCTACTTTCTTCTGATTCTGTGGTACTTGTTGTGTACTTACACTGTTCTTAGTACCCGCGTTGTTCTGAGCACCCGTGTTGTTTTGCATAATCACGTTGCTTTGGACAACTGTGTTACCCGATGAGAAAAGATCTTCCTTAAGAGAAGTTGTTCATTTCTCTACTGTATCCGTTTGTCGGGTGTATCAGGTACGAAGAGTTCACTCCACACTCGTGCTCCTTCGGCACTTCAAGTCGTGCGAGTTACTTCCCTTCCATTTGGATTCTCTACCCTCAGCATATACAGGTTAAGGAACTCCTCTCTTGTCTCTTCCACCAAATTCAATCGTTGTCAAGTCTTTTCTAGCAATTCCTCGGCACTCCTCGATTTGTTGGGTGAATGCACTCCCTCTGTTTGTGCTTCTTCACTCCCTTGGTGCCCGTTGGTAAGCTGCTGAAGCTTCTATCTATGCTTCGTTGTTGTGCTAAAAGTAAAACTTCCTGTGCTATGCGTATTTCATCCTTATCTTTTATCTTATTCCTATCCTTGTTAAGCAGATTCGGCATTAATCTTCATAGCACTTCCTTCGTTCCAGGTTTGACTGGCAATGGCGCCAAATGTTTACTGTACAGGGTAAAATGATACTTATCACATATACTATAGTAAGATATAACATAGAACATATACTTTATTCATATATGCAATATGCACTCCAATGCTTACAATATGATTATGATGATGTCCCAAAGTCCTTTCCGGACAGTGTACATATACTTTCCCAAAGGGGTGACTCAACCGTCACGTGCCCTTTGGGATACAATTCTACCCGTTGGCCACAAAATAGAATTTATAGACAACAGAGAGTTCTTATGCTACAATAGTTTGCTTGTGTACCTGGATCAATTCTTGAGTCCTCATTGACTCATTTTGGTAAGGAGTGAATATGAATCATGATATATATTTTTTCTTACCATCAGCTTGAGGTTATTTGTAGTTCTACTTTTTTGTGATTTTGGATGAAGCCACTCTAAACTATATTAACCTGCTTATTTTATAGTGCATAGTATCCAAAAGACAGAAATCAAATGCTCAAAAGATTATTATAGTAAGTAGCTATATAAATAAAGAATCGAATAATCTATGCAACATAAGAATACATAAATCATTCACAACCCTCACAACACAAAGATTGGGAAAACTTGTTCTTTAGTATTCTCCTTGAAATTTTGTACAATAAAACTTAGTCTTTACTCCACAAGAAATTTCAGCATAGTCTTCTTGCATAAACAAAATATGCATTTTTACAATGAAGCTCAGTCCTTTATATAGGTGAAGAGTTGGGAGAAAAAGGTGGGGAAACTCCTAACAACTTTGACTATTTCTCTAACTAACTTTGACTTATTCAAAATTACAAGTCCTAATGTACTTGATCTGTGATTTGATTATATGCAATGACTTTACATGTGAAACTACTTCATCTACAATTACAACTTGCTTTTTGATTCCATGTAATCTGTCAACAGAATAACGACTACCTAGAAAGCATGAAAAAAAGGGTGTGTCTATGACACAAGGATCTTCTTTAGAGACCATAAATGAAAACCTTGAACTATGAATAGACTCCTTCCCAACTCCAGGGTTTGGTGCACTTTGTGCAATGCTATGATAGTCATTTTGAGGATTGTACTTGCACAACTAGAAATGGCTTTGCCATGCTCTTCAAGTCTAGCCTGAAGTTGATCCAATGAAATCTTGAAGCTTGTAAATTTGTATATGGAATCGAGATTGAAGTCATCTGCCTCAAGCTTTAGGTGGATTACTTTTATGAGCTCTGTTATTATATCATCTTCTGGAATCAGCTCATTACTCATAGTTACTATCTTGCATGTTAGCTCTTCAAACCCTTCGTTTATCACATGCTCCTCCTCTTTACAGGTTCCAATGGTTGTCTGCACATCTATAACCAGCCCTTTGATTAATAAACCCTTGTTGGTCATCAACTCCTAATACTCATGAAACATTTACCAGGAGTGAATGACCCTATATGTACACAACGTGCCCAAATCAGTATTTGACATATTGTTCTAGACACTCAAATCCTCATCTAAGACTTTTAGGTCTTGATTGAATGATGTGATAACTTCATCCAAATTGGCCACAATATCTCTAGCATGTTTGAACACCCAGAAAGCATCTCTGATTACCTGTGTCCCTTGACTCCATCTGATTGGCCCAATCATCCACAACCTTGGCCTTTTTCCCAATCCTTTCAGCATGCTGATTGATTCTTTTGGAAGAGAAGAAATGGCGGTATTCATTTGTTGCGGAGAATTGGTCATCTTTTGGATAACCTCAAGCAAGCAGGCATTCTCCTCCTTCAGCTGATTTTTCTTAGCCCACAATTGATCATTACTCTGAGTAATTCCACCACATCTTGTGCATCCTTCTAATATCCAACCCTCATATGTTTACCAGTTCTACTCTTGTGAACATGTAGTCAGAAGTTTTTAGTTCATCCCGCAGTTTGTTTACCAGAGGCTCTGCAAACTCAACATATTTTATTTTGTTTTGATCAACCATATTTTAGAAACTATCTTTGCTCTTTTGCCAATTAGAGGTTTTGTCTTCTTGAGCTACTTGAAGTCAAAGCCCTCTGGAAGAGCTTCTTACTTCTTCCTCTTTTGGGTGATTAAATTGAGCCAAGGAGGTGGGCTGAAGGAATCATTTTGAATGGAAGTGGAGGTGGTAGCCATGACAAACGCTGATCCTGATTGCATAACAGTTGTCACAATGGTTCCTTAGTTTGAGGGGCTACCTGCACCTGATTGCTTTGAGTAGCTTCATCCATGAACTGATCAAAATGTGCAAATGAAGTATCAAGAGGAGTCATGGGGACAGTTGATAAATTTAGGAATGTAGAATATGTTTCGAAGATGTTCTCCAAATTATCACTCTGCTCCTGAGGGATGGTTGTAGGAACAACTGAGGAAATAGGCATGATGGATGTATTCACTTGAGGAATACAGACTGTAGAGACTGAAATCTATATCAATGTTAAAAGGAGACATAGGAGCCTCATCATGTGTTGGCATTGATTCAGGAATCACCTCTGTATCTTTATCATAAGATACCTTTGGAATAGCATCTTTTTGCAACTCATCCTCATTGGCTTTAACCTATAGTCTTTCTTGTATTGCTACTTCCTTCTCCGCTAGGACAACCTCCTCTGGTGGTTTGACTGTGGCCTTAACCCCCTTTGATCTGAACCTTTGGTATTCCTGCAACTGCTGATGATGAAGCACCATCCTTACCCTTACCTATCATCTCTAATCTGTGCCAAACTGGACCAGCAGTGTTAAAATCTTTTCTAGTTTTGATTTTGATAGTTTTTATGACCCTTAGCCATGCTTTGCTATTGGCTAAAATAGGGTGGAACTTGTCAAAAAGAGATGTGCTTTCGTTGGGTGACCATAAAATAGGTGCACTGTGAACCTTCCCGACTTGCTGCTCATAGTACTCAGGATCAAGAATGTCATCATCATCCTCCACACCCTTTAGAATCTAGGCCAGATTGAAATCAGTAGTCTGCTTTAGAGCCAACCTACTTTAACCCATCCTCCTTATATCATCCTTAGTGTGCAGGTTGATCCAGATGTCCTCAAGGCAATGAATGTGTGCAAAGTTCCTCTTGATTTTATCATTCATCTCTCGGTAGTTAAAGTGTGTCTTGGACTTGAACTTCTTGAGAGTAATCTCTCTTGCAGTTTGGTCTCCATGCACTTTGCTTTAAGAATGGCGACCAAAGCACACCTTCCAATTTGGAGCGGATTCTGTGAAGAGATGTCAACCCCAAGTCTATGCTGAGTTGATTGATATTCCTGGACAGCCATGAGCTATCTTGCAAGTTCCATGAGAATGATCCTATCCATGGTATATCATAGGAGTGTGTAAGGCTCACTCTGTAGCAACCAAACCTTGTGTAAGTTAAAGTCAAAAACTCCAGAAACAGGCATTCGTACTCATTTACCTTCTTCCAAGCTGCATCGGATACTCACCTCTTTGAGAGTGTTTTGTCAAAGAGGCACATGTATTGTCCATAGAAGGCATCCTGCACTCTTCTGTAATGCAACCTACTAGGCCTCAACGTTAGCTACCCATAATATTCCCAAACTGGAACCGACAATCTGTCACCCTTGGTTAAAGGACCAGAAAAGAATCCCAAAGAAATCATAATGGACACCAAGTATGAGTTCATGCAGAAAACAAGAGAGTTAGGATCATATATCAGCTACTCACATAAAGCATCACTACTGATCTCACCCCAAAAGATCTTTTGTTTAGACCTCACAATCAGAGAAATGAACTTGTACATCCAAGGCTTAAACACGTTTGACTCCCTTAGGCCCATAATCCAGCTGAGAGTAGTGATAAAATCATTCATCTCCTCATGGAAGTCTATTTTGAACAACTTTGGCCATCTGGATAAATAGGTTCTCTTAATCACCAGCCTGTTTTTAATATTTTATTCATGAACTCGATGCATTCCCGTACTTGTCATTCCACCTCTTAAAAACCTTTTCCTTTGGTATACCTATCCATATTGGACTAGGTGAAATTTTGAAGGTTTTGTCAATCATCTCTGGATCCAGTCTAATAATAATGTTCCAATCATTATCCCTGATGCTTCTAGATTTGTAATCAGAGTTTTGTGCATATGCCAATACAAATTCAAGTTCCAAGGAAGCCACTGGAAATATGGAGACGAGGTATATGCTGCTTTGAATGAGGACAACCATCTCTTTCTTTGTAGATGTTTCAACCCTTTTGAAGAAATGAGACAAAAGAGGTCACATGTGAAGGTGGAATAGAGATTTGGTACTTATCATATTTCATATTTCATCTCTCTTGTTGACTGGAAAGGGTGGCTCTAAACCTGTGGAAGCTGCAATATGAAAATTCCGTAGAGTGAGTGCATCTTCATGAGACACCAACGAATCCATATGACACTTTTTAGAAATTGACCTTCAGATCTGGAAGGGTGTGTGCATATGATATGAGCGAAAGGTTTTCAAGCAATGGAAACTGGAGAAAAATGAATGAAAATCAGAGTTTAAACTGAGGGAAGTGATGAATTTCAAGGTTCTTTCTAAGTTTTGCAGGTGGATGGCACTAAGCATTTGTTGTCAAAATGATGTACAAATGCATATATATACAAGGGAAGGTCTTTCTTACTTGTAATTGGGGTTTTTAAATCAAATTGCAAGTGTACTTAGAAAGGCTTATTGCTTACAACTGAGTTTTTAATGCCCAACCACAAGCGAGAAAGAGTCTTCATTTATGCTTGATAAACACTTGCAGTTGGGGTTTTAAAGTCCAACTGCAAGTAGGGGAAGAACTTAGATTTTTATTGGCACAATGGACTTGCAAATGGGATTTTTAAATCTGATTGCAAGTAGGCAAGAATATTATTTTTGAAGCTCATGCCTTGAAATAATCTTGCATCATTTTCTATTTGGGAAGAACTTGTATTGTTAAAAAAACAATACACTCAAACAATACAATGTTATGCTCCAACCAGTGTTGCAAGTCGATTTTGAATCTTCAAACCAAAACAATGAGACAAAGGATATCACGGTTTTGAAGTTGCATTGCATGAGTTCTTTTAATGTTTTAAGTTCAAACCAATATTATGTAGTCGGGCTTTAAAAGCCCGATTACATCATAGACATTGTTTTGAAACACTTGCATTTCACTTAAGAAACATTTACTATGAACATTGTTGGGGTTTAAATCATCATTTGCAAGCATTTCTGTTTAAGGAAGACATATAATCCGGAATGAAGAGCCTGATTACATATGAAATGAACTTTCCTTCCCTTTAAAACAAATAGTACAAATGTAATGTCAGGGTTTGTCTTTTCCATTGCAAGTGCAAATGTTCCTTTGAAAACAACTGGTTATGGCTCTGAAAAAGCCTGACAAATGACTTAAGAGGCCTTTAGTCTTTTTATTAAATATTGCAAGTTTTTAAACAAGGAATGATGACTTGCAATCTGGTTTTTAAAAGCCTGATTGCAAGTAACTTCATTCTTTTTTATCTCTTAGAATATAGCATGTGAATTAAGCCTGTGATAGTTCAAATGACTGGAATTCGAGAAAGCAAGAGACCTAGGATGAAAAGAAAAACACAAACAAATAAACAACACAAGAAAAGTTAAACAAAGACTTGAGATTTCCAAAGGTTGAGCACTTGCAGTCAGGGAAGAAAAACCTGAATTTGCAAGAAAGAAAGAAAATCTTGATGAAAATATCTGAAATAGGACAAGAAACTTAGGCCAATTCGAGGTATAATCAATTGCCTCTGAAAAATGCCTTAAGAATGCCTATCTTAGAGAGTTTAAACTACAAATCTTATACAAAATTGCACAGGGTTGCCCAATTTTGTGAGTACAAAATTGTGGGCAACATATTATACGTTGTTCTTTATTGGAATGTCAATTTGATGAGTGCTTCTGCTCTGATTTAGTTGTAAAATTTTATGTTATGAGATAGTGTGATAAATAGTTAGCTCAGATCTTATTTTGAAATCTCTCTAGCTTCTGTGTATGATTCCTTGTAATATTTTATCTGTGAAAGATTATTAATAAAATCCTTCGTGTAGTTTACGTCTGTTGGATTGTTTAGATATTGGTGCATCAATGTATGATTATTTAACTTTATACATTAAGAAAAAAATGCAATTGGCACTATATATATATATATATATATTTGTGGGTATTCACAAGAGGAACATACTGGATATATCTAAGGAGAATGATACCAATATAAAGTGTATTTGGATGATGTATTTAGGTTGATTTGCCAGAATCTCCTATTGGTGAAGGGGGATCATATAAAGCTGATTGCAAAGATCTGCGTCCGACATTGTCATGGTCAATCGAATCAGGTTGGATTGTCCCTTTGGAGGAGGTATCTATTATTAATCTTACTGTATAATATTTGTTTATACAATTATTGCAGATATTTGTTTATATTAATAGGAAAGCTCAACTATGGATTACCACAGTAAAATGGTAATAGTGCTGAACATAATTGCCAGTAATTATTTCTGTTCGGAGAGATGGTTGCACTTGGGAAATTGGTCCACTAAACAGGAATGAGTGCTGATATTATTTTGTTCTTTGCAAACTCATTTTTGGAAAAAGTTACTACTCTGATGACTGTTAATGTCTGGTCTATTAAAGGTTTAATTTCATGTAAATGCTGGCCTTTCTGAGCATTGCTTTTTAAATAGTTTCGGTTGCATAAGCATTGGCACAGTGAGGCTTATTTCTAGAAATTTGTATGTTTTATGTAAAACTTAAATTCTCAATGGTTAATTTTGGAACTTGTCATTTTTCCATGGAAGGAAATATTTCAGCGTACATGGCAATTATAACCTTGTTACTGCACATGTAATAGCAGAAAAATTTGATTTTCAAAACCTATGTTTTCTTCTTTTCATCAAAAAACTCGAGTGAGATTAATCATCATTTTAAAAGCAGTAAAAATGTGAGGTGAAGATGAGGTTTCAGTACAAGATGCCTGGCTATGTTTCTAGAGTTTTGAAGAATATATCATCAAATAAATCTTGCTAAAGTAATATGACAGTGCTTGGTGTGGTTCAAATTCTTTCTATTGAAGAATGTAATGTCATGTCCACATTCTGGATTACCCTATATTTTTCCCTAGAATCACGAATTTAAGAAAACAGGTAGCATAATACAGTTAGGGATATAACTTTGCCTAAAGGATGTAAAGCAAGATAGATCTTTGTTGAGATCCTACAATCATGTTAGACAAAAATTGAAGATAAAATTCATAAGATCAGCCTTTATCCATAATTATCGTAGTCATATAACATATCTATTTATTGTTTGGATTCGATCATAACAGAGCTTGGATAAGGAGACATGATAGGGTGCATGACGGGATTCTCTACCCTAGGCCCAAGGGCGGATATACCATCCCTCTTGGTCCCATGTGGTCTTCTGCCATCCATCCATCACAAGATGGTGTACCTAGATAGGAATCCTATAGTAGTTCGTCTTCTCCATGCCACCCTTATTCACCCTCCTATGATTGAGATTCCCATGTGGTGCAGGAGCACCCTGACATCATCAAAATTATGTCATTAATTTAATTTAAAAATCAATATCGTATTTGGGTCATGATAAATTAATGTCATAATAGATCCATTTTATATGTTTAAAAGTATTCATAGCAAAATTATAAATTTCGCAAAGTGAACCATCTATGTAACCGATGAATGTAAATGGTCATGGTGGTTGAAGTTGAAAGTTTGTAACTGCCCAATAGAACTATAAAAGGACTGCAAATTGTTTGAAGAAAGATAGTCCAGAGGGTTCAAGAATGTAAAATCTTTAATTGCCTCTGGCTGTCGACAGCCAAGACAGCCAAGTGTACATTGAAATATTGATTGAAGTTTGAGATTCAAATATATTTTGGTGTTCTTTGTTATTTATTTCCAAAAATTTGTTTGAGTGGAATGGGGCATCAATGTTAAACAGAAAATTTGTATTTGGGAATAAATATGGCAGCCTGATTCATGGATTTAAATGTTGATTGGAATCTCTACTTGAGATCTAATTTTAATGGTTATCGGTTTTTGTCTTTAGAAAATTACTTTTGGTTTTTATTTATTTCAATGTTCAGGCTGATCTCATTGGAATGATATCAGTTTATAAATTCTAGCAGCCAAGAAATGGTTATGGCTCCACTTCAAACAGATTAAAGTTCTTGAATGAGATTCAGATTTAAAACTCAATTTCAATGAAATGAAATGGATTTAAGAATGTGAAGAAACCTGATACATATTTGGCAATGTAAAAATCTGAATTATATGCATGTTCATATCCATCTGACATAGAAATAAGAGAGCAGATTTTGTTTCGGAAAATCTGATTTTATGTGCAGATTTGTGATGGCCCAATTCTCATATGTTCTTTCCCTTAATAATTTTCAATATTCTTTGGGAAGAATGGGGAAAACCGATCCAATATTCAGAGCAGCTTTTGTTATTAAATTCAGATTTTTAATGAGAGGGAAATGCATGCAGATTTCAAATTGCCAATAGGTTACAATGATTATGGATTAATGTGATCTATCAGCAGATTTTCTTCTAAAAGAAAACCGATTCTTTTATTTTAAATCTGTTTATTTTAATAGACAAGAGGCATGGTAGTAGTTTGAAATTATAAATCAGATATCATGCTTCTGACATTTTTTAATAAAAGATTGGGTGATCGAATTGGTTCAAGTCTGATTTTTGACAAGATTCAAGATTGGAGTGTTTAAAAGATTTGTTAGAACGGTTGTATTTCATAAAGAATGGAATTTTCTACAAGAAGCAAATGGGATTCAGAATGAGTAAATATTCTTATGAATGGTTTCATTTTGAAGAATATGTTAAAATTTGCCTCTAATCGATAATTTGACAGAGATTGTTAATTGAAGATATTCGAATTTGATTGAGTATGGTCTATTTACCTGCTCCATTGTTTTATCAATGCCAAAGTGACCTCCAAGGCTGCCTTGATGCTTCTCTTTAATGATATTGATCCTCATGGATCCTTGGGGGATGCATAACTGAGATCCTTTGAAGAGTAACCCTTCCGACAAGATGTAATCAGCATAATTGTAATGGCCCTTGCCAATAGGCCACTAATAACCACTAATACTGAACTGTGTAATTTCGTCAAACACTTGGCATGCAAACTAAACATACTGCTGAAAGTAAAATGCTGAATAAAAGAAATTGTTGCGCAACAAATCTACTCAAATAACTGATGTAAAATAGTGCCAGTATATTCATCCAAAGATAACCAAATGCTTTTACATATGCAATTTTTTAACTCAAAGCATTACAACATGGCACATTACAAACGAACCCTTACTGTCTGAATGCAATTGAGAATTTTTTGCAACTACAAACTGAAATGAAAGAACTTGGGTTGAGCAAATGCTGGAGACTAAAAGCTAAAGACAAAACGATGAAAATACAACTCCAACCTGCCCTCAAACTTGCTGACTGTACGGCCTGCAGGTACAATTGTACATGTATGGATTGGTACGACACCTGGCAAAAATAAATGATGGGCTGAAAGGTGCCAAAAATGGTGTAGAAATAATTGCTAGGCTCCAAGGAAAATTCTACCAAAAAATAAAAATCAAACTCCCAGCCAACAGTGAGATATGAGCAAAAATGTATGTCAAGGCTGAAAATCAAACCCTGCTGGAAATGTCCAAATAAGCCCAACTTGAAGTAGCTGAATACCACTTCCAAAGTGCAACCCTTCAAAAGATATTTCACCTCCTCAGTTATGCAAACCCTTAGGAGTCTCTGTTCCTAATGATCAAAGGACAATCTACAGACCAAGATGGCGCCAGAAATGCTCAAAGAGGAAAGTCGTGTAAACTCAAGTCATAGGATGTCCAAATGAGAGGCCAAGCACTCTATTTATGCACTTTCTGAGAAGCCTCTAAGAACTTCTAGAAGTATCCATAAAATATTCTTATGAAATCCCTTTATAATACACTTTTATATAAAAAGTAACTTTATAAAATAAAAAGTGCAACTCAACTCAACTCAAAATTATAATATTTCGGCCCCGCATAACACATAAAAATAAAAATATGATAAACCCCATCTTTCCAAGAGCAAATAAGACATTCCAATTCCCAAATAATCATCAGAATAACTCTCTCACCAAAGCCATCTGCCTATGAGAGTCCATGATAGGCAAATTCAAGCAAAATAACATGTCACTAAAAAGGGGACATGATAGTCCACCCCTCCTATAATTGCTTGCCCTCAAACAATCTCAAAGCTGGATGTTGTAAAATATCTTCTCCCTCCCATGTTGCATCCTCCTCGGGTAAATCTCTCCACTTCACCAAGTACTCTCTGATATTCCTCCTACGGAGCTGTCTCTCTCTGTTGTCAATGATATACTCAGGAACAAGAACCAATTTCCCTTCATCATCCAATGGAGGAAGAACTGCTGAAGGCACAACATGCTGACCCAACGCCTTCTTGAGTCATGACACATGGAAAACATTGTGCACCCTGCTATCTGTTGGAAGCTCAAGGTCATAAGCCATCTCACTTATCCACCTGATAATCCTAAAAGGACCATAATATCTAGGCTTAAGCTTCTCTGACCCCCTCTTCTTGAGAGTAAACTATCGGTAAGGCTGCAGCATGAGGTAAACCATGTCACCAACCTCAAAACTCCTCTCTGTCCTCTTCTGATTTGCATATTGCTTATGTTGATTCTGTGCTTTGGCAATATTGTCTCTGAGAGCATCAACAATGTCCTTGCTCTCCTGAAGCAAATCCCTAGCACGAGGAACTCTAACATCACTCATAAGCAAATCAACAAAGCTCGGTGGATTATAGCCATATAGTGCTCTAAAAGGAATCATATGAATAGACATGTGATAGGTAGTATTATAGCAATACTCACATAAATAAATCCATCTAACCCATGCTTTCTGTTGACCAGCCACGTAGTTCCTCAAATATCCCTCCACCCACTTATTCACTATCTTTGTCTGCCCATCAGTCTGTGGGTGGTAACTAGTGCTAGGTGTGAGCTTAGTGCCACATAATCGGAACACCTCCTGCCAAAAATGACTCAAGAACCTGCTGTCTCTGTCACTCACTATGCTCTGGGTTATCCCATGTAGTTTGAAAATCTCCCTAAAAAAGACTTCAGCTACTTGCACTGCCGTGTAAGTAGTAGTGATGGGAAAGAAGTGGGCATACTTCGTCAACCTGTCTACCACCACATAGATGCAATCTCGCCCTTGGGCCTTAGGCAAGACCATAATGAAATCCCTGGATATACACTCCCACTTCCTATCAAGAATGGGAAGTGGCTATAGGAGCCCTGTTGGAAAGGTGTGCTTTTTTTTGTTCTGCTGGCAAATAGGGCACTCTCTAACATACTGCAACACATCTGCCTTGAGTCCCTTCCATGTGAACCGCTCCTATACCTGCCTGTACATTTTGAAGTATCTAGGATGTCCAACTGTAGGTGAATCATGAAGTGCACTCATAACAATATGCTTCACCTTCGATCCTAGGACTAAGAATATCCTATTCTTGTAGATAATCAAATCATCCACAAGTGTATACCTGGTATCGACAACTGTCCCATCAACAATCTTGGATGCCCATGAATCTCTAGCATACTCAGCAATGATCAAGTGCCTCCAATCCTTTGATATCTGAATCATAGCACTAAGATGTGGTCTATGTGACAATGCATCTGCTATGTCAAAATCATAAGCTTGCAGTTTACTAACCCACTTTTGCTGCCTGTCATTGAGATCTCTCTGTCCAAGGAAATGTCTCAAACTATTGTGGTCAGTTTTAATGCAAAATTTACCACCCACCAGATACTGGTTGAATTTAGCCAATGCATGCACAATAGCCAACATCTCCTTGTCATATATACTAAATGATCTCTCTGGCCCATAGAGCTTCCTGCTCTCAAATGCAATGGGGTGCTTGTCCTGCATCAGAACAACACTAATACCCTCTTCAGATGCATCACACTAAAGCTCAAATGGCTTCGAGAAGTTGGGCAATGCTAATACAGGGCATGTAGTCATGATCTCCTTGAACCTCTCAAAGCAAGCTTGTGCCTCAGGTGTCCAAACAAAGGCTCCCTTCTTCAGCAAATTCGTCACAGGAGCTGCATGATGTGAATACCCACTGACAAATCTGCGGTAGAAACCACAAAACCCAAGAAACCCTCTCAACTGTGTCAGGTTCTCTAGAGGAGGCCAATCCACAATAGCATGAATCTTATCAGGATCCATCCTTACTCCCTCTGCACTAATGATGTGACCCAAATACAATAGCTTTGTCATGCCCAACTCACATTTGGACTCCTTGGCATACAAGGACTCTGACTGCAGGATCCCCAAAACTGTCTCCAAGTGCTCCATGTGCTCCTGCCAAGACCGATTGTAAATCAAAATATCATCAAAGAAGACTAACACATACTTCCTCAACTGGTGACGGAAGACCCTGTTCATGGTGGACTGAAAAGTAGCCGGCGCATTGGTCAGCCCAAATGGCATGACCACAAACTCAAAGTGCCCACAATGACATCTGAAGGCAGTCTTCTCAATATCCTGCTCTCTAACTCTGATCTGATGGTAGCCGGATCTCATATCAATCTTCGTGAAGTAACATGCATCGTGAAGCTCATCAATCAACTCATCAATCCGTGGAATGGGGTACCCTTTCTTGATTGTCCTTTTGTTCAACACCCTATAATCAATGCACATCTTTAATGTACCATCCTTTTTCTTCACCATCACAACTAAAGAAACAAAAGGAGACTTGCCAGGCCTGATGTGACCCATTGCAAGAAGCTCCTTGATAGTTTTCTCGATCTCATCCTTGAGCCTCTTAGGATGCCTGTATGGTGTAATCATCATGGGTTTAACACCCTCCTCCAACTCAATGATGTGCTCAATACCTTTGTTTGGTGGTCTGCCAAGTGGAATGTCACTGAAGACTCTATCATACTTCACTCTCAACCTCTGTATGTTTGGATGATACTCTGTCTTATGCAGTCCCTTCTGTGTAGGCATGAGAGTACATACGGCTGCCCACTCAATGTCATCATGTCTGGTTAACCTCTCCAACCGTCTGAAGGAAATAATCCTGATATCTCCATTCCTGATGGCTGTCAAAATGTGTTGCTTCCCATCCACTTCAAACTTAATCTCCATGTCCTTCAATCTGAAGGTGACCTCTTCCAATGAGCGCAACCACTCCATCCCAAGAACAATATCCAGATCACCCATAGTCCGCCTTGAACTCATAGTTGTTCAGGCGTAAGGGCAAATTTCTAACCATCCTGTTACACTTAAGAGTATAACCATCAGCAACCTATACTCGTAGACCCTCAAACTCCTCAGTCATAATACCATGACGTTCAACAAAATGTGCATCAATGAAATTGTGCGTAGCACCAATATCAACCAAAGTAATAACTCTTTGCCTTGCTAGAACACCACACAGTCTATGTCATGTCCCCTTCTCAATTTTAGTTCCGGGTGATAGGAATTAATCTATCTCCACATCCAGATAGATTAATAACTATTTATAACAGGATGCTTTCCAGTCACAATGGGGATTTAATTAATTTATTCCACAACTTTATTAAAATGTGCAAAGCTAAGTCATTTTTAATGTTTTAAAGTTATTTACTTTATAAATAGCTTTAATTGACTATAGGATGAAAATGATATTTAATCCCACATTCCTTGCTCTTTGTACTTTCCCTCATTCTGAGGCTATGTATACGAGTTTGCATTGGGATTAACAATACAAGAATCTATGAATTAAAAATCTTCTGAGTTCTGGTTGCTTTGATGTGACTGGTCTGTGATATTGAGGACGAAAACCCTCAAGTCCAAGAAAACTAAGGGAGTTGGACGTAGCCCCAATCTTCCTCTTTATTACAGTTGCTTTGGTGTGGGCAAAAGTCGGCAATGACATGAAGAAATTAGTAAGTTCTGTTGTTTACTTTATATCTGGAAGCATTAAGGATATACAGGTGATTACTTGCAGAATAGCTAGACGGTTTGAAATTAATATATAGTGAGGTTATACGGTTGAGTCAGTTCTAGTTGGAAGCACAATGTTTTTAGATCTCTTCACTGAATCAGATTCCACTTGTTAATGCTTTGGGAAGGAGATTATTAAGAAGCCAAGACGAATTTTAGATTACCTGGATGTCACGTCACCGAACATGATAGCTCACAATTTATCAAGAAACACGCACAGCAGGCAAGAATAACTTTAGCGTTGGTTTAGGAACTCCCATGTGGCTTGTATCAGGCAGTATTAAGTCGTGAGTTGGATTGTGTTTCTCAGAACCGCAGGTTTGATACCAGTCGAGTGAAAGAGACACGGGTTTGGGATTGCAAGTAGTGGGCGGCATTGTCTTCACATTTCCTCAGCAATGGGTCTAGCAAAACATTGCCGCATAACAAATAAGGGGACACCTGAAATGGCATGTGCACCCTGGAAGGTTACAGCATTTACCATAGTAGAAGACTTCGAACAAGGGTTCATCATCATAGGCGATAGGTTAAGGAGTGAGTACTCACACAAGCTGAGTCGAGTATAAGGGAAATCAGGCCTAGTGTATGCAATGAGAACCATTCGAACTACTATCAACGTCCAATGAACATTTCCAGTATATCGGGTTTGTACTAAATCCTCCATTTTAGTTCTATTTCGACTGAATATTAGTTTTGGAATCATTGACATTACTGGGATAATCAGTTAGTATCATTTACCTCTTATTTGCTGAGTTTGGATTTATGTTGTAATCTCCTTAAGAAACCGACTAGTTTCCTTATTGGTATTGCATTTTGGGAAGATAGTCCAGTCCAGTCCTTGTGCATTATCATTGACAGTATTTAAATTCCATATTACCATGCTGGTAGGAGCAGTTAATGATTATTGGATAACTGTTTGATGTAATGTCCTTGTTTCATTATTCTAGTGAACATTATAGCAAATTCTTGAGTTACTGTAGGAGTCTATGAACTGTTTGATGTAATTACCACCTCAGATACATAACAACATTTGTCAAATTTTAAGGGCAAAATGTTACTAGTTTATCAGTATTGCTATAGGAAATTGCTCAGAATATTACAGTCTAAAAGATCCTTCTTGTTGAATGCTAGACAAGCGTACCTCTTGGAAGTGCAACTCGGGCTCCTCAGTTTCTGGAGCTTTTGCTTCTGCCTCGGGTTTTGCATCACAATGATCAACCTCATGTCCAGAATTATCAGAATCCGAATCCTCATAGTAGGCCCACATAACCCTATTGGTTTTCCTCTTAGGCCTCATAGGACAATCATGATCTCTATCGTAGGGACCTTTGTAGTTAAAACATAGTTTCTTCGTGCGCAAGTCATTCAGTGTCTCCATATCCAAAGGTGCAGTAGATTTACCCTTGGTGTCACCTTTTTTGACCTTGTTTTTATCAAACTTCTTATTGTCCTTGAATGAAGAAGTGTTCCTGGGGGTGAACCTGCTGGAGGGTGTTGTGAGCTCCATGCTCTGTGCCTTCCTCATAGCCTCCTGCAATGAAGGGGGATCGAATGCCTTGATCCACCCCTTTAGAGGTTCAGACAACCCCTCTGTGAATAGTATAACCAACCTCCTCTCGGACACATCCTGCACCATCACTGATAATCTCTGAAACTCACTGATGTAGACCTCCAAACTGTCTGTCTGTCTCAGCTGTGCAAGATCACGGAAGAAGACCTCCGGGTCTTTCTTATCAAAGCCCTGTACCAATCTATCCACAAAATCCTGATAGGATGTCACCTGATTATGCTGCAATGTAACCATACCATGTGACCGCCAATCATATGCTGCGCCCTCTAAATGCAAAGTGGCATACTTGATAGCATCCGTCTCTAACATAGGCCTCAATGCTAGGAATGTATCTAACTTATGGATCCAGGCTTGTGCTGTCCTTTCCACTGTTGTCGAAAGACGGTAAGGTGAGCTTGCTAGTAGCTCGCCGCAACTCACTGTCCTAACCTCCTCTAGGCCTCCAGTTCTGCCTACTCCTCATGTGCTCTCTTTTCTGACTTAGGTAGTGATCAAAATTCAGCAACTCACGAACATGTGGAGGAAGTGCCTGCCATTCTGCATCTGTAGCTCGAAGATCATCTTGAAAGTCCTCTGGCATATAATCCTCTACTGCCTCTTGGGTCGCCTCTCTAAGGAATGTGGGACGTGTAGGCTTGTTTGTAGTCCATGACCTATGCCTAGGAGCACCCTGTGAACCTGCTACACTCCTATTATCTTGCTTTGGTGTCCTCCTATCCTGTTCCTAATTACATTTGTCCTGTGGGTTCATGCGCTCAACCATGGTGGTGAGTGCCTGCAAAGCTTGAGCCATTCGCTCTTGTCCTGTAACCATTGCTCTGAAAAATTCCCTTGTCTCCTGGTTCTCATTCCTATTGTCTCTTGGTGGGCTACGCTCTTGTCTGTCACCCATGGTGTTTGGCTGCCTGTCAAAATCTTGTTCCCTATCAAACAAAGTTTGCCTGCGAGTGTAAAATCTGTGAGAGCCAACCCCAGGTGGCTGCATGTGATTGCTAAACCCTCAGGATGGCAGGATTTAGCTCTGATACCACTGTAATGGCCCTTGCCAATAGGCCACTAATAACCACTAATACTGAACTGTGTAATTTCGTCAAACACTTGGCATGAAAACTAAATATACTGCTGAAAGTAAAATGCTGAATAAAGGAAATTGTTGTGCAACAAATCTACTCAAATAACTGATGTAAAATAGTGCCAATATATTCATCCAAAGATAACCAAATGCTTTTACATATGATATGCAATTTTTCAACTCAAAGCATTACAATATGGCGCATTACAAACAAACCCTTATTGGCTGAATGCAACTGAGAATTTCTTGCAACTACAAACTGAAATGAAAGAACCTGGATTGAGAAAATGCTGGAGACTGAATGCTGAAGAAAAAATGATGAAAATGCAACTCCAACCTGCCCTCAAATTCGTTGACTGTACGGCCTACAGGTATAACCGTACATGTACGGACTGGTACGACACCTGGCAAAAATAAATGCTGGGCTGAAAGGTGCCGAAAATGATGTAGAAATAATCGCTAGGCTCCAAGGAAAATTCTTCTAGAAAATAAAAATCAAACTCCCAGTCAACAGTGAGATATGAGCAAAAATGTATGTCCAGGCTGAAAATCAAACCCTGCTGGAAATGTCCAAATAAGCCCAACTTGAAGTAGCTGAATACCACTTCCAAAGTGCAATCCTTCAAAGGATATTTCACCTCCTCAGTTATGTAAATCCTTAGGAGACTCCATTCCTAATGATCAAATGACAATCTGCAGACTAAGATGGCGCCAGAAATGCTCAAAGGGGAAAGTAGTGTAAACTCAAGTCATAGGATGTCCAAATGAGAGGCCAAGCACTCTATTTATGCACTTTTCTAAGAAGCCTCTAAGAACTTCTAGAAGTATCCATAAAATATTCTTATGAAATCCCTTTATAATGCACTTTTATATAAAAAGTAACTTTATAAAATAAAATGTGCAACTCAACTCAATTCAAAATTATAATATTTCGGCCCCGCATAACACATAAAAATAAAAATATGATAAACCCCATCTCTCCAAGAGCAAATAAGACCTTACAATCCCCAAATAATCATCAGAATGACTCTCTCACCAAAGCCATTTGCCTACGAGAGTCCATGATAGGCAAATTCAAGCAAAATAACATGTCACTAAAAAGGGGACATAACAATAATCCACATGAAAACTATTGGAAAAATCAGAACAAACCTTATATGCCTCTGCAAAATTTTTGTCTTCAGAATACATCCCTTTAAGGTTTTCCAATCCTACACTTTGTAACTGAATTTCTTGGATTGCCAGCACTCTCCTACCGATGGCATCAGCTACCTTGTTTGAAGTTCCCTTTTTATGTTTCATAATGAAGGTGTCGGCTTGAAGATATTCAACCCACTTTAGGTGCTTTTGGCTGAGTTTATCTTGCCTACTCAAGAAACTTAACGCATGGTTGTCTGTATACACTGTGAACTCTGTTGGAAGTAAGTAATGTCTCCATTTTTTGAGTGATTGAACCATAGCATAGAGTTCAAATAAATAGGTAGAATACCTCTTTTTGGCTTCATTTAGCTTCTCTAAGAAGAAGGCTACTGGATGGTCTTCTTGGCTCAAGACTGCCCCAATGGCTAGGCTGCTAGTATCTCACTCCACAGTAAATGTCTTATTAAAATCAGGTAATCTAAGACTTGGTAGTTCTGCCACCTCTCTCTTTAAGAGTTCAAAGCTTTCATCAGCATTAGGAGTCCATGCAAACTTACACTTAATCCCTCCTTTGATGGTGTTAAGAATGGGTGCCATAACATGACTGAAATTTCTTACAAATTTCCTATAGAAGGAAGTTAAACCATGGAAACTTCTAACATCTCCTACTGATCTAAGAGTAGGCCAATTCAAAATGGCTTCTACTTTGGACTTAGCCATCTGAAAACTCTTTTATACCTCCAAGATGCATTTTCAACTGCAAACCTTCTTATTCAACCAATTGTCCATTCACTTAGCTTAACCAAATACTCACAACCAGCTTAGGATGGCTTCAAATCCAAGCCAATCCAAAATAATCACAATCCAAAAACTTCATGCCTAGCAAGTTAGCAACTAAACCAAACCTTACTTAAGCCCTTCGCAACTTCCAATTTCCAACCTACCCCTCTGCAATTTCAGTTCCTTGCATCTGTGAACACCTCAATGTTACGAAAATAGAGAAAATGTTCTTTTATTTCAATGTGATAGATATTACATTTGATAGGTATTTTATAATGTTTGTGATCCGGTAGAAATCAGTTAAACAATTTAATTGTGCACAAACTACTTTGTAAGTATCTAACCTAATCAATGTAATAAATTTAATAACAATCTAATACATATGCTAACAATCCCCCCTTTATTACATTGTTCCTGCAACTGTATTAATCTATTGAGAAACCCCCCTTTAAGATTTACATTTTAAAATTTGTTGAATTCAAGATGTATGCACATTTTGTGAAAATCTTCACTGGAGAAACAAATCCTGAATCAAGTGGAGTTCCATCAAGTCATCTCAAAACCCTCGTAAAGGTGTAGCCCCTATCTGGGATTCCCGAGTTCTCCCTCCATAACTTTGTAATCACAACCTCGAAAGCTACTAGACAACCATCCATATTGAACTCTACACAAAACCCATTACTTGTCTCCACAAATCAAACTTCACAATAAAGGGATCCTCAAGAATGTTAGCAAGAGGAGGAATAAACAAAAAACCAGAAAGCCAAAAACCCTTCTCAAACAAAATATCATCTCAAGTGAGAAGCTAACTCGAGATGATTAAAATCCTCCATCCTCCTATGCCTCCAACCTCCAAAGTAAGCCTATTACAGATTATCCATTTGATATTTCAAGTGAGACTTTGAAGGTTGCACCATGCGGAAGAAAGATGGCCCCAAAGAACAATCTACATGTATACATGATAAAGCTGTCAACCAATAATAGATCCAGCCACTGATCAAAGTGTCGAAGAGTGTCATCCACTTATCAAAGCATCAAAGAATGGATCTTGCAACTTTTCATATGATCTATGGGCTTTCTTTCCAATGTAAAGACTCTGGCTGTTTTCAAATTTGTGTGTAATGCTGGAAATGAACTTCACACAAAGTTCTAAGAGTCAATGAAATTACTTGATATAATTTGCTTGAGTTGAGATGGTATAAGGCATAGTTTGCAAACCCTCCGAGTACTCCCCGAGTTGCTGAGTACTCTCAAATTTTTTTTGTTGGGCGAGTACTCTTAAGTTTAACTCTCACGTTTTTATAGACACAAAAAATCATGGGTAGAAATGCCAAAGCAGGTAAAATGATGGTTGAAATATGTTTTTCAAATACTATTTTTCCTATAAAACCATGCATTATCTCTTTCAAGATGTCAATTCTTAATTTAATAAATTTTGTTATTGAATTTTACAAAAAAAAAATGTTTCTTTAAGAGACTTTTTTTTTGTTCTTTCTAAGTTGTCGAGTTTTCCCCAAGTTTTTGTTAAGTTTTTCCCAAGTTGAAAATTTTGGGCCTGCCGAGTACTCTCTGAGTCCGAGTCTGAAAACTATGGTATAATGGACACCACCTAATAGGTACCAAATGTAACAAACACTCCAATGGGCAAATTCAACAATGTAAAAGTTACTCTTGGAAATCTGTCAACATATGCTAGAATATCTTTTATAATATTTTAGAATTTAAAGCCCCATGCATCATATATTAAATGTAATCAGAAGTAGATTACAAATAACTTTCAGACATGCTCCAACTAAAATATTCAATAAAACTAAAAGTATTGGCCTCTCACATTTACCAAGCAATGGCGATTCCTTCAAATGCAGAACAAAAATACACACAGATGTTGGCAGCCATAATCATAGGCATCTTCTCTTCTAACTTGAGCATGAGAATTTTTGAAGTCATGACATCTTCATTTTCAGTACTTCCCTGTGGCTAGTAATTTTCATATACCAATCACATTTCTTCTCTTAGCCTTCATTTCAACATTGCAGTAGAATTAATTGTCTTTCATTTTTTTCGTAGGTACTAAAATTACCAAGGCTCTAATGCCAATTGTTATGAAAATAGAGAAAATATTCTTTTATTTCAATGTCACAGATATTACATTTGATAGGTATTTTATAATGTTTGTGCATCCAGTAGAAATCAGTTAAAACAATTTAACTATGCACATACCACTTTGTAACTATCTAACCTATTCAATGTAATAAATTTAATAACAAAGTAATACATACACAAACACTCTAATCATCAATATTAAGTGTTTTGCCAATAGCAACTCAAACCACCAGCTTGTAGATAGATTGGTGATTAGATATGACTACTTAATTACTCAGAACATAAACCAATACTCCAGCATTGAATTGTAAATACCACTGAATCATCACTGTCCAATATGCTTTAAATGTTAATGCCAACAATAATAAATAAACTCTCAACCACTGTGTCCAACTTTTGCCAAGAAATTCTACACTTATCACTGATCTCTAAAATTTGTCATAGTATAAGACTTAAGGAATTTCAGAAGACTAACGATTGTTTCCACCTATGAAACTTGAATGGCTTCACCCTAAATCTGATAGGATAGATGTTTCACTTCTAAAACTAGTTACTCTTAGTGTTTTCATCCTGGGTTTCTGCGTAAACAAGCAGCTCTCCTAAATCCAGAAATGAGAAAAATAATCCAAGCACAAAGAAATAAGCTCCAAAATGTCTTTTTATTTATCTCAAGGAACTTTCCTTAATGCCTTTCAAATTCCTTCCTTAAAAGATTTCATTAAGATCAATTAGTAAAGTGACCCTTTTGATTTTTTTAAAAAGTTTCACTTTAGTTACTTTATTGCACTCCTTAAAATATTATTTTAATTTATTCCCTTATTGCCAAACATTAGCCTGCAAGAATAAAATAGGTGAAAAGGTCAACTCCAAATGCTTCTTGAAAGGGAGCATTATGGATAGTCCTCTAGAAGCATCTATACTGTATGTTTAGTGTTGATACTACACTGGACTCACTTGTCTTTCCTCATCATCGTGTGAGTTCTCATGGTGCAGTTAGCAGCAATTCCAGTATATTACTGGGCACAATTTCATTGTACTTCATTAGCTGACAGATTAGTGGAATTGCTAACCGTGTGTCAATAGTGCATAGTGCATGCAACAGCTTATATCTTGCATCAGGCAATTAGTATGCCCAATGAATCTGCTTAAATAGAGGGCCCCATTTATCCCATTTATGCAAGTGGCTCAACTTTTGATTGAATTTCAAATATTATATTAGAGCTTCAACTTGCTTATCTTTATTGTCGATGACAATGATATATTATGATATTTGTTATTCAAATGTATATGTATGCATGGAATATTGTGTAATCCTGTGTCTAAATAAAATCTTTGACACATTTCTCTATTGCAAAAGTATAACAATGAGTTATTTTTAATTCAATGCTTGACTTGCATGCCACTTCTCAGATTTTCAGTTCCACACACAATGAATATCTAACAGGGTGGATTGTCTCTTTCCAGTGAAAGGAGAATTTCTAGTTTAAATTGTTTACAAGTCCTTTTTTCTGTCTAGTTCTACACCTTAACTCAGCTCTTCTATTAGAGAACACATTTAAAAATTTCAGTTTATATAAACTTCTTGGTTTATTTTCAGTCTTGAAACTTTTTTCAGTTTAAATGTTATTTGTTGAATATGTGTGGGCTTGCATTTGATTCCTCATTTGAATTTGACATCATATGGCTTGACAGGGTACAGAAGATTTTAATCCCTGTGTATGGCTTAAGGGTGATTGTAATTCAACTTTTCTAATGGGCGTTTCAGGTAATTCTTCACCATTAAAAAAATGGTCATGGTTGCTTTATTGCTTTTCCACTTGGCATTTAAAATTTATGTTATATGTCTGTTTATATTTTTAGGGTATTTTCTCAATCTGTGCTCCTATTTAAAATGTATGCTTGAATCCCTATGCTGTAATATTTATTCTTGTTTATGGGATGGGATTCGTATCACAGGTCATTGAACTCATTTTGTTCTAAAAGCCTCTTTGGCTGATACCAGTTTATGATGAGTAGTTAGCACCCCATGCCACAATTGGATAATTTTTACTTTTCATCAAGGAAACTCAATGGATTTCAACAGTGATAATTCTTACTTGACCATGGACTGATTTCTGTAAATGTTTCCTTCTGGAAGGAGACTAACGACCAAATTTGAGAGGAAGTGTATCTTTACTTTGTTAAGAGTTATGTTTTTAATGCATTTGGCTTATTTGACCTAAACTTGAGCTAAAATAAAGGTTTCACATGTTTCTTGTTTACAATAAAACAATTCTCACAATCCATATAACTGTAACTAATGCTTTTGACTTTCTCGCAATGTCTACTTATGTTCTTGTTGTGGCTATTAAACATCTTTTTGCTTGACTTGAGATTCACAAAGAAAAGAAACTGTTATCATAGAGTTATCTTGCAATGCAAATTAACCTAGGGAATGTTTTGGATTGAATACATTATACCTTTGATCTCACCGAAACCTACAGGGGTTTTCTTTTTGTAATAGAGTTTTGTTTTATTAATTATATTTATTATTGGATCAGTTTCATCCAATAGGATACTAAACGACACAATAACTGATTCTGTACTTGTTGGCAATATAAGAGCCATAAAAAACAAGAAACATGATGGAAGAGATACAATAGGTCAATCTATATGAAAGATTCTAGAGTATTACTCTGATTATATACATATCTGTATTGATGGTGGTGAATGACAGGTGAAGTTAATATATGAAGGGCAGCTATTGCTTGAAATGTAGTCATTTAATAATTATTTGACAAGACGGCCAGAAGGAGATAGATCCTAAATCATTTTTGAAAGAATGTTCCCCATATTGATTTAGAAAAAAAGGGGGTGCGGGGGGGATGAGATGGGGGTACAATGTCCTATTCTGTGTCTGTGGTATTTCTCAATGCTGAAACTACATGGAAGCCCTGGGGAACACACTATCTTTTTTCAACTAACTCCCTCTTTCATCTTATCAGTAGGTTCCTTGTGGCTCCTCATTTCTTCCATTGAAGCTCTCAACTTCATTTCCTATTCTTCACCTCTCTTTTCTTTTCATACTCTCCTACTTGCCACACCCACCTTCATTTTCTATCATAAGTATCTGCACTATGTCTATCCTTCCTTGTTTATTTATTGTTCTATCTTCACTTCGGCTTTATTTTTTGTCTCATTTTCTCCTCCCACTTTTCTTCTTTTTCAACATCTTGATAGTTCTCCTATTTTTTTCTCTTTTCCATGCCTTTTCACCTAATTTTCTCTTTGTTAATTCATTCTTCCTTTCCCCTTGCTTCTCATTCTTAATTTTGATACCTTTAGATCCATTGTTTTTTCTAATGGACAATATTTGGTTATAACCCTCCACTATAGCTTTCCCCTACATTTTCTGAGGTGTACCACATCTCTTAGCTTGTTAAATCTGATTCAAGTAGGGCTAGACTGAAGTATGCACATTTTTCTGCACAAGTTAGGTTGATGATGGATCAGGGAGTGATTCAAAACATTCATTTAAAAATTGCTATAGTTTTCTCCAGAAGCTTTATAGATTCAACATTCTGGACTAGGAATACCTGTGACTCTTCATTATTTTTCCAATACCATTTTCTTTTTCAAAGTGGCTTCTAGTTGATTTTAGTCTGTATTTGTGGAATCACCTTTGGCCTCATGTATTCATTTTCCTCTGTTGAGTATAGAATTGCAACTTCATATCTTTCTGGAGTTTGACCAATTGGATTTTACTGAATTCCTGCAGATCTTCAGTTTTAGTGGCTGCAGTGGTGGGGTTCAAGTGACTTAAGTGGACTATTTGTATATATTCTTGTTGACTACTATATTCTTGGGTAAGGTGGAATGTAAGGAGTAATTAAATGGAAGAAACCAATAAATAACAACAAGAAGGGAATCATAGATGCGGGAAGATAAACAGGAATTTGAATACCGGCAACGTTGATGTTTAGTGAGACCTAAGGAGGCAAGTGAAAGAAAGCATTATAATTAGTGAGGTATGCATCTTCTCATGCAGGAGATGCTTGTAACACACCTCTAGATTCTTCATTTGAGGTTTTGGAATCAATGTCATCATCAAATCCATTTTTCACCTTATTTTCTTTATAGTTCTTTTTGATGTTTCTATATAGTTCTATACAATTCCTAAAGTTAGCTTTGGTTTTCCAAGAGATTTAGATCCTGCCTTGGGTTTGGAATTTCTCGTTTCCTTTTATTCTCTTTTGATAACAAGGAAAAAACTACCTCAAGCTTGAACATTAAGTGACAGAACTGATTTTCATAACAAGATTATCCCAAGAATGTGCCAATGAACAGAACAATTCAATCCATTGATCTTCTTCATCCTTTTTCACATCCACCAATGCAAGTTTGCTCATTATAAAAATTGAAGGTGTTCAAATGATTAATGATAGAATCAACATAAATCAACCTAGAAATTCAAATTTCTTTGATTTTTTTTTGTTAAAAAGAGCCTTAGTTTGATACAAAGTCCCCTACTCTACCTAAATCTGGATTGTGGTATTTCCCTTTGAAACATTTAGAAGAGTTGAATCTACAAGATAAAGACAAACTAAGCTTCTTTCCTTGTGGCTAACCTTTACAAAACAAGACTATACACACTGATGGTTTTTTCCTAGAATGCCAGATACAATAGACCAATGATCTTTGTCAACTAGTAGATCTTCCATTTTAAGCATCCATAGCTCAAAATTTTGCCCTTTAAATTTCTCATATCCATTCTCCTAGATGTAATCTTGTTAGTTTGAATCTACAGATTTTTCTAGAGTGCTCTTGTGGAAAACAAACTGTAATATTAAATGAGAGAAATCACTCTTTAATATAAAAGAAACAAAGCTTTGAGCCTTGTGGTAAACTTTTTCTCAATCAAGACTAAACGGGGCAGTGGTTCTTGCCCAGAAGGCCAGAAGCAATAGACCAAAGATCTTTGTCAACTAGTAGATCTTCCATTTTAAGCATCCAAAGATCAAAATTTTGCCCTTCAAATTTCTCATATTCATTCTCCTAGAAGTACTTCCTCTAGTTTGAATCTACAGATTTTTCAAGAGTTCTCTTGTGGAAACAAGCTTTAGAATCGAGGGAGAGCAACCACTCTTGAATGATATGTGGTCTCTTAATTTACAAACCATTGAATCGTTTTCTTTTTGTTAGCGGTCCTTCTCAGTTCTTGACCACACTTTTAAATGTTGGTCATATTCCTCTATTGAATCATTCTTTCCTTGCATCATTTTCTGTCATTTTTCTTAGATATGTTGTCCGGGCATTGAGAGAGTTGAAATTTGTCAAGGCTAACTCATTGCTTTCCATCTTTTGTCTTGTTTTGGGCATTCTTTGATATACCACCTCGGATCTTTGTCCTTGAGTGTTTCCATGAATTCATGTAATCAGGTATGGTCATCATCAATTCTAGTGTTGCTTTATTGAGATTACTAAATAAGGAGACACTCACATGCATCCTTAATGTCTTTTCCAAATACAAGGAGCTGAATTCTATTCACAATCATTTTCGTTGGAGTTGAAGGTGTTCTTGATTTGTCTTTTTGTGGTTCCTCTTGATTTATTTTTTATTCTTGTTTCTCAGTTTCTTCTTCTTTAAGGCTTCTTCTGCTTGGTTACACTTACTCATTTTTTTACTGTGTACCTTTCCTTTCCCTTGTCTCTAGGTATTTAATTGTCACTCATTGCAGACACTCTTTTTTTCTCTTTCTTTTTCTAGCCTAAGCAAGAAATAACTATTTGTGTCTTTTGTGGAGATTCGGTGTGGATTTAGGTCCAGGGTGAGAGGTCACCTCTTTGAAGTCTTTTGGGCTTGGGAGATGTAACTTTTGGTAACTCTTTGTTTATCAACAAGTTAGCTTCATTAGTACCCGAGTTCTTTTTTTCCTTATCATTATTTGGCTGGTTTTCTTCCAATATCCCCAAAGTTTCCATAACAACCTGAAATATTTTGTTGATATTTCTTATCATTTCCCTACCTTTCTGATCATATTTTTTATGCAATAATTTCTTGATTTCTTCTTATATTTGTATTCCACCATACCTACTTGCTTTGGTATTCCAATGCTCACTGTGGATGTGACATTCTCTAAGCCCAAGAATAAATTCAATAAATGATAGTATAATAATAAAAGAGAAAGGATAATCAATAAATAATATTGTAATATACTAAATGCTAAAAAAATGTTATTATAATATAAATCTAAAAATATTATAGTCAAAGAAACGTGAATCGGAATCAGATCGGAATCGGCAAGGCCGAATCGAATCGTGAATCGGCAATGAATCGGCAATGAATCGGCGATGAATCGGCAAATTTGAAAAAACCCTTTAAATTTAAAGATTTTAACAATTTAAAACTTATTTCATGCACCCTTTATTGAATATAACTTAAGCACACTATAACATCATCAAATAGAAGTTGCATTTTCTTAGTCAACTTGTCTTGTTCAATTTTTTCTAATGCCACTAAACAAGAGCGTTTTGCCTCAACGGTTTGTTGAGTGCAAACTGTGACATCATGGCCAGGTATGCCAGCAATGTGGTATTTCAATCTATAGATACCTCCCGAATTTATTTTTTCTTTGCAAAATATACATTTTGTTTGATATTTGGTTCTCCCAGGAAACTCTTCATTATATTTCCAGCATTCATCTTTTTTACCCATTGTGGAAATTGGAAAATGAAAGCAAAGGGCTGCTGCAATAAAAAAATTCATGTAAAAAATCAAAGTTTGCAACTAATAAACAAAAACTACAAAACAACAAACCCTAGTTTGCAATTTAGTAAAACTAAAAATAAAAAACATTCAAGATTTGCAAATGAACACTAAAAAAATTTAACAAAAAATGCATACTACACTAACATGCAAAAAAAAACCAACACTTACCTCTTGCAAATGAGTTGAGGAGTGTTGATATTGACTCCTTAATGCTCCCAATGCAATTTATGGCCTCCCCAAATGGACTTCTGATCTCTTTGGTGCTCTTCCTTCTTGCCGGTTGGAAACCTATGGATTCTCTTTTCTCTTCTTCTCTCTCTCTTCCTCTCTTCTACTCATACTAAGCAAATAGAAGGCTCTTTAGGGTTATAACAAAGAGGAAAGTCAACTTAGAAAGCAAATAAAACATTTGTTTTTTTTTAAAAATTGAACTTTCTATCCTTGCTGCCGCGGCCGATTTCTGGAGATTCACGATGGCGATTTTGGCGATTTTTGCCATGAATCGCCGATTTTGGCGATTCAGGCGATTCACAAGAAAAAATCGCCACCAGCGATTTCCGATTCCAAAAAAATCGGGAGCCATGAATCTTATCGCGATTTTGGCGATTTCATGGCAATTTTTGGAACTATGATTATAGTATATATCAATAAAAATATATAATGTAACATATACCATATGAATCCTAGAGTAGTATATACTATAGATAGAACAGGACTCACGACATAGAATGAGAAAAATTTGTATTTCAAACCAAACTTCAGCATATTGGGCTATGTCTATCTCATAGACCTTCGTTGTAATGGGATGTAACATTGCCACACGGATTGTGGGCACGTTTATTTATCAATTTCCTTAACTATGATTTCGACACCAGGCTTTTCTTTCTAAATGTTTTTTCTAAGAAAGTGAGAATCCACAACAGTTTGAAGAAGATGGGAGGAAGGAGAAAGAGGGTCGAACCAGCTAGCTGTAAGGATTGGAAGAAGAAGACAAAGATTTGGGAAATTTTGGAACAGGGGAAGTTCACGGGTTTTATGGAGAAGCTAAAAGGTAGCAACCCTTCTATTACCCACCAATTTATTAAGACCTAGAAGGATGGGAGTATTTTGGTGGGTAATCAGAGAATGAAGGTTGTTGAGAACATCATTGCAGAAGCTACGGGCCTTGACACAGAGGGAATCAACTTTTATAGGAATAAGAAGCTTTTGGATCAGGTAGTGGAAGAATTTGCGGACACGGCTATAGAGCATAACAGACTGGTGAAAATTGGTAATTCCTATTTTAGCCTTTGTTCCATATCTCTCCCTTAGAGGTTTGTCATGTTCGTTGTTATTGAATACTTAACTTTCGATGGCCGCTTCACTAAGTTATTTGGGTACCACTTTATGTTGGTAAACCATTTTAGGTATAGGATTAGGCTTAATCTTCCCTTCTACCTTAGGCACTTGTTGGGCAATACAATATTAGCTATTTAGAATGATCCTAGGGTGGACGATGCCTGTCATGAGAGTTTAATGGTGCTGGTAATGAACCTTTTCAAATCCAAAAAAGTGGATAGAGCCCGCTACAGTAATAAAACTCTGGAGTGTGAGACTGAGGGGAGTGAATAGGGCGAGGGCTTTGATGAGGAAATAGAGGATGATATTGCGGAGATAGAGGTTAAGAAGAGGAAAAAGCTTGATCCTGGTAGCCCATTTGGGAAGAAAGGGAAGATTAAGGAGGTTGACGTTGAGATGGATACTAATTCTAAAGAGGAGATGGAAGAGGGTAATGGGAAAAGTGGCATTATTGGGAGGGTTTCTAGAAACAAGGGGAAGAACATGGACAGGGTTTCAAGCATACCTTCTGATGATGAACCTCTGATTAAGAGGATGGAGCGAAAGGGGAAGTATGCACTTTCTCAAGGGAAGGTGGATGTTAGAGGGCTTGAGGAGACTGATTATGAAAGAGAGGATTTAGGTGGGGAGGAGGATGACCTTACTCATAACAAGGTTAATGATGACCAGGGGTTTTTGAAAGGGATCTTTGGTAATCCAGGACTTATGAGGAAGGACATCAATAGTTTGCAGCAGTAGTTGTAGGACATTTTGAGAGAATTTGACGAGCTCAACAAAACTACTAGAGGGGGGAGAACACTAGGACAACATATTGATAAACATTTTGAGGTGATTGGCAATGTTGCAGGGGTTAAGAATCTTATGAAACGTGTTCCACCCTTGGAAGCCAACAACAGAGCTTTGGATCAACCGATTAAAGATTTCTAGAAAAAGATGGATGGTCTAGATTATAGTTTGCAAAATCGGACACAGAGTACTTGACAAGCCCAAAGTTTTCAATTTGGAAAAAACTCGGCATATACTCGACAAAAACTCGGGGAAAACTCGGCAACTCAGAAACTACAAAAATTTAAAATCTTTTAAAGAAACTAATTTTTTTTGTAGAATACAATTACAAAATGCATTAAATTAGTAATCGACATTTCAATAGAGAAAATGTGTAGTGTAATAGCACTAAAATGATGTGAAAATGCATCTAATCCAATGTTTTCCCTGCATAGACATATTTACCTATATTTTTTTACATCTATAAATACGCGAGAGTTAAACTTGAGAGTACTTGCCCAACAACAAAAACTTGGGAGTACTCGGCAACTTTGAGAGTACTCAGAGAGTTTGCAAACTATGGTCTGGATAACAAAGTGGTTAATATGGAGAAGACGATTAAGATACTGGCTGATCAGAATTGTTCTATTCTGAAGACTGTGGTAGACAACATTAATACTCTCCTGAACAAATTTGAACATGGGAAAGGTCAAGGCTCCAAGGAAGTGAAAGATGACCATGGACCTAGCAAGCGCACCAGAGCCAACTCAAAAAAGATTGAGGTTGTCGAAGCCAAAAAAATAGATGATCTGAAGGCCTTTGCAGAAAACATGAATATCCTTGCAGATCAAGTAGCGGATTTACTGAAGACTTGTAGCTCATATTATGCTGTCTTTTTGCTTTCTTTTTGTTGTCTTTTCCTGTTGGTTGTTTTTGGCTACTTGTTTTAGGTAGTTCTACTCTTAGGTGCTGTTGTATAGTTCTTCTGGGTTTTTCAGCTTTTGTTATCTTACTCCTATGTAAAAGGTTTCGGGTCCTTTAAAACCTATTTTTACTTAATCAAAACATATACCATATATATTGAATATTATCACATGATAATATATCAAAAATTATCATGTATTATAATGCAAATAATATATATCAAATACAAAATAAAACAAATATAGCTAAGCATAAATTGAATGATAAATGAATCAAAAAAACATACAAAGATTACCGGCGCAGGGAAACAAAGTGGAAGGTTACGACCATTGATAGTGTCTTTGTCTATATATCCATGCAAGTATAAGTAGGTAGTGTATGGTCATGGGAGTGGGAGGAACCTACCATGGTTTGAAGAAGAGTTAGGTAATAAAATAAGGGACCTTCTCCAAAGCTTCTGACTGAACTATGTGTTTTGTAAATGAGAAAACCTTCTTAACAATTTCCCAAGCTCTCTTCCATTCATTATTTCGCTCATCAACCAACATTCTCATTAATTTTGGATACAAGATATGGATACATTAAGCATGGTTGACAACTCAGAGCCAAGTGGTAGAGCATTCAAATGAAATCCAAAGATAGTAAGGTTATGGAATGTTCAGAAGTCATAGTGGGAAGAAAATGACAAGAGATTGGGCAAAAAGGGAGCCTTTAACATAATCTAATTAGTGATTTAAGACTCCCATAAATGCGGCGGAAAAACATTAATAGATCAGATGAGTAAGGAAGAGACCATTCAATAGGTTACATTATTTGTCGATGCAAGTGAATTTAATATTCGTGCGATGATCTGAATTTGGCATGTAATTGAAGGATGGTCTCACAAAAATTGGAAGCTCTAAGGATCTCAGATTTGTGTCTTGGATTATTATCATTGATTTTAGTATGAATCCTAGAGTAGTATATACTATAGATAGAATAGGACTCACGACATAGAACGAGACAAATTTGTATTTCAAACCAAACCTGAGCATATTGAGCCATGTCTATCTCATAGACCTTCATTATAATGGGATGTTACCATTAATGAAGTATAATTCTCAACTCTATGGATAGTGCATGCCTACTACAGTGCTTCAAAGGATATGGTGCATTCACATGAAGTGCAGTGAACATTGGGAATATAGAATATCTTGCAATAGAAATATAATGATTAGTCCTCTTCCTCCATATAAGCCAATATGTATAAAAGAGGGGTCACACAAGTCCAAAATCAAGACAATATGGATTTCTCTAAAGTTGATAAATATTAAATATCGAATTGATCAAAGATAAAATTTCAAGAGCACTCAAGACATATCACTTTTCTTCATGTAATCAAAGGAACTCTGATCTCTAAAAGATCCAAATCAGTATAAGACCATCTATATATTAGAACAAGTCAAATATTCTTACAAACCCAAGACCATTTCACATATCTGGATATAGGGTACAATATGTATATATTAGATCCATACTTGGTTACATTGGCAAATTCGGGTAGATCTTTTATCATATCCAGACTAATAGAAAACATTTATCTTGCATGAATTTAATGATTACCCCTTGTCCTAACAAATTTTGGACTCCATGTAATATCCTAGTAGGATATTAACTCCAAATTATCTCAAAATAATTTTTAGAATATAAACAAATATCTTTGCAAATAAACCGGCAGAAATAACCAGCAATGAACCAGTAAATGTTCATTAAAATATCTCAAAATATGTTATTGCATTATACATCAGCAATACAATAACCATCTATCAACAAATCCAATCCTAAGCACAGTATTACAGTCAGATTGGAAAAACTAAGAAAGAAACTTTAATGCAATTGTGAACTCTGTCACGAATTCACAACACCTGATGAATTGGGGTTACGTCCAATCCACCAAAGAAGACCTGAGGCTTTCTGTCCTCAGATCCTGAATAGAAGCTGAAGCTTTCTTAATTTCTCCAAGAGAAATCTCAAACCTAATCAATAACCAAACCTGCCAAAATGAATGAAGCCTTCCTCTCTTTTTGCCCCTGTGACCCTTCAGCTCCCTTCTCCCGTCTTTCCGTCTTATTCCTCCTTTGTCGCTTTTAATTGCCCACTTTATAATAAAAATTGACCTCTTCTTATAAATTTGTATTATGCTTTCATAGGTCAATTTAATTATTAATAGATATGTCCTTAATTTCGTAATGTCCTCAAAAAGGGACAATACAAGTCCTCCCTCCTCGAGATTGCTCGTCCTCAAGCAATTAGTCCTAGGATCTCATATAAATCTACAAGTAGCTCTGTAGCCCATCTTGACATCAGTGAGATAACATCTACTCATAGTGTGAAGCAAGAGGTATAAGTGCAACTCATCTGTCCGTAGGACACATGGATTCCATATCATCTTGAAAAGCATTGCTATGCCCATCTGTTGCGCTACTTTGATTAAATCTGCTCTAGGAGCAAAATTGTGTAACCACTCATCAATACGCTGCTGAAGTAAAGCATCGATGATACCAATACTAGGATCCCACACTATTATAGCATCATGACCATTTGATATGAGAAGATATAAAAGTCTCGAGGAGCTATTAATATTGGACAACTCTCCAACTATGAGTGATCCCACAAAGAAACACATACTAATCTCTATAATAACCGCCCATCCTGAAATACTGATGGAGTCAAACTGTTCAATAGCTGAAATCAACATTAAAAGCAAAGAGAGGCCATACATTCCGTCATTAGCCTAAAACACACCTGGGTATGACGTTATCATGAGTAAAGAAAGGACTAATAATCCATCCCCTACGATCAAATTATAACTCCCATAAATCCTCAACCAAGATCTATTCAACTGGTGTAGCAAGGAGTCTATCTAACTCATGTTTAAATCATAAACTGAAACCTTGTGTAAGCTGATTGAAGAATGAGAAACAGTGTTAAATCTGAAAATCAGGTCACCACACCAATCATGTTTACCAAACTCACCGCAAGGAACTGCAACTGGATCCCACATCCTCTAGTTAGGATCATCTTCTTCATGGGAATCTGAAAGATCTTTTATGCTCAACTCAAAAAGTGGATTATCAAATGTCCAATTAGAATCCACCTCAAACAAGGAATTGTCTACTAGCTGAAAATGATGCAAAGTTATGTCACTTGATTTCTTGGGACAGCTGTCGAAGCCGTAAGTTTGTTGAATGCAATCAAGTTCCTTAATCACTTCCTAGAAAAACTCATGCCTTATTTTATCATCCTGCTCCCTAGATTGTTTGATTACAACAATCTGATATTTTGCTTCATGAAGAGCAACTCATGTATTATTCAATGCCTCATGAGCATTCTTAAGCTCCCTATTTAGCTTATTAACCTCACCCTCTTTTTAACTTAGTTAACCAGCATATAATTCAACAACTTTTAAACTATAATCCCTGTCTGAAATCAAACACAAATAATCTAATCTCAAAGAATCTAAGGCTTCTTTAACCCTTTGTAAATCAACAACAATAGAATCACCTTCCACTCACTTTTGCCTCTCTTGTATATGTGCCTTCTTGTAAATATCTTCAACAATCCTGTGAGTATCATCATAACACACCAAAGCTGCAACAATCATCTCTTCATCAACTTTCAGCTGTTTTTTTCAAAGAATCATTGTCACTTTGGCATGTATTTTCTAATTGGTCACCCCTACGCCGTCATCCTTAAATTCTGTTTTGGATTGTTCCACTAAATCATTATTATGTATAAATGAGTTGTTGTGATAGAAAATACATGACTCATCAAGGATGTCATCAATGTTATCGTATGCTTTAAGCTCCTTGTTTGATTGAGTTGTGTACAATGACAAGGTGGCTGACATGTTATCATTTTTGGGCAAATCCTTATCATTTGAAGTCTCCGACACACTCTCCCTTCCAAATAGACCAGCCTCCTCAAGATGTTTGTATATAACCAACTCCAAGTCACCAATGTAGAGAGTTCAATAACCCATACTTGTGTTGTTTTGAAGGGGCAAAGCTGTGGGATATTTATCTTGTTCTTTGCTGGTCTGATTTTCTATGTTTGCCTTAGCTTCATTATGATCTTCACACATGTGATTTGGGGTCCAAGTTTGCTGGAATGTGAAGCAAATATGTTCTCTTCTCATTTGGTTTTTGCCTATTTTCGGAGATCCTGCAACTTGTTTACCTATTGATGTTAACTCTTGCTCATTCCTAAACTCCTTGAACATGTCAAACTTATGTTCAATTAATTCCTCCACAAGCTTGTAAGCCATAGGTGAGATTATGTTCTTCCTTCGCCACATAGCCAACATATCAGATTTTAATTTCTTGCATATGTCATCATTCTCATCAAGGATTAATAACATGATGGTTTTTATGCAAGCTCTCACATTGTTGGAATGATGTTTCCTCAATTTTCCTAAGAAAATTTGAAACAATTGATGAAGCATTTCCTCACAACCAAAATCCAACATGAGAATGAAAAATCTGGTTTTTTCCATAAGTTCTAGAATCTTTACTTGCTTTCCACAAGTAGGATGCTTGTCATCATTTAACCCCTGTAGACTGTCCACAATAAGCTGCAAAACTTTCCTTAACATGTCATCATTATAGGGTGTTGGAGGTGTTGTTATCTGTGTGATTTCACTAAGACATGAGGCCACTGCAAGTATAACATTTTTATCCGGATGTTCCATAAATCCATGCTGAACCAAAGCAATCATTGAAGGTTGTAAAGCCCAATTGAGAAGTATACAATTTGCCTGGTCTACTTTGGATAAACATGTCTCCAACTCTTCTAACTTAGGGAGAAGAGCATCAAGAGACTTCATGGGTCCTAGCTGCAAACCAATTAGGTAGAGCCATTTTCCTACTTCTTTTTCTTTCTGTAAGTCCCTTAGTTGCTCAGGATTAAAAGTGGTATTAAATTCTTTCAAGAAGAAATCACTTTTCAATTTTCCATTTCACACACGTGCACCTGCTATAATAGCCAACTGTTTCATGGTTTAATGTCTACCTTCTTCTACTCATCCCCCCCCGTTATACAGCTAGCACTGCTTTAACTAGCAGTTGAATTGTCAAGATTTGATATCTAGGATCAAGAATTAAACATGCAACTTTATATTGTAGTTTTTTTTTTGCTTCAGTAAGAGCATAAAAGTCACTGCCTTGTTTCAAAATTAACATGCTCCCAGCTTATGTAGATTTCCCAAACAAGTAATAGGAAAGACTTTTCCAGAAAAATTGCACAATTCAGTCTCTGTATGATTATTCCTAGACTGACCTGGAAAGAACAATTGTGATTCCGCGACAATGATGGTGATCCGACACGAAATATCAATCACAGAAAATTTGTTGCTTCCATTTGCCTTGAATTTGGGGTATGACCGTCCAGATTTCCTCAGACTCAAGCTGGACTCTTGGACAAAATCCACACTTTCTCCACACATCCACAATTTTACTTGCTCGATAAACCTTCCGACTTTGTGTTTTGGCAATGGCAAATAGGGAATTTAATATTTCAACTTGGAACAAGAAGCCCGATGATGACCAATAGACTGGATAATAATTTTTGTCCCTCGAGGAGTAAAGTTCTTATATCCTTCTGCAAATAATATCTTTTTGAACTTAGCGTCCTTATATGCTGATTCCTGAACAAATATGATTATCACCTCTAAGAATCCTCTAGACAGAAACACCAACTCCAATTTATGTTTTGTAGGCTTGGAACCAAACCATGATCTTAGATAACTATGTGCCACCCTGGAAATAGAGGGTCATCATTCATATGGAATGTCTTCAGTTACATATTACGACAAATCTGAAAGACTCACGACAGAAGAGGTTGCGATGGTAGATCCTGAAATGTGTCCCATCCAACTCTAACTTATGCAAATCCATGTTTTTTCTTCAAGTCTTCAACAACTTCCAACCTTCAAGTCAGGAAATATGCCACCTTCTATATCTCATGTCAACTATTTACCTTTGCGGGCACCCACATATTTTCTTTATGGTTCCTTGTGAGTGTGTTTGTAGTGTTGTCTTCCATATTGTGCCTCAACTCACAATCTCTTCCTATAATAATTTCTCCTAAAGTCTCTTCCGAAAACTCCAGAGGTCTCGATAATTGTTTTTGACAACTTATGTGCTATACATATAATCTCAATCATAAGCATTGCAACAAGGTTTATTAAGAAATATTAAAATGCATAACTCCCAACAGTTGTCCACAATTGTTCACAAAACTGCTTCTTTGTTTACGGTTCTTCTTGACAAGGCTTCCGCCAATTTTATTCAACTCTAGATTTCAATGACCGACAAAAACCAGGCCTCCTAAAATCCGAAGCGCCTCAAAAAGTTTTGAATGCACAGAACAGGAATTTGAAGCAACTCAGAATACCAAGTGACGGTCATTAATTTTTTTTTAAAATAAAAACTCTGTTCCCAAATATGAAGTTCCAACACAATAGCTTGGTGCAGAATTTACTATAACGCCTCTATAACCCATCAATTATTCTTCAGACAACCGGTGATATGCATTCTTTCTGCACACATGTGTATCACTCCTTTAATAATTTCTCACCCAACACTTGCGCTTACAACAATATGAGAAACCGACATCGAATAAGAAAATGCAGTATTTTACCAATTGTCCGCCCTCTGCGAATTCTGTAACGGCAAAGCATTTTCTTCAAGTAATGTTTCCATTCTATTATATCGGGCCCAAAAAAAGCAGTGTAATGCAAACATTATTTAATTCCCAAATTTATTTTCTTTGTCGTCAATAGTGACCTTTGGGATTCCCGACATTTATCAGCAATCTCGTCTACCACAAGGAATGCTATGCAAAAATATCAGCTCAAAGGCAGTGGTGTTTACAATTTTTAATCCTTCCTGAACCAAAATCGTGTGCCTTGTATATATTAATTAATTTTTCCAAAACGAGTCTTCATAATAGCTTCACCCACGGAAATGCTTAGTCTTGCATCCGATGATTTGCTAATTAAACTTCTTTCTCTCTCTTTTAGACAGGCCTGGGCAACCACTCTATGTGACGCTTTGAGAATCTGAGATATCCAGTAAAGATGATTTTGATGGTGGGATGTTGAGTGTTTTCACCTTGTCTAATGACACAGACCACCTATTTTTTTGAATTTGACCCCAATGTGTGGGAATGCTTTCGCTCAATATAATATTTTATTCACAGAAGCCAATCCAAAATTTCACCCAAACTTGCTTCTGCACGCTATATTAGATTGCATGAATATTTAATACCGACTATTCTTGTGAAATATTATCCTTGTGAGCGATTTGAATATACGGCCAACAAAGAATTAACTTCCAAACATTCTCTGCCAATACTCTATTTTGCGCTAACTATCAAACATTATAATAATTACAAACCAACCATTAGAGTATCGAAAACTCAAAAAAATCATCCTTTGTACTTGTAAACACCTTCCACAAATAGGCCCAATGAGGAATATTTGGAACAATATTTTGTAGCTATCTGAATTTTTTTCTATATGAAGCTCTTGAAACCACATAGGCTGGCACAATACACCAACTCTGACACCACTGTAATATCCCAGTAGGATACTATCTCCAAATTTATATCAAAATAATTTTCAGAATATAAACAAATATCTTTGCCAATAAACCAGCAGAAATAATCAGCCATGAACCAGTAAATGTTCATTAAAATATCTTAAAATACGTTAGTGCATTATACATCAACAATACAATAAACATCTATCAACAAATCCAATCCTAAACATAGTATTACAGTCAGATTGGAAAAACTAAGAAAGAACCTGTAGTGCACTTTTGAACTAAGTCACGAATTCACCACAGTTGATGAATTGGGGCTACATCCAATCCACCAAAGAAGACCCAAGGGTTTGCGTCCTCGGATCCTGAATAAAAGCTGAAGCTTCCTTAATTTCTCCAAGAGAAATCTCAAACCAAATCAAACCAAGTCTGCCCAAATGAATGAAGCCTTCCTCTCTTATTGCCCAAAGCTGCGATCCTTTAGCTCCGTTCTCCTGTCTTTCCGTCTTATTCCTCCTTTGTCACTTTTAATTGCCCACTTTATAATATTAAATTGACCTCTACTTATAAATTTGTATTATGTTCTCATAGGTCAATTTTAATATTTAATGTATATGTCCTTAGTTTCCTAATGTCCTCAAAAAGGGACATTACTGTAAGTTCTGGTTTGTTTGTTTACGTTTGCAGATGCTTGGAAAAATGGAAAGTAATGACAAGGAAATATAACACCAAACACCAAATTTTAACAAGACTACTCAACAACAATAATATAGAACCAATGTAACAGTCATGTTTATTCAAATACCACAGCATTGGAAAACATCATTAACTGTACCTTTATTCTGATTAACTTAAGCAAGAACAATTCACAATATTAGCATACCAACAATGTTCTTGACATCTCATATCAGCTTGTGCTGTTACAGTCACCGAAAAATTTCCAGGTTGCATTCATATGCACTTCATAAGCATCCTAAACCCAGTCACAGCCTCTGTATGAAGTTTTCTGAACTTGAATGGATTCTTAGTGCTAGTATGGCACAATAACAGACATAAGTAAGTCTGTTCAGCACTTTCAGGAGCTGATAGCTCAAGAACGCAGCCCAGATTGCAGTCAAAATCCTGTACAGCAGCATTACCAGATGATTTCAGTCTCAAACAGCCTGCTATAGATGAATATCTGATTGGTACAGCTAAATCAGCACTTGCATTTCCTGTTCCCAACTTCTACAGCCCCTCAAGTAGTCACATACATTCAGTTAATACATTTCCTGATTTCAACGAAACTGGCTAGAATGTGTACATGAGCAAATAATGACATTCAATCTCTAGCTTCAAATCCTCCAAATCGAACCCTAGGTAGATGAATATGACTTTTAATGGAACCAATTAACACAAACCAATTGATGTTACCTTGAATGCTCAACTTCTATCCCAAAACTGTATCTCACAGCAGCGTCAAGACCATAAATCTCCAAAGTTGACCAATTTCATCAATTATCCAAGCATGCTCAAAATAGAGAACTTCAATCCTTTATATACACTTTTTACATTAGCTCTCACAATTGTTTCTTCAATGTGGGATAAAAACATAAAATTGCTCTTCCCCCCTATTTTTACACCACTCCTATTTTTCTGTGCTTCCCTATTTTCTCACAGCTCCTATTGTTCCATGACTCCTATTTCTGCACGAGTGCTTTTTATTCAATATTTCCCTTCTTTCTTTTATGTCAATAATGTGTAATAAAATGAAGGGGGACCATTTTAAATATTTCCTGCAAACTATAGTCTTTGGATTAACAAAGTTAAATAATTAGATTTAACTTGATTAATGCACACTAAATCATATCAATGATAAATAACTGTTCTTGTTGATGTTATACAATTACCATGAACATGTCACTACAAGTGGAGGTCCAAATATGCCTAAAATGACTTACTACAACTATTAAGTGCACCCAAAATTGCCTCAAATCATCTCAGAATGAACTGTATCAGAGATAACAAGTTCCCACAATCCATTATAATACTGAGATGCTTCTGGAATGATTGCATGTAAATTTTGAACCATCAATGTTTCAGATCATACTCCATGACCCATCAAGGATGAAACAGTGCATTAGGATGCAAAAAAAAACAAAAACAAATGGCCATCAGGATGAACTGTAACTGAAACTGTCGAGGTCAAATGGACTCTTAAGTCGCTTTCATGTCTTGGTTAACCTATGAGACCAAAGAAAGATAGGCTAATGACAATAGTGCAATGAACACTAGAAAGGGGACATTACAGTCCACCCTTCCGAAAATTGCTTGTCCTCAAGAAATTTCATTTTGAGATGCTGCAAGATCTAATTGCTCTCCCCCATGGTATCTTCAATTGGTAGGTTCTTCCACTTAACCAGATATTCCTTAATTTTCCTATTCCAAAGTATCTTTTGTTTGGTATCAATGATTGCCTCAAGAAACAATATCAATTCCCCCTCCTCATCCATGGGTGGCAACTTTGTTGATGGTATTACATTATGGCCTAGAAATTTCTTGAGTCTCGAAACATGGAATACATTATGCACCTTAGTGCTAGCTGACAACTCTAACTTGTAGGCGAATTCCCCATTGCATTGACTGACTTTGAAGGGTCCATAAAATCATGGCTTTAGGTTCCTAGTACCACTTTTCTTCAGAGAAGATTGCCTGTAAGGTTGGAGTCTCAAGTGAACCATATCACCAATCTCAAACTGCGCTCAACCCTATATTGATTTGTATATAAATTCTGTTGATTTTGCATCTTCTGGACGTTCTCGTTAAGTACCCTCAAGATTTCTTGACTCTCCTGTAGCAAGTCCTTACGCTTAGACACTGTCCTATCTCCAAAGAATCTATATGCAGATCAATATATAGGTCTCAACCCTATATTGATATGCATATAGATTATGTTGGTTTTGCACCTGCTGGATGTTCTTGTTAAGTGCCCTCAAAATTTCTTGACTCTCCTATAGTAAGTCCTCACCCTTAGGCACTGTGCTATACCCAGAAAGTAAATCCAGGAAGTTTGGGGCTTCATACCCATACAATCCATAAATGGAGTTATCCAAATAGTCTTGTGATAGGTGGCATTTTAGCAACACTCACCCAAGTACATCCATTGAACCCAAGTCTTCTGCTCTCCTAATACATAATTCTGCTGAAAACCCTGAACCCACTTGTTTACTATCACTGTCTGGCCATTAGTCTGTAGATGATTGACTAGTGCTAGGATTGAGCTAGGTGCCAATCAATCTAAATAGCTCCCTCCAAAAATAATCAAGAACTTTCTATCCCTCTTGCTCACGATGTTCTGAGGTAACCCATGCAACTTGAAAATCTCTCTGAAAAACAAGTCATCCACTTGGGCTGTTGTGGAGGTGTTTGCAATAGCAAAGAAGTGCATCTATTAACTACTACATAAATACAATTCTTACCCTATACTTTGGGCAATCCTATATTGCAGTCCTTCAAAATATTAACCCACTTCTCATTTGGAATTGGTAAGGGCTAAAGTAATCTAGCTGGAAAATATGCTCATTCTTGTTATGCTGGCATGTTGGGCACTCTCTAACATAATTCAGGACTTCATTCTTGAGTCCTCTCTAAGTGAATCTCTTCCTGATTTGCCCGTAAGTTTAGTAGTACCTCGAGTGACCAGTCAATCAAGCATCATGAAAAATTCTTAGGACCAATTTCTTAATGTGTGAGGAGGGCACCAAATAGATTTTGTCTTTATAGAGTTTGAGACCACTATTTACCATGTACTTGTCATCCTAAATTGTGCTCTCAACCAAACCTGTTGCCCATTGATCCTTTGAAAACTCTATTGCAACCATCTCTCTTGTTTGTCCCCTTTTTGGGATATTAGAAATTTGTATGCAAAATTAATAAAATATTAAAAGTGACTTAATTGGGAGTTGAATGCAAACTATTAAAAATCATTTTAATATTAAAAGGGGCAAAGGTGACAAAGGAGGAAGAAGACAAAAGATAGAAAGGGAGAAGCTGAAGAGTCGCTGTTTGGGCATTCAAAGAAGACTTGATTCAATGTAGTATGCTTGGATATTGATTTGGATTTCACTTTTCTCTTGGAGAAACTCGGGAAGTTTTCAACTTTCATTTTAGAGCCTGAGGATGGAAACCCACTTCGTCTTTAGTGGTGGGATCATGACAGTTCACACTTGTATTTCAGGTTCCTTTCTAGTTTTCCAATCTAGCTTTTTTGCTGTTCTTAAGATTGGATTATATTACATTATTGTATTGTTGGTTATTTTCAATGTAATAACAATTCTGAGGCTGTTTATCTTGAGTATTTGGTGTTTTTATTACTGGATAAGAGAAAATATATTGCATGCAAATATTTTTTAAAATTTATGTGTCTAATCTGAGAAAATTGGAAAGATATCCATCTAAGGATATTTCAGTGGTATCAGAGCTAGTTTTCAGAGCTGGTTTTCTAAGGATATTATGTTATCATATTGCACGTTATTTTTAATGCAATTGTCGTTGGTAGAAACTGTAGCTGATAGGGTGTTGTCGTCAGTAAAGATTTTGTAGCCAACAGGTAGATTAGGATTGTTTTGTAGCCAACAGACTTTTCTGAGAAGGTTTGGCAGAAAGTATTTATAAGCCATCTGGGTGCATTGTAAATCATCTTATCACCAGTTATGTAATCTCTGGGCATATGCGAATAAAGGAGTACTGTTGTTGCTGTTCGTGTTCATTATCTATGTGCATTTCTAAATTAACCTATGTGGTAAACATTTGGCGCCATTGCCCTATGAACCTGGAAGGAGGGAGGAATGAAGCTTAATGCCAAATCAACTTAACAAGGATCGAAATAAGATAAAGGAAAAATATGGAATACGTACTGCGCAAGAAAATTTAATTTGGGCACAGCAAGCTGAACGCAGGAGGTTCCAGAAGATTGCCGACAAACATAGAATTGCAGAAAAATTGTTGGAGGAGACTCGACAGCGGGTAGAGTTGGTGGAAGAAGCAAGGGAGGAGTTTTTGAATTTGTATTCACCGAGGGAAGAGAATCTAGACAGAAGAAAATCGACTCGCATGGCTCGGAGTGCCAAGGGAGCACGAGCGTGGAGTGAACTCTTTGTTCAGGATACACTTCCGCAGGGGACAACTTCAGAAGATCCTTCTTCACCAAGGTCTGCAGCTGTTGAGACCGCCGGTGTGGGGGAGCAGACTGCCGGTGTCAGAGAGCAGACTATCGATGTGGGAGAATAGTCCGCCGGTGTGGGAGTACAGTCCGTAATTGTGGGATTGCAGACCGCCGGTGTGGGAGAATAGTCTGTCGGTGTGGGAGTATAGTCCATTGTTGTGGGATTGCAGACCGCCGGTGTGGGATTGCAGACCATCGGTGTGGGAGAGCAGTCCGCTAGTGTGGGAGTGCAGACCGCCAGTGTGGGAGAATAGTCTGCCAGTGTGGGAGTACAGTCTGCTGGTGTGGGAGTACAGTCCATTGGTGTGGGAGAACAGTTCGCCGTTGTGGGATTGCAGATGCTGGTGTGGGAGTGCAAAGCCACGTTGGGGGAGTGAACAACGCCAGTGTTGGAGGACCGAACAACACTCGTGCACAAAATCTTGTAGTGATGGCAGGACCAAAGGAAAAGTTGCCGAAATTCCATAGTGATGGTACGGCCGACCCCATCCAACATTGCAAGACATGTGAGACGATTTGGAGGGCAAATGGCATAACAGATACAAACGAATGGGTCTGACAGTTTTCGGCAACCCTACGAGGTGTTGCAATTGATTGGTTCATGCAGATCCTCAGAACTTAACCACTTGGGATGACCTTAAGGAGTTTACAGTAGAATTTCAACTACTCCGTGACGACAACGAAATTGTAGTAGAAATATACAGTACGAAGCAAGGGAAGAATGAAACTGTCCGCATCTACGCTAGGAAATTAAAAGATTTGATAAGTAAAATGGAAAATAAGCCGGCAGATGGAGTGCAAAAAAGATGGTTCATGGAAGGCCTACGCTCGAAGTTGTGGAAGAAGATGAAAATTGTGCCACTGTTGTCATACATAGAAGCATACAACAGAGCGATGAACTTGGAAAGTGACCAGAGGACGAGAAAGAAGAATAGTTCCTCCGACTTAGATGATGACACGTCCTCGGGAGAGGATAGCAGTAATGATGAAAATAGTAGCAAGAAGGTCCGCGCCCTACAGAAGGACATGATCCGTATGATGAAGGAATTTAAAAACATGCAGAAGGAGACAAAGGGAAGCAAGCTGTGGTGCACGAAATGTAAGACGAAAGGTCTTACTAGAGGGTCCTATCCAAAAAACCAGTTCTGCGATATTTGTCAAAACATGGGACATTCCACAAAAGAATGTCCCTTCAACATGAAAGCAAGTGTTTTTGGCACAGGTAGCTTCCACGTCAGGAGGGAATGAAAATGCAAACATTGATGGTGCCACTTCGGGTGGGTACAGGAATAATAGTAGAGGGAAAAACAACAATAACAATAACAATGGCAACCGAAGTCGAATCCAGTATGATGCAAACGGACGGCTGATCATTCAATGCTGAGCATGTAATTTTTGGGGTCATTTTGCGCGGGATTGTACAACGGCAAACACATCAAAATTATTATGCAGATGGTGTGGACCCGGCGACCATGAAGATGCCAAGTGCCCAAAATCCAAAGTGAACTTGATCACTGTCGGGATGGATGAAGAAGAGATTCTGGCAATTACACGGAGACAAGCAAAAGAGTACCCGAACCCAGTCGAAGAAAATAGAAAATTTGGGGAAATGCGGGCCGAGATTGAAAAGGCATCATAGGGAGAGACCTCTCAGCTGAAAGACATTACCAGCACCTCGACAAGGAACGCCGCGGAACAAAACATTGTACGACAGATTTTACAGACGGAGGTATGCGTCAAGATAAATGATTTGCTTCTTACAATGCCTCAGCTTAGATCGGCCGTCACAAATATTGCGCCAGCAACAGGAGAACCAGAAAGAGGGAAGGAAATTACCGTCGATGGAGAAGACCCAATGTTGCTAGCACTTGCATCCGGATGGCATCCAATTGTCGTAGAGATGGGCATTTTCGGAAGTGTGCTGATGGACACAATTGTTGACAGCAGGTCTGGCGTGAATGTTTTACCTGAGGATACCTAGAGGAAGTTAGGACAACCGACGCTGTGGCCACCTACATTTTAGTTGCTGACAACGGACCAACATGGCATAAAACCTCTCGGCGTTCTGATGGCACAACTAGTGACAATTGGCACACAACCATTCTTGCTGGACTTCATCGTGATTCCATTGAAGAGAAAAGGATACGACGCCATCCTGGGCCGTGGATAGCTTGTTCGAGCCAAAGTTAAACATGATTGGAAGAAAAACACTTTATCACTTGAAAGTAAAGGGAGGAAATTCGTTATTGATTTGCACACTCAGATGGTGGGAGAAGAAGCTTTGTCATCAGATTTCGAAGAGGAAGATGAGGGGAGGCAATGTATAGAACCGGATCAGGAGGTAGTCCTATGATTGGAAGGAGGATCAATAGATGACGATTTGGATTCGGTCAATGGTCTCTACCATTGGCAGATAGAAGACTACGAACTCTTTCCGAGTTGCAATATGTTAAGGGTGGACGAAGGTGAAAAAGAAGAGGAAAATGAATGTCCGAAGGAATACAAAGAGGTGGAAGAAGGGAAGGTGGTTATGACTGAAGCTGAGGGGAAGAACATACAGTACGAATTCAGAAAAAAATGATTCCATAAAACGACCGTGCAGAAAGGAAATGTTACGTCGAACCACAAATATAGCAGAAAGGTCCTGGCAGCAAGGGAAACACATCCTACGGTCTGCACAGGAAAAAAAGAGGAAGGGTTTAATAAAAGTTGCAGTAGTACGGAGCGGAGGTGTTATTGACATCAAGAAGGGGCAACCGATAGAGTCCATGGTAAGAAGCTTCGAGCACAAATTGGGCGATATGGAAAACCAGAGAGAAAGATCGTCTCACTTAAATAAACTTCGACAATCACAGGCACAATGGGCCACGGAGGTGACATAGAATAGACGCAAAGCGTGGCATGATAAACACCTGAAACTGAACAAGTTTCAGCCAGGGCAGTTGGTACTGAAGTATGACAGGCGGAATGAAATTAAACCAGGAAAATTTAAGGTTAGATGGGTCGGACTATACCAGATTCAGAAGGTAGGCGACAATGGAGCAATAAAATTGTGGACCTTGGATGGGCAAGAAGTGCCTCAAATGGTTAGTGGGTTGAAGCTGAAGAAGTACCATGCAAGGAAGAGCTCATCGTTGCAAAATGACCTAGCCCAACTGTCTCCCTCGTCGTCACAGGTTGGCGAGGTCGGGAGGGAAAATTGAGGAATTCTATTTTTTTGCAAAAAAAAAAAAAAAGATGAAAGGAAAAAATGTGCCTGCGGGAACACCCCACGGACTACTGCTCCGTGGGCAGGTTGTCCCGCAGATAGCTTTCCGCGGGTGGTCCTGTGGGTGTTATCCCTGTGGGTGTTTCATGTTCTCTCCCAGACTGAGCTTTTTTCCTGCGGGTGCCTTCTTCCTTGGCTGCGGCTTCACGTGTATATTTGCCCGCGGGTTCTCCCGTTATCTCCATGCCTTGGCTTTGATTTTTCTTCTGCAAACAAGCTTGGAACTCATCGGCTTCATCTTCGGTGAAGACCTTTCATTCTTCCGCACCTTTGCCTTCTTCTCCCGCGGATAGTTGTTCCCGTGGATGTCTTCTCTCCTGCGGTGCAACAGTTATCTCTCGCGGGGTAGTAGTTGTGTGTTATATATTCGTGGATAGTTCGAGGGGTTGTGTTTCTTCTCCCACGGCTCTATCTTCCCGTGGCTTATATGGTAACTCTCTCTCACAGATGTAAGAGGGACAACAACGGACGAGAAGAAGAAAAAAGAAAAAACGACTACAGATTGAAACAGTTTGGAATGAGTAACGCTTGATGCCCAAGGGAAGAGAAATACATAATTAGGTAGAAAATATAAGCGGTTGTCAGAAAGAGTGTTTGATCAGAAGAAAATCGCAAAAATGGTGTTTCATGTGGCTTCATAAGTGTTATTTTGGTCTTGGCGACGAGGGGTGCTACTCCTCGACTCCGCTGGGGGCGACGCCCCCTAGACCCCCAATTGTCGCAGTTAATCAGTCATGGGAAGTGTGACCAATTGATGAAGACTTGGAGCTGCTGCAGGCATGGAGTGTCTGTGTACCAGAGGCACTTGGAGTAGGTGTTGGACATGAGGCTGTCTTGGTGGATACATAGAGAGCTCAAGAGGAGTTGATCATCCAATTGGAGGTAGTACAACGACACTTAGCTCAGTTGACCTAGAGTTGGAAGCAAAGAAAGTAGCACAGGTGGCTATCAAGGTCAGTTTGGTTAAGGAGACAGTATTGTCTTAGCAGAGGCTACAAATGCAGTGTGGGTTGGAGACCAATTTGGTGTAGGCTTGGGATGAAGGTGATACCGGTGTCATAGAAACAGATCTATCTTGTTAGTCAGTTAATGTGTTCTGTTTTGTTAATTTGTCTAAGATATTTTGTAATTGTCGTTCAGAGATGACTTTTTCTTTTTGGGGGGATGATGTCATCTGTAAATATTGTGTAACCGACAGGGTGTTGTCGTCGGTAAAGATTTTGTAGCCGACGGGTAGATTAGTATTGTTATGTAGCCGATGAACCCCTTCGGGAAAGTTCGGTGGAAAGTATTTATACCCCGTTTGGGTACATTGTAAATCATCTTATCTTATCTTATCTTATGCTTTGTATGTAACCTGTTGGCATATGCGAATAAAGGAGTACTGTGGTTGCTGTTCTTGTTCATTATCTGTATGCGTTAATCAATTAATCTATGCGATAAACAACAATAACATTTCTGAGGCTGTTTATCTGAGTAATTGGTGGTTTTGTTACTGGTTAACAGAAAATCTATTGCATGCAAATATTATTTAAAATGCATGTGTTTAATATGGGAAATTGGAAAGATATCCATTTGGGGAAATTTCAATTGTACCAAAGCTGGTTTTCCTGCTAGCCTGTGATTGTGAAAATTTGCAAGGGTTTGTTGCAGCTGCTAATTATATTTCTGAATATTGATTTTGGAACAAAGTTAATCATCGGTGAAATTTTTATTAAAGGTGTTTCTTGAGTTGCATGCTGAAGTTATTATTTGAGAGGCGAAAAAAGTAAATTCACTTATAATGCTAGGTCTTTAGCAATTGATGAATATAATTTTTTTTAGTGTTATTATAACCAGTCGATACCTTGAATGTTAAAGTTTTGAGTAGAATATTTCAAGAGAAGTGTTTATATATTTGTCCTATAATGTATTTTACCACCCATAATAGAGATTGAAATATTCACAAAATTGCCACGGTTCTAGTTAGACTATGAATGTGTTTTGATTGGGCTTGATATTTATTATTTGAAGGTGATATGTTCAAAATGTTAAGCCTTACAATTGAGAAAATTTAATCGGCTTAGTGTTAATATTATCTATTTCTACAGTTTGGAACAACTATCATAGCAAGGCTGGTGGAGCCTACATTGCTAATGTTGAGATTTTTAAATATTTATTGATGGACATGATCCGCTAAGATTATTAGGTGATAAGAAAAATCATATTCCAAACTTTATAGTCAGAGAATTCTATTTCAATCGTTCGAGTATGTTACCGTAACAGATAATTTAAATGCATTAATATAATTAAAATAAACTTATACATGCAACAATGTATGTAAATGGGTTAGATTTTCCCATTTACAAATTCACCATTTTGAGAGGAATCATATGCATTGCTACTCCAAGATAGGTCCATGAATTCAAAGTGCTCTTGTTGAACCGAACATGCTTCTTTGGCTTCTTATTCAATTGTATCTTCATGTTCAGGTACATGTGGAATATCTAGATTTTCGTTGGCCTCCAACCAAGCTAGATGTTGGATTGGACATCCTCTTGATTGAACAAATTCTGGACTCTTCATGCCAATTGTAACTTGCTTCACTGGTTTATTAATCACTTGTACCTCAGGTTGATTGGGAAAACATTTCTCTTGTGTTTCTGGTAATGACCTGACTGCACTGCACACTTCAGCATGTTGCTCACAAACTTCTAACTTGGAAAAGTCTTTATTGTGTATGAGAAATTACTTTTCAAGCTGCAAGGTAGGGCATTCATGCAAAGTACACCCAAGTTCATGGCCTTGAGGCACAAATACATCTTTTTCAGCTTGATAACGACTTGTTGGAATGTCCACTTTTATAACACGATTATTTTGAACATTGGAAGAAAATCTTTCCTTCCTCAACTTTTCATCACCAACCTTCTGAGACTGCGTGAACCAAATATGAGAGTCGCTAGCTATGTCTTCCTTTTCTTGGAAGAGAATAGCAAAACCACTAGCTTCAGATACAAGATGTTTTCTTGCAACCTTTACTGATGGTGGCTTGATTGTAAGCTTCTTCAATGATGAAACTAACTTTTATTGATTCCATACAATAGAACTACGAGCAACAGTTGGAAGAGGCCTCCTTTGTACATCTTCATGAGGAATGAAGAACATGCCTTGAGCTATTTTCTTTTTGAGGGCAAGTAACTCATTTGTTAATCTCTGCACTACGAGATCTGTCCTTGTGATGGAAGAAAATGAATTAGAAAGAAGATAGCCTTCCTCAAACCCACTTGCCTCAATGCTTATCTTCCCAGCAAGAATAAGATCATCTTCGATTTATATCGCCAATGTTAGTGTGGCTGCAAGAGTAGCTAAGGCTTCTCTTCTTATTAGAAATTTGATTTCAAGAATTTGAGCATTGACAAACAAACATTTCAAATTTGCAATTGAAGGTTGAGCACCAACTGGAATTATTCATGTCAATTTGTTGAAATAAGAAACAAATTCATGGATAGGCATGTGAGATGCCTTCTTTAGCTGAGTGAGTTGAGCCAACAGTGCATGAGCATCTTCAGGAGGTTTAAATCTTTCTTCAAACTTGGCTACGAGAGTAGCCCAACTTGTGATAGTATGTGGTGGTAAGTGGTAAGACCAATCAGCAACCACGCCTTGGAGAGTTTCCCCAAACAACCTTACAGACATGTCCTCATATTCAACACCATGAACACCGCATGCAATATAAAAGGAAGCAATATTTTCATCAGCATATTGTTGTCTGTCACTGAAGAATTTGGGAAAATTTTTGTGCGAGCCATCAGGAAGAGAATTTAGAGGCGAAGCTAGATTCAATAGACCAAAAGCATTTCCCCAAGGACCTTGAGCCATTTACATGTCCTTCATAAAAGATTGAAACAACTACAAAATTAGAATTACATTGAAAAAGGATAGAGTATGCTTCAAACGAAAGCATGAGGCTCTCGAATGCACATTGAGTCTCCAACAAAGTCGCCAAAAAATGTTGGCTAAAATTTTGGTACATTACTGAGTATGACTTACAAAATTGTGACTTTAGGCAACATTTCATGAGATTTCTCTCTCCTCTCAGCAATACGGGAGGCTCCCTTCTTATCGTAGGTGGCTTCAATAGGAACTTAACTGAAATTACAAAAAGGATGGTTCTCTTAACAAAAAGTGCCTTATTGGTACGATAATATCGGTGAGCCTCAAATTGACATAAGAACAACCCCTGAGGCAACAATTTACTTTTAATATTTTGTGAAACAAAAACAAGAACCCAAAGGCTCCTGCATTCATCTCGAATAAAGACTCAAACAGAATAAACAATAAGGCACAAAACCTCTTACTGGATCCTCTCAAATTCAATAAAAGCACTTACAATTGAAGCCCAAAGTCTTCAAATCTATAAGTGATCACAGCCACTACTATCAATTACAATTTTTCCTCCTACAACACAAAATCTTTAAAAGTTCAAATTACCTCTGAATGTAATAGGCAGCTCAAAGTTTGCACAATCAAATCCAAATCCCTCTTGATCAGAGCTCCAAAACTCACAATCAATATCCAGAAAATGTCATCACATAACACCTTAAATCAATACAAAGTTTTAAAGCAAGTTGTCTCTTTTATTGTAAGCAATCTGATTTACATCCAAGCACAAAGTCTTATGAGTACACAATACAAATTGGTAGAATTTTCTTGCCTTGCCAAATGATGATTATTTACAATGAGCTCCCTCCTTTATATAGGAAAATGGGAGAGAGAAAGGTGGAGGAAAAAGGGGTAATCCTTAACCACCTTGACTTATTCTCTAGCAAACTTCTAACTAATTTGACTTATTCAAAGTTGCATGCCTAATGCAGTTGCAACTTGACTACATGAGCTAATTGTATAGGGACATGTTACCTATACTTACAACACAATTGATCTTTGACATGTAATCCTCTGTTGTGAGGTTTTCACACATCGCCCCAAATCTTGCAGGACCCCCCCCCCCCCCCACCCCCCCCACTTTTTTTTTAATCGCCTCGGCAAATTTTTGGATTGCCCAAAATTTGAGTTTTGAAAATTTCACGCCTTGGCACCTTCAGGACAAATGTGGGGAGGCTTAGCTTATTTTCACACGGTTTCAACTCAATTTTCCAAAGCTATCAATTCTATCCCTAGGCCGAATAATTTTCTAAGTTAATTTCAACTTGGCAGGATAAAATTGTGAATTTTGTACTTAGACAATTTCTTTTGAAAATTTGGTTTTAATTGTGTAAATTTGGATGATTTTCAAAAGGGAAATTTTAATTAGACTTAAGTTTTTGGAAAATCTTTTTTTTTTTTTGGTGAAAAAGGGGATTTAATTTTGTAGGATGAAGTTAAATTGCAAAATCGATTTTTGACTCTAGGGGGGCAATTTTATTGTCATAAAATTTTAAATAGCTTGGCAAATTCAATTTGGTAGATAGTTGCAAAAAATTGGCTTTAATTGGATTAATTTACCTTGAAAACTTTTTAGTTTTTAATGAATTTGGTAATTTAATATTGAAAAAATGGCTTTTGGTTAGCCAAAATCCAAATTTAATGACGTATTAATTACTAAACCTTCATTAATGGAAATAGTTAATACCCTCAAGGCATTATTTAATTTCTTTTTGCAATTTGGAGTTAATTGGCAAATTTAAAATGCAATTTCTTTTTGGCAAAATTAAATTTTTGAGCTAAGTACTTAATTATGGGCTTTAACTTGGATTTAATTTTTGGTTTTTCTCTCCTCCAGGACTAGGTTGGCCAGCTTAGAGGGAAAAAAAATTGGGTATAAAGGAGACCTCTTTTCCATTTCTTTTTCACAATTCATTTCTTCCTCTCCTTTGTTGGGCAAATTTCCTTGAGGAGCAAATTTTTCCAGACTTGGCGATTTTGTGGAAGGCAGTTTTCTTGCATTTGTTGGGCGATTTTGCTTGCATTTAGCCATTTTCAAGCTTGGGCGATTTTGCTTTGAGGGCAGATTTTTGCAGAGTTTAGAGATTTGTTCTCCTTTTGTGGGTTGTGTGATTTGTTCTCCTTTTGTGGGTTGTATGATAGAATAATGAGGAATGATGGGAATACAGGCATTTCGTTCTCAATCGTAATTGGCAAGGATAGTTGCCCAAATCGAGCCTCCTTTAAAGCCGCAGAGAAGGAATTGGAATGGTATCATCTAGGATGGTACAAAGCAAGGCAAGGATTCGATCCTAATGGTCTTATCAAGGTATCTCATGGAAATGAATTCAAGCATGTTCCCACCATAGAAGACTTTTGGGCCAACGCCAAAGATGACTTTCATGTGAGAAAGCTAGCTTTCTCAAAGCTGTCGGTGAACATGATGAGGGCTATTAGATGGAGAGGCCTTGATATTCCAGATCAACTGGAGGATGATGGAAATGTGTTGAGAGAAGACTATGATACAGTAGAAGGAACAGAATTGAATCCAATGGATTGGGATGACCATCAGGATCCTTCCTTGGAAGCAGTCACAAGGGCAGTGGATTTACATACCGAGTCATGGTATAATGAAGGACTAAGGAAGCTATAAAGACAAAGGATTCCCCTTACCTATGAGATGATGAAGCCAAAAGAGAGACAAGTAGAATCAGTCAAACAAAGGAATGAAGGAAACAACCGGCAACAGGAAATGATTAGGAATAGCAAGAAGAAAGTTTTGGAGGTAGAGAAGAGCAAAGAACATCCAGAGCCTCCAGCCAAGAGACAACATGTAGCGCCATCAAGAGAAAGTATAATTGAGGCTAGAAGCCAAGAGGTCAATTCAAATGATAAAGGGTCCTCAGTGGAGGTGAACTCTGATTCGGAATCAAGTGGCTATAGTGAAAGCATCGAGTACTCCCCTCTCTCGAAGAACCAGCAACGAAATGATATGGAAGAAACTAGTAGAGAAGAAGATGGAGCAAACGACATCGAGGCAATAAGTTAGGAACTCGAGGCCGTTGGTGATGCTTTGTTAGTCGAACAAAATCCAGATTTGGGGAGATGCACTGCACCACTATGGTTAAGACAAATGCTTATGCCAAGAGGCGAGGTGGTAACGGCCCATATAGTTGAGGACATCCAAGGGTTAATGGAAAAGGGTGATAGCGAGAACCAAAAACAAATGGCAAGAACGTTGGCAAGGGTAATCAAGAGCGACAATGATGGTCACCGAAAGGTTCAGATTGCTATTCCAACAGTCAACAAGGCAGTGAATGAGATTGTGGCCCAAGAATATGAGATAGTGGAACATAATTCGAGAATGAATATGGATGATATGGAGTGTGAGGAGGTCTAGGAAGGTATAGCATCAATCAGAGAAAGGTTAAGGAAGGCAAATGAGAGGATGGTAAAGTTGGAGGCCGAGAACAAATATTGGAGAGATAGCCAGCCCATCCAATAGTTGCACCAGGTAGCCCTTCCTCAAGACAGCAGGAGCAATTCAAGAGAGATATCAGCTCAGGTACATGAAGTCAAGGATTGGATCCATGATACAATCCAAGATGGGTGAAATTTCTTGCCTTCCTTCATCTCGACATTCTAGTCATTAGTGGCCGTTAGAGACAAGTTTAGATTATTCGAAGAAGAGTGGAAAGGTTTCCTTCCCATCAGAGATTTGGCTATTCCTAGGCTACAGGCGTTCATTGGGCTACCAGAGGCATATTTGCAAAGGGCCAGGTTGGTTGATGAGAGAGGATTGAGTATAGTTGAATCTTGGTTTGTTGCATTAACTACCAAATTTAGAACACTTGAGGAAATACATAATGAGATTGCATGGCACACTCCAAGCGTCGACACTTCTATTTCAACCATGATGAGCGACGTTGGGGTGGCACTTGATTTTGAGGATATTAGAGAAAAGGATATCAATGAGACAGATTTTGGATCGAGGTTGGATGAGTTGGGAAAGGTTGCCATCAGGAAAAAGCATTTGGGTACCCTTTCCTCTCTCAATACTTTTATTGGATTCGCAAAAGAATATGAGAAGGATCACGAAAAGATACTACAAGTAGCAAGCAGCATGGCGAAGTTAGCGGAACTCAAGGCGAAGCACACATCTTGTCCTCCTATTAAAGAAGTTAACGAAAGGCTAGCTAAGTTCATTGCCTTAGTTAAGAAGATGAAAGAAAAGGGAAGATTTATATTAGAAGATCATTTGATGTAACCCAAGTGGCAATTTCCATTTTTTCTAGAATAGGACAAGTGTCTATTTCTGATTGGCCACCATTTTGGTGCCTTCTCATTGGTTGCCACTTTTTGCACTTTTTTCATTGGCCCATTGATGAGGTGGCAGCTTCTCATTGGCCGATGGGGTGGCAACCCTAATTAGGGTTTTGAGGATCCAATCTGGATCGTTGATCTTGTTTTGATCTCCATCGTCTGTTGTATTTCTGGCCCCTATAAAAGGCCGTTTGCTCTCATTTGTAAAGTGGTTGGAGAAATTGTTGCGAAGATAATACCAAAATTGCTCTCTTTTTCATTGTTGTGATTTGCATGTTGATTAAGAACATTGGGTATTATTGCATGTTTTTTACTTCCACTTAGTTAGATTTCTTTTCAAGTTGTTAAAGTTGGTTTCATTTCAAGTTGTTTAAGTGAGGTTAAAGTAGATGGATAGTTGTATGATAGCATTGTTAAATGCTTGATAGGGATCAATACTAGACCACTAGCATTCTAGCGGCTGGTTGGGAAGCTTTGTGTGGTAAACTAGTTTATAATTCTTTTGAATCATTGCACCTGTGGAAGTGAGGTCACTGGTCAGCTCTCATTAGGTTCGATCCTCGATCCATTTGCTAACCTTCCATTCATAGGAGTAGGAGTAGAATAGTGAGTAGTTGGGTAGTTGAAGTTTAAAGAGAGAAGTTAGGAAAGTAAGTCAAGCATCAGAATTCATCCATTCACCTTCCACCACCACTGCTTTCCATCAACATCATCATCGGCAGACACACCCTCCATCACCATCACTAGCAACATTATCTGCCTCCGCACATTTCACAAACCGAACCACTATCACCTTCATCCCACCAAAGTCCAAGTCATCCTTGAATGAAAAACGTAAGGCCGCCTATGTGATTACCAGCAAATCACATCGATAAAACTGAGCGAGTATCCACAAGAGTAAGGAACATTGGAGTTATTCTCATATCCCATGAGCATTAACTTTTCAAGAGAGGAATTGTATGTTTGATACTCCGTATCAAATGTTCAATTGCTAATATGTTATGTAAGTGATACAATACTCACATCAACATCCTCCTACTGCTATTCCACTTAAAGCATATGAAAATCTACTTTGAAGTATTCACATGGTATCAACCAGCTCTCCAAACTTCCGCAAGGACTTGTGTACAACTACATCATCTAGTTTACCAATGTGTTGCGAGATCATTGTAACCGTCCTAAGTATGCTTGCTGATCTAGATATCTCTTTGTTACAAATTTCTATTTGATTTTGCAAATTCTTCAATGAATACTTCCAACTTGCAAATGTATCCAACACACTGATGTTGAAGTCATCCACTTCAAGTTGTAAGCGGATGACCTCTGCATACTCTGTGAGAACATCTTGATTCTTGAATCCGTTATCTTTAGTGATGATTTCACATGATAACCCTCTGAATGCCTCTCTGATCATGCTTTCCTAATTAGTTATCTTAGCTACTGCTGCCTTTGCATCTTTTACAAGTCCTTGTAGAACTTTCTCTTTGTTGGTCATCACATGTGCATAATTATGGTACATTTCAACAGATGTGATGTCTTCATACTCACACAAGACATCCAAGACTCCAAATCAATCTCCATCATGTTGTTCTAGGCACCAAGATTCCATCCAGTAGCTCGAGTTGATGATTGAGTGATTGGAGAATGTCATTCAATCCAGCAGTAGTCTTTTTCCCTTTTGTTGTTGTAACTTCTCTTGACATTGCTGAATGGTGTGCCTACGCAACTATCACGTGAAAGTTCCATAGTGTATGAACATCATCATATGAAGGGTCCATAGCAAACTTGGGTGTGTAAAAACACAAATTCAAACAAGGTATGCATAGGGAGAGGATATGAAATGGTTAGGAATAGCGAATGAACAAATGGGTCAAGCTCAGAATGACTCAAAAATGACTAGAATAGCCAAAAACGGGTTTTTTGGAGTGGATTGCATATGTGGACAGTGAGCATTAAAATGTGCTAGAGTGTAATGAAATGGAAACATAACATACTTTAATAGGCGTAAGTCATACTATGTATCCGACAAGCATGTGGAAAATTCTTCTTCATCCATAGGACAACTATATGGAGGTTCATGAAATGCATATTGGTAGGACTTTCACTTGCATTTTCATGATGGGAAAAGAGGGATTCCTTCCATATTAGAATAAGATTTTATTGCCGACTACATATGCAAGTAGATGAGACCTTGCATATGCAACTTGAAAAGAAGACTGAAGAAAAAGAAGAGACAACATATATACAAAAACATGCAAATCTGAAAATGTAAATTGAAAGACTTGAAATAAGAAAAACAAGACCAAAATGCCTTAAGGAAAAATAACAAGGAATCATACCCTTTTATCTAGAGGCAAGAGAAGAAGTCGTTTTAAACACTAGTGAAAAATCTGAAAATGCAATCAAAGAGATTTCTTGGATTTAGAAAGATTGTAAGATGAAGTATTAAATAGACTTCGAATCTTGGCATCATTTTAGCAACCGTTTTAACCAAGCAATATGCAACATGCAAAGAATTTGGAAAATGGCGTCCAAAGCATATCAAGTGATTTAAGAGACTTGAATGCAAGGCTAGGAAATGTTTTCAAACTTACCTTGATCCAAACATTTGTTGTTTTAATGATGCAAATAGCTCAAAATTAGGGCATTTTTTAGCAAAAATATGTCCTAGATGGGTTGAGAAATGAAGAAAACACTCAACAAACTCCCTTTTTGAGTAGCCCAATGTATTCTTTGGGTGATTTTAGGCAAAACGACTTATAGATCATAAAGAACAACCAAGAAATGCTCAAGATATGAGCATTTGAATGCTAGAAAACCCATTTTTGGAGAAAAACGCCCAAAAAATTGAAGTTTTGAGAGTAAAAAATGTGTTTTTGGGCTAAAAATCGGCAATTTTGGGTGTTTGATCAAAAGTCTCATGTTATGAATTAAAAACACACTTTTTGGTTGCGTTTGCATGTGAAAAATGTGCCCAAAAACACTGCAAATGCAAGTTGCAATTTAAAAACGAGATTTCCTTGTGCAAATGCATATATTATAATGCATGCAATGTGCTCCAAAATCGCCGCTTTGTGTTTTTCATTAAAGACTTTGTGCAAAACACACTTTTGGAGACTATTTACATGTTTTTGAAAAACATGCAATTGGGCAAAAAATTGCCACTTTGCCTTGATGGGGTTTTAAAACATGAAAATACATTTTAAAATGCATGTAGTTGGTCCAAAAAATGCCACTTTGGCTTAGGCTAAGTGAAATTGGTTTTTAAATATTACATACACATGTAATTGGGTCCAAAATTGCCACTTTTGTCTAAATTAAGTGAAAACACACTTTAGACATGCATTTACATGTTATAAATACATGTTATTTGATTTAAAAAGTCCATTAAGTGGTAATTTTAAAAGATGTATATGCAGTGGGTTAGAAAAATCCCATTTAAATGCATTAATATAGTTAAAATAAACTTATACATGCAACAATATATGTAAATGGGTTAGATTTTCACACTTACATTAATTAAATAAGTTTAAAATATGTAAATACATTTTTAAAACCCACTTAACACATTAAAACGTGTTATTGCATATAAAAGTCTATTTAATTTAATGCTGGAACTTATAATTTATTGGAAGTGGGTTTTCACATAATGATTTGCATGTTGATGTATGCAATCTGTAATAAAAACCCCAATTTTATGCACTTAAGTTATCTAATCTAATAGATTTATATTTAATATCTAACTATATTTTTTAATAAAGTAACATGAAAAATAGTCTAGAAATAGGATATTTTCATAAAACATAAAAAACTATGATCAAAGCAATTTAGAATGAGTTGAAATTTAAAAATGGACCACAAAATCCACTTTAAATATTAAATGTAATTTTATAAAATGCAATTGCCAACAAAAAAGCCCACTTTTATGTGGTTTTTAATAAAAATATGCAATTGATCTAAAAACCCCACTTCTCTCCTTATAACTTGAGCCAAATAACTCCGATTTGAACCTAAGTTAGCTTGAATTGAGCAGAATTCAAAGGTCTATTCACCTAAGGCAAAAAAAAAGAGCAAAAGCTATTTACAACACAACAAAAAACAAAGAAAAGACGTAAAAGTTTACCAAAAATCGAGTGTTTTTAGTGCAAGAAGAAAAACTCTTATCAACAAACAATTAGGGATAATCTCGACAAAAAACCTTCAAAAGAAAACATACAAGACTACATAAAGAGCAATTCGGAGATAATGAATTGTTTTCATGATGCCTCATTAATGCGTTAAAACAAAGAGGATATGCCTAAGAATTCATGAGAAAATTTCGTAGGGTTGCCTCAATTTTGGCTTCAACACATAGCCAACATATTTCGCCTCTTCGAGTGGATATGCTCAAACATGGACCAACTGTGCTCACATCTAGAAGCGTTGCTAGGATGACTCAAAATATGAATGCCAATATTCTGAAGATCTGGGGTTGATTGCCCAAACATTTGCCGCCATCTATCTAAATTAAAGGAAAAGAAAACCAATTAGTCTCATTTACAAGCACAACTTTGAGGCTAAATTAAAAAATCAAAAAATAAAATGCACAAGTCATAAGTTGTAATAATTAACTTTAAGAATATATTATTTTTACTTGGCTGTAATGATGTGTGAGCCTCTATAGCTATCCTGCTGGAGAAAACTGACCCCTCATTATTGAATTTGTCTAGCTCAATGGTTGTAGCTAAGGCATTGCCATCACTACTCAACCTCTGCATGATTATATATAGGCCGGTTAGAACCTCCTCATCCGCCCTGAAGTCATAAATGAAACGATATGCTAGATTAAGGTAATAGGCAGCTGCATGGATGGGCTAATGAAGTTGATTCTCCCATCTCCTATCAATAATGTCCCAAATGGGGCCATACTTCTCTGACATTCCTACACATTGGACTCTTATGACCTCCTTAGCCCTATCCATGCCCTCATATATGTAGCCTATAGAGTGCTACTCCCCATTAGCACTTCATAGGAGAGATACAAGGGGCTCACTGATCTGCATATAATGTAAAAAAAACATTTGAATCAAAATTAAATTATAAAACTAAATCATTAAACAATTAAATAATAATTAATAATACTAAATGTTAAATTGTAAGAAATTTATCTTGATTATTTCTTGAGTAGGCGCCCAAAACACCATCCTCATCAAAGAAACAATTTGCTACATCTATCCTTGCAGTGGTCGTAGCATAGGAAGAAGAAATCCACTCCTCCCCAACAACCATGCGCCTCAATTCTTCCCTTGATGTCATCAAAGACTTCAGTGTGATGGAATTCGAAGCAAACATCATGATGCTTGGACGAGCTAACTCCCTATTTCTCGTGTATTTCCTCATTGTAGCGAGGACAAATGCATGATTGTGGATAAACTTGCATTTTTTTTTGGCCTTTCTATGCATGATTTGATCCACTCAATCTTACCAAAAATCCTCCAACATGAGGTCAAAACAATGTGCGGCATAAGGAGTCCAAGATATTGTAGGGTGCCTCTCCATCAATAGTTTACCTGCAACAACTTTAAATTAATTAAATTTTTTCACATGTTAAGAAACTTAGATATAAAAAAGTTCAAAGCTTGATAAGTTAAACTTAAAAGTTTACTTGCAACAACATAACTTGTTGCATTATTCGTCATCACTTGTATGACATGTTCTTGCCCCATCTCTGCTATGACTTCCTAAATAACCTAACACAAGTATGTGACATTTTTGACATGAGAGGAAACATCACTAGATTTGATGAACATGGTGGTTCCTACAAAATTTAAATAGAGTGAAATATATAATTATTATGGACCATCAACAAATTTAAATTTAAATTATTCAATCATAATTCACAATGCACGTAGGAAAGGAGAATGATCAATCACCTCCATAGGAAACAAGAAAATTGAGGACTGTTCTTCCCCTCCTATTTGTCCAACCATCAGTCATGATGGCGCAACCCCTTACGGTCCATTCCTTTCAGTGGTCCACTAGCTCATAGTTCATGTCCTCTACCATTTCATCTAAGAGGTAGCCACTCAACTCATCCTCAGTAGGAGGTTTAAAACCTGGACCACAAATAGTTACGACATCTATCATGCTTTGCCAATAAGGAGTCCTCTCACAAATGGATTATGATTAGAAATTTAGATGACAAATCATTATGTAATATCAAATATGAATCTATGATTACAGTTTACACAAGTAGAAATAATTAAAATTTAACTTTAAACTTAAAGAAAACAAATAAAAGAGAGTTAATTATCTAGTTGCAATAAATGGAATGTTGCGAAGTACCAAATTTGTATTCCGGTAGCATCATGAATCTCCTTGTTCAAAGTATCCAGGCTCTCAAGCAAGGGTTGTGAGCTAAGAGTAGTGCGCAACACAAAGTAACTATCCAATCCAGACTTCTGTACTCTAGGCTGAAATATAATAGGTCTAGGTTCTATATAAGAACGACTACCACTAGAACAAGCACTAGCACTAGCAGTAGCAGTAGGACGAAAGGGAGGCCTAGAAGAACCCTCCCCAACACAACCTGCAGATTCAGATACGTAGCATGGGAACCAATAGCTTCTAACTGTTCAAGTTGTCTTTTCTTATTTAACTTATCTCGTTCCAATGCCTCTAATGCCATATAGCATTTTCGTATTGCCTCAACACATTGTTTAGTGCACACCGTAATATCATGTCCAGGTATGCCTGCAATATGGTATTTGAATCTATAGATGCCTCCCGAGTTTATTTCTTTACAAAAGCAACATTTTTTTTGATGTTTTGCTCTTCTAGGAAATTCTTCGGTATAGATCCAAGACTCATCCTTTTTAAGCATTTTGGAAAATGAAAGTTAAGGCTGCTGCAATAAGAAAATTCAATTAAAAACTTAAATTAAAACAAAAACAGCAAATGCTACATTCTTTTCGAGAAAATTGTACAATGTAAAATTAAATAGATGTTGGCAAATTTGTTATAAAAACATTGTAGGGTTTGGAAGATTGCGCCTTGCAATTTCAAAAAACATGTAAAACCTAAAACTCGTTCAAGATTTACAAATGAAAACTAAAAAATTTGACAAAAGAATGAAAAATACACTAACATACAAAAAATAAATCAATCCTTACCTCTTGCAATGAGTTGAGTGTTTTTTATTGGCTCCTTGATGCTCCCAACGCAATCTTATGACCTCCCCAAATTTGTTTTTGATCTCCTTGATGCTCTTCTTTCTTGTTGTTTGTAATCCTATGGTTTCTCTTTTCTTTTCTTCTTTCACTTTTCCTCTCTTCTTCTCATGCTAAACAATTAGAAGGCCTTTTAGGGTTATAAGAAAGAGGCAAGGAAAAAAAAAAACATTGTAAAAAAAAGTGTTTTTTTATGCTTTTAAGTAATCCACAAGGAATGTCGTGCGATCGATTTTTCCACCTGACTTTTTGTGACTTTTCTAGTTTTTGGGTGAGTTTAGGCGTTTTTTCCCTAGAAATTGGCAATTTGGTTTGTCGAGTTAGCAAAAATCGCCTAGGCTTCACCAAATCGCCAAATCTCCAAAATCACCCGAATCACGATGATTTGCGTTACTTTGATTGATATCAAAACCCATCATTACTTCTCCAAATGAGGCCTTTTTCTTTAAAAGTGCATATGGTGGCAATTTTTTGGTTCAAAAGACATGTTATTGATACCAAAAGGTCCATTGTTGTGTATCTTACCTTAAATTTTCACTCAAAATGCCAAGGGTGGCAACTTTTGACTCAAAACCACATACTTTTAACTTGGGAAACCCCATTGTTGCCTTTTCTTCTTGAACGTTTGAAGTTGGAGGGTGATTTGGGGCAGCAAATGTATGTGTTTAGGAGTCTAAAAACCATGTTTTTCTCCCTGCACTAGCGTGTTTTGGTTGTATGTTTAAAGGTAACGATTTTGGTTGCAAAGACACATTGTTTTGTCTTCCAAACAACCCACTTAGGACATGTTTTTGCTATTGAACGACCCATTTTTCTTAATCAAAACCAAACATTTTGCTTCTAAGGTGGGTTCTTGGGCATCACTTTTCATTTACAGCTTGTTTATCATTCTTTCCAAGTTGTTTATGATGCCCTAAGTGTCGTTTTTGGTTGCCATTGTACATTGCATTTGATTTGGTCAATATGGTTTCTATTCTTATGCATTTTAATCCTCTAACTAGCCCACACTAGGCAAGCAACGAATCTTGACTCTAAAATGCATTCATTTTTAGATGAGTGAGTCAAGATTCAAAACTTATGTAAGTCTCTCTGCTTCGATTTTTTCTAAATCTAGAAATTTTATTGGATTTATTTCAGATTTTGCATAGAGTTTTGAATAGACTACTTGCTTTTCCTTTTTGTGGAAAAGAGGTAAGATTTCTTGTGATTTTCATAAGGCTAAGTTGTAGGATTTGAGCAAAAGCGCATAACAAATCCACGAAGCCCAAAAAAACCTGCATGCAAAAAACTTGTCACGGAGAAGAAAAAGACAAGAAGAGGCAAGGGTTTGATCTGAAAAACTCAGACGAAGAAGAAAAATATTATTCAATGGATTCAAGAATTTACAAAGAGATCAATCCTTATAAAGGAGATCGAAAGTCGAAAAGGGTAACTTAAAGCCTAAAAAAGCTAGGGTTGCACATTATAATTAATAAAATATTAATTATATGCACCTACAAGATAGCTTAAGAAAACTAGAGTAATAGGCAACTTAATTAATTAAATCAAAGTGATTTAATTAATAAGTGAAAACAACTAATTACTCTAACACCCCTCCTTAAGCGAAGCTTAGGAGGTAAGCTAACCTAACATAGCTATGAAAGCAGAAAAATGGGTCTCGGCAACAAGGCCTGATCAAGTACCCAATATAAGGAAATATCTGTAAACTGGAGAAATAGAGAAAACCACATGGGAAAAACCCCACTCCAAATAGAGATAGCAAAGAATGTTCCAGAAGAAGGAACAAAGAGAGATCATGAAGAGAACCACTGAAGCATGAAAAGCCGCAAAACTCTGTCAAAAGGTGCTGATCTGTAGAACCTCCAAGGAAATAGGGGGCACAAACAGAGCGTGTCTATATGATAGATGATCCATCTCATTGAAATGCATAGGGAGCCAGCCACTGTAATCGCCTAGTATGTCGGATCAGGTACTAAATACATAGCTCAAACTAACGAACCATCGAACCAAGGAAGCATTAGAACCAAGAATATAACCCCCACTTAAAGAAGACGGGGTGAGGTGACAGGCAATTAAAAAGGTGGGCCAAAAATCTCCTACAACACAGGAACTAGACACATCGAGAGTGAGGTACAAACACCTATAAAGGCACGTGTCATCAACACATCATGGGGCTAATATCGTGAAAGGGACACTCACTTGACAAAGTAAGAGGGCCTAAATGGCAATCAACTATCCCCCCCATGACACTTTATAAAATAGTGCGAGTACAACAAATCACAATGATGAAAAGGATCCTGAAACGCAAGAAGTGACACTTTATCTCAATGCGTTTGCATAAGGATGCTTACAATGAATATCAACAATGATCAGAAAAAGCATAAGGCTGATACAACAGAAGGTAAAGCCTAAAACAAAGCATCTGAAGCAACAAAATCGATCCTCGAACTTGAAACAACCAGGATATCCACCAGAATGCAAAAACACATAAGAATGAATAAAAGTTCCTGGGGCAAAATCTGGAACAACAACCAGCATCACTGAAAAGAGCGCGGAAACAACTTTCCAACGATATAAAGAAGTTCAAAATTGGAGATCGGATACTCAAGATATGCCTCCCGGAGTGCAAAATAGAACATCCGGCTTTGACTGCCAAAACAGGCAACCAAACTACATCAAAATCCAAAAACACCTATACTAGCATCTCCGTCTCGGAACCAGCTTTCTGGCACAGTTTTTGGATCGAAAAAATATGTCTGTATGCTTGAGTTAAGGAAAAAAAACCTCCAAGGCCTCCGGAATGCATGAATTTTTTTCTTTTTAATAAAAAAATAATTAAAAAAATAAAAAACAAAAAAAATCACTGCCCACCGCAAGTTGCGGCGGAGTGGTGCTTTGGCGGCCGCTACGGCGCCCTTGCGGAACCGCAGGCAAAGCCACTAGTGATGATTGCTAAACGGGCCACTAGCGATGACCGCTACAGTAGCTGCGGTGGAGCCACTAGTGGTTTCCTAACCGCAGCGGCTTCAAAACGCCGGATTTTCAATTTTTTTTCGATTTTTTTGGAATTTTGCGCCTCAATCTACGTGTTAGGGGCTGTACGACCTTGTTCGGCAAATTTTTTTTGCCTCCCAGATCAACTTTGTCCAAATCGGACAAATTTTATATCAAAACGGGGGTTTTGACGCCTTCTGAATCCATCCGTGATGTCTGTTTGGCCTCAAATTGCTCTGAAAATCAGTGACCCTCCTGTTTTCTTAGAAAAAACTCAAAAAAACACCAGATTTGATCCGCCAAACCCTTGTTTTCCCTTTTTCTTGAAACACCGAACAAGCTACAGCAGATCTGGCTCTGATACCATGTAGGATTCGAGCAAAAGTGCATAACAAATCCACGAAGCCCAAGAAAACCTGTCACGGAGAAGAAAAAGAGAAGAAGAGGCAAGGGTTTGATCTGAAAAACTCAAACGAAGAAGAAAAGTATTATTCAACGAATTCAAGAATTTACAAAGAGATCAATCCTTATAAAGGAGATCGAAACCCGAAAAGGATAACCTAAAGCCTAAAAAAGCTAGGGTTGCACATTATAATTAATAAAATATTAATTATATGCACCTACAAGATAGCTTAAGCAAACTAGAGTAATAGGCAACTTAATTAATTAAATCAAAGTGATTTAATTAATAAGTGAAAATAACTAATTACTCTAACATAAGTTGTATGTAAATGTTTGTTATTTTTGTTTTTGCAATTTCTTCATTTCATTTTCAGATTTGCATTTATGTATAATATGTGCTCCTAGCTTCCGTCTCATTTCTCCAAGTTGCATATGGAAATGCTTCATCTTGCAATATATGGTGGTCTTACAAGCTGAACTTCGTGCATATTAGAGATGTTTTTTACATTGGTGGACTGACCTACCTATTCAGTTGGTTGATTTAGGAGGATGGTGGATTGATTAACATTTATTTCTACTCCTAGGATCAAGTTGATAGGCTGATTTGGGATGCAAGTGTTGACATGATGAGTGTTGTGCATTTTATGGATTAAGACGAGTTGCTTCATTGTTTGAGTTATGGTGCAATTATGTTTAGAGTAACGCAACAAGAAGATGCAACAATATTTCTTACGTTGACTTGGGATCCAAGGATCTTACTGACAGATGAGCTGCATCCTTATTTTTGGTTTCGCAACATGGTATGTTCTAATTTCAGGGATACTAGTATGAGCTCTTGAGTGGTTTGCAGTTCAATATGGGATCCTAGTATTGATCTACAGATTCATGATTGCTTGAGGACAAACACTCTCGAGGAGGGAGGACTGTAATGTCCCCTTTTTGGGACATTAAGAAATTGTAAGCCAAATTAATAGAATATTAAATGTGACTTATTTGGGAGCTGAATCTAAACTATCAAAAAGTCATTTTAATATTAAAAAGGGGATAAGGTGATGGCAGAGGAAGAAGGCAAAAGACAGATGTAAGCCAAATAAATAAAATATTAAAAGTGACTTAATTGGGAGCTGAATCCAAACTATTAAAAAGTCATTTTAATATTAAAAGGGGATAAGGTGACGGAAGACGAAGAAAGCGAAAGTCTGAAAGTGTGAAGTTGAACAGTCACTGCTTGGGCATTTACAAAAAGAAGACTTGGTTCATTGCAGCATGCTTGGATATTGGTTTGGATTTCAGTTATCTCTTGGATCAACTTGGTAAGCTTTCAGCTTTCATTTTCAGAACCTGAGAATGGAATGCTTTAGGCTTATTGATAGATTGGATGGGAACCAAGTTCATCTTCAGTGGTGGATTTGTGATGGAGTTCACAGTTGCATTTCAAGTTCCTTTCTAGTTTTCCAGTCTGATTGTACTACTTATTTTAAGATTGGATTATGTTATGTATTGCATTGCTGGTTATTATAATGCAATAACAATTCTGAGAATGTTTATTTGAGTATTTTCTTGTTTTGTTAACAAGATAGTAGAAAATCTATTGAATGCAAATATTATTTAAAATTTTTGTGTTTAATCTGAGAAAATCAGAAAGATATCCAGCTCCGGATATTTTGTCTCTCCAATCAATTGATCTCTCTATGGTCTACTAATGAATGCAAGTGTGGTTTCCCTGAGAGTGCATCTACCACCACATTCTTCTTCCCTTTGACATATTCAATGTCAAAGTAATAGGTTTGTAGTTTAGTAATTCATTGTATTGCCTATCATTAAGATCTCTCTGGCTCATGAAATTCGTAATGCTATTATGATCCATTTTAATCACAAATCTGCCCCCTACCAAATAAGACCCAAACTTGGCCAACACATGCGTGATGGCCAACATCTCCCTATCATAAACAAAATAGTTGTTCTCTATCCCTCTCAATTTCCTACTCTCAAAGGCTATGGGGTGTTTCTCTTGCATTAACACAACATCAATCCTATCTTTGTAAGCATCACATTGTAACTCAAATGGCTTACCGAAGTCTGGAAGAGCTAACATCGGACAAGATGACATCACCTGTTTGAAGTGCTTTAAACATTGTTGTGTTGCATCAGAGCACTCAAATGCTCCCTTTAGTTAGGTCTATTAACACAGCTTCTATCCATGAGAATCTCTTAACAAACCTCCCATAGAAGCCACATTACCCGAGGAATCCCTTCAGTTGTAAGAGACTAGTTGGTGTTGGCCACTCAATGATGGGTCTAGTCTTTTTTGGATCTACTCTCACCCCATTAGCACTGATGATGTGCCCAAGATAAAACAATTGACTCATGCCAAATTCACACTTTGATTCCTTGACAAATAGGCACCCACTCTCCAAAATAGCCAAAACCTCGTCGAAGTGCCTCAAGTGCTCCTCTTATGTAATGTCCCCTCTTTAGTTCGACATGGCATTGATCATGGATTTGCCTATTCCAGACTCTCGTAGGCAAATGGTGTGGAAAGAGAGTCAATTCTGCGGATCAGATAGTCATATCTTGCTCTTGAAGAAGTGTTAAGAGGTTATATTTTATCATTATGTGATATTGGGGCCCACATGTTATAATTTTAATTTGAGTTGCACTTTTTATTTTATAAAATTACTTTATTATAAAAAGTGCATTATAATGAGAAATTATAAAGGATGTTTCTAGAAGTTCTAGCAACTTCTTAGAAAAGTGAATAAATAGAGGGCTGGGCCTCTCATTTGGACATGCTTGGATTGGAGAACTCTTCTACTTCTTCATTGTGAAGACATTTGTGGACTTTGGATCTGCAAATTATTCGATCTTTGGGAACGAATCACTCCCTTGGATTGGCGACTTTGAGGGTGTGAAATATCACCTGAATTGTTGCATAATTGGAGTTGGTATTCAGCCATCTCATTGGAGCTTATTGAGAATTCGTTGTTAGGGTTTGTTTTTGGTTGGAATAAGGATTTTAGATTTGCCCTATCATTGGAGAAGCATTTGACAAGAGTTTGAAGACAGAATAAGTGCATTTTCAGAATTGGCAAAGCAGGGTTCGGAACCACATAATTGCTCATATCTCCTCAACCCCTTGGAGTTATTTTTTATGGTTTTACAGGGTTACTACCTAACCCTAGGCGCCCATTTTCCTTGCATTTGGGGGTCCCAAAACCCTAATATTATTTTATTTCAGCAGCCGTACAGGTACGGCCTGGTACGGCCCTGCTAGTTTGGGCAGCAGCAGCAAATTAAGGACAGTTTGGGGGTGCGGTTGGAGGTCTTCATCAACGATCTGCAGCAAAACGTGGTGTTCTTCCATAGTTCTTCAAACCAGGTTCTTGCATTCTGAAATATATGTCAATTTTTGGGTAAATTTGCTGTCATACAGTCATTGTAATAATCAGTCCAGAATTGGTAATAAAATAATTTCAGAATTTATTGCATTGTAATTGAAATATAGTTCAATGGCTTTATATATATTGTAATTCTGTGATTATATTCTGAATGTATCAAATCTGAAATTACCATATTCTGAATATTGTTACTGTTACACGCCAAGTGTTTGACAAAATTCCTAAGTTCAATTTGAGGGTTTCTCTGGCCTTTATAGAGAGGGTCATTACAGTGGTATCAGAGCTATAAGTCCTGCCATCCTGTGGAGGTCTTATAGGGAATTTGGAACAGCTGGATAGGAGGGAAAGTGTTTGACGAAATGTCAAAACACTAAAATCAGAGCATGCGACAAAGGCCTTATAATTTCCGCAATACCAAAGCAAGACAAGATAGGATTTCTGACCTGCAGAGCGAACAGTCTAGCTCATCTATCCAGGTGGACATAGAATCCAGTCATACAGACACAGGGGAGGTATTTTTTGATCAAGACTACGACTACAATATGGATAGAGGCGGGAATGCTGGTCCAGATCCGCAAGAGGAAAGATTTTTACAGTTATTAGACACCCTGGCACAGGGACAGCAATTAGCCGAACAAAGAGCACAAGAACAAAATCAGAGAATGGAGCTTATGATGCAGATGATGGCTCGACAAATGGGGTTGAACGCTAACATAGGTGGAGGAAATAATCAGAATGGTCACAATCAGAATGGGAATAATCAGGATGAGAGACATAATGGAGGCGAACAAATTGGGAACAATTTCGGTCATGCCCCCCAGCAAGCTCGGACAGTAAGTTCGAGGCCTATGATTCCTACGTTCCTTCCTAGAGCTCCAGAGCAGCCGGTACCAGAACCCCAGATCACTGACATACAGGATCAGCTGAGGAGAGATTGGGAAGCAGGAGGACCAGATTTTACAGCTGCAATCACCTTTAGAGAGTATATGGATGTGCGGATGAAGCATATGCCCCGTGGACAAGACAGGACTCAGAACTATGAGCTACGAAAGAAAGTAGGAAAACTACAGTTACCATATTATGATGGCTCGGGGAAGTCTACAGCAAGAGCTTGGGTTCAAAAGCTTGACACATACTTTCAATTGAATCCTATGTCTGAGGAAGAAGCTATTAAGTATGTAGCAATTCACCTGGATGGGTTAGCACACGAATGGTGGCATCATGGTATGATCACTATGGGTCATGCACACATTACCTCATATGTGGAGTTTACGGAGAGACTGATTGAACGTTTTGATAAGAAAGATCCAGAACTCCATTTCAAGGAATTAGCCCAGCTTAAACAGTGGGGCTCATTGGAAACATACATTTCAGAGTTTCAGAAACTTGCAGTGTTAGTAACAGATGTATCTGAACGAAGGCTATTGGTTTTATTTATGGATGGGTTAGTTGATCCGTTGAGAGGGTGGATTAAAGCTCTCAACCCTCCCACTTTGCAGGAAGCCATTAAGAAAGCTCGTGACATGGATTCCTCTTCAGCTTCTAAAAATAAATTTCAGGCAAAGAGTTTCCCTTCAGGAAAAGATAAGGACAGGAAACCCTTTCATAGAGAGGCACAGCTACCTAAGGAAGAAAGTAAGAGGCTGGACAAGGAGACACTTAATGACTTGCGTAGGAAGAAGCTATGCTTCTATTGCAAAGGCCCGTATGAGTACGGCCATGACTGTCCTATGAGGCCAAAAGGGAAGGCCAACCGGGCAATGTGGGCTTATTACGAAGGCTCAGATTCAGATGGTTCAGAACATCATGATGAGGATCCTGATGAAGCAGAGGGAGAGCAGGAGATAGACAGTGCAGGGCAAAGGCAGGAAACAGAGCTACATTTACAGGAAGCACGACTGTCTAGTATCCAGAGAGAGGGATCTTTCAGACTTCGGGGAGTCTTGGCTGGACAGAAGGTTATTACATTGTTGGACACAGGTGCCACGCATAATTTCATTGATGCACGATTTGTAGAGAAGCGTGGACTCATTACTGAGGAGTTCGAAGGACTGAGAGTCAAGGTAGCTGATGGATACACTCTTCGTTGTGACAGGATGGTACGAGACTTACCTTTGCGCTTGAACAACTATGAGTTTAAGGCGGATTATCATGTGGTCAACATGGGTGACATGGACATAGTACTTGGGATGCAGTGGCTACATTCATTGAAGGTGGTTACCCTGAGATTAGAGGATATGGAGATACAATTCGAAATAAATGGTAGGATTCATGTGCTAAAGGCTATCCGTAATGGAGACATCAGGACTATCTCATTTAGGCGGCTGGAGAGATTAACTAGGCATAATGATATAGAGTGGGCAGCAGTTTGTACTTTGATACCTACACAGGAGGAGCAACATAAGGCGGAATATCATCCTGATATTCAGAAGTTGAGGATTAAGTACGAAAAGGTATTCAGTGAGATTCCACCAGGCAGGCCACCGGACAGAGGCATTGAGCATATTATTGAGCTGGAGGAAGGTGCTAAACCTATCATGGTCACACCATATCGACATCCAAAGCGACTCAAGGATGAGATCGAAAGGACCATTGAGGAGTTGCTAGCGATGGGGCACATCCGACCTAGTAAGTCACCTTTTGCATCTTCTGTTGTTTTGGTAAAAAAGAAGGATGGAACGCTTCGGATGTGTATTGATTACAGGGCATTAAATAAGAGAACCATTAAGAACAGGTATCCTATTCCTCGCATTGATGAGTTGATAGATGAATTGCATGGGGCCTGTTATTTCACGAAAATTGATTTGAGATCAGGATATCACCAGATCAGAGTCCGTGAACAGGATATTGAGAAAACTGCTTTCAGATGTCATTGTGGGCACTTTGAGTTTGTAGTCATGCCTTTCGGCCTGACCAATGCACCTGCCACTTTCCAGTCCACTATGAACAGAGTTTTCCACCATCAGTTGAGGAAATTCGTGCTGGTGTTTTTTGATGACATTTTGATCTATAGCCGATCATGGCAGGAGCATCTAGAGCATACGGAGACGGTGTTGAGCATTCTACAGAAGGAGTCCTTGTATGCAAAGGAGTCCAAATGTGACTTAGGGATGACCGAGCTGTTATATTTAGGACACATCATTAGTGCAGAGGGAGTGCGGATGGATCCTGAAAAGATTCGCGCTATTGTTGATTGGCCTCCACCAGAGAACCTTACATAGTTGAGGGGGTTCCTTGGTTTATGTGGTTTTTATCGCAGGTTTGTCAGTGGCTACTCACGACATGCAGCTTCCATGACAGATTTATTGAAAAAAGGGGAATTTGTGTGGACTCAGAAGGCACAGGACTGTTTTATGAGATTTAAGGAGATAATGACTACCTGCCCAGTTCTAGCATTACCTGATTTCACGAAGCCATTTGAGCTTCAATGTGATGCATCTGGAGAGGGAGTAGGTGCTGTACTTATGCAGAATAAGCACCCCATAGCTTATGAGAGCAGGAAGCTCAGAGGCCTTGAGCGTTCATTCAGTATATATGATAAGGAGATGTTGGCCGTCATGCATGCTTTGGCCAAATTCAGACAATATCTTGTGGGTAGCAAGTTTTGTATTAAAACTGATCATAACAGTCTGAGGCATTTCTTGGGACAGCAGGACCTGAATGATCGCCAACAAAAGTGGGTAAGTAAGTTGCAGGCATATGATTTTGACATCTCATATGTCAAGGGAACTCAGAATGTTGTTGCAGATGCTCTATCTCGAAGGCCCACCTCACTCTTATGGTTCAGATATCAGAGGATTGGCGACACTTGATTATAGCAGAGTATGCCAGGGATACATGGGCCTCCGATATAGTAGAGGGAACAGTGATTGATACCAGATACACACTTGTAGATGATTTGATCATTTACAAGAACAGGATTTACCTAGTCCCAGGATCGAAGGTTAAGCAACTGATTATGAGAGCACTTCACAACTGATTATGAGAGCACTTCACGACTCACCGACAGCAGGCCATCCCGGGTACTTCAAGACTTACAAGTCGGTTCGAGAGTGGTTCACTTGGAAGGGGCTGAAAGCTAATGTTTTGCAGTATGTTCGAGAGTGTCATGTTTGCCAGCAAAACAAACAAGAACACAGCTATCCGGCAGGGCTCCTACAGCCACTTCCGATTCCCGACAGGAAGTGGGAATGCATCTCCATGGACTTTATCACAGGTTTTCCCAAGGTACAAGGACGAGATTGTATTTATGTGGTGGTAGATAGATTAACGAAATATGCTCATTTCTTTCCTATCACCACTGCACATTCAGCAGCTCAGGTGGCAGAGGTTTTCTTTCGGGAGGTTTTCAGATTGCACGGCTTGCCTCAAAACATTGTGAGTGATAGGGATAGCCGTTTCATGAGTCACTTTTGGCAGGAGGTATTCCGGTTATGTGGCATGGAGCTTACACCCAGCACTAGCTATCACCCACAAACCGATGGTCAGACAGAAATTGTGAACAAATGGGTGGAAGGGTATTTAAGGAATTATGTGGCAGCTCAGCAGCGAGCTTGCGTCAGATGGATATATCTCTGCGAGTATTGTTACAATACTACATATCATATGACTATACAGATGACACCCTTCATGGCACTTTACGGTTATGAAGCACCTAGTTTCTTGGATTTGTTGTTGAGCGACAGCCGGGTACCCAGTGCAGGTGAATTATTACAGGAGAGTAAGGATATAGTTGCTACCCTCAAAGACAATATTGCAAGAGCTCAGAACCAGCAGAAGCAGTATGCAGACCAGAAGAGAACTGAGCGTAGTTTTGAGGTAGATGATATGGTTTACCTCATGTTGCAGCCATACAGGCAATCTACTCTTAAGAAGAGTGGGGCAGAGAAACTTAAGCCACGCTATTATGGACCATTCAGGATTATCAGGCGAGTTGGTGAAGTGGCTTATGAGTTGGAGCTTCCTGCAGACAGCAGAGTGCACAATGTGTTTCATGTGTCACGCCTCAAGAAGGCGTTGGGTCAGAATGTGGTGCCTTCTGCAGTATTACCTCCTTTAGACGATGAGGGAAAATTGATTTTAGTACCAGAATCCATCCTGGAGAGCAGAGAAAAGCAGCTTCGTAGAAGGGTGATCAGAGAATACTTGGTTAAGTGGAAAGATTTACCTGTTGAGGATGCTACTTGGGAGGGGGAGGCTATTTTGCAGCACCCGGCGTTGAGATTGCTTGAGGCCAAGCAATTTCAGGAGGGGCGGACTGTAATGTCCCCTCTTTAGTTCGACATGGCATTGATCATGGATTTGCCTATTCCAGACTCTCGTAGGCAAATGGTGTGGAAAGAGAGTCAATTCTGCGGATCAGATAGTCATATCTTGCTCTTGAAGAAGTGTTAAGAGGTTATATTTTATCATTATGTGATATTGGGGCCCACATGTTATAATTTTAATTTGAGTTGCACTTTTTATTTTATAAAATTACTTTATTATAAAAAGTGCATTATAATGAGAAATTATAAAGGATGTTTCTAGAAGTTCTAGCAACTTCTTAGAAAAGTGAATAAATAGAGGGCTGGGCCTCTCATTTGGACATGCTTGGATTGGAGAACTCTTCTACTTCTTCATTGTGAAGACATTTGTGGACTTTGGATCTGCAAATTATTCGATCTTTGGGAACGAATCACTCCCTTGGATTGGCGACTTTGAGGGTGTGAAATATCACCTGAATTGTTGCATAATTGGAGTTGGTATTCAGCCATCTCATTGGAGCTTATTGAGAATTCGTTGTTAGGGTTTGTTTTTGGTTGGAATAAGGATTTCAGATTTGCCCTATCATTGGAGAAGCATTTGACAAGAGTTTGAAGACAGAATAAGTGCATTTTCAGAATTGGCAAAGCAGGGTTCGGAACCACATAATTGCTCATATCTCCTCAACCCCTTGGAGTTATTTTTTATGGTTTTACAGGGTTACTACCTAACCCTAGGCGCCCATTTTCCTTGCATTTGGGGGTCCCAAAACCCTAATATTATTTTATTTCAGCAGCCGTACAGGTACGGCCTGGTACGGCCTTGCTAGTTTGGGCAGCAGCAGCAAATTAAGGACAGTTTGGGGGTGCGGTTGGAGGTCTTCATCAATGATCTGCAGCAAAACGTGGTGTTCTTCCATAGTTCTTCAAACCAGGTTCTTGCATTCTGAAATATATGTCAATTTTTGGGTAAATTTGCTGTCATACAGTCATTGTAATAATCAGTCTAGAATTGGTAATAAAATAATTTCAGAATTTATTGCATTGTAATTGAAATATAGTTCAATGGCTTTATATATATTGTAATTCTGTGATTATATTCTGAATGTATCAAATCTGAAATTACCATATTCTGAATATTGTTACTGTTACACGCCAAGTGTTTGACAAAATTCTTAAGTTCAGTTTGAGGGTTTCTGTGGCCTTTATAGAGAGGGTCATTACATCTTAGGTCCTGTTGAATATCAAGACAACATCAAAGAAGACTAATACAAATTTTCTCAACTATCTAATGAATTTCAACTCATACAATTCTGAAATGTAGTAGTGGCATTAGTAAGCCCAAATGGCATTACCAAAAACTTGAGGTGGTTGTAGTGACACTTTGCTATTTTCTTATTATCCTAGGCCATCATCCTGATTTGATGATTATCATAATTCATATGCCTTTGGTTTAAGTTTTGAATATCAGTTTTGAGGAAACAATTAGACAACTATCAGTTGGATTATTTCCTACGGTTTACCTTGCTGGTTATTTATGATACGGTTTCATGTTTTTACTATCTAAATGCTATTCTGAGAAGAAATCTAGTAAATATCCGGTTCAGGATATTTCAGTGGTATCAGAGCTATGAACTTGCCATCCTGTTCGGTTTAATCAAAGATTTATCACTTACAAGATGGAAATTGCTTATGAAAATTTTTTATTGTAACCTAAGAGACAAATTCGCTAGAATTAAAGATGATGGATTAGAAGGAGCTTTAATGCCTACAAAGTGGTGAGAATGCAAACTTGGCACTAAGAATTTGTTTAATAGGAACTTATTTAGAATAATAAGTCGCAATTGCATCTCAAGAAGAATGTAAAAAGCAATATCTACTTGAATAATACTTTCATTGTAGAACTCGAATGTATTTTGGAAGGTTAAGGGGTGGTTCTGTATTTTTTATACAACCTTTATCCAAGAAGCAATTTGTAAAGAATCTGAGCAGGCATGAGAACATTAGGATTCCTTGAATGCTATGACATTACATTTTGTGAATTACAGGAGTCATCGGTGATTTCAAAATGGGTTTTTCTTACAGGAAATAATAGCAATAGTCATTAACAAAATAGAATAGAGATAGGCCATATTTCGAGCACCACTATTGGAGGGCGAAATGGTCAACCAAAGTAGATTATCAGCTACATAGTATAACATGTTTTGGGCACTGACTCATTTAGTATTGAATTCTAGGCAAATGCTTAAAACTGCTGAAATCTCTGCAATAAAAAGGTGCTATAGGATAAGAGATAGAAAATTGAGAATTGGAAATTATGTGCATGCTTGAAATATTGCTCAACTCAAGCATTGCTTCTTTCTACAACTAACAAAGACAAACTTTATCTAAACCTTGTGCTGGAGTATATCCCAAAGATTGTGTATTCAATTGCAAGACACATTAACAGAATTGGGCAAACACATGCCATCGGTATATGTTTAACTATATGTTTACTAGATCTGTCGTGCTCCTGCTTACATTCATGGGATGGGTGTTTCTCATCGTGATATAAAGCCACAAAAATCTCTTGATTAACCCTCATACGCATCAGTTGAAGCTTGTGATTTTGGTAGTGCCAAAATTTTGGTGCCAACTGGGATTTTGTTCTGCTGAACCTAAAGTCGTCTAGAGCTTAGTTGTGCATCTTATCTATTATCAATGCAATGATTATTGAAGTCTTATTAGGACCGACCTTTTATGAAGAGACGTAAATAGCCTACTTGCGTTTTGCCATAAGTGTTGGAAGGAGTGGTAATTACATGTTGGCATCATTATACATAGGTGTATCATTGTTTTCAGTAACCGTTGGAGGCTTTCAACTATCGTTCTAGAAACAAAGATAGCAAGTAGAGCCGGGGCCCACATTTTCCTTCCTCTAGTAACAAATTAAAATTAGCAGTAGTATACAAGGATTTTAACTTGTATCATATTATATCCTCAGGGCTCGAGCAATATAGTGAAGGTTACGGGGAGGAGTGAGCAATGAGCTTACCGGAATTAGGAGTTGTTTGTTGTCACCAGACTTCGACACTATTCTGAATTTAGTAGGAGTGGACACAATAGGAGGATAAGGAAGTAACAGGTGTCAGTGGGTGCAGCAATAACGTCTTTTGCCCAACATCTTGGGAAGTTAAAGTAAATTTAATATTTTTCGGGTGTTATCAATTTGGTATATGAAGGAATGTTATATTCAAAGGACATTTGCAAAACGCATTTGCGATTGACACCGGTTTGTGTGGTTATAGATTTGTTGATGTGCAAATGATGAATGAACTGCCAAAGATAGTAATGCCAACACATGCCTATATCTATCTGCTAAGTACATCAATTATCCATGTATACATTCATTGTTACAAAAACTTGCCACCACCTGCGTTGGGAATCATTAGGACAGGAGTATTAACGACAAAGGAAGGAATCTTCTGAATGCTTCAAATATAATGCGGTTGTTTTGTTTCATGTGTTACATCATTCTTCAATTGCCACCGTTGGAGTTCACTAACATGCATCTTGTGTTACGCTTACAAGTTTTAAGTGGTCACACAATTGAAATGAAGTCATAATCAATAATTCTGAATGTGGTATTAGTAACGCATTGGCAAAGTAATTATGAACTTAGCGTGAATCTTGAGGGTAGAGGATTATATACACGTGGCTGATAAATGATCATTCAGGAGCAATCTCTGGAAAATATCATTGGTTAGAGATACATATTTTATGTTAGTTCACCCAGCTGTAGAATTTGAGAAAAATATTATTAGTTGTCGTTAATGCAACCTTAGTTATGGTCATTACTATCAGAGGGTCTAAAACCACCACCACGGGAGTTTAGTGAATGCATGGCTATTGGCTCATTCTGAAATTTTTTTTAAAAAATAGACATTGGAAACTGATCACAATATGGCTACGTTTTGGTGTGGATGAGAAACGATCAGTGAAGTATTTCCTGAATAGCCGATGACTGAGGGAGAGAATCAATTTTGAACATCAAGGCAATTTTGGGATAGAATATAGCTGTTTGTTAGACTCCCAGTAACAAGATAACAACATTCAACAATGGGAAAAATTTGGATAGAATCTTGTAAGGTACCATGAAATTACAAGAGTAGTTAGCCCAGAATTCCGAAGCCGATGTAAGAGCATAAATACTCGACATTTATGGAGAGTATAAAGAACTTCCTACCCGAATTTAAAATGATTTATCATTCGATGATTACTTGGACTTTCATCAAGAACAACAAAATAAGACTGATATGGCATAAGGGAAATATTTGGATTTGGTTCAGGATCTTCTTGCAAGGATCCAAGGAAAAACTATGTCTGAAGAATTTACAGCAGATTAAAATCATCTAATAGAGGACCTTGAAAAAGAAGAGCAGTCAACCCCCATTGATTTGCAGCCTTCTGATGGTCACGCACAAGAGGTGACACAGTGTGGAAGTTTCTACATTGATGATTTGGAGGTTAGTGTTGACAAACAAGTGGATAAGGACGGTTGCACATGAGGTAATAGCAGATTGAAATTTTTGTGTGATGAACCATATAATACCTACGCCCATGAGAAAAAAGTCAGAGGAACAATCCAAGACAACACTACAAGACGATGAGTTGTATCAACATGATAACGAAATGCATGCATTTAGAAACCAGCTGAAGGTTAATGAAGAAATGGTTGTGGCATCTTTGGTACGTTATGACAGCACTCACAAGGTGGTTGAGGATCTCTACAGGAAGGTTCAAAAGGGAATGGAAGAAGAATGGCTTGTTTTTGTTTTGCAAGTGATCAAAACAGGCTTTGAAACTATGAAATCAGAATATTTGTATTTGCTTTCCCACAAGGATAACATTCTTAAGGTTGCTGAAACACATGTTGATCAACTGAATAAAGAGAGGAATGAGATTAAGGAGCTCAATAGAGAGCTTAAGAAAACACAGGAGCCATTGAATGATGCTCGGATTTCCCTTCAGGAAGTAGAAAATCAGATTAGGATCACGAATCACTCTTAGGAGCAGGAGGATAAAGAGAAGTAGGAATTTTTCCTGGAGGTAATTGATGAACTTGATAGCATTCAGCAGTTGTATGCTTTGGATAATTGCCCCAAGCGATCAAGTACCAAAGTTTCAAATCATTTTCAGCTTCTCAATAACCCCATGTTTGAAGTTGATGCTGATTGGATTTCCGATAATCCCCTGTTTGAGGTGAATGAGGACTCTCCTTTTGATTATCATGAAGGAGATGATTTTGATTTCAGGATATGGAATCTTAGTACAATTCCTAGCAAGGAATATGGGTCATGGGATGGAAGTGGTGATTTGACTACGGTTGTGTATCATGGGATCAATCCACATTGGGTTCCTGATTTCACACCATACAGGAGTTGGTTGGATTATATACCTTAGCCTTTGGATAGTTTTTGGTGAGTTTTGAAGAGAGTTATGTGTTGATCACAGGGAATTCTCTTTCAACTTCATTCTTATTCATAGTACCTATGTACTCAGAGATTCTCCAGATTGAAGATGACTATTTGGTATTTGTTGCGCCCAAGGTGTTACACTTAGTTTTTTAGCGACTTTCTTATTACATCATCTATTTAAGTTGGATTGTCATCATCTACTGGGTTATGCATAGTTCATTGATACATTTCTATTTTATCATATTGGTTGGTTATGACAACAAGGTTTGGGATCCAGGTGTTGATCATATGTATTTATGGTTTGTTGAGGACCTTGTTGTAATTCTTCTCAGTTTGAGGTTGGATTCAATGGTATCAGTGATGATTAGAGTTTCAATTTACAGGTGTAGAGGTTTTTTAGAGAGTTATACGAGATCTAGGGATCCGATTGAGAGATAGATTGCCGAGTGACATCTTGCTTCGCAGTGTGGCCGGAATTGTTTTCAGTTTGGACTACAGGGCTACTTGCAAACTCATATAGGATCCTAGTATTGATTGCTTGAGGACAGACAATTTTAAGGAGGGGAGATTTGTAATGTTCCCTTTTTGGGACATTAGAAACATTGAAGTGTTATTTTATATAATGTTAAAATTGACTCTGAGACATAGACTCAAACTATTAAAATGTCAATTTAATGTTATAAAGAGGGCAAAAAGTCCAGGAGGAATAAGACAAAATGGTAGAGGGAAGTTGAAGGGTCACAAGGGAATAGGACGAAAGCTAGAGGGGAGTCAAAGAGTCTTAGTTTGTGTATTAAAAGGGGAAAGAGGCTCATTCCAGGGCATGCTTGATTTATTATTTAGTTTCAGTTTTCTCTCTTGTGAGAGTTATTTAGAAAGCTTCAGCTTTCAGCTGTTGAAGATGGTCCTTGCGATACAGATCTTTATCTCTGGAAATATGTACGTTATTACTGTTATTGTTATGTTCAGCTGAAAAAGACACTTAAGTTTTAATTTGTAATATTAAATGTAAATGACATGTGTCATTCTCATGCATTGAGGCATGAATATTCAAAGAGTCATAATTAATTATAGGAGTTATAGGAATCTCAAGAGACCCTTCGAGTTTTTCCTATTGTTATATATTTGCATCAAGCAAAGGACATTGTACACTTGAACTTTTATTATCAATAAAGATATATTTTGTTGTGTGACTGGGTTTTTCCTTTCATTCTCGAAGGGTTTTCCCAAGATATTTTTGGTGTTATTTGTTTTAGGTTTTCTCTTTTTATTTGCTAGTTATTATCTTTGATTTATGGGCTATAGTTTCAACATGGTATTAGAGCTTGATTAGATAACCGCAATTATAAGAGCTTCTCTTATTCTTTCTATTCAATTGGCTCTAATTATTTGTGTCCGTATCTCTTTATTATTAGATGCATGTTTTGCATTATCTACCCTCGCATCACTTGTCATCATGTTATATTTTTTTTAGGGTCTGCATTTGCATGGGTAGATAGTAGCTTTCTTGTTTAAATGGATATTTATTAAAGCAGAAGCATCATTTATTTAGTTTTACTTGCTTTATGATCGTCTGGATTATCGCAATATGTTTGGTTTATGCTTTAGGGTTTTTGTGAATAGTGGTGTTGAGCTGGCACGATTTGCCCACATTGAAACTCTTCACCACTCTCTTCTCTTCATGAGTAATTTCAGTCTCTCTGTTACCGCTTGTAGAGGGATCTTTGTCTTCTTCATCTATGTCTCCATCACCTTTGAAGGAAGTGGATTTTTTGAATGATCTTATGCTAGTCTTCGCCGCAATTCCTGTAGAGTCTTTTTATGTTTCTATGAGTAATTTTGCACCATAGTTGCTTGTTTTTCAATTTTGTTATTTGGTGTCTTTTCTCTTGCTCTTTTATATCCTCAGGGTCTCTCTTTGATATCGTTTTGTCTTGCTTGTCAAGTCTACTCTTGTATCCATCAAGGAATTCAAATCTTTGATATTAAAGTAACGCTCTCGAATCTTACAAGGTGAGCGCTCTGAAGTATTTACGACATCATCAATTAAATATTTAGTGAGATGTTGCATCGTGTGTATATCTTTTCTTGCTAGCGATATTAAATTTGGAGTCTATCGTTTTTTTTGCATCTTGTTTTTAAATAACCGCTATCTCTAGAGGTTTCATAATAATCTTGCCATGTTGTCACCGTCCTTTATGATCCAAGGTGATTCTCTCATTTACTTCTCTATTTTTATGTTAAGTCATTTTGGTTGGTTGAAGCTCTTTCTAATCTCTGGGCAAGTTTTTATTGATGGAGAGGAAGCTCAGAATTTTATGTTGAGTGTTGAGCTCAAGGCAAGCATTGAATCTGATTTTCTCACCATGAATAGAGAGAAACAAGAAACTTATCATTATTGCCATTATTATTGTTTGAATGGCTTCAGAAGTAGAATTGTGCGAGAGTGAAAATGGGGGCCAACATCTATTATTGGCCAAAGAGAGTGGTGAGAATAAACCTGTCCGCAATCACCTCATAATAATGGTGAATGGCATCAGTGGAAGACAATTGGAAGTTCGCCGCAGAGCAAATCATTAAGAAGTTTCTTGACAAAGTAGTGAATGAAATGCATCAAGATTGACTTTGGACGGGGTTGATGTGATGGGGGAGTGGTTAGTTGATGAGTAGCAAGATATTCCATTGGGCGACTATATGAGCCACCCTCAAGGAATAAGATTACATTGGAGCACAAGGAGTTAACAAATGGGAACAAACTCCAATATGATAAGGAACAATCAAGGGGTATGATTGCTGGGTTGGAACCAGTCAACTTTATAACTGTTGCCACACCTCACTTAGGCTCTAAAAGAAAAAAGAAAAAACCAGATAAACAAGTCACAGGTAAATATCCAACAGGTTGCTATGGAGAAAAATTCGAAAGAGATAAGTATTCATTTTACTAGGAATAGTGCATAACATTTTAGAGTTGATATTATAAGTCATTAATATTTATTAATCTCTTGTGCGTGGTTGCGTGGCACATTCTAATTGATAAGAGAGTTTTTGGCTGAAAAACGTTTTTTTTTTCAGAATGGTGTCTATCATTCTTCTTTTGCTGGAGTTATACAGGTTGTCTAATGTATTCTTTGGCTAGAGAATTATGATATTCACGCTGGTTGATCAAATTCCTGTAGTCTTCATCCTTATATATTGGATGTGTTCATTTGATATACCTTCAAGCAGACAGATAAATTTCATGGGTAGAGCTGTTTGAGAATTTATAGTACTGAGCTGTGTTTTAGTCTGCACATGGGATAATTAAATGAGCATGCAAAATTGGAATATTGAGAAGTGGCATAGTATCCTACCATTTTATGTTGTCATAATGTATATATATTATTTATGCTAAATTGATTTTATTAATCTCTCTCGGTTACTTGCAGGATGTAACAAGATAAGGAATATAGCTCCAGAGGGAGATGTTGAGCTTGAGAGAGAGATTTTAGCTTCAAAAAGAGGCTTCATAATTAAGAGGGAGCACTTATGGAATCCCCATCACTCTCATAGATGCTTGTGATGCTTGTGGTATTTATGAAATTTGAGACTTAAATGGAATCAAGTCTTAGTTTGTTATTTTTATTTGTGTGTGAATAAATGAGATTGTAAGATCAGCTATGATAACTCTTTCACTATGCGATAGTGAACATCATGTTGAGAGAGTCCATGATGTCATCACATTGAGAGATTCCGTGATGGGAGTTGGATGTCATGTTGAGAGATTCCATGACAGTTCACGTTGAGAGAGTCTATGAATAAAAGGCTTAGCGGTGAGTCTTACAAATCTTTTCATGTTGAGTGATTCCATGAATATGATTGATTGTTACAGGTTTTCATGTTGAGAGATTCCATGAATGTGATTAAGTGTTACAGGTTTTCATGTTGAGAGATTCCATGAATGTGATTAAGTGTTACAGGTTTTCATGTTGAGAAATTCCATGAATGTGATTAATTGTTACAAGGTTTCATGTTGAGCGATTCCATGAATATGATGGATTGTTATAGTTTTTCATGAATCTAATAGGATATATGGGATAAAATTTCATCATTAACATTTTGGTTGCAGTCTTGTGTGATTGTTCAACTAAAGATCTCTCTCTAGCTAAGAGGGAGTCTTGAAGATGGTAGCTGCGATAGAGATCTTTGTCTTTGGAAATATGGACGTTATTACCGTTATTGTTATGTTCAGCTGAAAAAGACACTTAAGTTTTAATTTCTAATATTAAATGTAAATGACATGTGTCATTCTCATGCATTGAGGCATGAATACTCGAAGAGTCATAATTAATTATAGGAGTTATAGGAATCTCAAGAGACCCTTCAGTTATAATATGAAGAGTCTTTCCTATTGTTATATATTCACATCAAGCAAAGGACATTGTATACTTGAACTTTTATTATCAATAAAGATATATTTTGTTGTGTGGCTGGATTTTTCCCTTCATTCTCGAAGGGTTCTCCCAGGATATTTCTGGTGTTCTTTGTTTCAATTTTCCTCTTTCTATTTGCTGGTTATTATGTTTGATTTCTGGGCTTTAGTTTCAACATCAACTAGTATGAGGACATAGCCCCTCGTGCCGACAAACAGTGGATGCAAACCCATTGTCCGGGAGACATCAATTCAGGTGTTCCATTTGCGCTTACAAGTTCTTATTCTAGTATTTCAATCTGACTGTTAATTTGTATTTAAGATTGGGTTTTTGTATTAATTATTGTATTGCTGTTGTATAATACAATAACGTGTTTACGGAGTTGTATGAGAGTTTTTTGGTTTTATCATTGTGGGTCTATAATGCATTTCTATATGCTTGAAATCTTGAATATTAATCTGAAAAGAAGAGTTTACATTTATTGGAGAATCAACTGGTTTTCTACTACTGTTTGTAATTCATATGCCTTTGGTTTAAGTTCTGAATATTAGTTTTGAGGAAACAATTAGACAACTATCAGTTGGATTTTTTCCTACGGTTTATCTTGCTGGTTATTTATGATACGGTTTCATGTTTTTACTATCTAAATGCTATTCTGAGAAGAAATCTAGTAAATGTCCAGTTCGGGATATTTCAGTCCAATTGTACCTAGCCGGAATTGTAGTGCCACCAATTGCATTATCTCAACCAGAGATATAAATACAATGAGAATTATTTCACCTTACAAATTATCTTCTTCGTAACTCAACCAAAAAGAATCATCAATAAATAGGAGCAAGAAATAGAAACGACCAAGTGTCACAAGATAGATGCTCAAGTTGTGACTATTTTACTTCCAAGGATTCACAACTTATGTGTGACTACTTTTGTTATTGATGCTTTGTAACTCCCATTATCATGGTCTTACGATATAACCTCCATGTTACATCCAACCTTCCAAGTTGAATTGGGATACAATGAATCTTGTATTCCTCAAAGGGTGGGTAATCCATCTAATGAGCGGTTGAAAATTACAGCACATTAAAATATCACAAGGCTTGCAAGCTTTTATAACACACCTAAGTTAAATATACCAAAGAAAATTAACATGCTAACAGTCCTTAAATAGAAATAAATTTATTAAATGTGTTGATAATAAGCCTAGTTTCCTCACTTGTCTCTTAATGGGGTTTTATATGGTTTTAGTTTTTACCCGTGTAAACAGCTCTATAAAGGTTTTAATTGACACTCAAGTAGTTGTCATCTGTTTCTTTTCAATGTGATTTTGGTAATTATATGCTCCATCCCTTGGGTTCTTAGTATTAAAGGACAACAAGGCTGTTTTGCTATATTTTTCTGTCATATTTGTATATATAAAGATATATAGCCCTGGAAGATAAGAATGTGCTGAGAAGTAAGTTATTTGGAAACACACTAGCTAGAGTTTGGATGCATTCTTTACAATAAGGGTAAGTGGTTTTTGCAGAGGGGTTTCTTTCTTGGGCGAATTACTAAAAAGGTCAAGAAAGGGCAGTTGTCATTGGCAGCGGATGGCCAGTTTTATTCATGTCTATAGAGTAGAATTTTATGCACGTTTGCTTTCTAACAATTAGTTCCTTTTTACCTGGCTGGTTCATTTTCTATGACCAGGGGATTTTACAGTGGCATATGAATTGTCATTTCATTCCGAAAATGTATAATACAATTTTTTGTGCGCACAGATATCTATGGTTTAATTTAGTTTTTTCAATCATGACCTGGAAAACAATCAATTTGGAATCTCTATGTTTACGGGACTGTTTAGAGCTCTTGCTTCCTCTCATACTTTTACAGCTCAGGATAAAAGTCATTCATGGAATAATTTGGTCCTACAAGATGGTTCTGTTGCATATATGGTTCCAGAGTTTAAGAATGAACAAGAAAAAGATCGTAAGATATTCCATCGTATTTTTTCTTATGAAAAGCACATGATGGATACAGTAATGAGAAAAGAAATAATATATAGAATTGACCGTTCTGCAGGAGCATGCAGTCATCTTGCTGAATGTAATCAACTGGATGGTGAAACAAAAAGTAAGAAGCGCATCTGGTATCCTGAACAGTCAAACCTAAGCATTGGTAAGGCAACTGTAGTTCCTTGGTCACAGCTGACATTAAAGGCTTTCCAAACAATATTTATGCCAGGGTTTGCAGGTAAAAGCGAATGAGCTCCAAGAATTTGACACATCTTATGTATATGATGGTCCAGGTGTTCCCAATCAAGATTCACATATGACTGAAGCATTGATGGACAAAGATGCCATAGAGCATAAGAGGAAAGCCATTAGTATTGACAACTCTCTTCCTGATATAGCTAAAACTGACATCAATCAGTCTATGATGTATGATTCACTTTCTAGAAAAACAAGAAATTCATTTTCTTTGTCAACATTTAAGAAAGAGCAAGCTAAAGTAATTGTTGACCGAGCAAAGTCCTTTTGTCATGTAAGAGGTCGTCTGAAGCAAAAGAACCTAATTGGAGGAAACAGTTGCTCAGTCTCCGTCAGTAATGAGGCTGATATGCCTTATAACAGCAGAAATAAAAAATTAAAAAGAAATTCATGCAGGGATACTGATGAAATAGAATCATCAATCATGGTTTTGGAAGAGCTTGCTAATAAAGTTAAATGGTTAAAAGGTGTTATACAATTTGGATTCAAGAAACAGTCAGTTATGACAGGATTTGCGTGGCAATTGGCAGAAAATCAAATGATGAATAAGGAAATTAACTGAAAAATAGCACAGCTATTTTATATCATATTTGTTTATTTAAGGAAATATAGAAGGTTCGGATAACATAAGGTATTATCCATTTCCATCTTTTTAATAACAAAGTTTGTAGAATTTTGATTTGATGAGCACAACTCCATGGCAGTTTTATGTTTACATATGTATTTGAACTTAAGAATTCTTAGTGTTGTGTTAGAACAAGAAAAGCATATGATTGGAAACAATCTGGACCATTTTAGACAAATTACTGTCCTAATTTAATTGTAAAATTGGAAACCATTTTCTATTCACAAGTTTTTGTTTGTTGTCTAGATGTTATTACAACAACAAATCATTTACTTTCAAGCTGGGACAGCATTGGGACCAAGCTGGAGTCATGACTGTTGGTTGAGACATCATTGCTGGAGAATTTGTATGGACTTTCCCAATCACATATAATACACATTCAAGCATGAAACCTACAATTTTGTTGTGTAAGATGCATATATCCAGCTTGGAACTTGGGTCTGCCTGTAGTATTTATCAAACATCCAATGAATGCTTATTTGGAAGGGTGTTGTAAGAGTTATCCTGCAGCTTGATTTACTTCGTAAGCAAATAGTCTCTATTTTATTGCCTCGGGCATGTGACCCATATTGAGAAAAAGGAAATGCAGGCTTTTGTTGGGGTTAAAACTTACGAGAGAACATAACTAGTTGTGCAAATATTGACAAGTTTAGAGGCTGACTATTCCATACATAGTTGCACCTTATTTAAAAGGTTGACTGAAATCCATTTGTAGGCACTTCATCTGTGGGCCACCCGGGCTTTTTTTGAAAGGGAAAGTTTGCTCTTTGTGAAGGGCCGATTTGAAATGAACAGTTTTGAGTAGTACACCTCAGGTCCAGAAATTGCAGGGGTCTAGGTGACAAACAGCAGTCAGTTTTGGTAAGTAGCATCAGCCACAGCTGTTATCATTGTCATATTAGATCAACTGCATCCAGACAGCAATGGTTTCATCTTCTATTTGAAGGTTTTTGACAAAAGATCCTTAGGTGACCTATAACAGTGAAATTATTTCCCAACAGTCATTACAGCAGGAAAGGCATTCTATAATTTGGCAGAATCATAGACAGGTGAAGCAGTCACATTCATGTATGACAAAACTCAATCTACGTTGATTTTACTTCAGAGTACATGTTTCTGGACAACAGCAGGATTTATCATTTTTCAGAGTACATGTTTCTATTTTCGGATGTGAACTTGGTTTTCATCATTACAGTGTCTTGATGGTCATCTTCACTCATTCATTTCCAGAGATCAATTCAGAAGCGTTTACAAGATTGCCTAGGATCAGTGGAGTTATGCTATGATTTTAATCAGGTTTCCAAACATGTCAGAAGTGATGAGTGTGGACAAACCTAGATTGTTTATCCTACCAGATCACTTAATGGTAACAGTTTTCATTAAATCAGCAAGTGATGCCTAATTTCAGTGGATCATTCTTAAGATGTTTTGGCAAGGCTTTTATTTTCAGTAGCATTTATATTGCTGAAGGCTTTAAAGACATTTAGGGTTCTAGAGACAATTATACATGATTTTTCGTCTTCAGTCATTCAGCAGCAGCCTTTGTTATTTTTCATCATTAGTCAGCAATTCCTTTAGGCATGGGCATAGTTGTCTTCAGAGCAACTGTTCAGACTTCTAACAATCAAACCATAATCAAACTGTTAGTTTATCTGTCATTTTACATGCCTAGATTTTGGAGATCTTCATCGTCAAGCATAACACTACTCATTTTTCAGAGTTGCAAAGTGTTGATGCTAATTCAGTAGATCAAGGATATTTCAGGTTAAAAGCATCAAGGTCAATTATCAAGAGTTTCAGAGTTTTGTCAGAGGATCTACCATGCTCAAAATGTAAAGTTTCATGAGAATTCTCTAGAAGAAAACTGTCTAAATTGTCTATTTTAGCCTTCATTAGCAATAGCTTGCTAGCACTTTAGTCATTGCTGTTATTGAGGAGTTGAGAAATTTTTGAGGATATTTTTATTATATCTACTTTTAGATATCTTCTATTTTTATTAGGAGTCTATTTGAAGATTGACCAAGTTAAGATTTAGTGAATGTGGGTAAAATTGTGTGATAAGCTTGTTCTGCGTAAAATCAATCTATTCTTGGGGTAGAAGTTCCAGTCATCTTTTGAATATTTTCCATGCAGTGCATTCTGAAACTTATAAATAAGTGTTTTGGAGGATTTAGCATAAATTTACTATCATTTATACAATTAAATTGCAAATGTCTATCTTGCTTCTAATTGTTTTTGAGTTCTATGTTATTCTGCACCTATGAGTTAGATATTGGGGTTAGCATTTGTTGAAAGATTTTTATGGGAGAAGATGTGAAGTTGTATATTGTAGATGAGGGAAGTTTTATTTTCCTCATTGATAAACTGGGTTCTGAGTACTTGCCATATTGGACATGTCATAGAATTGAAGAGTTCTGGATTAGGGCCTAGTTAGTGTACATGACAACTATGGCACACTCTTTTTGCTGAAGTAGCCACATGGTACTTGGGGGTACTAACAGCATGCCATGGACACACTGTGTCATCTCAAATGTTCCCAACAACTTTTTTGACAAAAGTGATTTTTGAACAGAAAATATATATTTTATAATGCCTAAAACCCTGAAAGATGAATGCAAACCTAGAAATGACACCAATGGTTACACTATACTTTAATTTTACAACCACAGCTGAAAAATAAATATCCCAGATTTCTATTTTTGCATTTGTGAAGCTTGCTGGTATTATTTAAAGGTAAAGGATTGCAAAGGTGGCAAAGGTGGCAAAGATGCTTGCTACGTGATACAAGAGGGAACAACATGGCATAAAGGAGATCTAAATATTTTGTGAGATTCTTTCAAGCAATTTGAAAGAAATGTCTTATGGATATTTTGAAACATTTTTATTATTTTTTATCACATTTATCTATATTGTAGGGTTGTATTTGTGTTTGTTTTATTTTTCTAAGCTCATTTAATTTTTTTGTTTCAAAATAATAATCAATGCATAATAGCTATTTGTTAAAGCTCATTGGCTCCAAAGGTAGTTGGATAATTCAAATGTGATCAAGCATCACTCTACAGAAATATGTTATGATAGTTCAATAGCTTCCAAGAGATAGGGCTTTTATTTGGCATTATAGTCATTGTGCAGTTGAACATAAGAGTTCATATAGTTGCCTTGCACTTTATCACCACAAAATGTAGGTATCGGTACGAAACTTATCCAATTTAGTTTTGCATTTCTTTGAGATAGTTCATTATTTAATTGGCTAACATTGATCAATCAATCAACTCTAATTTATATAATGAATCATTTTATTGAAGACTTTCGTCACGTCTTTTTCGTTTTTCATTTTATTAAACTCATGTTTAATTTATGAAGCCTTCAACGTCATTTTCTTTGCATTTTTTAGTGTGTTTAATTGCTTTTGGTCTTTTGGTTTTGTTCAAACCCTTGTTTTCGAGTTTTCCTTCGATTCAATATATCTTTGGGCTCAATCGGACTTGATAGTCAAAAGATATGACCATTTAAGTGTCCAAAAGGTGGACTCTCCATATGCAATTGCATAATTTAAAATATCATGTTATGTTTTAATGTTGACATTCACTTTATGTTATGTTTTGAAGTTACCTTATCACTTAAGTGACAATAAAGCACTTTATGATATATTTTCGTGGTGAGTTCTTTTAAAAAAAATCCACTTAAGTGACTTTATTAACTAGAAAGTTTGATTTATTTTTGAGTTATTTTATGCTTTAATTCAAAATATCTAAATTAATATTACTTTTTGATGATATTTGCACATAATATATCAAACTATATAGTGCAAATGTTATATTTGACCCAATTAAGTGACATTTCCTCAAAAATCAATTAGACATGTGCTTAATTGATCATTTAAGTGATGTAAATACTTGTTTTCCAACCCATTTACATGTAATTTCCTTTAGAGAATGTGATACTGGACTAGAGAGGCATTTTGAAATACTTAAAACATGTAGATGCATTGTTTTTAAAACATGCATAAGGTTTTCAAGAATGCGACTTACATCATAAGGCTTCAAGACATGAAAATGCATTGTTTTTTAAAACATGCAAAGGGCCTTGGAGAGTGCGATTTTGCAATACTTGCATTGTTTTGACAATTTCAAAATATGTAATGAGTCTCCAAGAGTGTGATTTGCCTCTTGACTCAAATCCCATGCATTTGAAAACATGTAAGGACATACCAATAATGCATTTGGGTTTTCCTACACATGTATTTGCAACTTAAGACCACAATTTTTCCTCCAAGAGCAAAAACATCCATGTTCTTGCCCATGAAGAACACGTTTTTAAGAAGAAATACCTAGATCTGCCCATTTTATTGCTCAAAATCCATGTAACTTGGGTTGTTTTTGCATCTTCATGCATGCATTAGACTTTTTTTAAAAATGTCGCATTTCATGGTATTTTGAAGTCACATTTTCCAAAAAATGTCTAGTTTTGGTGTTTGAAGCCCACATTTTTTTGCCAAGGAGTTTGTCATTTTGGAGTGTGGATTTTTGTTATTGCTATTAATGATCATGTTTTTGCATTCCCATGCTAAAAACAATTCATGTCATTGCATGTTGAGACCATGTTTTTGGTAAAAAAAAGTCCAAATACTTGGTATTTTCAAAAAACATCTTGCATATTAGGGATTAAAGGGCACATTTTTGGCATTTCCGTGCAAAAATGCCTCATTGATTGCTCATTAAATAGCCATCATTTGCAAGTGTTGAGGAAGTCAATATAGTTGGTTGAACATTAGAATGTGGAGGAGATACATTCTTCAAACCTATTAATCTTCCACTTTTGGCACCTTGATCACCAAGTTGAAGTTTTCAATCCTTTGCTATTACATTGCATATTTTCATTCATCCTTGCACATTTGTCCAAAGATATGTCATGTAGTGCAATTATCCTTTAAATAAGATGAGAACTTCCATTTTTGAGTGTTTGGAATTTTCCCAAATTCTAAATTCGAATTTGCATAAGTGAGCAACTTGTTTTTTTAAATTTTTGGTTAATGATATGTTTGAGTAAAAAATCAAAGGTATGTTTTTGTTTTGTGTTTAGCTTCGTTTGTTGTTTGTTTCTTGTTTTGTTTTCCTTCTTTTTGAAGAGGTTACAAGTTCTTTCCCAAGAATGCAAGAGTGTTCTTCACCATTCTACTTTCCATCTTTTCATGCAATTGCATTATATCATATTCCACTAACGCTTGCTAAAGCACATTGCATCCATTTTCCAATATACACAAATACATTTATTTCATTTACATGCAATCTCATTGTCCAACCACGTTTACATGTAATCTCATCCTTCATCCACATTCACATGTGATTCCATTTTCTAAACCTAATTACAAGTTTATATCAATTTACGATTACATATAAATCGCTTTACATGTAATTGCATCTAGAGCACCCAATTTTGGTAAAAGATCACACTATAAAACACCAAAGTCGTCATTTGCACACATCCATATGCATCCCATGTTGCATTCTTGGCTATACCCACAAAAGCCCATCTTTGCCCACAAGCAATCCACCCTTAAGAGTCAAATTTTGGTCTTTTTCAACCAAATACATATGCTTTATGGCTCATTATTCAGCCATCATATGTGTTCCATAAGTATCTAATACATACTTCAAACACTCATCCTTCATGGTTTTGCCATTGTAACTCAAATCCCAAAGTTTTCATGAATCCAATCTCATTGGAAGATGTTTTCATCTTCCTGTTGCGGCACACTCTTCAAGATATGTTAGAATTTCTTCAAAGAATAAAGACATCTCAGCGAGAAAATATGTTTTGATCCTCAAGAAGTTGTAATTCATTTGGTCTCCATTTTCCTAATGGTTGTTTGAGAACTTGAGTTTGTGTGGGAATGCGCCAAGCACTTTGCTTCAAAAAAGGGGAAACAAATTAAAGGTGTTGATAGAAAGTTATTTCGAGTTTACATTTAGATTCCATCGAGAAGGTTTTCAAAGTATTAGACTCCAGAATGTGCTAATACAAAGGAGAATTCATGACAACTTGAACAAGAAAAAGATTGATCATATCAAGTTTTCAAATGACAATAGACAATTCATCAAATAGAGTTAGAGGCTATCAAACAATGCAACACCATGGTTATCAAGGTGAATGTAGTGGCACAAAATATAAGAATTATCAATCGCGTGATCATCTAGGATTACATAATCAAGTACAAGGCCTTTGCTAACAATCTATATGATTGATTGATTCATAATCAATGACCTCAACATTTTCTTCAAGTGTTTTTCATGTTTGTAGTTGGAGAGAATGAATTGCATGAAATTATGTAATTACATGTAATTTGATTGCATATCCTTATGACATGTAATCCAATAACTTCTCTCATCTAGCTTGACCAAGTCAAAGTTGGTTGAGTTGGTCCCACTTTTTCCTCCGCTTTTTCTCAACTCCGTTGCCTATATAAAGGAGTGCCCTCTCATTGTAAAAATTATTTTTTCTTGTATGCAAGAAAGCTCTGCCAAACTTGTGCAAGCATAACTTTGACTGTGTAGCAACAATTTGGGAGAAAAATAAATAAAAGAAGCAATTGGATTTGAAGCTTTGACTGGAAGCAATTGTGATAGAGCAAATTATAAGCTTTGATTGTAATTTGTGCCTAGTCTTTGATTAATGTTTATTATTGTGTGTTCAATAATAGAGCATAGTGAGTTAAGAGGCAATCAGAGCAGAACCTTTGATTGGGAGTGATTATGGTGATACATAGACTATAAGATATAAATTAGACAAACCTAACTTATAGCCAAATCGATACACTTTCAACTAGCCTTTGAGATAGTGTTGGTTTATCAGTATCACTGTTTCTAGCTTTAGAAAGAAATGTAGTTAAAGATTTCATCTTGCCCATTACTTGTTTCGGGTAAGTGGATTCTTTCTTGATAGTTAAGAGGAAAGATTATTGGTAACACCCTTTATAAATCTTTAAACTTATTGCTTACCTTGATTTTATCCAAGGAACAATGAGAAGGGGGAGCCTTCCCTTTAAGGTAGGAGAGGCTTTGTCTCATGCGCTATGACTGGTCTACCAATTTTGTGACTGAATTATAACAAAACTATTGATCGCAAAATATCCATTCAACATATATGGTTGAGTGAAAGCATAGCATTTTGCTATAGTAAACTAGAGAACTAAAGTTATCCAAGGGCCAAATAAGAAGTGGTTGACAAGGAAACAAATTAAGGCATATAATAGAGATTAAGAAGAAGTTAATGTTGTGATTGAGAGAACAAAATTAGAATATCATCATTTAGTGAAGAAAAGATCAAGGAGGCATCCTAAATGGCCTCCACAAATATTGTTTCCCATTATTCTTGGAGACATCAATGCAATCAATTTGAAAACAATGAAGAGTAAGACCCTCAAAAAAGTGGAGCACAAAAAATGGTCCTAGTTTTGTGAAAACTACCATAAAATAACATCTGTGCTCCTTAAAATGTTTTTTTAATTAAATTTCTGAGTTGCTCCAATGAGAAGTTAGGTAACACTACGTAGTTTATCTTAGAGTTTTATGTTAATTTTTTGATGAATTGTGTTTTTTTTATGAATTTCCAAAGTAGACATCCAAAAAATGTGAAATTTGAGTTCTCTCCTTAGAAATCACTGAACTAATTGAAAGTAGAAAAAAAAAAAAAAAAAAAAGATGTGTAAAATGGAGTAGTTTGTAAGAAATAGCTTATTTCAAGATTTGATGAATGAGCCAATATTTGAGCGACAAAAATCATACATACTTACAAAAGAAACAAGGGATAAAGTTTAATATAATTAGAAGTTAAAATAAATTACATCATTAGATAGCTAATTGAGAGATCTAGAATACCATGTTGCTTGATTTGTCATTGGTGAACCACATACAAATGTGACAAGGAGCGCACTAAAAAATGTGATATTTTGGAATGTTTGTTGGAAATCACATCTCAAACTAGTTTGAACCCTCCAAGCTATTGGGTTGAATCCCTAAGATAAATCCAAGCCTTGGGCTTGGTAGATCTTGGTGCAGGGGCACCTAGGTAGGCTCATGGAAAGACCTAGGGGTCCTAGGATATTTTGTCTTGTGGTGGTACTAGCCACACCACTAGTTCAATAATAGAGCTAGCCTAGTCCTAAGGTGGAGTTGTTAAGGGTAGGATGACTGATGAGGCTTTAATTGCTCATAGTTGCATCTTAGGTCCAATAGGGAATTTTTGTGTTTTGGAGGGTAGGATGGCCAAAATGATGATTTAGGGTCCTTTTTACTTGTATTTAATCCATTTAAGGCTTTTGACAAAGTTTGGTAGCCATTGGATCAAGTTTGAAGGCCAAACTCCAAAATATGTAAAAGTTGCTCAAAAATTGTCAACATTGTCATTGACAACATTGACAACTTTTGTTGCATTCAAGAAACTTTGTAGTTAGATCCTTATAATTGTCTAAAATAGTTAGGATACGAGTTGGGATGTGTTTATAAGGCCATCCTCGACCTTTTGGAAGGGTTGGAAGTTTTAGCCATTTTTGGTGTGTACGAATCGTCAACAATAAACCAATTACAGTTTATGTTTTCTAAATTTTTTGGCACTTTCATGGATTGATCTTGTATCTGTAGTGTCTGGAAGTGTTAGAGGGTTTCAATTTAAGATTCTTTATAACTTTTTATTGTGATTTTGTAGAGATTTAGTAGGTTCAATAAATTGTTTTGTTTTTAGTTTGCCTGTTGTCTTGAATTAGGCAACTGAGCAAAATGGGGTCATAACTCCCTCTCCCACTATAGGATCTATATAGCCTCACGGTATTTGGGAGATTACTCCTTGTACATACTATACAGTAAAGCAGAAATCTTGGAAAGAAAAGTAAGTAATTGTATGGTGATGCCCTAGGCGAGCTAGAGATGCATGACTAGGAGTCACAGTCAAGTGCAGAGGTGTTAAGAGTGATTGAATGTTTGTGATACTTCAATCAGGGTTTTTTAAGTGTTAGGAGGATGTGTAATGAAGCCCAAATCTCAATGGGAGGCTTTGGTGGAAGTTCTAGGGAGGAAAAAACATGTTTCTCACCAGGCAGCTTTCTAAACCTTAAAAACTCTTAGTTTTAGGCTAAATTTGTGGGCGTCCTATATGGACAGGTTGAGAACCCTAAACCACCTTAATCTTTGAGTTCTCTGAAAAGGATGTTTGGATTAGTGGTTTGTTTGACCCCTTGTTAAAGGAATTTTGTAAGTTATTTGGGTTTGTCTTCATTAGGAGGGCTAATTGCTTATAGCCCTATTTCAAGCAATTTTGTGAAATCTTGCATGATTTTTGGAACTCGATTAGGGTTTCCAATTTTTTTGTGATTGTGAACCTTGAAGGGAATCCAAATGCCTTATTAGATGACCATTCTCCATTTGGGTGCCAAATGAGTATTTGGGGTTGGTTGTAATTCTAAAGAGTTGTTCTTACATTGGTGTGCATTAGTTGAAAAGCCTAGGACCTCCTTGTTAAGATCCTAAGGAGAATAGGGTAACTAGTAATCCTATAAGGTCAATAGAAAGACCTAAGGTATCCATAGAGGTAGCTAGTGTGGGAGCAAGACTAGTTGTCACATCAAAGAGTATGGTGCAGGGGCACCTAAGTAGGCTCATGGAATGACCTAGGGCTCCTAGGATATTTTGGTTTGTAGTGGCACTAGCCACATGACTAGTTCAATAATAAGGCTAGCCTAGTTCTAAGGTGAAGTTATTAAGGGTAGGATGCCTTATGAGGCATTAATTGCTCATAGTTGCATGTTAGGTCCAGTAGGGCATTTTTGTGTTTTGGAGGGTAGGATGATCAAAATGATGATTTAAGGTCCTTTTCACTTGTATTTAATCTATTTAAGGCTTTTGGAAAAGTTTAGTGGCCATTGGATCAAGTTTGAAGGTCAAACTCCAAAAGATGTAAAAGTTGCTCAAAAATTGTCAATGTGTCATTGAAACATTGACAACTTTTGTTGCATTCGAGCAACTTTGTAGTTAGAGCCTTATAATTGTATTAAGTATCTAGGATAGGAGTTGGGATGTATTTAAATGCCATCCTTGAATTTTCGGTAGAGTTGGAAGTTTTAGCCATTTTTTGTGTGTATAGATTGTCAGCAATAAACCACTTATAGTTCATGTTTTCTCAGATTTTTGGCACTTTCATGTATTGATCTTGTATCTGTAGTGTTAGGAAGTGTTAGAGGGTTTCAATTTAAGATTTTGTATGAATTTGTTTTGTGATTTTGTAGAGATTTAGTAGGTTCAATACATTGTTTTGTTTTTAGTCTACCTGTTGTCCTGAATTAGGTAACTGAGCAAAATGGGGTCATAACTCCCTCTCCAATTGTAGGATTTGTATGACATCTTGGGATTTGGGAGATGACTCCTTGTACATACTATACAGTAAAGGAGGGCCCTTGGAAAGGAAAGCAAGTAATTGTATGGTGATGCCTTAGGCGAGCCAAAGGTGCATGGCTAGGGGTTAGGACCAAGTGTAGAGGTGTTAAGAGTGATTGAATATTTATGATACTTCAATCAAGGCTTGGTAAGTGTTAGGAGGATGTGTGATGAAGTCCAAATTTCAATGGGAGGCTTTGGTGGAAGTTCTAGCGAGGGCAAAACATGTTTCTCATCAAACAACTTGTTAAACCCTTAAAACCCTTGGCTTTAGGCTAACTTTGTTGTCATACTGTATAGACAGGTTGAGAACCCTAGACCACCTAAATCTTTGAGTTCTTTGAAAAGTGTGTCTGGATCAGTGGTTTGTTTGACCTGTTGTTAAGGACTTTTGCAAGTTATTTGGGATTTTCTTCATTAGGAGGGCTAATTACTTGTAGCCCTATTTCAAGCAATTTTGTGAAATCTTGCATGATTTTTGGAAGTTGATTAGGATTTCAAGTTTGTTTGTGGTTGTGAACCTTGAAGGGAATCCAAATGCCTTCTTAGATGACCATTCTCCATTTAGGTGTCAAATGAGTATTTGGGGTTGGTTGTAATTCTGAAGAGTTATTGTTCTTACATTGTTGTGCACTAGTTGAAAAGCCTAGGACCTCCTTGTTAGGATCCTAAGGAGAATAGGGTAACTAGTAACCCTATAAGGTCAACAAAAAGACCTAAGGTATTCGTAGAGGTGGGTAGGGTGGGAGCAAGACTAGTTGTAATATCAGAGAGTATGGTGCAAGGGCACCTAGGTAGGCTCATGGAAAGACCTAGGGCTCCTAGGATACTTTTTCTTGTAGTGGTACTAGCCACACGACTAGTTCAATAATAGGGCTAGCCTAGTCCTAAGGTGAAGTTGTTAAGGGTAGGATGCTTTATGAGGCCTTAATTGCTCATAGTTACATGTTAGGTCCAATAGGGTATTTTTGTGTTTTGGAGGGTACGATGACCAAAATGATGATTTAAGGTCCTTTTACTTGTATTTAATCCATTTAAGGCTTTTGGAAAAGTGTAGTAGCCATTGGATCAAGTTTGAAGGTCAAACTCCAAAAGATGTAAAAGTTGCTCAAAAATTGTCAATGTGTCAATGACAACTTTTGTTGCATTTGAGCAACTTTGTAGTTAGAGCCTTATAACTGTCTGAAGCAGCTAGGATAGGAGTTGGGATGTGTTTAAAGGCCATCCTCGACCCTTTGGTAGGGTTGGAAGTTTTAACCATTTTTTGTGTATAGATTGTCAACAATAAACCACTTATAGTTTATCTTTTTTAAGATTTTTGGCACTTTCATGGATTGATCTTGTATCTATAGTGTCAAGAAGTGTTAGAGGGTTTCAATTTAATATTCTATATAACTTTGTTTTGTGATTTTGCAAAGATTTAGTAGGTTCAATAAATTGCTTTGTTTTTAGTCTGCTTGTTGTCTTGAATTAGGTAACTGAGCAAAATGGGGTCATAACTCCCTCTCCCACTGTAGGGTTTGCATGACATCTTGGGATTTGGGAGATGACTCCTTGTACATACTATACAATAAAGGAGGTCCCTTGGAAAGCAAAGCAAGTAATTGTATGGCGATGCCCTAGGCACACCAAAGATGCATGGCTAGGGGTCACAGTCAAGTATAGAGGTGTTAAGAGTGACTGAATATTTATGATACTTCAATCAAGGCTTGGTAACTATTAGGAGGATGTGTAATGAAGTCCAAATTTCAATGGGAGGCTTTGGTGGAAGTTCTAGGGAGAGAAAAACATGTTTCTTATTAGGTAGTTTGCTAAACCCTTAAAACGCTTGGTTTTAGGCTAAATTTGTGGTCGTACTGTATAGACAGGTTGAGAACCCTAGACCACCTAAATCTTTGAGTTCTTTGAAAAGGGTCTTTGGATCAATAGTTTGTTTGACCCCTTGTTAAGGGCTTTTGCAAGCTATTTGGGATTTTCTTAATTAGGAGGGCTAATTGCTTGAAGCCCTATTACAAGCAATTTTGTGAAATCTTGCATGATTTTTGGAAGTCGATTAGGGTTTCAATTTTGTTTGTGGTTGTGAACCTTGAAGGGAATCCAAATGCCTTCTTAGATGACCATTCTTTATTTGGGTGTCAAATGAGTGGTTGGGGTTGGTTGTAATTCTCACAAAATAAGAAAGATCACACAACCAAACAATGTTGGAGATTGGCTCTTCCCTAAGCTATGTCGAGTTTGATGATATCAAGGGTTGTGATAGTGCAAAGAAAATGTGGGATGCTCTACACACTATCTATGGAGGTGACAAAAATGTTCTAAGAGTTAAAGATGAAAGTCTTAGAGATAAGTTCGATGGTATGAGAATGCAAGAAAGTGAGAATGTTGCTCAATATTGTTCTAGGATAAAAGATGTTGTTAGTCCAATAAGAGGAGCTATTGGTAAAATAGATGATGGTGCTGTACTAAGAATTTTTTTGAGAACATTGTTGCCCATCTATGATATTAGAGTTTTTGCAATACAAGAATTAAGATGTATACTAGGGAATGATCTAAATCATGAAGGTCTAGTAGGCAGGCTCATTGCTTTTGAGCTATCTAACTTCGATAATTAGAAACTTGAAAATATAGAATCTTTTTTCAAAGCTAAGTTGTCATTAAAGGAACCTAATGAGAAGAAGAAGAAGAAGAAGAAGAAGAAGAAGAAGAATAAAAAGTTAAAATATGTGTCCAATGACAATGATACAGATGAGGAATATGTAGATCAACTTGAGGCACTACTAATAAGGAGATTTCATAGAGGTAAAGAGAAATTTAAAAGTAAGTCACCTATCATATGTTTCAATTGCAATTAGGTTGGTCATATTGTTACTAGATGTCCAGAGAAGAAGAATTACAGAGGTGGTGACAAGTACAAAAGTAGAAGAGATGAAAACAACAAAGAACACAAAGACAAAGGTAAGAAGTCTTGCTACATTGCTGAAGAGGAAACAAAAGATGGAGGTCATGATGATGAAGTGGTGTATGTTGCAATGAATGATGAATCTGATGAAGATGGGGCAACTGCATTAGTGTCTTGTGTGAACAAGAATAGTAGATGGATCATTGATAGTGGGTGTTCACCTCATATGACCAAATATAAATGTAAGTTCATTTCCTTGAATTATTATGATGGAAATAGTGTAATGTTTGGTAATGATGAACCATTTCTGATAAAAGAAAAAGGTTCTATCAAGCTCATAGAAAATATTTTATGTGACAATGCTTACTATGTTGAAGGACTTAACTATAACTTGTTGATGGTGTCACAACTAAATATTTTGTGCTGTAAGGTTGAGTTTGAGAACAAAATTGCTAAGAAATATGACATTGATGGAAAACTAATTGGAAAAGGTGATCAAACTAGAGGTAATCTATTTTACCTTGATATACATGATGCTACTTGTTTAATTATAAAATTTGATGATGTGTGGCTATGGCACAAGAGGTTATGTCATGTTAATTTTGATAACTTGGTTAGTATCAGTAACATGAGAAGAGTCGAAGGTTTGCCTAAATTGAAAAAGCTTGACAATATAATTTGCTAACAATGTTAGTTAGGCAAAATGACAAAGTCAAATTTTAAGAGTAAGACTCATACCTCTAAAGGAATATTAGAGAATGTTCATTTTGACTTGTGTGGAGCAATTGAAGTGCAAAGCTACAAAGAAGATAAGTACATTATGCTACTTGTTGATGATTATTCTAGAATGATGATAGTTATGTTTCTAAAATAGAAATCTTATACTTTCCCAATGTTTAAGTGGTACTTAGCAAGAGTTGAGAAAGGAATAGATAAAATTTTGAAATGTTTGAGATTTGACAGAGGAGAAGAATTTACATCAAATGAGTTTGAGATGTTTTGTAATGATAGAGGAATCAAAAGATAGATATTTTCTCCTAGAACCCCTCCACAAAATGGAATTGCTGAAAGAAGGAACATATCTGTAATGGACTATGTTAGGACACTCATGAAGGAGAAAAATATTTCTTTGAAATACTAGAGAGAAGTTGTAAGTACAACTATCTATACCTTGAACCATGTACAAGTCAAGAAAGGTACTCATTCAACACCTTTTGAACTATGGTATGGATACTCACCTAACGTAAAATATTTTAAGGTATTTTGAAGCAAGTGTTATATTCTCAAAGATTTTAGGAATGGTAAACTAGATGCAAAAAGTGAAGAAGGTATATTTCTTGGTTATCCCACAAGAAGTAAATCTTATAAGTGTTTAAATACTAATACTAACAAAGTTGTGGAAAGTGCAAATGTGAAATTTGATGAACATATAGAAGTATATGAGGTTGAACCTATGAAGGAACCAAAAGAATACAAATGTATACATTTATGAAGGTATGCCTACTAAAGAAGATTTTGTAAATCATGTTGCAAACCAACAACAAGTTTTAGTGACTGCCAAGTCACATACTATGAATGCCAAGTTGCATTCAGGAACCGAACTACATTCAGATCTCAAGTTACATAATGAAGTTGAGGCACATTTTGATTCTGAGATTACTATACATGAAAGAGATGTTGAAATACTTAATAGAGATGCACATAGTGATTCAGAAGTTAAGAGACCAAATGAATAAAACAAAGATGAACCAAAATTGTTTAAGTATGTCAAGAGACATCATCCTGCTACACAAATCATTGCTGATAAAGATGCTAGACCAATGACAAGGAACAAGTTGAGAAATGATACATGTTTTCTAAGCATGCAAGAACCCAAGTCAATTAAAGATGCCCTAGAAGATGTGGACCGAAATAAAGCCATGGAAAAAGAGATTGAACAAATTGAGAAAAATAAAACGTGGACTCTAGTTCTTAGACCAGAAGACAAAAATGTGATTGGTACCAAGTGGGTATTCAGAAGCAAGTTAGATGAAAATGGTGAAGTCACAAGGAACAAGGCAAGATTAGTCTGTAAAGGATATGCACAAGAAGAAGGGATAGATTATGGAGAGACATTCACTCCTATTTCAAGACAGGAAGGAGTAAGAAAACTTCTTGCTTACTCTACATACAAAGGTTTCAATGTTTATCAAATGGATGTTAAGTTTGCATTTTTGAATGGTATATTGGAGAAAGAGGTTTATATAGAACAGACAAAAGGATTTGTTGATGCTAACAACAAAAACATGGTATGTAGACTACACAAAGGTCTTTATGGTTTGAAGAAAGCATCAAGAGCATAGTATGAGAGACTTCATAATTATCTTGTAAATATTGGATTTGAAAGGATTGATGATAACAACAATCTATACTTGAAGATAGAGAAAGGAAAAGGTATTTTGTTATCTGAAATTTTTGTTGATGATATCATATTTGGAGGTGAAGATACTTTATGTAAGTCTTTTGTAAATTAAATGAAGCAAGAATTTGAGATGTCTATGTTTGGAGATATCAAGTTCTTTATGGGTTTGCAAGTACATCAAATGAAATATAGTATATACATCACTCAGTCAAAGTATGCTAAGGAGCTACTAAAAATTTTTGGATTGGAAGATTTCAAGCCAATAAGTACACCTATGGTGACAAGACATAAATTGTCAAAGAATGATGATTCAATTGAGGTGAATCAAACATTATACAGGTCTATGATTGGTAAATTACAATATGAAGTACATAACAAACCTGATATTACATTATTTGTAGGGATGGTTGCAAGATTCTCTGCTAATCCTAGGGAGAATCACTTGATGACAGTTAAGAGAATAATTAGATATCCAAAAGGAACATAAGAGTATGATCTATACTACAAGAAAAAAAGAGAAATTTGAATTGAGATCCTATATTGATGTTGACTGGGCTGGAAATATTGATAATAGAAAGAGCACTAGTGGAGGAGCATTTTTCTTAGGTAAAAAGTTGGTTACATGGACTAACAAGAAACAAAATTGCATTTCTCAATCTATTGCTGAAGTTGAATATGTTATTGTTGCGGTAAATTGTACAAACATTGTATGGATCAAACATCTACTCAAAGGTATGAAGGAAGAAATCACTGAACTTGTAATATTTTATTATAATAATACAAGCGCTATAAATATATCAAAGAATCTTATAATGCATACAAAGACTAAGCGCATTGCAATCAAGTATCATTACTTGAAAAATTTAGTTCAAGATAAAGAGATGAAGATGGAATATGTCAACACTAAAGAACAAATTGTTGATATCTTCACAAAATCATTACCTAAGGATTCTCATGAGTATCTAAGAGGTAAACTAGGGTTGGTGCCCCTATCAAAGGCTATCTAAGAAGCATGAGGATTGCCCTGCATCAAACAAGTTGATTGACACATGTTACAAATTGATGCAATGGATCTTACTTTAGGAGATGCCTCAAGTAATCAAAGAGTTGGAACTACAAATCAGTCACAAGCAAGGTGACAGAGGGAGAAACTAAAAATATTCATATCTATGTAGATGATATGTCTTTGACATTGTTGTTAAAGAGGGAGAAATTGTTGACAAGAAAAGTGTACTAAGTTTCATGAAAGCTGAGGGAGATGAGAGAAAAATCCTAATTTTCCTAGTAAGAGGGAGATGATGATTGAGAGAGATATAAGAAGTGATCAAGAGGGAGTCATAAGGATGAGTTGATTGTCTATTGATCAGAACATAAATTTTGTAACCTATTCAGAATATGAAAATTGCTAATAGAGGGAGAGATTTCAATACAAGGAATTATTTTCTTTATGGTATTTTGATTGGTCATACTAAATAAGATTGGTTAGTTTGGTTTGTCATCAATGCCAAAGAGGGAGATTGTTGAAAATAGATTCATACAAGTATGATAAATGCGTTTCAATCATTATTTTGTCATTGATATCAAACCTGCTACTTGTTGGTAAGACAATTGCTTATATGATTTAAGTACTATCATTTGTTTGATTGATGAAGATGATTTGATCAAATAAGATAACAATAGCACCTAGAGGAAGAATTACATTATGATATAAAAAAAGAGTACAAGGATCAGTTTAGACAGTGATATTACAGTACATTGATAATCTACTTAAGGTTGCAAAGGTTGGTTACACTAAGTAAGTTTAGAAGAACAAGTTAAATGAAGTTTGTCTGCCAAGCTTGACCGAGTGTACAATAGGTGCCAAGAAAAGTTAGTGCAAGCCAAGCAAAAAATTAGTTGGAGTTGAGAAAAGTCAATTTCTGTGTAAGCCAAGTGAAACCGTTTAAGAAAAGTAAAGTTTAGTTGATGTCGATCATTGGTAAACTTTAGTTCGTGCTGAATGTTTTGACAGTGGATGCTAGGAAATGTAGTATGTGCTGAGTATCAAAAGCTAGTTAATGCTGAGTGTCAACATTATGTGAAATATCAAGAATTCGATGAATTTGAGCTGACAAGTTTGTTTTCTTGGACTATGTGAACCATGTTGAAGATAAGATTGATGAGCTGGTGGCACAAAATTCAAGATGAACCATTTTGAGGTGAATTCAAAGATGATTGAAGGAGAAGTTTCAAGAAGGGAATAAAATGAAATAAGAGGTAATTTCATTGAATCCTATCTAATCTAACCTAATCCTAAAATGGACAATGGAGGTTGAAATGACAAAATATCTCAATTCTCTATTTATAGAGATGGCTGGTTAGAAGCAAGAGTTGATGTGTGAGAACCTAAGGAAGACAAGGAGTCTAGGGTATTTACTTTATTCAGTGACTTAAGAGAAGGGACTACATTGGCAAACAAAGCAAGAAGACTTAAAGGTATGGATGCTTGAAGGGTGAACAAGCTATCAAAGTTGAAGAGTGTGAAATCCAAGTAGAATGGAGGAATAAAACAAAGATTTGTAATCTACAAGTGAGTTGTAAGTCTTTATCAGATCAAGCCTTACTGTTATTTTTTAATCATTATATCAGTCTAAGGTAAATCCTTTGGATTAAGATTGACCTAACAGTCACTTGTAAATCCTTTAACCAGGTGACATTCCAATTGAATGATCTAAAGTCCTCTAACAAGGCTCACTCCTAACAAGGTGATTGAAATCCTTTAACTGGGCCACATTTAATAGTGTGTATCGTAACCTTTAATAGAGTTGGCTTTTCACAGGGCATCACTTCAGAAGAGTGAGAATGGGTAGCATGTTACTAGTGGTTTTTCCCAAATTGGGTTTCCATGTTAAATCATTGTGTCAAATGTGTTATTGAATCTATTATGTTTCATGTTTACATTTCTGTAAATTGATTTGACAGTAACCTTCAAGTTGAAGTGATTGCATAATCTAATGGATGCATCAATGATGAAAATGTTTTATGGATATGAGTTCACTAAGCTATGAAAAGTTTTAATTGTACATCTAGACCTTGGATAACTGATTCACCCCCACCCCCCTCTTAGTTATTTTAAAGAATTCTAATACATTCTGTGTGTGTGTGTGTGTGTGTGTGTGTGTGTGTGTGTGTGTGTGTGTGTGTGTGTGTGTGTGTGTGTGTGTGTGAGTGAGAGAGAGAGAGAGAGAGAGAGAGAGAGAGAGAGAGAGAGATTATTACAAAATTGTAATAGTTTGAACATTAATGACTAGGACCCTTTAGCATCCCTAAGAATACATCTTAGGAGTCCTAAAGGGTTGTAAGAGGTCTTAAGGGCTCCTCGAACACATCAATGTGTCCTAGGACCCCTTAAAACAAGACCTCTTATGACCACTTAGCATCCTTTAAGAATCCTAAGATTAAATATTAGGGATCCTAACAGGTTGTAAAGAATTCTCAAACACATTAGTGTGTTCTAAGATCCCTTAGCAATGCTTACAACCCCTAAAATGTATGGTAAATGATCCTATTGATACAAAGATACTACAAGAGCAATCCAATGAAATCTCCTCTTTGTTCAAACAATATTTTCCTAGTTTCCCAACTTCTTCCTAGTGGACCAAACTGTTGAAGAATAATTGGTAGACTTAGTCATGTAAGGTGTTGTCATTGCTAGCAGTGCAAGCAAAGAGATCTGACAAGTAGATTTTCACAACTAGTAAGGCACACTAATGTATGACTCTAACTCATAAGGGAAGGAAGGAAAGATGACACACTAAGTGGAAAAAATGGAGAAGGTAATCCACTTAAACATAGAATGCCAATTGTGGTAAGTGAAGTCTACACAAGCAACAAGAAGACAAGCGACATGAACAATAAATAGAATAACAAGATGACTCAACATAAAGAGCATGAAGCAAGATATTAGTGATTGGCTATCCATGTAAAAGGGAAAGAGTGCACTCAATGTCACATTTAATAGTGATGACAGATAGGATCAAGGAATAGTTGAAAGAATTCAAATTTGAATTATTTCCAGTAGATGAAATTCACCAAAGGCAAATGGAAATTGCGACTTGTACAAAGACACCACAACCTAACAAGAGTGGCACACTACTGCAACGGGCAGCTAGGTTGGTAATAGGGAGGGAATTCAAATTTTGAATTCTCAAGCAAAATCTTCCAAATGAAGCATAGAATAAATTATTAAGTGAAACAAAGTTGAAAGAGAAAAGGTTAGATTGTGAAGTGATTAGCTTGAGAGCTTGTAGAGCCAAGCTAAAGAGGAATCTCATAAAGAAAAGGAGAGTGATCAAGGAGAGATCAATACTTTAAGGTTAATGTTGTGCTGAGAAGAGTAGAGCTAGTCCATACAACACAAAATAGTAGTGTGTGCTTTTGCAAGGTAAAGCAAGCACATCGGTGATCAGAGACAAAAGTTGCGAAGCCTACAGAAGACATAATACCAAAAGTTGCGAAGCCTAGAGAAGACATAATACAATTGCAGAGTGGTCAAGAGACCTAACCAAGGATCTATACCAAGATAAGTTCCATAGCTAGACTATTAGATCATCCCTATTGTTTACTTACCTTTGCAACAATAAATCTCATTGAGGGTGAACCCTAACAAGTTCTTTGTATAAACCCCTAATAGGGTGCCACATTAAGTTTTATTTCAAAATCTAACTAGGATTCTCTTAACAAAACAAGATCCTAATAGGTCAATCCCTAATAGAACAAGATCCTAATCGGTATCAAAGCCTAGGTCCTCAGGAGACAAGAGTTTAATAGCTCAAGGAAAAGGATTAAGATGTTTAAAAGAGATGCACCAATGTTCTCTAGGGAAAACTATAGCTCATGGTGTGCACAAAAAGATGCATATGCATCTAAAGATGCATATGTTCTAGCAAGCACCCTATCATACTCTAAGTACAAAGATGTGGAGGAGCTAGAATCTGCATATGAAATGTGAGAAAAGATGGAAGTCATCCATGGTGGAGTTAAATTTGTCATGAGAGCCAAAGCAGAGAGCCTGGGAGGTAACTTTGATGACATGAGAATGGAAGAAGAAGAAGAAATTAAAGCCTAAGAAAAATGAGTGAAGGACATCATGCTAGCCATTAGAACATGTAGAGGAGTAATACGAGAAGATGATTGTGTAAGAAATATGTTGAGAACCTTGTTGTCCAAATCTTCCATAAGGATGTCAACCATCCAAGAGTTGAGAATCATAGATAAGATAGTGGTGTCACTCGATGCCTTGATAGGCATGTTCACTGCATTTGAACTTAGAAACTACTACAATAGTCAACCAGCTAAGGTCAAGATTGCATTCAAAGCCTTAGTTGCACTAGGTGCAACACAAAGGGAAAGAGGAGAATCTAGCTTGTCTAGTCATAGAAAAGATTTGGAGAGTCTATATGTGGAAGAGGTCAAACAAGAAGAACTAGAGGCCCTGTTTGCCAAAAGAATGGTCAGAGGAAAAGAGGAGTACAAAGGTAAGATTCCTTTCAAATGTTTTAACTGCAAAAAGGTAGGAAACTATGCAACAAGATGTCTTGAGCTAGTCAGAAAGGAGACCAACAATTGGAGAGAAAACAACAACTAGAAAAGCTCAAGCAAAAAGAAAAGAAGCAGTGCTACATCACTGAAGGTGTAATTGATGAAGAGTCAACTAGTGAGGAGGAAGATGATGAGGATGAAGTATCATTTTTTCCATCAGAGAATAAAGTGTGGAGAGAGCTCTACTAACAAGTAGTAGTATCCACAAGAATAGGATAATAGACAATGGTTGTTCACACCACATGTCATGTGATACGTGAGAAAGTTACATGAGGTTGATGCCTACGATGGAGGAATGGTAAATTTTGACAAAAAATCACCATGTACGATGATAGGTAAAAGCATTGCAGCCCTAAATGAGTCCACTACCTATGAAGATGCGTACTTAGTGGAAGGACTAGAATACAACTTGTTGAGTGTGGCTCAACTAATAGACAAAGGGTACAAGTTCGAGTTCAACATAGAGTCCTGCAAAATATTTGACAAGATAACCTCTTTTACCTCAATTATTTTGGTAATGCATCTATAGTAGCTAGTAGTGATAAAAAATGGTTATGGAAGAGGAGGTTATGTCATGTTAATTTTGAAAGCATAGTCAAAGTAGGAAGGAAGAATTGTGTAAGTGGTTTACCCCCAATCACCAAACCTGACAATGTGATGTGTAAGGATTGTCATCTAGGAAAGTTGGCAAGTTCAAGTTTCTCTAGCTAGTCATTTACTTTAGAACATGTATTAGATCTACTGCATACTGACTTGTGTGTCCCCATAAGGACAAATAATGTATATGGAGACATATACTTTATGTTGTTTATTGATATTTTTTTTTCTAGAATGATGGGGATTGTTTATTTGAAATAAAAGTCAGAGGGCTTTCACATGTTCAAAGTGTACAAGGAAAAGGTGGAAAGAGAAATTGGTAGAGCATTGAACTACTTCAGATCAAACCAGGGAGGTGAGTTCACCTTACAAGAATTTGGAAGTTACTATGAGGAACACATAATCAAAAGGAAAATGTCAGCTCCAAGAACACCATAAAATAATGGAGTCATTGATAGAAGAAATAGAACAATCATAGACCATGCTAGGACATTAATGATTCAAAATAATGTTGCATAGATCTATTGGAGAGAAGTTGTAAGAACAACAATGTACACCTTGAATAAGGTATAGGTAAAGAAAGGGATGAAAAAGACTCCCTATGAACTTTGGTTTGGTCAGACACCATCTGTCATTTACTTCAAGGTATTTAGAAGGAAGTTTTATATCAAAAGGGATGGAAGCCAAGGGAAGTTTGAGCCCAATAGGGATGGAGGTATCTGTTTGGGATACTCCACCAAGAGTAGAGATTATTGGTGTATGAATCTTTGGACAAACAATATTATGGAATATGCTAGTGTTAAGGTGGATGAGTTCTTAGAGAAAAATGAAGAAGACATCAGAAGGGAACTAGAAGACTACAAATAATTTGAGTACATCCCACTAAATGAGAGAGTGGAGAGAGTGCCTGTTGAGGTAGAACCTATGGAAGAAGTTGCACCAACTCAAGCAAAAGAAGCCAGACCCGAAGAAGAAAGAGAAAATGTATCTAGAAGTGAACTTGTGCTAGCAAAATATGTGAGAAGTTACTACTCAATATATCTAATCATTGGAGAAAGGTGAGAGAGATAGTATGTCTACTCTCACATATGGAACCCAAGGCCAAAAAAGAGGCCCTAAAAGATGAAGATTGGAGGAAGGCCATGGAAGAGGAGATTGGTCAAATAGCGAAAAATGGTTCATGGACCTTAGTAGCCCAACTAGATGATAAGAATTTCATCAGCACAAAGTGGGGTTTTTGAAACAAAATGAACAAAAATGGAGACATGGTCAAAATTAAGGATAGACTTGTCTACAAAGGATATGCACAAAAATAAGGTATAGATTATGGAGAAACCTTTTCACCAATGGCCAGACTGGAAGGAGTCAAGATACTCCTAGAATTTGTGACACATAAGAACTTAAAAGTATATCAGATGGATTTGAAGTTCACATTCCTGAATGGAGTTCTAGAAGAGGAGGTCTACATCGAGAAACATCAGGGATTTTAGAATGACCAAGGCAAGAGCCAGGTGTGTAGACTAAGGAAAGAACTGTATAGACTAAAACATGCACCAAGAGCATGGTGTGAGAGACTACACTCATACTTGATAAAGATTGGGTTTACAAGAACTAGTAATAATTGCAATCTATACATGAAGCCAGATATAGAAACAAGCTTGTTGATTGCAAAGATCTTCATGGATGATATCATCTTTGGTGGAGATGACAAGATCCGTGTTGATTTTGAAGAAGCCATGAAGAAGGATTTTGAAATGTCAATGATTAGAGAAATCAAGTTTTTCATTGGGCTTCAAGTATCCAAGCTAAAAGGAGGTATTTTCATAGGGCATGCCAAGTATGTCAAAGAAAAACTTAGGACATTTGGCATTGAAAATAGAAGACTGACAAGCACTCTAATGGAAACCGGTTGAAAGCTATCAAAAGAGGACGAAAACCTTGAAGTAAACAAGACACTTTATAGGTCAATGATAGGAAAAATATAGTATGTGGTACATAGTAGACTAGACATAGCACAAGCAGTTCGGTTAGTGGAAAAATTCTTGGCCAACGTAAAGGAATCACACATGATAGTTGTATAGAGAGTCTTCAAGTATCTAAAGGGTGATTATTATGGTCTATAGTATCCTCATAGTGGTGATTTTTCACTTAACATATTTACATATGTTGATTGGGTGGGAAATATAGACAAAAGGAAGAGCAGAAGTAGAGATGCATTCTTCCTTAAAGGAAGACTTGTGACCTGGACTAGCAAGAAACAAAATTGCATATCATAGTCAACTAGAAAAGAAAAATATGTTGTTGTAGCTATTAATTGCACTCAAGGAATTTAGGAGAAAATGGAGTAACTAGTATTGATCAATTGTGATAATGCAAGTCCTATCAATATATCCAAAAATTTGGTCATGCACTCGAAGACCAAGCACATATCCATCAAGTACAATTTTCTGAGGGAACAAGTGCAATCAAAAGAGGCTAGGTTGGAATATGTACCAACCAAGGAACAACTAGAAGATATCTTCACTAAACCTCTTCAGAAAGATATGTTTATGTATCTGTGAGAAAGGTTAAGGGTTTTATCCCTATCTATCCTAAACTAAACTAAGATAGGAGAACATCAATCCATGATCACGAACTGCAACAAGCTCATTATATCCACATAAGATCAAGCATGAAAATGCATTATCTTAGGGGGATACAATGAAAGAAGGAAATGGAAATAAGTGCCAAAATGACAAAGTGTTGCCATTAGTGCCGAAGGGGGAGATTGTTGGCCCAAAGTGTTGAAGAATAATTGGTAGACTTAGTCATCATAAGTGTTTCCATTTTTGGCAACACAAGCAAATAAATCTAGCCACTAGATTGACATAACTGATAAGGCACACTAATGTATGACTCTAACTTTGAAGGGAAGGAAGCAAAGATGACATGCTAAGTGGAAACAATGGAGAAGGTAATCCACTTAGACATAGCATGCCAAGTGTGCTAAGTGAAGTCCACACAATCAATAGGAAGACAAGTGACATGAATAGTAAATAGAATAATGAGATGACTTAGTATAAAGAGCATAAAGCAAGATATTCATGATTTCTTGGCCATGTAGAAGGTAAAGAGTGCACTCAATGTCACATTTAATAGTGATGGAGATAAAATTGAGGAACAATTGAAAGAATTGAAAGTTGAATTCTTAAAATCAGATGCAAGTCATCAAAGGCATACGACACCCATGACTCTTATATGAACACACCACAACCTGACTAGAATGGTGCACCACTAAAATAGGCGACTAAGTTGGTAATAGGGAGGGAATTCAAATTTTGAATTCTTAGGAAAAATCTTAGAAGAAAAATAGAAAGAAAAGTATAAAGTGAAATGAAGTTGAAGGAGAGAAGGTTAGATTGTGAAGCAATTAGCCTAAGATCCTAAAGAGCTAAGCTAAAGAGGAATCTCATAAAGAAAAGGAGAGTGATTAAGGAGAGATCAATCCTTCAAGATAAATGTCATGCTGAGAAGAGTAGAGCTAGTCCATACAACACAAAAGAGTATTGTGTTCTTCAAAAAGGTGAAGCAAGAATACAAGTGATCAGAGACCATTGTTTTAGAGCCCAAAGAAGGCAAAGCACAATTGTAGACTGGTCAAGAGATCTAACCAAGGATCTATACCAAGATAAGTTTAGTAGCTAAACTATTAGATTATCTATTCCATTTACTTACCCTTGCAGTAATGAATCCAGTCGTGGGTGGACCCTAATAGGATCTTTGTATAAATTCCTTAGTAGGGTGGCACATTTACTTGTGTTTCAAAGTCCTCTAACTAGGATACTCCTAACATGTCTCATCAAAATCTCATAATAGGGTGGCACCTTATAGTATCTTTGTAATCTTTTAATAGGGACAACATCTTGACCAAACACACTTTAGAAGAGTGCAAACTTGCAAGGGCTGACACACACATCGTGGTTTTTTTCCTAGTTGGATTTCCATGAGATAAATAATGTGTTATATTTTGGTATTGTCATGTGATGTGTTTTTTCTTGACCTTGACTTGTAGGCTAATGTCTACACTAACCCATAGATAGAAGAGAAATAAGATCTAAATTAAAAAGTAGAACATAGTAAGTAAATTGATTCCTCCCCCCCCCCCCCCCCCACTCAAAATACTGATCTATAGTTGGGACCAACACTTCCGTCTAAGCCTTCCCTATCCCAATCCATTAAAGCCTCTTGTGATTCCCATGATACTTTTAATCAACTTGGAAAGCAATCAAAGTATCAATTCCTCATTCTTACCTTTTATATTAAGAATTACTTTTGTTTCCTTAGTGGTCATCTTCCACCCTAGTAACACAAACAACCTTCAACCTTCCTAAGAATGTGTTGGTTACACATTGGTCTTCCTTAATGCATAGAGACCATAATCCAATAGGTTCCAAGCCTTTTATTCTGGTGCCTGCACAAGATGGTTTGATAGGATTGATTAGGTCTAGTCACCAATTATCTCCAATTCTCTAATTTTTCCATCACAACTTTAAATTATCCCAAAGATCCCAACAACCTAAATATAGTTTTAGATACCCTTTTAGTCCCTTTTAAACATGCCAAAAAAATAGCTTTGCAACCAATATCTTGCCCTCCAAACTATACTTGTCTAGGTGTACCTAGTAGGGCTAATTAGGTCTCTTTTTCAAAGCAGCTATACTTGTTTTGATTCTTCCCACAAATCTAACACTTGGAACACTTCTACTCGAAAGCCAAACCACCAACTTCACCCTCAAATCATGACCAATACAAACCTTTTTTTGTGTTATCACTATTTGCATGTTTTCATTAATCAATCACATACAAATACCTGGCTAGGGTTTCCAATTTCTCCTTAACCCCTTGCTTTGCTAGCCTATAACCCCATGAATTCCATATAACTTTCTTAGTCCTCACTTTCCACCGAGGTCCATTATTTTCCTATCGTGGAAAGTCCCCTTAATCACATTAAAATAGTTAATCCCTAGGGTATTGGGAGTTTCTTGACTTATTATAAAAAGGTGCTTAGAGCATCCTATAGAAGTAAATTTAGAACCTCAAACCAAAAGGAAATTTAATTTAATTCATCCCTCTACATAACCATGTCAATTATTTAATGAGAGCAATCAATATGAGTCTTCATACAACAAAACAACAAGTGAATTTCCAAGAAAACTCTAGTTTTATTTAATCTTCTTATACCTAATTATTCAACAACTTTCCCCTTCATCCCTTTAGGACTTATAACACCTTCCTAGATCCCCACCAATGTTCTCCAACCAAAATTTGAATGGTTGTGATTGTTAGGAGAAAAGTTATAATTTCACACAAAATATTGTCAAAAAGAATAGATGTATGGAAGTACATGCAAAATTTATCATTGTCAATGACAACATTGACAACTCTTACAAATTTTGACCATGTTTGGGCATTTGGACCAAACAAACCTAGAAACATTATGTATGGATCCAAAATGATCCAAAAAACCCTAAAGGACCCACTCCACCCTTCCTAGGCCAAGTTTGACTCACTAATACATTTTCCCCTAATTTTCAACCATCATTTTCAAAAAAAGGCCATTTTGACCTATGAAATTCACTTTTTTTTTATTATGATCCCAAAAAGGTCAAAATTTTGATAAAACTTAAAAATAAGTTTCAAAATTTTCACATCCCTTAAGTTTAGTGTCAAAATTTTGATGAAATTAGGATATAAACAAAAAGAAAGAAAAGTGAAACTCAGTTCTTTATTTTTTAGGTGGATTGTGGGCAAGAGGAAGGGATTGATCAACATGTGTCACCAAAATACTAGCAAGTTTATTTTTCTTTTTCATTTTCTTCCTTGCCTAAATCTTTTGCTTGATGTATCATTATCTAATCAATTTATTCAGATTTCTACTTTATTTATAGGTATAAATTAGTAGGTTTCTTAGAAATTGCATTCCCCTAATTCTAGGTTGCAACTATGGATAATAGTTTTTATGTTAAAATATCGGATGTCATCTTGCTTCTATAATTGCATTCTATTTTGCATTACCTTCAAAACATTGGACGTCATCCTGCTTCTATGATTGTTGCTTTTAATAGTCAAAATCCAAGTACATTTCTTGTTATCTTTGCAGTTTTGGCTTCTAAACCAAGCATTCTTGATGTAGTGCTTGCCAAGGAGTTTTGGATTCGTTTGGAGGAGGTGGCTAAGATTAGAAAATACATTAGTTATAGAATTTTAAAAAAGAGAGTACATAAAGCATAACAAAAACCAATATTAAAAATCTCCATAATGGTAGGTAAGCTGCCTTAATACTTGATCTCATTTGATTTCTTTCTCCATCCCCATGAAAGAATTTCTTTACATGTACTCCTTAAAATGGCATGGGTTGTGTTTTGCAGTCTTTTTCACTTTCAATACACCTTCCCTTACAAGAGAAAAATGCATAAATATTAAACCAAATGTATCATCAACTCTACAATGATTAGATAGTTGGTCCCTAGAGAAAAAAACTAATTAAAAAAATGAGAGACCCAATAATAATAAACAATTCCCTTGAGATCTCTACATCTTATAGCTATCCATCCCATTCTTGCTTGCATCCCAAGCAATATGTATATTCACTAAATCTCTCCCATTGGTGAGCCACTATTGTTTTAAACTTTATTCCAATTATTTTCTTTTCTTCTTGTCCATTCATTTTCTTCTTGAATATTTTTTTGTAAATTGTTTAAAGTTTTTTGATATGGAAAATGGCCCACACTTAAATCTTGATGTTGAAGAAAAAATCCATTGATGTATAAAGTTCCTTGATAATTAAAAACTTCCATTGTATGTACCCTATAATGGGCTTTTTTAATGAAATTTTTTTTGTTTATCCATATCGGTTTCTCACATTTGTCATCTAAGCCATTAAAGTTGTCTTCTCCCCAACACAAAAAGAAGGAATAAAGAATTGCTTTGATAAGTCGTGGGCTCCAATTTTTAATCATTTAAAACTGCAAGTTTTTAATAGTGAATCCCATAATTTATTGGGGAGAACATGATCATTTTAAAAAGAATTGTGTGGGACATGAATAGATTGTGAATCCCAATCCCAATCCTTCGCATTTAGATCACAAGAGTTGTTTAATACAATGAGAGGTCAATGGTTCAAAACTTGGGTCCTTGCTTGTTTGCTTTCAAACACTGATAGATTTTGAAACAGGTAAAAAAATATTAAAAAGAAAATCTTTGAAGCTCAGAATTACAGAAGGATTTTCTTGCAAAGTGTCTTTCATTCTCTTCAACATGAATTTTTCTTTTGTCTTAATCCTGCCTTGTAAAATGATGTACTTTCTTCCCTTTAGAATTCAACTTGAATTACAATAAAATGATGTACAAAGAAACTTCCAATCGTAAATGCTGAATAAAGATGCCACAAGACTTCATGGATAGTCAAAAAACCTCAATCTAATTTTCTTCCATAACTTGATAAATTAAAAGAATAAATAAAGAAGATTTTGAAAATATCTTAGATGTAAACAAAAAAAATGTAAATTAGAATAGATGTATTTAATCTAATGGTCTAGGGGAGGGCTATAAAAAAAAAAATTTGTCCATAGCAACTCATGAGAATTGTGATATTAACTCTATAGTTTTTGAGTCAAACTCATTGATCCATGTTTTATGAGTAGTGGTTCACATAAATTGTCTCTCATGAGAATGAAACACTTAGCACTCATTGGATCTAGTTGATGCTCACAGAGTTGATCTATTAAGGCTTCCCTATAGGTCACTCATCCCAGTAATACTCTATCTTGAATGCATTTAACTATGGAGTTAAAAATTTACTTATAAAATTATCTATTAGGTAGATTTCCATATAACTGTATATTCAATAATTAAGAAAACACATAGAAATTAGAGGTATTGTGCTACAAATTATCTATTAGGTAGATTTTCATCTATTTGTATATTTAGTAATCAAGAAAACACATCCAAATTAGAGGTATTGTGCTACAAATTGTCTATTAGGTTGATTTCCATCTAATTGTATATTCATCAATTAAGAAAACACATACAAATTAGATGTATTGTGCTACAAATTATCTATTAGTGTAGTGTCCCCATTTTGGAGGAATTAATTATTTATAAAGTTATCAATTAAAAAATATATTACAAGGTAACTTTATATTTAATTAATTTAATAAAGTGATCTATTTTATAAAGTCATTAAATAAAATAATGTTCTAGAGGTTGTTGGAAGAAGTGGAGAAAAAATTAAAAAGGAGGCCGACCTATCGAGGAAAAAAGAATAAATAGGCATTGAGGGCTCATTGCCTATCATCAAGATTTATTATTGATATTTGCTGATGTGCATTGTGGAGCCTAGGGTTTTTGCAAGTAGTCACAATTGGCCATTGAGAATGAAAACTCTCAATTGGTATGCAATTTTGAGGGTGTGAAAGATCACTTGAATTATTGCAGCTATGGGAAGGATGTTTTAGTCCTTTCACTTGTGCTTAATTGTTAGTTTGGAGTTTCAATTGGAGTTGCGCTTTCATCATATTATCTTCAGCATTCAATCTCCAGAATTTGATCAATCCAGGTTCTTCATTTCAATTTGTAGTTGTAATAAGTTCTTAGTTGAATTCAACCAGTTAGGGTTTGACTGTAATGTGCCATGTTGTAATGTTTCAGTGTTGAAAATTGCATATCATATGTAAAAACACTTGATTATCATTGACTGAATACATTGGCACTATTTTACACCAGTTATTTAAGTAAAACAATTTCTTTTATTCAGCAATATACTTTTAGTAGTGTATTAAATTTAGGGTTTTTTTTAGTGGCCTATTGGTAAAGGGTCATTACAGTGGTATCAAAGCAGTTTCTTGCCAGCCTAATAGGGTTTATGCAGCCAGTTTAGTTTACAAAAGTTATAGAAAAAAGGGCTCTATTTAGATAGGGGAATCAACTTAATTGAGAATATGGCTGAGAGATATTCTCAAAGCCCACCTAGAATCATGCGAGATGATGAAACTTTACAGCATCATGAGAGGCTTCTATAGTCAATAAAGGCAAGTACACAAGCAATGATGGTTATGATGCAACATTTGATTGGGGAAAATAGGAGAAATAATCATAATAATGACTAGGATGATAGGAGCATAGCAAGATCACAACATAGGACATAGTTTGGAACAGCTGACAGACCCACACGTCCTACATTCAGGGAAGAAACTCCAGCATGCACACCTGATGCTATGGTAACAGATATTGTAGATGAACTCAGACAAGCGAAGAATGAGTGGGATTCATTACCAAAATATGTACAGGATGGATGGACATTTGATAGGTACCTGAACTACGGAGCTACATGGCAGAAGTAGGCAGATAAACACAGTGAGTTACAACAGGTCACCAACAAGTTGATATTATCCACATTTGATGGCAATGGAAAAATGACTTCTCATGCTTGGATTCATAAGGTGGATACTTTCCTATCTCTGAAGACTATGATAGAATTTGAAGCACTCAAGTATGCCACTTTACACTTAGATGGGGCATCACATGATTGGTGGACACATGGCATGATCACATTGCAACGTAATTAGATAAACACTTAAGAGGATTTCATGGATAGATTGATAGAAAGGTTTGATAAAAAAAAATCCTGAAGTTTATTTCTGGGAGTTAGCCCAATTGAGACAGTCAGGAGGCTTAGAACAATTTATCAATGACTTCCAGAAGCTTGCAGTGATGGTGCCTAACATTTCAAAATGGAGGCTAGTCATTTTATTCACAGAGGGAGTAATTGGACCCCTCAAGGGGTGGGTAAAGGCCTTTGATCCTCCTACATTATAGGAAGCCATGAAGAAATCCCATAGTATGGAACTTGCAACTTCAGCAAACCGGTTTAGTTCGAAGGGTTCTTCATCATTTAGAGATAACAAAGGGGAATTCAACAAGGGTAAAGAGAAGGTTAGTGACTCAAAAGGCAAGTCAGCTACACCTTTGGATAAGGAAACACTTAATGACCTATGTAGGAAGAAGCTATGCTTCTTTTGCAAAGGCCCCTATGAGTTTGGTCATGATTGTCCTATGAGGCATGAGGGGAAGCCTAATTGGGCGATGTGGGCTTATTTTGAGGGTTCGGATTTAGACAGATCAGAGCACCATGATGAGGATCTTGATGAGGTAGAGGGTGAATGGGAGGTAGATAGTGTTGAGAAAAAAGAGGTTCCAGAGCTACATTTATAGGAGGAACATCGGTCTAGTATTCAAAGAGAGGGATCTTTCAGACTTTGGGGAGTCTTGGTAGGACAGAAGGTTATTACTCTATTGGATACAAGTGCCACACATAATTTCATTGATGCACAATTTGTGGAGAGGCGTGGACTCATTATTGAGGAGTTCGAAGGATTGAGAGTCAAGGTAGCTGATGGATATACACTTTGCTATGACAGGATGGTGTGAGATCTACCTTTGCGCCTGAACAACTATGAGTTCAAGGCAGACTATCATGTGGTCAACATGGGTGACAAGGACATAGTACTTGGGATGTAGCAGCTACATTCTTTGAAGGAGGTTACCCTAAGACTGGAGGATATGGAGATACGATTTGAGGTGAATGGCAGGACTCATGTGCTGAAGGCTATCCATAATGGTGATGTCAGGACTATCTCATTTAGACAATTGGAGAGATTAGCCAGGCATAATAATATAGAGTAGGCGACAATATGTGCCTTGACACCTACCCAAGAGGAGCAACATAAGACTGAATATCATCCAGATATTCAAAAATTGAGAATCAAGTATGAGAAGGTATTCAGTGAGATTCCACCAGGCAGGCCACTAGATAGAGGCATTAAGCACATTATCAAGCTGGAGGAAGGTGCTAAGCATGTCATGATCACACCATACCAGCACCCAAAAAAAATCAAAGATGAGATCCAGAGGACCATCAAGGAGTTGCTAGAAATGGGACACATCAAACCAAGTAAGTCACTTTTTGCATCTTCTGTTGTTTTGGTAAAAAAGAAGGATGGTACTCTATGAATGTGAATTGATTATAGGGTGTTGAATAAGAGAACTATAAAGAACATGTATCCCATCCCACACATTGATGAGTTGATAGAAAAATTGCATGGGGCTCGTTATTTCACAAAAAAATGATTTGAGATCAAGCTATCGCCGAATTAGAGTTTGACAGCAGGATATTGAAAAAATTGCTTTCAGATGTCATTGTGGGCACTTTGAGTTTGTAGTCATGCCTTTTGGTTTGACTAATGCACCTGCCACTTTTCAGTCCACTATGAACAAGGTCTTCCACCATCAGTTGAGGAAATTTGTGCTAATGTTCTTTGATGATATTTTGATCTATAGCAAGACATGGCAGGAACATTTAGAGCACTTGGAGACAATATTGAGCATCTTATAGAGAGATTCCTTGTATGCCAAGGAGTCCAAATGTGATTTGGGGATGAAAAAACTATTGTATCTTGGACACATCATTAGTGTAGAAAGAGTGCAAATGGATCCTAAAAAGATTCGCGCTATTGTTGATTGGCCACCAATAGAGAACCTTGCACAATTAAGGAGGTTCCTTGGTCTATGTGGATTCTATCATAGGTTTGTTAGTGGCTACTCATCGCATGCAACACCCATGACAGATGTGTTGAAGAAGGGGTATTTGTGTGGACTTGAGAGGCACAAGACTATTTTATGCAGTTCAAGGAAATAATGACTACATGCCCAGTATTAGCATTGCCTGATTTTAGGAAGCCATTTGAGCTTCAATGTGATGCTTCTGGAGAGGGAGTTGGTGCTATACTCATGTAGGACAAGCATCCTATAGCTTATTAGAGTAGGAAACTCAGAGGGCCTGAGAGATCATTTAGCATATATGATAAGGAGATGTTGGCCATCATGCATGCCTTGGCCAAATTCAGATAGTATCTCGTGGGCAACAAATTTTGTATTAAAACTGATCATAATAGTTGGAGGCACTTTTTGGGACAGAGGGACGTAAATGATCGTCATCAGAAGTGGGTGAGTAAGTTACAGGCCTATGATTTTGATATCACATATGTTAAGGGGACACAGAATATTGTTGCAGATGCTTTATCCCATAGGCCACACCTCACTTCTATGATTCAGATATTAGAGGATTGGCAACACTTGATTGTAGTAGAATATGCCAGAGACACATAGGCCTTTGATATAGTGGAGGGAACAATGATCGACACCAGATACACTCTCATAGATGATTTGATCATTTACAAGAACATGATTTACTTAGTTTCAAGATCGAAAGTGAAGTAGTTGATTTTGAGAGCATTCCATAATTCACCTACAATAGGTCATCTTGGGTATTTCAAGACTTACAGGTTAGTACGGGAGCAGTTCACTTGGAAGGGACTTGAGGCTGATGTTTTGCAGTATGTGCGTGAATTTCATGTTTTCCAGTAGAACAAACAAGAGCACACTTATCTAGTAGGGCTCCTATAGCCACTTCCTATTCCTGACGGGAAGTGGGAGTGCATCTCTATGGATTTTATCACGAGCTTGCCCAAGGCCTAGGGGCATGCTTGTATCTATGTGGTGGTGGATAGGCTGACAAAATATGCTCACTTCTTCCCTATCGCTACTACATACTCAACAACTCAGGTGGCAGAGGTCTTCTTCAGGGAGGTTTTTAGATTACATGGTTTGCCTCGGAGCATTGTGAGTGACAGGGACAACCGCTTCATGAGTCACTTTTGGTAGGAGGTATTTCGGTTGTGTGGCATTGAGCTTACACCTAGTACCAATTATCACCCACAGACCGATGGTCAAATGGAGATTGCAAACAAATGGGTGGAAGGGTATTTGAGGAATTATGTGGTAGATCAATAGCGAGCTTGGGTCAGATGGATATATCTATGTGAGTATTGTTACAATACTACATGCCATATGACTATACAAATGACACCCTTCATGACACTTTACGGTTATGAGGCACCTAGTTTCTTAGATTTGTTGTTGGGAGATAGTCGGGTACCCTATGCAGGTGAACTATTATAGAAAAGAAAGGATATAGTTGCTACTCTTAGAAACAACATTGCTAGAGCTCAAAACCAGAAAAAGTAGTATGCAGAGAAGAAGAGGACTAAGCATAGTTTTGAGGTTAATGATATGGTTTACCTCATGTTGCAGCCATATAAGCAATCCACTCTCAAGAAGAGTGGTGCAGAGAAACTCAAGCCACACTATTACAGACCATTCAGGATCATCAGGTGAGTTGGTGAGGTGGCTTATGAGTTGGAGCTTCCCGCAGATAGTAGAGTGCACAATGTGTTTCACGTATCATGCCTCAAAAAGGTGTTGGATCAGAATGTGATACCTTATGCAGTATTACCTCCCTTGGAGGATGAGGGTAAATTGATCTTAGTGCTAGAATCCATTCTGGATAGTAGAGAGAAGTAGCTTCGTAGGAGAGTAATCAGAGAGTATTTGGTTAAGTGAAAAAATTTACCTGTTGAAGATGCTACTTGGGAGGGAGAAGTGATTTTGTAGCATCTAGCATTAAGATTGCTTGAGGCCAAGCAATTTTAGGAGGGGTGAACCTGTAATGTCCCCGTTTTGGAGGAATTAATTATTTATAAAGTTATAATTAAAAAATATATTACAAGGTAATTTTATATTTAATTAATTTAATAAAGTGATATATTTTATAAAGTCATTAAATAAAATAATGTTCTAGAGGTTGCTGGAAGAAGCGGAGAAAAAATTAAAAAGGAGGTGGACCTATCAAGGAAAAAAGAATAAATAGGCATTGAGGGCTCATTGCCTATCATTGAGATTTATTATTGATATTTACTGATGTGTGTTGTGAAGCCTAGGGTTTTTACAAGTAGTCACAATTGGCCATTACGAATGAAAACTCTCAATTGGTACACAATTTTAAGGGTGTGAAAGATCACCCAAATTATTGCAGCTGTGGGAAGGATATTTCAGTCCTTTCACTTGTGCTTAATTGCTGGTTTGGAGTTTCAATTGGAGTTTCACTTTCATCATATCATCTTCAACATTTAGTCTCCAACATTTGATCAATCCAGGTTCTTCATTTCAATCAATCCAAGTTCTTTATTTCAGTTTGTAGTTGTAACAAGTTCTCAGTTGAGTTTAGCCAGTTAGGGTTTGTCTGTAATGTGCCATGTTGTAATGTTTCGGTGCTGAAAATTGCATATCATATGTAAAAACACTTGATTATCATTGAATGAATACATTTTCACTATTTTACATTAGTTATTTAAGTAAAACAATTTCTTTTATTCAGCAATATACTTTTAGTAGTGTATTAAATTTAGGGTTTTTTTTTAGTGGCCTGTTGGTAAAGGGTCATTACAATTAGGTAGATTTCCATCTATTTGTATATTTAGCAGTTAAGAAAAAATATACAAATCAGAAGTATTGTGCCACTTTATTTGTCCTCATAGTGCATAATTATTAGGTCATTTGTATATAAGTTTTGGATGAGTTGTAAAAAAATTGTGGTGATCGATGTTAATAATTAATAGGTAATAGAGAATATTATTGAATGTCACATCAAAATGACCACTTTTTGACCTTGTGTGCATAATGGCATGTATTTTTTTTTGTAATTACTCAGAAACCAAGTTAATAGTTATCAACTCTTAATTTGCATACAAAGAAAAATTTCATCAAAATCTAATGTATTGTTTAGGAGCTTAGGGTGTGTGAAATTAATTGTGATAGTTATTTGTGCCCTTCCCCAAGAAAGAAATTAAAAATTATTTAGTTATTGTGTGCTTTGGTAATGTTGTGTTGTAAATTGATGTTTTGAGATTGAGATGATATTTTGTATCAACTAGTATTGTAATGATTTGATAGATAAAAATTTTTTCTTTCTTTTATTTAGATATAAATCAAAATTTTTTTTATTTAGGTCAATTTTACCACACATGTGGATCTCTTTACATAAAATTAATGTGTCATGTGAAACTCCCCTAATAAGTTTTGTGATATGAAAAATCAATCCACCATATCTTTTAATATCCAAATTTGTAAGGAAAATCTTACAATGCTTACACACATCTTTGAGGAGCTTGATAAGAAAGGATCATGTTCTCCTTGATCAAAATCTTGGGAATACGAATCTAGTGAATTGCAAACATATAAGATGCACTTAACTACATCAGCAATACATATTACATACCTCTAAGGCTCCATAATGAAGAATCATATGTATTAAGTTTTAATTAATTAAGTTAATTATCCAAGTTAATTATAAGAATCATGTTATGAAAATCATGGAATAACGTCAATACATGAATCATAATTACAAATGTGATTATATAATTAAGTTAATTTCATAGGATAATCTCATTACATGAAATCCACTACATAATGCATCTTGTATGTCCTACTAATCCAAGTACAACTGGAAACATAATATCCATAAGTATCATAAAGATACAAGATACATGAATCAAATACAACCCTAATAATGAGAACACGTCTCACAATATGATGAACATAAGTGTACAGATACTACTAAATTTGGACTAGTAAACTATACAGTTTAGTAGTGTTTGTGCACTCATGTCTCCCATACGTTCCCAATATGATGAACATGAGTGTACAAACATTAGTACTATTTTAATTTGTGTGATCCTAAAACTAAGTCTATTGCTTCTCCAGTACAATTTTCCCACCTTTACATGTACCTCAAGTTGACTCCTAAAACTAGCCTCTCGACCACTTGGCCCACTCCCTATACTAATCCTCAAAACATAATCTCAACTAATCATAGTCTAGCCTTAAATACTAATTAATTTGAATTTGATTATTTCCTTGTTTTCAAGGCTCTCTTTTATCATTAGATGGACTATCTTACATCTACTTCTTTTAACACGCGTCTAAAGATTCTTTGCACTAATCATGACTCTTCTCATTCTTCACAATACTCTAATCTTTGTCACTCTAAAATCACTAACCATTGGGAAACTAAGCTTGTTGTTAACCTTTCCAAACTCAAGATCAATCCCTTTGATCTTAAGTTTTTAAGGTGAGATCTAAATATTTCTTGCACTCCTCTCTTCATACTAAATTATACTTCTCCATTGATGGGGTATTTTTTTTTTCACCAAGAAAAATACCTGGAGCATAATGTTCTCAAAGATGAGTTTGTTTCTTTCAAAGAATTGGTGAAGATAAATGAAATGGTTATTATTAAATTCAACAAAGTACATGTTGTAATTCTTGATGATTTTAAATCCCATTTTTCCCCCTTTCTCTCTTCATTTCACTAAACATAGCTCTAAACCAAATATTTTCTTTCCTTGATATATGATGCTCAAGTCGAATTCCTTTTCTTGTTTTAGTGCTAACACTTATGCTAACAATACAACTTTGATTCTTTACTCTTCCTGTTCTAGTGCCAAGAAAGTCCAAGTCTAACAATATGAACCTAGAACAAAATAAGGAGACATTTGCTAGATTGTGGTCTCAATAAAAAAGAAAAGTTGATGGAAAATGTTATTGTCCTTGAAGAAGTTGTAAGGGCTTAAAAAATGAAAGACTACTAATCACAACAACTAAGAGACATTGTAGGCAACATGGTCACATTGAAGGGGGTTCTTTTTTTTGTCCATTGGCGAAAATGTATTTCCAGTTAAGGGAAATGGAGGTGTGAATATTGAAGTAGAAAGGAATGCTCCAACAAAAGAAGATAATCATAAGGTAGAGAACACAATTGAAGATATTGGTATTGGTGTAGTTGATCATATGCCATAGAATACGATTGAAGAAGATGGTACTAACACAACTTATCAAGATGATGATTGTAGTGCCTCTCATTTTTGACTTCTGTAAGTCATCCCGATAGATGCAACCTTGTTGATCTCTCCTTGAGAAGGGATTTTTATTGGGACCATGAGTGGTCTACACCCTTGAGGTGATTGGATTTATGTTATTGTATTAGTTGCTTTGTTTATGCTTATGGCTGATTTTTAAGATTATGATGTGATTTATGGTTCAATAAGGTTTATGCCAGTGGTTACTAGGATTAATGTGGTAGCATGATGTTGTTTTGTGATTACTCTAAGATGTGTGCAGAGATTGCACTATGTACTATTACCTTGCTACACTAGACTAGGTTCCAGTAGCAGTGGTTAGTCATGTATATGACTGTGTTCACTTATGTGTTTTAAGTGCCTTTTCATGTTGTTTAAACAACCATTGTTAAATGCTTAAATAATAAAAAATGGATTGTCTATGTTGGATTCATTGGTTATGTGATGTGGATATTTACCTTGTTATATTTTGGTCCATGAGATACTTGTTACTCATGTTATGTTTCACATTTGAGATGACCTAAGAGTAAGATGTTATACTTTGATTTTAGTATCATAGATGTTAGACTAGTATGTTGTTTAGTTGATCATATTGCATGATGATGCCATTTTGAGATGACATCATGTTTTATGATATTTGATTATCTAGTATTTAGACATATCTCTAATCTTGTTATGTGATGGATTTAATGCTATGGTTATTTACTTCATTCTTGCTTCATTATGTTGTATGTAAACATGAGTGATGTAAATAGATTATTTCAGTATAATTGAATAAATGGTTAAATTAGGTGATTTAATGCATTTATTACTTTGGCTATGTTATTATATGCAATTGGACTTGATCACTTGTTTTAGTATGCAAGATTTATATCCCTAGAAGTGGCATATGGAGTTAGTGATTTAACTATTCATATTTTACCAATGCCATCCTTGTATAGTTGACGTATCCTTATTTTAATTGTTTAATTAATCCTTTCATTCATTATTAAATCGGAACTCATTTGCATTATGTGATTAGACTAGTAAGCATGTCTGTGCATTTAGAGTTTCACATTTTTGTGAAAGTTGTTAAGGAATTTTTGTGTTTTTGTGTTTTTGGGGTTTTAATTGAATTATTTTAATTTTTGGTAGCTTTTTCATAGATGAATTCCTATTACTAGGAATAATCTATTTTCAGTTGTGTTGATTTGGGGTTTAACTAGGTTGGTTGGTTATTTTCCCTAATCAATTATTCACTCGAAAAGTGAATAAGTATTGAAAAATAATTTAATTCCTCACTCCTCACTTCTGAATTAGAAAGTTTGAGAGTAAAACCCAAAATCTTCTTCATAAGGGTTTCTTGTTTTGTTTGTTGTGGGAGCTGTGGGTGTGAGACCATCGCAAGGTTGATCTCATTGGATCTAGCTCGGGGAGACCTTGGATTGCCACAATTTTTGGCTACTTCTGTGAGATTTTTATTTAATGGTTCAGATCTCCATTTTTCCCTTTTGGTTGTGAGGTAGGGATCTCCCATTTTATTATTTTTGCTTCATTTCAGCTTTTGTTTTTGTTAGCTATTTGTTAGGAGGCTAAGAACTAGTGTTCCCCTCCATTTCTATCTACTAGCTCTACCTGGTTGGGCGGGTATGGGCATTTCACTATTTTTCAAGATGAGGGTTTGAGGTTTTGCACCGTTATGCTAACCATTGTTACATATAGACTCCAAGATCAGATTTTATTGTATATTTGTGGCTTTTGTTCCCTAAGACAAAATGGGTTTTAATTTCAAAGTTTTTGAGTTTTAAGTTTTTTGCCTCAGTTTGTGTGTCATCTAGTTTTCTTAGAATTCCTTGGCATGATGTTGTTCATGGACTTGGATTATTTGTATGACGTCAATTAGATCATTGTTGAACTTTTATGTTTGCATTGGGATGTGTACTACTCTGTACTCCTAATTTTGTGTTTCATTGAGTGATTTATACTTGATGTTATTGTTTCTTTTGGAACCTTGTTATTTCATGGACACTAGGATTCATGTAGAATCCATACTCCCAGATTGAGGTCAATTGAGTGAGTTCGTGATGTTTGGTTTTGTTGCATCATTGGAATTCATGTAAAATCCATACTCCCAGATTTGGCCGATTGAGTGAGTTCATGATGTCTGGTTTTGTTGTTCTTGGAATTCATGTAGAATCCATCCTCTCAAGTCTGTCCTTAGTTGAGTGATTTTCTACATTGTGTTCTCATCCAGTCCTTGTATTATGATCTTTGTGATGGTGATGTACCACACATGAGTACGTGTGCATGCATTTGTCAGGTGACTTGTGAGGCCCGATCTTTCAAGGTACTTCCAGAAGTTATGATCATTTGGGGTTGGGTTGGGAGTATACAAACCTACGAACACTCATTGATGGATGAGCATGGGTAGGGTAGGGTAGCATATGGAGGGGCTTCTATCTCACAGTTTGGTGTCCATTTCCCGATTGGTAGAGGAAGTTTTAAATAAGTGATGACTAAATAAAAATGTGTAAGTGGTAATAAAACTTAAGATAATTAAAACTAGATTGTGCATCTTTCATTGGGGAGAGCAACTGTCAATACAGGCTTGGGATTGTTAATGCTAATCGAATCTCCATGATGTCAACCCCTACATAGTAGCCCATTGAGTTTCTAAGTAGGACCTCTAGTTTATGTATTGTCTATGTTCTTGGTTTTAATCACCATATTGTCTGGCATGAGTGTTAGCCATGGACATTGTGCTTTATGTGTATTTTTGGTTAGATCTTTATCTCCATCAGCATGGTAAGAGTGGACCTATGGGTTTCACGTGGTTGGGAGGCATAGTTATCTATACCATTGTTAGGGACTAGTGTACAGAGACAATCTTTTATCCTAGTGCGACCATTGTTGAATGTTTTCACTTGATACTTTGGGTTCCAAAGTATGTTTTTTTGTGATTTATGCTTTCATTAGAATGCTTGGATATCATGTTTAGATGATGTTAGTTCATTGATGCATTTCGTTATTATGATGATTAGATGATGTGAATTTCTTTTTGGTGTATCTATTGCTTATTGATTTAGCCTGTTAGATTTCCTATTCATATGATGTTTATCATATGATAGATGATGTGGTTGATTTATTGGATTATCTTATGCTTTACTTCTAGCATGTTAGATTTCCTTATTCTTATGTTGTAGCACATTTTAGTAGTTCTATCCTCATAAGATAGCTCCAACAATCTGGTTGGTGGTTTGGGATGTTACACGCAAGGGATGGCTAGGAACCATGATGGTCTCATGATGCTATTAATAGTTGGGAGGAACCACACACTTTGTTATTTTAGAACATTGTGATGTTGCTTCTGTACACTACAATGTTGCTTTTAGTTATTTCTCTTCATTTTTATGTTGGATGGTTAGATGTGGATCTATCTAGTAGCTATTGTTTTCGAGTGCCTATACCTCGAAATGTGGTTTTGGTACTCCCTGGTGTGGAGGATATTTATTTCCTATCTTTTTACCTTTTTATTTTTTGGCTTACTAATTTATATGCTCATAGGAAATTGTACTTTCTCGTGCAAGAATGCAAATGTTTTCATGGTGGACTAGGTTTCCTCATGTGGCTTGCGGTGAATCCTCATGCAAAACCCTACACTAGTTTGGGTGTTTTTGTTGCTGGGCCAAGCATGTCCTTACGCAAGATGGAGTTTCCTCGCATGGCTTAATGTACTTTCTCATGTGAAGAGGCACTTGCTCATGTGAGACAATCAATTTTTATTCTCTCACGAGAAAAATAGGGGGGTATTTCCACTATTTTTCAAAGAATGCAATTTGGACTTTTGAGTACCCTTTAGGAATGTTATTGGTTCCATGATTCGATAGATCAGAGATTTTGTGTTCTGATGTTGTCTTGGGTTTTCGTTCTTCAGTTTGGTTATGTTAGTTAGGTTCTAGCATTTGGAGATCCATTGGTTGTTGGGATTGTTGGTGAAGTCTTCTATTGCATTCTTTGTGATCCTTATATGATGTTCTCATGTGCATTCATACTTGGTAAAAAAAAAAAAAACTTGGCTTGTATTGAATCCTTGTTCTAAGGATCTCTTGGTGGGGTATTACAATGATACTAGTGCATCTGATGATGATGACGAAGAAAACCTTGATATACCTATAATTGAAAAGGCATACGAGCCTCTTTACCAAGGCTCCCAAACAACTCTTCTCTCCATTATATTATTGTTGATGAACTTCAAGGTTATGAATGGTATATCCAATGTAGAAATCTCATGTATGCTAAGGTATATTGTCATTTTTGTCATCTTCTATGTTAGCATGCCAGTAATATTCTTTATATTAACAATTTTTTTCTATAGCTTGATAGGTGAGTGTTTGTTACCACCATCAAACATTCTACCTTGATATTACTAAGAATTATTGACCATTATGAAAGATATTGGAATGGAGTATCAAACAATATATCCATGTCCCAATGATCATATTATATATCATAATAAACATGAATTTGCAACAGAATACCTTGATTGTCAAATTATTAGATATTGATTAGAACAAACAACAAAAAAGATGTCTCTCAAGGTTCTTTGGTACATTCCTATTATTTCACGTATACAACAATTATTCAAGCACATTAGCTTGGCACAATTTGTGGATTTTCATGCATACAATAGAAGTCAAGATGACACAGGCTAGAAAAGATAAGGTTGGCCAACACCATCTTGGCTCTAGTGGATATATGAAACTTCATGCATGAATTGTAAGTAGTAGTAAATGAATTTTTTTAATATAAAATTACGAAGAAGCAATACATTCAATATTGACGATATTTTGCAAAAAAATGTAGGGCTTTGAATTTAATCTAGTGCCCACAGAAGAGGACAAACAAATTGGCTTCAAGAAAGGCTATAAAGCCATGGTTTCCCACCATTGCATAGATTCTATTGATCAAAGGGAAGATTCAGGTGCATTGGTTCACACATAGGTAAATAGGCCTAACGAATAATAACTCAAATTGAGTACTTGAGAAATAATCTATTTGATGTTAATTTCAAATAATGATAACAATGTGCATGCCACTTCAATGCAATCTTCTAATCCTAGCACAAATCCTACACATGACAAAGGCCCTAATGTGCATCATAGTGATAGAGGTATATATTCAATTTCCATTGAAAAGTAATTATGTAATTATTAATAAAATTTAACATCTTAATTGCAATTGGTTTAACCTTTTTGTGAATATTTTAGACTATGTAGAATGTTATGGTGATGGAGTGGATCATGATGTTAGTGTTGAGCATGTTGAGATTGGGGTTGAACAAAATATGATTGTAGATGATGTGGCACTATTAGGTAAAGAAAAATCCCTATTATGTTCTTTTGATTAAAGAAATACCTGTAACATTAATAAAAATGTTTTGAATTAAACCCATTTATTTGCTATTGCAGGGGACACTTATCAACCTTGTGCTTGAAAAAAGATGAGGAATCATCATGTCATAATATCAAAACCACAAGAACTAGAGGAGAATGCCAAAGATAGTCATGCTGTTCCTATTAGCCTTTACCTTCAAAAATCAAAGAAAAAATAAAAGAAGAAATGATTGTTAAAAACCTTGTTTGATGATGTAAGAACATTGTCTTAATGAATGTGTTCATGAATTATTGATGAATGTTTCTTATTAATGAATTTTATGTCATGTTAATGTATATTGTTATGTGATTATAATGATTGATGTGGTCATGAATTATTGATGAATGTTATGTATTAATGGATTTTATGTCATGTTAATGAATGTTATTTGATTATAATGATTCAATGTTATAGTTCTTAAATGGATGAATGAATAAATGAAATATTTAATTAGTTGTTAATAGGGAATTTAGAGTAATTATAATGGGGAGAGGCCAAATGATCTTCCACCTTCACGTAGTTGGCCTTGTTAAATAGAGAATATTAAAGTATTCTTAAAACCAAGTGAAGCTCAAACTAAACCAATCAATACCTACCCAAAGATATATTCTTGTTATACTTATTACCACAACTCATCCTCACCATAGGATGAAATCCAAAACCACACCGACTATCTATGTCATACAACCATACTCCCCTTGCTTTATTGTATGCCCATAACCTTGGCCACCATTTTTTACTAGTTTGGTTGTATGACATTGGATTCCATTTGTTTTGCATCAATGGATTATTGTCCATGCCAGTTAGACTTCCATATCACTTAGATGGACATTAGATATTAAGATTGATTAATATGAGGACATATGGTGAAATACTTAATCTACATGTGTCACACACTCGCAACATGGGTTGTTGAGTTAAACACCTTTTGGCTTATTGTGCCACCTCTCATAACTGTTATTTTGTCATTTCCTAAGTGGGTTATGTAGTAGTTGGGTTTCTCACCCTCTATTTTGGCATTTACCAAGTAGGTAAAACCTCCCACCTTCAATGGGGAATGAGAGTAAATGCACCTCTTGATGTACATGGATTTATTTTTCTACATAATAATAACTTTAGACTCGCCTTCACTAGTTAAGTGATAGCTTGGTGAGAGTATTGAATTCTCTTTAAATCTTTTTTTGTCTCTATTTTTGTCTAATTCCACATGATCTATGACCAACATTAGATCTTGGTTTGATTTTTGTTTCTTGTAGAATATAATAGAATCATCAAGAATGACAACTTAGTAGTTTTCTCCTTAATTGGAAGTTAATTCCAAAGGACCAAAGAGATTTGAGTGAATAAACTTCAGTGGTCTTATCTTTTTTCCATGACCTATCTTGAACAAGTTGATCCACCTTTGTTTGTTATTGAAGGTAATGCTCACAAAGCTCCAAATCAACACATTTTAAGCCTAGAATGTGATCTTTGTTGAGCGTAACTTCAACTCCCTTTTTTCTCATATGACCAAGTCTCTTATGCCATAGAGATAACCCACTCTCCGCAACTGCCAATGTAGCTCCCACTTCACCGTTTCTCTCTAACATATATAGATTATGTAATTTACTTCCCTTTTTAGTCACCATAGCTCTCTTGGTCACCTTCCAAACATCAAAAGAGGAATTGATATTATAATGTTGAGTATAAAGTTTTTCTATGGATATTAAATTTCTTTTTTGCTAAGGAAAATTAAACATCTTTTAAGAGCCACTTATTCCCTTTTGGAATTGCAACATCATGTCCCCTTTGTCAAGTATGTCACATGCTTTGTCGTCACTAAGATAAACTCTCCCAAACTGATCTTCATAGTTTTTGAATCCCACCTTATATGAAGTTGCATGAAAAGAGGCACCAAAATCTAGCACCCATGAATTTGTTGAAGATAAAAACACAAATTGCGCCCTGAGTAATTTAGTTGTCAAAAAGATGCCAACTGCATTAGTTTTCATTAGTAAGTTACTACAAATCATTTATTCTGGCATGAACATCTACATACACTTATATATATATATATCCACAATAGATCATTATTCTCAAGTAGAAAGTTTTAGTTTTATTTAATTTGCTATTTTAAAGCACAATCTGGTACTTTTATGGATCTGACATATGCATATTTTGTGGTATATGTGTGTAAGAAATATGGAGTTTTTAGATGACCAAATCACTTTTAAAGAGCTTGGTTCTTGTAGACACACTAAATTTGACACAACTATTATTCAAGGATTTTACCAAATCAATGAGCTTTAAAGGTTAAAATCAAATGAATTTTAGAGAATTGAGGAGAAATATTCAAAAAATCAAAGATACTTGAATTATTATGTAATTAATTTTAATCAATTGATTACTTAGTTTCTAATATCTTAAAAAGAAACTAAATTTAAATTGAATCAATATTTCAAATAAATCAATTTATTGAACCTATTTGAAATTTACACATGAAAATCAATTTTAAAGAAATGAAAATGGACATTTATCCTCACAAATCAATTTTATATTCAAATATCTCCAAAATCATAAACTGTACTTTAATCAAAAGGGATCCAAAAACAATAATTTAATAATTGAGTGGGATTCTCCATTTTAAATGTCTTATTCAAATTGGGTCTCATGGTTATTCTTATTTTATTTCATTTTTTTAGTGGGAATCTTCTTTTTGAATATTTTATTTAAAGTGTGTCTCATGGATATTGTTTTTTTTTTTGAGTGGGAATCTCCTTTTTGAATATTTTATTCAAAGTGGGTCTCATGGATATTGCTATTTTATTCATTCAACCTTTACGTCATGTGTAAATGGTAAAAATCTACAACTTTACCCCAACCCCTTGAAAAATCTATAAATACAAGGAATTTTGAGAGTTGAAGGACCGAAAAGTTCATGCATTTGTTATTATGGTAGTTTATAGAGCAATTTGCATATGAAGTTCATGCATTTTTATTATAAGCATTTGTAGAGCATTTTGGGTTATTATCATTGTTATCATTTAGTTCCATTTACATCATAAGCTTTAGGTTCATTTATCATAGTTGCCTTGTTTCATTCATATCAATTAGATTTAGCTTCATTTAGTAGTACAATATCCCATTCTAGAATTGTCACTAAGATGCTTAATCTAAGAGCATTTTAGCCATTGTAGTTAAGGAGATATGAGATGTTCTTGAGTAGAATTTATAGTTTGTTTCATTATTTTTGTAATTTTTAATTTAGGTAAATTATCACTCACACACTCAAACTAAGGTCTCATGAATGCACGTTGTCTCACATGCATGCAAATTGGCACCCACTGTAGGGCTAGATAAAGCCTCATATTCTAATCTTTCAATTTAACTCCTATTCTAATCTTGATATATAGTTTCTTCTTTGAGTGTTTTTTCATGTTTGACCAATTGTAGGTTTGAAGATGCTTTAGGAAGATACTAAAAAAAGCACCAAAAGCTTTCAAATACACTTCATTGACAACAATCTTCTTCTTCTTCTTCTTCTTCTTCTTCTTTTTCTTCTTTGTTGAATACAAATATTTGAATTTTAATATGAAAATCTTATTGTAGGTTTGGGATGATGTCAAGAGATCACAATAAAAATTTTAGATTTTTCTAGTTAGAATTGTATTTTAAAAAATTATATTAATGATTTTTCATTAAAAAAAAACTAATTTATGACACACTTCTTTGAATTTTAATCTAAAATTTTTATTTTAGGTTTGGGGCAATGTCTGGGGATCACAATAAAAATTGCAGAGTTTTTGAATTAGAATTGTATTTTTTATAATTTATTTTATGATTTTTCATCAAAAAAAATTAATTCATGACGCGAATATTAGAATTTTCATTTAGAAATTTTATTGCAAGTTCTAAATGCTAGATGACAACCACAATAAACAATTTTAGATTTTTCTAAGTGAATTTCTATTCTTCATAATTTTTTTAATGATTTATCATAAAATAATTAATTTATGACCCAAATCATGGAATTTTGATCTAAAAATTTAATTGTGGGTCTCAAAAAAGTTGACAGGAAGAAAACAAGGTCATCAAAATGTGGAAACAAAGTGAAGACTTTAAAAAATGCACCTATCCTTTACTAGCTTCAAACAAGGTAAGCCTAAACCTTGCATTTTTCTTCAAACTGTGACTTTTTAAGGTTCACAATCTAGTTTAAGTAAGAAATCGATTTCTTTGACCTAATTGAAAATAGGCCTATGCTCTAGACTCTTTGAGTTGATAAGAATAGCAAACCTTTTGAAAGGGTCAATAGGAAGAAATTTGGGAATAAACAAACACATAGACTAAATAGGATTATAGGAGCCTCTTGTTCTCCTTGTTTAATTGAACAATTTCTTCTTGTTGTGTTTGAGAAGTTGTAGTAGTAGGGATATGCTCACCCTTTTAGGGTGATCAAAGTCCCCAATCTTCTTTCAATTTCTATTTCCCATGTTTTTTCATAGGTAGTTTATTCAACCATAGAAAGGCATACCTCCCGAGACTTTCCTTAATGAGGACGGTGAGAGGGAAGGCTTAAAGCTTGCATTTGTAATGGGAGGCAAGGCGATAGTGCTCAAAATATAGCCTTCCTTGAGTAGTCTTGCAAGAGATTACACAAAAATCCCTTTTCATTGGTGAGAAGCTCTCTTTCAAGAGAGGTAAATTGGAATATAAAACAACACATTTGTAGATTCCTATAGTGTGCATCTACACTTTTGTATAGCACATCTGAACCTAAATTGCAAAACAAAAAGCATTAACACATGAAATTCTGACAATCAAAAGACAATTTTTTGTTCCCAATCTAAATTTTACAATTTGAATAAATAAGAAAGACTATAATTCTTCAAAATTTAGCAAGACATTATTCTATTATCCTATTGGTTACACACAACAAAATTCAAGTCCAACAAAACAAAACATCATCTAGCTTCTTGATAGTTAACATTAAGATAGTTTACATCACTTCATTCCAACTTTAAAGAACTTGATTCAATCTATCCCATTTGAGTTACTTGTAATATTGCTTAGGAATTCCATCCCTATTTGGTCCAAATATTTTACTCAATTTGTAGCGTGAAGAGAAATCATTAAGGATATCCTTACTTCTCATGTCATCAAGAAAGCCTATTAGTACTCCTAAAATAATGACAAACAAACCTATCACTTTGTGGATAGGTGAGGTTAAAATTTCTCCTACATGTACATGTGCGAGATTAAAAAATAGGATATGATGAAAAAATATTCACAATCCTCGAATACTATTGATTTAGAAGTTATTTTTGACTCAACATTCCTTAATTAGATGTACAACAATCCAAAACTTGAATAGAATCGACCAAAACTGAATCAAGTATAACAAACAAAAGCAAATATGTCTTTTCCACCAGGAAGCAAGGAATACTGTAATGAGAAAATCAAAGAACTACTACAAGATCCAAATTTCCTAGATATCATGGATAAAATTTTAGAAAGAAACAAGGATCGATATCTTTTTGTACTTGCACAACAAGGTGCCAAATTTCCTTCCAATTTTGATATAAATGACATCAAGAAGAACTATGATGAAACTCCTCTTGAGCTCATGAATAAACAAATGCAATCCATGGAACTACAATTTAGCACTTTCTAACAGGAAAAAGTGCAACCAACACCTTTTAGTTTGGAGAAAATATGTCCTCTACCATTTGACAAGAGGGTCATTTTGATACCATTTCCCCAAAATGCCCAAATTTTGAAATATGAAAAATATTATGGGACATCCAATCCTCAAGATAATTTTCATGAAAATCATGGAATTTGTACATGAGACAACTTATCTCATGCCATTATTTCCAAGAAGCTTGATTGGGCAAGCCATGGAATGGTTTTCAAAACTTCCCTCAAACATCTAGACTTTTGAACAATTGGCCTCTTTATTTTTCACACAATACACTTATAACATAGAGGAAGAAGTCACTATGACCGACCTTTATAACACAAGAAAAATATTTGGGGAGTCCTTTCAACACTTCCTACAAAGATAGTGATGCATCTTTGTTAAATATAATCAGGAGATTTCAAAACTAGAGAAGATTGCCATCTTTGTTAACAGTCTTACCAAACCTATGGACTAGTGGTTGCAATTCCAATGTCCTCAAAAGTTTAAAGTCATTCTTGAGAATGTAACAAAGGTAGAAACAACCTTTTTCAATAATGATGGCCTCAAACTATCCAAAGATGGGAAAGGGTTTTCTAACAACCCGTCTAGTTCTAATGACTCCACCCACAACTCCAATGACAAACCAAAAACTTCATGGCATAACAGTAATAAAAGTGTCATTAATGGAGTTGTAGATGCCAACAATGTTCATAAAAAATCTTCCTACAACATGTATTCTTCTAGAAATGATAACATTAACTCCAATAATAATAATCAACATGATAACACCCTTCATTTTATCTATGCAATGACCAAAATGTTTCAAATAATCAAGTGTCATACAATCAAGCTCCACCACTATAGGGGTATACCAAAAAAACACCAAAAGTATATAATCTGATAGGTGTCACTTATGAGGTTGCTCTAAAAACACTCTTGGCTAATAATCTTATTAGATTACTTGAGTCCAAACCATATGAGCCCCTGGTCAAACCAAAGTGGTGGAGTGAGAAAAACTATTGTGCCTACCATCAAAATTGGGGGCACATTATGTAAAATTGTTACTCTCTTAAGGATGTCATCGAGAAGTTGATTAAAGATAATACCATTGAAGTCAATAGTCTCCGAACCAATGAATATCAAAAAAAATTTAAGAATCCCTTCATGAATCATGAGAAGAATGAATCATATTCAAAGAATAACTACAACAAAACCATTGATGAGAAAGTTAACTATACTCAATCATATGACCATACCATCAACGTGATATCAGGATTTGATGAAATTATGAATGTCATAACCATAAAAGATCAGTACAAGAATAAAAAAGAAAATGTTATTACTCAAGGTCAAGCCTCTAAAGTGGTATTGCTAGGGGAAATACCTAATCTAGAACAAGCTACAACAAGTTCAGATACTGCCAAATACAAGTTGGTTAACCAATTGCTCAAAACTCCTACACATAACTCTATTTTTTAATTATTACAAATATCCCTTGCACATAAATATATTTTAACCAAGGCCCTAGTACTCAATAATTTGGATGTTACCAGGTTTCAAAAATGGTGAGTACTCTTATTGCACCTCATTGCATCTCCTTTTCTGCATGAGATGACATGTCCTTTTCTCAACCTCATAATTCTCCTTTGCATGTAGAAATCTTTATCCATAGGCATCGGGTTAAAAGAACAATGATTGATGGAGGTGCGGGTTTGAATATCTATAGCTTGAGCCTTGTAAGAAAATTGGGATATTCAAAGGATATCATTAACCCTTTAAAAAAGATCATGATTAATGCATATGATGAAAATGAAAGATCCTCTAAAGGGATGGTTATTATACCAATAAGAGTTGGGCCCATACTCAAAGAAATGGTTTTCCAAGTACTTGACCTAAAGTTGACCTACAATATTATGTTAGGTAGACCATGGATACATGATATGAAAGTTGTCTCATCAAGTTATTACCAATGCTTAAAGTTTGCATACATGGGGCAAGAGATTAATATAGAGGGGGATCAAACTATACTCAATACTATAACTCTTTTGTTGCTCACAATAGGTCAGACATCGCTGCCAAAATGAACCAACACAAATAATCTAAATCTACTCCAGTGCCAACTTCATCTATTATTCCTAATAATTCTAACAATAGATTGAAATAAAGGACCCATGACTACAACAAATTCTAGCTCACAGGGTCAAGAAAATAGTGACCTAACTAAAACAACTAAGGGAAAAGAGAAGGTTGTTTATTCTAATTCTTCAGTTCCTTTCTCTTTCAATATCAGAGGAAAAATAACTACATTTTGCAAATATAGATAAAGCAATGAAAACCTTTGAAATAAATTTCCAAATCCAACATAAAGGAGTAGGAGAATACTCCATTTCTCTATTTGACCTATCCATATCTCCTAAAAATCACATGGAAAACCATCTTCAATATCACTCCCTTAGATATACGATCAAATTTTTTTAAGAAGTGAAGCTCTTTCAACATCCATTTCACCTATAGAAGCTTCATTAGACAATGCCAGCAACATAGTTCAAAGTGTTGATATTTCTCCCCATCTATTTGGAAAAGGTTTGGAATTGATGAAGAAAATGGGATATAGTGAAGTAAGTTCACTAGGTGATGGTACAAGCTAGATAGAACCCCTAGAAATAAATTTTAGATATAATAAACTTAAAATGGGTTTGGGTTACTTGGAAAACCAACCTATGGGCATTCCATTTTATATTAGACCATGATATCTCCATGGCCATCGAAAAATACATACAAAGTCTCTTCCTTTGGGAAAACTTTGGGTGCCCAAAGACAAAGAAATCGTGGAGAACTCCATGACATATTTAGATGCCATGAATGTGTCCTTCTCCAATCTTCATATTACAGATGAACCTCCCTCAATTGCTAATGAGCTTAACTCAATTACCATTCCCTCAATTCCTAATAATAGTGAATATGACTCAATGGCCCATGAGAGTGAAGAAAAAGATGACTCCAATCTATGGGAGTGGGATACTCAATCTAAAGAATTCACCTACAAAAAAGAATGTGTCACTATTCATATCTCTTTTCTTGAAACTACACATGAGAAAGGTTCCCTAGTTGATTTAAACTTCAATCCCACTCCAGAAGATTCAGAAGCCATTTTGGAACCATTATTTTCTCCTGCACTTTTTGACCTAACATATCAATTAGATAACCTATGTGTTGAGGATTTGACACAATCTCAGAGAAGAAAAGATGATGGCGAGTTCCCATTCCAAGCTTTGTTTCCACATCTCTTCCAATAGGATATCCAAGATAAATTTAGTGAGTGGTTTCATGATCCTAGTTCTATAGATCACCTAGATGAAGCACCCATTATTGAATTTGATGATACAATGGTTGAGCCATCAAACGAGGTTATGTATTTAAATCTAGGTAATCTAGAGTATCATTTTAATGATCATCCTTATGCCATCCCAAAATTATTGATTGGGATACAAAAATGCCTCTTGAACTACTCACCTTTGACATAGACCAATACATAAATATGTACCTAAATGTGGTTGAACCATCTCTAAAGCATGGATCAAGCATTCGATTCATAGATCATGAGTGTATCAATGATCCTAGTCATAAGAAAAGAATAGGAAGATCTAGTAATCCAAGTCAACACATGTTTGGACTAGATGGAAAAATAAATCAAATAAGAGATGATGTATCTAATGATGAAAACTCAATTATGGCATGTAATGATGGGATCCTTGATACATTACCTGACCATTTTGAAGAGAGATCTCCAATCTTGATTAAGCCAACAGAAAAAGTCAATATCAGGACAACAGAAGATCCCAATATCATCCATATGGCAATGTCTTTATCATCTATTAAGAAGGAAGAATCTATTTAATTTTTTAAAGAAAGTAAAATTATTTTTTCTTGGTTATACACTGACATACTAGATTTAGATCCCAAATTGACCCCACATCATCTCAATTTTGAATTGGGGGAAAAGCTTGTAAAGAAAAACCTCAGGAAAATGCATCCCCGCATAGCATTATTGGTCAAACAATAATTAGAAAATCTCTTTAAAATTGGTTTTATAAGAGTATTGAGATATGCTACATGGATATCAAGCATTATTCCTATATTGAAGAAAGATGATAGCATCCAAATCTTCATTGATTTTAGAGACTTGAACAGGGACTTCCCTAAGGATGATTTTATGTTACCCAACATTGATACCATTGTTGATCTCACAGCTGGCAATGCCATGTTCTCTTTAATGGATGGATTTTCTAGTTGCAATCAGATAAGAATAGCTCCAAAAGACCAGGAAAAGATCCCATTTACTTGCGCTTGGAGAATATTTTGTTGGAATGTTATGCCCTTTGTTCTAAAAATTGTAGGGGCTACATATCAAAGGACCATGACCACTATTTTTTATTATATGTTCCACAAGGTAATGGAAGATTATGTGGATGATATTTTGGTCAAGTCACATACTAGAGAAGAGAACCTCTCAATCTTAGCTAAGATCTTCACAAGACTAGAAGCATTCAAAGTCAGACTTAATCTAAAGAAGTGTGCCTTTGGCATCAAGTATGGAAAATTGTTGGGTTATATTGTTTTTGCTAAAAGAATCAAAGTTTATCTAGAGAAGGTGCAAGCTATCATGGAAATGAAAGCACCTAAAAATCTTAGCAAATTAAGATCTCTTCAAGGATGTCTCCAGTTAGTACTAATGTTCATCTCACAATTGGCTGAAAAATGTAGTCCTTTTACCCATCTTATCCATAAAACATATTTTTTTTGGTGGAATCAGCAATATATGGAGTGATGTGGAAACAAAAAGAGAATGGAATAAAAAAGAGAATGGAGTGATGTGGAAACAAAATATGCTTTTTTTTAGGATTGTATCTCTCAATGCACTCCTTTACTAACTTAGGTGCATGAATTGCCACTGGAAAGATGGTTTCATCTATCAATCCACTCTCTTTGAGTTTTAGAGTGATTAGGTGAATGGGTTGGGAATTTAACCTCATATGTAGATCACCCAAGTCATAGAACTGGAAGGATGTATCTGTATAATCTTTTAAATCACTTTCTAAGCCAATAAATCTTTCATAACCTAAAGCTTTGATTATCATTTGCTATGATTGCACATGATGTAGTTCTTGATAAATAGCCATTAAATAAACTTGTAGAAACTAATTTCTTGCAAATCTGATGAATTAGCTTTAAGGAATTAGAATGTTTGTGCCACACAAACAAAATTAAGTCTGGCTAATGATTATAATGACTAGATTTGGAATTAATTCCTTAAGCAATGACTATTTAAACTTTCCATTTGTTTTCACTTAAAATATTAAGTTCCCAAAAGCACTCTTACTTTACTTGAAGTAAAGTGATATGACTAAAAGTCTTTAAATAGAATAACTACTTAGTTTTGTGGGAAGTGCCTTACTTTGCTTCAAAATTTGGATTGGAGATATTCTTAGCAATATTAACATATGTAGGAGAGAAAGAAACATTTAGATTTTTCACATCATTATTTTCCTTTTATTTAGAATCGTAACATAGGGAGTAATATTTTGCTAGCTTGCACACTTTGTTCTTCCATTCTCTACCAAAGGGATTTAACACTACTTTTCCTTTATAATAGGTTCACATTTCCAACAGTAACTCCTCTAGAAGTATCTTTTGGGCATCTCTAAAGGATATTCAAATTGTGGGTAACTTGACTTTGAATTCTCAAAACCTCTAGAAAAGAATCCCTTTTTGTTACCCTTTGGGTGGAAAACTCCTTTCTCAATAGCAATTTTTGGACTGAGGTACAACAAACAATATTAAATATTTTAACTTTGATCTGATGGGCTTGAAGAAAGATCTCAAGCATGCCTTACTATGAGACTTCAAATCATCATGCTCACACTACTTTATTATTTGAACTAAGATTTGTCTTGGGATCATGAGGCTTTAGAAACAAAACAAAATGACTCCATTTCTATGAATATGTAACAATAAAGCCATAAACCTACATTCCTTAGTAATATTTGATCTTATCTCCATAGATTAGAAATAGAAACACCTTGGCCTCTATCCATAGCATCATAAATCCTTGGGCATTTGGAAAATGTATATTCAAAACCCCTTTAATCACTTTACATGGATCCAACCTTTGGATTCACAATTTTTGTAGTTTTCTTGATGGGAGAATCAACATGAGAGCTTAGAATCCATGAGATATTCAATGTTAGGGTAAGATTATAGATAATAAGGTGTAGAACACTTACTTCTCATCAAGAGGATGAAAGATCACACCACAACTATGCCTAAATCACCTAATCCCTATGCACACTAGAAAAAAAGGAAACCCCCATAGAAAGGTTAGGTAAATGTATTGCAAAAGGAGACCCAAAAAATGAAGATAACATAGTGGTTCAAGAAAGATGAGAAGTAAGTGACCTAAAATTGACTTAGACACCTCTCACTCAGTTACCAATGACCTCAAGCTTTAAAAGAGGTCTAGCTTCTATTACATTAGATTCTTATACCTTGACACATTTTCATTTTTTCCCATGGAGATATGTTTACCTTGTTCTAAAAAATGTAGAACTTTAGAATACAAGATTTTGTTAAGCTCTAGGCTATTATTTCATTTTTTATTCATAATAATGGAATCAATATCCAAATTTGCATGGTTTATGTCAAGTATCCCCAATTCTAGTACCTTGTAGGTGCCTACAAGTACTTGGAGGTATTGGTGAAAACTAGGCCATTATTACTCCTTCAAGTTTTTGTAGAAAATAAATTAAAATATAATAACATTTAATGATAAATATAGGAAAATAAAAACTTTATTCATAGTAAGGGAAACATGCCACCCTAATGAAGTTATATTTAAAAATAGTGCTATCTATTAAGAACTATCCCTATTATTAAAGGATTTTTTCCACTAATATTGCTCTAAGAAAAATATTTCTCCCAAGGAAAAAGAAATGTCTCAGAGCTTATAATCATAACCATTGCATGTGTTGAGATCTGATTGAAAGAAATCATTGAAAGAGGGATATTGTTGAAGAAGACTATGTGTTTCAATCATTGTTTTCCACTAATGTCAAATGTGCTATTTGTTGGTAAGAAAACTACTTATAAGATTCAAGTACTATCACTTAGTTGATTGATGAAGAGAATTTGATCAATAAGATGTAAGAAAAGCACATAGAGAAAAGGTTGAGTTATGATTATGTAATGAAAGACAAGGATCAATTAAGAAAATGATGACATGATGTACTGATAATCTACTTAAGGTTAAAAATGTTGGCTACACTAAGAAAGTTTAGAAGAACAAGTTACATAAAGTTTGTCTACCTAGCTTGACCGAGTGGATAGTACATGCTAAGCAAAGTTTGTGCAAGCCAAGTAGAAAGTTAGTTGGAGTTGAGTAAAAAAAAAATTCTAGTGGATATTGAGCAAGATAGTTGATGTCGAGTAAAATTTAGTTGATGATGAGCATCAACAAAACTCTAGTTGATGCCAAGTGATTTCATAGTAGATGTCGAGCAATGCAGCATGTGCCGAGCATTAGAAGATTGATAATGTTGAGCTATTGTATTATTTTAAAGATCAAAGATTCACGAAATCTAAGTTGAAAAGTTTTTTTTCTTGAATTTTGTGAATTTGGAGGAAGATAAGGTTGATGAGCTGGTTGCATAGAATTTGAGATAAACCATTTTTAGGTGAATTCAAATGGATTCTAAGAGAAGTTTCTAGAAGAGATATGAGATATGGAGTAGATAAATTATACCCTACCTAATCCATCCAAAATCTAATTTGGACGATAGAAAATGAGCAAGAAAATATCCTAATTTCCTATTTATAGGAATGTCTGGTCATGAAGCAAGGTTTTCATGTGTGAGAACCTAAGGTAGAGAAGGAGTTAAGAGTTTTGCTTCATCATGTGACCTAAGAGAAGAGTTTACAATGTCATGTTAAGAAAGAATACTTAAGGAGATGAATGCTTGAAGAGTGAACAAGCTATCAGAGCTACAAAGTATGAAGGCCAAGAATAATTGAGGACTAAATAGAGATATTTAATCTACAATAGAAGTTGTATGTTGTATCAAATCAAAGCTCTACTATTGCTCTCTAACAATTGTATCAGTCTAGGGTAATCCTTTGGAGTAAGGTTGACCTAATAGTCATTTGTAAATCTTTTAACTAAGTGGCATTCCAAGTGAATGGCCTAAAGTCCTCTAATAAGGCTCACTTCTAATAGGGCAATTGAAATCCCTTAACCAGGTAACATTTAACAGTGTGTATTGTAACCTTTGTATGCACCCTAAAATGGTCACCCAAACTATGGGCCTCCATTATTGAATTTATCAATTTATCAATTTTCTTAATCAATGATTTGCAATATTTTATTAAATCAAATCAAATCAAATTCCTTGATCAAATTCGATTATTTCAATATTTCCTAAGGTTGATCATTTTATCCTAAGTCTTATTTAATTAAAAGAAAATCTCTCTTTTAATTAAATAATTAATCCATGATTAATTAATTAAGAGAAAAACCTCTCTTTTATTTTAATTAAATATTTCCTATTTAATTAAAATAACTTTCTCCCTCTTAATTAAATAAAATTCCCACTTAAATATCTCTTTGTGATGAAAAAGGAAATTGAATAAATAAAAATTAAACCCACTTGAAAAAGAAAAGAAAAGAAATAAAAAATTTAATAAATCTTTTTTTATTTTCTCTACACTTAAATGCACATATCTCTAATTGGGAGTCATCTTTTTCCTCTTTCCACTTTCTTCTCAAACACTCCTCTTTTCTCATTGGTGAAATTTTGTCTCACATGGATCGAACTCTATTATCCCATATTGGTTGTGAGAAGCCTCTCACCTCTACATTTTTCTTTATAAGGGAGGGCCCTCTCCTCATTTTACATACAAACACTCTATGCTATTGTTATGCTACAGGTTTAGAGAGCGATTTTGGAGGAGTTTGAGCATTAAAGCTTTTTTGTGGAGAACTTCTATCTTCTTGTCTTATTCTCTCTTGCATCCATGGCTTCCATCATGAGGTTTCATCCTTGCATTTTCATATTATCTTAGAGTCATATTTGTTTTCATACATTAATATTGCATTGTTATTTCCTTTCATAGATTAGATTTTCTTTCTTGCATTGCTTTGCATTATGATCATTTAGATTATTTTGCATCTTCATTTGCATTCATATTTTCATCCTTGAATCTCTTGTTTCATGGTGTACTTGCATGGGCACAAACTAGGTCAAATTGAGGACCTCCATTAAAAACCCTTACACTCCATGAATAGAGACCTATGAGCCACCATTGAAGACCTCATTCTTGAGCAATATTGGATATAATGACTCAAAGAAGTGTGACCACATTTTGGGCATACAACCTTTAACATGGTTGGCCTTTCACAAGGCATCACTTCAGAAGAGTGAAAAGGAGTAGCATGTTACTAGTGGGTTTTCCCAAATTGGGTTTCCATGTAAATCATTCTATCAAGTGTGTTGATGAATTTGTTATGTTTCATACTTTATATTTCTGCTAGTTGATTTGACAGTAACTTACAAGTTTTAGTGGTTGCACAATCTTATGGATGCATGCATAGATATGAATTTTTTGTGGGTTCAGTAAGATGTGAAAAGTTTTATTTATACATCTGGACCTCAGATAACTAATTCACCCCCCCTCTTAGTTATTCTAGAGTATTCAAACAATTGGTATCAGAGCCATCTACTTAAGAGGACTAATTTGAAGGTACTAGAAGCACAAAAATTGAGATGTCTAAGAGAGAAGTACCCAAACTCAATAGAGATAACTTTCTTGTATGGCAAAGTTTGATGAAGCTACACCTTGGAGGACTTGGAGATAATGCATAATCTACCATTTCAATGGAATATGTTGATCTAGCTAGAGTCTTAACTATTGAATATATGAATAAGAAGAAAGAACACAATCAAGCGATGTTGGAGATTGCCTCTGCCCTAAGCTATGCCAAATTTGATGATATAAAAGGTCTTGATAGTGCAAAGAAAATGTGGGATTCCCTAGCTACCATCTATGGAGAAGAAAAAATTGTTCAAAACCCAAATCTAAGAGTCTCAAAGGTAAGTTTGATAATGTGAGAATGAAAGAAGGTGAGAATATTGCTTAATATATTTCTAGAATAAAAGAAGTTGTTAGTGCAATAAAAGGAGCTACTAGTTAGGTAAATGATGATATTATGTTAATTAAAGTCTTGAGAACACTACTACCTATTTATGCCATTAGATTTTTTGCAATTGAAGAACTGATATGTATTCTAGGAAATAATCTAACTCTTGAAGGTCTGGTAGGTAGACTCACTGCTTTTGAGCTATCTAACTTTGATAATTATAAACCTAAGAGTTTTGAACTTGCTTTCAAAGTGAAGTTGTTATTGAAATTTTTTGATGAGGTGAAGTAGAATAAGAAGAGAAAGATAAAATATGTGTCTACTAATAGTGATATAGATGAGGAAGATGTTGAACAACTGGAAGCACTACTAGCAAAAAGATTCCATAGAGGTAAAGGAAAGTTCAAATGTAAGTTACCCATCATTTGTTTCAATTGCAATGAGGTTGGTCATATTGCTGCAAGATGTAGACTGAAGAAGAACTATAGAGGTGGTGACAAGTACAAGATCAAAAGAGAAGATGATAGAAAATATTACAAAGATAAAGGCAAATAGTCATGCTACATTGTTGAAGAGGAAACAAGAGATGATTCTAATAAACATGATGATGAAGTGGTGTATGTTGCAATGAAGGATGAATCTAATGAAAATGAGGCAACTACACTTCTGACTTGTGTAAAAAAAAATGATAGATGGATCATTGACAATGGATTCTCACATCACATGACTAGAGACAAAAGTAAGTTCATTACCTTAAATTGTTATGATGGAAATAGTTTAAGATTTGGTGATGATGCACCATGTTTGATAAAAAGAAATGGTTCTATCAAACTCACATATAAGGTTTCATTGGCAATGCTTACTATGTTGAAGGACTAAATTGTAACTTGTTAAGTGTGTCACAATTGAACAATTTGGGATGCAAGGTTGAATTTGAAAACAAGATTGCTAAGATATATGACACAAATGGGGAACTGATTGGAAAAGGTGACTAGTTACATGGATTAGGAAGAAACAAATTTTTACTTCACAATCTATTGCTGAAGCTAAATATGTTGTCGCTATTGTAAATTACACAAATATTGTATGGATCAAATAACTAGTCAAAGGAATGAAAGAAGAAATCATAGATCCTATGATAGTTTATTGTGATAATAGAAGTCCTATCAATATATCAAAAAATCTAGTAATACACACAAAGACAAAGCACATTGCAATCAAGTATCATTACTTGAGAGAGTTAGTTCAAGATAAAGAAGTGAAGATGGAATATGTCAACACAAAGGAGAAAATTATTGATATCTTCACAAAAACATTACCTATGGATGCTCATGAGTATCGAAGAGGTAAATTAGGGGTGATACCCCTATCAAAGGCTATCTAAGTAACAAGAAGAGTGCCCTACATCAAACAAGTTGATATTCATATGTTACACATTAATGTAGAGGATCTTACTTTAGGAGCTTCCTAAAGTAATTAAAGAGCTATAACTCCAAATCAGTCACAAGAAAGGTGACAAAGCAAGAAACTAAAGAAACTTAAAAATCCTATATCTGCATGTTTAAGATGAAAAGATGAAATGTCTTTGGCATTGTTGTCAAAGAGGGAGATATTCTATTGATCAAGAGTCAGAACAGATAGGGAGATATTAATGAAGAGCTAGAAAAGAGGGAGAGATTTACTGATCAAAAGGGAGATAGATCAAAGCCATAATGTATAATCATAGAGGGAGATATTCTATTGAACAAACTAGTACAAATACTGAGGGAAATATTCTTGAACAATAGTATGAAGAAGGAAGTATTAAGAGATTGTTGTCAAAGAGATGAAGAGTGTTACTGATCAACAATATCAGAAGAAAACACATGTATGATGAAAAAGACAGAAGAATACAAGAAAGAGGGAGAAATTCTAATCTACCTAGTAAGAGGGAGATACAAGAATGAACTCAGAGGGAGTCATAAGAAGAAGTTTTGTAACCTAATCAAAAGATGAAAGTTGCTAATAGAGGGATAAATTTTGATATAAGTTTTTTTTTTTTTTTGGTATTGTCTTACTGTGTTAACTTAGTTAGATTGGTTGAACAAGATGTTCATCATTTGATTGAATTAGTTGATCAGTTTGGTTTGCCATCAATGCCAAAGAGGGAGATTATTGAGATCTAATTGAAAGAGATCATTGAAAGAGGGAGACTGTTGAAGAAGACTATGTTTCAATCATTGTTTTGTCACTGATGTCAAACCTACTATTTTCTAGTAAGACAACTACTTATAGGATTCAAGTACTATCACTTAGTTGATTGATGAAGAGGATTTGATCTATAAGATGTAACAAAAGCACCTAGAGGAAATGTTGAGTTATGATTATGTAATGAAGTACATGGATAAGTTAAGACAGTGATGACATTATCTATTGATAATCTACTTAAGGTTACAAATGTTGGCTACACTAAGAAAGTTTAGAAGAACAACTTATATAAAGTTTGTCTTCCAAGCTTGACTAAGTGGATAGTAGGTGCCGAGAAAAGTTAGTGCAAGTTGAGCAAAAAACTAGTTGGAGCTGAGTAAAAAAAAAATTCTAGTGGATGCTAAGCAAGACAGTTGGTGCCAAGTAAATTCTAGTTGATGCCAAGCATCAATAAAATTTAGTTGATTTTGAGTGATTTTAAAGTAGATGTTGAGAAATGTAGTATGTGCCGAGCATCAGAAGGTTGATAATGCCAAACTACTGCATTATTTTAAAGATTGAAGATTCATTGAATCTAAGCCAACAAGTTTGTTTTCTTGAATTTTGTGAATCTAGAGGAAGATAAAGTTGATAAGCTGGTGGCATAGAATTTGAGATAAACCATTTTTAGGTGAATTCAAATGGATTCTAGGAGAATTTTCTAGAAGAGATATGAGATATGGGGTAGATACATTGTATCCTACCTAATCCATCCAAACTCTAATTTGGATGATGGAAAATGAGCAGGAAAATATCCCAATTTTCTATTTATAGGAATGTCTGGTCATGAAGAAAAGTTAACCTGTGTGAGAACCTAAGGTAGAGAAGGAGTTAAGGGTTTTTCTTCATCAAGTGATCTAAGAGAAGAGTCTGTAATGGCATGTTAAGAAAGAAGGCTTAAGGAGATGAATGCTTGAAGGGTGAACAAGCTATTAGAGCTACAAATTCTGAAGGCCAAGCAAAATTGAGGATTGAATAGAGATCTATAATTTGTAAGAGAAGTTGTAAGTTGTATCAGATCAAAGCTCTATTGTTACTCTCTAACAATTGTATTAGTCTAGGGTAAATACTTTGGAGTAAGGCTAACCTAATAGTCATTTGTAAATCTTTTAACTAGGTGGCATTCCAAGTGAATGACCTAAAGTCCTCTAACAAGGCTCACTTCTAACAGGGTGATTGAAATCCCTTAATCAAGTCACATTTAATAGTGTGTATTGTAACCTTTAACAGGGTTGGCCTTTCACAAGGCATCACTTTAGAAGAGTGAAAAGGAGTAGCATGTTACTAGTGGTTTTTCCTAAATTGGTTTTCCACATAAATCATTGTATCAAGTGTGTTGATGAATTTTTTATGTTTCATGCTTTACATTTATGCAAGTTAATTTGATAGTAACCTACAAGTTTTAGTGATTGCATAATCTTATGGATGCATGCATAGATATGAATGTTTTATGGGTTCACTAAGCTGTGAAAAGTTTTATTATAAATCTGGACCTTGAATAACCGATTCACCCACCCCCCAAGTTATTCCAAAGTATTCCAATAGCATGATCATTGTAAAGCTAGATTTAATGTCTTCAAAGATCTTTTGAAAGCTTCTTACACTACTTTTTTAGGATACTTCAATATTTTGTTGACAATGTATTCTTTTGTTTGATCAAATATTAGACAAAATATAGATACATGATTTCTATTGTACATGAATAAAATGTTAGGGATATGAACAACATGAAAATGAGATAATCAAGTGCCATAATTTTATTTATAAGCTCAATATAAGTAATTCCCTTTCTCATTTATCCTGTTGGGCATTTCTGTCGGAAATATGTAACTTAGCATTTAAAAAAATGCAAAGTCAAGTTCAAAAGGCTATAAAACCTTGATACCAAAAAATATATTTTTATTCCATTAATTCATATATTTACCAAAATATATAACTACATAAAGCAAGTATAACTTAGCACAAATATGTGTCACCTTTTTGGACCTCTAAACTTGTTTTAGATAAATTTAATTTCTTTATCAAAACTCAATTTTTTTTGAAAACTAAAAATACTCTTTAGATACTCTATTCAATATCACCATCATATGCATTTCATAGTGTTTTGATTAGTTATAATATGTTATCATTTCATAATATTATAAATAGATATTTTAACATTTGACAAGATGCTACCTCAAAAAGGGAAACAAATAGTAAATCATATAAAAAAAAAAAACATTTATATTTAGCACTAGAGGAGAGAGTCCTCTTCAAGAATATATAAGTTTTTTAAAAAAAGGTCTAGATTTGATAGGGAAGTTTTGAGAGGAGAAAAAAATTGTTGATTTCTGATAAGGTAGACCTCAAGTACTTATAAAAAATAAAATATATAGCAAAACCAATTTTTTTCTCCACTAGTTATACATATCATCTATAACATATTTTGAAAGAAAGGAATTTTTGTTTTATTTGCATATACTTGTTGGACAAGAACTACACCCTATATTTTTCACAATATAAAAAGGGACTTTACATTTTTTTAAAAAATGAATATGTTCTTTCTCAAAAGAATTAGAAAATTTATAGGCATAAAACTCATCAAATTTTGCACATTCCATTAATTTACATCATGTTCAAATTCTAAACACAAATACCACTTTTATGTCTTTTAAGTTGAACATTTTGCATTTTGTGGTCCTTTCTCTTTATAAAAGGTGACATAGGTTTGTGCTTTTAGTAGTCTCCCAGTGAAGCTTGTGGCTAAAGAAAAGGCTAGAAAGGGTTGTATTAGAAATATTGGATTTAGGATGCACACCAATGGAAATATTGGATTTAGTCGTATCATCTTTGGGGATCGATGAATAATCTCCCTATAGCCTATAAAAATAATGGGGTAGGGGTGTGCAAGGGGGCCTATATTTTTTAGGGTAGAGGGATTTCACATATCTTGGTTGAATTATTACTATCATTTGATCTTGAGACAAAGTACCATATAATTTTAAGTGAGATTTATTTTAGTCCTTATCATCAAACCCACTTGCAAAACATAAACATGAGTTGTGGCTTACAACAACTCTACAATTCTGATTTGATTGTCTCATATGTTTTGTCTTTACCTCATTTAACTATAAAGATAGTGGAAAAAATGAAATCATGACCTATATTATAGACATGAAGAAAATAACAAGGAAGAACACCCTATTTTTAAGCTTCTATTCCTAACTAATACTAAATATTACAGAAACAAATGAAATGTAGAAATAAATGCATAAAATAAAATAAAAGATATTACTGCAAATTATTGGTAGTGATGAGAAATTTGTATGAAAATAACTTGAAGGTCATTAAGAAATGATCGAAATAATTGATTACAGCATTGTAATTTACAAAGAAATATTTTAGCCTTGTTTAAGAAATTGAAAATGAAGAGATAAATTCATTGATGAGTTTCTTATTCTTCAAGGATTTTAATTTAATACAAATGTAACTATTATTTTTATAAGACACCAATCCACTCTTTGTTTGAATTATAACAATCAATAGATGCAATGATTTCTTTTTGATGTATATTGAAATTAGTGTCTACTTTATTTTTTATTGATAAGAAGTTGAAGCCAAGATTTATTATTATTATTTGTTGTAATTTATTATTATTATTTTTTATGCTCAAGTAGACTTGAACCCAAGACCTCCTAGATAAGAGGTTCACAATTTACCATTGTGTTGTAGTCTCTTGCTTAAAAACATTTTGGGTAATAGGCTAAAGCCAATAATGTTCTTTAGCCCTTGGTTGTAAGCATTACAGGCAAGAAGCCCCACTATTTCACCGAGGGTCAAATTAAACAACTCTCAATTAAGAACCACAGTAAAGAGAGATGATGTGGAGACTTGAACCTAGATTGTAGGTACTATAGGAAAGAAGCCCCACCATTTCACCAAAGACACAAGCCTCATTTAAAAAAAAATATTGGGTAATATGCCAAAGACAATAATGTTCTTAACCCTTGGTTGTAAGCACTACATGCAAGAAGCCCTACTATTTCACCAAGGGTCAAAGTCAAAAACTCTCAATTGAGAACCACAATAAAGAGGAACCCTATGGAGACTTGAACCTTGGTTGTAGGCACTATAGACAAGATGCCCCACCATTTCACCAAAGGCAAAAGCCTAGTGTCTACTTATTATTACAAGACATGCAAAAAAGTATATAATTTTTTGAAAAAAGTTAGAAAAATTTCATTGATGGATGATACCATTGTAGAAAGCCTCTCAGTTTAATGATCTTATAAAATTTGATTGATATTTTTATGGCCTAATAATAATGGTATTGTTGGATTTAGGTATACTTTATGGCTCCCCAATTTCAAAGGATGGGTCTAGGAGCCAAATGGCTAACCACATAAATCAACAAAGGAGAGCTTTAGGAAAATTTGGTTTCATTTTGCATTACCCAAGCCTCGATTAATAATAAATGGTAAAATACTAAGTGGGTGGATAAATTTTTAATGACACTATCCTTTCATATCAAAACCTCCTTTATTTGGGCAAGATCCTATAACACAATAGTAACTTGTAAGCCTCTAATTTGGGAGATTGTAAGTTTGAGTCTACTTGAGCTTAAGACATAATAATAATTAGAAGTTGCACACATTTGTGCTTACAATGATGAGTCGATAGGTGTTTGATGGTAAAATTGTTAAAAAATAATTTAATATGAATAAATTAAATTATAATTAATTTTAAATTAAGTAAAATTAAATAGACTAAAAAATATTATTTATTTATATATAATTATCATACATAAATAAAATGTTCATCTAAAAAATGGTGAGTGAGTTGTTGATTTTATGTAAAGGCAAGTCACAAGGTGTAATGTTAGGCTAATGATCCCAGTGCTATGCATGAAATCTAGTTCAAGTCACACCTAGATTACCACAAACCCTTTTATAGACAAGTGAGCAGCCAAGTTTGGAAGAATGTGATTAGTGAGGTGAAGTGTTAGGCTAATGATCCTAGTGTTACACATAAACTCTAGTTTGAGTCACTCTCAAATTATCACAAACCCTTTAAATGATGAGTGTGTAGCTGAGTCAGTGTGAAGGAAAGTTGTGAGGTGTACCATTAGGATAATGATCCTAGTGCTACACATCAACTATGATTTGAGTTACACCTATATTACCACAAACCCTTTTAACGAAAGGTGAGTAGCCCAATTTGTTTGAAGGCAAGTCATGAGGCATAGTGTTAGGCTAATGATCTCGATGCTATGCATCAACTTCGGTTTGAGTCACACCTAGATTACCACAAACTCTTTTACCTATGAATGGGTCTTGTATGACTAATCCCTCTTCTATTTCTTCTTGGAATCTAATCCAATGAGAAAACTCACAAGAAGGATCTTGATTAATAATAAATGGTAAAATTCTAAGTGAGTGGATAAATTTTTAATGACACTATCCTTTCATATCAAAACCTCCTTTATTTAGGCAAGAGCCTATAACACAATAGTAACTTGTAAGCCTCTCATTTGGGAGATTGTGAGTTTGAGTCTACTCAAGCTTAAGACATAATAATAATTAGAAGTTGCACACATTTGTGCTTACAATGATGAGTCGATAGGTGTTTGATGGTAAAATTGTGAAATTTTTTTATAATATGAATAAATTAAATTATAATTAATTTTAAATTAAGTAAAATTAAATAGACTAAAAATTATTATTTATTTATATATAATTATCATACATAAATAAAATGCTAATCTAAAAAAGGGTGAGTGGGTTGTTGATTTTGTGTAAAGGCAAGTCATGAGGTGTAGTGTTAGGCTAATGATCCCAGTGCTATGCACGAACTCTAGTTCAAGTCACACCTAGATTACGACAAACCCTTTTATGGACTAGTGAGTAGCCAAGTTTGGAAGAATTTGATTAGTGAGGTGGAGTGTTAGGCTAATGATCCTAGTGTTACACATAAACTCTAGTTTGAGTCACTCTCAAATTATCACAAACCCTTTAAAGAATGAGTGTGTAGTTGAGTTGGTGTGAAGGAAAGTTGTGAGGTGTAGCATTAGGCTAATGATCCTAGTGCTACACATCAACTATGATTTGAGTTGCACCTAGATTACCACAAAACATTTTAAGGGAGGGTGAGTAGCCGAGTTTGTTTGAAGGAAAGTCATGAGGCATAGTGTTAAGCTAATGATCTTGATGCTATGCATCAACTTTGGTTTGAGTCACATCTAGATTACCAAAAACCCTTTTACCTATGAATGGGTCTTGTATGACTAATCCCTCTTCTATTTCTTCTTGGAATCTAATCCAATGAGAAAACTCACAAGAAGGATCTCAATTAATAATAAATGCTAAAATGCTAAGTGGGTGGATAAATTTTTAATGACACCATCCTTTCATATCAAAACCTCCTTTATTTAGGAAAGAGCCTATAACACAATAGTAACTTGTAAGCCTCTCATTTGGGAGATTGTGAGTTTGATTCTACTTGAGCTTAAGACATAATAATAATTATAAGTTGCACACATTTGTGCTTACAATGATGAGTCGATAGGTGTTTGATGGTAAAATTGTTAATTTTTTTTAATATGAATAAATTAAATTACAATTAATTTTAAATTAAGTAAAATTAAATAGAAAAAAATTATTATTTATTTATATATAATTATCATACATAAATAAAATGTTTATCTAAAAAAGGGTGAGTGAGTTGTTGATTTTGTGTAAAGGTGAGTCATGAGGTGTAGTGTTAGGCTAATGATCTCAGTGCTATGCATGAACTCTAGTTCAAGTCACACCTAGATTAACACAAACCCTTTTATGGACAAGTGAGTAGCCAAGTTTGGAAGAATGTGATTAGTGAGGTGGAGTGTTAGGCTAATGTTCTTGGTGTTACACATAAACTCTAGTTTGAGTCACTCCCAAATTATCACAAACCCTTTAAAGGATGAGTGTGTAGCTGAGTTGGTGTGAAGGCAAGTTGTGAGGTGTAGCGTTAGGCTAATGATCCTAGTGCTACACATCAACTATGATTTGAGTTACACCTATATTACCACAAACCCTTTTAAGGGAGGGTGAGTAGCCGGTTTTGTTTGAAGGCAAGTCATGAGGCATAGTGTTAGGCTAATGATCTCGATGCTATGCATCAACTTCGGTTTGAGTCACACCTAGATTACCACAAACCCTTTTACCTATGAATGGGTATTTTATGGCTAATCACTCTTATATTTCTTCTTGGAATGTAATCCAATGAGAAAACTCAAAAGAAGGATGGTGGAAATGCAATTTTTACAATGCCTCTAAAGGGGATCCTAGACCATCTAGGGAAAGATTTGTAATCAAAGATGCAAGTGGAGACCTTATAGAATGAGGTGGTAAAAGTATTCAAGATAAAACCAACAATGTTGTTGAAGTTGAAGTAGCTCTATTGGCTATTAGAACATCAAAGAAGTTGGGGGTTACAAAACTGCATGTTGAAGGGAACTCATTAATTATTGTCAACACCATCATAAAAGAGGACATGGATGCATGAAATTTACAAAACTACATCCATACTATAATATATATTATAAAATTAACTAAATATTATGATTATAATATATTTTAATTCTTTAATGATTAAGTGCATATTGGATATATAAAAAATCTATTTAAAAACCAAACTATCTATGTTTAGCTCACCCGTTATTTTTTTACTTTTTATTTTAATTCTATAATATTAATGTTTAAATAAATTTACATAGAGATTACTTTATTTAAACATAAGAAAAATAAAATAAGTTAAGTGATCTCTATCACATATATTATGAATATTTGAACAACTTAGATATGCACATAAGTATGCATCAAATCTATTAGAATCATATATTGACCAAAAGCTATGCAAGTTAGATTAATACTTAAGTATTATGTAGTTATTTCAAATTTTATTAACGAATATAAGAAGATTAGTTGAAGCTAAAATACATGGGAAAAGAGAGCTAAAGTTGATGGAACTAGGTGAAACCTATGAGATGAATTGTACTAAGCTACCAAAAAAATTATTCATCTTTCGCATGTGAGATTACACCCAAGATTAGTCTGAATGCAACATCATTTTTTGTGTTCCCTCAAAAAATATGTACACATTGAAGTGAAACATTTCCATACAAGACTCATGATTTTGGATTTGACTAGTCTACCACCCAAAAAGTCCATGATTGCCAGGTAATTATGTCTTGATCATTCATCTTAGATGAATGTAAGACACACACATGGAAATATTAATTTTGTAGGCACATGATGGAAGTATTTTAGCTATTTAACTTTTAAGAGTTTTGGGGAAACAATAGTACACTTGGCATCAACATGAGTACTAGTCCTTAGAAAGTAACAAATTTCCAACTTGAAATTAAAAAAAAAACTACCTAATTCAATTATCTTTAAATTATTCACTTATTCAAGTTAATTTCGACCCTTGAAACTTTCCTATTAAAAAATATTAGAGTAAAATCTACAATATTATATTTAATTATGTGTAAGAATTCATAAAAGAAATCACAGTAAAAAGATAAGGTAAAAATAATTATTATTTGTATAAAATAAACTATGCTTAGTTATATAGAACCTGAGCAATTCATAGAGACTAGTTATATAGAACTTGAGCAATTCATAGAGACTAACTAATAACATACATTAAGCTTGTACTCAATGCAATAAGAAATAGTTATGATGAGGCCACACTACCTTGAATGCATGCATAAAAGATTTACATCACAGTATTATCTATTCACTTTGATTAACCACTCCTATATATGTAAGATGAAGATGAATTACATTTCCTAGAAGAATATTGCAAGCATTAGTTTCCCTATCCATAAAATCCAACTGCAAAATTGAGAAACATAAAAGAAAATTTGATGTCAATTATCTGAGCCATTATATGAGAAATATACAAAACAAAATCCAATATTATTACATTAATAAAAAAGAAAGAGAAATCCCACACAATATCATGCAACCTTTAACAAGAATTGTTAAAACTTCATCTTCCATCTTTTCTCTCATGAAGAACAAGTCGGGGCACAAGGATTCAAAGGAAGAAAGTGGCAGTGATTAGTCATAGAGAAGGGTTTTGATAGTGAAGAAATTCAAATAGGGCTTTGTCCACATCACAATGAAAGAAGAAAATCAATAAAAAAGCAAGAAGTGTTGGAGGAAGAATGTACAGGGTGTTCAAGGTGTTGAAAAAATTAGGAGCCCAAGGATAGGTCATAAAGGGAAGCATATACCTTCTCAAGGATAGGTCATAAAGGGAAGTGTCTACCTTCTCAAGTAGAGGTATACCATAAAAATCAAGGTCATATTCATCTTCATCATCATCATCATCTGTGTCAGTATCAAATGTGTCATGAATCAATTCATTTGTACAATCATCTTCAAATCTATTTTTTGGGGCATGATTTTCATCTTCCATGGGATTATTATCTTCAGCTTTGATATTCACACCTCCATGTTCCTCCACTTCTAAAAGCACATTCTCTATGTTGTGTAGGTCCATATCATGTTCCCTAGGGAGGTTGACCTATATAAAAATATTCAATGTAAATAAACCATGATCATGATCATGATTACATCATCAAGAGATTTCTTATTTCTATAAATTGTTAAAACAATATAATGAACAACTTGCCAAGGGGTGATAATATCCCCCCTCGCCCTTCAATCTGACCATGGTTGCTACAATGTCTCTTGACTATTTTGTTCTTATTATTCCTAATATTTAGGCCCTTACAATTTTTTACACACAATAACATTTTCCATAACCTTTTTATTTGAAGTTAGACCACAATCAAACAAGTGTCTCCCTATTTTTTTATTCACTTATATTATTTGACATGATCTGACAGACCATAAGAAAATAAAATTGAACTATCAAAACTTTTGTCTATAACCATCACAAACTAAGAAAATTATGTTGCAAGTACATTAATCATCTTAGACCTTGTTATGTATGGAACTTGAAATATTTTTTATGAAATGATGTTTCAGTATAACATACCAAATTGAAATACTTGAACATAGAAAAATTACAAAATAAACCAAAACCATTTGAAATTCAACATAGTAGCATAGTATCTTAGATCTAAACTAGTAACCACCTCGAAAATGATAAATTTGATTCCTTTTGACATAATAAGATCATCCATACATATTTTTAGTTCATTTAGATCAAACTAATCCAATGTGGTAGATCAAAATAGGAATGTGGTTGGCCATACTAGTCAAATGTGGTTGGTAAAATTCATCAAATATGGTAGACCAACATAGGAATGATGTTTTAAAGTTACTTGAGCCATATCAGCAATATCCATGAAGTTATACTCACCATTGTAATGTTAATGTTTCAAAATGTCCAAAATTACAAAATGTTCATTTCAAGAACATTTCAATCTCTTTTAGCCTTTGAACAAAAAACTCAATAATTACCATATGTTCATTGACAAGACTCAACATCAAAGAGATCATATTTCCACAATCCATTAAGATTACTAGTAATTTCTTATGGACTAGATTGTGTTGAATTTTTTATCGTCAACATTTCGAATCACACTATGTGATTCATCATCAAGATGAGAGAGAAAGAGTTGCAAAAAACCTCTTAATGTATGTGAGAAGTGAGAGTATGATTTGGATATCTAGTACATGAGTGATGACTATTGAAGGTTATTTGGAAGGTGTGAAGGAAGTTTTGAGTAGATAAGGCATGGAGCCTTCTGAAGACAGGATGTCAAATAGTCATAGCAACACATATAGATAGATTTGAAGGCAGTCATAAACCATGAGTTTCTTGGGCTTTCTATATCACAAGGGAAGCATTTAATGTCCTATCTTAAGGTTATCATTAATTGGCACTGGGATTGTATCATAGAAATTTTCCTTGGATATTTTTTAATTGGATTTATTTTGGACTCATTAGTATTGAGCAACATGGAGCCAAGAGATAACTAGTGGATTGGTATGTAGAATGGAAGATTCAGTTAATAGGCTAAATCCAAATGGATGAGATTAGAAATTCAATGGTGCATCAATGTGGATCTGATTATGAATTACTTTTGGTGAGGGAAAATGACTAAAGACAAGTTGTAGCACTCATATTGCATAATTGATTTTTTATATGTGGATGAATGAGGAATGCATTCCTAGTGATGTTTGTTGTATTAGAATTAACCTTTCAATCTAAGATTTATGCCAACTTCAATATAGATCATAATCCCTAGAAACATGATATAATTCTTGTGAAGAAAATAAAGATAATGTTTTTAATATGCATTTTTTATGTAATTGGAAATTTTCTATTATTTTATTTGACTTAGATCTAATGTTTAGGACCACATGGTTGGAATTTCTTACTTTAAAGGAAAAAAGTATTGTGTGTGTATTTCACTTCAAGTGATTCACAAGATATCTTCCAAAATTTTATTGTTTAGAATTGAAAGTTCAATGGATCAATCTATAAATGTCCAAGAATAAGAAAAGTTGATGGACATGAATGCAAGGTTTGGCATGAAAAAGAGGATTTCTAATACATGCCCAATTTTAGGAAAAGTTTCTTTAGAGTTTTATAAGTTGGATGGTAGTTTTTTGAGTGATCCATTTTATAGTTAGGATTTAGAGTTTTCCTATAGTGATTATTTGGAAAATTCATTTTTGAGTGATTTGTTGGAAAAACACTCATTTACCAACCTCTTTAGACCAAGCACCACAAATGACAATGAATAGATATTGAGTAGACTATCTTTGACTAAAGAGTGTTGACACTAATTATGAAGAGAGAAGATTTAAGATTTTTTTTGGATGACCCTACACAGTAGTTCAAAGGTCATCAAAATTGAAGTCCCGAAATTTGAAGATATCACCTATATTTATGGTTGCATCAAAATTAGGAATACAGTTGCTTGAGTGGTTAGTTGATGGTCATGGTAGGAGAAGAGTCATAATGATATTATGAGGATCAACATTGTAATTTGGCCAAAGTTGTAGTTTTATCTAGATTAGTATAGGAATTCAGTAGTTTGAGAGTTTTACATTTGATTAGAAAAAATTAAAAAAAAAATGACATGATCACACTAGACATGAATGTATTAACACAATTATTTTCTTTCAGTTGTTACACACAGTACACTCATCCTATTATGAAAACATCATGTAAAGTTCATATATATTAATTAAATATTTATATAAAACACCATGAAAATTCAACCTTAAGGTTCTTATTAAGTTTCTTATTAATATCAAAATTGATAGTACTATTGTAAGCTCCAAGTAAGAAACCCTCTACAAGGCATGTAACAAGTTCCCAAGGCCAAGACATAACAAAGGTATGAAAAAATTGAAGTAAAACATAAACATTTTCCTATTAGATCAGAATGAGTCAATCATTAAATCTAAGTAATTGGCAACTAAATCAAAATTAACTATGACAAAATAGGACATTAAGAGGATGAATTGATCAACAAATTAGGAAGATAAAATGGAAAAGGAAAAAAATGATCAAACTTTGAAATGGAAGCCCTTTGGGAGACTTGTCCCAAGGTAGGCTGGATTCTAACCTACACTTGGACTGGACTATCTAAGAGGAGGTTGGAATCTTACCTCAAGCTATGACTTGAAAAAAATAATGTGCAAAAAAAACCCAAACAACTACTAAGGTATATTTAAGTACTTGCAAAATATGGTAAAGCAGTGCTAGACCTATGACAAAGGAATGATGATTTTTTACCCTATCTATAGTAATTGAACACCATTATATGAAATTGAGTAAAATCATAAAATTATAAAGGACATGAACATAGCATCACATGCTTTTATCTAACAAAGTTTCCTTATGTACATGTATAGCTGAATGTAGAAAATATATGATATATGTACATGTGATAAATAACAAGTTAGAAGGTATAAGAGAAGGTTTAATTTTTAAGGTCAAAACTACAACATACAATAATCATGACAATCAAAAATATAGTATGATAAATAAGCAATAATATTTATTTCTAATCAGGCATCATGGTCAAGTACAAACCTATGTAATTTCAAAACATTCTAAAATGAGAGATCAAATAAAGAGTCTTAAAAAAGAGAATACATAACATAAAAGGAGCACTAACTATAAATTGAAGATATATAAATGGGAGTAATGATAGGATGTTTTAAATCATGAAGGAATAATGTGTTTCAATGATAGAGGGATATGACACCATGGATAGATAATAGGTTTGTTTATATATTTATTCAAGATAATGTGATTATAAAGGCTCACAACCATAAGGAGTGGTTTAATTGCCCCAAGAAATATGGTGTCAAATGGTTAAAATGAAAATATCCAAAACCTTTTTGTCACCAAAGCATTAGTAATCATGGTGATTGTGAAGGTAAATAAATTTTCATCGAGGTCAAGGCAATATCAACAACTCAAATTCATCTAGAGGGCATGATCTCAATGAAATGCACAATGACTACATTAAAACTACAAATGCATACTCTTAGTTGTTTTATTCAAGCAAGGTGAGAAAAGCCAAATTATAGTAAATTATAAGATTTTTCAATGTATTTCCATAAATAGAACTCATACAATACAATGAAATGATTGAATATCTTAGAGCTAGTTGAGATATCATTTGGAGTTGCAAAAGGATTCAATATTTATAGCTACAAGAATAAATATGAATTAAAATGCCAAACAAAATGATATCTTTTCCAACAAACAAAGGATATTTGAATGTTGAATATAAGAATAAATGGAAGCAAATAATATGATAGAAATTCTATAGAATCCCCATCATGCACAAGAGAGCAACACCAAATTTACAGAGTATGCAGAAAGAATAAAACCCTTTATATTTTTGGTACCCATAGTTAAGTTTTCAAGCTTGAGATCAAAATGGAGAAACATAAAAATATATAACATTAATTGTTTTAAATATATACAAGGATTGTAGTATACATTTATAGATTCAAAGCTCATATAAACAAGGAAAATGAAAATTCTAGTAAAAAGAATTGAGACCCATTAACTTTCGATAGAAAGACATCATGACATATGCATGAAACATAGTGGCAAATAGAAAAATAAAAATTAGTGTTTTTAATAGAGTTTATAAGCTTTAAAGATTTTAGGTTTCCTTGACTAATATCAATACCCATGGTTGAGCTTTAAATAAATGGGTTTCAACCACATAAAATGTATCATTCGCATAAAATAGTACCAAATTCTAAGGAAAGAAATTTATTTTCCTGCAAAAAATTCCCAAACAACCACATATATCTTCCCTTGTCTTCCCTATTCATCCCCCACATGACTAGAAGAAGGATGCACTTAATAGAAAATGATAATGAATTCTATAATAAACAAAAGGGTTTGAAAATAGAAAAAATGTTAAAAAATGTGTAATCAAGGCATAAGTTGCTTCTAATATTAGATTTTGTTTGCATATATACTTGGGAAATCTTGTTCTACAAAATCATGCATTAATAAAGTATTGTTTGGGCATGTAAACAAGTGTTGTAACACTTTTGTACCAAAATTGAGACCTTTTTCTTTCACAGTCGACTATCAAAATGATTTGGAGGTTTGTCTTTTTTATATGAATTTCTTGTGATTGTCTAAATTTTGATCATGTCGATAATGAAAGAAAATTTCATCTGAATTTTGATGATCTAAAAAAAAGTAGTTAAAATTTTGACGACATCAGGGGCAATTTAAAAAACACCAATTTCACATAATGTGTCCCCTCTATTGGAAATGATTATAAAAAACATGTGCAAATATATAAGTTATTGATTGAATCATTGTAGGAAAACTCTTCTTGTAGAAGAATAACATTATATGTTTGGTTATGTTATTTTTTCAAACATCTTAATAAATTTTCTAGGGAACTACTGACCACTTTAGTTTTCCCGTCAATTTGTGGATGGTAAGTTGATGTAAAGAAAAAGTTTGTTCCCTATTTCCTCCATAAGGTCCTCCAAATTTGACCTACAAAATTCACATCCATGTATGATATGATACTTGATGCAAACCTATGAATACTCATTACTTCCTTGAAAAAGATGTCTTCTATATAATATGCATAATTGGTACTTTTGCATGGTAAGAAGTGTGCCATCTTATTGAACCCGTTTATAGCCACAAAGACACTATCATATCCATTTCAAGTTCTTGGAAGTCCCATTACAACATTCGTGCTTCTAGTCTCACATGGACTAGGAGGAATAGGAAATGGATGGTAGAATCCTACAATTTTTGTTGTCCCCTTACCTCTTTGGAAAACCACACATGATTCCACTTATTTTTTGACATCTTCTGGCATTTTTGGCTAGTAGTAGTATCTTCTTACCTACTCAAGGGCCTTATCCAAACAAAAATGACCTCCCAAAATTCCACAATATTTCTCCTTAATAATGTTTTCTCTCATTAAGCATTGTGGAACACATAATTGATTCCCCTTGAAAAGTAATCATTACTATACCAAAAACTCCAAGTATTCTAGATTACAAGAATTAGACAAATCAATGCAAACCTTGTATATTTAATTGAAATATTCATTCCCCTCATACACAAACTTTAGTGATTCCACCCCTATAATTTATAATTAGATCAACTATAGTGTCATTATCCTCCTACTGAAGGCATTCACTACCTTATTACTTACCCACTTTTTGTGTTTGATAGTAAAGGTATAGGCTTCTATTGATTCCACTCATTTTATGTGTCTATGATTCAACTACCCCTAAATGTTTGAGAAAATTAGGGTCTCATTAAACCCCTCATAAGTAATCCAAGGGGCCCACCACTCTGCTTTCAACAACATTTTATTTTCCCGATTTGTGCAGCACATGGAGGGGTTTCTATGTTTGGTGGAGTAGGAGAACGTACCCATGAAGAAAATGACCTTTACAAGTAGATGAAAGAATTAGGAGTCATTAATGAGTATTAGTATTGATAATAAATTCCATAGGAATGAGATAAGGCCTCCACTTTTAAGGGCTTGAACCAAAGCATACATCTCTAGATCATAGGATGGATACTTTCTTTTTGCCCCATTTAACCTTTCACTAAAGAGTGTCATTGGTTTACCTTCCCAATTTTATACTTTCCATATACCCACATTGATAGAATCACATTCAATTTTAAATAATTTAATAAAATTAGGAAGAAAAAGAACATTTTCTTGAGCAACCTTTAACTTTAACGCGTTAAAAGCCTTGGATGTAGCCTCTGTCCATCTAAACTTTCATTTTTACCCCCTTTGATTTTATCCAACATAGGTGTACATACATGATGAAAAATCCTTATAAGTTTATTGAAAAAGTTAGAAAACTAGTGGAAACTCCTTACCTCATTCTCCTTGGTGTTGGTGAATTCAATATGGCCTCAACCTTCTCTGGATCCTTATTAAGGTTCCCCTTTGAATGGAAAACCCCAAGTATAAAAAGTTCCTTCTCAATAAACTAACACTTCTCAAGATTAATGAGTAGTTTCTCCTCATGAAGATTTCTCAACACCATATCAAATTATTAAGGTTTTTCCTCCCTAGTCTTACTAAAAATAAGGATATCATCTAAATAAACTACAACAAATTTTCCTATGAAAGGTTTAAGCACTTCATTCATCAACCTTATGAGAGTACTTAGGGAATTACTTAGCCCAAATGGCATGACCATCTACTTATAAAAACCTTCATTGGTTTTAAAAGTAGTCTTTCATTCACAACCCTCCCTAATTGAAATTTGATGATACCCACTATTTAAGTCAACTTTTGAAAAATAATAAAAACTCCCCAAGCAATCCATCAAATCCTATATTCTTGGCATTGAGAATCTATAATTTATTGTAATCTTATTGATGGCTATGGAATCCATACAAAGTCTCCAATTTCCCCCTTTTTTGAGTGCAAGAATAGTTTGGACTACACATGAACTAAGACTTTTTTTGATGTGCCCCTTGTTTAATAGTTCCTGGACTTTTTGGAAATCTCCTCATTTTTTTGAGGAGCCACCTTGTATGCATCTTTGATTGGTAATTTTTCTCCATGGACTATGGCAATATGGTGACTAACATTCCTCACTTATAGAAGAGAATTTGGTATATCTTCTTTCACAACCCCTTCATACTTCTACAATATGTCCCTTATCTCTCATGGTAGATCCTCTTCCATACTCTTAGAATTATTATTTCACAATCAAGCATAGCCCACCTTCTCCTCCTTCACTTTTCTCCCACCAAGAGTACCTCTAACTCATATTTTTCTTCTCCCCTATTTGGTAATAGAGTCGTGATGTAGTTTATTCCTCCCTTTATGATTCTATATATTTTTTCTTCCCATCATGTTGTACATTGACATAATATTTCCATGGACTTCCAAGTAGAAGATGACATGCATCCATGTTGAAAATATCACATTATACTTTATCATTGTATTCTCCAATCTAAAACTTCACCCAAGATTTCTCTTCCATTGTGAACTATGTTGACCCTTCTTTACCCAAAACATTTGGAAGGGAAAAGGTGAGAAATATTTTCTATCTTCTCTTTTCAACCATTTTATTTGAAGCCAGATTGTTAATAGACCCTAAATTAATTATTACCTTACATTCCTTTCCTCCCAATTTTCAAGTGGCCTTGAATAATCTCTCTCTTTGGGGTGGTTCTTTTGGAGTAAGTTCCTTCAATAATATCCTCTTCATCATCAAGAATTCCCCATGTTTTAGATATGTAGGTCTTGAATTAGAATAAATATTTTGAGCATCCCCATCCTTAATAAGAAGTGCCCTTTTGTCCCCTACCTGGTGGTTACCTTGGTTCAAATCATGACACCTTTTTGCACAATGTCCCTCCTTCGCATAGTTGAAACACTTCCTATAGAATATTATTTTACCCCTTCCTATTCTGCATTTCCTTCCTCTATCATTAGGTATCCTCACTCTCTAATTTCCTCTAGTGTCAGAACCTCTATATGAATCCTCTTGATTGGATTCCCCTTATGTATTTTGGGGTTGGTTCCTACTCTTGAATCCCCTCTTCCTCTAAAGATCCATCATCTTCTTCCTCTATTACTTTTTCCACCCTTCCTTCTCAATTTTTCCTCCACCCCCAAAGCTAACTTAATGCCTTTGTCTATTGTGTTAGGCTCCAAAATACTTATCTCATCTTGAATAATTATCCTTAGGCCATTTAGGTACCTTGCTTCCTCTTCATGTCTCTTGGAACTAAAACTCAACTTGTGAAACTTATTTGTATAGAAATTGACAACCATGTCCCTTTTCCTTAAGTTTTGAAATTTCTTATACATCTGCACTTCATAATTTGGTTCTAGAAAATTTTCCTTAATCCTTGCTCTCAACTTATCATATGATGAGATCATGTTCCTCTCTTCCTCACCTCTTTCCTATTTTTTGAAATTGCACAATGATAAAGCATATCCCTTTGGCTTAATGTTTTTTATATTTACCATTTTCTTCTCAAGAACTTTCTTACATTCAAAGAAATTTTTTAAAGTTCCTACCCAATCCATTACTTCCTTAGGATCCATACTCACTCCAAGAGTAGGAATATTGTCTATCATATCCCTTCCAACAGAATTTACGGCCTCCAAGAATGCCTTTTGATCAATAGGAAAATCTACTACATGTCTTGGGGTTTTCTTCTCCCCTTCTTCCCCATTCTCGTTAGAATCACAATCTTCATCCTTCTCCCTTTCTTTAACTTTGTTCTTTTTCTTTATATCTTCCAACATGGGTTCAAACCTTTCCTCAAATATTTTCTTGACTACATCCTCAAACATCCCTTTAGGAAACATTCTTTTAGCCTCTCCCTTAAACTCCTCTCTCAACATACACCAAGTTATCATCTCTCACTTATCCAAATCCTTCTTTGATACCACTAGGAGATAGAGAGACTACAAGAGTGATCCAATGACACCTCCTCTTTGTTCAAATAAAGTTTTCCTTGTTTCCCAACTTCTTCCCTCCAATATTTTTGTATCCCAATCTCCTATAGTCTCTTGAAATTACCAAGATACTCTCAATCCCCTTGAAAATAAATCAAATAGTCAATTTCCCATTCTTACCTTTCACATTGAGCACTCAACTTGTTCCATTAGTGGTCATCTTCCACCCTAGTACCACAAACACCCTTCAACCATCCTAAGAATGCATTGGTCCCACATTGGTCTTCCTTCAGTCATAGAGGCCATAATCTAATAGAGTCCAAGACCTTTACCCTATTATCTACACAAGATGGTTTCATATGACTAATTAGGCCTAGTGACCAATTAGGTCTACTTCCCTTATTTTTACCTCAAAAATTTAAATTCTCCCAAATACCCTATTAACCTAAATATAGCTTTAGATACCCTTTTGGGCCCTTAGCTACATATCAATAATTCTTTTTTTATTCTTCCCTCAAATATAACACTTGGAGCACTTCTACCACTATAACAAACCTCCAAATCCAACATCAAATTGTAGCCAACATAAGCTCTTCCCTTATTATTATCAATGTTTGCATGTTTTCATTAGTTAGTGACATATAGATGCCTAACTAGGGCTTCTAGTTTCTCCTTAACCCCATGAATCTCATAGTATATTCTTAGGTCTCACTAATGGGGAGGCTCCTTCACAACCTAGTCCTACTCTCTTCTAGGACTCTACAAGGGTCTATACAAGGCCTTCTTAGGGTTTATTCTATGACCCTACACTAGGAGAATTCTTATCTCAATTCCCCTTGCTCTTAAGGATCTCCCAATAAATTTTTTCCTTGTAAACTACCTTCACAATCCTAAGTCTCTAACCCCTCCTTCCACTCACCAAAGAATTCACTATGGTCATGTGAGCTTTTAAGGCTTCCCCTTTAGCCTAATTCATTAGGTTGGAAGTGTTCTTGTTGTGGAATTTATCAATCTTCTATTGATCTCCACATACCTACTTTATATGGCTATTAGCCTGTGTGCCTAATTAGGTCTCCTAATGAGTTTTTATGCAAATAGCTCTCAAAACCCCTTAACAAGGTTCCAAAATAATCATAGTTCTAGACACCCTTTTGGAAGATTTTTGAGATTTTTCTATTTTCAAACCCTCAACTCATCGATATAGTGGATTTCTCAAAATACCCCTATTTTCAAGGGTTTCAAAGGTTTACAATAGTTTATCTTTGAAAGTATTCAAATGGAAACCTAATGGCCTCATATTCCAACTAAATGCCAGTCTAAGACCCTTAATTCAATTCTTTATACACGTAGACTCCTAATTGGCACAAAATAATCAATTCATTACTACTTTTAACCTTTGTAATATCCTCAAACACCTAGTTAGCTATAAAAGTCTCACCTAGGGATTGAGTGTAAAAATAGAAAACCAACTCCAAATAGATCCAAAATACTTATTTATAGCATATATAAATTTTCTTCTATATTCCAAGAGGCCATGGAAGTTCAGCCATTGGAATTCAAGTTAGAGCCATTTCTCACTAACCTACTTTGTACAAGATATTGAACAGATCGTTGTGAATAAATTTATCAAACACCTATAAAAAAATAAACTTTCAAATCCAATGGTTCTAGGAAACTAGAAAGGGAATACTAACTATTCATGCAACAAAGATTCCCAACTCAATCCATTGATGTGTGGATGATTATCTTGCAAGTGGGCTGAGAATTTTTTTTCTTATATTACTGATTGTTTCTAGTAATAACTCTATACACTGAGAAAATCAACCCTTAACTTATGATTTTCATAAGCTTATATAGCTATTTTGAATGTTTGGTAACTTCCTATATGGCCCTTCAACTATTTGTACTTGTTTGGACAATGTTGTCATGACAACTTTGCAAAGTTGCAAAGTTGTCATGAGCAACTTTTACAACTTTTGCATTCCAATGCATTCTAGAGTCAAATCCTCTACTAATGACCCAAATTTAGTTTAAATAAACTATTAAACACATTTTAACACCTTTTTACTTATTTTTGGGTCAAAGTCAATAGTTGACCATCTTGGACCTATCTAGTCAACTAGTGCAATTACAAGCCTATATGAGCAACTACCTAGGCATCATTGTACCAATGACCTATGCAACTCCTAAACAACTAAAAAACTCACACTTAGGATGAAACAACCCTTGTTCACTTATGTTCTAAAAAGGACTACTACAAGCCAACCATTTTCTAGAGTTTGAGAAATTCTCTAGGTGCTCTTGCACCATTCTCCCTATGCAACAAGAAGATAGAGTTGGAATTGTAGTTAAGACTTATTTAATAATTCTCAACTTATTCAATTCACTCCATGCTACCCAATTAACTAAAAATTTAGGTTGGTGCTTCCACTAGATTAAATGCTCCATGTAAACACCATGTCTAGTTTTATTTTTCACTCTAGAGTATAGGATCTTATCAGCTTGTAGTTTCATTGGTGTAGGTACTTTAAGCCTCTTTGCATTCTATGTTATCCCTATACTAGTCTCTCCTTCCTTGATCTCAAGTCCATTGTATTTGATAAGGTATTAAGTATTGAAAACATGAGATATAGACAACTCCTTTGGAAGGTCCACCTTGTATGCATTTTGTCCATACTTGGCTAGGACTTTGCATGGTCTGACTTTTCTTATTTGAAAATTTCTTCGAAAACCTTTTTGGAGTCTAGATTTTTTGAGGTGTACCATCACCCAATCACCTACTTCAAATTGAAGTTCTTTCCTCGTCTTATCTACTTTAGATTTAAGCTTTTGATTAGCTTCCATTAATTTCTTTTTAACTTGTTAATGCACTTCTCTCATTGATTGTGCAAAATCATCTACATGACCACTAATTCCCTCTTGATTTTTCAACTCCCTAAGCTCAAAAACACCCCTAGGATGAATACCATACACAAATTCAAATGGTCTTTTTCTAGTAGTTTTTGTTTACACTATGATTGTAAGAAAACTCTACTTAAGGAATGACTTAATCCCATACCTTTTCATACTCCTTATTTAAGCATCTAAAAAGGTTTTCCAATACCAAGGTTTGTTCAAAGTCTCTTCCATAGAGTCTTCCTAAAATGCCCCATGATCTTGACATCTTTGTCTGACGTGATTCTCATTGGTAGTCCATAAATTCTGAGCCCACTTCCTTGAAGAAAAAATGAGCTATATAACTGCAATCATGTATGGTTTTTCTTTGTATGAAATGACTCATTTTAATAAATCTGTCTACTACTACAAGCACACTATCGAGACCAATGGTTGTCCTTGGAAAACCTAATATGAAATCCATGCTCAAACACTCTGAAGGTCTATTACAAGTTGGAAAAGATTGATACAATCTAGAATTAGATGATTTACCTTTGGCTTTTTGATAGACAATACAATACTTTACATACCTCCTGACATCCTTTTATATTTTGTGCCAATAGTAGAATCTTGTCACAAGTCCTAATGTCTTATTTAGACCAAAATGTCCACTCAAAATGTAGACCCAAATTTCTTAAAGGTTTCTACAAAATCCCCATCTCCTTCATAGAAGTTTTTGAATCCTTCTATTCCAATGATCTTCAATTGAATTTCTTGGACTGTGAGTAGTCTTCTACTCAATGCATTTTTCACCTTATTATTGGGCCCTTTATTGTGCTTGATGATAAATGTGTTAGCTTATAAGAATTCCATCAATTTGATGTGTCTTAGATTCAACCCCTCTTGTGTATTAATGAAACTTAGGGCCTAATTATCAATATAAACCACAAACTATTTAGGTAAAATGTAATACCTCCAATTTTGAAGCGCTTGTACTAATGCATACAACTCTAAGTCATAGGAGGAATATCTTGACTTGGATTCATTAAATCCCTCATTATAGAAGGCTACTGATTCTCCTTCTTAATTGAGAACTACTCCTACTACAATATTACTTGCATCATGCTCCACTATGAAAAGTTTGTCAAGGCTAGGTGATGCCAAGTTTGGTTGAGTAGCCACTTCATGTTTCAACTTCTCAAAACCTACTTCAACATTTTGGTCCACTTGAAATTGGTTTTAAAACCTCCTTTAATGGTTTCCATGATGGGTGCACATATCTCATTGAATCCCTTAATTCATTTCCTATAGAACTGAGTCAATCCATGGAACCTCCTCACCTCTATCTTTGTTTTAGGAGTAGGCTAATTAATGATAGCTTCTACCTTGCTAGGATCTATCTTTAAGTCACCCTATGATATGAAAAATCATAGGTATACTAGTTCTTATTTCAAGAACTCACTCTTCTCCAAGTTGATAGTCAACTTCTCCTCCCACAACTTCATCAATGCTAGATCCAAGTGTTTCATATGCTCCTCTTTGGTTTTTCTAAAGATAAGGATGCCATTAAGGTAGACTACTACAAACCAACCCATAAAGTCTTTTAACTCTTCATTAATTAATCTCATAAATGTACTAGTTGCATTGGTAAGGCCAAAAGGCATAACTAGCCATTCATAAAGACCCTTTGTATTTTTAAAGGTTGTCTTCTACTCATCCCCCCTTTTCACCCTAATTTAGTAATAACCACCCTTAAGGTCAATTTTAGAGATGTATCTAGCACTCCCAAGGAAATCCTTTAAGTCCTATATTCTAGGAATGGGAAATCTATATTTAATAGTAATCCTATTTATTGACCTAGAATAAGTACACATTCTCCACTTACATCCTTTTCTTTGTGCCAAAATAATGAGACTAGACATGGGTTCATTCTTTTCCTTGTTAATCCTTGATCCAATAACTCTTGAACTTTCCTAGCTATCTCCTTGTTTTTCTTAGGAGTTATTTTGTAAGAAACTTTATTAGGAAATAATACTCCTAATATAAAATCTATCTGATGATTGATTTATCTTTGAGGTGGTAATGTAGTTGGGGTCTCATCACATATGATTTCTTTGAACTCTTTTAACAATTGCTTCACTTCATTAGGTATAGAGGACTATTTTTTCGTGTCTTGTGTTAAAACAATACCAAACCCCATTATTTCATTATGCATGACTTTATTGAGGAACTCTTACCCACTCATTAAAAATACATTAGGTTCCACTATTTTGTTAGATCCTTCATCAACTAAAGACTGAATATTGTATGTATCCCCATTCTTCATGAAGGTGTACAAATTCTTCTTGCTTTGGTGGACTACATCCTTGTCATATTACCATGGTCTAACTAACAAAAAATGGAAAGCATTCATAGGCACTACATCAAAAAGTATCTTATCTTGGTACTCACCTATAGAGAATTCAACCCATACCTATTCATCTGTCAACACATTTTTCCCTTTGTTGAACCAAATAACTCTATATGGATGAGTAAGAGGTATCTTGGTAAGTTTTAACTTCTTTATTGCTTCCTTCTAGATGATGTTATCAATGAATCCTAAATCTATGATCACCTTACACATTTTTCCAAGTATTTTACATTTGATTCTAAACATTTCTCTTCTTTTCTTGGGTTCCTCTTTTTTTGGTTCTATGTTCAACACCCTCCTTAACATGAGGTTCCCCTCACTCTCTGAATCAAGACTCACCTCAAGAGACTTAGTACTACTAATTTCTTCTTATGTATAAGTAATATTTTTATCCCGTTGTGATTATGAGGCCTTATTAAGACATATATAAGAAGGATGCCCAAGTTTCCACATTTACAACACTTTATGTTTTCAAAGTTTGAACTCCTTCCAAAGCCCCAAAATCTACCTCGTCCACCACTATTGAAATATCTTAGTTTGTTATAGTTACCTCTGCTACTTGTTTCATTGCTTTTTTTAGTAAGCTTGGAGTCTTCTTGTTTCTTTGTTTATTTAATCCTTCCACCAAATCTACACCTATGAGTGACTCTCAAATCTCTCCCTCTGCCTCTACCTCTTGAAATTGTGTCCTTCTTTTTCTTATTTTTCTCTTCTACCTTAAGAGCTAATTGGAAGAATTTATGAAAAGTAGTAGGGGTCTATAAGCTTATCTCCTCTTGGATACTCCATCTTAATCCTCACAAGTACCTTGCCACCTTAATACTTTCCTCTTCTTGAACCTTGGATCTCAAGCATAGTTTTTGGGATTCTTTAGTGTAGGAGGCAACACCCATGTCTTTTTATTTCAAACTTTGTCTTTTCTTATGCAATTGAACCTTGTAGTCTTTAGGCAGATATTTCTCTTTGAATTTAGCCACAATAGCTTTCCAATTAGCTACATGTTTCTTTCCTTCTTGTAGGAATTTCCACCAAGTTAGGATTGGTCCCCTCAATCCTAATTTAGCAACTTTCACTTTTTGAGCCTCTATGATTCCTTCACACTCAAAATGGTTTTCCATTCCCTCTATCCATTCCATAACTACCTCTAAATCTATCTTACCTTTTAACAAGGGTATACCTTCAAGAGCTTTGTCACCAGTGTTTTTGTGGATTTTAGGAAAGGTTCTTATTACAATGGAGGGTCTAGTTCATGGACCACATCATCCTCATCCAAGGTTTTTCCCTTTTCTTTACCATCTTCCAACTTCTCTTTCACCTTGTCCATTTTCTCTACAATTTCATCTAGTTTAGTCTTCATAGCCTCTAGGGAATCCTCTAGGATTCTATTCTTCTACCTTTGCTTAGTCACCTCCTTGGCTAACTTTGCATTAGACACCATGGTGGTTTCCCCCATAGACTTTGACATATACAATACCTTAACCCAAACCTTTTACTAGGCTTTGATACCAATTTGATGGGGAGGCTCCTTCACAGCCTAGTCCTACTCTCTTCTAGGACTTTAAAAGACTCTATAAAAGGAATTCTTAGGGTTCATTCTATGACTCTACACTATGAGAATTCTTATCTTGATTCTCCTTCCTTCTAAGGATCTCCCAATCAATTTGTTCCTTATAAACTACCTTTAAAACCTTAAGTCTCTAACCCCTCCTTCCACTCACCAATGGCTTCGCTATGGTCATGTGAGCTTCTAAGGCTCCCCCTTTAGCCAATATCATCATGTTGAAAGTTTTCTTTCATTGGTAATTCATCAATATTCTACTAATCTCCATATACCCCCTTTATAGGGCTAGTAGCCTTTGTAACTAATTAGGTCTCCTAATGGATTTTTTTGGCAAATAGATCTCAAAACCCCTTAACAAGGTCCCAAAATAATCATGGTTCTAGACACCCTTTTGGAAGAATTTTGATATTTTCCTAGTTTCAAACCCTCAACTCATTCATACAATGGATTTCACAAAATACCCCTATTGTCAAGGGTTTACAACTATCTGGCTTTGCAAGTATTCAAATAGAAACCTAATGGCCTCAACTTCCAACCAAATTCTAGTCTAAGATATTTAATTCAATTCTCTATATAGTCACACTATTTATTAGCACAAACCAATCCATTCACCACTACTTTTAGCCTTTGTAATCTCCTCAAACACCTAGTTGGGTACAATAGTCTCACTTATGGCTTGAGTGTAAAAATAGAAAAATAAATCCAAATGGCTCTAAATTTTTTTTTTTTAGTGTATATAAAATTATCTTCTTTATTCCAAGAGGCCATGGAAGTTCAACTATTGGAATTCAAGTTAGAGCCTTTTCTTTCTAACCTACTCTATACAGGACAGTGAACATGTCACTATGAAGAAATTTATCAAAAACCTAACAAAAAAAAGAAACTTGAAAATCCAATGGTACTTCAAGAAAATAGAAAGGAAATGATAAATATTCATTCAACAATGATTCCCAACCAAATCCATTAATGTGTAGATGATTTTCTTGCAAGCAGACTAAGAAAAAATTTGCCTGTATTACTGATTGTTTCTAATAACAACTCTATATACCAAGAACACCAACCTTTTCCTCAAGCCTATCATAAGATTATATATGTTATTTTTACTTGTGGTAACTTCTTGTATGGCCCTCAAATTATTTTTAGGTAGTTTGCACTTGTTTGGACAATGTTGTCATGACAACTTTGCAAAGTTGTAAAATTGTCATGAGCAATTTTTACAACTTTTGCATTCCAATGCACTCAAGACTCAAATCCTCTACCAATGAGCCAAATTTGATTCAAATAAACTATTAAACACACTTTTACTCATTCAAGTGTCAAATTCAATGTTTGACCATCTTGAACCTATCTAGTCAACTAGTACAATTACAAGCCTATATGAGTAACTACCTAGGCATCCTTGTGCTAATGACTTATGCAACCCATAAAAAACTCAAATACTCACATTTAAGACTATGAAAAATCCCTTATTTACTTGTAGTCTAGACAAGACCACTATAAAGCAAAACAATTTCTAGACTTTGATCAATTCTCTAGGTGCTCCTATACCACTCACTTTCCACCAAGGTTCATAATTTACTTATGGTGAAAAGTTCCCTAAATCACACAAAAATAGGTGAATCCTAGGGTAATTAGGGTTTCTGGACTGATTATTGAAAAGTGTTTTCATATTCCTATAGAAGTAACTTCATAACCTCAAACCAAAAGGGAATTAATTTTAATTAATCCCTCTACATAACCATGTTAATCATTCAATGGCACCAATCAATATGAGTTCATACACACAAAAAAACATAAACATGGAAACTACCAAGAAAACTCAGGTCTTATTCAATATTCTTGTACCCCCTTAAAAAAAATTCCCCTTAATTCTTTTAGGATTCATAAAAGCTTCATAGACCCCCACCAATGGCCTCCAACCAAATTTTGAATGGTTGTGACCATTAAGAGAAAAGTTATAATTTTGCTCAAAATATTTTTAATGTTGTCAATGACAACATTTGAAACTTTTGTACATCTGTACCAAACCAAATTAAAACATTATGTATGTATTTAAAATGATCCAAAACACCCTAAAGGACCTATTCACCCTTCCTATACCACTATTGACCCCTTTGACCAACTTTGACATGATGACTTATAAAGTGACAATCAAGACAATTTCCTCAAAACAATGGTTCCTTTACATACAAGATTACTTTCACAAGTTCCCTTACACTTTATTAAATTAAATCTCAATCCAAGTCCTTCTTTGGGTTCCCTTGCACCACGAATGATCCCTTCTCATCCCTTACTATAAATTTGTGTATGTTAAGGGGTCATAATGGGTGCTAGGCTACATAAATATGTCTTAAGACTCCTTATAAATCTTTAGGATTGCTAAGAAAATATATTAGGGGTCTTGAAGTGTTGTAAGGGGTCCTAAGACACATTATTATGATGTAAGATCCCTTAGGACCCTTTAAGATCCTTAATAATACATATTGTGGGTCCTAAAGGGTCCTAAGGGGTCCTAGGACACACTAATGACCATTTATAATTCCCAAGAATACATTTTAGAGATACTAAAGGGTCCTATGGATTTTAAAGGATCCTATGGATTTTAAAGGGTCCTAAGGGGTCCTAATACATATTCATGCATCCTAGGACCCCTCAAAAAACCCCTACAACCCTTGAGATATATAGTCACAACCCCCTATGACCTCTTATCATATATTTGTGTACGGTGAGGGTTCCTAATGGCTCATAAAGGGTCATAAGACATATTAATGTGTCCCAAGGCCCCTTAGGACATTATAGGATCCTTAATAACATATCTCATGGGACCTAATGATCTTCTTAAGGGGTCCTCATAAGCATTAATGTTTGCTAGGACCCCTTCATAACACTTATAATTTCTAAAATGTAACCCTTACAATCACTTAACATACATCAAAGTGTCATAAGACCCTTACAACTCTTTAAAATCCCTAAGAATATATTTTAGGTATCCTAAAAGGCCCTAACATGTTGTAAGGGGTCCTAGGACATATTAATGTGCCTTATGTCCCCTTAAGACTCTTTAGGATCCCTCAAAAAACATCATAGGCACCCTAAAGGGTTAAATCAATTATAAGGGGTCCTAGGACATATTAATATTTCATAGGACCTCGTATAAACCCTTAGGGCCATTTATGATCCATAAGGATACATAATTTGAGTATTGAAGGGTTCTATGGGGTTGTAAAGGGCCTTAAGAAGTTTCCAAACACATTGATGTCCAAGGATCCCTTAACAACTCTTTCAACCCCTAAGATGAAAGGTAGGACCCCTTTCTACTCTTTATGACCCTTTAAGGTGTTATATGGGGTCCTAAGATATATTAATATGTACTAGGACCCAATAGAACCTTTAGATAAGGGGTCTATAGAAACATTAATGTTTCTTGGGACCTGTTGATAACCATTAGAACCCTTAAAATGTATGATAAGGTGTCAAAGGGCCTCTTACCATCCTTTTCCATATTTTTGTGTATGGTGAGGAGTCCTTATGGGTTATTAAGGGTCCTAGGAAACATTAATGTACCTTGAGATCCCTTAGGATACTTTAGGATTTTGAAGATTACATCTTAGGGCTTCTAAATATTTGAAAGGGGTAATAAGGGGTCTTTAGGGGTCCACAAGCACATCAATGTATCCTAGGATTGATTAACAACCCTTAAAAATACTAAGAAGTAAATGAACACCTTACTACCCCTTGCAAACCCAAAGATATATGATAAGGGGTTTTAAGACACTTGAATGTATCTTAAGACTTCTTTGGACTCTTTGATATCCTTAAGAATACATCTTAGGTCTAGGTTTTAACAAGTCCTAAGAGGTCTTATAGAGTCCCAAGGAACATTAGTGTGCCCAAGGACTCCTTATGATCCTTTATTATCACTAAGAATATATCTTAGGAGCCCTAAAGTGTTCTAAAGGGTCTAAAGGGGTCTCTAGACAAATTAATTTGTCCTTGGACCCCTAAGTAACTATTACAACCCCTAATATATATGGTACCCTTTACCACCCTTTATAATTCATTATTATATATTTGTGAATATTAATGTGTCCTAAGGAGTAGTAAGGGTAATCAAAGACATTAATGTATCCTAAGGCCTCTTCTCACTTTCTTACCCTCTTTCTCTCTCTCTAATGTGTTTTAGGACCCCTAGGAATCACATGTTATATGAACCTAAAAGGGTTCTAAAGGGTCATGAGGGGTCATCAGAATCCTAAACCCAAAACCATTTCTCTCTCCCTCCTCATATTTTCACCCTCTTTATCTCTATCTAACATGTCTTAGGACCCCAAAGATTATCATTTTATGATCCTAAAGGGTAATAGTACCCTAAACACTGAAGATTACTCTCTATCGCTCTATTTATCTCACTTGTTCTCTTTCCCTCTCTCCCCTTTCTTATCTTCTCACCCTCTCTCTTACTCTCCCTCTACCCTTTTCACAACCTCACCCTATATCTCTCTCCTTATCTCTATCTTTTTCACTCTCTAATTTTCTTTATCAATGATATTGTTCTCAACTTATAGGATCTACACCCTATATAAGAATAGATAAAATAGTCCTAATGGAAAGGAACTCATGATTGAAGCCAACCTTTTCTTTTTCTTGTTTAATTTTTATGAATGAATTGTTACTTCTATTTTCTTACCAACCAAAGAATGAGTTACCTGTGGGTCAGTCTGTTGTTGGTCCCAAGGCATCACTTTATCCTTATCCTTCTTGTGTTGAGTGGACATCTGAGTCTTCTGACTTATATATGGGTTTATAGTTCTCTTTCTTAATCTATAATTACTAGTAAATTACTCTACTATTGTAATTTTACAATCCCTTCTTTCTTCTTCAATTATTTCCTTATCATAGGCCTTTCATCATTATAAAAAAAAAATGTTGAGTGTATTGTTGCTTAATTCTATTTGTATGAACATTAGTAATGTATTCTTCTTGAGATTAGTTATCTTCTCCCCAAAATGACTCAGATGATGATTCATTCACTATTTATTAATCATCTCCTTGGTGAATTTCTTGTTCCAATATAATTCTTGCTACCAAAAATTGTTCTAGCAAGTGGGGTAGTTTACACATGTAATGCCCCGCCAAGGGATCCAAATAATTAAACTAGAATTTCACTAAGATTGGTAGCATTTTTTTTTTAAACATGAAAGTAAATACCACATATAACTTATGCATAATAATGGAAGCAATAGCAATGTCCATCTGAAATTAAACATAACATACATAGCAGATTACATTCTTTAAGATCCCTTAACGTTGAATTACATCTAAACAACTAACATTAATGAATCCATCTAGTACAACATCCACATGAAATAATAATGATAAGTCCAATGTTCATACATTACATTTCAAATGCTCAATCATCCACTGTACATGGCACAAGGTATGAAAAAGCTCAAAAGAATATACATATGTGAAATAAGATACATCATCCTATTCTAACCCATGATACATCAAAGTAAAGATAATCACATGATACATATGATACATCATCATAGAAGATATACATCCATCATAAGGATCAAACATAATAAACTAAGTGCACGGTTCCTCCCAATTGTAAATAGCATCATTAGGCCATCGTGGATCCTAGCCATCCCTCCGTGCATAACATTCCAAATCATTGAAGAGATCATTGGTATTAACATAGTAGGAATGTCACTCCTAACATATACTATATCATATGCAAAAAGTAATCTAACATGCAAATAAAAGCATAAGATAACATCATCTAACATATGCTAATCATCAATGAAAGGAAACATATCCACCATCATGAAGGACACATCAGCCACGATGTCTCAATGAATCTCAAATGATAAGAGTGGAAAAAATACTACCACCCGACTGCGTGGTACCTAAGTGGTCCACTCCCACCGTGCTGAGGAGATAATCTCAAGTCCTAAATAGGCTATCAAAAACACATAGCATAAATCTCTGCAAGTCCGAGAATCCTAAAAGTATACTAACTCAAAGGTTCCAAACACAAAATCTGACATCTAATCCCAGAGGCACACAATGACATGTAGGAACCTACTATACAAGTGGGAAAGTTTCATCGCATTTATCACGTACAAATTATCCTAGCAGTTAGCTAAACTCCATGGGTCCATACTGATCTCATGCGGCCACTAGTATCCTCTCATACTGATGAGGCATACTATGGATTGCAAGGTCGCAACCATGCATTCTCTCTACTCCCATCCTAGTCTATACAAGCACTCAAGTCATGGGCAAGAACCAAAAAACTTATCTTTTTAGGTTCATTTAGTTAGTATTAGGTGTGAATGTTATCACTTATTAATCCAACTTACAATGAGTTACCCTGGCAGCCTCTTAGGGCCCTGGCCCCCATTGCAAACCACTTCCCCACACTACATGCATATATCCTACCCTAAGCTCATGGAATCATAAATCTCAAAATCACAAAAGATAATCCATAATAAAAATCATCAAATATGCATAAAAGCATCAAATCTCCATGAGCAAGCATCCATAGAAAATCATGATCACAACAGCTCTCTATTGGCAACTGAAGTATCACTGATAATCAAAAAGTATCCATTGGTTCTCAATAACCAAAATATATCTCAATCATACTGATCAAAGACTCCAAAATGGTTGAGTCAAGCATGTCACAACATGACATCATCAAGAATAAATCTAGATTTCAGTCCCATCATGGCGACTAAAAAATAGCCAAGGATAACTGATCGATGACCAAAAATGGTTAAGTCAAGTGTCTCATACATAAGAATCTCAACTATAACAATCAGTAATTACAACCAATACATAGAGCATTCCATCACATAACCATGGTTGGGCTTATAAAGATCGAGATTAAACATCATCATGACATCACAATCACATAACCCCCAAGCCTCTGGTAGACATCCTATAACTGGTCAACACTAGTCAACCCAAAGACCCAAAACAATAGCATAAAGAATACACAATGCAAACACATGTTTTGGTTTTGCTAAATTTACAAACTTGAATTTAAATGTAAAGGTCTCAGTTTACATTTTCCAATTTAAATATCAAGTGGAGAAATTTCATGTTTTACTTAACCCATGTATTGTATTGACAGATAAAAGTTTCTCCCCAAAAATCGTTAGACTCAATTTTCTAAATGTTCTAAATGTCTTTTGTATACAAATTTTTCTGATAATGACCCCCATCATTTTCAAAATAATAATTGAAATTCTTTTCATATTCCTCTTTCCAAATTAAAAGATTAAATTTATCCTATATTGCTCAACATTATAAAATAATTTGTTATTAAAGAATTACTCTTTAAATTCCAATCATCTATCAATATATTAATTAATTATTATTAATAATGTATATACATATATATATATAAATACATATACATATATAATGATTAATTTACAAAACAAATTATATAAAAAATTGAATTAATAAAACATATGATAACCGCACATTACACACGGCAAGTTTAATAACTGCTGGTCACAACATATATATGACCTGCAGATCACAAGATACACTATGGTCGTAGGTACACTGTAGACCGTAGGTACTCTACGGTACCGCAGTCCGCATAGGCATTGCCGTTGGCGGGGGTGGAGAAATAAGTCCCTCCCGCCCATTCCAAAATTTACTTATTATTATTTTTATATTGCATTTAAAAAACAAAAACGCTTCCCTCCAATGTAAATCACGATGCATTTTTTTTAACATTCGCTCACTGCGAAATATATGTCATTCGACTTTTAATTAAATATATATGTATATATATATATATATATATATATATATATATATATATATATATATATATATATATATATATATATATATATATAAGTATATATGTATATATATGTGTGTGTGTGTGTATATATATATAGAGAGAGAGAGTTTAATCAAGTATCACAGCATATAGACACACACACACACATATATAATTGTGTATATATATATATATATATATATATATATATATATATATATATATGTATGTATGTATGTATGTATGTATGTATGTATGTATGTATGTATTTAGATTTAAAAATATAAACATATATATACACAATATATAAATTCTAATTCTCAGAATTTTTCTATAAACTTTTGATCTCAAAATTTATTCAATAGTTTATCTAATGGCTTGGCTACAATTTATTCCCTAGACCCATGTTTTTTTCTATGCATATAAGATTTTTAAATAAATTTAACTACCCATATTGAGAATGCATACAATAAAAATAAGAAAATCCTCAGAAGACATATGGAAGACATGAAAAAGACAAGGAATGCAAGATGCGAAAATAGCATAAGTAAAATCACAAGAATCTACCCAGATTTTGATGCTAATTCGCTCTTCCTTAGAAAACCCACAGAGCAAGCTCCTCCCTCCTTCAGAGTTCTTGAGTCCTCCAATGCTCCAATTGCTCTCCAATGCTATGTCTAAGCTTCTAGGAATGCCTAAATATAAAGAGCTCTCAGGAAACCTCTAGAATGCTTCTAGAAATAGCTAGAAGGTGTCACCAACTAAGAATGGGTCTTTTCCAACCTTCTAGATGAGCCATAGGGTTGTAGACACCATGTGCTTAATTGATGCACTAACCCCCGTGTTGTTGACATATTAGAAATGAAAAGGTGTGTTAATTCCCATGCAAGCTTATAACTCCAATTTACTTTTTATATAATTTCTATTTAAATATTTATAACTTTCATTTTAATTTTTTATAACTTTTATTATTATTATTTATTTATTACTTTATTATTATTTTATAATTATTATTAATTTTAATTTCTAATTTTCTTTTATTTAATTCCTTTTTCCTCAATTAATTCTCATTTAATTAATTATAAACAAAATATCAAATATCATGATATTTTATATTAATTTTCTCAAATAATTAATTAATTAAATCTATTTATTAAGACTTAATTAATAGAAAATTCACCATAGACCTCCAAGATAAAATATGAAAACCCATCATAGAGCAATTCACACAAAATTAGTCTAAAGGGTTAAAAATCACGAATTATGTCATCCGACACATTCAGTAGGTAAAATATCCAGATACTTGTCCTACCTCACTAGGACAATTGGCTTAAGGGTTTGGGATTTGGACTTGATAATTTATCTCCCTTCTCTTATCATTGAGATAGTATAATAGGGTACACTCATCGTAGCAATTCAAAGAAGTCGATACCTGGTACCTGCAACCTTTAAAAAAACCATGCATGTATCATACAATATATATAATGCTAAGCTAAATAGACAATGGCAGGAAGTGGTGCATCGTGTAGATCTCGACTAAGTAGGTGACTACGACTCCCTTCCTTAACCATATCAGAAACACGATACAATATGAAAACACACACACCATACACATGCAAGTATGGGGTAAGTATCCATAATAAAACACATGAGATAATAAACCATCTAACTAATCATCAACAATAATTGAAAGCAATATAATGATCATTATGCATACATGAAATGTAAAGTCTAAATGATCTCATCATATAACCACTAAATCCATAAAATAATGTCTGATAGTCTCAAAAAAGTACTACTAATCCATCAACATAAAACTAGTCCAACATAGTCTGATAATAATAGCAACAATGTCTGGAAAAGATGTGAACGAGGGCAGGCACTACATCACACTTTGCACCAAGGACCAGTTTCAACATAGTTATTATTTTTCTTCAATGGATTAGAAGTTTCATTGTTCTTTAATGGTCTCCCATCTTTCCAAGATCTATTATAAGGAATGTCTTATAGACTCTATATCTATCTAATTTGTAATATGATTTTTCATTCCTATTAGACCTTGTTCCCTCATTCTTATTATACTTGACATGAAGATCATTGATCATGCCCAAAAGTTTATCAATCTTATCTTCATCCTTATTTAACTTAGGGTTTTTAGGATCAAATAATCTTGCATCATCCCTTTTACCAAATTTACTCACAACATTTATATCATTCTCAATTCTCATTGTAACGTGTGCTTGGTGAATGAGACCTTATCTCATAGTGAGTCTTACTTTCAAAATAACTTAGGTAAAAGTTTATTAGGAATGAATCAATAGGTCTAATCTCTTGAGGTATTCTATTTAGAAATTTTTTAAACCTTTTATTAATTTCAAATATTTATTCATTACTATTTTCCTTGATGTTAGACAATTCATGTGAGGCAAAATAAGTATTAGTATGATTCCCAAATTGCTCAAGAAATAAATCAACAAATTCTTGCCAACTTGATATAGATTTATTAGGGAGCCCTCTATACCATGCAACAACATCATTGGTTAATGAATGGAAAAATAATTCAATTAGTACATCCTCATTATTTTCTTCAAACTCTTCAACAATGTTCTTTAAATTAATCACACATGTTTCAACAGATTGATTTTCTTCTCCAAAAAAATTAGGTATAGCATTTCTCAAATCATTTGTTATAGGGTTTTGGAAACCTACTATCCCAGTGAAATTGAATTATTTATAAATCTCAATAACTATTGGAGCCCTCATTCCTTACACTATATCTTTTAGTTTCCAACCATCTTAGTGTGACTTGCCAACTTTGCAAAACTTCCAAACTTCTTGAGTCGTCATTGTGCATCCTACAATATGCAAATATGCACGTCCTTCCATTGCATCCTAGGAACTTATGTATGATATATCAATAGTAGTGCAATTTCATACCTTCTTCTAAGGCTTAGTTGGAAGTAGAGGTTCCACCTAATCTATTGTATGAGGTTCTATTAATAGTTTAATTTGATGTTTCATTCTCTTTTGACTTCTTCCTCCATGTCTTATTCATCATTTTTTTGTATTTCATCCACATTGACTTTTCCTTTTTCTTTTGTATTTTCTTCTTTTGATGCTAACACTCAGTATCTATAGTTCTTGCTTAAGTGACCAACCCTATGGCAATGAACACATTCCCTACTAGTGTTCCTCTAATTACCATATCTACCTCCAAAGTGAAATCTCATGCAATTAGCATAAGTATGACCATAATTTCCATGTGCACTACAAGAATACCATGTATTGTAATCTTAATTGATTCTATTACCTTTCTTTCTCAACCTCATGTTAGACTTTGTCTGTAATCTTCATTCTTGTGACTTGTATCCAAACTTGCTACAAGTATAGTAGTAACCATTAAATTCATACTTCTTAGGTGACTTATTGAGATTGGATCTACGCTCATACACTTAGTGACCATACTTATTGAAATGATAACAATAACCATCAAAATTGGAAGTAATGTTGGAATTACAATTTTTTTTCTTGCAAATATTTATTGTGTGTCTATGCTTTTAATAGTGATGGCATGTAGGTTTCTTTTTCTTGGGATTGGTGTACATATTCCTTTATTTATCTTACTTTGAATATTCTCCTTGCTTGGTAGTAGAATTCTTAGTATATCCTAGTCTAGATGTATCTCTCAATTACCTTTGTCCTCTGAGTTGTTCATATAGTATCTTGATGCTTTCTTCAAATTTCTTCAGTCTCTCATTTATTTATTTCTCAATTTTTAGTTCACCCTTCATCTTTTCATTCTCAGTTCTTAATTCAACTATCTCTTCCATCTTTTAGTCAATCTCATGATTTGTAATGAGTACCTAATTTACCATATCATAATAATTCTAGGTCAGCCTTGAAATTTCTTCATCCTTAGAATCTATTCTTGTAATGATTTTTATTTTGTTATCTTCTATCATTTCATTTTCATCCTCATATTTTCTCTTTTGTTCCAATAATACATTGTATCTTAATGTATTAGTTCCTTTTTCTCTTTTTAGTGACTTGATCTTCTTAGTAAGATTGTGATTCTTCTCCAATAGATTGGCTATAGCAGCATTAGATTGATTAGATATGTTTTCATCATATAGTTCTTCAATCACTTCTTGATAATTTGTTTCATTTTTTTGTTGAGAAATTTCCTTCTTCCTTTTCAACAAATGCTCCAGTGTGTCTTTCATCTCATCTTTTTGATTCATGGCCATCCTTAACTCCACCTTTTTATTCTTAGTATTTCTATTAAGCCTATACCTCTCCATGACTTGGATCCTTATGCTCAATTGGTAAAACCTTCAACAAGAGAAATACACTCTAATACCAATTTTTGGAATATTAGGAAAGGTATGATGCTGGGGGGATGAATCAGTATCATTTAAATCTATTAACTAAAAACAAATTTAGTATTCTCCTTGATTTCTCTATCACTTGGTAATCATATAATATTTATCGTGGTACTTGTAAATGAAATTAACTTAACTAATTTACCATAAACTCATAAACATTAATTCATAATGCATAACAAACATATTCGGTCACATAGAAACCCTTAGTTAGAGTGAACACTACAGTGTGAATGGTACCCATAAATCTATCACTACTGCAGTAAGAGGGTCTCTTGTTAAGGATACAATGTTTTTGTTACCTCTAGTGACTTACTCTATTAGGAGTATACAGATCTACCTTAATCAAGGATTTTAAAACACTATGCTAAGTGTGTACTCAGTTAATAGATTTGCATAAATATTGTTAGGTCTATCTTTTTCAAGGATTTGTAACTACTACAAAAATTAGAAAGTAGAAAAAAATGATCTTTATAATAGAAACTTACTTTGCATGATTAGATCCCTCTTTTGCTCACTGATATACCACCATTTTTGATTGATCTACAATTCCTCTCAACTCTTCTTGAATCTCTAATTTCTGAACTCTCATATATTCTATACTTTACTCTATCATCAAAGCTTCGTTTTTACTTCAATACTTCTCTAAAAAAAACTTAACTCTTTTCTTGTTAGGTCCTTTTATAGTTTCCTTTTACCTCTTCAATCTCTAACTTAATTAGGGTTTGGGAACTTTCTAGAATACATCATAGATCAAAATCTAAAATCTAAAATAAACCAAGTTCTATGCTTTTCCTTTCTTCTTTTTCTTGGCCTTTCTTTTCTTGATATTATACAATAATCAATGCATTATCTTTAAGAAATCATTTCAAATATTTACCTTAAACTTTGTAAATTATTTTTCCACTTGGTATGATGAAGTCACATCATATTTTGTGCCAACTAAAACTTGTATGTATATTCTATTTCACTCGATAAACACTCTATTTTGTATGTTATTATTTGGTGTTACCTCTTCTCTATTATAACTATCTAGCTCAATGATCCCTTTCTTGACTTGGTGATGTCTTCTACTGAGTGAGTACTGAACTTGGTAGTAACTATATACCTATCCTTCTCCTCCTTTATTGCTTGGGCACTGTAGAAAATTGGTTATTATGTTCACTAACTGCTATTGGCACTTCTTCTTTTCCATCTTTTGACACTAAATGGAAACATGATTACTTATGAGAGTAACAATATTAAGTATATAGAGACAACCAAGTGAATATTGGACCAAGTTTTTCACCTTTGGGATTTTTGTCAAAGGGGGAGAAGATGTGAAGATAGGAGAGAAATATATGAAGATAGAGAGAATGATTAAAAAAGGTTATGTAAGAAGGGGGAGAGCTTATGATGGAGAGTTATTGGCACTAAGCTGAATTGAGATTGCATAGATTTTTTCCACCAATACCAAAGAGTGTGTATCAAACACTGAGTCAAAAGACTAATTTGGTACTAGCATAAAATATGGAAATTTCTTCATCACTTATGTATCCATGGAAAGTGGTATGTCGAGAATAGGCTCCTCATGCATATCATCCTTGTTGGATTCAACATGTATCCTTTGAGGCTCAATGTCATTGATCTTAGGAACCTTTATCATAACTTTGAATCCTCTTATGGTAAGCTTCATAATAGTTTGAACTTCAAATGTAGAAGCCTCATCCTTTCCCTTTACTTTGATTTTTGACCTTATCCTAATTGGATCAACAAGGTGAAATCCTTTTCCAAGCATTACCTTTATGCACTTGAGACCTCTCCTCTTTATCCAAATGTTTGTATTAGCAAGAATGGGCTAAAATATGTCCTAGATGGACATGTTCTCCTTCAATGACCATAAAGGTGACAAATAAACTTCCACATGAAATTGTTCATATAATGAAAAAAGAATATATCCATTATCTTCAAAACTATTAGGAATCTCAAATGAGTTGAAGTCCACTATCTTATTTATAGTTAACCTATAGTATCCTTTCCTTCTAATATCAACATTTGTATGTATGCCAATCCAGAGGTCCTTCATATGATGCACATCCAAAAATGTCTCCTTGTCTTGTCATTCTAGCCTCTCTAGTCAAAGAAACCCTCAAAAACATGAAAATATTAAGAGTAATCTCTTGAAACTCAAACTCTACATTTTTGGCCTTGGATGTTCTATCCAAATGGTACTCTCTAATCTTGATTTGATTACATGATGAAATTTCCATTCGAGGCCTATGCAATGTTGATTGATGCACCTATCTTGAAATTAGTTTCCTCGTCAACTCCATCAAAATTATTGTACTCATGGGGTAACATAATGAGATATACATCTCACCCAAAAAAAAACCAAATCTAATATTTTTTTCCTAAGTGATTAGATTACTATGGTGGGGGTTAGTGTGTAATAAGAAAAACAATCTACTTTTTCAAGCTTTTTAGTCTTTAACTAATAAATAACTCAAATATAGCAAGTAAAATCATTCATCACATGAAATAATTCATTCATTTACATAGATATTTGTATTGAATTGGTATGTATAGGATCATGAGAGGCAAGTGGTACTAAAAAAAAAGAAAATTGAGGTTATGTCAATTTGACTTGTAAAAAAGTTTTACGAATAGAATCTATAGGAAATTGAATGTAGTTTCTAAACTAGTAGATCTTATCTAAAAATATAATTTTTTTGATTGGTAAAAAAATTGGATTCAGATGGAGTAGTACAAAAAATTTAGGACAAAAATAAGAAGTATGTTTGACCACCTCAATCACAATCAAATGATAATGTTTTTAATAAGATTCTAGATATAAGAAGTAGACTCATGCTTAAACATGGAAAATATTTTTGGTTATTTTTATTCCAAGTAAATAAATAATTACAAATTTTATGCTACAACATTTTTAAAATATAGGAAACTCTCATGTCTAACCACCTTAACTATTTCAAAAATATTTTAAAATTGAATTTTTTGTGTTCCTTGTAGTAGTTGAAGAATAGAATGTGACATCTTTTGGATTTCAAAAATGTTATAATGTTTAAAAATTATAGTTGTTTTTTAATTAGTATTTCAATCAACACTTTATAGATGTCTCCATCAAAAAATAAGTGCTTATTGAAATCATGTTTTGACAAATATTACATCAATGGAAATGTGAGAATGTCCTTAAGAAACCCTTTTCATTTCATCAAATTTTGTTGGATTAAAAGTCATCTAATATATGCTCCAAGTCTACAGGTCAAATAAAATAGGCATAAACATATTTTTCAGGTTGACCAATTAGGCCTTGTAAATAGTGAGCCTAATTGGGTACTTGATGTTTCCTGTCTCAATTCAAAATTTTCAAATTTTCCCTCTTATTCTATATTACCTAGTCAAGTATCTATCTTATCAATTGCTACAACATATTATATGATTAAACGTATTACTAAATACTTATATAATTTAATATTAAATACAACATATTTTTTATGTTTAATAATATTCTACAATATGTTATACTATTATAATGTGTAATAATATAAAATATTATAGGTTCTAAAATTATATAATATTTTTTCGAGTTACCTATGTGGTTAGGGGTTGTATGACTCCTAAGATCACATCAAATGGGTCAAAAGGGACCATAGAATTCCCTAAGACCTCTTTAGACCCATTTTATTGAATTGTCAATGTGTTTAGGTGTCCTAGGATCCCTAAACATGCTTAATGTCATCAAATGGGTCAAAAAACCCCTTTTAAACCTATTCGATCAAATTATTTATATCTCTATGGGTCCTAGGACCCCTAAACATACTTAATGTAATTGAATGGATCAAAAGGGATCATAGAGTATCTTATAGCCCCATTTTATCCATTTGATCAACTTATCTATTTGTTTATTAGTCCCACTATGCCTAAGCACACTTCATTAGATTGAATGGGTCAAAAGGGATCACAGGTTCTCTATGATCCCTTTGACCTATTTGATCAAAAATTTTGTGTCTAGGGGTTGTAAAACCCCTAAGAACACTTGATGTCATTAAATGGGTATTTTGACACATTTGATCAAATTATCTATGCGGGTAGGGGTCCAAGGATTAAATTGATTAATTTAATTAAATTGATTAAATTGATTGTCTTTGAGTTGTTTGTATAGATGCATATTGGGTATGAGGTAAGTGTGCATTTTGTGAGACTAAGAGCTTATATATCATCATTTTGATGATCTTTGGGTTGTTTGTATAAATGCATACGAGGAATTTTAATAACTAAGAGCTTAGATGTCACCTTATTGATCATCTTTGGGTAATTCAAAATATTTATTGTCCTTTACAAATTTTGATTATCAAAATGTATTTATCCTTCTTGACTAAGAGGGACTGTTAAAGTTTTAGCAATTCAGATTCTTTTATCCTTTATATATGTATCTTCATCATGTATTATATATAATTTAAATATGTAAGTTTATTATTATTTGAGAGAAATTAATATAATAACTATATATCTATTGTATAGATATGCATACATATATAAATTAATAAATTGATATATTATGATTAATATTAAGTATCTAATTATCAAATGGATATGTCCCATTAAGGGACATGTCTATTCATGTCCTATGCTCAATATAAATATGAGAGAAAGTTGCATTTGAAAAATACATACCAAAATAGTGGTAGTGCTATTAAATTTGTATTAATCCCTAAAATTTAACACCTAGAAATCCTTTTTAACTATTTGGTGGAATTATCTATGTGGCTAAGGGTCCTAGGACCCCTAAGCACAATTTAATTTTATTAAATGGGCAAAAAGAGGTCATGGGGTACTTTATGACCATTTTTTGACCCATTTGATCAAAATATCTGTGTCTAGGGGTCCTAGGACCCCTAGGCACACGAAATGTCATTTAATAGGTCTAAGGGTTCACAGGGTACCCTATGGCCCCACTTTACACATTCAATCCAATTATTTGTGTGTCCAAGGGACACCTAGGCATGTTTACTATCATAAAATGGGTCAAAAGGGGTAATGGGGTACCCTAAGTCCCCTTTTGACCCATTCAATCAAATTATTTGTGTCTAGGGGTCCAAGGACAACCTAAGCACACTTAATGTTATCTAATGGGTCAAAAGAGTTCATAGAGTACACTATGACCCATTTTGACCTATTTGATTGAATTATCTATGTGTCTAGGTGTCCTAGGACCCTTAAGAACACTTAATTTGATTAAATGGGTCAGAAGGGGTCATAGGGTATCCTTTGACCCCTTTTGACACATTCAATCAAATTATATATGTGTCCAAGGGTCCTAGGACCCTTAGGAACACTTAGAATCATTAAATGGGTCAAAAGGGGGTATAGGGTATCCTATGACCCCTTTTGACCCATTCCATCAAATTATTTATGTGTCAAGGGGTCCTAAGACCCCTAGAAACACTTGATTTGATGGAATGGGTCAAAAGGGGTATATAGTACCCTATTACCCCTTTTTACCCATTCAATCAAATTATCTACATGTCTAGATTTTGTAGGATTCCTAGGCACACTTAATTTGATTGAATGAGTCAAATGGGGTCATAGGATATTGAATGACCCATTTGATCAAACTATCTATGTTTAGGGGTCCTAGAACCCCTAAGCACTCTTAGTTATATTGAATGGGTCAAAAGGTGTTATAGGGTTCCCTATGACCCCTTTTGATCAATTCAACCAAATTTTCTATGTGTCTTGGGGTCCTAGGATCCCTAATCATACTTAATTCAATTGAATGGGTCAAAATGGGTCATAGGGTATTTAACCCATTTGTTTGAATTATCTGTGTCTACCTAGGGTACCCTATGACCCCTTTTAACCCATTTCATCACATAATATATGCTTAGAGGCCCTAAGACCCCTAAGAACATAGATTATGTGCTTGTATGGGTAATATATATTAATAATTAACACCTATACTCTCTAATAACTTTATTTATACTATACTATATATAATAAATATAATAACTTTGAAATCATACTATAAATAACTTTAATATAACTTAAAAATTTAATAGTAAATAAAATATATAATATTATAAAATAATACATTATATATTAACTAACAATATCTTATATATAATTTAGTAACTTTATTATGCTATATATATATATATATATATATATATATATATATATATATATATATATATATATATAATAACAACTAAAATGTCAAGGAGGAGGAGAGATGATGGTTGATTAATTCCATGCCCACAATGATCTTAGTGGAGGAGAACGAGGAACTAACATAGTTGGTTATTGAGGAAGTTTGCAAAGTTGTCTTCTCTATGAAAGCCTACAAATCACTTGGCCCTAATGTTTTCCCCCTGACTTTCTTCCAACACTTTTGGGAAGTGTTTAAATTGGATTTACTTTGAGTTTCTTGTGACTTTTCTAGAATTGGTAAGCTTCTCAAGCATTGTAATAAAATGTTTATTTCCCTAATCCCTAAGGTTAAAGACCTAGGGGCCCTTTCTAAATTTAGGCCAATTAGCCTCTGTAACACCACTTATAAGATCTTTTCTAAAATTATGGTGAATAGGTTAAAACTGTTGTTGCATAGATTCATAGGGGAAAACTAGAATGGGTTTGTTTTGAGGCATCAAATTCTTGATGCGGTCATAACCACTCATGAGGTGCTTCACTCTATGGAGAAGAGTGGTAATCTAGGTATGGCTTTGAAACTTGATATTTCTAAAGCTTATGATAAGATCAACTAGACCTTCTTGAATGAAGTTATGGTTAAAATTGGTTTTAGTCAAAAGGTTATAAGAATGGTGGAATCAATGGTAGAAATTGTTTATTACTTGGTGGTGGTGAATAGTTCGCCTTAGGGGAATTTTGGAGGGGAGAGAGGACTAAGACAAGGTGAGCCTATCTCTCTCTACTTGTTTATTATGGTGGCAAAAGTGTTACAAAGGGTGTTCCTAAGAAAGATGGAATGGGGGAGATCAAAAATATTAAGCCTTCCTCCATGCTTCCACTAGAGGTGATTCAACAGTTTGTGGATGACACCTTCCTAAGAAAGGAATCCTTTGTGGGTGAAACTAGGGCTTGAAAATTTTTCCTAGAGGTTTATGTGGTCAATGCGGGATAGAAAAATAATTAGGATAAAAGTAAGGTGTTCTTCTTCAACACTCCCCTTGATACTCAATAGAGGATCTTAAATATTTTGGGGTGTAATATTGTTGTGCTCTCTGATACATATCTGGATCTCCCTTTGATAGTGAAAGATGTAAGTAATAACTTTTGGAATATTATCTTGGAAAGAATGGAAAAGAAGTTGATTGGGTGGAAAGGTAAAACACTAACCAATGTGGGTAAGTTTCAAATTTTGGTTTCATCCCTTCAAGACCTACTTGTGTATTTTCTATTGCTACTAAACATTGCTCAGTTTATGGTGGAAAAATTGAAGAAAATCTAACAAAACTTCCTTTGGTTAGGAAGAAGTGAGAAGAATAGTTTAAGCTTGGTAAGTTGGGACATGTTTTGTAAACCTAAGGATATCTTATTTGAATAAATGTGCTTCTCACAAAGGTGGGGTGGATTCTGACGAGGGAGAAGGCCACTTGGTGTAAAATTTTGAAAGCCAAGTATTTGGGGAATCTGAAGTTCTCTCACTACATCCAGAGAAATGATCTTCCTATGGGATCTAAGATTTGGGGTAATATAGTGAGAAACAAAAATCCCTTGCAAGAAGGTGTTAGGTGGTTGGTGGGAGATGGTAATCAAATTAATTTCTAGGAGGATTAGTGCCTTAATGAGAAACCTCTAACAAGAATGAAGTATGGGTCCCCTTGGAATCACCTTTAAGAGCAGGTGGGGAATAAGGTTGTCAATTTCATTGGCCCAGGGAGGAAGTGGGAAAATGTTGAATTGCAACAGAATGCTTTAGATTGTGGAGAGATGATTAAAGAGCTAAATGGTCTACTTGAAGGGTACAAAATCCTAGGAGTGGAAAAGAATGATACATTCATTTGGAAGGCAACCTCGATGGGGGAGTTCTTTGTTAGATTTTCTTACAAATTAATATTTGATAAAGCCTTAGAGCCTAATTACTAGGGGACTATATGGTTTAAGTATTTAATCCCAAAATTTAATATTTTTTGGTGGACCACCATTCATGCAAAAATACTAACTATTGATAATCTCATGAAAAGGGGATTTCAATTATCCAATAGATTCTATTTGTTCAAGAAAGTGGAGGAGAATATTACCCATATGTTCCTTGATTGTAATTATGCTTCTAATGTTTGGGGAAGGCTATTACAGAAATTGGATGTGACTTGGGTGTTTAATAAGGGAATCAAGCATTTTGTTGAGGGTTGGCAATATCCTCTTACCCACCCCCTCTTTGTCAGTATGTGGAAGGTAATCCCCCCCCCCCCCATGTCTAGTGGGGTATTTGGAAGGAGATAAATAATAGGGCAATTAGGAATGAAGAGAGAAGTGTGGAGATTGTTGTGGACAAGATTTGCAAATTTTTGGTTGAGAATATGAAGTGTAGTAGTTGGAGGAATAAAGTGAACCCCCCTAATTAGTTGGAGATCAAGATTGCCAAGATCTAGAACTTGGAGGAGGGTATAATGGAGACTAAAAATTCTAATCTTTTGGAAAGGAAAAGGACACGATGGAAAGCCCCAAGTGAGAATCGGGGTAAGCTCAACTTTTATGGTGTTGTTAGAAAGGAGGGATCTTCAAGTGGGGGTATAGTTAGAGACAACAAGGGTAGGATACTCCTGGCCTATATTGGAAAACTAGGGAAAGTGTCCAATAATATTGTGAAAGAAATGGCCCTTTTTGGGGGTTTGAAATTAGTGATTAGTGTTGGATGGGAAAACATGGAGATTGAAGGTGACTCAAAAATCATTATAGACACTATTAAAGACATAATGAAGGAAGGGTGGACTATCAAATGTATTGTAGAAGACATCAGCAACTTATTAATTATTTTTAAAAGATTTGACATGCATCATATTTTTTGGGAGGGAAATGGGGAGGCAGATGGAATGGCAACTTTCGGTCTAAATGTGAAGGGACTAGGATGTTGGAGGGAATTTTATGTCTTGCCAAACTTGGTAAGAGATTTAGTGAATAACTAAATAAAGCATAATAAAATCTAGCTGAAGGATCCATTTAAATTATAGTGATGTGTTGTTGAGTAGGTGGATGGGATAGAGTCACTATGGATAGATGGCAAGGAGTGGAGGAAAAGGTACTTGTGATAATAAATTCATATGGTTTGAAAAAGAAAGAATTTTGAAGTTTGAGATGAACTAATTTTTAATGATTTTTTTGTGTGTCCTTTTACGTTGTCATGAGTAAAAGTTCAAAATTTTAAATGGTTTGGGAGTATTGGGAATGATGAAAAAGATTGGAGAAGAGATAGAGGTAGTCAACACATGACATTTATGTCTAGATGAGACATAACTATTAATAATAATAAAAGCCTTTATGTTTTCTTTAGGGCCATTATCTTTGTGACTAAGAGTGATTACATTCTTAGTAATTGCCTATGGGTTTGGGAGAAAGAGATATTTTTAGGGAAAATTGTAGAGATAGGGGAGATATTTTTCAAATTGAGTCATCCATGATAGAGGAGAGTGCTAGGAAGCCATTGGTGTGGTACATGTTGAAGGAGGGAGGATTCATCCCATTTATGGAGGCATTGAATGGGTACAATGAGAATTGTTCCCTGTAGTTTGTCAATTCTTGGGAGGATCAAAGAGTCTTGATTAATGGCATCTTATTTCATATCTCAGAGGAAGTCATCTCTCTAGTGATGAGACTTTCTATGAGGGGAAGGAAAATGGAAAAAAGTTACAAGGGTGACTGACGATGTGAGTTTGCATCACTTTTTCTTGAAAGGGGAGGAACCTATTCAACACAAAGGAGGCTTTATGTAGGAGAAGCTCCCATAGCCATGGAATGAAGTTTGTCTGATGTTGATGAAGTATCTAACTTTGGAAGGGAGGTATGGTGTCTATTATTACTATAATTTCCATTTCCTAAACCATTTTTGCCACCGTGACTTTATTTCCTTTCCATTCTTTCTATTAAATAATTTAGTGGATTTGATTATTGATATTAGAGAAAAAATGAATAAGGGATTTAATTATAACATTCTGCATGAATGGTTGATGTTCCAACTTTATTAATTTCACATTGGTTTAGTACCCCTAGGATTGTTGAGATTGATATTCCTTCTCACCCCAACCCCCATCCCCAATAGGTCCCCCTTAGGATCATGGGCCCCAAAGCCCCTACCCCACAACCTTCACCCAGTGGGAACCCTATTGAGTCAAAGTCCACCACCTCAAGTAAAAAAGAAAAGTCAGATAAAGGTAAAGAGAAGGAACCAGAGGAATCAAAGGATGAGGAGAGAGGTGGTAGGAGGAGGTCAAGGAGGATTACAAAATCCAATGCTAAAAGGAAGCTAAGGTTTGGGGCCTCGTAGGAGGAGGAGTCAGATTTGGAGGAGATGGGCCATTCTAAAAAAAGGATTAAAGAGAAGGCTTCAAATTTTGGTGAGGGGAACATGTAGTAGGAGGAAGTGGCAGTTTCTAATTCCTCAAGGTTTGGTTCAAGAGAAGGGATTAAAGGGAGGAAAGAGATGATGCATGTTTTGGCCACCACTGGGTCAAGATGTGTGGACTTAACTCGGGACTAATTTCCTGAAACTATGGGTAGAGTGCCCTCCCTATTACAATTTCCTCTTCTATGATGGTGTCCTCCAAAGATAATTTTATACCTAACCCCCCAATTGTGTAGGATTACACTAAGGAGCAAGTGGATGACTACCATTGCAACAAGCAAGAGATCACCGAGGAGGTTTGGAAGATGGTTGACGATGAAATGTGGGAGAGAATATGTGCTTTGGAGGAAAAAATGCATCTCTTGACCAAATTTTCTATCAAGGTGATGCATATTGCTGCCACCACATTTCATTTGCTGAAATACCAGGAGGGGTATCTGACTAACAAGGACTCTAGGCTATTGTTTGACTTCTTTGTGGAAGATTGGGCTAAAATCCTCTTGGGGAGGAAGGATGCCAAGAAGCCTTAGGGCTCTTTCCTCCTAGTTTTTTATGTTTTTTTGCTGGTTGCTGAATTATGTTGGGTTTAAGGTAGTAGTGCCTTTATTTTTTCTCTTTTTTAGTTTTCTAAGTTCTAGTATAGGTAGTAGTTTTGTTATGCTTGTTGATACTTTTTTAAGTTACTATTTAGAACAATTTTTTGGTGATTAAAAGTGGTAGGGTTTTTTTTGTTTGGTAGTAATTTTCTAGTGGGCACTAGTTTGAATATTTAATGGGATAGCCTCCTTGTTTTGGCCACTTTTTAATTCAAAAACAACTAAAAATGAACAACTATACTATATACTAACTTTAGTTGTACTATATTATATACATATATATTTAATATAATAACTTTATCTATATATGTATAAATGTATTTATATATATGTGTATATCTATATATATGTAGATATATATACATTTATACACATATACATATATATATGTATACACACACATATATGTGTGTGTGTGTGTGTATGCTAACAACTATGTACTATAATACATGTAGTATATATTTAAAAAGTTATTATATAGTAACATAACCTAACTTAAAAAAGATCCCCTGTAGCTACTAATTTAAAGAAAACTTTTTCAATATACCTATCCTATACCCTATGAATAGATCTTATAAGTTTCCTTTTGGGCACCAATTTATTAGGTACCCAGTATTTTAATAGTAAACTTTTAATAAAATAATCACTAGGTCTCCATACTTGAGAATCACTAATTTTACCATATTTTTTAATGGGCTTTTAGAAATTGGTAAAGAAAAGAAAAGTTTGGAGCCCCATAACATCAAAAGGTGGTGGAATTGGTTGCTTAGGGGTCCTAGATTTATTGTCAGTATGGGGGAAAGTAGTCATCAAAATTCTACAACAAGAAGAAGTTGCCAAATGGAGGAATCAAAGCTATAAGATATAAAAATATGGATGGCTAGAGTTTAGGATAATGCACATGAAAGAGACCCTAAACCCATATTTGTATACATAAATTTGAATTGTAAGGAGATGGAATGTAAATATTGAAATGAAGAAATAAAAGTACTTACCTCCAAAAAAGAATTTGTTGAAAACCTTATTAAATAGTCTGAGAAGCTATTGATTTCCTTCAACTTGAACTAAAACTGTGAGATCTACAAAACCAATAAACCTTTTTCTTTTCTGAGCCAGGTTGACCTTGACCAAAATATGGGTAAGATCTTACCCCTTTATTTCTGACCTTGACCTACACTGCTCTGATGGAAATTTTTTTCGTAGATCTCAAAAGTTTACCAAAAATGGTACTCAAATCTGCACTAATATTTGTTGCCCCTCACCTATATTTGCAAGAAAAATGGTTTTTTTGTTCAAATGAGGGGTTTGTCTTACTCAAACCCCAATTCAAAATCAACCTTAATAATGTAAATTAAATAGAGAATAATAGCAAGTAGTAGAAGTAGATCTAACAACAAATCTATTATATTCAATAGACATGTAATTGTATTTGAAATGTAAAAAAGTATATTGATATGAAAGCTTGGACTCAATAATGTAAATCAAAACCATAAATGTAAATAAAAACTTCCATGATTGTATGCTTGAAATCTACCTTGAGGGAAGAATGAATAGATTTTAGATGTGAACAAAGGATCTTGAAGGAAGATCACACCACCATGATGGATAGATCTAGGGTTTGAATGATGAATCTTGAATGCTTGAACCAAATCCCTTCAAAGACTTGAATGCTTGAATCCTTGATCTTCAATGGAGAACTTGAATACTTGCATAGGTGATTACTTGCTCACTTGATTTTCTTGCTTGAATTTTCCTTGGAGAAAACTTGATTATTTCATCATGAAAAGTGGATGTCTCATTGCTTCATTGCAAAAATGAGGGAGGAAGGCTTCGTTTTGTACTAGTTTAGGGTAAAAACTTCTAGAGAGGTCAAAATAGGAGAATTAAATTGTAATTAAGCCTTAACCCCAAGAAATGGACCTAGGTTAAATACAATTTGAGGGTTTACCATTTTGAAGCTTGAAACAATTGACCCAAAAGCACAATTTTTTTTTTTTTGAATTTCTCTTCACATCTGCCAAACTTTCTAATGAAAAGGGTGAACTAGGTTAAGGTTGAGGTTGATCTTTTCCTAGGGGTTTAGGACCCTTAGAAAATGAGCCAGAAGGGAAAAACAGTGCCTGGAGAGGCCCAAATAGAGCCCTAAATAGGCACAAAAAATGAGAAGTGGACAAAAAATAGGGGACAACTTGGTGAAGGCCCAAAACACCCCCTAAGGAGGACTAAATAATCTTAACATGGAAGTTCTTCCATTTTAAGATGATACATAAGCATATAGTGAAATTTTTTAGGGAAAATCACCCAAAAAAAAGAGACAATGTATGTAAAATATGAATGAAGTTGAGCCCACAACTAATGTTTCTAGTGAACTGGATGTTGAATTTGAAAATTTGATTGAGGCTAATGTTGTGAATGATAATATATTCATCGAAGATGAAAATGTAGAGTTTAAAATTGAAAATATGGAAACTAGTAAGGACATTTGTAATGTTACATAAGAACCTTACACGTATCCTCATTATAATTGAAATGAAGTCCCTTTAAATAAAGAGAGAAAAAATTCAAATGAAGGACCTCGTAGAACACAAAAATAGTTAATTGAAATTGATGGAAACATTATGTGAAAATTTGAAGGGAAGAGATCACATAGAACTATTTGGTTGTGGACTTCAAGACTTTATGAACATTATTTTTAGAACAAGGCATTGGTTGAGAAATTCCAACTTTGTGTGCAATTGTTAAAGATGAAAAACACAAGACCTATGCTAGCCAAATTTAATATTTGTGTCAAAAAAAATGGAGAGAAATATCATTATTGTGAAGAATCTTTTAGTACTCCAAATGGCATTGGTAAAACTAGCATGGAGAAGCACAATATTTTTTTTGGATGGTTATTACAACTTCCTTCATAAGTCGTCATTTGAGAAAATATATATTTATGAGAAAAGCTTATGTTGACTTGTATAATCACCCCAAAAAGGTCATCTAGACTATGAGCCCCTTTTCTAGCATTTTTGCATAATTTATCTAATTCTTATCCTTGATCAAATCTCCAAAAATTCATTTATGTGATTTTATCCTATAGTTTGACCACTTTATCCTAAGTTCATATTTAATTAAAATAACATGTCCTCCTTTTAATTAAATAAAATTCCCCACTCATCTCTTATCCTAAGTAGCACATACAAAAACATTTTTCTTATTTAAAAATCAAAGAAAGGACATTTTTGTCCCACATGTGGGACAAAAGTCAACTCTTCATCATGATTGGTGGAAGTGCTTGTGCACATGGATCACTCCAACTTTCAAACTCCACCCTTGATCACATGCATCTTTCCTTATGATCTCTATCATCCATTTCTCTTTAAAAATGAGAGCTCTCTACTCACTTCACAACTCCACTCTTTTACTAACATTATGCTATAGGATTGAAGATCTCATACTTGTGGAGCTCCTCTTCTTCTATCTTATATTCTTCATTCTTCATGCTTCTCATTCATTCTAGTTTCTCTCCATGCTTATAGATTAAATGATCTAGTCTAAATAGAGGTTATAACACTTATTTTCTAGTTTTTCTTGCATTCTACTTTCTCTCATTTAGCTTTTATTTGCATTACATTCATTCTAGATTCTTGGATGCTAGTATTCTTTCTCCGATCTTTGAACCTATTGTTCTATGGTGCACCTTGCAAGGGTTTCATAGTTTGGTTCATTTAATAGCCATAATCTCATAGCCTTTTCACGTCATATATAGAGAGCTATAAGCTGCCTCTTGAGATGCCATCTTTCATGGGTATTCTCAAGAATAATGTTTTATAGAAGTGTGACACTTTTTGTACACACAAATTCAACATAAATCATAAAACTTTGAATAGAACACCTAGAATAAGAGAGAGACTTGATGATCTTTTTCAAACTATTACATGGGATTATGGTGGAAGATTTCCACATTTTGATGAGAAGCTACCAACAATGCAATGGAAGAAATTACATAATTTAGGAACCCTAGATCAAGATTCTCACCAAATGCAAAGGATGTTTTGAAGTTGATAATTAGAAATAGAGATTGCACCTCACATCCAAAACACTAATATCTAGAGGTAAGTCAAACAATTTTATTCAAATAATTTTGTTGGACTCAACTAGCATTGCATATATCACAAAGGGATTTTGAAACAATGAATTTGTTTTATTGTGTGTCACTTAATATTTGGAGTACATGTTGTTACAAATATCATGTATTTTTTTGTATGCACCATAAACTATTATGCTCCATCTATTCTACTTTACATACTAATGAAATGTTGGACATTTTTTCTAGTGGGATTTCAAAATCATCAACAGATTTACTAGATTAATTTTTATTTCCTAGATATGATGGTTTTCTCTTCTATAGAAATGATTTCTTAAATGAGAAGTGCTCATAATGTGGTGGTTTATCAAAGTTTATGACATGTTTTCATGAGGGGTGTGAAGAAGATCTTAGAAAGATAGTAGTTTCAAAAAAAGCATATAAAATGATGAAATGCACATTGAATCAACAATTTAGAGTGTGTAAGGACACTTTCCCCAGTGACATTGTTATATAATTTGTTCACTTTGTAAAAAACTACAAATTGCAGCCCCAAAATAAGACACAATCTTAGCATTAAAACTCCATTCATATTGTTATTTTTTTTCCACATATCATAAAGACATTCTCCTAATAGTGAAAAATATAATTAGACAATAATCAAAGAGTAAAATTTGTATATGATAAATGATAGATCCCACTAATATGTTTTTGTCCAATATTATTTGGAGAATTGTTTTTAATTCTTGCGAGGACATGATATTCCTATGGATAGGCATCTCATTTGGCTAGATAAATACATAGGTCAATTCAAGAATACTTGTATGTTTTATTGGTTGTGCAGAATGTGCATAGAGAGGGGTGTGCCTCATATTTGGAGTTTTTTTTTGAGTTTGGGCATGGGAAAGGGGAACATAATGGAGTGAGGGCATGTGTTAAGAGAGCTCTAGTTAAGGAGAAAATAAATATTTCAAGTGCAAAACTTCTTGATGCTTGTAGTATAGTTAATTGGTGTACATCTACATTATCATAGGGGACTCTTGATTCCATAGTATGCATGTTATTTTGGCTTGTTGAGGAGGGATCCATAGGTGATAGATTGGATTGTGCTATAGTGAGAGATTCTTAAAAAATGCATTCATTTTATAGCTCTCATTGTAGTACATGGACCATTTGGACATGTCAACTAGCTTTCTTTTGTCTTAGTTGTTTTTAATGTGATTGGGATTAGTGTGATTTGAGTGAGAGTGTGGATACATGGGTTGAAAATTTTCTTACTCCATTGTCTCTCATGCTCTGTATCAGAAATAATGACATGGAAAGTTTGGTTGAGTATTGTTTTGGTCTCATAATTTTTTTGTCTACCAAATTCCTAGTCCAGAGTCTGGGTCAAGCCTCGATCTTTAACTGGGGAGTCCAGAGAGTTTGGGTTTTGTGAAAAAATGAAGTTTTCTAGTTTTCATGTCCTAAAGTGTGCACTAGCACACTAATGCACATTCACATCTATGCAGAGTGTGCAAGTGCACATTCCATCTCCTTCTAGAGATGTGCATGCAAATTTGTGCATGTGCACACCTCTAGAGGGTGCAAACCTATGAAGGTGCACACCAACAAAGGTGTACACTATGGCCCATGATTTATTGGTTGTAGAAAAAGATACTGAAGATATCTTGGATCCTTTATACAATAGGGACAAGATATATAACATGCCCATAATGAATGTAAAGATTGGGAGAGAGAAAAATGCAAATATCAATCATCAAGCTAGACATATAGTCTATTTAACAAAGGAATGGATCAAGAAACTTTTGAGGTTGGATCTACTTCCTCAAATTATTCCCCTACAACCCACTTCATGACCAATCAAAGGAAAGTGTGCATTAGTAATAGTACCAACCTTCCCTATTCAATCCCTAGTTAGGCCAAAAATGGTACACCAATATGAGAGGTAGGTTGAGTACTTCATTGATGATAAGGGTACAAACAAAAGGAAAAGAGGAAGATGACTCAGGATCAAGCACCTCAACTTGAACAAGCTAAGCCTAAAGAAGCATAGCCTACTCAAGAGTCCATACAAGAGCCACAAGTGCCTCCACAACTAGAAGTAGTAGAGGAAGAATATGTAGAGCATTCTAAGTAAGAAGAATAGAGGGTGCCACCAGTGGATACACAAGAGGAAGAAGCCTCCCCCTCAGCTCCCAAAAGGGAAAGAATTGAATCACCAATCATATGAAGAAGGAGAAGAAGATCAAAGAATAAAGCTACTATATCTCCTCAATTCCCTAAAAAAATTTGGGAGGAAGATGTAGAAGAAGAAGAAGGAGAACAGATTGAATATGTCCCCCTGAGCCAAAGGACCCATTTAGAAAGGTCAAAAGAGGAAAAGAGAAGAAGAAGTTCAATAGTGATGCCTCAATCTACTCCAAAATAGCCCATCTAAGTATAAACATTAGAGGATGAACAACATAAATGGATAGATGATATGGAGGGTCAAGAAATGGATGTCCTCAACCTCTCTAACTTTGACTTCACATTGGTAGGTACTAAGATGGTGTGAGATTAAAAAACAAATACTACCATGAGTGAAACCTTAGGAGAGGTCTAAAATCAAATGTCACCTTTACCTCAAGGACCTCTAGGCATCCCACCATCACCATCTCAAGACTTAATTTTTTTGGATAAAGTCTCAGTGAATCCTCTTTTGTAGGCCACAAAAATTGAAGAACAATCTAGGGAGGAAATAGATCCCTAGTAATTGCACCTTGATGATGTCTTAGATGAAGGAAAAATTCTTGAAGAGCCTATGAAAAATCCTCATGATACAGAGGCTAGGACCTTAGCCCAACCAAATAGAAACACTAAAACTATAGATCTTTCTCAATGAGAAACGACTTCAGAGAGGATTGATAAGGGGAAGGGGCTTCTAGTGGAAACAACTTCTTTAGCTAAATACATGTCTCCCATGGGCACCATGCCGACATGGTTGAAGAGAGAAGATATGTTTCATCAAATAAGGTAGCTGGACCTAATAGTTGAGGAGGGAATGAAGAAATTACTGAAATCACTCAAGAAGCCTAAGCCACCTATGGGTGATGCACAAACACTGGCCTTCATAATGAAGAACCAAGATCATGACTTACTTGCACATATAGCCATTCCTCCTCCACATGATGACACTAAGGATTTGACTCCTATTTATTACTAGACCAAGGAGATCATGTTGGGAAGGCCCACAGTGGACACCACAAAAGTAATGATTATTATAGCCATGAAGGAGGTGTTCAGACATATGGACCAAGATAAGTCCAAATTCATAGCACTAAAGAAGAAAAAATGAGATATTAAAAGGGTATCTACATGAAATTGTGGGCCCTATTGAACTGGATAATCCATAGATTACTTTTTGTGTGGAATTAGAGAGGAAAGGAACATGAACGCCATAGATGGACCCTTTTTGGAGGCATATTAGCAATGACGTGACAATTTTGAAGAGAAAGGTGTATAGATAATACAAGGGAACTTGAACATATTGCACCATATTTAATTGAGTGTGGATAAGATGGTATTTATAGTGAACCATGATTTTGGGTTAATGGATGAGCTACATACCTACAAAAAAGACCTATAAGCCTTGACATCTACAAAAGGTCAAAGGCATCGTGCGCTAATGGAAAGTATATACAATTGAGGAGTTGGATAAACTTGGTGACTAGATTGAAAAGACATCATTTGACAATAAAGTCATGGAGGGACTACATGTAGATATACAAAAGATAAGGGACCAAACTAAAGAGAAAATTTTGGAAGCAAAAAAGTATTTCAAGACTGCTTGCCTTGAGATTTTTGAAGATGAGTCCAAATCCAAACTCATTGGGACACAAGAAATAGTCCAACAATTTTGAGGAGCACTCAAGAATGCTTCATTAGATGAAGACATAAGACAAGCATTTAAAAATAAAGAGGTATTGTTGGAACTAGATACAATGATTAAAGATTTTATGGATACTCAAATCAAAGTAAGTAACTATCAATAGTTAGTAAAGGAAAAATATGAAGCTTTGGATTTTCTAGAAGTGTCCCAAGTAATGGAGATAATAGAGAAATTTAAGAGCAACCATCTAGACATAACTTTGGTCTAAAAAGAAAGAAAACCTATATGCTCAAAATGCAGTTTTGACACTTAAATTTCTTTTAGATTTTTAGAACTTGTCATCAAGGTGGGTAGGTGCATAGGTGAGCTTTTCTAAGAGGTGCACTGACAATTTTGAAGAAGAAGCAATGTGCATATAGTTAACTATCAGTTCCTAATTTAGAGCATTCCATGCGCTAAAAATTTGTTTTGATGAGTTTAACTCCGGGAAACACCTAGAGAAGGTTGAGCTTCCATTTTTAGAGCTTCCAAAGACTGCTAGATCATCTTGTAGCTAGATTCTTCTTATCTTATCATTCTTTTATTCTTTTGTGTCATGTAAAGGCTCATGCACTCATTAATTGATATAAGAGAGGGTGGAGACCTACTTATCACCATTTAGAGAGTGAGTTTGTATATAATTATATTTGTTTTATTATTTTTAGCATGATTTCCATTTTAAGAACTCTCTCTCCTAACACAAAAAGAGGAGATGATTTCTTATAAATATATGGATGTAATATGTACTTGAGGCCATTATTTTGATGCAATATTATATGCTATTGGTGATGTCATTTTGAGTGTAGTTATTCTTGTTGGAGTGTGTTATTTTTGTGAATGCATGTTCATGAATAATAATGGAGCCAATGGTTTTATCGTGTTTTTATGATTGTTCAACCTTTTCATTTTGGCATTTACCTCATGTTAAAGAATTCTCTTGATGTAAAAAATTGGAGAAAAGATCATCTATTGTTCTTTCATAACATCTTGTCTCACATGAGTGTACTTTCCATGGCCATGTAATTTGATGAAACATGAAACATCTTTTAGTTATTATTAATTTCCCATCAATGATTGCATCACTAGATTTGAGGAAGCATTGCTCCTAATTTCATTGGTTTTCTACTTGATATTTTTGATGATTTAATTTTCAGATATGTTGTTACCATGGTTTATGTTTGTTCGGAATTTCCTTATCAAGTTATTTACTTTAATCTCTCATTACCTTATCTTTTTTATTTTATTTTCTAACTTTTGGTTAAACTAGGAATTGATACAATTGCATTCATCATAAAACTAAAAAAACACTAAAAAATATATCTCTTTTTTAGTTACTTTTTCAAACAAAAAATAGATCAAATAGATGATCTAAATTTTTTTAGAACCATCAAAGGCCTTCTCATGAACATACACATTTATCCTCAATTGAGTGGATTTCAATAGGTCACACGATCACCTAGATCCTTGGAGTTTATCTTCAATTAGATTTTCAAGAGAGGAATTTGAAAGGATTCCTATCATTCAACATCGTGCAAAATGATAGCTCCATAGAAGTGGCACTAGAAGGTGGGCCATAAACCATTTAGAAAAGAAAAATAACATGTATTGAAATTTTGCAGTTTTCAAAAGTTCAAAAAATTTTCCATTCAAAACTATTAGAAGGTGCATAGGTGTGCTTTTTTGAGAGAGTGCACTTCTACAAAGGTGCTCTTTTTCCAGAATGGATGCACACTGGAAGATCCTAATCCACCATCTCCATTTCAACAAGCTTTAAGATTTTCAAATAGTGAACTAGAGTTCGTAGAACTTAGTCATTTTTGTAAGCCTCACAGTGACAAAGGACTACCTAAAATTCTACGACTTCTATTCCAAATTTCATCATCTCTAGTTCCAGCTCCGAACCTACCTCCACCCATCATTCCACCAAATCCTCCATTGATGGCATTTTTTTCAAATGCAATAGATTCACCAATTAACTTGCAAGGTGCACTTAATGACCTTCCCAAGAATCCTAAGAAATTCTACCCAAGGTTCACCTATGGAGAAACATGAACAACTAAGGACCATATCAATGTCTTTAAAAAAATATGCAATCAAAAAAAAGTTCAACAAGAGAATAATATCCTCCACTTATTCCCATACTCATTGCTAGAAATTGCCTTTAATTGGTATGTGAATTTTCCACTAGGATGTATCTAGAATTTGGCCACCTTTGAAAAGTTGTTCATCAATCAATTTAAAACATTTGTCAACCCAGCTATGATACATCATCAATTTATATCAATCAAAATGGATCTAGTGGAGACCATCTCACATTTTAGTCATCACTTTCACATGGCTTATTGCAAGCTAGAAACACCCTATACTATACTAGTTGAAGCTGCAATCTAAATTTATCTTAATGCTATGGATCATCTCATAGTTATCTTTCTACGAAGGCTACTTGTTGAAAACATTAACAAATTAGAAAAGGTCTTTGATGAAGCAATTGCCTTTACCAAGCAAGCCGATCATAATGGAGGAGGATTGATGGTTCCAACTCAAGCTACCATAATGATACCAACATATCTATCTAGAGCACCAATGATGCCTAGTTAATTCATTCCAATGAATACTATCATGCTAAAATAGGTACCAACTATACTAATTCTAGTCATAACTTACCCAAGATATGAACCTCAAAAGATGTTTTCTTTAAGTAGGAGGTGGAAATATCCTTTGAAGTAGAAAATAATATTGCATCTAAGATAAGTCAAATGAAGAAGGCTATCTCAAATTACCAATGAATTATCCCATTTGAGGCTATCACAAGGGAAAATAATAACTTTCAAAGAATGAATGCAGTCCCTTACAACAACAACTATGGTCATAACTACAACAAGAATTTTAGTAGAAATAACAATATAGGAAATTACAACATAGGGAACAATTGCAATCTTCTAGATTGCAACAACAGTTTCCAAAGGTAGAATTAACAATAGAATACCCAATGGAAGAATCCTTGCTAATAATAACAATAATGCTCAGTTTGTTGACATCAACCAGTATGACAGTAATCAAAATTTACCTAACAATGGTGGCTCATATTTCAATGGAAATCATGAAGTGAACCAAAATTCACAAGGCAATAATAGTGAGTCTCCTATGCTATATAATTCTATGATGTTAATATCTTATGACTCTCCATAAAATCCTAAAATGGAGCAACCAACTAATGAAGAATTAAAATTTTTGTTCAATCAAGAAGTAGATCCTCAACCAAAAGAGATGCTATGTTTTCAAAATGACAATTGAAATACTTACAATTTACATAACTAAAGGGAACCTATGACTAATGGGATTTCTCTTGCCTTGTAGCCAACACCTCCTAATCCAAGAGCTAATAACAATCCAATACCTACTAGGGCACCCTACATTGGGAAGAAAAATCAAAATCAAGGGAACATGCCTACAATCCTAAAGAATCATGTACAGGCAACTGAAAACTATAGTGTAGTGGAAGATTTAAAGAGAACCAAACCTAATATGTCCATGTTTGATATGCTACAAAATTTTCCTAATCAATGGGAAGTAGTTCTAAAGACTCTTGATTATAAAAAGGCAATACCTAATGCCAACATAGTCCCTCAAAAGACAACATCACAACAAGTCAACACTTCTAAGGAAATGCCTACCATGTATAAAGAAAAGGCAAAAGCGCCTCCTTTTTTTCTTGGTATCAGAATTTTTAGAAAAAACCAACATAATAGTCTTATAGATTCAGGAGCTTCTTGTAATTTTGTGCCACTTTTGATAGCTCAAAGGTTGGGAGTCACTCCTCAATCCTCAAATTGGATGGTGATACAACTTGACAAGATAGAAGTGAAAGTTATCAGGGTATTAAAAGATGTTAGAATATAGTTAACTCTAAACCCCTAAATTTAAGACATCATAGACATACATGTGGTGGAAATCATAGAAACATGTGGATTATTGCTAAGTAGAGAATGGACAAAGTGCTTAAGAGGATGCTTCTCAATTGATTTTACTCAACTATGGCTACCTTGGAAAGGACTAAATAATCAAATCAAGATTGACATTGAGCCAAAGTTGAAGACAATGATCATAGAATACAATGCTCCAAATGAGGTAGCATTTTTTCAAGTTGATTTAGGTCCCTAAAAAGTGATGTCTCTTGACATAACTTCAACCAATAGACTAGACCATCTAAATAAATAATCTATGATTCTTACCCCAAAAGAAGAAGTTGTGACTCAATTTTTAGATAGTATGGTTGAAAACTTACAATGTTAGGTGAAGAAGTAGACCCAAATATTTTTCTTCTTTCAAGATTTTGTAGGTTGCCCAAAGTTAGCCATTTGAAATTTGAATGCTCACATTTTCAGGAAGTAGTTGCTAAGTTACTCACTTAGATAATGCAATCAAAAAATGGTCAAACTCTAAATAAGGTACAAAGGGAAAGATCAAGTTCCACATGCATATATGAATTTTTGGGGGTTCATGAAGAAGAAGAAAAAGATTCTAATGTGTCATATAGTGACACTTCTTCATATGGTGGGTGTTTATCTAATCCTCCACCATGGATGATCAAAGTCCTAAGGAGAAGATGTTTGGTAAAAGGCCAAGGTTGGACCTCAATGGTTGTTCATCTAAAACCCAAAATTGATAAAATCCCCAAATTAGTTAGGGATAGTCAAAGTCAACAAGAGAAACAAATGACCTCTATATCAAAGATAAACTATAGCAACTCACCAAGTCTACCATGTGAAAGATTGCAATGAATCCCAAAGAAACAATCTTTTAAAACTCAAGTGAAGGAAAATCTACATACAAATAAATACAAGTCCAAAAAGCTGAAAGAAAAACCAATTTGGACACTCAGGTTTGATGGATCTAAATACAAATTAAGAGCTAGCACAAGTATTGAATTAATTAATCCCAAAGGTAGTTCTTTTTATGAAACATATCACTTATGATTTAGATGTACTAAAAATGTTGTAGAGTATGAAGCCTTGATTTGTAGACTTCTTTTTGCATTAGACAAAGATGTCAAAGCTCTCATAATTAAAGGAGACTCTTAGTTGGTCATTAGATAGGTGAAATCAATCTACTCTTGTAATGATAGAAGATTAATTGTGTACCAAAAAAGAGTTTGGGACTTATTGGAAGATTTTGAAGCCTTCAATATAAAGTCCATTCCAAGGAAGAAGAACATGGTATTTGATGCCCTTGCCATTTTAGTAAGTGCATTGCAACCCATTGAAAGAACAAAACTAAAGAGGTTCTCAATTGAGTGGTTGTTTCCCCATTTATTCCAAACAACATTATGAACCTCCAAGTCTTCCAAAATGACCAGCATTTTCTTGAGTTCATTATGTGCAATGGCCTTTTCAAAGGACAAGAGATTGATGATACTACCAATGACAAACCCAAAGATGATGAGCTAGAGAATAAATATGGGACTATAAATTTGAAGACCAACACTATTCCTAAGGGGATGATAGAGTTGGAATGTATCTTCAATCAAGATGAATCAATACATAGTAAAAGAAATGTTGAAGAAAAGGGGATTGAAGAATGTGATTCATATAATTTGGGTACAGAAAAGGATCCTAAGTTAGAAAGAATCAGCAAGGCACGTATCCCTCAAGAATGAGAAAGTATGCTTCAATTAATTACAAAATACAAAGATGTCATAGCATGGAGTTATGAAGAACTCAAGACATACAATCCTAAAATCATCACTCAAAACATTCCATTGAAGTCTGATGCCAAACCCTTTCATCAAAGATAGAGGCCAGTGAATCCCATAATTGAGCCTTTGATAATGAAAGAATTTCAAAATTTACTTGATGCTAAAATTATCTTCCCAATTTGACATCCTACATGGGTTGCTAACTTGGTTCTAGTAAGGAAAAAGACTCGATAAATTTCCATTGTGTGGATTTTCAAAATTTGAACCTAGCTTCTTAGGAGAATAACTACCCTTTTCCCTCACTTGATGAAGTATTAAAAATTATGAAAACATATAAAATGATGTTTTTTCTAGATGGATATTCTGCATATAACCAAGTAATGGTAGATTAAGATGGATTGAAGACTACATTTATAACAAAATATGGAACCTTTTCATATTAAAGGATGTCTTTTGGATTGATCAACGTGGGAGCCACATTCCAAAGAGTGATGGAAAAAGAATTCAAAGGGCTAATAAATAAATAAAAAGTTATCTATATGGATGACTTAACCATATTTTCAAAATAATAGAGTACTCATATTGTAGATTTGAAACAAGTATTCAACAGCTATTTAAGGTATGGCATAGCACTACATCCCAAAAAGTGTTCATTTGGGGTCACAAAAAGAAAGCTTCTCAGTCATACTATTTCTGAAGTTGAGATATCCATTGATCTTGAAAGGATGGAAGAAACTCTTAATTTTTCACCTCCTCATAGTTGAAAAGAGTTGAAATCTTTCTTTGGAAAAATCCATTTTGTACATAAGTTCATTAGTGGATTTTTTGAGATAGTACATCTTCTTAATGGATTTCTCAAGAAAGGAGAAAATACTGAATGGGTTCCTGAAATAAAGAAATATTTTCAAGATATGAAAGTGGTCATCTCTACGGCCCTAGTTCTTATAAGTCTAGATTATAATTTAGCATTCAAAATCTATTCATTGCTTTAGAACATTCAAGCATTGAGATTCTCACTCAAAAGAAAGACAAAGAGGATGAGAAACCTATCACATTCATAAGTTTTCTATTGAAGAATGTTGAATTGATCAATTACTCCAATCTTGAAAACAATCTTTTTCCCTAATAAAAGGAGTCAATAAATTATGCCATTACATACTTAGGAGTAAGGTATATGCTATTGTGCTTGAACCTATAGTCAAAACATTGTTGATGCATAATGAATTAGGGAAAGATGAGGAAAAGAGATGGCTACATTACAAGAGTTGGATCTAGAGATTCAACCAATGAAGATGGTGAGAGGAAAAGAACTAACTAAGATGATCATTGATAATGAGATCAATGTTGACAATGGAATCAGATTTGATGACAAAATCAACACCAAGAATCAACAAAAGATCATAATATCTCAAGTTGACATTGATAAAGGAATAATTAGAGATGTTTGGTATCAAGATATTGCCTATCATATTTTGCAAAATCAATACCCTGACTGGATGAATAGTTCCCAGCATAGAGGACTCAAGATGAAATGTGAATCCTATATGCTTCAAGATAGAAAACTTTACAAAATAGACTATGAGGGAATTTATTTGAAGTGTTTGGGATGCGAAAAAGAAAAAGAATTTTTGGAATGGTTTCATGAAAGGTATGACACAAGACATAGATCAGAAGAAGATAAAGCTCACATCATTTTGAGATCAAGTTACTTTTGGCCTACCATCTTCAAGGATACATTGATGCTTTCATTGTGAGTGTAGTTATTCTTCCCATAGTGTGTTATTTTTGTGAATGTATGTTCATGAATAATAATGGAGCTAGTGGTTTTATTATGTTTTTATGATTGTGCAACATTTTAGTTATGGTGTTTGCCTCATGTTAATGAATTCCTCTGATGTAATGAATTGGAGAAAAGATCACCTATTGTTCTTGCATAGTATCTTGTCTTGCATGAGCACACCTTTTGTGGCCTTGCGATTTGATGAAATGTGAAACATCTTTTAGTTATTATTGAGTTATCATTGATGATTGTATTAGTAGATTTGAGGAAGTGCTACTCCTAATTTCATTGGTTTTCTATCCAATCTTTTTGATGATTTAATTCATAGACATGTTGTTACTACGGTTTATGTCCGTTAGGAATTTCCCTTTCAAGTTGTTTGCTTTAATCTCTCATTACCTTATCTTTGTTATTTTATTTTCTAACAATTCTAACACTTGGTTAAAATAGGAATTCATATAGTTGCATTGATAAATTGCATTCATCATAAAACAAAAAATACCAAAAATATAATCTCTTTTGTGTTTACTTTTTCAAATAGCAAATAGATAAAATAGACTATCCAAAATTGTTCAGAACTAGAAAAGGCCTCATCATGAACATACACATTTATCTTCAATTGAGAAAATTTTAGTTGGTTACAAGATCTCCCAAAACCTTGGAGTTGATCCTCGATTAGCTTTTCAAGAATGGAATTCAAAAGGATTCTTGTTGTTCAACATTGTTCAAAATGACAGCTCAACAAATATGAAAATCTATTCAAATCTTCTTCAGTGAGGACATGTATTTGCATTGGTTCTAACATAGTAGAATGATTATAAATCATATTATTGGTTGGCATGTTGTGTAAGTGTTAAAATAAATCTTTCATAATTGATGACAAATAATGATGGATTCATATATCCTATAGGTTCAGTTGTTGTTACTGAAATATGGTTATGAGCATACATGCTTAGAAAGAGTGTAATTCCTAAATTTGAAGACTATGCGAAGCACAAAACCATTCTTGTCTCTTCACACCTTATTATAGAAAAAAATATCAAGTTTTGGAAGCATCAAGGAAGACCAAAGAACTTTTTACTATTACTAATGTTGATCAAGAACCCTATTGGAGACACTCAAGCAAAGAGTTGACCCTTCAATAACACTTCACTAGTTAATACTAACACACAAAAAGGTTTCCTATGTTATTTGTATGCTTAAAAATTCAATTCATCCTTTTCACTTGAACAAATTTGTATGATATGTGAGTGTAGTTGGATATGCATGTGATAGATCATATCTAAGATTCAAACACACTCGATTAGCACAAACAAATTGATGGTAAGTTCACTGTGCATTGCCCCCTTGTGTTCTCTCATTCATTTAATTTGTTTTAGATTAAGGTAAAAGAAAGTTTTGAGGGGACCTAAAACCCTTAACAATAGTAAAAATGATGTTCAAACATAGCAAAACTAGGAAACAAGATCCTAAGACTAGAAAACAAACACAAAATTAGGTTTTACAGGGACCTGAAATCGTAAAATGTATCCAGAAAATGTGACCAAGTTTTACAAGGACCTAGAACCTACAAGTTTTATAAAGCTTATAAAAAAGAAAACTAAAACCAAAACCAGAAAAAACCAAACCACTACTACAACTCCTTGATCATCTTAATGACCTCCTTCCCCACTTCAACTATACTAAGAGTAGAATCAACAAGGGAAAATCCAATGCCAGTAGTAACTTCAATAGGCTTCTTTTTTGAACTTAATCTGGTTCTTTTACTTGGTCCTCTAGGAGACATAATATCCTCATTGGTCTTCTTCCCCAAACTTACCATAGCTACACACAAACTAGAAGTTATTTGTTCCTTATTATTATCACTTTCCTTGATCATATGTCGAAGACCTTGTTTGTATTCCTTGAGTTTTTTAGGTATAATTCCCACCTGAGTTTCTAGCATCACAAGTTTGGCCCGATCATTCTCCTAATCCTTTTGCACTTTGCCCAATTTTTTGTTAAGTTTCATAATCTCATTGTAAGTCCAGGAATCTCCACGAAGAGAGGAGTTGGCTTTAATCTTTGCAGTATTAAGGAAGGAGAACAAAAACCCCAAACTCAGGTCATCTTCCTCCTTCTCCCTAGGGATATCCATGACCTTCTCATCCTCTTTACCTAAACATTTTTCCCTTCCCATCTCCTTCACATTCTCCTCTCCAAATCTCTGGGTTTCTCCATCATAGTTATCTTCATTACCAATATTATCTAACCCTTCATTTTTTCCCAGACTTTCCTCCACATCATTCTTCCCAGTCTCATTTTTACTACCAAGATAACCCTCTAAATTAGAACTAATATCCCCCATCTTTGTGTCTTCCTCTGTCTCTACATTTTTATCTTCATCTTTATCAGAGGAATTAGTAAGTTCCTTAATATTTTTTGGGGAGTATCCTTAATAATTAATTTCTTCTTCACGCTCTTTCCTTCATCCCGTTTTCTCTTTCTAGATTGGGATTCACTCATTGACCCCCCCTTTCTTCTTTGAAATAAGAGAAACAACTATCACCTTTGTCTTGCAGTAATTCTCAATTAAGAGAATGAGGCTTTCATGAAGGATAGGGTGAGAGTCTTTCTTCATATGGGCCTAGAGGCTTTGTAATAACAAAAACCTCAGGTAGAAAGGAAAAGGAATCATATCTTTATACCAAAAATGGTTCAAAAAAAAAATGGAACTTGTGGACTCTTTTGGATCTTCCATCTAAAATAAAATATTCATGAAGACAAGATAACACATCCCTCCATATTACCTTTATTTAGTTCAGCTTGTAAAAGTCCCAATTCTTCTCTAGCTTTTTCTCTTCCTCCTCATTTTTTGAAAAATTCTTGAAGGCAATGTTAGAGATGGTCATTTCCTTCTTGTATTTTAGTCCATCCATCAAGAGACTAGTCACTTCAGCAATGAAGTGCTCTATGAGATGAATTGTGACACCATGCAAAGTTATCCTATCCTTCAACCAATTCTTAAAGAAAGCTTCAGTAACATGCGGTTTGAAACCATGCAATCACTCCAGGTAAAGAGTCACATTTCCTTTATCAAGAATTTTCCAAACAATATTTTTTCCCTTCCAATATTTTCAATTTTTTGGCTCTTGTTTCCTTGGCTCTCACCCCATTTTCAAACAATGTATATCTCTGAGAATGAATAGACTAGCTAAACCTAGAAAAAGAGATAAAATGACACGAGCCAAAACACTCTCAAAAGTTAACAAGGATTTCATTAATCTTCCTTCGTACCATGCCCAAATAATAATAGCAATGAAGTACATCCTCAGGATTGTAACACACCACTCTGTAGGCCCTCTTTCAATTATCATTAAATTACTAATCTTAGGGGATCTTTCCCTCCATCATATATGTACCATCATACTTAATGATCCATTTTAAATCAATGTTATTCCTAAGGTCATTTTTCCACCTCAACATTCTATCCCCTTGCACAACTTTGTTGGAAATCCAATCGGCAATAGCATTGCCTTCCCAATAAGAATAGAAAAAGGTGACTTTTTCAAAATTGTCATTAGGGCTTTAATTTCCATTATACTATCCACTATATTCCATGTGCTTGGGGTTTTGTCATTAAGCATATTTATGATGTTTAGGGAATTACCTTCCATCTAAAGGTACCTACTTCTAGTTTCCACAGCTAGTCTCATGGTAAAAAGGGTAGTAGTGGCTTCAGCTCTATGGCTGGTTGATATGCCAATAGGAATTGCAATAGCATCAATAGTATTACCCATATGATCCCTTATAATCCCTCCACAACCTAATTTTCTAGGGTTGACCTTAGTAGCCCCATCAAAATTCCCCTTAATCCATCCCCTCAGAGGAACCTTACATTTAACACTTGATCTTTAATCCTCCACCTTCTTTTTGGATCTTGTATTATGCATAGGATTCTCAATCAAGAAACCATCAGGAACAATTTTTTGAGATTTGAAATTTTCCTTTATTGCTCTGATGATGTTATGACCTAGAACCCATTCAAGCGTTTCTTTCTCTCTAAAAATTTTAATTTTTCTTTCTTTCTAGATTCCCCACCACAAGTGAGGAAGGGTGATTTTCCATAGATAATCCACATTACTGTCCTTAGTCAAGTAGGTCTAGCTTTGAAAATAGTACTCAATTTTATTGTGATGAACCCAAGCAATATTCTAGAAGATGAAGGTGTAGCTCCACACATTTTAGCTATAATTGTAGTTTAAAAACAAGTGATCCTTGTTCTCCAAGTCTTTCTCGCATAGACAACAATGGTTCATTCATTTAATTTTTTATTTTCACAGTCATTAGGAGAACTCTAATAAATTTATTATTTTTCCAATTAACTCATATATGAAATTCCTCTACCTTAGTTTGGAATATATATTACTTTTTTGGTTTCAATATTTACTTATTATTATGCAAGTAATATTGATATTTTGTATGCTATTGGAATGTAAATGTCATCAAGAGTAGTAGTTCATGGAGATAGAAATATATTAAGGAGTGGAAAGGAGACACTTATGTTAGTTTTGAATCTAAGTGTTGTAGTATTTCTGTATCTAGGGTTATTGGTAATATTGATGTATTGGTACATAATATGGTTGTAACAATGATATCAAATATATTTTTATGCAAGGACTTTAATATGAACAATATTGTACATTTAGTAGCTTTTGTTCTATCTACATATTTATACATGGGAAAGATTTATTCATGTCTCTATCATTAAGTTGTGATAATAATGAAACATGTGAAAATATGCAAATACAAATTGGTTGACTTAATAAACTTTGTCACAATACCAAGACAATCATTTTCAAGGATATCCTATGTGTTTTCATAAAGTAGATTTCAATTGTAAACTCCTATAATCATCTATGTAACCATTTTTCATATTAGTCCTTATTGGTCAAAGGTTATTCAAAGTGGTCAAAGTCATCAAATAACATGGAAGTAACATAAAAATGATTTTTTTAGTTCATTTAATTAATATTGGTCATGTTAAAAATTTTAAAAGAGGCATTGACATAATAGTGTCACAAATTGCAATTATTGTAAAAACTTATCAATAGACCCTAAGTCATTCAATGTTGAATCAATTTTTTTATGCCATTAGATCTGGATGGGTGGGTTAACCCTAGTGAAAACCTTATTTTGGCCAAAGAGAAGCTAGAACATTAACAACCACCATCCACTGAAGTGTCTACAAGGTGCCCTAAATAATATTAAGCTGCAATCTTTAGAGGGACATAGCTAGGAAGTCCTTAGAGGTATAAAACAACTTTTATATGGTACAAGACATTTTTTTAGGTGTCTACAATAACCTCTCTTGGTTTTGGGAGGTTCAATTTTATTTATTTTTATATAAAAATTTTGCTTGATGCAAAAACTTGTAGTGGAGCTTAGTTCATTGGTGCGCCATTATGTATCTCTCTAACCATCCATTGTGGCATCAATTCATTAACATTTTTAGCTCTAGATGGGAAGATAAACCATAGTGACACCCTTATTTTTTCCACAAAGTACATAGAACATTTGTGACTACCATGTGGTGAAGTGTCTGCAAGGTGCACTAAGAATTATTAAGCTACAATCTTTAGAGGGTTGTAACTCAGATCCCATGAGGAGTATTGACAAACGATTAGATGCTACAATACCATGTTGGAAAAAAATACAATACATTATCTTTGTTTTTAGAGATTCCAATTTTTTTGAATTTGGCACAATATTCTCTCTTCATGACAAAACTTGCAATGGACCTCAATGCATTGGTGCACCACTACATATTTCTCCAACTGTTCATCATGGAATTGAATCATTAGCACTATTAATTTTCTATATTGGTAGGTGAACCCTAGTGACACCCTCATTTTGGCCACAAAGTTTCTATAATATTCATGACCACCATGTACCAAAGAGTCCTAAAGGTGCACTAAGAACTATTACGTAGTGATCTTCAAAGGGTTATATCTCAGAGCTCATGAGGGGTATCAATAAACTATCAAATTCTATAGGACCATGTTGTAGAATCCTACAATAAACTATCTGATGAAGGAGAATCTTGGGTCATTTAACAATCTTTCATGAACCAAAAATATTCATGTTTCATGTATCAATCTATTGTTCATGAAGTAGCCATTACTACTTTTCATTTATTTTTCTGTGTAATTAATATCATGTTGAGGACCTATCTTAGATCCTTGTCCTAAGTGTGCAAGTTCAAATGTTCCATATTTCTCAAGTTCTATGTCATTCTTTGTAGTCTCTATTTCCTAATGTTTTCATCCAGTGAGGCATGTTGTTTTGATTAGCATGGTTTACTAATATTATGTAGCATCTTGCCCAATTGGGAGTAGATTCCTAGAACAAGTGTGGATCTATCTTAAAATTTGCATGACTTAATATTGTCCTTTGCTAGGATTTTAGTTTTTTCTTCCAAGAATGGACCTATATTTTAATTAAATGCTTGACCTAATGACATGTGTCTTAGATATCTATAAAAAATCTTCGTTACATGTAGGAAAGGATCATTCTTAGAGAGAGAGTAGAAGATAGAAAATGCAAGCTTGAACTCTAAATTATAATTTTTAATTATGTCAGGTCACAACTTGGAAGGCCTCATAGTCGAGCATCTTACTATTGTATATGAAAAGTTAAATAATTACACCTATGAATATGTTTCATCTAGCCTTGTGTTCTATATTGTTATCTAGATTCGTATATAGCTTCCATGTGTAACTTTAGGCAGCGGAGTGTTGGTAGGTTTAAAGTGAGTTTATTCCACTCTTACTCCTCCCATACACATTTTTTCCTATGTTAGGTGTTATCAAAGTAGATTCCTTTCTTGTGGCTTGGATCATGAAAAACCTTGTTGAATTTGGTTGTAGGGTGGCAAATCTAAAATTTGACTTATAACTTGCAAAAGGTGGCGATCTTGTAGGAGCTATAGTCAAGATGGTTTGTAGTAGAGGAAATGCAAATAATGCTATTATGGATATGTTGAGGTAGATTTCAGCAAGACTTGTAGCTATTGAGATAACCCAAAGTAGAGGTGTACATCTTGAGGATATTAGTGATGATGAAGAAGTATAACCTAACCCTAATATTGAACCTGGGATTGAATAATAAGAGGAAAGGCTTTTGAAAGTTTTGTCTAGAGTAAATGTTAGACCTTCTACTGAAGTTATTTTCTATGAGGGAATACTTGAGACTAATGCAATATTGGACTACATAACTAAGATGGTTAAATGATTTAAGTATGAAAACACTCCTAATAATAATAAGGTTAAGGTAGCAATCACAAAGTTGAAGGGTCATCCTTCACTTTTGTGGGATAATTTGCAAATTGAGAGATAGAAGAGGGGATAATAAAAGATCAATACATGGGTGAAGATGATTGAAAAAATGAAGAATAAATTTATCCATGCATATTATCAAGTTATTCAAAAGAATATAGAACTTGAGACAAAAAGATATGAGGGTGAAAGAATATACTAAGGAATTCTACAAGTTGGACATCAGATCTAGGCACGTGGATGATGAAGTTGAGAAAGTGGATAGGTACCTAAATGGTTTTTAGAGATTAATTCAAGATTATATTAGTCATGTTAAGATGGATAGTGTGGAAAAAGCATATTAGTATGCTTTGAAGGCCACAAAAAAATTGGCGAAGAGAAATGATCAAAGATAGAGAAGAAGAGGTGGAAGATTTCAAAGAAGAAGAGGTAGAACATATGGATATGTATTGAATATTAAATGGGTGATAAAGATTGTTTGGAGAGGATCAGTCTATTTCTCATGAAGAAACCATTTCTTTTTTATTTCTCTTTTTCTGTAATTAAATCATGTTGAGGACCTATCCTAGATCCTTGTCCTAAGTGCACAATTTAAAATGTTCCATATTTCTCAAGTTCTACGTCATTCTTTGTAGTCTCTATTTCATGATATTTTCATCCACCTAGGCATGTTTTTTTGATTGACATGGTTTCCTAATCTTATGTGGCATCTTGTATAGTTAGGAGTTGATTCCTAACACAAGTGTGGAGCTATCCTCAAATTTTCATGACTTTATATTGTCCTTTGTTGGGATTTTGGTTTTTTCTTCCAAGACTAAATCTATATTGTAATCAAATGCTTGACTAGTTGACTTGTAGCTTAGATAGCTATAAAAGAAGCTTGGTTAGATGTAGGAAAGAAACATTCTTAGAGAGAACATAAGATAGAAGATGTAAGCTTGGACTCTAAATTATAATTTTTAATTTTGTATAAGGATGCAACCCGAAAGGCCTCATAGTTAGGCATGTTACTATTTTATATGCAAAGTTAAATAGTTACACCTATGAATATGTTGCATCTGGCATTGTTTTCTCTATTGTTATCTAGATTCGTATATAAATTTCATGTGTAACTCTAGGTAGGGGAGTGTTGGTAGGTTTAAGTTGAGTTTATTTCACTTTTACTCGTCCTATACACCCTATTCCCTCTATCAAGTGCTCTCAAACTAGATTTCTTTCTTGTGGCTTGGATCATGGAAAACTTTGTTGAATTTAGTTGTAGGGTGGCAAGTTCGAATCTAACCTATAACTTGTAGAAGGTTGTGATCTTGCAGGAACTATAGTTAAGATGGTTTTTGGTAGAGGAAATATAGATAATACTATTATGGATATGTTGAGGTAGATTGCAACAATACTTGAAGCTATTGAGATAACCCAAAGAAGTGGTGTACACCTTGAAGATTTTAGTGAAGATGAAGAAGTGACACCTAACCTTAATCTTGAACTTGAGATTGAATAATATGAGGAAAGGCTTTTGAGTTTTGTCTAGAGAGAATGTTAGATCTTCTATTGAAGGTGTTTTCTATGATAGAATACTTGATACTAATATAGTATTAGACTGGATCACTGAGACAGATAAATAATTTAAGTATGAAAGTACTCCTAATAACAAGAAGGTTAAGGTAGCAATCACAAAGTTGAAGGGTCGTTCTTCACTTTTGTGGGATAATTTGTAAACTGGGAGACAAAAGAGGGGATAAAAAAAGACTAGTATATGGGTGAAGATAATTGCAAAAATGAAGAATATTTTTTTCCATGCATAACATCAAGTTAATTTTTTTAGAAAAATGCAGAACTTGAAACAAAAAGACATGAGTGTAAAAGAGTATACTAAGGAATTCTACAAGTTAGATATCAGATATAGGCATGTGGATGATGAAGTTGAGAAAGTGGCTAGGTACCTAAATGGTTTTCAAAGATCAATTCAAGATGATATAAATCATGCTAAGATGGAAAATGCAAAAAAAGCATATCAATATGCTTTGAAGGCTAAAAAAATTGGTGAAGAGAAATGATCAAAGATAGAGAAGAAGATGTAGAACATATGGATATGTATTGAAGATATTGCAAGGATGATAAAGATTGTTTGGATAGGACTTGGAGAATTTTGAAAAGGTAGGTAAGGAATTCAAATTCTATTGTAAAGAATTTGAATCAATGAGGCCCTCTACAAAAAAAGTCAGTGGTAATTTGAAACCCAAAACATATATATTTCACTCTGATTAGGTTAATGTCAAATAGATGTAAGATATATCTTAGGACAAATCATAATATCATCTTCTTTTTATTATGATCTCTACTAAAACTAAGTACTTTAAACAATAATTTTGCATCTCTATTTTGAGATTTATGTATATTTTCTCTAAATCAGAAACTAAATTAATATTGGCTCCTTTGTATTATTTGTTCTTCAAATCTGACAACACCAATTGTAGACTTCTATGCTATCATTTTTTATGGCACTTTAGCTACTCACCATGATTCCTTTATCCTTACTCACCCATGTGGCTTGATAAGGAATTTCATGTTGTTTTTTTTGCAATCCCAACTTTTCAACCATTTCAAAGGATATTAGGTTGTCATGTGAACTTGAATCAACTATCATTTGACAAACCTTTCCTTTATTCTTACACTTGGCTCTGAATATGGTTGGTCTTCTTATTGGCTATCCCCTTCTTACCATTAGGAACTCTCCTTCCTCAAGATCTACATTCTTTGTAATAGTTTCTTATTTCTTTTATGATGAAGGATGCTCCCCTTAATACCATAAACACATAATAGAAACAAAGAAACAATAAAAATTGTGGGAACAAAATATGGGATTCTTATTATTGCCGCAAATGCAAAATTACAAAATTCACAATTACAATATGCCAACCCACATGGGCACCTTCATTACAGCAATTTGCAAGACAAATTTGTGAACTGTCACACAAATTTTTCATAGAAAATATTCGGGCATTTCTTAAATAGGCAATTTTATGTTTCCTAGGAAGGTTCTAGACACTCAATACCTAGGGCCGATAGACCTTAACAATACATATAAAGTCAGCCAAATACATTTTTGACATTTATTTTGGACACTTTGGTTGGCCGAACTTTGGAAGACCATAACTCTTGAATCGTTACTCTAATTGGCTACATAACCACTCTTTGAAAACCTTAGCTTTTGATCTATAGCCTCAAATCACTGCAAGAACCCATCCATCAATTATTTGGGCCTCATTTGGACACTTTTAGGCCTCCAATAGTGAGCCTAAAGTTTATACACTAAAATTGCAAACCAAAAATCTGCAATAAATGCATGAATACCCATGATATGACATTGAGCCTCAACTGGTAGGATATTATATCTAAGTTGAATATCCACCTCTAAAATGAGGACATTTCAAGCTCTTATGACTGACTTACTAAGTAGCAAGCCTCTACAAACAAAAACTCTACATTAACACAATCCTTATTGAAACAACTAAAATCAAATATTTTTGGTTGATGTAAGATTACTCTTACACCTAGGATGCTCCTACATCATTTTCCTCTTGGATCAAATGGACTCTTTCTCCTATCTTTTTGGGCTCATTCATTTGGAATTTGTATGAAGTGTGCCCCACTTTATCACATGTGAAACATCTTCTTGTAAATAATCCTCTTCCTCCACAAAGTCTTCCACCTCTACTGCTTCTATTCTGATCTTCTATAGGCTCGTTACCTATGTTTTTTCCATGTGACCCCTGATTATCATTTGGAGGTCTACTACTAGTGTATGAGCACCTAAAGGAAATAAGTGAGTTTAGTTAAGTTTTTGTGTGAGTGATTTAATAAGTCCCTTGGCACAACACACCTAGTTAAGGTGAGCCAAAGGTGGCCTTTGAACAAGTTTGGAACTCTATTAGTTTTTTTACATAGTTATGTGTGATTTCTAGCCCTAGGTTCTTTGGTTGGTCAAAGTTGGTCAGCACCTAGTCAAAGAGCTTGACCAAGGACTATTAAATATATGGGTAGGTGAATGCTTGTGACATCCTCATTTTGGCCATGGAGTCACTAGAAGATTCATGAACACCATGTACCAAAGTTTCCCCAAGGTGCACTAAGAACTATTAAGCAGTGATCTTTAGAGGGTTGTAACTTAGAGCTCGTGAGGGGTATCAATAAACTATCAAATTCTATAGGACCATTTTCTTGAATCCTATAATGAACTACCTAGTGTAGGAGCATCTTGGGTAATTTAACAATCTTGCATCAACCAAAAATATTTATGTTTCATGTATTAGTCTATTGCTCATGAAGTAGTCATTGTTACTTTTGGTTTCTTTTTGTGTGCAATTAATATCATGTTGGGGACCTATCCTAGATCCTTTTCCTAAGTGTCTGAGTTTAAATGTTCCATATTTCTCAAGTTTTGTGTCATTCTTTGTGGTCTCTATTTCCTAATGTTTTCATCTAGCTAGGTGTGTTGTTTTGATTGGTATACTTTCCTAATCTTATGTGGCATCTTATGCAATTCAGAGTTGATTCCTAACACAAGTGTGGATCTGTTTTAAAATTTACATGACTTAATAATGTCCTTTCCTGGGATTTTAGTTTTCTATTCCAAGACTGGATATATATTATAATTAAATTCTTGACTAGCTAACTTGTGGCTTACATAGCTATAAAAGAAGCTTGGTTAGATGTAGCAAAGCAACATTCTTAGAGAGAGTAGAAGATAGAAGATGCAAGCTTGGACTCTAAATGATAATTTTTAATTTTGTATAAGGTCGCAACCCAGAATGCCTCATAGTCCGGCATGTTATCATTTTATATTTGAAGTTAAATAATTACAAATATGAATATGTTGCATCTAGCCTTGTGTTCTCTATTATTATCTAGAGTTTTATATATCTTCTATGTGTAACTCGAGGTAGGGGAGTGTTGGTAGGTTAAAGTTGAATTTATTCCCACTCTTACTCCTCCCATACCCTATGTTCCCTATGTTAGGTGGTTTATAATTAGAGTTCTTTCTTATGGATTGGATTATGGAGAACTTTTTTGAATTTGGTTGTAGGATGGTAGATCTAAAATCTAACCTATAACTTGTACAATGTTGTGATCTTGTAGGGACTATTGTCAATATGGTTTATGGTAGAGGAAATATAGATAATGCTATTATGGATATGCTGAAGTAGATTGCAGAAGGACTTGAAGCTGTTGAGATAACCCTGAGAAGAGTTGTACATCTTGAAGATGCTAGTGATGATTAAGAAGTAACACCTAACCCTAATCCTGAACCCGAGATTGAATAATATGAGGAAAGGCTTTTGAGAGCTTTGTCTAGAGTGAATGCTAGACCATCTATTGAAGTTTTTTTTCTATGATGAAATACTTGAGACTAATGTAGTATTGGACTAGATCACTGAGATGGATAAATACTTTTATTATGAAAGTATTCCTAATAATAAGAAGGTTAAGGTAGTAGTCACAAAGTTGAAGGGTCGTGCTTCACTTTTGTGGGATAATTTGCAAACTGAAAGATAGAAGAGGGGACAAGAAAAGATCAATACATGGGTGAAGATGATTGAAAAAATGAAGACTAAATTTCTCCATGCATATTATCAAGTTAATTTATTGAGAAAAATGTAGAACTTGAGAAAAAAAGACATGAGTACAAAAGAATATACTAAGGAATTCTACAAGTTGGATATCAGATCTTGTCATGTGGATGATGAAGTTGAGAAAGTGGCTAGGTACCTGAATGGTTTTTGAACATCAATTCAAGATGAGATCACTCATGTTAAGATGGAAAATGTAGAAAAAACATCTTAGTATGCTCCAAAGGCTAAAGAAAAATTGGTGAAGAGACATGATCAAAGACAAAGACAAAGAGGTGGTAGATTTCAAAGAAGAAGAGGAAGAATATATGTATATGTATTAAAGATCTCACATGGGCAATAAATATTGTTGTGATATGACTTGGAGACTTTTGAAAATGTGGGAAGGAATGCATAGTCCACTATAAAGAATTTTAAGTCAAGGAGGCCTTCTGCAAAACATTTAGAGGTAACTCAAAACCCAAAGCATTTTTTTTTCATTCTGATTAGGTTAATGTCAAATAGATGTAAGATATATCTTAGGAAAAATCATTATTTCATCTTCTTTTTGTTACGATATCTACTAAAAGTGAGTACTTTAAACAATAAGTTTGCATCTCTATTTTGAGATTTATGTATATTTTTTCTAAATTAGAAACTAAATTAATATTGGCTCCTAATTTGTATTATTTTTTCTTCAAATCTGACAATACTAATTGTAGACTTCTATGCTATCATGTTTAATGGAACCTTAGCTCCTCACTATAATTCCTTGATCCTTACTCACCCATGTGGTTGATTTTGCAATCCAAATTTCTCAACTATTTCACAAGATACTAGGTTGTCATGTGAACTTGATTCAACTATCACTTGAAAAACCTTGCCCTTACTCTTACACTTGGTTCTAAATATGGTTCGTGTTCTTATAGACTATCCCATTCTTACCATTATGAACTCTCCTTCCTCAAGATCTACATTTTTTGTAATAGTTTCTTCTTTATTTTCCTCTTGAACCAAATGCACTCTTCTTGCTATCTTTTTGCACTCATTCATTTGGCATTTGTATGAAGTGTGCCCCACTTTATTGTTGGAATTCTTAAGAATAACTGAGAGGGGGAGGGGGTGCATCAGTTATTCAAGGTCCATATGTCCAAATAAAACTTTTACAATTTAATGAACCCATAAAAATTTCTTCACCATGTATGCATTCATTGTGAGTTAACCAAAAATGATATCTTATTGTTAAACTAACATGCAAAAATATAAAGCATAAAACACAACACATCCATTAGTACACATGACACACGATTTAACATGGAAATTAAATTTGGGAAAAATCACTAGTAATGTGCTACTCCTTTCTCACTCTTTTGAAGTGATGCCCTATTAAAGGCCAATCCTATTAAAGGTTACAACGCACATTGTTAAATGTGACCCGATTAAGGGATTTGAATCAACATGTTAAAAGTGAGCCTTGTTAGAGGAATTTAGGTTATTCACTTGGAATGCCACCCTATTAAAGGATTTTCCAATGACTATTAAGTCAACCTTTCTCCAAAGGATTTACCCTAATCAAATACAATTGTTAGAAAGTAACAGTAGAGTTTGATTTGATACAACTTACAACCTTACTTGCAAATTATAGATCACTATTCAGTCCTCAACTCTGCTTGGCTTCCAATCTTTTTTCTGATAGCTTGTTCACCCTTCAAGTATTCATCTTCATTAAGCCTTCTTGCTTAGTTCACCATTAAAAACTTCTTTACTTAGATCACTTGATGAAGCAAAACCCTTCTTCCATCACCTTGTCAGATTTTTGCATCCAAAAACTCTCTCTTGCCTCTCCACATCTTTGCTTCATGACTAGGCATCCCTAGATATAGGGAATGAGAAGTTTTTTCCCGCTCAATATGCATCTCAAAAATTAGAATTTTTGATGAATTAGGTAGGATACAATGTATCTACCCCATATCTTGTCTTCTCTAGAAACTTCTCTTAGAATATTTGAATTCACCTCCAAAAAGTTTTACATAAGATTATGTGCCTCCAACTCATCAATCTTATCCTCCTCCTAATTCACAAGTTCCAAGAAAAAAAACTTATTAGCTTTTATTTGGAAAATCTTTGATCTTTTTCATAATGCACTAGCTCGGCATTATCAATTTACTGATGCTTGATGCATATTGTGTTACTCAGCATCTACTGTAAAATCACTCGACATCAACTAGATTTTACTAGTGCTTGGAACATACTGAAAATCACTTGGCATCTGCTAACTTGCTTGATACATGTTAGTTTGCTCGGCATCCACTATAAAATTCTTTCACTCGGCTCCAATTAACTTTTTTCTCGGCTTGCACTAACTTTACTCGGCACCTTCTATCAACATGGTCAAGTTTAGAAAATGAACTTTGTTCAACCTTTTTCATCTGAACTTTCTAAGTGTAGCCAAATATTTTGTAACCCCAAGTAGATCATCAATACATTATGTTGTCACTATCTTAACTGATTCTTGCACTTCAATACATAATCATAACTCAACCTTTCCTCCAGGTAATTTTGTTACATCTTGTTGATCAAATCCTTTTCATCAATCAACTAAGTAATAGTGCTTGAAATATATAAGCAATTGTCTTACCTACATATAGCAGGTTTGACAACAGTGACAAAACAATTATTGAAAACACTTCTTACAAAAATGCTCTAACTCAAATGATCTTTTCAATCATATATCAACAATATCCCTCTTTGGCATTGATGGAAAACCAAACTGATCAACCAGTCAAACATCAAACTAACTAGGTTAAATAGTAAGGCAATACCAAAAACAAAACTTGTGAATAAAACTTCTCCCTCTAACAAAAACTCCTTCTTAGGTTACAAAAGCTCACTTATCGGATTCTCTTTCTTTTGTCATAGATAAAAATATCTCCCTCTTTTGTTTTTCTTATTTCTCCCTTTTTTTTTCTTCTAGTCTTCTAATCTTCTGATGATGTACTTTTACTTCATTGTTCTTCTTTTACTCTCCCTCTGACTTGATTTTCTACTTTGATCATCTTCATCTTGATCAATATCCACTTGATTAGTTTATTGAAAATTCTCCCTTTGTCACCTTACTTATGATTGATTTGAATTTCTAGCTCTATGATTACTTAAGGCAACTTCCTAAAGTAAGATCCAGTACATCAATTTGTATGAAATGCATTTTAGCTTGTTTGATTCAAGGTACTCCCTCTATCTTTTACATAGCCTTTGATAGTAGTATCACCCCTAATTTACCTCTTAGATACTCATAAGCATCCTTAGGTAATGCTTTGGTAAAGATATTAGCAATTTGCTCTTTTGTATTGATATATTCCATATTCACACCTTTGTCTTGAACCAAATCCCTTACATAATGATACTTTATTGCGATGTGCTTTGTCTTTGTGTGCATAATAGGATTCTTTGATATATTTATAGCACTTGTATTATCACAATAAAGTGTCACTAGTTCAATGATTTCTTCCTTCATTCCTTTTAGCAGTTATTTGATCCATACAATGTTTTTTAAATTGATAGCAATAGAAACATACCGTGCTTCAAGAGTAGATTGGGAAGTACAACTTTTTCTTTTTGCTTGTCCACGTAACAAGTCTTCTACCTAAGAAAAATGCTCCTCCACTGGTGCTCTTCCTGTCATCAATATTTCCAGCTTATTCAGCATCAATGTAGGTCTTCATTTTAAACTTTCCATTCTTCTTATAGTATAAGAAATACTATTATGTTCCCTTTAGGTATCTCATTATCTTTTTTAGTACCATCAAGTGATTTTCTCTTGGGTTAGCAGAGAATCTAGCAACTATTCCCATAGCTAATGCAATATCAGGTCTACTATGTACTACATATTTCAATTTTCCAATCATGGATCTATATAATGTTTGATTGACCTCAGCTAATTCATCATTCTCTGATAGCTTAAGTGTTGTTACCTTAGGTGTACTTACTGATTTTGAGTCCTCAAGTCCAAATTTCTTTAAAATTTCCTTGACATATTTTGACTAAGTAATGCATACACCATACTTCATTTGATATACTTTTAATCCCACAAAGAATTTGATCTCACCAAACATTGACATCTCAAACTCTTGCTTAATTTGATTTGCAAAATCTTTACAGAAAGCATCTTGTCCTCCAAATATAATGTCATCAACAAAAATTTTAGATAACACTATACCTTTTTCTTCATCTATCTTCATGTACAAATTTTTTTTATCATCTATTCATTCAAATCCAATCTTAACAAGATAAGTATTAAGTCTTTCATACCATGCTCTTGGTGCTTGTTTCAATCTATACAAGGCTTTGTGTAGTCTACATACCATGTTCTTATTGTTCTTATCCACAAATCCTTTTGGTTGTTAGACCCCCTCTTCTATTATTCCATTTAGAAATGTAGACTTGACATCCATCTAGTAAACTTTGAAACCTTTATAAGTTGCATAAGCAAGTAGAATTCTTACTCCTTCCATTCTTGCAATAGGGGAAAATGTTTCACCATAGTCAATTTCTTCTTCTTGTGCATATCCTTTGCAAACTAGCCTTTTTTTATTTCTTGTTACTTCACCATTCTCATATGGGTAGATGTGAGGAAGGTTGCAATCTCCTCAACACCTAAATCCTATTGTCTGGAAAACTTATTTATTTCTCGATGGGCAATGCGATGTTCTTCTATGCATCTGGTAGGTTATCTTTTATTGGTGTGATGCTAGATTCTCCTATATCAATACAAGACAAGTGGTTTGGGCCAACATGTTGTTTTCCCATGTAGTGTGGGTTCCCTACTATTCTAAGGGCCACCAACATTGCCCATAGAAAATAGTAGGGGCCCTCTGCATGCACCAATCTATAGTCGATTTCCCACCCAACCTTGCAGAATCATAGTAGCTTGTTCCTGAATACCCATTTTGTGCCAATCACATTCTTGTCCTCTAGTCTAGGAACTAGGCTCTAAGTCTTGTTCTTTTCTATCTATTGAATTTCTTCTTCCATAGCCTTGTACCAATAATCATCTTGCAATGCATCCTTTACTATCTTAGGTTCCTTTATATTCAACACACATAGTTCACCTCTCAAATCTATTTCTTTGCATTGGCCTTGCATATTTGTCTCTAATGATTTGATCTCCAAGATGGTGTCTTTTGACATATTTGGACAATCTAAGCTCAATTCTTGTGGTTACATTCTATCTCTTAGCTTTAGTATCGTTATGTGCATCTTTGTTAGGTATTTCAACATCTCTTTCATGTGTGCTAATCTCATAGTCATATGGTCCATTCTCCTCATTCTACAACTCAACATCTGAATGCAACTTGACATTCATAGGATGTGACTCAATAGTTGTTAAAACTTGCTATTGATTTGTTGCATGATTTATGACATCTTCTTCAGTAGGCATTCCCTCATAGTAGTATGGAAATGTCTTGTAATCTTTTGGTTATTTTGTAGGTTCAACTTCATGTGCTTTTGTAAACTCATCACAATTCACATTTGCACTTTCCACAATTTTGTTAGTATTAATAATTAAACACTTGTAAGCTTTACTTCTTGTGGAGTAACCAAGGAATATACCTTCTTTTTTCATTGCATCAAAATTTCCACTTCTAACATCTTTGTGAATATAGCATTTGCTTCCAAATACCTTAAAATATTTCACAATAGGTGGATGACCATACCATAGTTCAAAATGCGTTGAGTGAGTACCTTTCTTTACTTGCACATGATTCATAGTGTATACTGCAATACTTACATCTTCTCTCCTGTATTTCAAGGCAACATTTTCCCCCATCATTAGTGTTCTAGCACAATCCATTAAAAATATATTTCTTCTTTCAGCAATCCCATTTTGTGAGGGAGTCCTTCATGTTGATGTCCATCTTTTAATTCCTTTGTCATTGCAGAATACTTCAAATTCATGTGAAGTGAATTCACCTCCTCTGTTTGATCTCAAGCATTTCAAGTTTTTACCTATTTCTTTCTTAACTATTGCCAAGTACCATTTAAACATTTGAAAATTATCTAATTTCTATTTTAAAAACATGATAGTCATCATTCTAGAGTAACCATCAACAAGCAACATAATATACCTATCTCCTTTGTAGCTTTGCACTTCAATAGGTCCACACAAATTAGTATGAACAATTTCAAGTATTTCCTTAGAGGTATAAGCTTTGCTTTTAAAGCTTGACTTTGTCATCTTGCCTAGCTGACATTGTTTGCACATTATGTTTTATGGTTTCTTCAAAATAGGCAAACCTCTAACTCTTTTCATGTTACTTATACTAATCAAATTATCAAATTTAACATGACATAATCTCTTGTGTCAAAGTCATACATCATCAAATTTTGCAATAAGACAAGTAGCATCTTTTGTATCCAAATAGAATAGATTACTCCTAGTTTGATCACCTTTTCCAATTAGATTTCCATTTGTATCATATATCTTAGTTGATTTGTTTTCAAACTCAACTGTGCACCCCAAATTGTTTAGTTGTGACACGCTTAATGAATTATAATTCAATCCTTCAACATAATAAGTATTGTCACATGAAATCTTGTTTGTAAGCTTAATAGATCCTTTTCCTTTTATTGAGCATGGTGCATCATTACCAAACCTTAGAGTATTTCCATCATAACAAGTTGAGGTAATGAACATGCTTTTGTCTCCAGTCATGTGATGTGAGCATCCACTATCAATGATCTATTTGTCATTCTTGTTCACAAAAATCATAAGTGCAGTAGCCTCATCCTCATTTGATTCATCCTTCATTGCAACATATACCACTTCATCATCATTTTCATCAGAGTTATTTTCATCAGCAATATAACATAACTTCTTACCTTTATATCTATAGTCTCTTCCATCATCTTATCTTCTATTTTTGTACTTGTTCCCTTCTCTGGAGTTCTTCTTCTATGTACATCTTACTGCAATATGACCAACTTCATTGCAACTAAAACAAATGATAGGTAGTTTACCTTTGAATTTACCTTTTCCTTTATGGAATCTTCTTGCCAACAATGCTTCCAATTGTTTAATGTCTTCTTCATCTGTATTGTTGTGACTCGATGCGTACTTTATCTTTCTTTTCTTCTTCTTTGGCTTTACCTCCTCAGAATCCTTTAGTAACAATTTGTCTTTCAAAGTTGATTCAATACTCTCTGGTCTGTAGTTGTCAAAATTAGATAGCTCAAATGGAGTGAGTCTACCCACTATTGCCATGCCCTAAATTTTTTGAGGCAAAACACAATCAATTTTTTAATATTAGTTTATTATTATTATTTTTTTTATTTTAATCATTTATTTACTTGTTTTATTTATTTAGTTATGAACATTCTTCTAATTTACCAACTTGCACCCTACCATTCCAAGCCTCTTCGCTAAGACCCAATAACTAAGTTATGATTAAGAAAGCTCAAATATCAACCTAATCATTCTTGATTGAGTGTAGAATGTTATACATCCAAGGAAATTTTCTTAATTTTCTCAATAAGGCCTTCCTACAAGTATTCTATAATAGCAATTTATAAATTCCTTTTTTTACTAATAATTTCACTTTACCACATAAATTATTAATCTAATAGTACTAATAATAAAATTTGAATTAATGTAACATGACTCTAAAAAAATTAAATTCTATCATTACTAACTTTCATAGTTCAATTTACACATCTACTAATATATATATATATATATATATATATATCCACTATTATATAGATGCTCTATCTTTTAATAATAAATCCTAGTAACCTTAATTCATAGATTACATACCCATTTATTGCCTCAGGAAATAGCATACATTAATATTACTAAGTTTATTTAGCCCCTCCACAAACCTAAATTATAAATAACTTAAGACAATAGCCACACCCTAGCCCTTCTTCGTAACACCTACCTTTGACTCCAATTACACATGGCCCGCCCCACATTAAAACCAAAATTCTGGCCAAAATTCAAGTTGCCTATGGGATCACATGTCCCCAAAATCATCCCCCTTATTATTTGACAAAATAAAATAAAAATTTGCACCGAAGAAAAGAGTTTAGCAGCATGTGATTGTGTTGAAACTTTATCATGGTGTAAATCCCAACAACCACCAACTCCCCCACTCTTCCCAATGCATGAGTCCTCCATTTCTAGGTGAATGTGGAATGAACAAAAAGTCAAAAATTCAAAACTTGCAATGTTATATTAATCTTGCTAGGTATCTAGGGTTATAGCTAGGTGGTAGTCTTAAAACATTTAAAGGTAAGATAAGGTACCCTTTCCCTCCTAAAGAAAGGTGCCAGCCAAAGGGAAAGTGCTTGCTAACTTTTTTCAGTCTCAAAATAGTACTTGCCCTCCTTATTTCATGTGCCAAGGAGATCATGGCTAAGAATGGACGCCTAAGGAAGTTTAATGCCCCTTTTTTTTATGATGTTTTGTTTATTAGTTTTTTTTTATGTGGGGGCTTCTTAGTAGTACCTCCTAGTTTATAAGGTAGGTGTAGTTCTTTATAATCATAGTCTTAGCTTATTTTATTTTATTTTAGTTTAAAATATGACATAGTCTTAGTTTTACATATATATATATATATGAGGCCTCGTCCCAACCCATCGTAGCATAGTTGATACATTATTATTTTGATACTCATGACTCGATATGTCGAGACATTATCGGATACACTGAACATATTATATTATTTCATGTTGTGTGATGTTTTACTTTCAAATATTTGATTATGTTATTTAAATTTTTATGAACATGTATACTGATGAAGTAGTGTAGAAAGTGAATGCAGAATTAACACTTTGATTATGCAATTTTAATGATTAAGAATATGAGTAGAACAAGATAAAAAATTGATTATTTGAAAGATGGATATTTTAATTTATGTGATTACTCTGATACGTTATATACATATATGCATGTGATTTTCTTGAGCTACTAATGTATGCAGGATATTTTAGTTGAGAAATCTAATGGAGAAAAAAAATTGAACCCTATATACCATTTGTGGAAACCAGGGTTAAATCTGATGAAAGATACAAACCTTATTGTTCATATTTTATTTGTATTTTGAGCTCAATGAATGTATCATTCTATAATCAGTAAATGTTAATGTTTCATAACAGTGATTTTTTAGTGTCGCTTGACACTCGTGAATTGTATATGCATTCCAACATGATAGTTAGGGTTAATTGAGTAACCTAAATATCTAAGTTGGACTAGGTTAGTGACCTTTTTGCTAATTAGTTAGTAATTGAGGTTAATTACCCTAATTAGGATTAGTGAGTAATCTGCATTTTTGAAGGTTGTTATAAAGTCCTAAAATTTACTAGCTTTTGATAGGTCCCTAATTAATCCTAAAGGCCAAAAATTATGAAATCTAAGTACCTAAGGGGTATGGGTATGGGTTGGGAGTATTTTCCACCCCACTAGCCCCTTTTGTTGACTTTTATGGTCACTCAGAAACTTCGTTTTTTCTTTATTTCGAAAATTGAGTGTTTCATCATGAGTTGGATAACTTTAACTCCACCTTGAGGTTAGCATTATGTCTAGTTGAGTTAGAAGCCTGTAGAACTTTAGGCAAGTAGGGGAGTTAGTGCATTTTAGGGTTGGTTGAGTTTAGGATCTTATTTAGAGGCAAATTTGAGAGGGTTTGAGTGTTCACCCAACCTCTAGTTTTACAGGGGAATTCAGGATTGAAGGAGAAGCAGAAGAAAGGGAATGCTCACCTCAAATTGTTCATTTTCCATAACCTAATTTTGAAGGTAGGAATCCCTCAGCTCATGTTGTTCATGTTTTTTTCATGCTTAAGTTATTACATTTGCATTTGTATGTTTGTATTTGTGTTGAATATGTTTGGGAGGGATTGAAATAGGTTTTCTTAAATGTCTTTCCTTTGTGTTTTGCTTTGAATTTCAAAGAGATTGTATGGGTGTATTGGCATTACTCACCCTTGGATAGGGAAAAAGTGGCCATGTATGGGGGAAGGTCTTTAGTTGGACTCTAATAGTGTAGAGTCTCTTCTTAGGACCAGAAGAGGGAGAGAGGGTAGGGTATTATGGGCCCCTACCCATCAGCACAAACCACATTTCGAGTTTTAGTATGTAAGAATGGTAGAATAGAAGTTCTTGAGTTTTAGCCCTAAAAGGGCACCTGTTATGGTGTTGTGCCTGATGGCTTCTATTGGAAAAATTCACCTTCTCCCTAGTTTGGTTCAATGTTGCACCTATTGTGCAAACCAAGATGGGATTGAATATTTGATTTTGTATTCATGTTATGATTCATTGTCTCCTGTTCGGTTTTCATTCTCTCCATGATCACTGTGATGTATTGTAGAATTTGTAATGGATCCCTTGTTAAGGACTAGGAAGGAAATTCATAATTGTATTGGATTTCAAATATGTTAGGAGTTTTTCCCTCAAGATGATATCATGTGTAAAAATGTTACATTAAACTTATTGTTGAAGTGACAATGATATCAGGTTTTCTTACTGCTTCTTTCTTGACGGAGCCTTTGAATCAGGTGGTTTAATAGAAAAAGATATTCAGTAATATTCATTCTATTTAAGTCTTATAGTAGTTCAGTTTATGCATGTGTGTATTGAAAAATAGATAAAATGGTGACATGCAATTTATGTAATTTTGAGTTCAATTATGTTAAGGAAAAATTTATGTCATGGTTGGAACTTCAATTTAATTTTGTGATTATTAGGAGATAAAATAAATCTTACATTGTTGTTATAAAAATTATTCAACCCCTTTGTTTAACTAAATATTTAGTAAATTCAATTAGAAAATAGAATTTTAAACCTCCTTGTTATAAAATGAATAGCATAGAAAAAATAACACTTAGACAAAAATAGGCTTGAGAAAAAAATTATACTTGTCTTAAAATTTCAACACTTAAAAAAAAAAATTTGCATCCTAAGAGTAAACAAACTCTCTGGTTTTTGTATGAGAGAAAAAAATAAATCTTTTTTTTGATAACAAGGAATATTCTGTTTAAGATGCTCTATAGAAATCATTTGTTTCAATTTATTAAATCATAAAAATTAATCAAACAAAAAAAAAGGAATAGAAAATGCATCAAAAAAATATCTTAAATATCCTAAGGCACCGAACTAACTTTTAAAAATTAAAACCTTCCTCCTAAAGTGGGTGCATGAAATCATATTTCCTTAGGAATAAGCTAAGGTCAATACTAATACAAGGTGGGGTGTCTAACAAGATAGTGTACCAAGGAATGGGAATGGAGGGGTAGGTTTGTGTTTGAAATTTATACCTATGTTTCATTATTCCCTTGCCCACATGTCTCCACTCCATTTTGGGCGCCCATTATGGGAGGTCTTGTCATGCATGGAAGGGGACAAACCTAGGTGAGCTTGGGTCAGCATGCATTGCCTTTGGTAAGCATGAATAGGCTTAGGGAAGCATGACCAGTCATTGGGTAGAAGTTAGGAAAGGTGGTTAAGGGGGTATGGATGGGAGTTGTGATTAGTATAGGTTAGTGTTAAGGGATGTAGGGGGATAAAGGGGCTAGGTAGTTAGTGGTTAGGTTAATTTAGTTTTGTGTTAAGTAATTAATGTTTAATTTAATTAAAAAAAATTATTTAGAAATTAGTTTTAATTAAATTTAGTGTTAGTTTAGTGTGTTTTAGTTAGTATTATTTGGATCTTGTTTTAAGTTATTATTTTTAAATAAAGTTTTTAAATTTAATTAAGTTTTATGTATAGTAATTTTATTATTATGTTTTTAAATATTAGTTTATTCTAATCTTAGAATTTAATTCAGTTTTAGTTAGAATGTAGTATAGTAACTTTGTAGTTAGTTTTGTTAAGCTAGAATTTAGTTTTAATAAAGTGTAGTTAGTATTAGTTTTAAATATCAATTGGTTTTAGGATATAGTTTTTTTTTAAATTAAAATGTTTAAATTTAAATTTAGTATAAATTAGAGAATTTTAAAGTATTAGTTAGATGTATTATTATGTCAATTAAGTGATTAGATGATAGATGTTATTTTATTTAGTGAGTTCTTTTGTTCAAACGTTTCAAGTAATTAGATTTATATTATTTAAATGGTCATTCAAATCAATTAATTATATTGTTAATTAATATTTTGCTTAATTGATGTTTTATTGACTAATGTTATCTGAATGATTTAAATGTATTGTAAATTAATATTTTAAAAGTAAATAAAAGTAACAATGTGATAAATCTTTTAATAAATTGAAATTGGATTGTTTAAATCAATTATTCAATTTAATTATGAAAGTTTAATTAAACGATCTATTCCTATACATGTGTTTAAAACCCAAATTTAGTCTTAAGGTGTTGTTAGAAGAATGTGTTGTCTTATAATGTGCATTTGCCTTAGCCTATGAAATAAACTTATCGAACTTAGTGAACTTAATTATTATTGCTTTTAAAAAAAATTATTACGTGTGTTTTTGCCCTCTGTATTTTGGGCATGACAATATATATATATGTTGTTTTCAAGAGAAGATGACCTCTAGGTCACATGATCTAGTATAATGATTTTAGCTTAAGGACTCTTTTTTAATTATTTACTATTATTTTTTTGTTCTGGGAATATTCTCTTGAATATTTTAAGGGACTGTAATAGGAGAAGGTGCTTTTGTCATTCCCCATACATTTTCCAGAGAGGAAAATGTGGATCTACAACAAGTCCATCATAGATTTGGTCTAAGTGTTTACTTTTCTTAAGCTAATTTTTTTTGTTTTTGTCTATTCCATGAGGGAATTTTAGGTGAATATATTTGTTGATAGGATGGTATTATATTCTTAACAAATTTTTTTGAACTTTGAAGGCCAAATGAATAAATGATTATACATATACAATGGAATATCAAACATGATGATTTTCTTCCAAGTTATGAAATGCACAGCATATAACTTTTCAATGAAACATGTATCTTCTGAATTGACCAACTCTACCCAAAATATTCTTTCACATATCATTTATGTAATATATCTATCAACTAATTTAAAATTTTCATGAGAAGAAGATTCTAATACATGTATTCCTTTTTATAATACATCAAATCTCCCAGTGACTATTTCTTTACAATTAAATTTCATATGTAACTTCATAATCTATTCCTTCCACAACTCCAAATGATAAATAATGATACAAATCTATTTTAAAACACACATGAAAATACAAGGAAATTGGAAGACCACAATACAATTCTCTTTTACATCAATCTGAAATCACAATGGGACTTTGAAGACCACAATATATTTGGGGTGGATTTCTCTTTACACATTTGATTTTCCAACATTGTCGAGGGTGAAACCCTACATCTTCAAGGAATACATCTTCACAAAACCTACACATGCACACAAACTAGGAACCATGGAGGCTCACCTTCCATCCTAGGCTCCTATGAAGCCACCCATCGAGCAAGGGAAACAAGGACCAAATTGGTTACACACATACACCACTTGCCATTGCATGAACACTACACCAAACACAAAACAACTCCCTCCCATGGCTTTCACAATGATTCACCATTGGAATAATCTCACATTGGGTGAAGGTGGGCTCTTCAAAGAGGAGATGCCATAACTAAACATAAACAACATATTTGCCATTACATTTTGCCTCTCAAGGCTATCATAAACATCTCCTCCTTATTCACAAAAAACCCCTTGTATCTCCAAAAATAATAAAGGTATATGGATTCAATGGAGCCCATACTCCATGAAATAAAACAAATCCTCATCATTAGGTAACTCTCTCAACTACAATGTTGAGCCCAATTATGCCCTTCACCCAAGGCTTCTCTTCCCTCCTAAGGGTGAGTGAAGCCTTTACACCCATGAATACATTCAACACTCACATTCAAACAAGAAAATCAAGAAGGAAATAAAAGAAAAAGAAAATCTTCAAGAAAACATAACACATTCACATTTCCACAACAAAATGCCAAAGTCCACAATGCAAGATTCAAAGCACAATGCATGCTCCATCAACAAAACCTTCACACTTGTAGATTTATTTTGCCATACTAAAAGAAAGAAGAAAAGAAAGTGAAGCATAGTTTGAAAAACACCAACCTTGGTCCAAACTAGGGTAATGATAGTTGTAGTAGAGCTCCCTTAATCTCCCTCCAAACCTAATTGTCTCTAAACTTAGAGAGGGGTGAATAACCCACTAATTTGGCCAAGACTCTCTAATAAGATCTTCTCACTAACTATTTTAGCAAAGAACATCAAGCCTCCTCTTCTTACATTGTTTTCCCTCCAAAATAAGAAAGTTGACCAAGTGGGATGGTGAGGGTACACTCATGGGGAAACCCCAAATTTCGAATTGGTTCAAAAGGGCATTGTTTTAGGTGTCCCCTAAGTTATCTATTCACTAAGATAGTTGAATTTAGGCCCCTAACATGTTATACTACCATTAGGGTGGCTTATTTTCAATAAAATGACACTTTAGGATCCCATGTAGACCCCCTAAAATCCCTCACAAGTTTGAATTCGAAATTCAATGTGATGGTGACCCATCCTAACACTCTCTCCCAAGTGGGTGTACTTAAACATTAATTGGAAGAAAAGAAAAGGACTAAGATTAAGTGACCTTGTGACCAACACTCTAGGTGACATGTCATCAACACATAGACAAATACAAGTGTCAAGTGACACATTAAAATACATTACACTTCACCATCACATGTCCTGAATACATCTAAATTATGATTAAACATTTCCTCAAGCAAGAAACCTTACATTTATGAAGAAAAATACTTTCACAATGAGGCTTTTGAATCTTCCAAAAATTCACCTTGGTTAAATTGTGTTCACAAGGTTTGGAACTTGTTCCCCCAAGAATTTCCATGGTTCCACTTCCTGCACATTAAACTTGAGGATCAGTAGTCCAAGGGGGTCATATAAACATATATAACATAAATGCATATAATAATATCCATATTAACATAATTCAAATTAATTTTTGTTTTCTATTCATTCCAATTATTCCATTCAAAATGTTAAAATATCAAAATTTACATGTCATAAGTCATCATTATCAAATTAACATTTATCTACAAATCATAAATTACCATAATCAAATTAACATTTTGCATCACATCAAAATCTAATAGTATCATGTCATAAAACTACATCCATATGTGTTCAATCATTTTATACATAATAATAGTTTCTTAGTGCATATCATAACGTAAAATACTACTACAATATCAAAATCAATATATAAAATAATCCACTATTCATCTAAGTCTCAAATAGCTATCAAAATATCAAAGTCTCGAATATTAAAAGGTAATAAGAAAGGCTATGCTATGACAGGTCAGGGTGAGGCCTCACAACTATACCTTCAAGGGTTAGATCATTTCCTGGCATACATCTTAACTCTTGAATTGTAGACACTCTAATGGCATATATAGGCAACAATGTTCTTAAGACTTTACTTATCACAGTATCATCATCTATTTTACTAGTTGCACCTTTTATTGCACTAACAACTTCTTTTATTCTAGCAACATATTGAGCAATATTTTCACCTTCTTCCATTCTCATGTCATCAAACTTACCTCTAAGGCTCTCTAACTTGGCTCTTTGAACATTTTTGTCTCCTTCATAGATGTTGTTTAGGGAATCCCACATCTGCTTCACACTTTTAAGGTCATTGATATCATCAAAACTCAACATAGCTCAGGGCAGAGGAAATCTCCAACATCATCTAATTGTGCTCTTTCTTTTTCTTCAAATCTTCAACAGTTAGGGCTCCTTTTGGATCAACATGTTTTGTTGTAATGTAGGTTTGTGCATAGTCTCCAAGTCCTCCAAGGTGACGCTTCATCAAAATTTTCCATGTAGGAAAATTATCTCTATTTAGCTTGGGTATCTCTCTCTTTGACATCTTGATCTTTATGCTTTTAGTGCCTTGAAACTAATCCTCTTAAGAAACTACCCTCTAATACCAATTGTTAGAATTCTTTAGAATAACTAAGAGAGGGAGGGGGTGAATCAGTTATTCAAGGTGTAATGTCCCCTTTTTAGCATTCATAGCATGATGTTTTTGTTAGCCTATTTCCCCACAGTCCCGTAGGCTAATCAGGACATTAAAGGGACTTAGAGGCCATTTGGCCTAGATAGTTTAAATTGTAAATCTTTCTGAGGGTTTTTAAGGGAAACTTTGGGCATACTTACTATTTATAGTAAGTCATCTTGGACATGGTCAGACATCCAGTGGCAACAGTATGTCGATGGTAATTATTTAAAATTGACAAGAAGACTTGTTTATCATTGATAAGATTTTTTATGCATTGATAAAGCTATTTTATAAAGTTAAATTTAAATATTTAACTTTATTAATGCATAGACTATAGTTTGTGGGAAATATTTAAATTAAAGAGAGTGCCCTTTATTTTATAACACATTGGAGACATAAGTTACATAAAGGGAGTTATGTTTTATCCCACATTGAGAAAATGAAGGATTGAGCTCTTGTGAGAACACTATAAAAGAAATGGAAGAGCTTCTTTTTAGTATGCTTGGATATTATGTGAATTTGGGAATTGTGGAGATTTTCTCCTTGGGCTTGGAGGATGTAAACCCTCTGTGCTATCAATCTTGACGCCATTGAAAGACATGGTCTTGAGATTTGTTTTGAATGGTGAATAGTGATAGCACTATAGTACTCGCGTGAACAGTACCTAGAGGAATAATGCCATGCTATAGTAACTCGTGAATAGTAAAATCGCTACAATAAGATGCTTGAGTTTCACTCCTTTTTCTAACTTGCATTGGAGTTTTAGGTGTTATTATCCAGTCCTAGCATATTTAATCAGAATCATAGTTGGAAATGGGAAGATGGACTTGTTCTTGGTGACTGCCAATAATATAGTAGGTTTCTTGTAAATTTTGGGTTTGCATTTCTAGTTATTACACACAACAAGTTGTTATAATCATTGTAATTGCATTTGAGGCATTCATAGGCATGTAAGTTTAGTCTTCTAAGCATTGAAAAATTAGTTATTCATTATTGCATAAGGTTTCATTAAGTTGTTGTTGTAGGTACATGTTGTATCAGAATTCGCTATGAGGGTTTGAAATAATCAGTCATAGTTGTACATGTTATTGGTATTAAGATTTTATGTGTTGTCAATATATCATGAAGATTTCTAGATTAATTTGTTGAAATTGAACCAGCTGTGTAAGTGATTAGTAAAGTTGAATTTGTGTGCCAAAATAATTGTTTGGTCTGGAAGTTGCAAACCGATTGTAAAAGAACCTATATCTTTGTTGAGTGAATATATCGGTACTAATTTGCATTAGTAAGTTGAGTGGATTTGTTGCTCAACACTTTGTCCATATTCAATCCTTACTTTCTAGCAGTATAGTTGTTTGTTTGCCAATTGTTTGACAAAATTTCATAGTACATATTCTCCTGCAACACAGTTCATATTTTTGCCAAGTGTTTGACAAAATCCCATACTTCAGCATTGGTGAGTTTTAGAGGGATTTTTGGCAAGGGTCATTACACAAGGTCCAAATGTCCAAATAAAACTTTTACAATTCAGTAAAACCCATAAAACTTTCTTCACCATGGATGCATTCATTGTGAGTTGACCAAAATTGATATGTTATTGTTAAACTAACATGCAGAAATGTAAAGCATAAAACACAACACATCCATCAGTACACATGACACAATAATTTAATATGAAAACCCAATTTGGGAAAAACCACCAATAACATGCTACTCATTTCTCACTCTTCTGAAGTGATGCTCTATTAAAGGCCAACCCTATTAAAGGTTACAACACACACTGTTAAATGTGACCTGGTTAAGGGATTTTAATCACCTTGTTGAAAGTGAGCCTTGTTAGAGGACTTGAGGTCATTTACTTGGAATTCCACCATGTTAAAGGATTTTCCAATGACTATTAAGTCAACCTTTCTCCAAAGGATTTACCCTAATCTGATACAATTGTTAAAAAGTAATAGTAGAGTTTGATCAGATACAACTTACAGCCTTACTTGTGGATTAAAGATCACTATTCAGTCCTCAACTTTGCTTGGCTTCCAATCTTTGTAGTTCTAACAACTTTTTCACCCTTCAAGCATTCATCTTCATTAAGCCTTCTTACTTAGTTTGTTGACTTCTTCACTTAGATCACTTATTGAAGCAAAACCCTTCTTCCATCACCTTGTCAGATTTTTGCATCCAAAAACTCTCTCTTGCCTTTCAACATCCTTGCTACATGACAAGGCATCCCTAGATATAGGGAATTAGAACTCTTTCTCCCCCTCAATATCCATCTCAAGAATGAGGGTTTTTGATTGATTAGGTAGGATATATTGTATCTACCTCATATCTTGTCTTCTCTAGAAACTTCTCTTAGAATCAATTTGAATTCACGTCCAAATTGGTTTACATAAGATTTTTTGCCTCTAGCTCATCAATCTTATCCTCCTCCTAATTCACAAGTTCCAAGAAAAAAAACTTGTTAGCTTTTATTTGGAAAATCTTCGATCTTTTTCATAATGCAGCAGCTTGGCATTATCAATTTACTAATGCTCATCACATACTATGTTACTCGACATCTACAATAAAATCACTCGGCATCAACTAGATTTTAGTTGTGCTCAGCACATACTAAAAATCACTTGGCATCTACTAACTTTCTCGACAACTGTTAGTTTGCTTGGCATCCACTAGAAAATTCTTTCACTCAGCTCCAACTAACTTTTTTCTTGGCTTGCACTAACTTTACTTGGCACCTTCTATCAACTTGGTCAAGCTTAGCAAATGAACTTTGTTCAACCTTTTTCATCTAAAATTTCTAAGTGTAGCCAAACATTTTGTAACCCCAAGTAGATCATCAATACATTATGTTATCACTATCTTAACTAATTCTTGCACTTCAATACATAATCATAACTCAACATTTCCTCTAGGTACTTTTGTTACATCTTGTTGATCAAATCCTCTTCATCAATACTAAGTGATAGTGCTTGAAACATATAAGAAATTATCTTACCAACATATAGTAGGTTTGACATCAGTGAAAAATAATGGTTGAAATTACTTCTTACAACAATGTTCTAAGTGAAATGATCGTTTCAATCATATATCAACATTTATCACATTTGAAAAGTCTTCCTATAAACACTCTTGTTCCTCTACAAAATCTTCCACCTCTCATGCTTCTATTCTGATATGGTATAGACTCCTTGCCTATGTCTTGTCCATGTGAGCCCTAACTATTATTTGGAGGTCTACTACTAGTACAAGAGCACCTGAAGTCAATAAGTGAGTTTAGTTATGTTTTGTGTGTGTGTGTGTGTGTGTGTGTGTGTGTGTGTGTGTGTGTGATGTAATAAGTCCCTTGGCACAACACATTTTGTTAGGGTGAGCCTAAGGTGACCTTTGGACAAGTTTGGAACTCTATTAGTTTGTTTACATAGCTATTTGTGCATTTTAGGCCTAGGTTCTTTCATTGGTCAAAGCTTGTCATCACCTAGTCAAAGAGGTTGAAAAAGGACTTGGAACACCATTTATAATCAAAATATATCCATTGTTGAAATTTGAAGTCATTTGTTGAAGATTTGCAATGGTATGGGCAAAAACATAAAAATTGCTCTTAAGCATTTCTAATTATAGACTATGTAAATGGATTAGTTTCTTTCATTACAACATTGTAAATGTTATTTCCTTCCTTCATTTCATTTTAGAATAGTAGCAAATAGTGTTTCGACATAATTTCTATAGTTTTGTTTTTCTTTTCTTACAAGGGTTTTGAATCCATTCTTGGATTAGCCTTTCTTATCCAAGGTCATGGTCTTCCATGGCCTATTGGATAGAGCAAGAGTGTATATTAGTGACTTTACTAGCTATTTGAAGAACTAAAACAAATCTTGTAACTTTTGTATTGAAATCATGGTTAATCACAATTGGTGAGCCATTGAAACAAAGCAAGAAAACAACAATTCAAATAGAGATTTGCATCCTTGTAGTTTCCTTTATAGAGTGTAAACTTGTTGGAAGCTAAGAGGAAGGTTAATGGAGGTTATTTAACAATTTGAAAGCCCAATAAAAGTATTGGCACAAGAATCCAATTAGCCAACTCAAAAATAGCAAGGAAACAAAGATTTTGGGAGGTTTTTTAGAGTTAGATATTAAATCAATAAAATCCAGATGCCAAAATGAAATATTGTTTAAAACTTCTAAATGGGTAGTCAAAAATGTAAAAATAGAAGTATTTTGTTTAGGTAAATTTATAAAAAAAGATCAAAAAACTAGTTTTTGTTGATCTAGTCTACTAACCAGTTTGCATTGCCCAACCAAACAAGGGTTAAGGAACCAAGAATGGCTGAAACTGATTGAAGGGCATGATGAATTGGAACAAGGTGTTTGAATTATGATTGAGAATTTGGTTATTTGAGTTAGTGAAGATCCTATATTAGTGGGAATAAGGGTGTTTGGAAGGATAAAGTCCTTTAGAGGAACTACAATGGAATTGGAAGAGTTTTTGGTTGGGTGAGTTGCCCTTGACTTGGGAGGTTATGAATTCATTATTAGAAGCCTTGGGAAGGCTCTAAAAATTCCAACCTTTGGAAGGTTAAAGAACTACCTTAGAGAGGTCATTGGATCAATTAGAGGCAAGCACAAATTCCACTTGCATCAGCTACCTATTTCTCTACCTCTACTACTATCACTATTTTACCTTTATTGTCTCTTTTTTATCTTCTCCTCATCACTCATTGCAAGTTTATAAGATTCCTCAATATTTCTAGGTGTTGCAAGATTGATATCATCTTGGATGTTGAACCCGAATCCCCCCATATACCTTTCCACCTTCTCCTCTTATTTTTCATCATGAGAAACCTTGATATCTAACTTGTGAAACTCATTTGTATATGCTTTCACATCCATGTCCTTTTTTCTTAGGCTTTGCATTCTTTTGTATAGATGAACCTTGTAGTCTTTAAGGATAAAATTCTCTCTCAGCTTCTCCATAATTTTTTTTCATGATTTGATATTAGGATTAGTCTTCTTTTGTCTCTTTGTCTACAAACAATCCCACCATAACAATTCATTCCCTTTTAGCCCTTATTTAGCAATCTTGATTTTATGTTGTTCCACCACATCTTCATAATCCAAAAAGTTCTCAAATGATCCAAACCAATCAAACAACTCCTCTTCATTAATTTTTCCATCATACATTGGGATATCATACTTCCCTTTATAATTATTTCTCTAATGGCTTTAGGAAGTTTAGCCATCCTAACATCATTTGGGTCTACCTCTTTTCTTGGTGCCCTTTCTTCTTCTTCTTCAACTTCCACTTCCTCCTCTTCATATTCACCTTGATTCTCATAATGAATACCCTTATTGATCTTCTTTTTTAGATTTTCCAACTCTCTTTCCATCTTCCTCATGTTTTCCATAACTTTGTTCTACTTTTCAGCCTATTGTGCCACAAGTTTGGAAAGTTCAATATTTGTCATTCTAGAAGGCATGTTTTAAGCCTCTCCAAAATATTCCCCTTTTTACATGTACTCCTCCTTTCCAAAATAATTCTATTGTTCTCTAATACCATTTGATATAGATCACAATGTATTTTCCAAAGGTTTCCGAAAATAACCTTAAGGCTTAGGCTATCTAATTGAGTACCTAGTTTCTCCAATGACATCTTAGGACTCCAAGGGCCTTGAATCCCCTAATACAACTCAAATAACAAGTTTACCAAGTTTCAAGTGCCTATCCTTAAGGAAAAATAAAACAACTTTGCCTACTAGGCCTACTAGCCCCAATTAGGCCTCTAATGTTGTCCTCTTTTTATTTTCTCCAAAATTTTCCAAGACATTAGACAAATAAATTTCATATTTGGATACACATTTTTCTCTATACAACATATAAAAATCTTGGGTATGGTTTCTTTGAACCATCTCTCTCCTATTACAAAATGGGCCTCTTTTTAAGCATAAAAACCCCCTCATTTATAAAGGAACTATAAGGAATGATTATCTCCCAATCCTATAAATTTTTATAATATCTTAATATGATCCAAACTAAGTATTATTAAATTATTTTAAATCAAAAAACTCCCTATATATGCATTCTATGGAACCCTCACCAAACAAGGCCTAAAAGTATGGCCTCTTCAAATCCGACCAACACATCTCCAAGACCTGATCTTTGATCCTACACCTTGTATATGATTATTAATTTGATTTTTTTTTACATAAAACCATGGCTTCCTTTGGGAAAATATTCCACTACTAAACCTATGGCACCAATTTTGTGCTTATTTCCCACTCTTCCCAATGGTGTACACATGTAATATTTCTTTCTACTACATATTTTTTGTTTGAATAATATTATATAGATGGTACAGATTCAATTTCATGACAAAAAACAACTATAATCATAGAATGACTCCATTCATATTGAAAACTTCAAAACTGGTCTTAAGGGAATGCCTTATTTGCTACAACAATATACCAATATTGAAAGGAAAGTAATCAAACAATAAAGTTCTTCAATAGGTATATTTATATTGATGAACAATATTAGAAAATATTCAAATAATAACCTTGAGATGGGAACACTGATAAAAAATCGATAGATTTGCAATAGAAATGAAGATTTTTTATTTACTTTTGAACCACAATTCATATAATATGATCTCTAGTTTTTACTCCTACCATCCTTATGCTCTTACCAGGTGATGACATGAAGAAATAGAAGTCTTTTTGGCCCTTTTTGTGAACATTTGTCTATAACATACTGGACTTTATCATCTTTTAGTATAATTTTTTTAAACTTTTGATGTATAAAGTATGGACATAGGGCATAAAAATGATAATCAGAGTTATATCTAAAAAGGGGTTCATTTTGTGGTAAAAATCTTTCTTCATGAATATTTGATATGGGTAGATCTTCCTGCAACTGAAGAGATTGCAAAAACTATTAGTTGAATAATTAATGCCTTTTTCTTTATAAACTAATAAATGTAAATAAATGTTTGCGCGAAGTCTTGTGTGTATTAAATGTTGATCATAGGAATACAAGCTGAGTGGGAGTTAATAAAAAATAAACTACAAAGGAATAGCGCTACGACATTGATGGTATTAAAGAGAAGTGTTATGACATCGTTGCAACTAGAAGACTTGGTGGAAAAGTCAGAAGGGACTTGTTTTAATGAATAACAAAGTGGGACCTGATAAAGCAACTGAGCAAGGAAGCAAGCATCAAAGTGATTGGTTAAACATGCAATGCATGATACCTAGATTCCTAGAAGCTTTTTAAAGTTAGATAAAAGAGTAGATCTAACATTTGCTATGATCTATATTTGTGGGGAATTTAAGGGATAACTAGTGTCTTTACAGTTGAATGCTTGCAGTCTTAAGTTGTAACTGACTTTCCTTCACGAGGAAGTTGTAATTATAGGAGTTTGTTGTTTTTCCTTCCTTTTAAATAAGACCTCGTCTGTATCTATGAAGTAAATTAGTGAGTAGATAGACAGAGTTGATAGACATCTTCTTGTTTTCCCAAGTTATTGTAATACTACATATTTGAATGAATACATGACTTTGCTGAGTTTCTACACTTTTATCTGAGCTTATCTTTCCTTCATTCTTCTATGGGGGCCCACGCAGAAGGTGGAGTTTACTTTAGTAAGAAGGAGTTAGACTCAGTTTTCTAAGTTAAGATTAGAACTGTTGTTCCTGCAGTAGTAGGTGTATAGATGTATGGTTAAATAATTAGAGTTTCCTTCCAATGACTTGATAGTTGTCTTTCCTTTGGATAAACTAGATTTCCTTAATGGTTATTGCATTCAAGGCAGTAGTGACTTTTAGCGAAAACTAGAGCATATACTTTGCAGACATCATCTCAAGTCCACACTCCTAGATTAACATTTAATGAAAATTAGCATAGTACTTTGGTAGTAAGGGATGTCCAATCCTGTAGCTAAAAAGGTGTTATATTGATTAGACATATTTTTAGTGTTGTTGCTAGGGATGGTGTCGGTTTAGTATTCACTATTGAGTCACTTAGTTTCATTTTTAGCATTCTTGCATGCATAAGGGAAGAGACCACCTTGGAAGATTTCTTCCCAACTTCAATCAGGAAGATCCTTTTTATCCTGACCCTAAAGAAAGAGAAGAGAGAGAAAAAATAGAAGAAGAACAAGGACTATTTGAGAATGTATTTGTAGAAGTACTAGAACAAGTACAATCATTGACCACATCTAAAGAATCTATCCATTTGAATAATCTTTTTGCTAAGCTAGAATATCAAGATAGTTCATTAGCTCTAGTCATTTATCAGCCACCACTAGGACATCCACAAATGGTAGCAGCTTAGCCCACCTTTTCCTTTCCAATTCCTCCTTAATAGGGTAATCAAAATCTGAAAAATACACCCTCAGCTGCCCTACCTAAATTCTATGGCCTTATTACTGAAGATCCAGAAACTTTTCTCTTTGAGTTCAACATCCTTTGTCGAATTTATGACTACACAACTGATGCCCATAAGCTGAAATTGTTTCCATCAACACTCAAAGAAGCAGCTTTGAGATGGTTCATGAGTCTAGCTGCCAATGCTGTGATAGATTGGCCAACTATGAGTACCATGTTCCTTAATAGATATAAGGAATATTGTAGAGGCCATTATTTGAAAAGAGATGACATTTTTAAAATGTCACAAAAGGAGGATGAGGCTTTGGAGGACTATGTTGCCTGGTTCATGTTTAACCTACAACACAACACACAACATCAGTTGAATGAGGAGTCCCAAAAGCATTTCTTTTTGAAAGGAGTGCATGATAGGAGTATGGAAACTTTAGACTTAATGGCTAGAGGTGACATTACACAGAAGACATGGGCTGAAATCTAGAATATTTGTTTGAACTATTCCAGAGCAACAACAAAAAAAGGACAAGGTTTGAGGGACTTACTCCAAAAAACTCCTGGGGTGGGAGTATCTAAGACAGAACTGTCAAACCTCTTGTTGGATTTCAAGCAAGACATCATTAATGACGTTGCTACATAATTGGACACTATGCAAGCACGAATGAAGGAGGATGCTGATAGTATGTTGGCAGAATATTTCCCCCATTGTAGAGAAAAGAAATGCAACTTCTGATCTAAGCCTATTGCTAGCTTGGAATCGTAGCATGTCCCTACTGAGTTCAAGGCAATTGATGAAGATGGGGAAGTCCTCTATGTTGCTCAACAAAGGCCATGGGCTCCAAGATCAGGTATTCCTCAAGACCCACTCCGTAATTATGGTGGTAATAGCCAATGGCAACAATAGCATGGTAATTATAATAATTGGAAGTAGCCTAACCAAGGTTGGTAGCAGCCTAACCAATGGTGGCAGCAGGGTTGGCAACAGCCTAACCAAGGTTGGTACCAGCCTCAGGAGGGTTGGTAGCAAACAAGGACTTGCAGCAACACCAACATCAACCAGTCTTGACTCAACCTCCTCAACAGCAAGCCTTAATGCCTCCTGTAGCCAATACAACCCCTCCAAAATAACCATAGTTACCTGCACAACCCGTGCCTAATCCTAATAGTGCAAAACCTTCAGCCCAGCAACAAAGTTGTTCCATCACCCTCAATGATATCCATCTACGATCTGGAAAAATGCTTGCCTCACCTCAACAACCCATTATAATAGAAATAGATAATACAAATGCTGAGTCAGTTCAAGAACCTACCACCACTATTTCTCTTGTAGCCAAGACACCACCATTTCCTAGTAGGTTAATAGAGCAAGTTCTCCCAAGTGAAAATCAAGCTGCACTAGATTTTCTTGAGCAACTCAAGCAAATGACGGTAAAAATTCCCTTGTTTGATGCAATAAAGGAAGTACCTATATATTCAAAAGCCATCAAAGAAGCCTATGTTAAAAATCTAGGAAGGAAAAAGAAAGACCCAAAGACTATCCATGTCCTTGGGCAACTTTTTGATCTTATGCTTGATAACTGCAAAATGCCTAAGTATGCAGACCTTGGAAGCCTAGTAGTGACCCTCACCATTCAAGGAGTACAATTACAGAATGCCTTAATAGACCTAGGACCATCCATCAATGTAATGACCAAGGAAGTAGTGTCCAAATTAAGCATCATTAGTCTCAGGCAAACACCAACAATCTTGCAACTAGCAGATAGTTCTACCATCATTCCTGATGGTATGCTTGAAGATGTCATTGTAACATTACATTCATGAGAGTATCTAGTTGATTTTGTTGCCCTCACTCCAAAAAAAAGTACTAGGGGATATCTTATCATTCTAGGATGACCATGGTTAGCAACAACAGTGCTTATATTGCATGTCGATCAAGGAAAATGATTATTTCATATGGAACGAACACTAAAAATTTAACCTTGTATTCTCATGCTCAAACTTTGTTGCAGGATGATCAAATTATCTAGCCAAATATGGATGACTCTAATATGGACATAGATTCTATTCAAAAATTGATGATGATCTCATGGAACTCATTTGTAAACATTAAAGAAGAAGATGATGCCATTTCTTCTATCATACTGAATGAGTATGGACCACAACTTAAGACATCTTCTAAACAAGAGTGTGTCTTAAAAAGCATTCTGCCTTTATCTACTAAACTTCATTATTTTGAGTCTGCACAGCTTATGCATTCACTCCTGCCACATGAGATAGATTCACAACGAATTGTGCAAATTTCAATGGCTGAAAAAGTAGTCAAAACAGAAGTCGTTCCAGGAAGAGAATTAAATATAAGAAAGTCCTTATCTCAGGCACAACATCATAATACCCTGCAGTTGTTACAAAAGCACCAGGATGCTTTTGCTTGGGAGTATACAAATATGAAAGGTTTGGATCCTGCACTCTATACCCATAGGATTTATATCAATCCTGATTGCAAACCTGTGAGACAACCTCAGCGTAGGATAAACATAGCATTAAGGGATATTTTCAAAAATCAATTGCAAAAGCTACTCAATGTTGGCTTCATATATGGGTCAGTGTAAGAAGTTGGGTCTCACTTTTGGCCAAAAAGTGGAAGTGTTTTTCCTGTTTTTAAAATATTTTGTCAATTGATGCAAAAATTTGAGCCATTTAGAGATTAAATATAAAAGAACTTCAAAAATAAAAATTGTAGTTCCTAGAATCTTCTTTTTGAATATGTAATTTATTTGTTTACCCATATGATAGATTATTTTTTTGGTATGGATCTTTAAAAACCACTCTTTCAAAATGCCTGTTTCAGGACCATATCACGCTCATGTACGGACACCATAATTTGACACAAATGAATGAATTTTTGTGAATCCTTTTAAATGTAGTTACCTAACACACCAAAGATTGATGAGAATATTTTTCTTGAATTTTTTAATGAATATTTTTTTTTAATTAATTTTTAATTGGCTATAAAGGAAAATTTTAAAACCTCTTATGTACGGACACCATAATTTGATCAAAAATTCACTTTTTTCATTTTTTTTTAACTTCAAAAGAATTGAATGTAGATTGATGACATATAAATTAATTTTTAAAAAAATATAAAATAAAAAAGTTATTAAAGTTTTAGTGAACGTTACTATTTTACATTTAGGTACCACCTTTGATTAAAAAATAATAATAAAATAGTAAATAAAATCATAACTCTATAAAATTTATATTTTTTGAATTAGGACAATGAGAGCTCTAATGGTTTTTTGTTTCGTAAAATTTTTTGATCAAGAAGACCCTCTAAAAATTATGGCAAGGCATGAATTTGTTAGTTCAATGCCTTAGCCAAATCTTGAGAGGCCAAGGCATAGGTTTGGTCTCACCAAGCCTGTCCCAAACCAAAATTTGAGGCAGGAAAAAAAATCCCGCCTCATGTTGTAAGAAACGGGCACCCATTATTTGAATTTCAAAAAATGGGTACCCGTTTTGAAAAGCTAAAAGTGGTATGTAAAATCTGCCAAAAATTTTAAAAATTAAATTTTTAAGAAACGGGTACCCGTTTCTTATGTTTAAAAAATGGGTACCCATTTTTTATTTTTAAAAAATGGGTGCCCATTTCTTAAAAATTCAAATTTTTAATTTTTTTGAGAAATGCGTACCTGTTCTTTGAAAATAAAAAATGGGTACCCAATTTTTAAAAATAACGGGTGCCTATTTTTTTAATAGGGTCAGGCACCTGAGTCGAAAATGTGTGCCCATTTTTAAAAATTGGGTACCCATTTCTAAGAGGTCTCATTTCGCGGATTTGACTTCCACAAAATTGCGACCCAACTTTGTGCATTCACCCATATCCTATTTCAAATAGCCAATGGATGTCACCATTGGTTATTGTTCCCAAAAAAGGGGGAAAATGGCGAGTCTACATAGATTATAGAGAACTTAACTCAACTACCAAGAAGGATCATTTTCCATTGCCTTTTCTTGATCAAGTTCTTGACAATCTTGCAAGAAAAAAATGCTTTTCATTCTTGGATGGGTTTAGTGGCTACAATCAAATCTAGATAGCACTAGAGGATCAGGACAAGACCACATTCATGTGTCCATGGGGAACATTTTCTTTTGATGTCCTACCATTTGGTTTGTGTAATGCACCTGCAACTTTCCAAAGAGTTGTTATTAGCATTTTTTCTGACATATCTGCAGATTGTTTAGAAGTGTATATGGATGACTTTACCAGATATGGAAAAACATTTGAAGAAGCCAAGGAGAACTTGGACAAGGTTTTACAAAGATGCAAAGACTACTATTTGTCTTTAAACAGTGAAAAGTGTTTTATGATAATGCAAGGAGTGCTGTTGGGACACTTTATTTCCCCTAAAGGAATTGAAGTAGATCCAACAAAAATAGAAGTCATATGCACATTGGATACACCAGCTAAATTGAAAGAAGTAAGGAGTTTTCTAGGACATGCGAGATATTATCAACATTTTATCAAAGATTACAGTCAAATTGCAACACCTTTATATAAATTGCTTCCAAAAGATGCAAAGTTTGTATGGGATTCAGAGTGTACAAAAGCTTTCCCGTAGCTTAACAAAGTCCTCTCAATATCACTAGTGCTTCGAGGACCCAATTGGGAGTTACATTTTCACATACACATAGATGCTTCAGATCATGCCATTGGAGAGGTACTTGGCCAAAAGATAGATTTAGTAGAACATGCAATTTACTATATCAACAAAAATCTTCAAGGATCCGGGTATAACTATACTGTGACAGAGAAAGAACTGCTTGCTGTAATTTATGCTCTGAATAAATTTAGACATTATATTATAGGATACCAAATATTTGTACATATAGATCACTCTGCTATCAAATATCCAATGAACAAGCCAGCAATCTCTAAACGATTGGCTCGATGGTTGTTACTAATGCAAGAATTTGACATCACCATTATTGACAAGCTAGGTAAAGCAAATGTTGTAACTAATTTCTTGTCTCATCTTCAAACACCTGATGATCTTGCAACCATAGAAGATAGCTTTCCCGATGAACATCTCTTTCTTTTGTTAGCACAAAACCCTTGGTATGCTGGCATTGCCAACTATCTAACTACTAGCAAAACTCCCTCACATTTCTCTGCAAAAGAAAAATGATTGCTGGCAGAATTTTTTTTTTAATTTCTCATGGATCTCAAGATTCATGTTTTATACTGGACCAGACTAGGTGACACGAAGATGTCTCAGAGAGGATGAAACATATGATGTTCTTCATGCTTGTCATGAGGAGCCCTATGGTGGTCACTTTGCTAACAAACAGACTGCATTAAAGATCCTGAATATAGGTTATTATTGGCCTACACTTTACAAGGATGTGGCTCAGTATACAAAGAAAAGTGATAAATGTCAAAGAATCGGTCGACCGACAATAACAGGTGAAATGCCCCTACAACCACAAATAGTAGTGGAACCATTTGATAAATGGGGAATTGATTTTGTTGGCCCTATTGAACTACCATCAGAAGGGAAAATTTATATATTGGTTTGCACTGATTATGTTACTAAGTAGGCAAAAGAAAAACCCATGAAGCATCCTTGTGACAATAATGTTGCAAAGTTTTTGTACGAATGTATCTTTACTAGGTTTGGTGTTCCAAGAGAATTGCAATCAGATCAAGGGCCTTAGTTTACATCTAATTTGATAGCAACACTCATGGAGGAGTATAAAATTTTGCATGCCAAATCTTCTCCATATCATCCATAGGCCAATGGACAGGTCAAAGTGACAAATATAGAGCTGGAATATATACTCACTAAAACAGTGTCTTTGCACTGGAAAGATTGGGCAGCCAGACTACCTAAAGCATTATGGGCATACAGAACAACATAGAAATCCACTACTACATTTACACCATTTCAACTCCTATATGAGAAGACAAATGTTATGCCCATTGAATTTGAACATAAAACTCTGCGGATCTCTTTGGAACTTGATATTACCCTTCCTGTAGCACAACAAGATCGTATTTTGCATCTCAATGTGTTGGATGAATGGAAAAAGTCAGCTCTTCATAACACAAAATTAATTTAGAGTCAAAGAAAGCAATTGCATGACAAATTCATTAAAGACAGAGAATTCTCTATTGGTGATTGGGCGTTCTTGTATGATTCACGATATCAACATCACCAAGGAAAATTTTAGACTCGATGGCTTGCTCTCTATGAAATCATTACAATTTTTAACAATGGATTAGTTCAACTATCAACAATTGATCCGGTCAAATTCAAACTCCTAAATAATGGGCATCGCCTGAAGTTATATTATAAACCAAAAACCCAGGAAGAATTTCTTCAATAGTTCACCACAATAGAAACATCTCTTCCTACAGCCACTTTGTTTGAGTCTCCCACTCAGAAGCCTGCAGCCCCTTGAATTTATTTTCAAATCCTTCATAATTAAAATTTTGCACTCATGCGAAATTCATTTCTTTTCCACCTCATTCCATCCCACTTTCTTGTCTTTCCATCATCATGCCATCTTACTTTCTCTCGTACAGTACTACTCAGACCATCCTTCCTATTGCACCTCAGGTCAGTCACACTCGACCACTTTGCACTTATTTAATTTATTATTTATTTAAAAAAGCATGTTATTTCAATATTTGGAATTTGCAATCTTTACGGTCTGGTGGGACCCAATCTCTACTAGGTTGGGGGGAGGGAAAATCAAAATCGTGAATGCAAATCAAGGAAAGAAATCATGAATGCAAATCAAAGAAATCTTAAGTTGGCATGTAGGATGTACAGGGAAAGGTCATTTTAGTAATGAGCTGGTGCTCCTTTGTACTTCCAAAATGTGTGAAATAATGTAAAGAAGGCTAACCATTAAATCATGATTTCACATAACCCCTCATTAATATGGCATATTTTTTTTAGCACGATTGTTATCCTCATTATGGTTTGGTGATTAAAATGTCGTCATGAAGTACTGAAGGATGTGATGTTTGGAAAGTATTGAAGTATTTCTTTTTTAAAAATTTCACTTTGTTGAAAGCCCTATAGCCATCTCCACCCATACTCTCAAAATCAATTACAGTGAATTTGCCTATAATAGCATTTTTTTTCAAAAAATATGGGTGGAGAACCTCAGCGGCATGAACCAGCACACCATAGAGTCTTATTGGTAGACCCAACAACATGTAGTTTTTTTCAACAATGACGTTGGTTGGCTTACTATCTCAGATTGAAGCAGTTTGATTAGGAAATTGCACTCCAATTTCATAATACATTAAGGGATGGATATGCAACTATTAAGAGCATTTAGATAGAATTCACCAAAGAAGTGGTGGTAGAAGTTTTTGGTTTACCCACAAATGGAGAACATTGGATAGAGGACATGGATGCATGACAAACAAAAGAGAAATTCTCAATACCTAGAGATCCTCAACTGGAGGAAAATAAAAAGCAAGGTACATTACGATTATCTCTCCCTTTGTAATTCATCCACCCTACTGAATTTATCATAAGATATTTTACCTATGAAGGAAGGTATTCCTATTTGCATGCTATTCATTTCAAAATTTTGAGTGGTTTGCAGCATGGTGATTATCGTGTAAATCTCCTGAGTTTCCTTTGTAATATTATCAAAAGGCAAGCTACCTATGTACAACAAGGAAAAATCCAATCGGTATGCCACCATTGCTTAATTAGGGCTATAATTGAAAGGGATTTTACTAGGAAACACTTGGGAACATGGGAGGATTTTGTAAAACTAAGGACAGAGGGACCTAAAAGGGGTGGACCTAAAGGGCAAGGAGTGGGGACAAGAGAGAAAACTAATATAGGAGTCAGGAAAGTTGTATATAGAATGGCTCAAGAAGCTTTGGCTTCTGCCTTTATACCTAAAGCTACAAAAAGAAAAATTCCACCCACAAAAGCTTTGACTTCTAGAAAGAGAAAATCACACACAATTTTTGCAGAGGAAGGTTCAGAAGAAGTATCTCCAGTATCAAAAGAACTTGCACTCAACCCAAATAAAGGGAAATCCATCGATAAGGGAAAGAAACCAATTTCTACCCCAATTTCTACCCCATGATGAGTCACTAGAATATCTGGGGCAAATTTGAGAACTGAACCTCTGGCACCACTTGCTAAGCCTCCTATACCACCTATTGATGTTGAAACTCCAGTACCCACATCTGCATAGTCACCAGAGCACACACCACCTACTCCTAAACATGAAAATGATCTTGAGTAAATTTTTGCAAACCCAAATAGCCCTATTAATGTTGATAGTGACACAGAGTCTTCAAAGGAAATAGTGTATAGGTTTGAATAGCTAGCAGAAGAAACTGATAATCTACCACCAGAGGAATATCCATTTGTTGTGTAAGAAATGGTTTAGGAAATTGTTGAAACATTTCAAGTTAAAATGACTATTGCACCCTATCCTACAGTCATTGCCCCTTCAGAAAAAGTTGATAACACTATTGCTTGTCAAAATAATAGCTTTGTTGAATGTCAATATTCTCAGGATGACAACACTACTAAGCGTCATCATCCTGAGCACCACCTTGAAGATTATATACTTGTTTTTTGTCATTATCCACCACCTAAAATTTCTACTCCATTAATAGCCAACTTTAGTTTGTACCAACAGTTTCAATGGGAAAAAGAAAATTGGGATCTAGAAAGGAAGCAATTGCTCAAAACTATTAGGGAACAAGCACAAAAAATTGAAGAGAAGGATAGTGAAATTATGGTCCTACAACAATGTGTCACAAAGATTACAGAGTTCATTCTAGAGCTTTTAAATTGTAGGTCACCATCTCCAGTTTACACACTATTCCTAAAGGAGCCAATGATTAATTTTCAATTGTCTCAAATTACTCGAGGGTTGAACCCTTCCTTGCACACTCTACAAGAATTCTATGCAGAATTCAAATCAATTTTGATAGCTCTATAGAATCTCCTTTGTGAGTTATATGTTCATAATCTTGTTGTTCTAGATGATAAAGATTAGAATTCATTGTTATATGTGGGAGATGTACAGTTTAGGGTAGTTATGTCATGGATGCAGAATGAGATTAGTCGAGAGAACTAGGCTGCTCCTTATAGGGAAAAGGAAATGTTTGAACCATTGTACATTTGGCCAGAGGTGCAAAACACCCATAGAGTATTCTTCAATTGGCTTTCTGTGAACAATAATCAAAGTGCTACTGTCAAAATTCACCCTGTCTGCAAACAGGCATTTCTGGATTGGGAGCAACATTGTTCTGCAAATGCCCCTGATGCTATACAAGCCTCCCTTCAAAGATGGATCTGATTGCCAGAAGATTTGAAAACAAGGGAGTTGCACTCCTCAAAATTTGGATTTGGCCATCAGCAAGATGCCTAGGTATATGATGTTAGGTAGAAGTCAAAAAAATTATTGGGTACCTCTTCATTTCCAACCGCCAATACTCTTGCATCCTATGCTTGAAAAGTATGATTCATTTGTTGAATATAACATGATTGTTGAAGAATAGAAATAGGATAGGTTGAAACAAAATTATGGATATTTTAATTACAGAGCTCATGAATCAAGGGAGAAAATTGCCAATGACCTCAGGCTGTGAATGAGGATTAGAAACCTATAGATTCTGAAGGGACCAGCCTCAGGATGCTTAGGGGGAAAAATGATGACATGAAGAAATAGAAGTCTTTTTGGCCCTTTTTGTGAACATTTGTCTATAACATACTAAACTTTATCATCTTTTAGAATAAAATTTTTGAACTTTTGATGTATAAAGTATGGACATAGGGCATAAAAATGATAATTAGAGTTATATCTAAAAAGGGGTTCATTTTGTGGTAAAAATCTTTCTTCATGTATATTTGATATGGGTAGATCTTCTTGTAGCTGAAGAGATTGCAAAAACTATTAGTTGAATAACTAATGCCTTTTTCTTTATAAACTAATAAATGTAAATAAATGTTTGAGGGAAGTCTTGTGTGTATTAAATGTTGATCGTAGGAATACAAGCTGAGCGAGAGTTAATAAAAAAAAAATTGTCAAGGAATAGTGCTAAGGCATTGATGGTATTAAAGAGAAGCGTTATGACATCGTTGCAGCTAGAAATCTTGGTGGAAAAGTTAGAAGGGACCTATTTTAATGAATAACAAAGCAAGACCTAATGAAGCAACTGAGCAAGGAAGCAAGCATCAAAGTGATTGGTTAAATATGCAACACACGATACCTAGATTCCTGGAAGCTGGTTAAAGTCAGATAAAAGAGCAATTCTAGCATTTTCTATGATCTATATTTGTGGGGAATTTAAGGGATAACTAATGTCTTTACAATTGCATGCATGCAGTCTTAATTTGTAACTGACTTTCCTTAATGAGGAAGTCATAATTATAGGAGCTTTTTATTTTTCCTTCCTTTTAAATAAGACCTTGTCTGTATCTATGAGGTAAAGTAGTGAGTAGACAGACAAAGTTGATAGACATCTTGTTGTTTTTCCCAAGTTATTTTAATACCTCATATTTGAATGAATACATGACTTTGCTGAGTTTCTACACTTTTATGTGAGCTTATCTTTCCTTCATTCTTCCGTGGGGGCCCACGCAAAAGGTGGAGTTTACTTTAGTAAGTAGGATTTAGACTTAGTTTTCTAAGTTAAGATTAGAACTACTATTCCTATAGCCATTGGAAATAGAACCGGTCACTGTTCCTGTAGCAGTAGGTGAATAGATGTATGGTTAAATAATTAGAGTTTCCTTCCAAGTACTTGATAGTTGTCTTTCCTTTGGATAAACTAGATTTCCTTAATGGTTATTGCATTCAAGGTAGTAGTGACTTTTAGCAAAAACTAGAGCATATACTTTGCAAACATCATCTCAAGTTCATGCTCCCGGATTGACATTTAATGAAAATCAACATAGTACTTTGGTAGTAAGAGATGTCCAATCCTGTAACTAAAAGGGTGTTATATTGATTAGAAACTAGGTTATATATGTGCATATTAACTTTCCCAACCAATAAAAATTGGTTTGATTCATTGTAAATGTGTTTGATAGGCAAAAACCATTTTTTCCTCCAAAATAATCTTAATAATTAGAATTCAAATAAAATGAATTTCCAACTTACATTTTTATGACTTATTCTATTCAAATATTATCCAATTTTCTTCTAAAATATTCTTAAATGTTAATATAGCTTATCTAATACCCTTATACATCATTGTACTCCCATATGGGTGCTATTGACCTACCTTTCATCATTTTTTACCTAAGGTTCTTATCAAGACCTTTAGGATTTATACACATACTATTAGTTTGATCATTACATATGACCATGATTGGCCTTAAAACATTTCAATTGACTCTAAATGATGTCCCTTAATATCCTTTCATGATTTATGTTTTCTTTTGATGAATCCCTTGCTTTGGTGACTATGCACCAAATAGGACCCATAACGGTATATGTTAAAATAAATACAAGCCCTATTGGATTGAAGCTTCTCTCTTGAAATTGCCTTCATTAATGCATTAGTTAGATTCACCTTTGTAGAAGCATTTAATAGCATAGTTTCAAACAGGACCCAGGGAAGTATATGTTAAATTAAATCCATGTAACTTCAATTAAAACCATATTGTGTGGGCAATCTTAATAGAACTAGAACTAGATGTTCAACTTCTTTTACAAATGATTCGAAAGCCAAAACTCAAGGGAGAAATTAAATAGCCGCCAAATAAGTATCCTAACATTAAATTTCTTAGTATTAATCTTGTAAGGATATTGAATTGATTTTTAGGGCTAGTTAATTGAGGAAGCTAAAAGCATAAGTGTCCAGCTCAACTTCTTATAAGTATTATAGAGCTTTGAATTAAAAAATACCTTTTCAAAAAAATAATAGCAACCATGCCTCAATAAATAATAAAGAATGAAGATTTAAAAAACATCAGATCTAAGTTTAGTTGCTCTATCAATTTCCTTGTTAAAACAAAAGAATAAACATGATTAACATAAATTTTCATTTGTAACCATTTCCTCCAAAATCTTACTAGTGTTGTCATTCAAGCATAAGATAATGAGTGTTATTCTCCTAGATCCCTTGCTATTATTTTTATTTATAATTATTTTACCCTTATGTGTTGACTTTGACAAAAAATTTACTCAATTTTCATAACTATAAAAACAACTATACAAATATTTATTTTACCCTACTATCATGGCTATTGCAACAAATTTACTCTACAACTTTCTAGGCATCCACATTTTCTTTGGTATACCTTCAATCTAGAAATATTCTTAATGTAATCTTGGTATTTTTCACATCACATCATGTTCCTTTTGGTATTGAGCACTTCATGCTTTATAAATATTTTCTCATTCAAAACTAGCTAACCACCCAACCAGCCCCCAAACCACTGCAATCGACTATTAACTTTTTACAAACAAATGATAACTAGTCATATGTTGTCAAGTAACTATCAAATTGATATTTACTTACTAGTATATTTTTGCACCTTGAAGAGAAATAATATTGGAAGATCATGACTTGTCATTCCTTTTCAAAAAATTTCACCATTTTTTTCTTGATGTTTCAACTACATGTAAAGTAGAGTTGTTGGTATTGATGTTGATCATGATGAACTAGTTGACAAGAACCAACAACATCAAAGTACTTCTAATGAAGTTCAGGTAATATAATACTTCTAATGGAATATCTTTACTTCATTTTTAATTTGGATGTAGACAAATCATATGAAGGAAAAATGAAAAAGAGAAGACATTATTGATAGAGTTTATGTTGAGTATAATGAGTGCTTGCATGATATTCATATTAGTATTCATTCTAAACTTGAGGTGAGTTATATTCATTTCTTTTAATTTTATTATAAATTTCCATCATTCTTATATCATTTGATTTTATTTTTTGTAGCACACTCTTCTGTATCATGTAATGAGGGAAAATTGAGCACAAATCCTTGATTGAATTCCTACTTTAAAATTAATTCCCTTTGACTTTTATTGAAAAAAAATGCATACATGCTCAATTCACATATATGACTATATGTTCCTATTGTTAATCAAACTAAAGAAAATAAAAATATGCAAGGTTTGTAGACCTAATCATGCAAAAACATCAATATCTCACTTTATTATTCACCAAAATCAATGGGATTGGTCTGATATGAAAGGTAACTAAAATTACAAACACAAAGATGAATTTTAGATTGCTGAAACATCATGTATGAATGTACCAGGCTCCATAACAATAAAAATTCAAAATTTTTTAATATTTTCATTGGTCCTACTCATAATATGTATTACTATTGTTGCTATATGTACTTTTTTAGTTCTTGTAATATGTATTCTTGTTATATGTATGTGTTTTATTATATCATGTATTTCTTTTCTTGTTTGTAATATGTATTATTGTTGTTAGTATATGTATTACTATTGCTATATGTATTGTTGGTGTTGTTGACTAAATGCATTGCTTAAGAGTATCATCCTTGTTTTACTAATCAAATGTGTAACAATATTTTTATAATCTTATATGTCGGGTATGCATGCATGATAATGTAGTGTTTATATTTGGGGCTTCCATAATTAACTATGTAACATAATATGTTTTTCTTTTCTTTTTGTAGAATTATATTCATAAAAAGCTCAAGGAAGGGGACAAAGTTAGGGTGTTGGATCTATATAATGGTGATGTTGTAGGAATTTGGTGGATCCTATATATTTCTCATGGAGTTAATTTGAAAGGAACATGTGATGCAAATTTAAATATTATAACGGTCACAAATAACATTCCTCTTGTTTATATTGAAAAAGTAGATGGACCCATTCACCTGAAAGATAAAGTGAGGACATTCACATGATGGCCAATGAAGTATTTGCAAAAAATATCATGATTAAACATATTTATCATGTATTAGACATTTTTAGACATCTATTCTTGCAACACTAATTTTTATGCAATATTCTAAAAGTGTTGGTTTAGGATTTTAGTGTTCATGGTGTATTTCAAAGTGTGTGTGTCTACATACATACATACATACATACATACATACATACATATATATATATGTTTGCATTAAGTTTTTGTATTGTAGATTCTATTATATATCATAATTATATTGTTGCATCAATCTTATTATAGTGCTAGCATATTGTATAAGCTTGTTCATATATGTAATAATTTTATTTTCTTTTATGGATTAGTTCATGTTTAAGATTAGGTTATTTTACATTATTAAATTCATGGTATTAATATATTATTTATCACATGACATATTTAATAATACTAAAGAATCTACTAAATATGTGACTAGCCACACGGTCAAATATACTACTAAATTAATTACTAAATATATCACTATATATACCATTAAATATACCACTAAATCAATGATCAAAATCAGTGATCAAATAAATGACTAAAATTATTTAGTAGTATAATAAAAGACTAGATATTAACTACTATTAGTCACATGATTAAGTTTAGTCACATATATAGAATTTTTAGTGGTTTTTTTAGTCAGATATTTTTTTTTTTGTTCTAATGTGATGCACTGAAACATAAGTTGGATCATCCTAAGAAAGAGACAGATAGCATTAAGATGGTCTTGGATAGTATAGTAACAAGAGTACTAGAGGAAAAGGCTACATGGAATGTCTAATTCAGTGGAAAGACAAACCAATTGAAGACAGTTCATTGATTACACAATCTTAGTTAGATATTTATAACTTAGGTTAGAGTATCAGTAATGATAGCCCTCATTTCAGTATACTTAAATTTTAATCCTCATGGTGAAAATGATCTGAATTTGTGTGCATTGTTAGGTTTTTGTGTCTCATGTATTTCAAAATTTCAAAAGGAATCCTAGTAAATTTCATTTTATTCAAGTTCAAAACAGTGAAAATCCTACCCTATGGTTTTTTTTGGGTATCTTAAGGTTGTAGGCTTACCTTGCCATTAAAATTTTGATCAAAACTACAACCTATTTTCCCTTATCCTAAGTTTTTTAGGAAGGAGTTTCTATGTCTTTCAAATCCTAGAGCTCTAATCTTGTGATTATGTCATTGGCATCTAATTGTAGGCTTGCTTTGTCCTACTCTTGATGTTACAATACAAGATTTGGTAGAGGATTGCAAAGTGATCTTTTAGGTTCCCTATTGTTAAGATATGCCATGGTCATAGTATCATAGGTTTCTAATGGAAGTTTTAACTTATGATGTGCTATGCTATGATAGACAGGAAGTTGTGTTATTGTAAAATTAGAATGGAGGAATTGTGACTATGTGATAAGTGGCTTGTCATAAGATCGTAAAGAAACAAAAAAAAATGAAAGCTAGTAGATTTAGTTAGAAATGTGATGAGTGGTCTATCTTGATTGGTTAGATAATGCAAAGTGTACAAGTTGGATGCCACATCAAGGTAGTGGGACCAAAAATTTCTTTACCTATGTCTACGATTTGATAGATTTAGTTCTACGATCTTACGACAATCAATGTCCCATAAGATCTTAAGAGTAGCAGAAGGGTGTTGTGATGCAACAATAGGAAATGCATCAATAAATTCTAGAAGTAAAAATTAACATCAGTGATGTTATGATGAAGGGAGGGAATGGTCTCTTGTACCATCATAGGGGTAAAGAAGATGATCGTTGAAGTCATGAAGTAGTTAGTTGAGCCTGATCGTAGGATCGCTAGCCGAAGAAAGATGAGATGAGATGTTATGCTATCTAGCACAAACCACCTATTATGAGATCATAAAGATTTTAAAGGAAAGCTTTGATGTCATGATAGCCAATATATCATGAGATCATAGAGACTTTTTCCAAGCCTTGTGACAGTTTGATAAGGGTTTTTAACTTCAAGAGATCATAAGATCAAAATAAATTTCTTCCTTTCTTGAGATATTATGAGGGTTTTGACTTGGTGGTCAATCGTAGGACCATAAACCCTAAGTTGACATTATGTTTTCCATTTTCTAAGTTGGAGATGATAAAGAGCTCTCAATCAATGAGATTTAAGAAATAAACAGAAAGTGAAATGTTGTAGAATAATGACAATGCTCCCCTAGGGTGATAGGGCAAACTGATTTTATGGCTTGAGCATGATGTGAATCAATAAAAAATATGAACACTAGTAATATATGTCAAGCTATAAAGATATCCTATCAATCAGTTATAGTTTACCATTTATAGAGAAAGAGATTTTGAGCAGTTGTAGAGTTTTTAGTGCCTGAGAGCAAAGTTCATACAATGTTTTCTAGCTAGTTTAGAATGTATGATAAGGAGGTTAAAGAGATTTAGGTAGAAAACATGGAAATTGCAAAAACCTCCACTTCCAAGGGAGGAAAAATAAGATAGAAGAAACCAAACTAGTTCATTGAAGAATGGGTAAAATTATTCCCAGAATTCTCAAATGCAAATGTAGCAAATGATCATGCTTTTTCTGACACATACACATTGTGTAGAGATGCTACATGCCCTAGGGTCATGGGTTCTGAGGTCTTTAGGTTTTTCTACCATAACAAAGAGAAGAAGATCCCTATTTGTAACTGTTGGAAGACAAACTTTACAAAATTTATATTTCTATAGGTTTTTATTGATGTGATTTGGTGGAAGCCCTAATAAAGTCATATAATCCAATTATGAAATCATTCCATAGGAAAGATGGAACTATTCTATGCACTCTGAACCATGCCTCATTCATTGAAGCATTTGGATTGGATGGTGTTTTGAGCAAGCCAATAGATTTAGAGGATCTACAGAAGAAGTTTGAGAGAAATACCAAGGCCTACATAGAAAAATCAATGCTATGACATATCCTCATGGACCTAAAGAGTGGTCATGATTACCTTAAAAAAGTGGAAAAGATGATTCCTTTGGATATATTCAAGAATTATTTTGTGAAAATAGTGTATGGTGTCCACAAAGTGGTTAGCAAAGATGGATCAAACATGGTGTATAGAGCTGAATTTATTATTGCCAGAGATGTGTAAGACTCTTACCATGGTGGAGAATATGATTATGATAAGTTCATTCTAGAAAAGATGAAGGAGAATATTAAGCTATCCTAGAGTGAAGAAATGAGGAATTTATGTTTCCTTCATTACTCACTATTGATGCATATGATCCTATACAAAAATGTGGGATATTTTAGTTTAGCTTTCATTGGTCACACTTCTAATGCTAATAGAGAGGCTTCTAGTTCAATTATGGACATGGGTATGGGACACTTCTTATCACTACTCTAATTCAGTCTCATTTTCCAATAATTTTAGTACTTTTAATGAGAATGCTAGATCTAAGTTACTTTAAGGCACCTGATATCTCAAAGAGTCTTTTGTGTCTAGCCTTGCTCCCTAAGGGTAAGAGATTAGATCATAATTGGGGGGATATTTTCTTATTTCCAACCTTTTCCCTAATTAGACTATATGGTTGTCCCCAACCACCCCACATATTGCCAAAATTCATTCCTCCTGGTTTGGGTATTATTGAGTTCATGTGGCAACTACTTATGGTAAATAGAGAGTACTTAGGGCCCAAGGTGCATAGGGGAACTTTTCTATGTAGATGTTTTAAGATGGGAGAATTGTCAATTAGAAAAGAATCCCTTGATCATATCCATTATCTCCTCCACCATTACAATTTGTCATTAGCACTAGATAGAATATATGACCTTGATAATTGGATGAGGACTACCCTCAAAGAAACTAGGAATTATATGTGTCCAAGTACCAAAGAGTTACCCCATGAGGATGTTATTACTAAAATTGTTGCAGGGTGGAGGCAATAGATAAATTGGCAAAACTTGATGATGTTTTAAGGGTAGAAATGGAGTTGAAAAGAGTGGATCCCAATTTTAAGGGATTTTATATGGATATCCCCTATCCTCATAGGATTTAGGAAGATGGTCACTAACAATGCTGAAATAACTAACCAAATGCTAGAGGGACCCATGGGGGAAGAGGAGATAGTGTGTCATGACAGCCCTGAGCTTGATGTGTTTCCAAAAATAGAGGAAGATGAGCCTACTAAGGCATCATGGGTCACAAAAGGAAATAAGAGGCAAAAGGTTGTCCATATCCTTACAAAATTAAAACAAAGAATATTGTAAATTCTACTTGGAAATAATCAATACTTTACTGACTTAAGGGAAATTTATATACAAGACATGATCAAGGCAACTGAAAGCACACCCAGATTTGGAACTAGCAATAGCAAGGTTGTATGATAGGATCATCCAACCCCAACAATTAATGGAAGATGATGATTTCATCAAATCAACTGAGTTCAAAAGTTTTTTGCATAAAATAAAATAGAGTGATTCAATATTGAAGATTAAACCATGAGAGTTTGATGAGTAGAAATTAGAACTGGTTGAGAAGCTAAAGGCCTATAATCTTGAGAGTGAAGTCATGACTCTAGAAGAGGCAAGAGACCTTGTAAAAAGAAGTGGAATTTTGTTGGTACTTAGTTTGGATTTGGAGAAAACATTTATGCTTGATTAGATAAGGAGACAAGAAAACTCCATCTCATACGAGGCATATGGTGCTGATGGATTACAAAGAGGAATAGGGTTTAACATTGATGCCAATTCTTTGGCAGTTTGGACAGTGGCCCCTACATCAAATAAGCCTAAATTGATGGATGTGGAGAGCATAGAATAGGGAAACATGGTTGTGTTGACTTTATAGGGCACATCAAGAACAAAAAATTTAGAGGCCATGAAACATTTTTCTTTCATGAATGAGGTTGAGGTAGAAGATAAAGAGACTAGGCTTGCCAAGTCTATACATGATTACATTGATGTGAGGAAGCTCTATGAGGATGAGCTTAGCAAAAGCCTTGTATACAAAGATAAAATTGAAGATCTTAACACTAAGGTCCAAGCACTAGAGGTGAGATTGGATCTCTCAAAGATAAACTTGTAAATATAGAGCAAGTGGTTACTGTAGAGTAGAGCCAAGAACACAAAGATAAAGAGCAACCAACTAAGGACACAACTGAGGTCCCAATGTAAATAAATGAGCTAGAGGCAAATGATACAGTAGAACCTAGTAGATGAGAATTGATGTTGCACTAACTTAGTATGGAGATGAGACAAGGATAGTTTTCCTTAAGAGTTTGATGAGCAACAAGGTTGAGACTCTAAAGAATATATCACAACTATTGGAAATATTCAAGACTATACTAGGTTATTGAGAGGGGAGGGATGAATCAGTAACCTTAAAACTTTTAACAAATTTAGACCTTAATTGCAATAACCCAATAATCATTTAATTCATTAACTCAGATCTAATCGCATGCATGAAAAACTGAAAACATAAACATTCATGACACATGAACACAATGATTTGGTGACCCAAAAACCTTCCAAATAGAAAGTAAAATTGGGGTGGTGATGGTACCCAAAAAACTTCAATATTGTAGCATAAAGTTGGCCTGTTAAGGCTTACAATTATCACTTTTGATTATCTGCCCTATTAGGAGCAATTAGGACTGCCAGGTCCACCTTGTTAGAGGATTTACAAACATAGAATGAAGTATGCACTCAGTAAAGAGATTTGAAAAAAGACTGTTAAGTCTACCTTTTTAGAGGATTTTGAAGCTAATTCACCTATTAAGATGAAATAATAGATCTTTGACTTACAACTAATTTGCTAATAGAGATTCTTTGAAGTATTGATCACCTCTATGTGATAGATATAGCTCTACTACTTCTAATATGGCCTTAAAATACACTTTTCTTTGCTACTAATTCACATTTGCATGCATACATTTCATTCACATTATCTCACAACATTACATTCCATACTTGGATATGATACAATACATTACATATATATCAATCCAATTCACATAATTCCAAAGTTAGCCAATATACAAGTTAACACCAATAATACAAAGTTGGCTCAAATGAAGACACTTGGGTTCTAGAGACTGACTTGGTGAAGTTCTGATACACGACATCCACTATCATTACTCAGCATCATCATGCATTTGGTAGAAGTGAAGGATCAATCCATACACTAGTAACTTGGTAGATATTGTGCAACTTGGTAGAAACTAAATTCCATGTTCGCTATACTTGAACTCAGTAAAACTAATCATCTCATCACTCAGTTAACACTAACTTTGTTTTACATGAACTAATGGCTCAATAAGAATTGTGAAGCTTTGTGGCTATTGAATTGCATGGAAAACACTATAGATTGTTCAATGAGCTCGGTAACCATACAAAATCCAAATAAGGGTTGTCACTAATAACAAACTTGACTTAATGTCAACAACAACAAGCTCACAATTTTTATATTACTTTACAAAGTGTCGAGCAATTTTGTAATGAGGCACTTTTTTGGCTATCACCCACATTCAATTTGTGGGAGCCATATACACAATTCTTAGAGAGGCTTATTCTACTGATGGCTAAAAAGATAGATTTTCTTGATAAAATAATCATAGTAAAGGAGGGCTTAGAGGTAGTCAAAGAACTAATTGGCTTCCTCATTGGCAAATTGCAATTCATATAGGGGAAGATAAAAGTCTTATTTTTGAGAATTTAGCCCTGCATACAACCAATTTTTGATGCCACTAATACAGTGAGGGATTGGAAGGAATTGTCTAATTCCTTTGGTGCCATTTTGACTTAGAAGGCCACTATGGAAATATTTGACGATAGTTCTAATATCCATTATAATAAGTCAATTGAATCCCTATTTAGAGTAGAAATAGACTTGAACAAATTTTCTATTGAGTGTAAAGCCATTATGGATGCTAGGTGGACCCCTTTTGGTTTTTTCATGTGTTCATTTGAGCTTGTAGCATTTTTGATGGGTGCACACTCATGCACCAAATGAGGTGCACAAGTGCACACCTGATTTTGGCATTTTTGGTGTTTTGCATTCTTTGTGTGGATTGCGCACCCATGCACCCAATTGGTGTTTTTAGAGAAAGGTGAGGGTGATGTGGAGAAGGTAGAGATGGGTGCACCAGATGTGGTGTAAAGATGTGATGAACCAAGGAACAAAGATTCTAACATGCAAGGCACACCTCGTGGATATAGGAGCTATGCTGCAGGGAGTTGGAGGTTTGTAGGGGCTACAGATATTATGAAGGAAGGAGGTGCAAGTTTAGGAGTGTAGGAGCTACAAGCATTGAAAAAAAATGAAACAAGTGAGAAGGAAAAGAGGGGTGGGGGGTTTATATAACCCCACCCTCCTTTAGTGGTACAAAAAATGTGCAACTATGCATGTGCATAGGTGCGCACTTTGCGCATCACTAAAGGGTGTTTTTCCTTTTCAAATTGTGCACCAATGTAGGTGCGGTGGTCCACATCTAAGATGTGAACTTAGGGATGTGTAGGACCCCAAAATTGGCCTAAATCTAGAAAAAAATAAGTAAGGGGTCCCCATTCTAATTAGGAAATGGGGCGTGCATTGTGGAACTACAATGTTTATTACAATTTAGATAGATTGTATATCACCTATAGATTGCATTTAGTTCAAGGAACTAGGTAACTTCTTTCAATAAGAGGTAACATTTTGGGTATATGAGAGGGATATGATAAGAATGAAGTTTAGAGTTCACTAGTGACAAATTTAATTGCAAGTTAGTTAAATACGTCCAAAACTCCTAATATTAACTCTATATAATGATAGATAAGGCATAAATCACTTAGATTTAGTTGCAAGTTGATGATTTCTATAATTGCAAGATATATACATCAATAAAATTTAGTTTTCCATTTTGAGTACTAAAGAAATAAAGTTTTCAATTAGCCCTTATTTGTAATTGATTTTCCTATTGATTACAAATAGTCATTCTTATCAAGAAGTTTATTACAAATCTAAGAAGAAGATTATGACCATTTTTCTACTATAAGGGACAAATCTTGAAAAGAAGAGTATCATAAAATTTATCAGATAAATTCCTAAGGTTTTCCCACCTTGGTCCTCTAGAGCCTAAAGAAAAGGGAGTATTCATATAGTTTTTTGAAGTTGGTCCAGAAGCTAAGACTGATCATACTAAATATAGGATTTGGCTAAACCTTTGGTTGGTTTTTGTCTTATGTTTTCTGGTATTGGGTTTAAGGTACCTATTAGTATTAAAAAAAACAACAAAATGGAAACTCTGTTGGGGAACTTCAAATATTTTCTTATATGAGATATTCTTTTGGACCGTTGTCTTATCATGTGCCTTGTTAGAAAAGTATGTTATTTTACCCAGTGTGTGGTGTCATTTTCTCCTGATTGGTCTCCCTTGTCAAAAAAAATCTATGGTATTTTTAGTCTAAAAGGTAGCTTTTAAAACACTTTCCCCTTCAAGGGGTGGTGACTCAAGTCAAAGGTTTTTTGTAGCTAGTGCAATATTTTCTAAAAATGTCCCAACCAAAAGATGATAAGAAGAAGAATACCTGGGATTTTACTAAGGCCAACCTAGAGATATCACTATGCATTGAGTTACCTCCTAGAGGTAGGAAGAACCAAAATAAAAATAAGGTGGACCCTAACCCTATGTGGAAGCCTAGGGCTAGTTTAACCACTCATTCTCAATACCAACTTGTTGTGGAAGGAGTATTATCTCCCTTAAACTCTAAATCTACAACCAATATGCTATTAGGAAAAACATTCACCACCCCATGTCAAGAAAAGAAAATATATCATGACAAAAATGTGTCCTCAGTGGGGAATATTCCTTATAGACTTCATTTGGAAAATGAAATCAACCATAGTTGGGGATATAGGGGTAATAAGGATATGGAGTTTACTCCTAGAAAAATTCAGTATGAGGAGAGAAATCTCATAGACCTTGATGATCCAATAAGTTTAGAGGCTACTTCTGCAAACCCTAAAGATTTATTTTTAGAATTAGGAGCTCTTAGAAAGAGGGTTGTAGAAGAAGAGGCCAGATGTATACATTTTTGTTGAATACATTTGATTAATTGTGTGTTGTCTTTGATGTTACACAAATGTCATAGTTATTATCAGGTTAATATATACTAAGCTCACTCAAGCAGTAAAGATAGTTCTCAGTGTCTACTAAGAATTCTTGTGTTTTCTTAGTTCACAAGGTAGTGTCTACTGAGTTCACTTTGGCATCGAAGGAAAATTTGTAGAAAGCAAGCTTTAACTGAGCTCACTCAAGTAACGAAGGCAAGTTGGATAGAACTAGTGCTAATTGAGATCACTTAGTTGCCAAAGGATTTTTGTAAGTTTGCAGTGTTAATCAAGCTTCTATTGGTTAACAAAGGAAATAGTTTCAGAGTTAGTTTCTACCGAGTAGGGTCAGCTAACAAAGAACTTTCTTATTTTTTGTATTAATCATAATTGACTTATCTATTGATTCTAGCCGACTAAGGTGATAAATATTGATTATTGCAAATTGTATTTGAGCCTACTTGACAAAGTGGAAGGTATAAGTATAAGGTCAAGTTGTGATTTCAAGTGTGTGTGAAAGTGCAAGAGAGTGTGTGAATTGTGATGATGTAATTGAAGATCTATTGATGAGCGAAGGAAGCAAATTTGAAGGATAAGTAAAATATCCTTATGGTGCAGCAAAGCCCTATTCGATTAGGAAGGATCAAATACAAGTCAGAATAGAGATCTAAAATCAGAAAATTAGTTGCAGTCAAATCATGTCATCTCATTGTCACTCTCTAACCATTGTAGTAGTGACCTAAATCTCCTAACAAAGTCTGCTTAATAGCTATTTGCAAATCCTTTGACAAGGTGGCAATTCCATCAAATTATTCTCAAGACCTTTAACCAGGCCACTCCTAATAGGGTGATTAAATCCTTTCATAGTGTCACACCTAATAGTGTGTTTTTTAACCTTTAATAGGGTTTGCTTCTAATAGGGCTCACTTTAGAAGAGTGAAAATCAGTAACTAGTTTCTATTGGTAGTTTTTCCCAAATTTGGTTTCTATGTTAAATCCTAGTGTCAAATGTGTTCATGTTATTTTTTTTATGTGTTTGCAACTAAGTTAAAGTAATTGTAATCATAGATATAATCTAAAGGTTTATATGTTAATAATTTACCAAGTTATAGCATTCTGTGTGTTTACTTAGCTTCAACAGTATTTAGTTATCCATTTGTATTTTATAATAACATCTAAGGGATCTAGGATTTATTTTGTAGTAACTAATTCACCCCCCACACCACCCCCCCCCCCAGTTACTCCTCTTATATTTCCAACAATTGGTATTAGAGCTTTTGGTGCTTGCAGAGAAGGTTTCAAGGACCTAAGGTATAGATTAGGATGTCTTACAAAAGAGAAATTCCCAAGTTGGACAAGGACAATTTTGCAGCATGACAAGGATTTATGGGATTACATCTAGCCACCATCAATGATTCAGGTTGAAAGTATCTTGATGTTGAATATAAGACTCCCACTAGAATATTATTAGTTGAAGACATTGCTGAAAAGAAGAATCATAATATCATGATGATTGATATTGCATCTACTCTCAGTTATGTTGAATATGATAAGGTAAAAGATTGCAAAACTACTTTTGTAATGTGGATCAACTAAAAGATATCTATGGAGGAGATGAAAATGTAAGAAGAGCCAAAGGAAAAAATCCTTAGAGGACAATTTGATCAAATAAAAATGAGAGAAGATGAAAACATTGAAAAATATGTGGAAAGGATCAAGGCCAGTGTAAGGTACAATCAAAGCATCTAGAGGAGACATCAAGGAGGAAACTATTATAACTAAAGAAATCAAAACTCATCTTCCTATTTATTCTATTAGAGTATCTATTATTCAAGAAATGAGATGTGATCCAAATAGTAAAATAGGCTTGGATGCTCTAGTTTGAAGATTGATAGCTTTCGAGTTAGACAATTTTGATAACTATGTTCTTGCTTCAAAGAATATTGAATCTACATTTAAAGCTAAGCTTTTACTCAAAGACAAGGGTAAAAAGTCAAAATCTAGTCAATCGGGATGTGAAGAAGATGGATCATCAGAAGAAGGTTTAAACAGTGATCTTGAAGTTGTTGAAGCCCTGCTTGCAAGGAAGTATTCCAAAGGAAGAGGAAAGTAGAAAGGTTAAATTCCTCTAATTTTCTTTTCTTGTGATTGTTGCTAGGTTTCCAAATAAGGAAATTAAGGATGAGAAGAAAAGAAATAAGCATAAAGGAAAGAAGGACTCCAAGAACTACAAGAGCTTCAAGGACGAAAGTAATAAATCTTGTTTCATAGCTAAAGATTTTGATAATAGTGAAGATGAAATGGTATATATTGCTATGAAAGATGAATTTGATGATGAAGGAGATAAGATGGCACTTATCCCTAATGTTAGAAAAAATGATATATGGATTATGACAGTGGCTGCTCATAGCATATGACTAGTGACAGAACAAAATTTGAGCATATGGAATATTATGACGGAGGTAGTATAAGATTTGGAAACAATGAACCTTGTAACATAAAAGAAAAAGGATGTATCTCTTTGACTAAAGAACTTGTGTGTGATAATGCTTATTGGGTTGAAGGACTAAAGAATAATCTACTAAGTGTGGCATAGTTGAATAACATTGGATTCAAAGTAGAATTCATGAATGGATAGGACAAACTGTTAGACGGGAAAGGAAATTTGGTTGGCTCTGGCAAGCAAACAAAAGGTAATCTACTTTATCTTGATCTCAGTGATTGTTCACATTTTATTGTTCAAGTAGAGGAAATCTGGTTATGGCACAAAAGGCTATGTCATATGAACTTTGATAATCTAGTTAAGATAAGCAAACATAAAAAAGTAAGAGGTATTCCTAGTTTGAAGAAGCTGAACATGGGTCTATGCAAGAATTGCCAAATTGGTAAGATGGGAAAGACAAGCTTCAAAAGAAAAGACTATCAGTTAGAAGAAGTCTTGGAAATTGTTCATATAGATGTTGACCTATTAGAATAAAAATTTATAGTGGAGAAAAGATTTTCATTCTCTTTGTGGATGACTACTTAGAATGATGATAGTAATGTACCTAAAATAAAAATCGAAAGCCTTTGAAAAATTCAAGTGGTATCTAGAAAGAGTAGAAAAAGAAACTAGAAAGAAGTTGAAATGCCTAAGATCAGACAGAGGTGGTGAATTCATCTCCCATGAATTCAACAAAATTTTCATTGAAAGAGAAATCTAAAGACAAGTATCAATCCCTGGTACACCACAGTAGAATGGTATAGTAGAAAGAAGAAAGAAATATGTCATGGACTATGCAAGAACCCTAATGTTTGAAAAGAATGTTGCTCTCAAATACTAGAAGGAAGCTATCAGCATTGAAGTTCATAACTTAAATAGAGTTTAGTTGAAGAAAGATTCAAACAAGACACCTTAGCAGCTATAGTATGGCTACAAACCTAATGTAAGTTATCTAAAAGTATTTGGTAGCAAATGTTACATATTGAAAGAATCTAAAAAAGGAAAATTTGATGTAAAAGGTGATGAAAGAATATTTCTAGGTTACTCCTACAGAATCAAAGCATATAGATGTTTGAATTTGTCCACTCACAAAATTATAGAGAGTGCACATGTCAGAATTGATGAATTTGTAGAAAAGAGTGAAGAAGAAAGAAACAAAGAACCTGAAGATTATAGAAGATTTGTTTATTATGAACTTGATACCCTTCCAAATCTATCTAAAAGAAAAGAAGTTTCAACTCCTAAGTCCGTAGAAACTCCAATAGTTACTGAGTTGCAGGCAGTGCAACCTGAGCTGCAAGGACCCGAGTCACAATCAGAAGCTACCAAGCTAGTTCAAAGTGAGCCTGATGGACTCGAGTCATAGACAAAAGGACTCGAACTTGGAACTAAAATTAAAAAAGAAGATGTTGGAACTCATTCAAAGACCAAGAAGCCAGTGTTAGCAAGATATGTTAGAAGAAATCATGCACCTGATTAGATCATTGGAGATAAATCAGATGGAACAATGACAAGAAACAAATTACAAGGTACATGATTACTTTATGAATTTGAACCTAGAAGTGTTAAAGCTGCTCTAGAAAATGAAAGTTGGATTGACACAATGAATGAAGAGATAGAATAGATAGAAAAGAACAAAAATTGGACTCTTTTTTCTAGACCCAAGGATAAAAATGTAATTGGGATAAAATGGGTATTTAGAAATAAGTTGAATGAAGATGGAAAGTTATCAAGAAACAACGCAAGATTGGTATGAAAAGGTTATTCTCAAGAAGAAGGTATTGACTATGGTGAGAATTTTTCTCATGTAGCAAGACTTGAAGGTGTTAGAACTTTACTAGCATATGCAACACATAGAGGATTTAAAGTATATCAAATGGATGTTAAATTTGCATTCTTGAATGGAATTCTTGATGAAGAAATTTACATTAAGCAACTAGAAGTTTTTGTAGATCCTAGCAAAAAAGACATGGTTTTCAAATTACACAAAGCATTATATGGTATCAAGCAAGCCCTAGATCTTGGTATGAAAGACTCCATAATTACTTGGTATAGATTGATTTTCAAAGGACTAATGATAATAGTAGTTTGTATATCAAGGAAGGACTAGATAAGAAGATTGTGTTAGCAAAAATATTTGTTGATCATACTCTATTTATAGGAAATGATGATTTATAGAAAGCATTGTTAGAAGAAATGAGTACAAAATTTGAGATGTCCATGTTTGGTGAAATAAAATTCTTTATTGGATTGCAAATACAATAGAACAAGAATGGTATCGACATCACCCAATCTAAGTATATCGAGGAGATACTAAAGAAATTTGGAATGAAAGATTCAAGACCAGTTGGAACACCTATGTCTACTACACATAAGCTTTCCAAAAATGATGATTCCAAAGAAGTAGATAAGACCACTTATATATCAATGATTGGAAAATTATAGTATGTAGTTCACACAAGGCTTGACACTACTCTAGCAGTTGGAATAGTGGCAAGATTTTCAGTAAATCCCAAGAAAAATCACATAATGGAAATAAAGAGAATAATGAGGTATTTGAAAGGTACTTAAGACTATAGTTTATGGTACAAACTTGGAGCAAATTTGGACTTGAAACTATTTACTGATGCTAATTGGGTGGGAGGTATTGATGATAGAAAAAGTACTAGTGGTGGAGCAAGAAGAAAAATTGTACATTTCAATCTAGAGCAAAGGAAGAATATGTAGTAGCAGTAGTTAATTTCTCTAACATGGTTTGGTTCTATTGGTGTAAATAAGCATTTACTTATTACACTTACTTAAGTTTACTTAGGTTAATGCATTATATTAATATTTATTTATTAGTCACCTAGGAGTATGTGCACTCTTCTGAGTTGTCATGATGACATCATAGGGGTTTGCGCCTCTTTTAAGCACATGTTGTCTACAACACAAGAATCTTCTACACACATATGACACTTTGTAATTCTTATCCATTCATCTAGAATGTTGGATAAGGTGCTTAGTTGTCTTATCTCCTGGTTGTTTTTAGAGACATTCTATGTGCTTCTTAAGAGGCCTTTATATACAGGCACTCCTAGTGTACTCTCAAGCTGGTATATTGAATGAATATCATCATTCTGATCATACTTTGTCTATTTTGGTCTATTGTGTGCTTGTGTTGAGTTTTTTAGTCCTTGGGTGAATTCTGGCCTAAGCCAAATTCTTACATAGTATCAGAGCTGAGGGAGATTCTCTATACATAGTTGTTTGAGACCGTTCATGCTTTAACACCTCGACATGAATCCAGAGGATCTATAGAAAATGGGAGCATCTAGAGCCAGATCTGACCTCACCGTTGCATCTAGAGCCTCAATTTGGTGAACATCAACTATAAATTTGCCTATGCTAGCTGAAAGTTGATCCTGAGGCAAAAAAAAATTGCAAATTGGAACCCGGAGGCCTTGATTTGACAATTTTGGTATGATCATTTTATTTGATTTAATTTTTTATTATTCAGATCTGCATTTAATTTACTCTCTACAATTCTCTATAATTTTTGGATTATTTTCAAAATTAGCACAATTCTATGTAATTTTCATATTATTTTTGAAATTAGCACAGGCAGAGAATTTTTTTTTTGGCCAAACTAGGCAATGACACCCTAGCTCGGCTCTATAAACTTGGGCAAAATTTTTCATTTCACAGGGCTTACTATATTATTTTAATTGGTTAGCTATTTATCACATTTTATGGGAAACTACAAATTGTGGCCACATAGCATCCATACTAAACCAATCCGACTGACCACATAACTTTTCAGTGGGAATCAAATTGGCCGTAGGCCACATATTTTAACCGGTGACCAATTACAAATTTTTGGTAGAGCATGGAAGGAAGGGTAGATCTCCCACTAGTTGCTTAGCCCAATTGCCCCAGCGTAGTTCTTCATTTATTTTAATTAGTAGGATTTTTCATTTTAAATAGTGCATATAGCACTATTCCCATGAATGTGGGACTAAAAGCTCTTTCTATCACCCGTAGTTAGAAATCCAGCGCAGGAACATAATTCTAGCACCCTAAATTCATTTGCTGCAAAGATTCTGGCTATAGTGAATCACAAAATTGGTGACTATTTATTTAAAATCCAGTACCACTACTCATGTTAAACTCCAGCAAACACTCGGCAGTCACCCATCCACGTGTCTGGCTCACAATCCTCCACGCAACATCCATGGGCAATCTACAATAGTACCATGGTGTACTTTCCAAATCCTAATCAATACACATGTAGAAGACCGGTCAACTAACTGTATGCCTACACCAGTAGGACACATGTTTTTTACGTAATATTCTGTACAATTCCATACCATACTAACGTCATCTGAGGCTTGGAGGTGTGCTAACATCATCTTTTCACTGCTTTAAATTTGATGCCTATCTAGACATCATTAGAGGGTAAATTTGAACTATTGTGATGGTTGTATTACTTATGCAACCCCTCTCTAGATTGATTTTGGTTTTTGTAGTCCAACTTTGGGAGGCCATAACTCGGACATTCAGACTCCAAATCAGGTGCAATGTTTTTTGAAATTGGGTAGAATTTTCTAGACTTTCTAGTGGTGCAGCTTTTTTCTAGTTTTGGTTCATAGATTTTTTAGAATTTGCATTTCTTGGTAACTGTACCTACATAATCCTACATTTTGCAACTTCAAACACTCTGTACAGGCACATTTGTAGTCAAAAATAGGTTCCATTTTTTTTAAAGTGTGTTATTTTTTGTCTACTTTCTAGATGTGCTATCAGATTGTAAGGTTGTGTGGACAAAAGTATCACTTTTGGCATTAGGGCCTTTCTTTGCTTTGTATTACTTTAGAATTTTAGCACATTTTAAAGTTCCAGACTTGTAATTCATTAAGAGGTTGTGACAAGAAAAATTAGAAGTCCACAAAGGCCAAAATTGGCAAGTGGCCCATTGTCATTGCACTACTAATAAAGTGCCCAAAGCATCTATTTCAGGGAGGTTCCTTGATTTAGTGAAAAGGGGGGGTGTTCTTGGTGTTTTGTTATCTCTTTTCTACACTTTTCTTTCATTTTCTGCATTACAGGAAACTTTAAGTTTTCTAAATTAACTCCTCATAACTATGCTATGTGGTCAATCAAAATGTGGTATCACTTAATCCATAATGGAGTTTTACAATATGTCGATGATACTCTTCCTAAACTAGCAGGTGATAATATACCAGCAAGAGAAATTTAAGATTGGGTATCCATGGATAAAAAACCTTAGGTGATATATGTTTGCGGGTTGACGATAAGATCATGTATCAAATCAAGAAGTGTTCTACTTCCAAGGAATCTTGGGATACCCTCGAAAGCCTTTATGGTAAAGTGTTTGAAGAGGATGTGTTCAAAATTGAAGATGAGCTTGTCTACTTAGATCCTAAGTCATATGACTCTATATAGGATTTCATCATCAAGCTAAATTAACTAAAGACAAAGCTTACTGATTGTGGGAGTTCTATCAAAGATGACAGACTAATATATCTCATACATAACAAGTTTCCATCAAAGTATTCCACATTTGTATCTTCTTTTAACACCTCAAAGACTACCTTAGGGTCTACCTACAAGAAAGTCACTTTTGATGAATATGCTAAACTATTGGATGATGAAGAAAAGAAGTTGAAATCAATGGGGATTCTCAAATCACCTTAGTTAAAAGCATTGGTGGAGAATAGTGAGGGTTCTCAAAATTCAGCTGGACAATCTTCAAAAAAAGGAAAGGGTAAGAAGAAATGGAAGAACAAATCTAAGGATGCAGAAAAGACAACACCACAATCCAATCAACAAGGCAAGTCCTCAAATTCCAACAAGAAAGGGGACAACAATAAGGAGAATAAGAAGAAGTGTGCTTATTGCAAGAAATCGAGTCACAAAGAGCATGAGTGTTATCTCAAAAAGATTGATGAGTTGACCAACATCATGAGGAAACATAATTTTCCATTGCCTAATGCTTAGAAGGAGAAGGGATCTTCTTCAGACTCAAGGGACAAAGGGCAAGCACTCATGACTAATTCAAACTCTTCAAAGGAATAAATATTTGACTTAGGTGCCTCATATCATATGGGTTCTTCAAAAGAGGATTTTTCTTCAATGAAGTAGTCCAAGGTACTACATATCTTCATGGGAGATGATAGAAAAATGGAATTTGAAGGGAAAGGAAATGTGGAAATAGAAAATGGAGAGTTTCAAAATGTTCTCTATGTTCGAAACCTAAGTTCAAATCTCCTATCAATCTACCAAATCACTCGCCTTGGAGATGGACATAGAGTTGAATTCCTTCCAGACTCAGTAAAGGTGCATAGTCTTAAAAATGATTCCTTGGTTGTAGTGGGGAAAGTGAATCATAACAAATAGTTGTACTCTTTCTCTCACTTTGTACCCAAGCCTTCAAAGGGCTTGTTAACACAATCAAATTCAACCATGCAATTATGGCATGAGCGGTATGTTCATCTTGACTACCACTACCTTCAGCAACTGTGTAGATACCACATGGTCAAAGGTCTACCTCAAATCAACTTTTTCAAAGGTGAATGTTCAAAAGATTTAGTTGATGTGCATCCAGAAGGGAAGTTATACAGAGGGAAGTCTTTAAGAGCAACAGGTGTTCTACAGATGGTTCAGATGGTATTAGCAGGTCCTTTTGCATTCAGCCAAGGTTGCTACATATTGACTTTCGTTGATGACTTTTCAAGGTTCACTTGGGTCTACTTTCTTCATAACAAGAATGAAGTGTTGGAAAACTTTATAGACTTAGAGACTCATGTAGAACAGAAATCCAAAAAGGCCATCAAAATACATTGAATGGATAATGGAAGCATGTATGTGAATAGAAGACTTATGGACTTTTGCAAACTCGAGGGTATTGATATTCAAACTCTAGCAACATTTACTCCACATAAGACAAATATTGCAGCTTTGAGGATTCAAACTTTTAAGTCTATGGTAAGTTGCATGATACAAGCCAAGTCTCCAGATCCATCATTAGAAGTCGAAGCAATCTCTAGTGCCACTCACATTCTTAATCATTCTCCTCATCTAGCCTTAGATGGCAAAACTCCTTTTGAGGCATGGTGCGGTAGAACATCTATTGTGACATGCTTTGGAGTCTTTGGTTGTCTTTCTTGGGCAAAGATATCTTCCAGGGGATGTAAGGCGCAATCACCTTGGCCTTGTACTTTCATTGGTTATAAAGATAGTTTGAAGGCATATAGACTTCTAGATCCTCAGACACATCATATATTTGTGGAGAAGGATGTGTGTTTTGATGAAAGTTCTCCAAACTTGTCCTCTACTCCTCTTTGTGCATCATACTATGTGGAAACTAATAGTGAGACTATCGATAGTGCTTCAACAGACTTAGAAACATGGGGTTCTATCGATAGTTATAGTGAGAGATCACTACATGAGTTTAGTCTGCATGCTTACATTACCACAATGATATGTCCAGCATAGCAAGGTACATCCAATCTGCCAAATATAGGTTTAGTGACAAATTTGGGGATAGTATTGATGATTTGCCTCTTCTTCATGATTCAGAAGCTCCTTCTTCAGTTGTCACGAGGTTCCATCTGACCCTCTTGTTCATTCTCTACATGATCAATCATCATAGGTTGAAGTGATCATGGATACTTATGATCAGCAATTGCAATAGGGTTCTTCATCAATTGCAAAGACAGATAGTTCTTTGAGATAGGTTCTTCAACCAATTGAGCAAGTTATAGAGACATCACTTATCCATGGGATTCTTTCCACACATAGTGGAAGTGTCTCATTTGTACCCTTGGCATTGTTTCTTCCTAAGGGGAGGAACACCATTCTGCAATTTTGGATCAGCTTCTTCATTGGAGTAGTCACTATTTGGCATTCTTCTTTGGGGGGGGGGGGGGAGCCTATCCTATCTCTCTTCCCCTTCTCATCATTCTCTAATGTATATACTAGATGTATGTCGTAATGGGGGGGTCTTGATTACTCCATCCATCCATGCATCCCTATTTATCTCTCTTTTTAGGGGAGGGTTTTGCCCATGAGGTTTTCCCTCTGTCTCCACTTTATGAGAGATTGCATAGCATTATGTACATGGGTACCTAGCATGGCCTAGTAGTTGGGACCCATCTTGCATATCATTCTAGATTTCATAAGCTTAAGGGCATTCCCCTAAGTTGCACTTAAGGGGGGGTTTGGTGTAAATAAGTATTTACTTATCACACTTACTTAAGTTTACTTAGGTTAATGCATTATATTAATATTTATTTATTAGTCACCTAAGAGTATGTGCACTTTTGTGAGTTGTCATGATGACATCACAAGGGTCTGCACCTCTTTTAAGCACATGTTTTCTACAACACAAGAATCTTCTACACACATATGACACTTTTTCATTCTTATCCATTCATCTAGAATGTTGGATAAGGTGCTTAGTTGTCTTATCTCCTAGTTGTTTCTAGAGACATTCTAGGTGCTTCCTAAGAAGCCTTTATATACAGGCACTCCTAGTGTACTCTCAAGCTAGCATATTGAATGAATATCATCATTTTGATCATACTCTATCTATTTTGATCTACTATGTGCTTGTGTTGAGTTCTTTAGTTCTTGGGTGAATTTTGGCCTAAGCCAAATTCTTATAGGTTCAAACAATTTTTGGAAGGAATGAAGGTAGAGATCAAAGATCCAATTGTCATATATTGTGATAACACCAGTGCAATCAACATATCAAAGAATCTAGTAATGCATTCCAAAACAAAGCATATTGCTATTAAATATCACTTTTTAAGAGAGTTGGTGCAAGATAAAGAAGTTAGATTTGAATATGTGAATACAAAAGAACAAATTACAAACATATTCACCAAGCCATTACCTAAGGATGCATTTTTGTATCTAAGAGGTAAGCTAGGGGTCATTCCCTTGTCTGAGATTTAGTAAATGAAGTTTAGTGAATACATCAACCATAACTTGTTGAAGATCAATCAGTTTGTATAGAATTGGCAAGGGTATATTGTAGATGTATCAGTACTTAAGGTACATTGGTATATATAGAGTTATTGTCTTTGGCATGTGTTGTCAAGGAGGGAGAATTTTACTATCATATCTCTGAGAAATTTTTGGAACTAGAATAAAGTTACAAACCATAGAGGGAGAAGTATTCTAAAGAAGAAGTATGCTAAAAGAGGGATGATGTTTTGAATGAACTTGGTAACAATTGTTGCAGATAGAATTTAGTGAATGGAAGAGCTCAAACTGATAGAGTGATTTCTCAAATCAAAAATCCAAAATTTCATTGTTCTATGACATGTTTTGTTGCCATCAATGCCAAAGAGGGAGATTGTTGGATACATTTGATTAATTGTGTGTTGTCTTTGATGTTACACAAATGTCATAATCATTATTAGTCAGTATATGCCAAGCTCACTCAAGTAGTGAAGACAGTTCTTAGTGTCTACCAAGCATTCCTATGTTTACCTAGTTTAGAAGGCAGTGTCTACCAAGTTCACTTGGGCATCGAAGGAAAAGTTGTAGAAATCAAGTATTAATCGAGCTCACTCAAGTAACAAAGGAAAGTTGGATGGAACTAGTGCTAACTAACCTCACTCAGTTACCAAAGGATTTTTGTAAGTTTGCAAAGATAACCAAGCTTCTGTTGGTTAACAAAGGAAATCATTTTAGAGTTAGTTCCTACTAAGCAGGTTTAGCTAACAAAGGATTTTTTATTTTTTTTTGTATTAAGCCTAATTGATTTATCTATTGATTCCAGCCGACTAAGGTGATGAATATATATTATTGCAAGTTATATTTGAGCCAAATTGACAAAGTTGAAGGTATAAGTATAAGGTCAAGTTATGATTTAAAGTGTGTGTGAAAGTGCAAGAGAGTGTGTGGATGAGAAGAGGAAACAAATTTGAAGGATAAGTTGAATATCCTTATGGTGCAGCAAAACCCTATTCAATTAGGAAGGATCAAGCACAAGACATAAGAGAGATCTGAAATCAACAAATTAGTTGTAGTTAAATCAAGTCATCTCATTGTTACTCTCTAACCATTATAGTAGTGACCTAGATCTCCTAACAGAGTTGGCTTAATAGAAAATCCTCTAATAAGGTGGCAATTCCATTGAATTGTTCTCAAGACCTCTAACTAAGCCACTCCTAATAGGTGTATTAAATCCTTTAATAGGGTCACACCTAACAATGTGTTTTGTAACCTCTAATAGGGTTGGCTCCTAATAGGGCTCACTTCAGAAGAGTGAATATCAGTAACTAGTTGCTATTGGTGGTTTTTCCCAAATTGAATTTCCACATTAATTCTTGGTGTCAAATCTATTCATGCTATTTTCTTTATGTGTTTGCAAATAAGTTAAAGTAATGGTAATCACAGATAACATCTAAAGGTTTATTTGGTAATCATTTACTGAGCTAATCAAATTATTACTAAGTTACAACATTCTATGTGTTTACAAAGCTTCAGTAGTATTTAGTTATCTATTTGCATTTTGTACTAACATCTAAGGGATTTGGGACTTATTTTGTAGTAACTGATTCACCTCCCCCCCCCGCCCCCTTCAATTACTCATCTTATATTTCTAACAGTTTGGAAAAAGAGAAAGAACATATCACTTTGAATACTCTCATTGAAAGATACAACTTTCTTAGAAGAATGACATCCCTATAAGAACAAAAATAAGAGATTAGAGGAAAAATCTTGTAAGCTACATTCTGACATATTTGGAGATATGAAAGGCTTAAAATATAAAGTCTAAGAGTAGGAGAACCTTCTTAAAGAGAAGGAGGGGCCTATCATTTCACAAATTCAACCCTATAAAACTCTTAAACCTAGAATTGTAGATTTGACTGTGAAAGACCATGACAAAGGAAAAAAAAAGATCATGGGAGTGAAAATCAATGAGCCTCAAGCTCTTCCTAATAAGTCCACTAGCCTTTTCATGTCTAAGCTTGACCTAGAGTTAGAAAAGACTAGAAAGGAAAGAGAGGACTTAGCAAAGGAACTTGAAAAAGTAGAAAATGAAGGTCAAGAAGCTGAGACTAGAAGAAAGATCCAATTTATTAATCTAACTCTACACTAGCTTTTTAGCCAAGCCAAGCTTCACAAGTTACCCCATTTATCCCTACTATTGGACCCTTGATAATGGGCCAAAGCTCTTCACAGCTAGCCCCTGCCTCAACTTCTACTACTACTTGCTAGATCCCTACTATTCAATAAGCCCAATAGCCCCAAGTCCCTAACCAAATCCAAGCTATTGGGTTTAGTACATCAAACATTGAGGGTTTCCAAAGGAAACCAACTTATATGGAAAAATAAAAATAGATATCCTTCTTAGGTATCTCTAGTTTCCCACATCCCATCTCTAATGACCTTAGAGACAAGGTCATAAAATTCTCTAGAAATAATGCCATCACTGGTGAGGAACACCTCAGGAAGTTTATTGACATGCTCAATGACTATGAGGTGGAACATGAAGACATGGTGATGAAGCTTTTTGTTCATTCACTGATAGATGATGTTAGATATTGGTTTAGAAGATTACTATATGACAATGTAACCTCTTGGAGTGAATTAGGAAAATTGTTCAAGGAACAATTTGGTGATAACACCAATGCCAACTTTGTGTTAAATGAGTTCAATAACATAAATAAGGGTGCAAATGAGTCTACTTTTGATTTCAATGTTAGATTTCAAAAGGGAATATAAAAATTTATTCCAAGTAATGAGGTTGAATGAGGATGTGTGTTTGACAGCCTATTTCAATGCTTTTTTTTTGCAATATGGCCTATAATATTAGGGACAAGGATCTTAAAACATTGAGGGAGGATTATAAGATCATAGTAAATATAGAAAATAATAGAAAGTCATTTGATAAAGTTGGAAGAAGGGACGATCCTAAATTGTTCAATAGTAGAAATAAAAAAGAAGGTGAAAAGCTTGTTGTAGGGAAGAAGTCTGAGGAGGATACAATGGGTCTAGTTTTAACCCTACTAAAGAAAATGAATCAACAAACCAACTATGAAAGTAAGCCAAATATTATTGAGAAGACCCATTTTAATAATAATTTTAATAGGAAGCCCAGAATGAAAATTTTTCCTTATACTACTTAGTGGAAGGATGGCAAGGCAATTGCCAATCTTACTCAAGGAAACAAACATAAAGCCCTTTAGATCCTTTACAAAGAAATTCAATAAACATGACTGATGAAGTGCTTTGGTGTAATATATGCCAGTCACCTCATTCCCCTAATTTTTGTGTAGTAGCCCAATATTTCTCTACAAATCAATAGGACCAAAATGAGGATGGAAATGAGGGAGAAGATCATGAGGATATAGGAAGTGATATGGTCAATTTATGTGATGATGAGTTGAAATCTGATTTAGGTGAATTTGAACATAATGTTGTAGACAAGAAAAATGTATATCAAGTACACCATCAGTAGGTTTTTTTAGATGGTGAGGATTGTGATGATGATAAGATATGTAGTACATTTTCATATGCATCCCATACAAACTTAAGGAAGCCATCCAAGGAGGAGATTGATAGGATTACTACTAAGATGATAGCCCAAGTTCATAGCACTTACAATTTGAGAAACAGAAATGTCAACAATACTATTGGTAAGTCTTCTAGTATATTCATCAATGATATTGCTCACAAAGAAAATGATGAGAAAAGAAAAGAGGATCTAGTGGTTGTGAAGGTCAAGGACACTAAGACCAAGAAGTGGGAACCAAAGAAAAGGGTGCAGTTTCAAGGAGTTGAAATTGTCAAGACAAGTGTACCAAAAAAAAAAAGGAAGATTCTAATATCTTCAAGCCAAAGCAACTTCCTACTATTCAAACACCTACAACCACGAGTATTTCTATTAAGCTTACCAATTATAATCCTATTTACATGGTTTCAATGTTATCACAAATTACTATCAAGGTCCCTTTATTAGAAATGTTTAGGATAGAGGAACACAAAAATAAAGCTTTATCTTGGTTGGAGGGGTTAGGAAATACTGATGTTGTCACACAAGAACTAACAGTTTCATCATTTGACACATCAACTATGGTAAAGGATAAAGAAGACAAAGAGGTCATGTCCCAAATACCACAAATGTATTTGGGAAATTCATCTATGGCCTACCTAGATGATATTGACCCTTTTTTCCTCAATCTAGTAATAAATGGTATAACTCTGAGAAATTGCATGATTGACTCTAGTGCATCAAATAATATTATGCATTTTAAGGTTATGGAGGCCCTTGGTTTGAAGGTTGATACCAAGCAGGGTAGATGTAGAGCAATGGATGCTAGAGAAGTAATTGTCAGAGGTACTATCAATGCCCTACCTTTTAAACTTGCTACTTACCCTAATGTATAATTGTTTATGGTTGTCCTTGTAGTTGACATCCCTCCCCATTATGGAATGATGCTCTCTAGGAAGTGGATTACTGCTATGGGAGGTAGCTTGAAGTGTGATTTATCATATGCTACTTTCCATATAGGGGAAAGAGCTATCAAGGTTGATAGGGAGCCAAGGGTTACTCATATCTTTGAAGATAGTATTGATAAAGATGCTACTTGTTTTCTTAACACTGAGGTAAATGCATTTAGGGAAGAGCTTATTATCCAAGAAACTAAAAAAACACATCCCATGATTACACAAGAGGTGACTAAAGGTTTGGACTCATAGAAGGTATGGACCATGTACTTTGATGGGGAAAGTTCTAAGAAAGGTTTAGAAGCTAGGGTAGTGTCTATATCCCTAGAGAAAAACACATTTAGGTATTCATTCACCTTGAACATCACTTATACAAATAATGTTGCAAAGTACAAAGCATTGTTGCTAGGATTAAAGGTTGCAACTAGTCATGGAATCAAGAAGTTGCATGTCATTGGGGATTCTAAACTAGTTGTATCTCAAATTAAAGGAATGTATGCCTCCAAGAATAAAAGACTAAAATAGTACAAGAATGTTGTTTTGGATTAGATAGAATCATTTTATGCCTCTAGTATCTTGGATGGATATGAGTAATAATAAAATGGTTGATTTACTAGCTAATATGGCAATCAAGCTAGATGACATTTTATTTTTTGGTGTATCTACAATTGAAGTGCATAATTGGCCTTCTATTCTTGAAAATGTAGAAAATTGGCAAGTTTTTGTAGATGATAAAGACATTTTAAATTATATTCTTAACAAGGATAAATATCTTGGCCAAGAATTGGATTGTAGCACTCTTGTAGAAACAACAGATGGAAAACAGACCATCTTTGGTCAGGAAATCTTACAGCTAAAAACTAACAAAGTCCCTAAAGGTTTAGTGGTACTTGAGAGTGTCTTTGATAATTAGGATAGAGTGAAGGTAGACATCAAATCCAACAAGCCACTAGAACTTGAAGAAATTAATTTGGGCACTATTGAATCTCCAAAAAGGTATACATTGGTAAGACCTTATCTCCCACAATTAGGAAATCTTTGATGGATTTGTTGAGGAATTTTAGACATATCTTTGTGTGGTCATATAATGACCTTAAAGCCTAGAGAGAAGATCTATTTTAGTATGTCATACCTCTCAAGGAGGGAGTCAAACCATTCAGAAAAAAACATAGATACATCAATCCTACTCTAGCTCCTAAGATGCAAGAAGAACTCATCAAGCTTAGGGATGGGGGAATTATTAAGCCAATTAGACATTCTTCTTGGGTATCTAATTTGGTACCAGTTAGAAAGAAGAATGGTGACATTAGCCTTTGCGTTGATTTTAGAAATTTTCATGTTGCATCCTTGAAAGATAACTATGGTTTGCCTAACATGGAGGCCATGTTGTAGCAAGTTACTGGCTCCAAGCTAATGTGAATGATGGATGGTTTCTCTAGATGTAATTAGGTCCTAGTAGATGAAAAGGAACAATTTAAGACTATCTTCACTACACCATGGGGAAGATATGTTTATGTAGAATGGCCTCTGGTCTAATCATTGCAGGGGCAAAATTTTAGAGAGCCATGGACATAGCTTTTGATGAGTATATTGATAAGTTTATGGTTGTATATTAGGATGACCTAACTGCATATTTAGAGAAGGTTGAAGATCATTGCAAACATTTAGAAAATATTTTTATCAAAGCTCTGGAGTATGGGGTCTCTTTAAATTTCAAAGAAATGCACCTTTGGGCTGACAAAAGGAAAGTTTCTTAGCCATATTGTATCCAAGGAATGGGTCAAAATTGATCCTGAAAGGGTAGCAGCCATTGACAAAGTACGAAGGCCTATATATGTTAAAGCTATATAGTGCTTCTTTGGGAAAGTGAATTTCTTAAGAATATTTGTTACAAATTTTATTGAAATCAGCAAACCGATCTCAAAAATGCTCAAGAAATGAGCAACTATTAGTTGGGAAGGTGAGCCTACTATTTCAGATACATCAGGATCATGGTCGGTACATGACCTTACCGAGCTTAGTCAGGTGCAATAAGGCTTCTTTCACCAAGTTGCACTTACCGAGCATGGTTGGTTCTTCTCTTACCGAGTTAAGGGTGGTTTAACCTATTTTCTTTTGGTCACCGAGTTGCGAAGTTTAAGCCGAGCTAGTGGATGACAGTCTGTCGATCGCAGCTACCTCCGTACTGAACATTAATAGCAAATTTTTCATCAAAAGGGAAGATTTCAACCTTATTTTTCATCGCAAATTTGAGATTTACACAAAAAAAAGGGCTTTCAAGCAAGTTCAAACGATTTGAAGAGATTTTCTAGCGAAGTATTCTTATGAAATCTTTTCACTCACCGAGCAGCAATGGCATCCGCAAGCACCAGCAGCAGCAAGGCAAAGAGAGGTTATGAAATGCTTGTGAAGGGAGTCGAATTGAAGGCGCCCAATTTCAAAATTGTTCCTGCCATCGCTGAATCACTCGACCCGCATGGAGCTCAATCGCAGATCCCTCCAAAGGTACTTCTAATCAATGATATTCGTACTCATTTCAAGTGTACTGTGCAAGAAATAGGGACACTAGATATGGATAGTACCCTAGCCGAGTTATGTGTGGATGGAACCCTAAAACCTGAGTTCAAACATTTGGAAACCAAAGGCTTAACCCATATCCCGCATCTGCCAAGGAGTTTCCAAGTGAAATGGGTGAGGTATATCTTAAGCCATGTGCATAATGGTCAGTTGTGGTTGGAACAACCCGTTTTGATAACCAAAAAGATGATTCACAAAATCACAGGTCTCCTGATGCTCAGCAAAGCCAAAACCACCAAAACCCTAGGACGGGATGAGTTACAAAGGAAAACCCAAGCTAAATGGGATGGCAGAGGTTTAAAGCTCAACAATGTTTCAGATATAGAACTGAAATTTGGTATTTGTGTTATTGCATACAAACTGTATAGTTCCAGCAGGCTAAATAGTGTACCCTGTGAGGCTGTAGATTTGGCATATAAAATTGTAAAGAAAAATATGGAGTTTGACCTAGCTGATGTGATATTAAAACAATTCAATAAAAACATGGAAAGCATAAGGACTGCAAAGACAAACCCTTGTAAATTTGGTTCTTTGCTAGTTTGTTTATTTTTCTATGTACAAAAATTCTTTCCATCTAAGGGTGCAGTTGTATGGAGGAAAGATACTCCAATTTTATATCAAATAAATGAATTCATAGTAGAAATGGGTATGAATTTTGACAAAGTAATGGATAATTATTTTGAAGATTTCAAGGAAAGGATGAACAACAGATTCAGAATACCTCCAAAACTTGTTGAAGAGTATAAGGATGATGTCTGTTTCATGGTTGACTGTGACAAGGTGTACATACAGGCAGTTAGACCCCGAGTTGCATGGGTGAAACCTCTTCCATATGAGGTAAATATTGATGAAACAAGGGATATCATTGAAGCACTGGTAAATGAGCCAGTAGACCCAAGGCAACGGATTTTTGGTACTTATGATGAAGCAAAGGCCAGAATTGAACTGGAAATCAAAATTCCATAGGCCATCAGCAAAGGTAAGAGGAAAGTGGCCAAACTGAAAACTGCAATAGGTCCTCTTATGCTCACCGAGGGACAAGGTGAAGATAAAGAAAGTGAAGGAGAAGAAGAAGGAGAAAAAGAATCAGAAGAAGAGCAACTGGCAAAGAAGAAAGGCAAGGTAATCATTACCAAGCCCAAGAAGCAGCCTACTGCAGTATTTACTCGGAGGACAAGGAAAGGTATTCAAGAACCTGTATTGGTCAAGCCTGCACCTACATTCAAGCAAAGGCTCAAATCATTGGAAGAAGGAACTGGCATCGCAAATTTCAAGGCATTGAAATTTGAGATAAGGACTGATGCAAAGAAAATGCAGATTGAGGAACTGGTACTTAACAAAATGGACTCCCCGGATCAGATTGCTCCTCATATCTCTAAAGAATTACTGGAGAGAGTACAGTCAAGATGGGAGTTAGCCACCAAGATGGTAAAAGATATATATGAGCAATCCCTGAAGAATCTTCGGCCTAGTCTCACTGGAGCAGAGGTAAAATCTGAATTGAAAACCCATGAAGGTAAAATGATGATCAGATTTCACACTTGTTTGATTTTGATCAAAGATATAGAGCATGTTGTAAATGATGCTACAAACATGTGGAAAAACATCTATCATCTACATAAGCCCAGTGTAGACCCAGTAGAAATAAAGGATGATGATAGCAGCAGCAGTAGTGATGAATCAGATAGTGCTCCATCCATCACAGTTACACCAGGAGAGTTGCATGCAATGATGGAAGAGAAAGAGGAAGAAGACAAAGAGGAAGAAGCTGAAGAGGAAGATAAGGAGGATGATACGGTAAAAATTGCAGCAGTAGTTATTGCATCCCTTCCTCACTCCCCAACTAAACTTGTGACATCATCAAGGTTGGAGTCAGCTTCAGCAGGTTCATCTACACCAGATTTACCATCTACACCTACCATATCTCAGCTCCAGGTATCATCAGTGGAAGTGACTACCACTTCATCTACCAAGCTGCATCCCTCTTCATCTACCGAGTTGGCCTCCTCAACTCCATCATCATCAGTTGGTATTGTTGTGAGTTCTCCAATTTTGACTACTCCAATTTGTTCTACAATTTTTTTGCCATCTACTTCAAGCACAGTGAGCTTAGATACTATATTACCGAGTGTATCACCATTTTTGGCCAGCACTCAAATTTTTGACCCTGTACATACTCCTATTGGCACTCAAACCTCAAGCATCCCATTTTTTAATGCTAGTCCTTCTGTCTCTACTGTTGTGTCTATCCCAAAGGTCAAACCAGTCATCTCAAAAGTCAAACAAAAGCAACCATTAAGACTTATGATCACTGGAAAGGAAATTCCTGAAGACATTGACTTGGACACAGATATAGTAATTCCAAAGATTGACTTTGATAATGCTACCATTGAAGAAATGAGGTATGCTAGTCAACTTATTGAGAAAAAGGCTACTCAGATGCAGTTAAGATCAGAAAGGGATAAGGAATACAGGATAATTAAGGATGCCCGGAACATAATTACTGAGGCTATAGGTGTTGATGTTGATACTTCTCAACACATTTTGATTCAATTGGAAGAGGCAGTTAATAAATTCAATGAAGATGCCTCCGGACAAGAAAAGCTAATTAAGGGTGCAGAAAAGAAATTTGATAATAAGGTATTGGGGCACATTGCCCAGAACATTGCAATAAATCAGGTTGCATTAACTTCAGTTTTGGCAGATATGGAAAATTCTTTTAATAATGTAACATCTCTTTTTGCTAAGCTTTGTGATGTTACTGAGTACACTAAGGGAATAAGAGAGAAACTAAACAAAATTGATGAAGATCTGAAGGTGAGCGCACAGAACTTGAAGCTTGACCCCAGTTCAAGCTCATCTCATCACCTCAGAATCAAATATTTGTCAGAGAAGCAGGCAGAGTTGTTGAGAGAAGAGGCAAGGATCCGATCTACATTGATAGATATCCAAAACATGATCCTTCCCATCATGGATTCAATGCAGAAGCACATTGCACATTCAAAGACATTAATCCATGATAATAACTTCTCCATTGCAGATCATGTGATTGAACTTTTGGCTGAAGTTCAAGTAGCTCTTTCCACCTGCAAAATTTTGCAAGAGAATTGGGATAAGACTCTCCAGCTTATTCTCCAGGTACATTCAGAGTTCATCTCTCATTTTGGTGTTTCTATATAAGTATATATATTCTTTTATTCTTTGGCATTATTGTCAAAAAGGGGGAGATTATTGTTGGATATATATACTATATGTGAATAAGTGTTTTCAGAAAATTTGTACAAAGGAAGAGATATACAGCTCATGTAAATAATGTATGTACATTCTATGGGGGAGTTGTATATAACAAAGCTATGTATATTCAGAATTAGTCATCAGCATGTCAGATAAATTTTGTCTCATAAGTGTTTTTGTCACTAATGCCAAAGGGGGAGATTGTTGGCATTATGATACATTTTTGTCATTAGTTACAACACTTATTGGATTTTGAATGCTTACCGAGCTCTCACCGGACATTCCTTTGTAAGCCAAGCTTTACCTAGTTATCAGATTTTACCGAGTGATCAAGGTGAACAAAGAAGTTAGTGTTTACCGAGTGATCAAGGTGAACAAAGAAGTCAGTGTTTACCGAGTAATCGAGGTGAACAAAGCAGCCAGTGTTTACCGAGTGTTTGAGGTAAAGAAAGGAATCAGTTTTGACCGAGTGAAGATGTACTTAGTATTAACTGAGAACTTCATGATAACCAAGCTCCTGAGGTTATCAAGGAAATTAATTTTACCGAGCTCAGACGGTTATCAAGGAAATTAATTTTACCGAGCTCAGACGGTTATCAAGGAAACCAACTATCACCGAGTCACAAGGTTCCATCGAGTGTTTCCTTTGATCACCAAGCTACAGTTCAGATAGAAGTATTCACCAAGTGACATCTCTTCTACCGAGTCTCCAGTGGTTATCGAGTTCAGAACTACTCGAAGTGTTTAGTATGAACCATGCCTTCACTTCTACCGAGTGCATGACGATGCCGAGTAACGCAGTGGACACCAAGTATCAGAAGGAAACCGAGTCAGTTCAGTGAACCTGAGTTTTTTACCTTGGGCCGACTTTGTATAGAGATTTGCACTTGTTGTTTTGGCCGACCTTGCATGTATTGTTTATTTGGATGGTATATATATGCAATGTATTGTATCATTCAAAGTAAGAAATTAGATAAAAGCAATTGTAATGGCAATAGTAATGGTAATGATTGAAACTGCGAAAGTGTGAAAGAAATACATGCGTGCGAAAGTATGTGTGCTGAGTTGTGAAGGTATTCAGCAAGGTCGAATTTTGGAGCAGAAAAGTTTTATCTATCACATCAAGGTGAATCAGAGCATAGCGGATCTTATCAGCAATTAGTTGTAATCAGATCCACTGTTTCATTCTAACAGGTGAATCAGTTTTTTGTAAATCCTTTAACAAGGTAGACTTAACAGTCTTTTGTAAATCTCTTAACAGAGTGCATACTTTATTGTATGTTTGTAAATCCTCTAACAAGGTGGATCTAGCAATCCTTTGTGCTCCTAACAGGGCAGATCACCAGAAGTGGTCATTGTAAGCCTTAACTGACCAACTTCATACTGCAGTAACGAAGCTTTGTGGGTTTCATCCCCACCCCAGTTTTACTTTCTATTTGGAAGGTTTTTGGGTCACCAAATCTGTGTGTTCAAGTGTTGCAAATGATTTTGTTTCATGCTTACAGTAGGTTACTTGGATGAATGGTGAATATATCAGTATTTAGTTTTATTGTTTAAAATTTTAGAAGTTACTGATTCACCCCTCCCCTCTCAGTAACTTGTCATATCTTGAATATTTCCAACACTCCCAAGTCTAGTAGTGGCTACTCATGGATTCTAGTTGCAACTGATTATTTTACCAAATGGTTAGAAGCTATCCCTATAAGAAAAGCTACTAGTAAGGTTGAAAATGATTTCTTTCTAAATCATATCATTACAAGGTTTGGATGTCCAAAAAAATAGTGACTAATAATGCCATGTATTTTATAATTCATGAATTCATGAATTGTTGTGAAAAATATAGCATTACCAAGTCAAATTCATCACCCTATCACCCCCAAGGAAATGGAAAAATTGAGTCTACAAACAAGATCTTGTTGAAGGTCATAAACAAAACTTTGGAAGACAAAAAGAAGGCTTGGGACTCTAAATTGTAGTTAGCAATTTGGGCTAATAGAGTGATAGTAAAAAAGGCAATTGGTGTTGCACCATTTGACCTAGTATATGGAATACAAGCTAGGATGCCTCAGAATAACCTCATAGTCCTATATAATTACATCCAAATGATAAAGATATCATAGATGACATGTAGGAGAGGATGTATGAATTAGTTGGATTGACTGAAGCTAGAAAGGAGGCCTCTACAAGAAACATAAAGTTGTAGTTATAGACCAAACACCTATATAATAAGAAGGCAATGGCTAGAAAGTTTCAACCAGATGATCTTGTCCTGATACGGAATGCAAGGATTAAAGATAAATGAAAACATGAAAAAATCTATCCTATATGGTGTAGCCCTTACCTGGTTGACTCCACATGGAGTGAAGACTCATACTTTATCAAGGAATTATTAGGAAGATTTCTAGAATTGTCGATTCATGGACAATTCTTGAAGAAATGCTTCTATTGAAGGTATTTAGTTTCCATGAATGTAGTTAGGTTTGTATATCCTTATACATTTGTGTAATTTCTTGTGCATATGTAAATATTCCTTGTATATACGTATATGTTTTCTATATAGTCTCAGGAGAGTTGTCTCTGGTTGTCATTTGCATGGTCTTCTTTACCCAAATAATCTAAATTCTTGCATAGATATAGATATCCATCATCCCCAGATAGAGCCATTGATAGCCCTCATTTTCACTATACTAAAATTTTAATCCTCATGGTAAAAATGATTTGAAGTTGTGTGCATTATTAGGGTTTTGTGTCTCATGTATTTCAAAAATTTAAAAGGAACCCTAGAAAATTTCATTCTACTCAAGTTCAAAACAATGAAAATCCTACCCTATAAGTTTATTTGGGTATCTTAAGGTTTTATTCTTATCTTTTCATTAAAATTTTAATCAAAACTATAACCTTTTTGTCCTTATCCTAGGTTTTTCAAGTGGGAGTTCTTATGTCTTTCAAATCCTAGAGCTCCAATCTTACAATTATGGCCTTGGCCTCTAATGTAGGCTTACTTTTTCTTACTCCCAATGTTATGATACAAGGGTTGGCAGAGGATCATGGAGTGATATTTTAGGTTTCCCTGTGTTAATATATGCTATGATTGTAGTATAATATGAATATAATGGAAGTTTTAACTTATAATGTACAAAGTAATGATAGACACAAAATCGTGGTATCGTAAAAGAAGAATGGAGGAATTGTGACTGTGTGATAATTGGCTTGTTGTAAAATCATAAAGTAACAAATGACAAAGCAAGCTAGTAGTTTTAGTCAAAAATGTGAGAGGTGTTCTATCCTAATTGGTCAGATAATGTAAAGTGTACAAGCTAGATGCCATGTCAAGCCAGTGGGACCAAAAAACCCTTTACCTATGTCTGCAATCTAAAAAATTCAGTTCTATGATCTTATGACAATCAATGTCCCATAAGATCTTAAGAGTAGCAAAAGGGTGTTGCAATTCTATGATGGGAAATGCATCTAGAAATTGTAGATGTAAAAATTGAGGTTAGTGATGTTACGATAAAGGGAGGAAATAGTCTCTTGTAGCATCATAAGGATAAAGAAGATGACTATTGAAGTCATGAAGTAGTCAATTGAGCTCAATCATAGGATCACAAGACAAAGAAAGATGAGATGAGATTTTATTTTGTGCAGCATAAACTGGCTGTTGTGAGATTGTAAATATTTTAAAGGAAAGCTTTGATGTCATGATAGTCAGTATATCGTGAGATTGTAGAGACTTTTTCCAAACCTTCCAATAGTAAAATAAGAGTTTTTAACTTCATGAGGTTGTAAGATTAAAGGGAATTTCTTCCTTACTTGAGATATTATGAGGGTTTTGACTTCGGGCTCAACTATAGGATCATAAACCCTAAGTTGATATTATGTTTTCTATTTGTTGAGCAAGAAAAAATAAAGGGTTCTTGACCAATGAGATTTAAGAAATAAATAAAAAGTGCAAAATTCTATAATAATGATGATGCTCCCTTGAGGTGATAGGGTAAGCTAATTTTATGGCTCAAGCATGCTAAGAATCAATGTAAAAGATGAACGTGGATAATATACATTGAGCTATGAAGATATCCTATCAATCAGTTATTGTTTACCATTTATAGAGAAAGAGGTTTTGACCAATTGTAGAGTTTTCAATGCTTGAGAGTGCAGTTCATACAGTGTGTTCTAGGTAGTTTAGAATGTTTGATAAGGAGGTTGAAGAGATTTAGGTAGTAGACATGGAAATTGCAGAAACCTCCACTTCCAATGGAGGAAAAACAAGACAAAAGAAACCAAATTGAGTCATTGATGAATGGTTAAAATTATTCCCATAATCCCCAAAAGTAAATGAAATAGATGATCATGCTTTTGTATCCCTAATAAGATACAAAATTATTCTATAGGAAAGATGGAACTATTCTGTGCACTCTGGACCATATCTCATTCATTGATGCATTTGGATTAGACTGTGCTATAAGTGGGCTAGTAGATTTGGAGGATCTACAAAAGAAGTTTGAGAGAATTACCAAGGCCTACACAGGAAAATCAATGCTCCATCATATCCTTGTGGACCTAAATATTTTTGGTGATTACCCTAAAAATGTGGAAAAGATGATGCCTTTGGATAAATTCAAGAATTATTTTGTGAAAACAATGTATGGTGGCCACAAACTAGTTGGCAAAGATGGATTAGACATGCTATATGGAGCTGAATTTATTATTGCCAGAGATGTGCAAGACTCCTACCATGGTGGAGAATATGATTATGTTAAGTTCATTATGACAAAGATGAAGGAGAATATTAAACTGGCCCAGAGTGGAGAAATGGAGATTTTTCATTTCCTTCATTACTCACTATTGATGCATCTAATCATATACAAAAATGTGCAATATTTTGGTTTAGATTTCATTGATCATGCCTCTAATGCTAATGAAGAGCTACTAGTTTAATTATGGACATCATATGGGACACTTCTTATCACTATTCTAATTAGGTCTCATTTTTCAATTATTTTAGTACTATTATAATGAGAATGCTAGATCTAGGTTACTTTAGGGTAGTTGATATCCTAAAGAGTCTTTTGAGGCTAGCCCTGCTCCCTGAAGGTAAGAGATTTGATCATAATTGGGGGCATATTTTCTTATTTTCAACCTTTTTCCTAATGAGAGTATATGGTTGTCCCCAACCACCCCACATATTTCCAAAATTCATTCCTCTTAGGTTGCATATTATTGAATTCATATGGCAACTACTTATGGTAAATGGAGAGTACTTAGGGTCCAAGGTGCATGGGGGTACTTTTCTATGTAGATTTTTTAAGGTGGGAGACTTTTCAATTGGAAAGGAATCCCTAGACCATATTCATTCTTTCCTCCACTGTTACAATTTATCACAAACACTGTATAGAATCTATGACCTTGATAATTGGATGAGGACTACCCTCAAAGAAATTAGGAACTATGTGATGCCAAGGAGTTACCCCATGAGGATAGTATTCCTAATATTGTTACAAAGGGTTAGGCAGTAGATAAATTGGAAAAATATTGATGATTTTTTGAGGGTAGAAAAGGAGTTGAAAAGAGTGGATCCCAATTTTAAGGGATTTAAAATGGATATCTTCCTCATAGGATTAGGAACATGATCACTAACCATGCTCAAATCATGACACAAATGCTAGAGGGGCCCATGGGAGAAGAGGAGATGATGTGTCCTGATAGTCATGACCTTGATGTGTTTACAAAAATAGAGGAAGATGAGTGTGTTGAGGCACCATGGTTCACAAAAGGGAGAAAGAGGCAAAAGGTTGTACATATCCCTATAGAAGTAAAACAAAAAACATTGCAAATTCTACCTAGAAATAATTGGTACTTTTCTAACTTAAGGCAAAGCTATATACAAGACAGGGTCAAGGTAGCTAAGAGTACACTCATAGATTTGGAACTAGTAGCAGCAAGGTTGGATGATCGGATCATCCAAGCCCAACAATTTTTGGAAGATGGTGATTTCATTAAATCAACTAAGTTCAAAAGTTTTATGTATAAAATAAAATAGAGTGAGTTGGTAACTAGGAGATTCATATGAGCATAAATTATAATTGGTTGAGAAGCTATAGGCCTATGACACTTAGAGTGAAGTCATGACTCTAAAAGAGGCAAGAGACCTTGTGCAAAGGAGTGAAATGTTACTAGTACCCAATTGAGATTTGGAGCAAGCATTTATGCTTGATCATATAAGGAGACAAGAAAATGCCATCTCATATGAGGCATATGGTATTGATGGATTACAAAGAGGAACAAGGTTCAACATTGACACCAAGTCTCTAGTAGTTTGGACAATGGAACCTACATTAAATAAACCCAAATTGATGGATGCGTAGAGCACAAAACAAGGCAACATGGTTGTGTGGACTTTACAGGGCACATTAGGCATAGAAATCTCAAAGGTCATGAAACATTTTCCTTTCATGAATGAGGCCATTGTAGAAGAGATACAGACAAGGCTTGCCAAGTCTATACATGATTACATTGATGTGAGGAAGCTCTATAGGGATGAGCATAGGAAAAGCTATGCATACAGAGAGAAAATTAAAGAGCTTGATGCTAAGGTCCAAACACTAAAGGCTGAGGTTGCATCTCTTAGAGACAAACTTGTAAATATAAAGCAAGTGTTTACTGTAGAGTAGAGCCAAGAATAGAAAGATTAAGAGAAACCTACTTAGGATACAATTGGGGCCCCAACACAAGAAAATTGTAAGGACCCTCCTCATATGTACTTATCAAATATGAACCCTCTATTAAAATTGTTATAGGAGATTGGAAATAGATATGAAGTAATGCTTATATTTTGAATGTCCTAATGAAATCTAGAGTAGTTGACATATCCATGTTCTAATACTTAGTGATCCAAGAACTATTTCATCACCTCGACTATTAAAATATTAATTGTTACTAACAATGATGCAAGGTATTTTCACCTGATAATGAGGTTGCCAATTTTGGTACCTCGATGATTAAGTGGTATGCTTTCAGATAGTTCATTTTTCCTTATTAATGATGTTTATGATGTTTAATTATATGCATGCCTAATGATGATTATTCTAGTATTTTAATCTGAGTTAATGAATAAATTTATGTTGATTATGAGATTACTAATGATTAAAGGTGTGTAGAAATAAGAAAGGGCTTTCTTAAATGAAAGATTCATGTTTTGATTTGTGAGGCCTTGCTCCGACCCATCGTAGCATAGATGATACATTATTATTTTAATACTCATGGATCGATTTCTTGGGAAACTATTTGATGCATTGAACATTATTATGTCATTTTATGATGTGTGAAGCTTTACTTTCAAATATTTGATTTCGTTATTTAATGCTTTATGAAAATGTATGATGATGAAGAAAATGAATGCAGAACTAACAATTTGACTATGCAATTTTAATGATCGAAAATATAAGTAGGATGAGATAAACAATTGATTATTAGAAAAATGGATGTTTTTAATTTACATAATTCTTTTGATACGTAATTTACATATATGCATGTGATTTCTTGAACTACTGATGTGTGCAATGAGTGTGCAGGATAGTTAGCCGGGAAACCTAATGGAAAGACGGAGCTGTACCCCTTGCTATTTTGTGCTACTTTGCATCATCTTCTTTGAAGGTTGTTAATTGGTCTTACTATTATCCTAGCTTTTTTTGGTTCCTATTAAGTCTTTAAGGCTTAAAAACATTAAATTTAAGTACCCTAGGGGTAAGGGTATGGGTTGGGAGTACTTTCCACCCCCTTAGCCTTTTTGGTTGACTTTTAGGGTCACTCAAAGACCCTACTTTTGGTTGATTGCGAAAATTGATGGTCTCCTTCATGAGTTGGTGACTCAAACTCCACCTTGGAGTTTGCCTAAAGTCTAGTTGAGTTAGGATCATATTTAGATGCATTTTGAAGAAGTTTTGTGATTGTTACCCAATCTCTAGTTTTTAGAGAGAAGTTTGAAGATGGAAGGAAATGAAAGATAAGCTCTTCTCAACTTGTCTTTTTACCATAACTTTTTTTTTGAAGGTAGGGTTCTTCACTCTCTTGATCATGTTCTTCATATTGTTCATACTTGATTCATGCATAAGGCATTGTCTTGTTCTTGTATTGCTTGCATGAATGTTGAGATTATTTTGGGAGGGATCTTAGCTTGTTCTTGGGTGTCATTCTTATGCTTTTCTTTGAAATTTTGAGGGGATTTCATGGGGATTGTTTTGGAATCACTCACCCTTGGATAGGGAAGAAGTGGCCAAGTATGAGGAAAGGGCCTTAGTTGGACCTCAATAGTGTAGAGTCTCCTCTCATGGTGAGAAGAGGGAAAGAGGATAGGGTTTATGGGCCCCTACTTGTCATCACATACCTTGTATGAAAATTTGAATTCTTGGAGAAGGGAAGGAATGAATACCCTTGTTATATTGGCCCCAAAAGGGCATTTGTAGAAGAATGAAAGTTCTTGAATTTTAGCCCCGAAAGGGCTATGTTATGGTATGGTGATTGACATCTCCTATTGAGAAAATCCACCTTCCCCCCTATTTTGGTTCAATGTTACACCATTGTGCAAAATCGGGTTGGGAATGCATGCTTGAATTGTTCATCATATATGTTATTTTACCTCCGGGTCAATTCTTATCTTTCTCATGGTTCCCTTGGTGCATTGAAGATATTGGAAAAGACCTCTTGTGAAAGACCTAGAAGAGAATTCAATTGAATTGTAACATTATGTAAAAATGTATTTAAATTTTGATGTATCTGGCAAAGATGTCAGGTTTTCTTACTGGTTCTTTCTTAATGGAGCCTTGAACCAGGTTAATTAATAAAAGAGAAAAGATTGAGCAGCTTTCTTGCATTGTATCTTATGTTAATTCAGTTCATGGATATGTGCAATAAAGGATAGGATAAGTGATGATGTTTCTCAATTATGCAATTTCCAAGTTTTCATTATGTTAAGGAAGAAATTGGTTAAGTTAAAATTTCAATTAAATTCATATGTATTGGTTAATGTAATAAATAGCTCATTTTTTATAAAACAAATTAATCACCCTCCTTGTTAAACTAGTAATTGGTAAGACCAAAATTTGGAAGAAAATATACCACCCTTTTTATAAAATCAATTGCAAATCAAACACTTTAAAAAAAATGGTTGGCAAAAAAAAAAAAGTATACTTCTAAGAGGAAATTACTCTCTGGAATTTGTATGTGAAGACACATTTAATTCATTGTGCAACGGAGAATATCCTACATTGATTCCTTTTAAGAAAGTTACTTGCTAAATTCTTTAAGAAATAAAGAAAATAAATTTTGGATAAGAAAAATTCATTAATGCATAACAATGTATATTTAATATAGCATTCTACCTAAGGCCTCTCCAATAAAACTTTATGTCTTTAATCCTTTTCCCTCCACTTTCCTAAGTGTCAGTTTAGATAAGACAGGTTGGAGTGTTGTTATAAACAAGCCAAATACTTTAATGGCAAAAAAACCCCAACTTCCCCCATGCACTCATTCCTCCTACCTAGGCATTTTCCCATCCACCAAAGTTTGGAAAGAATGTTTCCCTGAAGTGTCTCAAGTGGTATGTCTTATGGCAAAGGTTCTAGCGAATTTGAATTCTTGGGGGGGGGAAGATGTTGATTTGGGGCATTAATGCCCAAACATTAACTAGGCCCTTGACTTTTAAAACCAAACCCCACCCTCTGTCTTAGCATGCCCACCTTGGACTGACATGCGCAGTGACTGAAGGGGGTCACATTTGCCAAGGTACACCTAGTCAGTGCTTGGACAACGTGTTGTACACTTGGGCAGTATTTGATGTGACCTTAGGGTAGTTGGTGGAAATGTTAGGTTAGTAAATTGAATTAGTTTAGTTTTTTTTTTTTTAGTTTTAGATTAAGTTAGTTTTAATTTAGGTATGAGTAACTTGTGAGTTTAAGTTAGTTTAAATTTCTTTTAACATTAGTATTTATTTTGGTTGTTAGTTAAGTTTCATGCATAATTAATTTAATTGTTCTATGTTTTCATTATCACTTAATTAGTATAATTTAGTTCTAGTATAATGTAATGTTAGTTAGTTGTGTTAACTAAATTAATATTTTTTTTTAAATGTTAATATTATTAATTGTTTTAAAGTGTTACGTTAATCATAGTTAGTCTTGTTAAGCTAGGATTTAGTTTTAGTTTAAGTTTAGTATTAGTTTAAAAGGTAATGAATGTATTAGGGGTAGATTTAGGTTAGTTATGTTAGGCTTAGACTAGTGTTGGTTAGTTTATTATTATTTTTGGTTAAGTGTTTTTGGGTTAATGTTTTTATTTAGATCTAAGTTAGTTGTCTTTGGTTAATGCTTTGTTTTAACTTATATTAGTTGTAACAAGTTAGTTTAATTTTGGAGATAGTATGAATGAATATTAGTATGGGAATTTTTAATAGTGCTTGTTAATATTAGAAAATGTTGTAAGTATAGTTGAAACGTCTTCTTCACTTAAATATTATTAGATGTTGATTCTTATAAACATAGATTTAAAATTAAATGGTTAGTAAAAGTTTAATTAGTATAACTCTACTTTCCATTAATAAAGGAAGTGAGTGGTTATGTTGCAAATAAAATTATTTTAGTAAATTTTTGTTTAGATTTTAATCAATTCAATTTTAGCTATATTATTATCGTTATTATTATTTTTCAATAGATCATAAATTCAATTATATATAGTTTTAGAATTGAGTTGATTGTAGTTAGACAATTATTTCATGTTATCATAGAAATTAGTTCTTGATGTCTAGGCTATGAAATGATTGGACTTATACTTCACCCGATCAATATTAGAATAATTTTTATACATTGTTGTAATACTAATATAATAATGAATCAAATATTGATACCAATTTAATAACGAGAATTTAGCTTCAACAATATTTTCCCTTGCATGACTATAAACATTAGATGATGTTGTAAGCTTATTCCTTCACTTGCGAATCAAACTCTTAAACATTTGTGAACCTTATTATTATTTATTTAAAAAAAAAAAATTGTGTGTGTGTTTTCGCCCTCTAATTTTTGGGCATGACACAAATGAGCTAGAGGTAAAAGATATAGAAGAACCTAGTAGAATGAGCATTGGTGCTCCACCAACTCAGTAAAGGGATGAGACAAGGATAGCTATCCTTAAGAGTTTGATGAGACATAGGGTTGAAACTCTAAAGAATATAACACAATAGGCTCATATTTTTTATATTGTTGTACAAAATGCTCAACAATTTTGTAATGAGGCACTTTTATGGTTATCACCCACATTTAATCTATGGGGGCCATATATACTATTCTTAGAGAGGCTTATTGTACTGATGGCTAAAAAGACAGATTTTCCTAATAAAATAATTACAATAAAGGAGGGTTTAGAGGTAGTCAAAGAACTGATTGGCTTCTTTAGTGGCAAGCTGCAATTCATAGAAAGGAAGATAAAAGTTTTATATCAGGGAATTCATAATGCAGAGCATCTTAAAAATAAACCAATTAGTGGGATACATGCTGATCCCTTCAAAATCCATTAAATAAACTCCATAATTAGAGCCATCTTACAAGGTAAAACAAAGCATTTTCCAACACAAAAATATCAACCTTCTCTCCATTCTCATATCCTGATTTCTATATCTGATTCCATTATTCATAACTTTTAATTCTTAATGACTCCATATATACATATTTTGATCTCTTGACCAATTCATGACCTTATTAGGACAACTAGGGAAAATTGACAACTTTTACAATTCATGACAAAATGGCTTCATAGCCTTTACATCTTGACTCAAATACAGCATAAATGACTCAAATGGATTTAAATATCTCGAATAAGGAATCTTAGCTTTCTCATGTTCTTTTAATTTATGTGCTCTTGCACCATATTTGATGCAGAGAAAATCACAATAATGACAATAAAACACAAAGGTGAACCAAAAGCATAAGGAACCTAACAAGAATCAATAAGAAAATTGAATCACCATTAAAAACAACACATATTTTCACTACATATAACTATTTGCAAATTACAAAATGGATGCCGCTAGAGAGCCATTTACATTTCCTTCTATTCACTCACTCTCTAGCAAACTATTATCTTTTCACCCTTATCGATTCTCTTCTATGGCCCCTCCATTACATTATGAGATGTTTTTAAAAGACTATCTTAACACTTTACAAACCATTTTACAACTATCTTTAGATTGGTTACATTCCCATTTTCATTTGGCTATAAAAAGTATAAGAATCGTTTTAATTTTGGATAAATTTTAATACAATTTAACCAATTCAATCTTCTTAGAGGTGACGTGAAAAAATTATTAAAAAGAAAACTTAAATAGATGACCCATTACAATAATACAAATTCTAAGGGTAAGGTGGTGCCCTTGCACCATACTACCAGAATTCAAATGTTTCCATGTCCCAATGGAAATGAGGTGGAAGAAAAATATGTGCCTTATCAATCGCATTGACACCTCTGCTAATTCCTTTCTCACTATCAACCAACTCCCATCTATGGAGTTATGCTAGTGGCCTCCATGGTGCTTCCCATTCCTCAGTCCACTCCTCCATGTTGCATCACAACCTTTGTCCCTCACCTGGGAGTCCATCATGCCTCTCTCCCTAGTCTATTGGTGACACACAAGACCATCTCCTATGGCCTTTGGTAGACCATCATGTCCACCCACTATAGCTGAGTGAATCAGCACCAATCTTCAACCACAAACTTCATGCCAAGAATCCAAAACAACCACAACTACCTGGTGTAGATCACCTTCCATCTACAGGCTTAGAATCTTCTGAGCTTTGATACGAATTTGATGCAAAGAATCTTAAAAATCAACCAATTAGTGTGATACATGCTGATCCCTTCAAAATCCATTAAATAAGCTCCATAATTAGAGGCATCTTACAAGGTAAAACAAAGCATTTTCTAACACAAAAATATCAACATTTTCTCCATTCTTATATATTGATTTCTATATCTGATTCCATTTTTCATAACTTTTAATTATTAATGTTTCTTTCCAAACCCTTTGGAGTAATTTTTCAAAATTAGGAAAAATAAAACATATCCAATGATGATCCAAAAATAATAAATCCATTGTAAGTTATAGTCTCTGCACTTAGACACATTTTCTCTAGTCATAAACTAGAAATAAGACTGGTAACCCTTCCTAGGGCATTAAATAACTTTCTCAAAATGAATCCAAATAACCCCAAACCAATTCCAAATTATCCATGTGTGAGTATAGTTTCAAAATCTATAAGCCATTATTTTATCCAATACATAAATCATTGTACAAGCACAAATCTTTGCCCAAAACACCATTGAAGACATTTAAAAACTAGTTTTCACTCAAATATTCATAACTTTCACAAATATTCATAAAAATGTCTGAAACAAAAATTAAATGGAAGGTAATTCACATATTTTCCAATTAATACATTTATACTTCCTGATACATCCATATTTGTTCATACCAAATACTACAACATGACTATTTGCAAAAATATTCAATAGTAACTTTCACCAAAATGATCATAACTTCCTCAAAACTAAATGAAATTACCCCAAACCAAAGCAAGAAGAAAGATAACTCATACCATTATCCAAATATATAGATTATATAGGGTTTCCATGCCATACATGGAAATACAATTCCTGTAACTAATACAAATATAAAAAAACCAATCAAAATAGCAATAATTGAAGACACCAAAATTCTCCAAAATTATTCTTTCTTCTCCTTAGTCTCATTAAATTGATTTGGAATGATCATTAAAAATATTTTATAGTACTTTTTATATTTGAGAACTTCCCAACCAACTTGTTACATTCTTTAATCCTTTTTGCACTTTTTGCAAAGTTTTAAAGTTGCAACATTTAAGCAACTCTTATATTTTAGAAATTTTGACCTCACAACTTTGTTCCAACCTTACAAACATGTCATGATGAAATATTAATCACCATTTACAATATTTTTACCCTTTCTTAGGTTTACAAACATATTCTGACCTCTTGACTAATTCATGACCTTATTAAGACAACTAGGGCAAATTGACAACTTTTACAATTCATGACAAAATGACTTCATAACCTTACATCTTGACTCAAATACAACATAAATGATTCAAATAGATTAAATATCTCAAATAAGGAATATTAGCTTTCTCATGTTCTTGTACTTTATGTGCTCCTGCACCAATTCAGCCTTGCATACCACCAATTTTGAATGCCACTAATATAGTGAGGGATTTACAAAAATGGTCTAATTCCTTTGGTACCATTTTGACTCAGGAGGCTACGATGGAAATATTTGAAGATAGCTCTAATACACCTTATAATGAGTTGATTGAATCCCTTTTTAGAGTAGAAATAGATTTGAACAAATGTTTTTTTGAGTCTAAAGCCATTACAGATGTGAGGTGGCCTAAAGCCACTAAAGACATAGAGAAGGTCAAAACTACATAATGGCCCACCAAGCAAGAGATATATGTGTGGGAAGTGGTGGGAGAAATAAATGCCTTACCAGTAGGAAGCAGTTGTAACATTATTAAGGTTAAAGGGAAATAAGAGATTAAAATATTAGATCAAATACAATGATCACTTTATCAAAAGGATAAAAGTCTCAAAAATATTCATATCAAATATTGAAGCTTTTGAGGATGAGGATGGCAGAAGAAGACAAAGGGGAGTAAAATCAAAGTGCATGACATAAATTTTCACATGCTAACTTTTTCAACTACTTCCTCTTTTTGATTGAACACTAAGGAATGTCTTGTATAACTTTTTTGACATGTCTTGCCACCTTTTATATCCATTCAAGCTTTTTCATGTGTCTACCCATCTATAGCTTGTTGCATTCCTATTTAAGGATTTCCAGGATGAGGAGTTAAGGTCGGAAGTTTATACATTTTTTAGTTTATGATATTTTATAGTTTGTCTAGTCTTTTGTTATTATATGAATGTGCTCAAACTTGTGAACTTGAGAGAATAATGAATATGAATGATCAAATGGCAAAGTTATGAGTTATATTGTGAGTCTATATCTAGTGTTGTATGTATTTAAAAAAAAAATTAATACAAGAGAGGATTTATGCATATATGTTTATCTAAGTTTTGTCTCCTTTCTTGCATATCAATGATTTTGAGATTGAAACGAGAAATGTTCTGTCAGTTTATTACAATTTAGATAGATTGTATATCTCCTATTGATTGCATTTAGTTCAAGGAATTAAGTAACTTCTTTCAGTAAGAGGTAAAGTTTTACGTATATGAGAGGGATATGATAAGAATAAAGTTTAGAGTTCACTATTGAAAAATTTAATTGCAAGTTAGTTAAATAGGTCCAAGACTCCTTGTATTGACTTTATATAATGATGGATAAGGCATTGATCACTTAGTTTTAGTTTCAAGTTGATAATTTGTATAATTGCAAGATATATACATCAATCAAAATCAATTTTCAATTTCAAGTAATGAAGAATTAAAGTTGCTAGTCAGCCCTTATTTGTAATTGCTCTTTCTATTGATTACAAATAGCCATTGTCATCAAGAAGTTTATTACAAATCTAAGAAGTAGATTATGACCATTTTTATTCTATAAGATATAAATCTTGAAAAGAAGAGTATCATAAAATTTATCAAATAAATTCCTAAGGTCTGGCCACCTTGGTCTTGCAGAGCTGAAAGTGAAGGGAGTACTCATATACTCTATTAAAGTTGGCCTAGAAGCTAAGACTGGTCATACTAAATATAGGATTTGGCTAAACCTTAGGTTGGTTTTTGTCTTATGTTTTATAGTATTGGGTTTAAGGTAGCTAGTACTCTAAAAGACAACCAATAAGTAATGGATGATGTGGACATTGATTCTTTATTAACCTGAGGTGTCTGATGCAGGAGCATCTCGGGTCATTGAGCAATCTTGCATTAACCAAAAATATTATTATTTCATATATGTTGGTGTAATTAAATATTCACTAATTACACTTACTTAATCTTACTTAGGATAATGCATTACATAGTACTTTGTGATTGAGACAGACTGCACCTCAATTAAACACATGGTGCAAGATAATTCCACTCTAGGTGGTCATAGTTGTTATCTCAATCCACCTTTAGTGCACTTATCACATTATCATCCTCATCATTGCATATACTTCATTGTATAATGGAGGATGATCCACCTTTGGTGGACATGTGATTCCACCTTGTGTGGGTGATAGCTTATCTTCCCCTTATCATTATGTCTTATCACCTCTCCTATATAAGGAGGCCTATTATGTACATTTCAAATCAAACCATTGGATGTCAATCAAGTCCATTATCAATAATAGCATTCTTGCATCTTCATGCAATTGTTTTGCCAATCTCTTGTGGAAGTTATCTTAGTCTTTTATTTGATCCTAGGGGTGTTGTACAGTCACCTAAAACTCTAACATGGTATCAGATCTCTCATGGTGTGAAGACCTCTTCTCAAGAAGTGCAATCTTGGCTTGACTTATTGTTGGTGCAGTATTGGCAATTTGGACTTCATAATTTAGAGGAAATTTTGGGAGTCGTATTTTGTGAATTTCTATTGCATGTAAAAATTGGAGCTTGTTGGTGCAAATCAGGGGTTGAGATCATATAGAGGAGGTCCAAAAACCCATAAATCAATTTTTTTCATCCAAATTAGACATTTGAGGCCAAATCTAGAGCCATTTGATTTTTGAAGGTGTGGTGGCAGGAATTCAAAAATAATAATTTCAGAGGCAATTTTCAAATAGTGATATCTTCATCATACGTACTCCTTTTTCTGAGCAATTGTTTTTGTTTTGGGGTAAAATTTCACAATCTACATAGTGGTGTAGGTGATTTTGGATCTCTGGCTCTGAATTTTTCTAAAAATCACAAATCCCATTTTCTGTAGCTTTCAAGGCTCTATTTGGGCACATTTGGTAACATTTTTAGGTACAATTTTTTTTGAAAGTGCATGAATTTTCCTCTACTTTCTAGATTTGTAATCAGATTTTAGTGATTTGGAGTGCGCATAACACTTCATAAATAGGTCTTTTTTGGCTATATTTGCACTTGGTGAATACTTATATTGCAATTTTCTTAATTGAATCAATAATTTGAAGGAGTTATCAATTGATTTATGTCATTCTTTGATTCATTATGGATTTTTCAAGAGTTCCATTACTCACTCCATATAACTATCATGAATGGAAACAAGCAATTTCTAATCAATTGATGAGTATTGGATTTCTTAAAATGATTCTTGGACATGATCTAGAACTAGCTGCAAGTGTTGTAGAAGGAAGGAAATAGTTTTATAGAAGGGATAAAGCACTTAGCTCTCTTAGATCTACCATCTCCAATGATTTTCTATATCATATTGCATCCTACACACTTCCTCATGATGCCTAGAATAAATTGGAAGGAATCTTTGGTAAACTTGATAGAATAAGAAAATTCAAATTGGAGAATGAGATTTTAGGTCTAAGTCCATGTGATTTCAACAATATTCAAGACTTTTTCTCTAAGTTTAGTTTCATTAGATTGGAGCTTTCTAATTTTGGTATTACTAAAGATGATGAGAAATAGATATTATCTATTCTTTCTAAGTTAGGTCCTAAATATTCAATCTTTGTTTCCACATTCTATGCTACTATGGATGCTCTTGGTAGTGCATGCAAAATGCCTTCTCTTCATGAATTTATAGCTCAACTCACAAGGGAACAAGCAAAGTTAGCACACATGGGTCAATTGAGGCCTTCAAAGAATCAAGTATTGGTTGCAAATGGCTCCTCTCCAAGGGCTCTCAAAGGAAAGGGAAACAAACAACACAAGGATCCTAAGCAACATGAAAAAGGTGATGACTCTCTTTCACACCATAATATTGAATCCCAAGTCCTCTTCAAGAGAGGAAACATCGAGAAGAAAGAGAGATAAATGTGATTATTTCAAAAAGCTAGGACATGATGAGCATAAATGTTTCCATAAGAAGATCGATGAGCTCACTCAAATTCTTCAAAAGAACTATATCTAGTTGCCCTCATCAGTGTCTTCTCCTTCTTCTCAATATTAGGTAGCTACTACATCTACATCATCATCTAGAGGCAAAGGACAAGCACGCATTGCTTCTACACATCCTAAGCAAGGTAAATGGCTTCTTGATTCAGGTGAATCACATCATATGACAACTTCTATGGATATGTTTTCTTCTATTGAGCCTTGTAATCCTCCACCTATATTGATGGAGTAATAATACATACATGAAGGTTTCTGGGAAAGGTTCTATTCCTATGAGAGAGTGTACATTTAATGATGTTCTTTGTGTACCATCCTTGACCACTAATATCCTTTTCATTTAACAAATTACTCATGGGGCACAAGGGAAAATTGTTGAGTTCACTCGTAATTATTTCTATATTAGGGACATGGAGACTAGAGATTTCATAGCTATGGAAGTTTTTGATCATACATCATGCTTTTACTCTTTTGCATATTTTGTTGATAATGATGATGATATTCATGATGTACCTAACCCTTTATCAAGGGTGAATAATGCACATGAGGAGAAAATTGGACACTTGAATAATTTTTTTTTTGAGACAAGTTTTGAACTTCCTACTCCTCCACCTCCTACTTCTTTAGACATGAGCTCTACTATTCAGGAGGATGATCTTTATGCTTCATATCTTGTAGTGTGGGATGAATTCTTAGATGCTCTTTCATATGAGTCTCATAATGAAAACTTGGTTAATACATTTGAGGAGATTTCTCTTTGAGATACTTCTTCACCTTCTTTGGAGATTTGATTTCCTAACTCTTTATTTTCTCTTGGGTTTTCACATCTCATAGGTCAGCTTGATGGTGTGGTAGAATCTTTGAGCTTGGAGACACCTATTCAGTCTTCAGAGATGCATACATGGAGATCTTCTTCCTCCTTCCTCATTTTATACATGGAGTGGCTTCTTCATCATCTAGTGTATTTATCTCTTCCTAAGGAGAAACATTTTTCTTGTAATAATTAGATTATATTTTTCTTGTGGGTACTCTTCATCTACATTGGAGCTTCTTCATTATGGGGGGGATATCATGTCTCTTTATTTCTTTCCTATGGGGGGATCATTCTTTGTATATACCTAATGAATGCAATTTTTGGGGGGTCTTGAGTACTCCACCCATCCATGCATCTTGTTTTCATCTCTCTTTTTGGAGGAGGGTTTTCCCCATGAGTTTTTCTCTCTTTCTCCACTTTACAAGAGATTACATTTCATGTATTGCTTTTTATATTGTACATGGGTACCTAAAATAGCCTGTAGACATGATTTATCTTGTATTTTGAGTTTAAGTGTATTCCCCTAAGTTGCACTTAAGGAGGGATGTTGGTGTAATTAAATATTCTCTGATTACACTTACTTAAGCTTACTTAGGATAATTCATTGCATAGTAGTTTGTGATTGAGACACTTAGGTGTTTGCACCTTAATTAAACACAAGGTGTAGGAGAATTCCACTTTATGTGGTCATAGTTGTTAGCTAAATCCAACTTTAGTGCACTTATCACATTATCATCCTCATCATTGTACATACTTCATTGCATAATAGACAATGATCCAACTTTTGTGGACATGTGATTCCACCTTGTGTGGGTGATAGCTTATCTTCTCATTATCATTGTCTCTTATCACCTCTCCTATATAAGGAGGCATATTATGTACATTTCAAATCAATCCATTGGATGTCAATCAAGTCCATTATCAATATTAGCAGTCTTGCATCTTCATACAATTGTCTTTCCAATCTTTTGTGGAAGTTATCTTGGTGTTTCATTTAATCTTGGGGGTGTTGTAGAGTCGCCTAAAACTCTAACAATATACTAGTCTGATGTTCATGAAGTAGTCATTTGTTATTTTGATTTCTAATTATGTTTTGTTGATATCATGTCAAGGACTTGTCTTAGATCCTTGTCCTAAGTGTGAGAGTTCTAATGTTCCATATTTCTTGAGTTCCATATCATTCTTACAATCTCTATTTCCTTATGTTTTCATCTACCAATGTGCATTGGTTTGATTGGCACAATTTCCTAACATTTTTTGGCATCTTGCACAACTAGGATTCAATTTCTAACACATTTTTGGATCTATCTTTATGTTTTTGTGATTTAATGTTGTCCTTTTCGAGGATTTTGGTTTACTCTTCCAAGATTGGACCTATATTGTAATTAAATGCTTGACTAGCCAAATTGTGTCTTAGCTAGCTATAAAAGAAGCTTGGTTAGATGTAGGAAAGAACAATTCTAAGGGAGTATAAGATAGAATATGTGAACTTGGACTTAGAATTGTAATTCTTAATTATGTATAAGATCACAACCTAGAAAGACTGATAGTTGGGGACGTTGTTGTTTTATATGTGAAGTTAAATAATTACACCTATGAATATGTTGCATCTAGCCTTGTATTCTCTATTTTTATATGGATTAGTGTATAACTTAAATGTGCAACTTTAGGCAAGGGAGTGTTGGCAAGTTTAAATTTATTCCTCTCTTACTCCTCCCATACACCTTGTTCCCTCTATCACTATCTCAATTTTATGATATTCCAATTCATTTGAATTTGGCACAAAATTCTTGCTTGATGCTAAAACTTGTATTGGACCTTAGTTTTTTCATGACATCAAATTATTAGAACTATTAGATCCGAATGGGGGGGTGAACTATAGTGATGCCCTTTTATGGTCATAGAGTTGCTAGAACTTTTATGACCAACACATGTCAAAGTGTCCCCAAGGTGAACTAAGCATTATTGAGCCATGACCTTTAAAGGGTTGTAACTTAGATCTCAGGAGAGGTATTGACATAATATAAGATAATACAAGACTATGGTGTCGAAGCCTATAATGACCTATCTTTGTTCTAGGAGATTCTAATTCATTTGAAATTGGCACAATATTTCTGCTTGATGCCAAAACTTATATTAAACCCCAATACATTGGCGCACTAGTGTGTATCTCTCGAACTATTCATCATGGTATCAATTTTTTAGTGATGTTACATTTGAATGGGTTTGTGAACCCTAGTGATACCTTCATTTTGTCCACAGAGTCACTAGGTGATCACCACACACTAAAGTGTCCCCAAGGTGCACTAAGAACTATTGAGCTACAATTTTTAGAGTTTCACAACTTCGAGGTCATTATGGGTATCAAAAAACTGCTAGATTCGATATGGCCATGTTGTTGAAGCCTACAATAACCTATCTCAATTTTATGATATTTTAGATCATTTGAATTTGGTGTGCAATATTCTCACTTTATGAAAAAGCTTGTAGTAGACCTCAGTGCATTATTGTACCAATGTATAACTTTCCAATCATTCATCATAGTGTTGATTCATTAGTGTTGTTACATTCATATGGATGGGTGAATGCTAGTGATACCATTGTTTTGGCCATCAAGCTACTAGAACATTTACATTTTCCACCACTTGAAGCATCCCCAAGGTTTGGGATACACAAGTTCATCAAGTTACAAACTTTTAATATAGGAAAAGTGTTTAATTACTATGAGAAGAAATATTGGGGGTTTTCACTTCATTTTTAGTGTCTGCTTTTGATTTTCTTTTCAAATTCATCAAGTGATTAAAATTTGTAAGAATAGCACTAGTGTTAGCACTAGAAAGATTAGAGCATCTACTCTATGACTCAAAATCACTCTAGATCTTCTCTAAATGAAAAATATGAATATCTTTTTTACGCCCATTTTCCCAAAGATTTGAACTCCAAAATATATCTTACAAATGTATTTAAATACTATAAAATACCCAAACTCTATTGCATGTTAATGTATAAATGTGTAACGCCCCGTCAAGGGATCCAAAGAATTAACCTAAAGTTTCACTAAGTTTGGCAACATTTTTTATTTATTCATGAAAGTAAAAACCATTTACAACTTATACATAGCCATGGAAGCAATAGCAACAATCTAAATGAAAGTAAACATACTTACGTAATAGGTTACATTCTTCATGGATCCCTTAACGTTGAGTTACATCTAAACTAACTATTAATCTAACATCACATCCTCATGAATTAATAATGATTCCATCTAATACTACATCCACATAAAATAATAATGAAAAGTCCAATGTTCATAAATTACATTTATGATTGCTCAATCATCCACTATACATACCATAGGGTATGAAAGGCTTAAAAGAATATACATTTGTGAAAATAGAGTACATTATCATACTAACTCTAATCCATGATGCAATAGCATAAATGAAACCACAAATCATACATGATACATCATCATAAGAGATAACCATAAGTAATCAAACAATTAACTAAGTGCATGGTTTCTCCCAACCGTAAATAGCATCATTAGACCATCATGGGTCCTATCCATCCCTCCATGCATAACATTCCAAATCACCGAAGAGATCATTGGTCTTATCATAGTAGGAATGTCACTCCTAAACATACTACATCATATGTAGAAAGTAATCTAACATGAAAAGTAAAGCATAAGATAACATCATCTAATATGTGCAAATCATCAATGTAAGGATACGTGTCCACCATCATAATCAAAGAATGCATCAACCACAATGTCTTAGATGGATCTCATATGATAAGAGTGGAAAAGCACTACCACCCAACCACGTGGCTGAGGAGATAATCTCAAGTCCCAAACAAGTTATCAATTCACAAAGCACAAATACTCTCTAAGTCCAGGTATCCTAAAAGTAGGCTAACTCAAAGGTTCCAATAAAAAACTGACATCTAAACCCAAAGGCACAACAAATACATGTAGGAAACCTACTATGTAAGTGAGAAAGTGTCATCGCACGGATCATGCTAGAGTTACCCTAGTAGTCTCCCAATAGACCCTAGCCCCCTAGTGATCCCTGTGCGACCACTAGTATCCTCTCATATAGACGAGGCATACTACAAAATGCAAGGTCGCAACCAAGCATTCTCTCTACTCCCATCCTAGTCTGTACTAGCACTTGAGGCATGGGCGAGAACAAAACAATTATCTTAGTAGGTTCATTAAGTCAGTATTAGGTGTGAGTGTTTTCACTTATTAAGAAAACTTACAATGAGTTACCCTGGTAGCCTCTTAGGGCCCTGGCCTCCATTGCAAGCCACTTCCTATCACTACAAGTAGATAACCTACCCTAGACTCATGGAATCATAAACCACAAAATACCAAAAGATAATCCACAATGTAAACATCAAATCTCCATGAGTCAATAGAAAAGCATCCATAGATAATCATGACCACAACAGTTCTCTATTGGCAATTGAAGGTATCCTTGATAATCACAATAATCATTGGTTCTAATAAGCAACCAAAAATATCTCAAATAATACTGATCGAAGACTCCAAAATGGTTGAGTCAAAACATGTCACGACATGACATCATCAAGATCAGATAAACAATTCAATCCCATCAAATGACTGGAAAGTAACCCAAGTATAATTGATCAATGACTCAAAATGGTTAAGTCAAATGTCTCATACATATGAATCTCAGCTTCACACAAGAAGACTGGAAAGCAATAACAATTAGTAAACACAAACATCTCATAGAGCATACCATCACATAACCATAGTTGGGTTTATAAAGATCAGAATCAAAAGACATCATCATGACATCACAATCATAACCCCCAAGCCTTTGGTAGACGTCCTATAACTGGTCAACACTAGTCAACCCAAAAACCCAAAACAAGAAGAATAGAAAAAATAGAATGCAAGAACATGTTTTGGTTTGTTTAAAATTACATAGTTAAATAGAGTGTGGAGCTCTCAGTTTTCGTTTTCAAATTTAGATATTGAGTGGAGGGACATTTTGTACATTTTCCTAACCCATGTATTGTTTTGATGGATTAAAGCTTTTCCCTCTAACTCTTAGAATTCAATTTTCTAAATGTTCTAAGAATATACATTATACTTATTTTGGTAATGAGTTATTTTTTGTTAAATAACTTAATTTCTTCTCTTGAAAATCCCAAAATGATAACTTAAATGATATAACTTTAATTAACCTTAATTAGACTAAATTCTAATTAAGTAAATTGATTAATTTAAAACTATATTATTCATTTATAAATCTTGAATATTAAAAAAATTCATTTAATATTTTCTATACACACACACACACATATAACGATTATTTATATATATATATAATAACAAACATATAACAATTTATAATATTTAATCAACATGTGAAAATAAATTATAAAAAACTCAAATCATATTCTAACCAATGACCATATTAAAAAGGTGGTACATTATATATATACCCACGACCGCATGTTTTAAATCACTATTAAGTGATAATACCATGCACTGATGACTCTCACTATGTCGTACGGCCCGCAACGCCGGTACACTACAAGCACAGGTACTGTGCACATGGACTACGCATGATTTGGTAGTCGAGTAGGGGTTGGTATATCCACCCCAAGCTATAATTTATTTTATTATTATTATTTTTATATAAACATTTTTCATAAAACGTTTTCTTTACCACATGCGAATCGAAATTTTTAACCAAGTTTCTCACTGCGATTTAACATTCAATTTTTTAATAAATATGTATTTATATATATATATATATATATATATATATATATATATATATATATATATTTATTTATTTATTTATTTATTTATTTATGTAGAGTTTTATTAAGCACTACAGCAATAAACGTGTGTGTGTGTGTGTGTGTGTGTGTGTGTGTGTGTGTGTGTGTGTGTGTGTGTGCAGAACTGAAAATATATATATAAACATGCATAGATCATATACACAATCTTTTAAAAGCTTCCAATTTTAAGAATTTTCCTATAACACATTTGTTCTCTAAATTTATCCATTAATTCTTCTAATAGGTTTGACTATAAATTTTAACCCTAGCCCCATAATTTTATCAGATCTATGCATATGAAAGTTTCATGCAACCAAGATATAAAAATCCTTAGAAAGCATTCAGAAGACACGAAGAAGACAGGAAATGCAAGAAGTAGAAATAACATAGGCAAAATCACAATTTTCTACTCAGACACTGATGCTAATTTGCTTCTCTTCAAAAACTGCAGAGCAAGCTCCTTCCTTCTCCCACATTTTTGGGTCCTCCAAACACGCTCTCCAAATGCTCTTCCTAAGCTTCTAAGAGTGCCTGAATATAAAGAACTCTTAGGAAGCACCTAGAATGTCCCTAGAAACAACCAGAAGGTGTTGACAACCAAGCACGAGCTTTTTCCAACCTTCTAGATGAGTCATAAGGTTGTAGACACCATGTGCTTAATTTGTGCGCTAACTGTTGTGTTGTTGACATATGTGCAATCAAAAGGTGTGTTTACTCCTAGGAAAGCTTATAACTTTTATTTTAATTCTTTTATTACTTTTATTATTATTATTTATTTATTACTTTATTATTATTTTATTATTATTATTATTATTAATTTTAATTTCTAATTTATTTTATTTAATTCTTTTCTCAATTAATTCTCATTTAATTAATTATAATCAAAATGTCAAAGATCATGATATTATATTATTTTTTCCCAAATAATTAATTTATTAACTAAATCTATTTATTAAGACTTAATTAATAGAAAATTCACCATAGACCTCCAAGATAAAATATGAAAACCCATCATAGAACAATCCATACAAAATTAGTCAAAAGGGTTAAAAATCATGAATTATGTCATCCGACAAATTCAAAAGGTAAAATATCCAAATACTTGTCCTACCTCACTAGGACAAATGGTTTAGGGGTTTAGGATTTGGACTTGAGAATTTATCTCCCTTCTCTTACCATTGAGATAGTGTGATAGGGTATGCTCATCCTAGCAATTCAAGGAAGTCGATACCCAGTACCTATAACCTACATAAAAACCATGCATGCACATACAATAGATATATATGCTAAACTAAACAAGCAATGGAAAGAAGTGGTGCATCGTGTAGATCCTAACTAGTAGGTGACTATGACTCCCTTCCTTAACCACATCAAAAATGCCATACATAAGAACAAACACACACACCATACACATGCAAGTATGGGGTAAGTATCCATAATAAAACACATGTGATAATAAACCATCTAACTAATCATCATTAATAACTAAAAGCAATGTAATAATCATCATGCATAAATGAAATGTAGAGTCTAAATAATCTCACCATACATCAACTAAATCCATAATATAATGTCTGATAGTCTCAAAAACAATGCTACTAATCCATCAACATAAAACTAGTCTAACATAGTCTGACAATAATAACAACAATGTGTCCAGAAAAAATGTGAATGAGGGCAGGCACTACAAAATGTTTCCCAACCCTTTCCAAAAACTCAATTCTAGTTCTTGTACTACATAATCTAACATTCTATCCTATGCCCCTTCGACCATAAAGAAACCCCATTACCTCCCTTACACCTTTCCAATCTCACTTCTCATTGTTTGAACAAAGGAAGGAGAAACACGATGAAGTAAAAAAAAACCATAGAAAAAAAAATCCAGCAATGTCTGCAAATATTATAAAAGGGTGTATGAGCAATGAACATTATTACCAATCTTTGAGAAAAGTCTCCAATCATGACTTTGAGGAAAATAAACATGATTAAAATGAACAATATTTCATTAACATGAATAATACACATATATAAAAAATTACAATAATATAATATATCAAAATGTATATCCATATAGAAATCTGGCATAAATGTACATATCAAAATGTATATCCATGTACACAATGTGACACATATTGCTGAAATATGTCTATTATGTCAACTTTGATATAAACAATGTGTCATGAGGCATCTCTAAACAATTGCAATATCCTATGTTATTTATGGATCATCAAAATATAGCCTCTTGTAATACTATTTGGATCTAATAGATCATGCATAAAAAAATAAGGTAAACCCCAAGTTAAACTAGTTAATTTATACGATTCGTACATATCAAATAAAAAATTTCTCAAATATATATCGATCCATAATGTAATGAAGATTTGCAATTTGAAACTCATATGTACCTATCTCCACACCTTCATGTAATGGCAAGGAGTCCTTCCATATGTCTTAGGAAATGAAACTCTTATGACTTATCCTATAACATTATTACTGAGAGCATAATAAATTTATGACAAAAAAAAGAATTCAAATAAAAACTTGCCCATGGTGAACTTTCTTCTAGAAGTGTTAGTTGGGTCAATAGATATACAAAACTTTGTTGTTCTCCCTCCATCATAGTTGTTGTTTCCTACAAGAGTAAAAAATGTAGTTGTTACAAACATAAAAATAAGCTTTATATAATCTCATTAAATATAGGAAAATATCAAACAAATGATAAATATGCATACAATAGGGCTCTAACTGTGAAATGAAATGTTTGGGTTTCTAAACTGGTGAATCTATGACACAAAATCATTAGAGGTCACCCTTTGTAAAATAAACAATTCAATGACATTTGAGTAGTACAGATATGTGACAAGTGAAAATATGAATTCAATGACTTTGAAACACCTGATTACCTTCCCCTTGTAAATGCATAGTGGCTCAACCATCTCTTATTTCCCCCCACTTACATGTGAAACCTGCAAGAGAAACATAAGATGAGAAACCATGTATAATTTAGTATCAAACAAGAAGGTAATGAGTAATAAAAAAAATGCACCATGGAGGTCTTGAAAAAAAATGAAATGGTCAAGAGTATTGCATCGTCCACTTGTCTCATCTCCTCCTCGATCATTAGCTAAAAATAAAGGAATCACATACTTGTGCATAAATGTGAAATTGTCAAAGTTATTATAATATAAATATTGATTTTAAATTAACTATGCCATGATAAATCAAATATATAGACTTACCATAACAGAAGGAGACCATGGATGTGTCTACTCCTCCTCAGCTCTTGAATGAGATGCTAAAATCTTTGTAGACACAATTTTTCTATCATCGTCCCTAGCTAGAAATTAAAATTTAGATCGCTTGAGGGATCTAGGCATGAATTCTTGCATATAATGAAAGTATGGGCCATACAGACATGTGATTTTTTGGTTGATGTACTTGTACCAAAATAATTATCATTAGGAGGCAACACTAACCTAGTCTGAGTCACTAGTGACTACACAATCTATGGATGGCTTTAATAGCCTCTAAGTTAGCCTCAATGATGGCATTAGGATTTTCACTAGAGGGGGGGTACATCATTGAGGGGGAAATAAATTATTACTTTCTTCCATTGGTAAAATGGTCTATCTTGTGGAGCTCCTCCTCCTACATGCATGTTGGACCTCATGCTCCAATAATCCACTTTGTGCCCTTTCAAAAATTCAGCATGCAATTTTCTCAAGAAATAGAAGGCCACCCCCATATTACTAAGTGATGGTTTGTAAAATACCATCCACCAAAAATACAAAATGTTTTCTTCCATTGCCTCATCAGTGTATAATTTGGGCTTTATGGGGTCAATTTTTAGTCTAGTTTTAGGGTTCACAAATAGGTCTACTATTTCAATTTTGTTAATGTTCAAGACCACAGCCCCATCATAATCCAACCCATCATCAAATTGGGTAGAAATATCCTCACACCAATAAAGAGAAGCATTATGTTGCTCAAAAAGTGTCAATATTTTCCACAATGATTTTAGGATGGGTAGCATGGGAGTCATTATAGGGATATTTTTGTATGCCTCTTGGAAACCTCTCAATTCTTTTAGATTGTATTCAATAAAATATTCAATATGGTGAGAGTTTTGAAGGGATAATGAATCATTTTGAGGTGATTGTGGATCATCCAATGGTGGTTGTGGAATATTTTTAGGATCATTATTTGATGGGGTGGGGTTTAGAGGTTGGTTGGTATTAGCCATGCCTAACTAAATTTCAAATAAACATAAAATTACAAATTGAATTGATACATTATAATATAAAAAATATAAAAACATATCTTCATTAAAAACCCCATTTTTCAATAAAAATTGAATGAAAACAAGTTTAAAAAATCAACTTAGCAATGATAAGTTCTTAAATTTTATAAAACCCTTGATCATATACATAATAGATTTTGAATAGATGATAGCTTTAGCTAGAAACAAAAAATATGGTAGGAAGAAATGAGGAAAAGTGGTGTTCAAATTTCATATTATATGTGCAGGTTTTGGGTACCTAATATGGTTTGACACTTTTTTTTGGTTTGGTTTTAAGAGTGGTGGGAAAAAGTCAACATGGTTTTTTAATCGATTTTGATTATTTCCAAACTTGTTTTCTTTCACATCACCACTTTTAGGCCCCTCATGATCTTGCACATACCCACATGAGAAACCCAACTTGGATCAAAACCATGGTGGGGATTAGTACTCACAAATAATCATACTCTTCTAACATATGTCCTGTTGGGAGCTTAACCTCATTAGATGTTACAAAGACACAGTTAGGTGCCACCGTATAAGGGGATTTTTGTCTAGCACTGTTAAGACCTTTAGGTTGTTAGGACCAACACTATTAAAGGATTTTTAACATTAGCTAATATTTCACCCTATTAAAGGATTTACAATAATGAATTGTTAGGATCCACCTAGTTAAGGGATTTCACATGTTGTGGTATTTAGGGGACAGCTAAAAGATGGTCTATGTAATAGAATTTCCTCTACCTAATAAGATCCACTTAAGATAAAAACTTCCTTCTCAACACTCTTCTCTAATCTCTAGAAATATTTCACCTTCTACTTATTTAACACACAAAATAGACCAAGATCAATGACACAAAACTATTCTTATTTCACCTATTTATAGTAGTTTATCCTTTTCCACCAACTTAACCAAATACTAAATGTATCAATAGTGTGAAATTCAAATATTTTTCTTAGATCCAACAACCATAAGATGAAATCTTATCACACAAATCATTTTACACAACCGTGCCAAATAATTCATGAAATTATATGTCAAAGGTCAAACATATTTGGACATGTCATCTGATTTCTCTAGAATCCTTTCCAGGTGCTATTCTTAATCATTGTAATGCCAAATCATCATGTCCACATGTACATCTACATCACTAGATAATGATCAACTCATGTAAATTCATGTACATATTAGTCATTATGAATATCAAAATATTGATATGGATTATGATTTTCTTAACATGCTTTTTAAATAGTTAGCACTCACTCCTAGTACCAAGCACAATGACTCCAACCAGAGTCCTTTCTTGGATCTAGTTGTGGTTTATACTATGTTATATGTTCCTCTTGTGTGTTTCCCATATTTTCCTAATGATACATACCAAGATGGAGGGATAGGAGACATGCTTGAAGTATAATTCTCTAGTATGGTAATAATTTCATGTTTTTGTAGCATTTTCCTCATGTTGTGTTCTTTATTATATGTTTTGTCTAGATTGTTTTAAATGATTCATGTTGCTCCACTAGTACAAGATGATACATTAACCAAACACTTGATGCACATTCTTCTATTTTTACCTTTTTTTTCTATATATTTTTACATGTTATGTTATATATGTGATATTGTTCATAGATGTTCCCTTGTGTAGTCTTCTTGGATGTTAATGACATAGTATATTGATTCTTTTTGGTCTATGTTGTCGACAAAAAATATTCTTCTCTGTATCTCTTACATGTTTTCCTCTATTGTTTTGTAATCATACTTCCTTTAGGTAATGATGTCATTTCACACTTGATATAATATTGCATATTATCATATGATCTTACTGATCCCAAAGTTAGTAGACCCATTTCATGCTCTCATTTTGTCATATGTTTATTTCCCTTGAAGTGTTTATCTCTTGGGGGCATTTCATAGTGGAAATGTTTCTAGTGGATGCATGTACACTTGTGTTAAATTTATTTCTTACATTAAGGTATTTGTAATTTCTCTAGCATGGGGACATCCAGTCCACTCACTTGTGTGCACACACACTTTGATGGTTTGGATTCCCCTATCAAACTATTAATAGTTTAGGGGGCTTAATCTTTTTGGATCCATCTTTAGATTGTTAATAGTCTAGGAGGCCTAATCTTGTTTGGAAAATTTATAAGTTAGGAAGCATGATCTTGTTTTCAATCCCTTAAGCACACACACATCCTTATGCCTGGGTCATTTTTGAATTCTTCTTTTGGGGTCATAAATTTCCCTTGAGTATGAATCTTTTTGATGGATTGACTAGCATACCAAACACACTTGCTAGACAATTCAGCTCATCTTTGATGGGTTAACTATAATTCCATATTGCACACTTTATATACCATTCAACACCATATTTTTTTGTAATGTGCCTTTTTTCTTGTGTGATCCATAATTAAGAACATATAACTTATTGAGAAAGTTGACTAAACTTTTCTCTTTTCAAAGAACCTCTCTTATTGTGATTTTGGATATGATGAAGACTTGAGTCTATTTGGAGCTTGGTAGTTTCTTTATCTCCTTAGTCATGATGAGATTATCTTTTTCTTTTGATCTACCTTACTGTGAGTATTAAGTGACTCATATTCTTGATAAAGTGAGGGCTAAATGTACCATACTAAAATAGAAGAACCCATCCTTTATCACCTTTTATCTCCCACCCTTTAGTGATATTATGGGCTATGGACAGATTCATGCATTTGTTCAACTTTTTAAATTTTCATATACAATATTTTTGAGACCATGGGTTTAGCTCCTTTTGGGACACTATAGAGTAGGTCTACCAATTCTAGAGTAGAATGACCTAGTTCAACCTTTTTGTGGGGACTTTAGGTCTCAAGGCTAGTTTAGTCTCGAGATTGCAAATTTGGAAACAGTGTGACCTTGTTGGCTCCTTATTTACTACATCCAAAAACTATTATAAAAGAATGCCTAGGTAAATCATTTTTACATCCATCATTCATTATAACAATACACTATACAAAAATTTCAAGGCACAATTTCAAGAACTTAAGCAAGAAAATATTCCCTAAGGCATTTCAAGAATTTAAACCATTCAATATTCAAGGATCCACTGTGAGTATTTCCTCTTTAAGAGATAACATTTTTTTCGCCATTAAGGAAGGAGATATACATTCTTTCATGCATCATCTTCTTTATTGATGTACATTTACATCCATGATTCTTTGATGTAGTTTTAGTAGATCCATTGCATTTGCAGAGATTTCCTACATCCTTCATTGTAGATTCAACCTTGATAGCATATAAGAGTTATAAAATATTTATTGATAAGGTTTCTATAAATAAATATGGATATTTATATTTTTGTTGTTTCCTTTAATGTTTTACATATCAATTTCAAGATTTATTCCTTAATCTAGGTCTTGACCAAGGCATACCCTCATCAAACCAAAACTCAAACCAAGTATTACTCTCTACAAGGATAGGATATTTGAATTATGGTTAAAGATCTTTAAAATAATTGTCAAGACCTTTCCAATAAACTAGGGAGAACTTTTCTACACTGACCTGAGAATACATCAATCTCCTTGTAAAGTGTCTAGACACTTTACCACCAAGTTGACCCATTCTTGGAGGTCTGAGATGAATAGGATTTTCTAGGCTTTCTATAGTGATTATAGATTTGCATTGATGCAGGAGCATCCTGGGTTGCCTTGTAATCCTACACTTTTGTTCATTCTACTAGTTGTTGTTGAGCTCCGATTATTTTTGAGCACTAGTTTTCAGTTGTTGTTGAGTTCTTAGTTACTACCAAGTGATTCCTTTGGTTGTTGAGTTCTTTGTGGTGGCTGAGCATTGGAGGATGTTGAGTTTGTAGTTGTTGCCAAGTTATTGTTTGGATTTCAAGCTTGTGTGGATGTTGAGTACCAGTTTTGAAAAGCTTTCATTTGTTGAGTAGTCTATATCTAGTTCCATTTTGAGCTAACCTTGCTCGTATTTAATTCTAGTATAGGTAGTTAATATCTGATGTGAGCTTACTTGTGGCTTGATTATGAATTTAATGTAAGGGTTTATTAGTTGGTATTTGCATTAGGCTAACTTATGGCCTTTCTATGTTCTAGAATCTTTTGTAAGCCATTTTGGCAAGTATTTAAGGAAGGTCTAGAATTGAGTTTTAGAGGGAAGCAGAACTAGAATGATAAGAAAAAAGAATGCAACATGGGATCATCGTGGATGTTAATTGAGTCATTATTGACCATAACCTAGAAGGCCTCACAACTAGGCATGTATGTTGAATATTTAAAAGAATTAATTCAATGTGTTTGCTCTTCCTCCTTTGGTTGTTGTTTTGTGTGTTGTGTTTTATACTATGTTAACTCTTGCAAGGTGGTCTGGATAGTTGGGTATGCCTTTGACCCTAGTTTATTTCTTCCTTCTTCCTCTGTCAGGTGGTATTAGAGATAGGTTTTTCCTTGTGGTGATTGGATCATGTAGAACCCTAAGTGAATTTGGTTGTGGGGTAGTAGATCTATGGGCTTGACCTATAACTTATAGAGGGTTACGATCTTACATGAACTTGATTTATAAAGATGGTTTGAGGTAGAGAAAATGATGAGACAGATACATTGAGGCAGATTATAGCCAAATTAGATGTTGTGGAGACAACCCAGAGGAGAGGAGCACATCTTAATGATATAAGTGATGATGAAGTAGCACCAAACCCTAATCTAGAACCTAAAGAAAACCAAGAGGAAGCAAGGTTTTGAGAGTGTTATCTCGGGAAAATTCAAAGCTTGCGGTGGAATTTGTTCCTTATGATGGAAAATTGGACACCAATGTTGTGTTGGATTAGATCTCTGAAATGGAGTTCTTTGAGCATGAAAACACTCTTGATAATAGGAAAGTGAAGAATGAAGTTACAAGGTTGAAATGACATGTATCACTATGGTGGGAGCATTTGCAAATTGATAGACAAAGGAAAGGAAAGGAGAAGATTAGAACTTGGATGAAGATGGTAAACAAAGTGAAAAATAAATTCCATCTTCTTGATTACCAAGTTAGCTTGCTAAGAAAAATGTAAAATTTGAGACAAAAGGACATGATCGTGAAAGAGTATATCAAGGAATTCTATAGATTGGACATCAGATCTAGACATGTGGATGATGATGTTGAGAAAATTGCAAGGTACATAAATGGGTTGAGATCTAGAATTCAAGATGAAATAAGTTTTTGTGAAATTGGAAATTGTGGAGGAAGCATACCAATATGCATTGAAGGCTAAGGAGATATTGACAAAGAAGCATGAAAAAAGACAAAGAGGTAGATTTGGTAGATTCCAAAGAGGTAGAGGTAGATCTTATGGAGGAGATGGTAGATCTGACAATTTTGTACAGGATAAAGGAAAATCTAAAAGGAAGAATGATGACAAAGGAAAGATTGAGTGGAAAGATGGTGATTCTTACTGAGGAAGTACTAGTTCTTATCAAAGAAGACGTAATTATTATTCTAAAGGTGGTTTTCATGGTAATTTTTAAAGATGTGATAAAGAAGGACATAGATCTTTTGAATGTAGATCCTCTAAAAGTAGGCAAGGTAAAAAAAATGTTGTAATTCAAAGAGAGGATGAGGGTTCACCAAGTAGACTTGAGGCTGGTGAAAATATGATGGTGAAAAGAACCTTATGTAATAAGGGAAGTGATGAGGAAGTTATTTTGAGAAGAAGTCTTTTCAAGACCAGATGTAAGATGGCTAGAAAATGTTGCAAGGTGATCATTGATAGTGGAAGTTCTACAAATTTGGCATCAGAAGAGCTAGTTACAAGATTATAGTTGTAGAGGCTGAAACATCCCAAACTCTATCGTGTTTCATGGATCAAAGATGAGCATAAGATATTGGTAAGTGAGCAATGCCCTGTGAAGTTCAAGATTGGACGTTACTTTGATGAAGTTTTGTGTGATATTATGCCTATGGATTGTTGTCATATTTTGTTGGGTAGACCTTGGCAATATGATAGATATGGTATACATGATGGAAGATTGAATCAATATACTCTTTGGGTAAATAGGAAGAAACAAATATTACTACCTTTGATTGAAAGTCCAAATGAGGTTCATTGTACTGCAAAATTTTTTTGCATGGTTAATGGAAAGCAATTTGAAAAAGAAGGATGAATCAAGTTTGTTTTGCTATAGTTCCTAGAGGACCAAGTGTTGGTAGTAATGACTGAGCAACAGAAGCTGATAATGATCAAGTAATAGCAGATAGTGGTAGCTGAGTACCAGAAGAAATTACAAAATTGTTGAATGAGTATAAGGATATTATTGTTGAGGATATTCCAAATGGTTTACCACTAGTAAGAAGTATAAGTCATTGTATGGATTTGATTGCTAGAGCTAGTTTTCTGAATAAAGCACCATATAGATTGACACATATAGAAAATGAAGAACTTAACAAACAAGTGCATGAGTTGTTGGAGAAAATTTGAGTACATGTGTTGTAGCTATTGTATTAGAACCTAAGAAGAATGGAAAATGGAGAATGTGTACTGATTCTAGAGCTATTAACAAGACCATAGTGAAATATAGGTTTCATATGCTGATGATGGATGACATAATGGATTGTTTGAGTGGAGAAAAATATTTTACCAAGATTGATTTGAAGAGTGGATATCATTAGATCAGAATCAGAGAAGGTGATGAATGGAAGACTGCTTTCAAGACAAAAGATGGTTTGTATGAATGGTTGGTTATGACTTTTGGTTTGACTAATGCACCTAGTACTTTCATAAGGTTGATGAATGAAGTTATAAAAAGATTCTTGGGTAAGTTTGTGATTGTTTATTTGGATGATATTCTGATATTCAGTAAGACTAAGGAAGAACATCTCAAGCATGTTAAACAATTATTACAAAGATTGAAAGAGGAGAAGTTGGTGATTAATTTGAAAAAGTGTTCTTTTATGCAAGAGGAGATTGTGTATTTGGGATTTTTTATTTCAGCATGGTTTGAAGATGGATCATGAGAGGGTTAAAGCAATTTTGGAATGGCCTACACCTGAGAATGTGGGTGAGGTAAGATCATTTCATAGTTTGGCTAGTCTCTACAAGAAGATTATTAGGAATTTTAGTTCTATTTGTAATGCTATGATTAAGACAATGAGAGGAGATAAAAAGGAATTCAACTAGACACGTGGAGTTGATAAGAGTTTTGAGACCTTAAAATAAAAGGTTGTTGAGTTATCTATATTGGCTTTGCCTGATTTCAACAAGGTATATCAAGTTGAGTGTGATGCTAGTGGTAGTGCAATAGAAGTTGTATTGAGTCAAGAAGGTAAATTTGTTGCTTTCTTTAGTGAGAAGTTAAATGATGCTAAAAGGAGGTATTTTGTGTATGATCAAGAGTTTTATGCTATTGTTCAAGCCTTGAAGAAGTGGAGAAATTATTTGATTCCTAAGGAGTTTGTGTTGTATACTAATCATAAAGATTTATAGTACTTGGGAAGTCAACATAAATTGAATCAGAGACATATGAAGTGGGTTGAGTACTTATAGAGTTTCACATTTGTCATTAAGCATAAGAGTGGAGTTACTAATAGAGTTGTTGATGCATTGAGCAAAAGACGTTCTTTATTGATTGAGATGAAGGTTGAAGTTCTTAGTTTTAATGACATGAAAGAGTTCTATGATGTTGATCCTAATTTTTATGAGGTGTGGAGAGAGTGCAGAGCACCAAATCTAACAAATCACATAACTAAGTATGATGAGTATTTCATTCAAGAATGTATGTTGTACAAAGGTATTCAGTTGTGTATTCTTAGAAGTTTTATGAGGTTGAATCTAATTAAGGAAAAGCATAGTGGTGGATTGGTTGGACATTTTGGAATTGATAAGACATTGAGTCTATTGAAAGAGAAGTATTGTTGGCCACAAATGTATAAGGATGTTCAAAAATTTGTAAAGAGTTGTGGAGTTTCTCAAGTTGCAAAAGGAGTGAGTCAAAATACTAGTTTGTATACACCTATTACTATTCATGTGACATCAATATGTATTTTGTTCTTAGATTGCCTAAAACAATAAAGGGGTATGATTCTACATTTATTATTGTGGATAGATTTTCTAAGATGACTCATTTCATACCATGTAAGAAGACATCAAATGTTGAGCATGTTGCTAAACTTTTCTTTAAAGAGATTGTGAGATTACATGGATTACCAAGAAGCATTATTTCTAATAGAGACAGTAAGTGTGTTGGTTACTTTTGGAAGACCTTATGGAAAAAGATGGGTACTAAGTTGAAGTTTAGTTTCATTCCATCCACAAACAAATGAATAGACAAAGGTTGTAAATAGAAGCTTCGGTAATTTTCTTAGATGTTTAGTATGAGACAAGCCAAGTAATTGGGAGATGGTATTAGCACAAGCTAAATTTGCATATAATAATTTTGTGAATAGGAGTACAAGGAAGACACATTTTCAAATTGTTACTGAAATTTAGCCTAGAGGAGTATTAGATTTGAGAGGTATTGCTAGTGAAGAAAAGAGAAGTGTTGTAGGAGAAGGATTTGTTGATTTTATGGAGTCTTTGTATAAAGAAGTGAAGTTGAGGTTGGAATAGAGTAATCAGAAGTATAAGGAGAATGCTAATAGGTCTAGAAGACATCATGATTTTCAAGTTGGTGATGAGGTGATGGTCCATTTGAAGAAAGGAAAATTTCTTGTTGGAACATATAGTAAGTTGAAGATGAAGAAGTTTGGAACTTGTAAGGTCTTGAAGAAGTTTGATAGTGGTAATGCTTATGAATTAGTTGAGTTACCTGATGATATAGATATATCTCCTATATTCAATGTTATTGATTTATATAAGTATCATGAGTTAGATGATGAATTTTTTGTATCAGAAGATTATCCTAAGAAGCAGATTGAATAAGTGGAACAAATATTGGATTAGAGAGTTAGTAAGAGCACAAGACGAAAAAATTACTATGAATATTTGGTGAAATGGAAGAATAAACCAATTAAAGATGCTATATGGATTTCTCAAATTGAGTTAGATTCAGCTCAGGTTGTAACACTTGCATGATTTAGGGGAATCATTTCTCCAACCTTGAATGTTTGATGCAAGAGCATCCCAGGTTGCCTTGTGATCCTGCAATTTTTTTCATTCTGCCAGTTGCTACCAAGCTCTAGTTATTGTTGAGTGTTAGTTTTTAGTTGTTGCTGAGTTCTTAGTTACTACCGAGTGACTCCTTTGGTTGCTGAGTGATCCTTTGGTTGCTGAGTGATTCCTTTGGTTGCCAAGTGATCCTTTTGTTGCCAAGTTCTTCGTGGTGACCGAGCATTGGAGGATGTCCAATTCATAGTTTTTTTTTACTGACTCTTTGGATGCTAAGCTTGTGTGGATGTCGAGTGCCAGTTTTAAAAAGCTTTCATTTTTTGAGTAGTCTATGTCTAGTTCTAGTTTGGGCCAACCTTGCTCATATTTAATTCTAGTATAGGTATTTAATATCTAATGTGAGCTAACTTGTGGCTTGGTTATGCCTTAAGTGTTTATTAGTTGGTATTTGCATTAGGCTAACTTATGGCCTTTCTATGTTCTAGAATCTTTTGTAAGCCATTTTGGCAATTATTTAAGTAAGGTCTAGGATTGAGTTTTAGGGGGAAGCAGAACTAAAATGATAAGAAGAAAGAATGTGAAGTGTGATCACCATGGATAGTAATTGAGTCATTATTGGCCCTAATCTAGAAGGCCTTGTAGTTGGGCATGTATGTTGAATATTTAAAAGAATCAATTCAATGTGTTCGCTCTTCCTCCTTTGGTTGTTGCTTTGTGTGTTGTGTTTTCCACTGTGTTAACACTTGCAAGGTAGTTTGGCTAGTTGGGTATGCCTTTGGCCCTAGTTTTTTTCTTCCTTCTTCCTACATCATGCATTCATAAGTTTAGTCATAAGTTTAGATTCATGATTTTCCAAGTGAAAAGACTTCTTATATCACACATTTCAAGGTAAGTACTATATCGTTTATTTTTCCTCTTAGCATATACCTAGATCTTCATATTTTAATTGGGTTGATTGCTAATTTTTAGCACCTAGATCTATCTTACACTTTTCATTAAATCAATTAGTTCAATTTTCATTCACATTTCATATCTTTAATCAATCAACATTGAATTAAAGAGGAATTTCTTGCATACATTCTTGATACAATATGGGTTTAGAATTCAGATTCTTTCATCCCCTAAGGTTTTACTAATCTAACTTGAGTTATATTGAGAGTTATGTTTGGAGGCCCCTCTTTCTTTTATTTTTAATGTTTAGTGTATGGAAAGTGATTTGTTAATGAATTTACCTCACATAGTTTAGATCATTAACATTAACACCTACCACCACCTTTTTACATAAAACAACAATGTATATGCTAATGGTCCCTATGTCAATTCCCCTCTATAGAAATACACATAAGGAATATATAGTATAATTGCTCACTTTGCAAAAGACCACAATATAGAAATATTCATATATGCCCAAATCTATAACAGTGTGCCCCAATGCTAATAGATAATCCATCTCTACATTTTAAGGATTAGAGAGACAAAAATAACAATTACATACAAATGTAACCAATATCAAAAAATAATAAAGAACATAAAAGAAAACAAAAGACACAAAGATTTGACTCACCCAATCCTCAAGCTACATCCACCAAATAACAATTCCAATATTATTATCCAATGATTTCAACCTGATTACACTATGCAATCCCTTGTAAGTCAATATTGTTGCAAGAAACAACTAATCATCATACATAATAAAATCCCTAACCATGAACCATTTTATACAAGGCTTATGCCACTTACAAAAGTAGGGTTAGATTATGTCATCCAATAGAAAAAATTAATTCCCAATGCCTTTTTACAATAGTAAATTCATTTTTGGATTTTGGGACACAACCCCTGCACTTGAAAAGGGGCACTACCCCTTCACCCATATCATGGGGGTGCTTCCTATAAACCCCCATATAAAAATATGGAGGGAAGCTGAGTCGAAGAAAGTTAGATAAATTAACCTTTGAGTTTGATTAGGCTCCACATAACAACATATATTCTACCTGATGTAAATAATATTATAATAACCAACATGAAAGGTCCCCATTCAAACAATGTTCCCATCCATGACCATCCTCTCTAGTAACCTATTGATGAGCATTAGTTAATACATCTTCTATTCCTATTTTCAAGTAACCCAAAAGACATCTTTTGAATATTAATATGTGTAAATAATAAGACTTATATGCATTTATGCTTAGATTATTGACTCTTAAAGTTAATTTTTAATTAATGAACTAATTTTTATATTTGAATGATAATACATATTTTGTTATTATTGATTTGAATAGATTTTGTTAATCTGTGGCATTATTATGCATTTTAACATTTCTAAGATACTCACAGATTTGAAGACAAGATATTTGGAAAGATGTTGAACTTAAAGCACAAAGTGTTCCACATAAGTGAAGTTTGAATGATAGAACTAGAAGAATAAAAATCATTCAACTGAAGAATTGTGTATTGAATGTGTAATTGGCATGTATATGATATACTTCGTCCACATAACAGAACTTATAGTTATGTTTTCTTTTCTTTTGGTCAATCTTGAACATTCAAATTGTTGTTTTGATATTCAAATAAGGAATACTTATAGTATTCCATTGCTACTCTATTTTGAGTATGCACATTATAATGGTCTACTTAGTAATAGGGAATTAGTTAAAAGTGTGGTAGTTTAGGAAGCTAGTTGATAGTTTTGTTAGTATTCTACAATCAGCAATTTGTTTTCAGACTCAACATTAAAGATTGGATAATCAAAGGAATAACTTGGAACTTATTTGTGTTTTGAATTCATTAAATGTGGAAGTCATTATACTCATATGGATTTGGATGTCAAGGTAAATTCTATCATTGTAATTTTTAGAGAGTTTGTTATTTTTAATTGTACAAATTATTCCATTTTTCGCTAATTCAAGATGTGTTAAAAGTAGGGATACTATTTTGTTGGAACTGTATTCAGTAGATAAAGACATAGTTAGGAGTTAAGAGAAATTTTTTAGATTAGATTATTTTCTGCATTTGTTAAAGTAGAACTATTTTCCTGGTTAACTAGTTAAGTTATACCATCTTTAGTAAAATGTTTTTTTGATAGATTAAATTAAATTCAAGTTGTTATCCTTCAAATTGCTAAAGAGATCATGTTATAAATCTATTCTAAGATCTAAATTGGGAGTAAGTGAGAGCTTTAGAAATTTTTTTATATTAGATTAGATCAATAGAGTTCTAGATTGCTCCAGATAACTTCAAATGACAAGTTAGTAACTAGTCATAGTGTAAAAAAACCCCAATCATTGAATCTCTTCGAATGATCCTTATAGTAGACAACCTTGTACACACCTTGGTCAAAATTTGAATAAAAAAACTAAATAATGCATTTTGACATTGCAATGACATTAAATATCATTTTTTGCATCATTTTTTGGGGAATATATGAATAGTTTTGAGGGAATTAGTTTATTTAAAGTATCAATGTTTATAGGGGTCTTGTGTTGAAAAAGTTTGATGAGATGAAATGAATGACCTAGAAATAAATTTGGATAGTATTTTCCCCTTAGAAAAAATTTTGGGGAAGGAAACAATCAACCATTAAATGAAGAATATCAAGAAGAAAATAAATTTGATAACAATATAGAAGAAAATATTCATGAAAAAATTGAAGAAAAACTTGAAGATAATCACAAAGCAAACATGAGTGATTGCAATGGAGATAATCCACCACCTAATAGAGCATTTCAATATTTGATGGATATAAATAGGGGGGACAATGAACCTCCAATGAAAAATATCTCACTAGCCAATTTGCTAAATTTTTGTGGGAAAACTTCTGAGGATCTGATCAATTTCTTTTTTAATTCAAAGTCCTCTATCAAACCTATGATTACACTACTAATAACCAAAAGTTAAAACTCTTCCCTTCAACATTAAAAGAATATGTTTTAAGATGGTTTATAGGTCTTCAACATAGATCCATCTAAACTTGGGAAGAAATGGAAAATATATTTTTGAATAAATATCAAGACTATTGTAGGGTCATGGATAGAAAGGAGAAACTATTTAGAATGAGGCAAATGGAGAATGAAAGTTTGAAAGATTATGTTTACAAGTTTCACTTTATCCATAGGAGATGTAGGAATGGTTTAATAGATGATATCACAAAAACCATTTTTCTCAAAGGAATTGATGATGAAAGTAGGGATTCTTTGAATCTCATGGCTAAGGGAGACATTAATAAATTAAATGTACATGAGATTATTGATATTTTTCATAATTAATCTAGAACTAGATATGGAGTAAGAGTTTCTAGGAGAAAGGGAGGATAGCCTAATGTTAGTCAAGGGATGGAAGAAATAGAAAATCTTAAAACATATACTCTTATTCATCTGAATGGTCAATCAAATAGGAGGAACTCTAAACCATTAGCTTTTTAGTGTTCAAAATTTAGAGAGAAACATTTGTTAAGGGAATGTTCATTGAATATTACTGAAGTTTGTGCCATATGTGATGGTTCACATGGTACAAAAACTTGTAAAATTATGTCTAACATAAAATTCATCTAAATGGTCAATCAAATAGGAGGAACTCTGAACCATTGGCTATTTAGTGTTCAAAATTTAGAGAGAAACATTTTTTATGGGAATGTCCATTGAATATTACTGAAGTTTGTGCCATATGTGATGGTTCACATGGTACAAAAACTTTTAAAATTCTCTCTAACATAAAGTAATAAAACAATGGATACTTAACAAGATTTAAACTATGTTGGACAAAGGAGTCAAAACCAAGGACCATATGGAGGGATAAATTATTGAAATAATCAAAACCAATGGAATAATCCAAATCTATGGAACAAAACTAATTGGATTAATCAAAACAATCTTCCCTCAAACATGCCTTGGAGACAACCTCCTTGGTAACAGAATCAATGGTAGAAAAACCAATGGCAAAATAATCAACCTCCTTGGAAAAACCAAAATAATCAATGACAACCTACCCAATATCAGAATCCACAATGGAAAAATAACTAGAACTTTAACAAATAGTGGACACCAAATTGAATCCTTTGAAAAATCAATCAAATGAGTAAGTGAATCAACCTCCAATACCTATCCAACTAGTTCCTAATTGAAGGAATAACAAACCAATGTTGTTGATAAACCTGTCTAGCCTTAACTTCATAGAGGTTAATGACATACATTTAAGGAATAGAAATATTCTTGTATCAACTTATGTCAAACCTTAGGAAAAGGAAAAATCTACAGTGACCAAAAAATCCATGATTACCAAGCCTAACAAAGATCAGACTGAGTGAAAAAGGGTTCCATACTCAGAAAGGTTTAAATATGAGGAAGAAATGGATAATTACAAGAAATATCATGAGGATATATTGGATTCTCAGTTGTAGAAGGAATTTTAAAAAATTAATATCAAAATCCCACTTTTGAAAGATATGAAAGACATTCCTAAAACTAACAAATTGATTAAAATGATGTGCACAAAGACTCCTATAAGAGGAAAGAGAATGCCTCCTATAGTCCAAGTTAGGGCTAATATTACATATGTTCTATCTAGGAGACTTCTACCACAAACATTTAGTGATCTAGGGACACCTATAATTACTTTGAAGATTGGACAAACAGAAATTGCTAATGTCTTAATTGACTTGGGAGCAACAATCAACATAATTACAACTGATATAGTATAGTCCTTAGGACTTACAAACATACAACCCACATCTACTATATTAATGTTGGTTGATAATTCTACTTTTCAACTAGAGGGGAGTCTATAACATGTAATAGTAACCATAGAAGCATAGGATTATCCTATTGACTTTCTAGTTCTAAAATCCAAAAGAAAGGATGTGGGATATCCCATAATTTTGGGATGACTTTGGCTTGCAACAATAGAAACCTTGATTGATTGCCGATCAATAAGCATGAAAATATCAAATGGGCTAAAACAAAAATAAATATCATTGTTTCCATCATCAAAACTAATACTCACATGAAATTATCCTTTGTGGGTGGATGATGAGATAAAGAATAACAAAAATGAAGTAGTACATTTGCAATGATAGCATTGAAAGAACATTTCAATGAATTTCAAGAATTTTTTCAAAGTGATCTGGTGAAAGAATGAGGAATGGATGATAAACAAAAAGAAACTAAACAACCAAATATATTTTCACATTACCCTCATCCTAACATATTCTCTCTAAACTCATTGATAAAAGAAGTTCAAAATGAGACTAATGGAACAAAATAGATTTACTTACAAGAAGACAAACATCTCATAACAAATGCACATTTGACATCGACTTAGGATAAGAAACTCAAATAGGAACTAACGAAATGTACTCAAGAATTTTCTTGGGATTACAAGGATATGCATGGAATACATCTTGAATTTTGCATGCACCATATTTAAACTAAAAATGTTAAGCCAATTAGACAAGGACAATGAAGGATAAATTGATCTTTAAGAGAGTTTGTCAAAGAAAAGATTGAAAAGTTACTATAAGTAGGATTTATTTATCCAATATCAAATAGCCAATGGGTATCCCCACTGGTTATTGTTCCTAATAAAATGGAAAATGGAGAGTGTGTGTTGATTATAAAGAACTCAATAAGGCTACTAAAAAATACTAATTTTCATTGCCCTTTATCGATCAAGTTTTGGATAATCTTGCTGGAAGAAATTACTTTTCATTTTTGGATGGGTTCAGTGGCTACAATTAGGTATAGGTAGCTCTAGATGATTAAGATAAGGCCACATTCACTTGTCCATGTTGTACTCATTCTTATAGATTAGTCTTACCATTTGGGTTATGCAACACCCCAACTACATTTCAAAGAGTGTTTCTTGCAATATTTATAGATCTTACAACTTCCTATGTGTAAGTTTATATGGATGACTTCACAGTTCATGGAAAGAATTTTGATGAAGCTTTGGAAAGTTTGGAAAGGGTATTGAAAATATGTGAGGATCATAGTGTTGGAAATATAAGAGGATTAATTGAGAGGGGAAGGGTGAATCAGTTACCTCTAAAAAAATTCCAAATCCTTTAGATGTCAATACAAACTATCTTATAACTCATAGCTTGGTTAGAACTAGAAATCCGCTATAACTCAATTAACAAAGAAATCTTGAAATATTAATGTGCATTAACCTTTAGTAACTTAGTTGGAAAAAGATAAAGAAATAAGAAAATAACATGAACACATGAGTAACATGGAAACCCAATTTGGGAAAACCACCAATGAAATTAGTTACAACTTTTCACTCTTCTGAAGTGAGCCATGTTAGGAGTCAACCATGTTAAAGGTTACAAAACACACTGGTAGGTGTGATCCTATTAAAGGATTTAATTCACCCTATTAGGAGTGGCATTTTTAGAGGTCTTAAGATACTTCAATCTAGAAATTTCACCTTGCTAGAGGATTTACAAAATGACTATTAAGTCAACTCTGTTAAAAGATTTCTTCACTGCTACAATTGTTAGAGAGAAATAATTATTGACCTGATTGATAAAGCAACTGGATTGTAGATTTAGATCACTTTTCTAGTTTATCCTTTGGATCCTTCTTGGTCAAAATATTCTTTACATCTCCTTGGATATCCTACCCTTAATTAGATATCCTTCTTAATTCATATCTTATCTTCTTTTACAACTTCTCTCATTTCATCCCACAACTTGACCTTTCATATATATGAAATACAATGTCAAGTCAGCTTGAATATCCTTACAAATAAACAATGAACATCCATTAAGTTGGCTTTCATAAACAAAATAAATAAAGAAAAATATTTTGATGTGGGTTGGCTTGAGCTGAAACTAAGTCACTTGGTTACCACTAAGTTCCTTGGCAACTGACCTAACTTAGTTTATGTTGAACTTCTAACTCATTTACAACAAAACTCCTTCGGTGACCAATCTAGCTCAGCTTCAATTGGTTCACTAAAATTGTCTTCTATTCGGATCATATAGGAGTCTTCTAAGCTTGATTCCAACTAGCAATGCTCGGTTAGACTATAATATTTATGTAACATCAATGACAATATACAATTGAATAATTTTTATTAATACATAGATTGTCTCTTAATCATGAGAAGTTCTCTTTAATGATGCAAGAGGGTATTGTGTTAGGACATCACATTTTAGAAGAAGGAATAAAAGTTGATCCTAGTAAGATTGAAATAATTCAACCAATTGTTACGCTTGCAAATCAAACTGATGTCAAAATATTATTAGGACATGCAAGGTAATATAGGTGCTTTATAGAAGGATTTAGCAAAAGGCTAGGCTCTCTATTTAACCTACTAAAGAAATATTTTGTCTTTGAATGGACAGATGCTTGTCAAACTACTTTTGAAAGGATTAAACAATCATTAAAGATTAAACTTTTTCATATTCATACAAATGCAACAAATTATGCAATTGGAGTTGTTCTAGGAAAAAAAGATGAAGATGATAATATGCATGCAATATATTATGTTAGTAAAAACTTGAGCCCTCATGAGAAAAATTATACAATTGAAAAGGAACTTCTTGTTGTAGTGTATGTTATAAATAAATTCAAATATTATATAATAGGATATAAGTTGTTCATTCGCACTATCATTCTACTATAAAATATTTGATGAAAAAAGTAGTTGTGGGAGGGAGGATTATAAGATAGTTGTTTTTATTGCAAGAATTTGATATAACTATTGTTGATAAAGTAGGAAAAGATAATGTTGCAAATTTCCTGTCACAAATGGTTTTGCAGGAAAAAAATGAACTAGTTAATGATACATTTCTAGATGAGAATTTTTTTGCTATTTATATGCACTCACCCTAGTTTACAGATCTTGCTAACTACTTGGTAAGACGAAGATGTCCAATACATTTCACATTATTGCAAAAAAAGAAGTTAATTTGGGAAAGCTCTAGGTATGTATGGATGGATGGACTATTGTTTAATTTCCCTAATCATGTACATTGTCGATGTGTACAAGAGACTCAGTGCTATGATATCATTTATGCTTGTCACAACACTCCAGAGCTAGGTCATCACTTAGTTGTCCAAATAGTCCAAAAGATTTTAGGATTAGGATATTTCTAGCCTATAATGACTAGGGATGTGTCATCCTATATAAAGCACTATGATGAATGTTAGCAAATGCAAAGACCCACTTCCATAATGGAGATGTCTTTGCAGCCTCAAATGGCTTTAGATCCATTTGAGAAATGGGGAATTGACCTCATTGGACCACTAAATCCACCTTCAAAAGGGAATCATCAAATTTTGGTGATTACAAACTATGTGACTAAGTGGTCATAAGTCAAAACATTTCCAATAGAATAGGAGGATAAACTTACAAATTTTATGTACAAGGACATGTTCCATAGATTTGGAGCACTAATAATTATTGTTTTTGATCAAGGGCCTCAATCTATGTCAAGAATGATCAATCTATTTATGAAGGAATATCAGATAACTCATAGGAAATCATCTCCCTACCATTCCTTGGATAATGGTTAGGTAGATATTACAAATAGAGAACTAGAAAATGTTTTGACTAAATCAGTGGCAAAAAATAAACAAGATTGGTCAAATCGACTAGATGAAGCAATATGGGCTTATAATACAACATGGAAGACAACTACTACAATTTCACCATATGAATTGGTCTATGGGAAAAAACCATTCATGCCCACAGAATTCTAATATCAAACATTAAGGATGGCAAAAGTTCTAGGAATATCATTATCTCAATCAAAAGAAGAAAGAATTCAACAATTGAATAGGTTGGATGAAATTGGATCAAAAGTACTGCTACATATAGAGATGATTCAACAAAAAAGAAAAATTTGGCATGAAAAGCATGTCAAAATTATATTTTTTTAACAAGGAGATTAGGCACTATTATCTGACTCAAAATTTTAAGAATTTAGAGGAAAATTTCATACAAGGTGGATGAGGCCATATTAGGTGGAAACAACATATTCCAATGGTGTCATACAATTGACTCATATAGATGGTGAAAAGAAAACCATGTTGGTAAATGGCCACTAATTAAAGCTCTACCATAAACCAACATCGAAAAATGAATTCTTGGAAAAATTATAATCTCATGTAGAATTTTTCACCATGGAACACATTTCTTCCATGTTGATAAATCTAGTGTAAAAGACAATAGAAGAAAATAAAGAGAACATGTTGAAAACTAGAAATGGCAGTCTATTCTTTGAAAAATTAAAATTAAAAAGGGTGAATTGAAAACTAGAAATGACGATTCATGCCAAAAGGAAATTAAAGACCACCAATGACAACTTCCTAAAAGCACCAGATCACTCCTGAGAGTTCCTAATTGGTAGAGGGGAAAAAAGCATTTTCAAAAATGTTTCAGATTTAATAAAGAAACCTCCGAATGAAATCTATCATTTTTTTCTCGTCAAGTGTATTACATGCAAAGAAAGTCTTTAGACAAAAGTCAATAAGGATTCAAAAAAGGTATGTTTCTATTTTATCAAATCATTCATGATTCATTATTAATTATTGGCTTCAATGGCAATAACATTAGGAATATGTGTATTTGTACTATTAGTTATGCATAGTTCATTATTTTTAGATAAGTTTTGAGGGGAATTAAAATGGAATAAAATGTAATTAATGCTTAAATCTTATGAAAATATATAGAAAAAGAAACAAGTACTTCAAACTTCTAAGCTCCACCAATTCCAAGTGAAAAAGATTTGAAATGAGTTATAAGGATTTGTTTCATGTGGCTTAAAAAGGAAAACATGCTTTGTTAATTAAAGCATTCATCATTACAAGTATTGGTATTAAACTCAAAATAACAGTAGTTCTCTAGACTGCTCAATTTTGATATTCAACATTTTGTTTATTTTGGGTGCTTCTTTCAAGTTCTATTTTTGGAGAATAAGTTGTAAAAGCTGATCAATTGGGGAAGAAAAGAAAATTAGAGCCAGAAAGATTAGATTTGAGTAGACAATTGGAAAAGTGGCTAAAATGAGTCGGATGGCTGAATTTTCTAAAAATGTAGGAGAGTTTTGCTGAATAATTGGTAAATGAATTTGTGTAGAACTTTTATGTAAATGTTACTAAAGTTTTTGGATGAATCATTCATGTTACCATAGAAATTATAAGTGAACTTTCTTCTAGTATTCCAACTAAAGGAGAAATAATTACCAAACGAACCACAAATTTGGAAGAGTTGGTTGACGAATTCTATAATGCTCAAGAGGATGATAAAAGGATGGAATTGGTCAAGAGAAATGGTAATACTAAAGAGGTCAATAGAGTATCAATGTCTGAACCATGACAAGCTGAAGTAGTGGTGCTAATGAAATACTTCACTTGTGAAGGCTAGTATAGAATGGTGCTTGGCCCTAGTTTCAAAATATTGTGCCATATATGGTATGGTGAACAAAGGCCTAAATTAAGTGTGAACCTGCTAGAATTTATCTTTCATCAATTGTCAACTATAATTCCTAAAGCCAAGATAAAATAGAAAGAGGTAAGATATCAAGCCCTCATTCATTCAATTATAAAATATCATTTTGTAAAAAATTGTGTGGGAGAAGAATCTTGGTATAATTTTTTAATAGGGGAAGGTAGTAGTAGTATTCCTAAGGTTAAGAAAGTAAAATGGGAACCCAAAGTTTAGCTAAAATGAAAACCTAGTGTTCAGGAAACACAAAAAACTATTACCCATGTAAAATATAAATCTAAGATACAATAATTGAAGATGCCTAAATTTAGAAAGAACCAAAAGAAAAAATTGAAGAAAGAAATACCAATTGTAACTTTACATTCTCCTAGATTTCTTTCTACTAAAGAAAACCCTACAAAGGTGGATACCCATTCTAGGAAGAAATCAGAAACTCATGGTAAAAACAAGAAATATGTTGAGCATGAAGCTGAACAAGAACAACAAGGAATAGAAACACTTGAGAAAAACAAACCAACTATAGAGAAATTCAATGAAACAATAGGAGTCAAACAAGAACCTCCTAATGAGGGAAATATTCTTGAAATAGAGCATTCAAAAAAGGGAATGGATGAGTCTTTTCAAGAATCCCCACATGTAGTTGCAAGTCATTAGATGAATCCACAAGAACTATCTTAGGAAAAAATGCATGAAACTCATGACTATAATATTAATCAAACAAATGATTAGGAGCCTTCTAGCTCTATCCCCACTTTTCCAATTCATGATAATTTAAATGAGGATAGAATTCAAGTTGATGAAAATTTGATTTCATTAGAAGAAAGGGTAGAAGAAGAATTTAAAACACTAGACAAAGTTAAAGATGAGGATTTGTTTCACTGAAGAGAAGGTAAAGAGATATTGCAAGATGAGGAAACATTGCAAATGCTAGTCAAGAAATTTCTACATGAGGAAGAAATGAAATTAAGAGAAGCCATTCTTCTCTCACAAAAAGAGAATGAAATTGATGAAGAAAGAAAAATAAGAGATATCATGCATGCTTGGATGCTTGCAAGAGAACAAGAAATTCAACAAGAAGTTGAAAATTTGGAAAAACAAAATAAATTGAAGGATGAACAATTGAACACATTAAAAGAAAGGGAAGTTTTTGTTAAACATGAACTTGAAGATATTAAATTAGGATATGATGATCAAGTACAAGTCTTGAGATAGGAATTGCAAACTGCTAGGGAATTGATTGATCAACAACCATCTACCTCTACAGCTCCACCCATATAGAGTCACCAAAATGAGGAATTACAACAACAATTGGAGCAGACTATTAAAGAAAGAAATGAAGTTGAAGTAGAATAGGTGATACAAATTACTTCATAACTAAACTATTTATTAAAGAAACCTTTAGGAATGTATTCTATTTTTCTTAGAGAGAAATTCTTGCTTTGGCAAATCAATCAAATCAGCCAAAAAAGGAAACCAAACTATGAAGATGATTTTGAGTTCATGGTTGACTATACTAATAGTGTTCCAATAGTTCGTAATAATGTGTGAATTTTATTTGCATGGGTTTTTGTTGGTTCATCATTGGTTTTCTTTTCTCAAATTATATGTTGGTGAGTTACAACTTTGGGCATTCATTTCTTTTATGCAAACTCAGAAAGAATGGGATGAAAAAAATGATATATTTCTTGAAATGCAAGAAAGAATAAGTCTTCTTGCATGGCATGAATACCCAAAAATATTTCCTTTCAAAATGGACTTCAATAAAATTGCACAAATTGGTGATACAACTAAGATGTATTAGCATAAGCTACAATAGTTTGTTTGAGATTACAAAGATACATTCAATCACCTTGCATTCCAATCCCATAGTGGTATAAGAGAGAGGTATAACTCTATTCCATTAAGAATCAAATGAAGAGAACCAATGTCACCTCATAATTTCATTTAGTTGCAAAAAAGAGAAAGGGAGATGTGTGATATTATTGAAGTACAACATACTAGATGGATTGGAATGCAAATTAGACTTCCTTTGATCATTTGTCCTACTCCCAAATTTAATTCACCAAATAAGTTAGATGGGGACAAATTGAGAGACTAGAGACACGATATTATCATAACCAATGGTTACCAACATGAAAGAGCACACCTTTCATATAACTTTAGGGAAATGTATATGAGTGCTTGTATGGAAGAGGAGAACAAGAACTTGTCAAATCCACCACGATGATGACATTGTTTGGCTCAGGGAGGGGAGAGATGATGAGCATTAGTTAATACATCTTTTATTCTTGTTTTTAGTAACCCAAAATACATCTTTTGAAAATTAATAGGTGTAAATAATAAGACTTATATTCATTTATACTTAGATTATTGACTCTTAAGATTAATTTTGAATTAATGAACTAATGTTTATATTTGAATGATATTGCATTTTTTTTCTTATTGGTTTGAATAGATTTTGTGAATCTGTGGCATTATTATACATTTTACCATTTCTAAGATACTCATAGATTTGATGATAAGATATTTGGAAAGACGTTGAACTTTATGCATGAATATTTCCACATAAGTGAATGTAATGCCAAGGGGAGAGAGCCCACCCTAAATCACAATTCCAACCATCTGATATACTCAGTCCACCTAACAGAACTCATAGTTTTGTTTCTTTTATTTTGGTCAATCCTAAATATTGAGATTGTTGTTTTGATTTTCAAATAAGGAATACTATATATATTTCATCATTTCTCTATTTTGAGTATGCATGTCTATAATGATCTACTTAGTACTAGGGAGCTAGTTAAAAGTATGATCGTTTAGGAAGCTAGTTGATAGTTTTGGTAGTATTCTATAGTCAACAATTTGTTTTTAGACTCAACATTAAAGCTCAAATAATCGAAGGAATTACTTGGATCTTATTTGTGTTTTAAATTCATTGAATATGGAAGTCATTATGCTTATGTGGATCTAGATGTCAAGGTAGGTTTTATCACTATAATTTTTAGAGATGCTCATATAGATCTAGATGTCAAGGCAGATTTTATCACTATAATTTTTAGAGAATTTGATATTTTCAATTGGAGAAATCATTTCATTTATCATTAATTCAAGATGTGTTAAAAGTAGGGATATTATTTTGTTTGAACAGTTTTTTGTCTAAGATAACGGCATAGTTAAGAGTTAAAATCAATCTCTTAGACTAGATTATTTGATATATTTATTAAAGTAGAATTATTTTCCTTATTAACTAGTTAAGATATACCATATTTAGTAAAATTTTGTTCTGATACATTAAATTAAATTCCTATTGTTATTCTCTAAATTGCTCAATAGGAAGGGAACATGTTATAAATCTTTTCTAGGATCTGAATTGGGAGTAAGTGAGAGCTTTAGACATTTTGCTAAATTAGATTAGATTAAAAGAGTTCTAGATTTCTCTAGATAGCTTCAAATAACAAGTCAATCACTATTTATAGTTCAAAAAATCCCCAATCATTGAGTCTGTTCGAATGATCCTTATAGAAAATAGCCTTGTACACACCTTGGTTGAAATTTGAATTAAAAACTAAATGATGCAATTTGACTATGCAATGATATTGCACATTTCTTATCCTAACTAACAAGGAGTTTGTGCCCTCTCCTATCTCTCACTAGTAATCCTATGATTACACATCACAACACTACCACCAATCTATCATGATGATCATCCAAAGTCTCCCATTAGATCTCATAGTCTTTTATATTTATCTCATCATCATTACTCTCAAATAACTAGAAAATCACTAATCTTCTTGTCATCAAGTCATGTTATGCTTTCTCTCTATGGATGGGAATCCTTGGGATGTGCTAGACATCCTCTAATATCATTTTGGTTGCACTTGTCAATGTGAAACAAACTAGTCTCCAAGTGCCATCACTTGACCAATATTGTGATCAATCCCTTATTTTCCTTGATCTTAGGCATATATGTGATATAATATAACCCTAATCTAGCTAATATATCTCTATGATATGAAATTAATTGATGTCACATATCTAGACATGTTGGCCTTCTCTCTCACATCTTTAATAAGACTAATTCCTCCTATATGTATCATGTAATTTGTGTTGACATTCTATAACTCTTTATTGTTATTGATCGAGTTTGACCAAATTTGACTTTTGTTTGATTCAAGTTTGACCATGTTGACCTAGTGTCTAATCTATCATGGGGTTTTGAGTATTTAAGGAAATTTCAAGCTATTTTATCTTATTTGTAGTTCTCTTGACCTACTATGCAATGGGGCAACCAAGTGTGTCCTAGACTACACTTGGGTGCATTTTATTTGCACTTGGGGCATTTGAACCCAAATTATACCCCTAGAATCCCTATTTTACTTTGATTTTATATCTTGTTCACCTATAAATATGTGAAAAATATCATAATGACAAAGAGGCCTTACTCACTCATTGTCTTGCACTCTTTGGCCATTAGTAGCTCTGTACTCATTCCCCACATTATTTCTCCATCAAAATCTACTCTATCTTCCTAGCTCCATACCTCTAATTTTTCCACAAGTGAGCATGAACATGGCATCCAAACTCTTCTCCAAGACCTTTCATTTCTTATTTTCTACATACATGGACATGTAAGCCTTGTATTTTGCATTGGTAGTTATGCCTTTTTCACTTTACCCTCATAAATTTTGCATTTAGTCTTCAATTTTTTAGTTATTTATTTTTGTGGATCCATCTCATCTTTTTTGAAAAAATGACCTATCAATTGCATTTTTTGGTTTATCTATTGAGGGGGAACTCATATATCCTACCATTATTGGGGCATGTTTTATGTAGCTTTTAATTAGTATTCTTCGATATAGAATCACATTATATCGAAATGTGGAAAAATTATATACTCAAAAATAGTTTCCACTTCCAAATTCATCATTAACATGAACTTACATTACTCTCCTTTTGAGTAAAATTGTTTACCATTTTTTCCTTTACTTAATCATTATGAAAGCATCTTTCAAATGATTTCAAAATTATTTAAAATCATCCTAAATCAGCTCTAAATATTTCAAAACTCTTTTGAATGTATTCAAACATTTCAAATCTTCTGAAAACACTTTCAAACTATTCTTGGGTATTGTTGAGTCTCTCAGTGCCCAATCAAATCCTAATCAAATCCTAATCAAACCCTATCAAATCCTTATCAAATCAACTTGACTCATCATCAATAATTTTTAAATTGATTGTCAATATTTTCAAGTCCCTCAATGTTTAATCAAATCAATTCAATCTTATCCAAGTCAACTTAATAGTGTTTTTAGATTCCATCAATGTTATTCTAAACCAACATTATCAACCAATTTCAATTAATTTTATGGCATTGACAAAGTTTGGTAATATCATACATCATCAATCCTTGTCCAAATCAATTTGACATTGTCATTTAAATAATAGATCATATTTCAAATCCTTTTAGCGTCATCAATCATGATCTAAATCTTTATCAAGGTCAATGAAATCAAGTTATCTTTGCTAAAGTAATCAATTTGGTCAATCATTAGTTAACTTGTCCCTTTGGAATAAATAAAACATGCTTTATTATTATATCCTAATTAGATAATCAAATTAATTTCCTTTTTCTACTAACCCTCTCATAATTGATTAATTTTGAATTAATTAATTAGTTCTCATTTCTTTAATTATGAGATTTTTTAAATTCCCATTTCCTAATTTTTATTTTGGAGGGAATAATGAGTTTGTAGAATTCAAAAATCTCAACTCTTATAATTTCCCCTAATTGTGCTTCCATATTCTACTAAATATCTCCATCACCTCATAGACCTTCCCTTCCAATTTCTCCTCTAATTTTTCTTCCACTTCCTATTTATTTTCTTCACCTTTCCCTTCCTATTTTTCATTATCTTACTTTCCCTTCCAAATTATCCTTAATTTCTACATTCCAAAATCCATTTCTTACACTAGTCATAATGTTTCATAATTTGTATACCCCTCCTTTACTATCATTGTAGACTTCATTGTTAAAGTTCTATCTAACTCTGTTGTGGACATGTTAGCCCTTAACTAATAATATATACAATACTTTGATATATAGGCTAATTGATTATACTAGATAGTAATGGTTTCTTATACTTTCATGTGTCTATTTGACGATTGTTGATACCTTCGTAAAATCTTCTTAGTTAATAAATGTAACTACCTTCATAATGATGTCATATGATGTGTCTTTGAATGATATTTATCATATCTTCATGATAACGAGTTTATTATGTTGAGATATGATTATATTTATAGTCATGTTTTATTAATTATACTCACCCCATACTTGCATGTGTACGGTGTGTGTGTTTGTTTTACATTTCTATTTGGTGTGCCTAATGTGGTTGAGGGAGGGAGATGTAGTCACTTGCGAGTTGGGATCTACACGATGTACCACTCCCCATCATTTCTTGTTTAGCTTAGATATATATACACACACATAAATGCTTATTTTTTATGTAGGTTGTAGGTATCGAGTATTAGCTTCTTTGAATTGCCAAGATGAGCATGCCCTATTACAATAACCCATGGTAAGAATGGGGTGATAATGTTCAGGTCCAATCCCATTAAAAGCCTAATTACTTGTCTTGAGAAGGAGATCATTTAACTGACTGCCCAATGTTTCAAAACCCGTGAATTTTATTTTTTTGTGTGTTGTTTGATTTTGACTTTGGTTGGTTTTGCTTATGTTACTTTTGTGTGGATTTACCTATGTGATTTTCTTAATAAATGGTTTAATTATGATGTTTGGATTAATCTTATGATATTTCAATTCTTAAATACTATTTCATTTTAAAAGGAAATTATTAAAATATGATGTTATTTAATTAATTAAATATGTACTTTAATTTTATTTTTAAAATTTAAAAGTCTAAATTGAGAAATTGGATAAAGAGAAATTAAAATATCAAAGATTTAGTATTGATTTATTATAATTATTTAATTAATAATAATTAAATTAGAGTTGCATTTAAATAATGGACTTTAATTGTTATTAATTAAAATAATAAATTCTGATTCCAAAAGTATCTAGCAGAATAAACAAAATGAAGGAAAAAAATATTTTATATTAAAAGTGTTTTGAGTGTGCATGAAAAGACTTAATAAATTAAGTTATTTAATATTTAATTAAACATAAGTGATTTTTTATTAAACCAAAAATTAGGAAACCCGAGTTAGGGTTAGGGCTCTTTATTAGAGGTTTTTTATCATTTTTGAGATAGATAGGTTTTGGGAGAGCAACTGGACAAAGAATTAGAATTGATAGGTTTACATAAAGGTTTATGGTGTTTCTGACATTAATGTTAAAGAGTAAATTGAAAGCTTGTGAGTATTTTGGATCATACATTTTGGCTTGTGCTATCTTGGAAATTCTATCAGCAAATTTGAGGTAGAGTTTGAAAACCTTGGAAATCTTTCTTTTAAAAAGATTGTCTTCTTCATGCCTGTCAAGTTACATTGTGGGGATTTTTAAAATTTACGAATGGTTTTTATTTGTGAAATTACTTCTGGGTTACATTATTTTTAATAAAATAGAAAGAATAAAATTTACCACTCTTGTGTAGAAAATTCTCATAAAACTTAAATTGTGAAACCTTTGTTTTAAAATTAGCAAAACCATATTGCATGAAACCTGTCAAAACCTTAGGTTCTTCTTGAAAAACTTACATGCAAAATAATTAGAAAATAGGAATACTCATCCAATTTAGAGCTTGATTAAATGACTTTGTAAATAATTTATAAAATGAAAACAAATTGAAGGTTCAAGATGAATTAGACATTTCCATTTAGATTTAGAAGTTAAATCTAATATTGGAAAAAAATAAAATTGTGAAAATTATATGTCAAAATATGTTTACATATTTTATAAATAAAATAGTATATATTAATTATGAAAAGAATTATGTTTTAGAAGAAGAATTATTTATTAATAGAAAATGACTATTTATCAAAAAAAAAAAAAGTTTTAAAAGAAGAAATATATTTATAAATATATACATGCAATTCAATGTAGTTATGCATGTAAAGGAATGAATACAAATGAATATATTTATGCATGTGAAAATGAATAAATGCATGCTAAAAAAATTGATAGAGTAATCATGCATTTAAATGTAGATGTGCATGTGAAAATAATGCATGCAAGCTTATGTATATTCAAAAAAAAATTAAAAATAATTTAATTATTAATTTTAGATTATATATATATATATATATATATATATATAATTTATTTATTTTGGAAAATTAAATAAAGAGTTAGTTAAATTATTGTTTTTATATGTGAGTTGTAAAATAAATAAATAATAATAATGATTTTTATTTATATGACTAAGTTTAGTTAATTCTTGGTGGAATATAATCTTTTTAGATGTTTATAAATGCATGTGTAGTTATAAGTTAGTAAATATTTAATTATGGTTTAGTTATATTTTAACTGAAGTTATAGTGAAGTTAACTAGATAATCATTTATCTATGGTGTGTTAGGATAAACCACGAATAGAAATAAAAAACTACATGCAAATATAACCAATAATAGAAAATAATTGATCACATAGAAATGAACACAAGGCACCAAGATTTAATGTGGTTCACCCAATCCCTGGGCTACCTCCACCAAACAGCAAGTCTGATCTTATTACAATCCAGTGATTACAACCTAATTATAGTCTGTAATCCCTTACAGTTCAATACTGAAGCAAGAACCAATTTTGCATCATAACATCATAAAAATACCTAACCCTAAACCCTTTTATACAAGTATTTTATCTGTTTTAGGGTTACAACATGTCGTCCATATGTCGGCCATAATATGTCAGCTACAACATCGGCCATGGCTTGAACCCCACTAATTATGAAGTATGTACAGTACTTTCTTGATCAATCACCATAATCTAACGATCTCCCACTTGGGGACTGATCAGGCTCCACACTAAACAACAATCTCTCACTTGGAGACTAATCCTATAGCAATACCACTACCACATAGGGCTCCCACTGGATCAAACCACCCTAGACTCTACTATGTTCTGATTCATGTTCAGTCTAAAAGACCAACCGAAGCTAAAGAGGAGTTCAGCTTCTCCCTTGTTACAACCTTTGTCAACATATCTGCTGGATTGTCATTTGTATGGATCTTCTCTAGCTTTAGCTGTCCATCCTTCAACACTGGCCGAATGAAATGGTACCACAACTGTATGTGTTTGATCTTAGAATGTAGAGCTAAATTCTTTGCAAGATGAATGGCACTCTGACTATCTATAAACAAATAATTATCCTTCTAGGATGTCCCAATTCTTCCAAGAAGACCTGAAGCCATATCATCTCCTTGGTTGCCTCTGTAGCAGCAACATGCTCTACCTCTGTAGTGGATAGAGCATTAATCTTTTGTAACCTAGAAACCCAGCTCATGGCTGCCCCACCAATAGTAAAGACATAACTTGTAGTACTCCGCCTAGTATCAATATCCCCTGCCAAATCTGAGTCAACATAGCCCTATAAATTAGTAGTAGAGCCCCCAAAGTGTAAACACTTTTTGGATGTTCCTCTCAAATATCTGGGAATCCACTTGACAGCATTCCAATGCTCAAATCCTAGATGACTCATATACCTGCTAACGATTCCCACTGCATGTGCAATATCTGGCCTAGTACATACCATAGCATACATTAAGCTTCCTACAGCTAAAGCATAGGGTACCTTGGACATCTTATCCTCCTCTTCCTATGTCTTAGGACACATCTCCTTAGTCAACTTCAAATGACCAGGTAAAGGTGTGTTGATAGCTTTAGCATTCTCCATAGAGAAACGTTTTGACACCTTCTCAATATAATCAGCCTGAGATAGCATCAATATTCTGTTCTTCTTATCTCTACAAATCTTCATACCAAGGATTTTTTTGTTGCCCCCAAATCCTTCATAGCAAATGCATGTCCTAATTATCATTTTATCCCCTTAATATGATCCATGTTAGACCCAGCTACAAGCATATCATCAACATATAAACATAAAATGATGTAGCTATAATCATCCAACCTCTTAAAATAAACACAGTAATCTGAATGACACCTATTATATCCATGCTCATGCATAAAACTATCAAATTTTAGATACCATTGCCGAGGTGCTTGCTTCAAGCCATAAAAATTTTTCTTCAATTTGCACATTAAGTTCTCCTTACCTTTGACCTCAAAACCCTATGGCTGAGCCATATATATTTCTTCATCCAAATCACCATGAAGAAAGGTTGTTTTAACATCCAACTGCTCTAAATGCAAATCTTCAGTAGCCACAAGACTTAAAACAGTACGAATAGAAGTCATTTTATTAATAGGACAAAATATCTCATCAAAATCAATTCCCTTTTTCTATGCAAATCCTTTTACAACTAACCTGGCCTTAAATCTTTTCTTACCTCCTTCCTCTTCTTTCAACCTGTAAACCCACTTATTCTGTAAAGCCTTTTTACCTGTAGGCAACTTGCATAGATCCCATATCTTATTCTTCAGCAAAGAGTCCATTTCATCTTTCATTGCAGACTCCCATTGAATCTTAGTATTCACCTGCATAGCTTCATCATAACTTTTAGGTTCACCAGCATCAGTAAGTAAAATAGAATACAAAGAGGGTGAAAACCTTTGTGGAGGTCTAATTTGCCTCGTTGACTGTCTAACATTCACTAGTGTGTATGGTATTTGTTGTTGCGGTTGTTGCACATCATGAGGAATGGCTAGAACATCAGCTTTTGGAGTATCATCCAACACTACATAATCATCTTCTTTCTTCTCATGTTGTTGCAATAGATCTTTGTACAACACTTTCTCATTGAATATGACATCCCAGCTTCTTACAATTTTATGATTTTCAAAATTCCAAAGCCTATAACCAAATTCATTAATGCCATATCCAAAAAAGACACATTTCTTTGATTTAGCTTCTAGCTTGGTTCTATTTTCAGAGTCTATATGAGCAAAAGCTTCACAACCGAAGGTCTTGAGAAAGAATAACTTACCTTCTTACTAGTCCATGCTTCCTCTGGAATACCATAGCCCAAAGGAGTAGAGGGACCTCTATTAATCAAATATACTATAGTATTGACAGCCTCTGCCCACATGTGTAAGGGCAACCCAGCATGCAACCTCATGCTCCTTGTGTGCTCCATTATAGTCTTGTTCATGCGTTCAGCCACTCCATTTTCCTGTGGAGTCCTTGGAACATTTTTTTGTCTATGAATACCATTAGTGGAGCAATAATATTCAAATTCATGACTATAATACTCACCACCATTATCAGATCTAAGACATTTTAATTTCTTACCAGTCTCATTTTCAACCAAGCATTTCCATTTCTTAAAAGTTTGAAATACATCATATTTATGTCTAAGGAAATAAACCCATACTTTTCTAGTTGCATCATCAATAAATGTAACATAATAATGAGAGCCACCAAGGGAAGATACCTGAGCTGGTCCCCATACATCTGTATGCACAAGCTCTAATTTCTCATTTTTATTTTCCTTCCCAGTCTTTACAAAACTCACTCTCTTTTGTTTTCCATACACAACTTCCACAGAAATCCATATTAACACATTTTAGACTTGTTAAAAATTTCTTTGAGTGAAGTACTTTTATATCTTTCGCACTCATGTGCCAAAGTTTATTGTGCCATAGTGTTGTATCAGAATTTATAGCAGCTATTTGTTCTCCCTGCTCAACTATAGCAATTGTTCCTAAACATTCATTTTTCTCTAAAACAATCAAAGTAGAAGGAACAATATAACCTGTACAAAGATATAAATGCCTACCTTCACACCTTTTTCTACTACAAGGGAACCTTTTAAAACCTTCCAATTTTTATCATTAAAAGTAACTACACAACCCTCATCACCGAGTTGCCCCACTGAAATTAAATTCCTAATCAACCTTAGAACATGTCTTACCTTATGTAGTAGCTAATGATTCTCATTCTGCAACTTAATCTTAATGTTTCCCTTTCCAACAATTTGACAGGGTTCGTTATCCCCCAAATAAACAAGCTCAAAATCCCCTTGGACATAATCAATTAAATAACCTCTATGAGGTGTAGCATGAAATGAAGCACCATAATCTAAAACCCATGAATCATCAACACTTTCTATAGACAGAAGTAAAGCATCCTCTTCGGATTTGTTACTTACCACATTTGCCTCCTTGTCTTCATCTGATTTATCTCCATTTTTCTTTCGATTCTAGCAATCTTTCTTTTTGTGCCCTAGTTTCCCACAGTACCAGCAATCGTTTGGTCCTCTCAATTGAGACCTCTTCCCCTTTGACTTTCCTCTTGATTTTTCATGATTTCCAGAGTTACTTCCTCTCTCAATCATTCTGCCCCTACTTTGTGCATTCAAAGCACTTCCTGATGTACATCCGCCTGAGGATTTCCTATGAGTTTCCTCACTCAAAACAACATCGATCACATCATCACATTTTAGGGAACTAGATCTAGGAATAGAATTACTCACTGCCATTACCAAGCCATTCCAGCTTTCAGGCAAAGAACACAAAATCAAGAGAGCCCTAATTTCTTCATCAAAATTTATAGCCATAGAAGATAACTAACTAGTAATAGTATTAAACTCATTTAAATGATCTGCAATAGATCCACCTTCTACCATTTTCATATTAAATAAATGCTTCATGAGAAATACCTTGTTTGAAGCAGAGGGCTTTTCATACAGTTTCGCTAGGGTTTTCATCAACTCTTCTATCGTCTTTGCTTTTGTAATATTAAATGCAACTAATGGTGCCAAGCATAACCGAATGCTTCCAAGTGCCTTTCTATCCAAAAGATCCCATTCAACATCTAACATAGTTCCCTAATTCTTGGCTTTGCCTTCCAACGGCTTCCATAAATCCTTCTGATACATATAGTCTTCCATTTGCATCTTCCATAATTGGCAGTTCTGCCCATTAAACCTATCAACCCTCAGCTTACCCTTATCTGCCATTGCTCTCACTCAATTGTGAAACTCCCACTCAACTGTGAAACTTTTCTGCAGAGGATAACTGAAAAACAACTAGGCTCTGATACCACTTGTTAGGATAAACCACGAACAAAAATAAAAAACTACATGCAAATATAACCAATAATAGAAAATAATAGATCACACAAAAATGAACACAAGGCACCAAGATTTAATGTGGTTCACCCAATCCCTGGGCTACATCTACCAAACAACAATCTGATCTTATTACAATCTAGTGATTACAACCTGATTACAGTCTGTAATCCCTTACAGCTCAATACTGCTGCAAGAACCAATTTTGCATCATAACATCATAAAAATACCTAACCCTAAACCCTTTTATACAAGCATTTTATCCATTTTAGGGTTACAACATGTCGGCCATATGTCGGCCATAATATGTGGGCTACAACATCGGCCACAGCCTCAAACCCCACTAATTATGAAGTATGTACAGTACTTTCCTGATCAATCACCATAATCTAACATGGTGAGTAGATATAATGGGTGAGATTGTATTTAATTTAATTGTAATTATAATCTAATTATACTTATAATTCAAGTTGAGATATTTATAATAGAACTATGAGTTCAATGAAAATTAAATATTAACATTGGACTTATATGGAAGTTAAAGTAATACTTTAAGAATGATATTGATATTTATATTTCATTTAATGCTTTATGTTTTTTAATAATAAAGTAGCCAAAACAAAGGGGGTTGGCCCTTACAGAAGATAAATTGGCCTACAACCAATAGATTACCATCCAAACAAAAGATTACCACCTAATATTGATTATCAAAACAAAAACATCATTTGAAAGAGCATAATAATAATATCTACCAAGCATCCTACTAAGATAGCCTATAATAGTACTGCTTATAAGAAAAGATTTTTTAAACAAATGCAATAAAGCCTTTGAATTAACTAAGTCCAAATACCAACCAATGAAAAAACACATAAAATAGAGAGGAACATGCCCTAATTAGCTTCTTGTTAGCCTTCCCTTTGAGAAGGATGTCTATTCAATCTTCTGCTAGGAAATCAAATAGCATCTTGGAGTCCTCCTGAGTCAAGTCCTCCTCCTGATTGTCCTTCAAGAGGTATAGGGTAGTGGCCACCAAATGGGTCACCTTGATGGTGATCTTTGATAAAATTTTGACCCTCTCCTCTAGGTCCTACATCCTCTCCCACAACTCTTTAACCCTAAATTATGGATCTCTATGATATCCTTTGATTTGCCACCCAAATTTCCCTTCACCATGTCCTTGCTATCATCCTAAAAAATTAGGAGGTTAGAAATATTTTTTTCTTTAAGTATCGCCCTAGCTGGGGAGGACACTGTTGTAGGGGAGGGGCACCTTTCCACCATTTTTGGGAATTGGTCCTACATGAGGTCCACCCTATCCATAGTAATAGACATGGAGACATGGGTCACCTCTTTCCTCCCCTTTTCCTCACCACCCAACCCTGACATAGAGGAGTCCAAAATTTCCACCTCCTTATCCTCCTCATTCCCCATTCCATGTCTTTTGTTTAATTCTTTGTTTGGGATGGCTCATCTCTTTAGAATCAAAATCCTCCTCTTGCAAGGTAGTGGTCCTCATTTTCCTTTTTTCATTTGTTTTTGCTAGTCTCCTAAACTTTTGTCTTCCACCTCTAACCTCTTCTTTTGACTTCTCTAGATCCTTCTTCCCTTTCTCCATTTTCACTCTTTTCCCAAGAGGGGCTATCTTTCTCTCCTCAAGGGATCCACTTGGAGATGGTTGGGGGGTAGGGACCATAGGACTGGTAAATCTCTGAGGAACATGATGGGGGTGGGGACTATGAATAATCAAGATATCAACCTCCACAATCCTACAAGGTAATAGGGCCATATAGAATTGGTATAGGTGGAACATCAAACCCTGGTGAAGGATTATATAATTAACACCCTTTTTCATTTTTTCCTTAACATCTAAAACAATATCAACTAATTCATGTAATAGAAAGAAAGGAATGGAAATACTATTATGATGGCATAAATGATTTAGGAGAGGAAAATGGTAATAGTAGCACACTTCATACCTCCCTTCCAAGGTGAGATACTTCATCGGCACCAGATAAACTTCATTACATGGGTTCGAAATCTTTTCTCTCAGACACCCACCACGATGGAAAATGGGTTCTTCACCCTCCTAAAAGAAGTGATTCATGTTGGATTTGTTTGTAACCCTGGTCACCTTCTTCCATTTTCTACCCTTCATCACAAGGCCCATCACCATAGAAATAATTTCCTCAAACACCTAGAACATAATCCCATTAACCATCACCTTTCTATCATCCTAGGAATTCACAAATTGATGAGAAGAAATCTCATCAAAGCCATTCATCACCTACATGAATGGGAACAATCCCCCCTCCTTTATCATGTACTAGGTTAGAGGTTTTTGAGCATTGTCCTCAACCATCAAAGGCTCAATACACAATAGATCTCCCCCCATTGCAAAATCCTTCACCACAATTCTCACACCTTTCAAAGCTCTAGACTAGGGGAAAAAATTTTAAATCACAATCACACTTATGTTAAAAAAGAAGTTGCACAAAGTACCCATAAAAGCCTTTACTATCATGAATACCTATGTCACTTATCAGATTTGTTATCACATGCCAACTACCACTTCCCCTATTCCACTCTATCTCATCATCACCAAGTAGCCAAAGCCATTTGAATTTTGAATTTTTACTCTGCATGCATTGAAAAATTATGATAAAGTAAATCATAAAAAATAAACTCAAATCATACTTCGATTTTCTTTCCCTCTTGAACCATGTGTATTTATTATTAGAAGTACCCTTTACATCATTTCTTGTCACATGTCCATAATGATCCAGTCCCATCATTTGACTCATACTGAGTTGTCACTAAAACCCATATAATGAATCCAAGTAGACCCAATCATGGGTATTTGTTTTTATTCACTAAAGTCTTCCCAATTTGGTAATGCCCCTATTTCTCTCCAACAATGTAAGTCATACACTCTCAGACCCAACATCATCATCATGTTTGCCACCACATTTCCCTCCCAATAAATATGTTGCAGGTCATATCTTTTTAGGATAGTTAATAAATGCCAAATTTATTCAATCACCCTTGTGATCGCCCAACCACCTTTCATGTTGTCTTTCATCATTTCTATGACAATCTTCAAGTCTTCTTCAATAACCACATTCTCCCATCCCACACCAATTACTAGTTTTAGGGTCCAAAGAAGAGCCATAGCCTCGGCATCATTATTTGATACTTTCCCTAAATTACCAGCATAGGCCAATAAAAACTTTCCATTGCTATCTCTAACCATACCCCCTCTTGTTGAACCATCCCTTCTCATTGGGCCATCAAAATTAAGTTTAACCCAACTATCCTTAGGTGGGCTCCATCTCATCCTTATTCATACAAGTTGTTTGGAATTTTCAACCTCCATGAATCCTTCCTCAAGATTCCAACACCTAGAAATCCTTTGTTCACTCATAGTGGGTAGTATCAATGGTTTATGCTACTTACAATTTTTCATATTGTCCACTATTAGCTTGAAGATCAAACTTCTAACAATCTCCTCACTTCTTTCTTCATTTCTAAAAACCCTATTATTCCTCTCATTCCAAATACCCCAGTAGACATGGGGGGAGGGGGAGGGTCAGATTCCATATCTGGATAAGGAGAGGGTGGAGAAATGGGCATTGCCAATTCACAACAAATTGATCAATCCCCTTATGGAACACCCACACCATCTCCAACTTCTGAAGCAACCTTCCCCAAATGTTAATAGTAAAGATACATTCCAAGAACAAATGGGGGATACTTTCTTCATCATCTTTACAAAGATAGCATCTATTTGGCAATTGGAAGTCCCTTTTTCTTAGGTTATCAGTTGTTAGAATCTTCCCATTCATAGTGACCCACCAGAAAATATTGACTTTTGGAATTATTTGGCTAAACCAGATTTTTTGTTAGTAATTAGGCTCCATTTCCCTCTAAAACATTATCCTATAAGCAGAACCAACTAAGAAATCCCTTGATGAGGTTGCATTCCAAATAAAGGTGTCTTCTCGAGCCACCCTTAGAATTTTGTAACCTTTAAGAATCTCTTCAAGGTCCTTCACCAGACTCCCCCCATCTAAATATCCCAAAGGCAGTTGTATCTTCCTCCACCTCCTAATTTACCCAATCAAATCCATCACCTTGCTTCCTACCTACAGCTAGAGATTCTCTCTAAGAATACCAAACTTTGTTCAAACTAACAGTTTTCCCTCTATCCAAGTATCCTCCCAGAATCTTACTACCCTCACCCACCAACCACCTCACTCCTTCCCTAAGAAGATTTCTCTTTTTTATGATGTTATCCCATATCTTGGACCCCAAAGGAAGATCATTCCTCTAGATACAATAAATATATTTCATATTCCCCAGGTACTTAGCTTTGAGGATCTTACACTAGCTTACCTCATCCTTCGTCAAATTCCAACCAATCTTAGTGAGAATAGAATTATTCAAGTTAGTAATCTTTCTAATTCCTAAATCCCCTTTACTCTTTAGTTTACATACAGTTTCCCAACTCACCAAACTCAGTCAATTCCTCTCCTGCCCCCCAACCAAAGGATTTTTTTTTGGATTTTCTCAAGTTTCTCAAACATAGCCTGAGAGATTTTGAACAAGGAGAGGAAGTAAATAGGGATACCTTGGAGGGATGATGTTAGGAGCTAGAGTTTTCCTGCACTACTCAAAAGTTTACCTTTCCACACAATCATCTTATTTTGCATCTTTTCCATAACAAAATTCCAAAAGTGATTAATTAACTCTATAACAGTCAATGGGAGCACCAAATACATGTTAGGGAGGGAGGCAATATTGCATCCCAAAATATTTAGCACCCTTCTCTAAATATTTGGCTCAGTGTTGATAAAGAACACATTACTTTTATCCAATTTAATTTTTTGGCCAGCATTAACAGCGTAGATCTCCCAGACATGTTTCTAGGCTTTAGCTTCTAACACCAAAGAATCCCCACAAAGGAAGGTATCATCCATGAATTGTTGTATGACCTCTGCCGAAGGAAGGTGGTTAGTTTAATGCCTTTGACCTCTCCCCTTTCCACCTTTCTCAAGAAAGTTCTTCCTAGCACTTAAACAACCATGATGAATAGGGAAGGAGAAATAGGGTCCCCTTGTCTTAAGCCTCTTTCCCCATTGAATTTTCCCTAGGGTGAACCATTCACCAGCACCAAGTAGTTGACAGTATCAACCATCATCCTAATTATTTCAATCTCCCTAATTGAAACCAATATTCTCAATGACTTCATACAGGAATGACCAGCTAATCCTATCATAAGCTTTGGAAATATCTAACTTTAAAGCCATACCCAAATTACCACTCTTATCCATCAAGTGAAGAACCTCATGAGTAGTGATTACAAGTTCTAAAGTATGGATGAGACTACCACATAATTTCATATCTTAAAGGTCTTGGGTCCCCCTACACCTCCTCTTTCCAATTAAAAATGATAGGGGCATGATCCAGACTATCCTAGGCAATCTCATGAGAGTGGAGGAAGTTAGCCCATTCTAGCCAGCTAGGACAAGGAGTTTGTCTAGTTTAACTTGTATGAAATCAACCTCCTTTCTATTATTCAACCATGTAAACTTGACACTTCTCATCTCTAAATCCATCAAGTCATTTTTTTTATAAACTCAGCAAAATCCTTCATGTTGTCACTAAAATTCACCACTCCTCTAGACTTCTCTGAGGGGTACAATGGGGAATTAAAATTTCCCATGCAGAAGGAGTTCCTAGAATGGGAGAGAAAGACAACTTCTCATAGAGCCAACATCTTCCTTGTCTTGATTTTGGGGCATACATGTTAATGGCATTCCAGATCTCCTCATTCTTCTTATGCTCAGTAATAAGGTAGTACTTAGAACTATGGGTGAAAATCCCTTTACCAACACTAGGGTTCCAAAAGGTGGCCACACCTCCTAACGTTCACTCCACTTCACTATAACAATATTTATCCCTTGTCCAAATATAACTCACAATACTATCCAAATTTTTCATGTGATTTTAACTTTCGAATTAGAAGATATCTATCCTTGTATTGGATAGATGTTTCTTGAGTGCAAACTACTTCTAAGGGCTATTCAACCCCCTCATATTCCATGATAGTATAATCATTCCCTACCCTTGGCCATAGCCTCTAGGGTTGGTTTCCTACCACTAGCCACCTTCCTTGTCATCTGCTTCATCCTTCTATTTTGCTTCATCATCTTCCCCACATCCAGCTTCATCTCGTTCCCACCCTTCAGTTTCTTTGAAACTTTGGTCTGTCTTCTCTAGGTTTTCCTTTTTTCATCATCTTCACCTAGAGGAGAAGCAGAGGTAGAATTAGTAGTGGTTTTTTCCATTATCTTGGCTTCCAAGGAAGATTCCTTGCCCCAACTAAGTATATAGGCCACCTCTTTGTCTACCAAATCATTCCCCTTGACTTCCAAAATTTCCTTACACTTTTCCTCCAAATCCCCACAAACCTCCTTAATCGCCATATTCCTCATAAGGGTTTTTAGAAGATCCTCAATTCCTTGCAAAAAGGGGAAGGGATCTTCCCCACCAATGTCAACAATCTCACCTTCCTCCAACATTCCTAATGACTCTCCTAGCTCTAGGGTCCTCTCTAAGAGCTCAATGGTCTCCACTACTTGTAGACTTTCCCCACCAAAAGGCAACATATTCACCTCCTCATTTCCCTTTACTAGAACCTCTAGAGTTTTTGATTCCTTAATCACCTTTCCAATAACCTCCTCATCCACCTTCTCATTAGGTGGGTCCACTACTTCCTTTTTCCTCATATATTCTTCTCCCTTCCTAGAAGGCTTATTATTCTTTTTATAGTCGACAAAAAAATGCCCAAATTTTGAACAATTCTTCTACAATAGCCCCACATTCTCATAAACAATAGGATGAATCTTCCCCCACTTAGACCTCAGCATGATGGATTCAGGTAGTGTAGCTCCAATCACTACATGCACACTGAACCTCACAAAAACCAACATGGAATTCTAAAGGGTGACCACATCTGCAATAACAAAGTGTCCAAATGAGTTCCCAATCAACTCAAGGATCCTTTCATCACAAAACTCCAAGGGGAGGCCTGAGAGTCTGACCCGTTTTGGAGCCAGCCTATTCAATTCCTTCATCGGGTCTAAAGCAGGATGCCATTTAGCCACCGTCAGGTTGTACTTATCATAGTACCATGACCTAGCTAGAACCATTACCATGTCTTTTTCCATCATAAATTTGAAGAAGAATAAACCCCCACACATCATCAAAACAACCACACTCCATTTCACCTTCCACTTCTAGCTCACCCATTTATTGACCATCTCAATCGATGGGCACAAGGCCACAAAATGACCCACCAAACATAATCTTTGGTTGGCTGACACACTATCAACCAAGTTGTCCAAAATAAAAATCTCCAACCCCTCATCACCGCTGATCACCATGGGATCTTCCAAGGGGAATTGATTCAGTTTCTCTCTGAGGACCATGTCCTTCCATCCTAGGGTCATGGAAGGGCTTGCAATTTTCTCCATAAAATCCTTAGAGAGCATATCTAACATCACAAGGTCCCCACCTGAGCTCTCCACTAACCCCTAGGTGCTCCCACTCAAGGTTAGAACAAGATGTAGGTTTGGGAAAACCCCAAGGATCTAGCCCACCTTTGGAGGACCACCCTAGCCCATCAAAATTCAAACACTAAGAGAGTGGGAAAAGTTGCAGGAAAAGTTGTTGAGCAGAAAAAGTTGCAAAGCATGACAAAAATGTTTTTATTGCTACCACTCTTCTCATATTGGACTATCAGAATCCCTCATTAATGGTGTTTCATATATAGTGAGCCAACACATTTATAAATAGGTCAAAGCCAATAATGTTCTTCAACCCTCTGTTGTAAGCACTATAGGGAAGAAGCCTCACTATTTCACTAAGGGTCAAAGTCAACAATTGCCAATTAAGAACCACAAAGAGAGTGATATTGTGGAGACTTGAACCTTGGTTGTAGGCACTATAGGCAAGAAGCCCCACCATTTCACCAAAGGCACAAATCTCTAATGCTTTATGTTATTAACTAGTCATTTATGATCTAAGATCTTTTACATTAATAACATGATAAAATATTATAGTTAGAATTGATAAAATATTAATGTAGTTAATATTTTATTAAGATTTAATTTTTTAGTTGAATATTAAATTATTCAATAAATTATAGGAAATAATACCATTGCAATATTGATTAATCATGGCAATTTAATAAATAGGAAGTGTTTATTTACACCTATACAATAGCTATCCATGCATGTTTTAGAACATAAATGCTTAAGCCAACTTGAACTTTAAGAATATGAATTAATTTTGTTGTAAACCTAAACTTATATTATTATTTTAATTTATTACTATATGGTTATGTTGTAATTTTCCTTTATGATGTTTCGAGGGTTATGTAGTTGGTTGGTTGATATTGTACACCAAAGGCAATGGGATTATATTTTCTATGTGAAATAATATAACTATTTTTATGTCACGATTAATCCATGTATAGATTGGAGTGTAAGTGTGAGTAATCCTTCTTATTCTACCATTATTTTTCTTAAGTTTGATTTACCTAGTCACCTTATGTTATCATTTATGTTGATCTATGTTTTAGATGATTGTGTTACGAAGTATGTTAATTTATGATTTATTCTTTAATTTGAATGGTTATCTTTATGTGTGATGTACTCTATGATAGAAATGGATATTATTGATATTGGTCTATTGATCCCATCATTATGAGACTTTACAGATTGTTTCTATGATTATGGGATATCCATTATGGGGCGGATGATTCTTTGAGATGTTATATTGAGATGGATAATGAATCCTTATGTGGATGTGACATTCTTTCCTATACTCCATTAATTTACTTTGTTGACTTTCATGATTATGGTTTATGATAATATTTTGGTATTATTTGGATTATTTTGAATGGAGCATTAGGGTAGGTTATCTAGGTGTATAGGGAGGAAGTGGCTTGCAATGGGGATCAAGGCCCTAAGTGGTTGTCAGGGTGACTCATTGTAAGTATCTTAATTAAGTGACAATACTACACATTGAATGGGGGGTTTCAAAATGAATTAAAAGATTAAGTGTTTATTTCCCATGCCTTGAGTGCTAGTACAGGCTAGGGTGGGAGTGGGAGAAGATTCCTAATTGTGATTTTGCATAGTTAGTTTCCTTATTTGTAGGAAAGGATTACTAATGTCACATAAAGTCACTAGGGGGATGAAGTCTATAGATATTTCCAGGGTAACCTTAGAGTTGACTAATGTGAAGACACTTCCACATATACATCATAGGTTCCCTATTTATATATTTTTTTTTTTCTTGTTTTGGGTTTCCACTGGGATTGTCTTTTCATATGAATAGTACCACTTGTTGTAGAAAGCTTTTAGGACCCTTGCCTATGTTTTGTGTTGTTGATTTTGTGGTTTGATTTTTTGTGTGTGGATCTTACATTATCTTCCTTGCATGGTGGGAATGGGAGCTTGATTAGGTGACCACATGGTCGGGAGGTAGTGACTTCTTACCATTTGGGTCCTTCTCAGATTGACACTAATATTGAAAGTTTGTTGATGTAGTTGTACCATTATCATTCTTATTGTTATCTCGGAGATTCTATTCATTTTATGTATCTACATATCATGCACCTTATATCCTTGAGATCCTACAAGATGATGTATTGTTTATTGGTGTACTTGTATTTTTTATTACATATCATGTGACATGTGCAGTGGATGTGGTTATTTGGATGTGCTTTATTGTATCGATTTTACTTATGTACATGCTTATGAGATTATGTATTTGTTATGCATTTATGATTATGGGCATTATACTTAGGCTTAAAACTTATTAATAAAAATTTCTTAAACATGAATCAACATGAAGGAACTCTTGAGGAATGTAAAATTATATTTGTAATTGCTTATTCATAATTGATGTGTATGTGTATGTGTATATTTCTTCCACATTGTTATATTATGTTTATGTTATATACACTTTTAAAAAAATATTCACTAAAACATTATAACATAGTAGGTTAATTTCTCTTGGATTCTCGAATGAGGTGTTACATAATTGACACTTTTCCAATTGGATCCCTTAATTATGACAATTTTCTAACTTGTATAATTAATCATGTCACAATTATGAAAATCATTCCAATTTGTACACCTTATTTCTAATCTACATTCTAGCTCTCAAATTATGTAAACTGAGCCTATTGTGCATTCATTAACTAATCACACTCCTATTATTCTCTTATCATCCCTTTATTTTCAAGTATTTTTTGTATTTTATCATTATCAAGAGCAACATCAATCAACTTCAATGGAGATGAAAGGAGAGTGTGGGAGATGCCCTTAACAGGGGGTTTAATATGTTTTGAATTCTTTTTTTTCCAATATGCTTTATATTTGGATTGGTTAGGTTTGCATATGTTTATGAGATTTTTTTTTTCTCTAGTATGTCCTACAATACCAATCCAATTTATCCTTCCTCAACAAGTACAAAAATTCCAATTAATTTCATCTATCTAATTCAACCCCTTTCCTTTCCTTTCCTTTCCTAGAGAGGTTCTAATAGAGATACATATTAAGAAGCTTGATGATATTTTTCTCTAAAGACTACAATTCGTATTTATCTCTCCATTTTTTCTCACTTTACTTTATGTCTTTTTCTTATGGATCCATGAACTCTCATCTTTGTCTTTTTTCATATTGTGTAGTATACATGAATTTTGTCCTATATCCTTGTCCCCTTTTAGTTTAATGTTGAAGTACTCACTCCCAAGTATCTCTATAATTCTCTTTCTCTTATTTCTATTATTTCCTTCTTCTTTCTTTTTCTTTTAATGTTTTAGTATCCCTTCTTCCAAAATCCCTATACTCTTATATAGATTAGGGGATGGATCTTGGATAAGGGGTAGTAGCATGTCAAAAAATATTTCCATATTTGTTTCCATAAGTAATATTTCATTAGTCAATGAACTTAAATTGATGCTTATTGCCCAAATTTTAGTTCATATCTTTTTTCTTTAGGGTTTTGAGTCGAGTCAAGTATCAATGTATTAAGTTTGAGTCTAGATTTCCCATAAGATGGATTTTCTTCTCATCATTCCTTTGAGCTATCCTAATGCAGGGAATCATATGAGCAATACATCAACCCAAAGCTATGTGTTTAGGATTTGGGAGGTTTTTATGTTTCATCCCGATGAGAAGAAGGTCTAGATCTTCTATCAATTTGTTCCTAACCATGATAAAGACAAAGATTCAACATTACATTATGGTTTCCATGAAAGACATTGCAGATGAGCAAGATCAGTGAGCAGAAGAAGCAGGTCGTGTAGAACAAAATATTCAAAATCATCTTGGAGTCAAAATATGAAGATAAGAAAATATGCATTATTGATTCAATACATGAATGGTTTAGATGCAATCATAATAAGCTCCATTGTCAAGAAAAGTCAAATGAATAAAAGAATGCATACCATTGGCCAATTGACAAGTCAAATGGTTTAGAAGACCAAATCCAGATCATTGATAAAGACCAAATCAATGAATGTTGTTTTAATGATGGAAATATAAGTATTTAATGATGAATCTTGTTGACCATCGAATCAAAAATAGAGATCAACTCTTGTTGTTATTTCTTTATGGAGAGTTACACAAAGAATAACAAAAGTGACATAACGACGACTGGACACATGGAATAGATAGACCCACACTGCAAAGGGAAATTAATGAGTTCAAATATTTATATGAACATTTTCAGATCAAGAGAACATCTACAGTCATTGCTATATCATTACAGAAAGATGTTCACATGGTTTAATCATGGCGTCAAAGCAATAGAACAATACATGTCATGTGGGCCATCACATTTCATGAAGCAAAACTAGGTCAATGTTTTATCCTCTAGGTAATAAAGTAGTGCCAACTATTCACCATAGTGTACCTAGTTGGAAAGTGGACCCGCATTGTAAAGAAAATAGAGACTTAATATCTTTTTGTTGTCATCATCAAATCAAAAGGAAGATCAATGCTCATTGTTATGTCACTATAAAAAGTTGCAAGGAAAATAATCATAGTGACATAATGATAGAAAGACATGCGTACACAAAGGGACCCACAAAGGAATTTATAAAGAAAGGTTATAATGTTTTAATTGTGGTTGTTAAATTAAGATCGACAACTAGAGTTTAAAAATGCAGTGATCGTTGGAATATGAAATATGCAAGTTTGGTGCAAAATAGCAGAATATGAAGAATTAACAATTTTCTACAAGATTTTATAGAATTTCATGAAGTTGAATAGTCATCATGTGTTTTCAGAAACACCATGAATTCAGAATCATTAATGGAGGAGATGCCATGTGTTCATATCAATGAATAATTTCATATTTTATTTCCTTTTCTATTTTGTGATTGTTGCTCTACTGAACTAAAGGATAACAACAAACTATAAATGTAACCTCATTTGATAATACAAAGGTCAACAAACTTGATGGTCAATTGGTCTATAATTCTATTTACCCTATTTACTTGTCATGTTTTGTTCCTCATTCTTAGATTAGTTTTGAATTAAGAGTTGAAGGACAATTATAAGTGATCATGTGATAATCAGGTGGATTCCATTTCACTTTAATGTTTACAGTATAGGTGATTCCATTTACTCTTTTCATGTATGGTTTTTCTTCTTCTCTTGTTGGTTTCATAACATGTTAGATAGTTTCATTGGGAAATGAAAGATAAATGTGTACGATTCTATTAGTTGTTGGTTGGATTCTATTCCATTCAAGGTTGATAGTGAAAGCAATTTCATTTTCCCTCATGTGCATATCTCTCCATTCTTCTTTTGCATTTAGAATAGAAGTAAGAGTCAGAAATCTCAAGATAGTCTATTACAATCATTCCTTTGGGTGTGATGGGTTGTCCAAATCTATTTTTCCTAAATTTTTTGTGCCTACAAACAATTTGGTTATCCTTTAATGCTCCTAGGTTAAGAGCTTATAATGTCAAAACTTCTAATCTCATAAAAATATATTCATTGCCCATCATTGCAAATTATAGGGAGTTGTACCTAGTCAATTCAAAGGGCAGTGATAGAATACATACACTATCCCATTTGTTGGTAAACATCCTCATGTCTCTCCAAGAATTGGGTATCAAAGAGTCAAGATTATAAAATCTAATAGGAGAATAAACAATTAACCAACAATGTTATATTCATATTAAATGTATATTCTTCTTTTATTCATTTCTCCTCAATTTTCTTATATTCTAGATGTATAGTAAGACCTTGGAGTTTTCAAGAATTCCATAAATTTGTTAACTAATTTTATTTTTATACCGTTCATTGATTTTGGGCCACCTCTCCTTTTTTTCACAAATCTTGTTTTTCTTCAAATAGTTTGGAAACTTGCTCAACTTATATCCTTCTTAGTAATACAAACCCTTTACCATATGGATCTTCCATAATTATCAATTATCTTTTTTTAATTTATTATTAATTGCCCTTCTTTTTCTTAGCATAAATTTGATTACTTTAAGGTCTTCAAATCTTCTTCCATTTTTTTCTTCTCTTCTAGATACCATAGCACCCACCTTTGGGAACTTAGTAGAACACTCATTGAAATGTTTGATCTTAGATTACCCATACTTTATATTTTCTTGCAAGATGTATTTCTCTTCTTTCAATCATTTGTGTTTGTCTCCTTTCTTCACTGTCTAGGCTAGATATTATCACTTTTCTTGTTGATGTAATATTTTCTTCTCAATTCATCTTGTATTTCTCTTATCTCATTTTACCATGGGTATTTTTGTTTGGAATAGATCTTCAAATCCTCTTTCATTTATTTTTCTCTTCTAGACACCATAGTACCCACCTTTGTGCACTTAGTAAAACACTCTTAAGCATGCTTGATCTCATTTCATCCACAATTTCTATTCTCATGGAGTGTCTTTCTTCTCATTCAATCATTTGTATTTGGCTCTTTTCTTCACCATCTAGGCTAGACATTATCACCTTTTTGTTAATGCAATATTCTTCTTAATTTATCTTATATTTCTCTTATGTACTTTTACCATAGGTATTTTTGGTTTGGGAAATTAATCCTTTATCAGTTCCTATATTGGTTATTTAGTAACTCTTCTATTGGTCACATTTCTTCATGGACCTCTTGTGGAGTCCCTCCCCCTTTTCATTATCAATCCCCTTGGAACCCAACAACTTCTTACTTGGTAGACATCAATTGCACAATGTTACAAATTTTTATGTCCTTTTCAACTTCTGATTTTCTCCTTTTTTATGGTTTATTATTTTGAATTTTGAAATTTTGTGTTATTGTTCTCAATAATACCTAACCAAAGTCTTGACAATGGAATAATTTCAGCAATAAATTTAGGGAACATAGACTCATCTCTACATTGAAATTATTTTCAAATAATTTAAAAAATCCTTCCATCAAAGACTTAGAATACATTTGGAAGTCACTATGCTTATTACAAAGAAACATACGCATGGAGTTCAATTTATGCAATGCTAATCTTGTATCAAACAAGAACAACGATCTTTCAAAGAGAAGGGCCCAATAGTTCTTAACCCTACAACTCAATTGTTCTTAAGAATGTAAAGTGCCTAAAAAAATCAGCATTTTAACAATATAAACAATAATTCCTTGAGAACATGTAAAAAATTTACACACCTCAAGGGTCAATAAATGCCAAGTGAATACTCAAGAGTTCCTGAATTAGAGAAATCTAAAATAAAATGTATTAGCCAAATAGTCAATCAATAAATAATCTAATGTTTTCCAATAATAATTATAATGAAAATAAGCATCCATACAATATTTCTATTTCATTCCCGTACATTTTTAAAAAAAAAAAAATTGATGGAATTTCGCTATCCTTAAAATTAATAATGACTGTACATGGTTGAGTAAAATGCATGTAAATCGTGAAGGACAAATTTCTTCTGGGTACCAAGTGTCATGGTATCTGGCTAGTACATAAACTAGCAATCACACCAAAAGGTGTGATAGGTACACCGAAGTAAGGTTTAGTGGGTTTCCTTTTAGATTGTCTAAAAGTAGTAAACCCTTCATGATATATATTTTCCAAGACTATACAAATTAGAGGAACAATATAGTGTTTCACAGAATACAAAAGGCAATTAAACATGTTACAATCTTTCATCCTAATGGTGGATCATTGAGTATGATCTAAAATGTTGAAGGTAATAAATTTTAACACAATCACACCCAGACATGCATTTACATATATCATGGATTGTGGAAATCTTCTCACATTAAGTGAACACAATTGTTTTTGATATATAACAGGTACTTGAAATGGCAGTTATGCAATGTTCTCTAGAACACTTTTTTCTGTATATGTTCATTTATGTGGTAGACTTTTAATAGAAAGTTGCTCACAAAATGATATGGTGGATAAAATATTGTAGGAATAGACTAAAAAGATCTCTTCTTATTTCTTATTTTGATTGATATTTTTTATTTATTGTTGGTTTGAAATAGAAAAACTACAAATGTCACTGACATGTTAGACAAGGTAGTTTTACATCTAAAGATCCAATAGAAACAAGTTCAAGTTCTTTTTGGTAATTAAAAAACCCATTTGCAATGCACACTACTTTTCATAGTTCTATGTTGCCTAGTGAAATATATTGAAATGATAGCATATATCTCTAGCTTTCATTATGTTTATGCTATTAGCATTTTTTTGGTAAAATCTAAAAACATTAGTGATTGTCAAATATTTGTCAATATTATTATTAAAATACATATAATTTTAAATATTTTAAAGCTATTTTTGATTGGTTGTGATTAATTTTGCTAGTTGTTTTAAATATTTTAATTTTAAAAAATGAATAAAATTGTTTCATCGTTGTTTCGGCATTTTATTCAAAGTAAAGTGACTTAAATGGAATAAAGTGGCTTAAATGAAGGAGGATATAGATTTAATTTGATGCCTTACTAGTTGCATTGTCCAACTATGAAAGTTGTGATTCCTCATTAATATATTGCATTATGACATTTCAAAAGGTTTATAAAATGTTTTATTATTATTAATTTCTTCAATTTTTAGACTATAGTGTTTGAGGAGGTCATAGTATTGTACTTGTTGCTATATGAAATAAGAGTTTAGGCTATTATTTTATATTTCATACTTTCTTTCTAAAATACTGTCAACATTTTCCATTTTAATTTGGTATTTTTCTTTTGTTGGGGTTAGGGTTAAGTAAAATCAATGTATTGTTTTTGTCCATTCCAACCATTGTATTGTATGCATCTATATTTTTGCTAATTTTTGCATTCTGGTTTTGCTGGTTTTTTACGTATTTCTAGAAACTAACATATATGCCTCTGTATTTTTTTATAATTTTTACATTCTACCTTTCCTATTAAAGAAATCGTATGTCTAAAAACTTGCATTAGGGTATTATTTTATATTTCATACTTGCTTTCTAAAATACTATCAACATTTTCCATTTTAATTTGGTATTTTTCTTTTGTTGGAGTTGGGCTTAAGTAAAATCAATGTATTGTTTTTGTCCATTCCAACCATTGTATTGTATGCGTCTGTATTTTTGCTAATTTTTGCATTCTACCTTTCCTATTAAAAAAATCATATGTCTAAAAACTTACATTATATATATATATTACTAAAGGGTTTGTATTCATTGTGGGGATTCCATTCTCAAACCTCAATAAAAACCATTTCATCTTCCATATATTGAGAAACAACATTTACACATCATACCCAGTTTGAGGAGTTAAATCTTATTGTATTTAAGTATAGTTTGTATATAATTGACATTTTACAATGTTTATTTCATTTGAGATTTTGTCCACAAATTAACACTCATGCGGGTTTTGAAATATCTTCTTGCTGTTGTATGATGTTAGAAACTGGTATTAGACATGTTAGTCCTCATCTTTTCCTTTATATAGTTGCATAAATACTTCATTCTCTCTCAAATCATCTATCATTGTTTGGGCATAGGCTACTATGAACATTTTCATGGAAACCCTCTAGCACAATGCATTTTTACATAGATATTTTTATCAAAATGTGATTTTATCTCAAAGATATGGTCAACTTCATGCCCACCTCTATCAATAAATTTACTTATAGATTTTCTTCTAGAGTGCACAAATAGAAATTTGGGAGAAAATAGTTGAACTTTAAAGGACTTAAAATCTATAGAGCATTCTATTTTTTAGCTTTTTAGTAGTGCTTATTTTCTTTTCTTTTTCTACCAATTGAATGATTGGTTATGCGTCATTTTCAAGGCTCATATCTAATTTGATAAATGGTCTTTTAAAAAAAAAAAATTGAAAAACTTAGTTTCTAATTTAAAAATAAGCCTAGGATGCAAAGTTTCTTTTAGCAAGTTATTTTCATTAATCTAAAAGCCATTTAATTTTTTAATAGTTGGGGCAATCCATAATTGTGAAATTTTCTTTTGATTTTGTGTGATGAGATTTTAAAAAAAAGTTTTTAAAATTATTTTATTTTTGTCTACTGTCATATAAATTTATTTACAATAACTACTGTTAATTTTTTTGCCATAAATTAGTGTTGCAAGAACTGCATTTGATCTTTTGAAAAGTATATATTTGTGCACTATGTTTGAGTTAAATAGTTAAAAATTAATATTTTCAAAATCATATATGATAAATACAAATTTTGGCAAATCATTCACTAAAATAATCATCTAATTTTTTCTGAAAAGGTAGGGGGACTATAGCTCTTGCAGAGCCCTTGTTCATTGATTCATTGATGAATTTATGGATTCTATAGTTTGAAATGGCTATGAATTGATAGCATATGTATAAATACATGTATCTATTTATAACTGAAACTTAAATCAGTCAAAGATTTAAGATGTATATAGTGCAGATCATTTGGTGACAAATTTCTTAATTCTATAGTTTTATCTTGCATCTATTCAATATAGATACAAATCCAAGTTGCACCTTCTTGTCACACATGCTATAGAAGGATATAGCTTTTATGAGCTAACCCTTGCAATCTAATTTTTTTTCTAAAACATATTACTTTAAAACATGAAAAGAGAATCTAAAAAATATGTGCTTGACTCATTCCTTTTCTTCATTGCCATCTTTAGGACTAAAACTTGGTCTAAGAGATATTTTTTGGGCGTAGCTATCATTATAGATATTCAATCACAATTTCCAAGCTCAACTATAAAGTACTTATTTTAAGAGGGGTAAACGCTTTGACCTGGAGCTATGAACCAGTGAGGCCACAAACGGGGGACCTCATCCCCATGAGATTTGAACCTTGATGGCAAGGATAACAACATAACAACTTAACCATCACAACATGCCACTATTGGCGTAAGGGTTTGTAGTAAACCTAGTGTGACTTGAACCGGAGTTGATGCGTAGCACCGAGATCATTAGCCTAACACTATGCCTCACGACTCGCCTTCACACCAACTCGGCTACTCACTTACCCTTAAGCTCAACTATAAATTAAGAAAGGCAAAACAACTATATTATAAAGTGCAAAATAGCTAAAACTAAGTTTTGACCTAAAATACTTGACCATGTATGACAAACTATATAGAACCTACATACTAAAGCTAAGGGAACTTATGAAATAGCACAAAGTCTTTCACTTCAATCTACTATACAGGAATAGTTCAAACACTTGTAAGTTGAAAATGAATGTCTATTATTTGTCAACCATGTATGGCAATTATATAGAAAATATTAAAGCTAAGAAAACATATGAAATAGTGCAAAGTCTTTCCCTTTAATCTACTGTAGAGAAATAGCTCAAATATTTGTGTTGTTGAAAACAAATGTCTAATATTGTTGATTTTGATAGAAATAGATTACTAAAAACTTTGAGACCTATTAAAAATAATAAAATCGAAATGAACTAAAAAATAAAGAATTATACATTAATCCAAGAGAGTTTGTAATGAACATAATTACCATAATTTATAAGAGCTTTCCAAGACCAACACAATGATGGAGACACAGATTTTGAAAGGGCAAAGCAAAGAAAACCCCTTGTGAATTATGTAAATGAGGAAAATGCCTAAGAATGAAGAGAGAGAGAGAGAGAGAGAGAGAGAGAGAGAGAGCAAGTGTAGCGAAAAGGATCATTACATGAACTACATCGTGATTGTGTGTTGTTAGAATGACAGAGAAGCATCTCATATAAAGGGATAAGAAGAGGAGTTATTTGTAACTCCCATGCGAATGATTGCCACATTCATAAGTGTGTGCATAACAAGTGTCATAATCCTCTTAAGGAGGAATAAACTTTTTTCCTTAATAAAGGAATTACAAAAAAGGACTTGTCCTCACATGTGGACTAGAGGACAAACAACATAAGGGATACCTTCGTTTATCCCATTTAATAAATACAACCAAGGAAAGATTACAAATTCTAACAAGACCTAGTTGCATGAATATATGTTACTCTTGATTTTGATAGAAATAAATTACTAAAAACTCCAAGACTTGGCTCCTTATTAAAAACATTAATAAGATCCTTATGATATTTCAAAAAAGGGAATTTTATCTCTAGGAAAAATTCAAAAATGGAAAATTTTATCTCCAATTTTTTTAAAGTACCGCATGCTTCAAATGTCTGATTCAACATAGGCACTACATTAAGTGGTTCATTATTGAATCATAGATGGGAAACAAAATAATTTGAAGATAGAAACAAATATTTTCAGGAGTTACACAACTAGTCTGAGAAAACTTAAGAAAAGCAAATAATACTTGTTTTACTAATAGAAACTATGCAAGTCATGTTATTAAAGCCAATAATTTATATAAAGTTGGAATGAAGTTAGGAATTTTGCCTAAAAGGTATCCCCATTTTCAAATAGTTAGGACAATGGTCGCCACCAATTAGATTGTTGGTTATAAGATTTGCAAGGTAATAATAAATGTGGTTCCCAATTTGCTTGTAATAATAAATGTGAAGATTATCAACAAAATGTTCCTCAAACTCTTACCTTCATGGTGATAAAGATGATTAGACTACCTCATACTCTTATCTTCATGGTGATAAAAATGATCATACTACCTTATATTCTAATCTCTAAGTGAATCCATACCTTGACAGGTGGATTGAAAACTACAATGCTTTCAGAGTAAAAAATATAGGTAGGACTTTTCTAAGTATACACTCAGAGACCATATCATGATCATAGAAAAATATTTCTAAAATTCTTACTAATATTCCTTTTAACGTAAATATTTCCTTCGAAGTTATGGGCTGCCTAGTTACACACATCACACATCATGAAATTGTAGAACACTCATGATGTATAGAATGAGAAATCAAAACAAAGTAACATTCATAACCTTAGGAGGGAAAAGGCAAGGGTAAATACCTATTAAAGAAGAGACCAAAAATATTAAATTATCATTATTTAGTATTACTAAATGAAATGTCTAGGTTGTGAACATTTGAGACTTTTTTGTAACTCTGTTCTAACTTCCATCAATAGTTAGCAGGAAATAAGTAATTATAATTTTTATTATTTAAACCAAAGAAGGACATAAGTAATTGTAATTTTTTTTAACTCCTATCGAGAGTTGAAATTTTCAAATTTTATTTTACGTGAAACAACAATAAACATCTAACTCTAATATTTAACTGAAAGAAATGAATATCATTTGTTCAATGTTAAAAGACAAATGATAATACACCTATTATGATCTAGGAGAAAAATTTTCAAACCAATCAAAAACAGAATTCATCATGTACAAGATCACATGTACCATTCATGCATGACTAAAATAGGGGAACTACGTTGTTGTTTTTGTATCACATGTACTATTTACATCAGCCAATCTACCAAAGTTTACAAAATTCTTAACAGCTACAATATTATTCTCTCCTTCTGCCGCAGCTAGTATCAGTCATCTTGCACAAGCCTCCAACATTCTCAGCCATCGATGCAAAACTGAGTCAATTTTCTTCAGAGAGGGTACGCCTTCGGCGTTATAATCCCACATTGGTCACGGATAAGAATTATAAAATAGTCTTATAGCGTAAAAACGGATACTAGTAATGTCTTTGAATAAACCCAAAGACTGCAGCAAGTCTAATAGACACTATTTCGAGTATGATGATATGAGAAAATGGCTGGCATCCCACATGCTTGACATCTGTTTCTCTCCAGGCTGACTCGAACAGCATATAAAGTTGACATTTTTAATTCGGTAATAAATCCCCTTCTATTGATAAATCTCTTGCATAAAGAATTTCATTCGACTTGAACATGGTATTTCATTTCGTTTTATTTATATTTATTGTAATGGAAAATTTATTGAACTTGCTATTTCATTTTATAACTCATTTGGTTTTATATATATACTAGCATATCTAAAAATTTGATTCAATTTTTTTACAAAAATAAGCTGAGAGGTATCTAATTTTCGAAAGAATTAATATAAATTTAGTAAATATTGTATTCAGTTGAACACAAAATTTCCATGAATAAACTATTGTATTTGTTTTTATATATACTATGCCTTGATATTAATACATAGAAGTTTTATGAGACTAGAAAATTCAGCAAATCAAATTCAAACCATGATTTATTTGACCATGTACAAATTTTTTTAAAATCATATTCCATAAACATTATAACAATAAAAAAAAATGTATATTTCTATTTTGTTTTTCTGACATGTAAATGAATATCAATGTTTATATTGAAAATTGTTGCCACTATAGAAAGCCTCTCGGCTTAATTATTGTTAATGTTATTGTTAAACAATGAGGTGAACAATAAATTTTATTTAAATAATAAATTTAACTTTAAGTATATTTAGTTGGAAAGGGAAAAAAACTTGGTGAGCTTTATGGTGTTCATTATTAGCTAAGGTAATGAAGTGGCTAATGCTACAACATGTGATTGACATTCCACTAGCATACCATTCGATAAAGAAATTAAATTCTATTTCATTTTCTTCTACATTTCAAAGGAAAAATATTCATTTGATATTTGGATGTCATATAAATAAGAAATCATTCTTATCTTAGACTAGCCAAGATTGGGCTTATAATAACAAATACAATAACTTTTACAATAACCCATGAAAATATACAGCTAGAACTTATACTCCATAGGTCCAAGAGTCGTGTCGATTTCTAAAGCCACAATCTTACTATAGATTATTCATTTTTATTTACTTTTAATCTACAATTTCTTGGAACTCAACTAAACTTTTCATTCTTGTTTGCTATAGGTGTTGGTATTTCATTCTTGTTTGCTACAGGTGTTGGTCCCTCAACCAAGTTGTCATTCGGGGAGTGTAGACTTTGTTAGTTGTTAGGCATTAACCTCACTTCCATTCATACAAAATGATGTAGTTTGCTATAGTAAATAAAGAGGATCAAGTGAAGGTTTGAATTTTCCCTATCCAATTGCCATTGGAAGTCCCAAATTCCATGAGTGCCCAGATGAACGCAGAACTTTGTGACTCAAATTTATGTGCTAATCGACCCAATACTATACTATGCATAGAGGTGCTTGCTATATGGAAAATAAATATTTCAAATGAGATACATGCATTTCTCATTTTGAAAATCACAGTGAAGGCAAATTAGCAGAAACACAAAAATATTAATTAAACCATTTCACAAATATACCATAAGAATAGATGACTGTGTAAACACAAAATTCAGTTTTATTGTCTAGCTTTTTGTTTGACCATGCGAAACTTATTTGGATGTTGGACATTTTTTAGAATCAATTTATATATTAAGAGTCTTTGTTGTTTGTCCAAACTATTACCCCTAATATAAGAGGGAAATGCCCCAACCTATGGTACATAGTAGCTTGATAGAAATCTAATTTGCTACTTGTCTCAATAGAATAGATTTATGTTTAAATATGCTCTATTATAGTTAGATATTATAGTTAAATCCATAGTAACTTACGATTTTCTATCCATGTTGTGATATTAAACTTCAATACTAGTTTCATGACTCCATTGGTTATGTCAAAATGATTTTAGCTAATATGAAGATGGGTGAAATATTAATGGTAGTATTATGGCATCCAGTTCAACATATCTCTTAACGTGTATTTTTTTGTAGTTTTTAACTTTAGGTCAATACTTTGTTGAGATTAATGCTATGAAATATGTCTTAATCTTTCTCCTAATAATATCATTTCAAGAAAAATTACATTAGGGTGAAAAAGAGAAACTCTATTTATAGGAAATATTTCTCCCCAAGATAACAAATGGACTTCTTTTTCAAACATAACCCTCAGTATAATCTATTTTATAAGGTTATTTTTTATAGTTTGGATCAAGATTTTAATTTATCTAAAGACGAAAAAACTTGTAGTGCCTGCCCCTAGTTCGCATTTTGTTATCATTGTTGAGCTCTTTTAGAGCTAGTTTTATGTTGATAGTTAGCAACATTGTTTTGAGATTATCATATATTCTACTATGGATTCAGCTTATTATGTGATGAGATCACTTAGACTTTACATTTCATGTATGCATCTTAGAGGCCTTTAAATAGAGGCTCTCCTAGTGTGTGTGGACAAGCCTTATGGAAGCTGAAGTAGAAGCTTAATGGAAGCTACAAGCTACAAGCTCATATTCTTCTTCATATGCTCATATATTTTCTACATGCTTCTATGTTCCTTCTAGCATTTTTAGTCACTTGGAGATTCTCGGTTGGCTTGGATCTTGGAAGGATTGCGAATGATGGAGAAGGAAAGGATTTTCTATGGACTTCTGAGGCATGGCGGATTAGCATCAGGGTCCAGGTGCACTCGTGATAATCATACATTCTCTTTGCACCATTTCTCTTCTTGTCTTCATCATGTCTATTTTATGTGTCTGAATACTCTTGTGTTAGAATCTACAACTAAATTGGAATCTAGATATTTTATTTGGTTAAGAAGGAAACAATAGAAAACCCTAGATCCAAATTTAAGAGAAAACTAGATCTAAACGGGTTTGGGTTCGAATTAGATTGACAGCGATGATCTTAAATTAAATCTATTAGATGAATTATGATCATATTTAGAGAACAATTATTCTTATTTAAAAGAATTAGAAAACCCTCTTTATTTAAAAGTTATAAATTTGTTCTCAGTAGAAATACATATATGTTCAAACTTGCATATATATATATAACTTAAATAATAGTGTTGAATTACAATTTGTATATGTATATACACACATATATATACATATAAACATATATACATATACGTATATATATATACATATATATATATACACACACACACACACACATATATATATATATATATATATATATATATATATATATATATATATATATATTTATGCATAAAATTGTGTAAACGTTAAATCCAAATATGAATATTGAATTCGAATCGCATGAAAACATTTTAATGAAAAATGTTATATGCGAATTGCTTATGAACGATATTTAAAAATGTTTATAAAAAATTTATATGGGAGGGCGGGGTTTTACCCCACCCGACCCCCTTGTTCCTTTCATTTATGTCGGCCATGGACTGTTGACGCAGTCGTACCTGTGACTACGACAGCAGCCGTTAGCACACGGCCACGGTCGTACGATCCATCCACCGTCGGATGTGTAATTGAAACATACAGTTTTACAATCATACGCATGATGTTAGATATTAATTATCTCATATGCGATTTTTAATATAGTAAAGTTTGTTATGAGTTTATATATATAATATTATATATATATATATATATATACATATATATATATATACATATACATATATATATACATATACATATATATATATATATACATATATATATATATATATATGTATATATGTATATATATGTATATATGTATATATATGTATATATGTATATATATATACATATATACATATATATCTATATATGTATATATGTATATATATGTATATATGTATATATGTATATATATATGTATAGATACATATATACATATATACATATATACATATATATATATATAATATTAATAGATTTGTTTAATATTCAAGATTTATAAATAATAAATGTATAGTTTTAAATTTATTCATTTACTTAATTGGAATTTAATCCAGTTAAGGTTAAAGGGGAATCTTATAAATGAAGAATTTAAGTTATTAATCAGGTTATTGAAAATTCAATAAAGCAATATAGTTAGAATTTATAACTACTTAATTAGTCTAAAAGGCTAATAAGAATGTTCTAGATGAATTAATGATAGAACTGAAGGAAAGAGATATTGAAATATTAATTTGAGTATTGAGGAATTAGAATATGAAGTCTAATGGTTGACTTTAATGTTAATATATATTAAATAATTGCGAGTTGGTAATAGTTGTTTAATGATGATGATTAAGAGACTCTAGATGATAATGGATCTAATTGACAAAGGTCATAGACATTGTTATAACATTTAATAATCTTGCTATGATTGGAATTGTTATGTATTATTAATAAATTATGGATATACCTTAATAGTGTTAAGAGATAGATAAACATTAACTAATGAAGTTTATGTAAAGATTCTCTAGATCGACTATTTATAGTTGTGATTAGTTTATTTATTAATGTTTGTTGGGTCTAACAAACTATTAATAAATAATAAATAGTCTAAATAGATATCGAATAATCTGATTAGAGTTAATCTAGAGGAGATTATTTAATGATTGAAGTTTTGTAAAGACGTTAGTTTTTGGATTTGAAGTATAATTGATTTTAATCAATTAATGAGTTGTCAATATAATTAAATGCGACAGAGATTTAACTAGGAAATGATTATCATTAATACGAAATCGTTAAGAAAGATGAATGTAGTCATTATGGATAAGATTTCCAAAGTAACTTGTTAATATTAGTATTATTGAAATATTAATATTTGTGTATTGGATGGAAGTTGACTTTGACGTACAAACTATTGTTAGTCAACTAATACTCTTTGAATTGATGGTTTGATTGTGAAATTATTAATTAAATCAATTAATTAGAGTTAATTGGATTTAATACTTAAGTTATGTAATGGAGATTTATTTAATATAAATCTTTTGACGAGGTTGTAAATTATCTATATTGAGGTTGACAAGTCTTATGACTTGATTTATGACTTTAGATATTATATGATTGTCAATGATGATAACAATTGAATTAAAGGCTTAAGTTTTAATATTATTTAATTAAGTCTTTATTAAGAATTATTAGAATGATAATAGGTCATAGATGGTGTGTCTATGTTAATTGATGGATCTAATTGATCATTCTAATTAAGTTAAGATATCTTAATTGAATAATGATAATTTGGTTCTCTTATAATTGACGATTAATGATCCTTGATTCATGTGAAAAGTTGAAATAACATTTAGGAAGAGTTATTCAATTAGAATATGGATCATGGTTAAAATAGAGAACAATTTAATTAGGGTCAATGATGATCATTTTGGTGAATATTTATCCTTAAGTTATTTTTAAAATGTAATTCTTAATAATGGAAGGATAATGCTATCGGGGAACAAATGGGTTGACTTGCAGATCAAATGATGAAACTTAGACATTTGAAGTATTCTTGAAAATGGAAACTGAAACCCCTACAATTGAAAATGGAAAATGAAACTCTACACATTATTCAACTATGTGATATTAGTAAACCAAAACATGTGTTTGCATCGTGTATTCTATATGCTTCTTGTTTTGGGTTTTTGGGTTGACTAGTGTTGACCAGTCCTAGGTTGTTACCAGAGGCTCGGGGGTTATGAGATGTGTTGGCATGTTGATCTTTTTGGTCTCGATCTTTATAAGCCCAACCATGGTTATGTGATCGTATGCTCTATGAAATGTTTGTAATTGTTCATTAGTCTTCATGTGTGAAGCTGAGATGTATGTGTATGAGACACTTGAGCTAACCATTTTTGAGTCATCGATGAGTTATCCTTGGATTATTTTCTAGTCGCCATGATGGGACTATGATGTGGATTTATTCTTGATGATGTCATGATGTGACATGTTTGACTCAACCATTTTGGAGTCTTCGATCAGTATGATTTTGAGATATTTGATCAGTATGATTTTGAGATATTCTTGGTTGCTTGTTGAAGAACCAATGAATATGGTGATTATTATGAGATATTATTGGTTGCTTGTTGAGAACCAATGGATGTGATGATTTATTTTGGTTATTGAGAACCAATGGATACTTATGATTATCAGTGATGCCTTCAGTTGCCAATAGAGAACTGTTGTGGTCATGATTTTCTATGGATGTTGCTCATGGAGATTTGATGCTTTTATGCATATTTGATGATTTTATCATGGAGATTTTGATGATTCTTATCTTGGAGATTTGATGATTCTTATTATGGATATTTGATGCTTATATTGTGGACATTTGATGATTCTTTTTATGGATTATCTTTTGGATTTCTTTACAGTCGCTTGTACAGGATTTGTGGTGATTTATGATTCCATGAGCATTAGGGTAGGTAATCTACTTGTAGTGTCGGGAAGTGGCTTGCAATGGGGGTCGGGGCCCTAAGTGGCTGCCAGGGTAACTCATTGTAAGTTTGGTTAATAAGTGATAACATTTACACACTAAATGGGGATTAAATGAACCTAAAAAGATAATTGTTTTGGATGTTCTCGCCCATGCCTTGAGCGTTTGTACAGGCTAGGGTGGTAGTAGTGAGACGCATGGTTGCGACCATTGCATTCCATAGTATGCCTCATCAGTATGAGAGGATACTAGTGGCCGCATGAGATCTGTATGGACCCATGGAGTTTAGCTAACTGCCAGGGTAACTTGTATGAGATAAATGCGATGAAACTTTCCCGCTTGCAGAGTAGGTTTCCTACATGTCATTGTTGTGCCTCTAGGAATTATATGTCAATTTTGTGTTTGATGGAACCTTTGAGTAGTATACTTTTAGGATTCCTGGACTCATAGAGATTTATGATTTGTGGTTATGATATCCTGTTTGGGACTTGAGATTATCTCCTCAGCACGGTGGGAGTGGACCACTTAGGTACCACGCGGTCGGGTGGTAGTGTTTTATCACTCTTATCATTTGAGATCCATTGAGACACCGTGGCTGGAGTATTCTTGGTTGGTATTTATCTTCATTTTGTTCTTGGATCATTATGATTGATGATATACCTTATGATGGATGTATTTATTGGTATGTTTCTTATATTGATGGTTTGCATGTGTTAGATGATGGTATCCTATGCTTTACTTTGCTTGTTAGTAGGATGTTTTAGGAGTGACATTCCTACTATGTTTATAGTCGATGATCTCTTCGGTGCTTTGGAATGTTACACACGGAGGGATGGCTAGGATCCATGATGGTCTAATGATGCTATTTACAGTTGGGAGGAACCGTGCACTTAGTTATTTATGTTTGTGATGTATGGTTATCGTACATGATGGACGTTTATATCTTTGTGATGATGATGTATCATGTATGGTTTATGGTTTCATTTATGTTATTGTATCAAGGATTAATATTGGATGATGATGTACTTTATTTACATGGATGTTTATTCTTTTAAGCTTTTCATACCTTATAACACGTATAGTGGATGATTGAGCAATCTGAAAATGTAATTTATGAACATTGGATGTATCATTGTTATTTCATCGTTAAGGATGTGATGTTAGATGGATAGTTATGATTAGAAGTAATCCAAAATTAAGGGATCTTTAAAGAATGTAATTCTGTTATGTTATGTTATTTTCAGTTGGATGTTACTATTGCTTCCGCGAATGTGTATGAATGGTTTTACTTTCATGTTTTAAAAAAATTGTTTGGTAAACTTAGCATAATTCTTTGGATCTCTTGGTGGGGCATTACAAAACTTTAAATTTTAATTTAAGTTGAATTCCCTAATTTACTATTATCTTCTTCATATCATTTTTTATTAGATTGCTTGTATTGTAAGTCATGTTGCTAGTATCTCTGTGCTAACTTGAATAATACATACAAATAAATATTTTTCTTTATGTTTATATCCTTTCATATCATTGATTATAAATAATATGTCAAGTATATTCCACCCTATAGATATTTGGTTTTGGTTAGGGATATATTTTTATATAGCTAATAATTATGCTTAGTTCTAAACATGGCTCTTGGTAAGTGTTTCTACAACGGTGATGAAGGTAAAACCCTAGAATTTTCATTGCATGATGATGTGATGGATATCATTATTCAATGTCAGTTTGGATATGTGTTTTTTTTCCCAAGAGGCATACCATCTGAGATTGAATTTTTTAGATGGTAAAACATCAACTTAGAAAATAAAGGGTGGGAGATTAAAATCTTAATGGATTTGCAGAAAGGATATGTATATGATAAATTCAAACATGTCAAACATGCACAAGTCATGTACTACATTATACAGCCTAGGTTATCTATGTCTAATTTTGTTATTTGTAGGCTTGGTCTTTAGATTTTCACCTAGAGGGACTCTAATTCTAGATTTTGAGCATGAATGTTGATGGTATTCCTATGGAGGAGTATCCTGGAAATGTTCAAGACATGATTTAGTAATTATATGTTGCATTCATGATAGAGTTTGTCATTGATCTCAACATACTAGTTATTCTATGAAGATTGGCAAAGAAACAAACAAAGTTTGGCTTTGCACAGTTCAAGTATTATAGATCAGCTTATGCACATGAGGGATTATATTCTAGAGTGTCTCTAGATACTATAGTTAAGAGAACATATGAAAATATGAAGACTGGATAGAGTTATGAAGGATTTGGTGAAGGTAGCTTTTAGAAAGCAATTTCGAAAAGTGGGTATTGATGTTTGGATTTTATCTCCTAACATAGATGGAATCTAGTTGAGTGAGCTTAGATAGTGGTTGAAAAGATAATGAAGATGGTTTAGTTAATCACATATATTCAAGTGATCATCTTGTAGAAAGTTATGAAGATTGTGAGCTGAAAGATTGCTTGTAATTGTGAAAAGATGCAGTGTTGTAATATAATGTGTAATCTAATATCTTAAGTTGGTCCTATATTATTATTGTAAGTTGGGAAACCTCAAGGCTGACTCAATGACTTATTTTAGGACTTGGTATAAAGGAAAGGTTATTTCCTTGATGTAAAGTGTGATATGTGGTAATATCTATTTGATGTATTATGTGAGCTTGAATGTGGATATCTTTTGGATCAGAGTAGATATTGGTGCATTTGAGACACAATGAGCTTACAAGGACTTATATTTGGAAGGAGAATTTGATGTTGGACAATTGTTGTTGTAAATTTGTATTATTTAGTGAGGATAGTATTGAAGTTGTTTGGATATAGAATCCATCTATCTTCCTTTCAACTCTTAAAGGATTAGCACAACTCCTAACAAGGTTAGAATCTTCTAGCAGGGATTCAAAGTCTCCCAAAAATGACTCATATGTATTGAATGTATATCATTTACTCCTACCAAGCTCTATCCTTTCACAAGGAACATTTACATTATTACATCATCTTGTGGGTACCATCACCACCATGGTTTTCCCTCTCATCAAGGGCTTCCCTTGTTAACATATTTGGTGTTATTATGTATGGTTATCTTTCTATGGTTGTTACATCTACTATTTATATGTTTCATAATTAAAGAAGACATTGAGAGTTATTTTAATTGTATAATTGATTCACCCCTCCCCCCCTCTCAGTTATCTTGATGGACTTTACTTTCTAACAATCGTATTAGAGCATCAGGTCCTTGAAGGAAAAGCTTAACATATTAAGGACATCTATGGCACACTCCAAAAAGGAAATTCTAAAGTTTGATGGAGTTAACTATGATAGTTGGAAGGATAAGATGAATACACATCTCCTATGCATGGGTTCTGGTTATTGGTTGATTACTACAAAGAAAAAGGATGTAATTTAAGAAGACAAGCTTGAGGGTTGTAATGAAACAAAGAAAGACACATTCATGTACAATATGCTTATTAGACCAGCACTATTATCAGCCCTTCCTAAAACTAAAATTCCTCAAGTAAAATCCTTAATACGTGCTCATGAAGTTTGGAAAACTTTGCGAAGTACATTTGAAGGTGATAAAAATGCTCAAAATGTTAGATTATAGAATTGGATATGCTTATTTCAAGATGTTAAAATGATGGAAGATAATTATGTAAGAAGTTCCTTTGATAGAATATAAGAGATTGTTACAAGAATCAAGACTTGTGGTGGAGATAAATCAGAAGATGAAGTTGCATGGAAAATATTGAAGACTTTGACACCTTTATACCAACAAACAACACACATGATTGAACAAGCTATTCCTTGCACATATAACTTTACAAGAGAGACTCTTCTTGGGAGATTACAGTCAATTAAGATGTGAACGAGGCAAACTAGAGAATTTCCTAGAGTTGAAACTATTTTCAGCACACTAAATGTCAAACCTATGTTAATGAGGAGTGCAAGTACAAGTGGAGATTATGCCAGTATCAGCTGACGTAAGAGTTGAAGAAGAAAAGAAGATTGAGGAAGGAATTTCCCTACTTATGAAGAGAGAACCTAAAGGTAACAGAATCTTTAAGTGTTGGACTTGTAATGAATATGGTCATTATTTTTCTAAATATCCTAAGAGAGTAAGAAGTTCTAGAAATCCCTATAAATCAAGAATGCCCAAATATTATCTTTTTGCTAATGAGGATGAGTTATGTGGAAGAAATCTTGAGTGAAAGTGATGATGAAATATGATTTTTTGTTATTAAGGAAGAAAGCCCTGAAAAAAATTAATTTGAGAAGAAAAATAAATTAATATCACAGGTTGAAAAGAAGAAATTTGAATGGGTTATTGATAGTGGTTGTTCCCATCACATGACTGGAGATATGAATAAGTTTATTGAATTCAATAGCTATGATGGAGGAGTAGTTAGAGGTGGAAATAGTGCAACATGTCATTTAAAAGGAAAAGGATCTATTACACTTGATGGAAATACTAACATTGATGATGTTTATTTTGTGGTTGGCTTGAAACATAATCTTTTGAGTGTTGGACAACTAGTTGATAAGGGACGTTGGTTGCAATCTATAGAGAAAACCTGCATTATCAAAGAAAAGTATGGTACATTGATTGGTATTAGTACAATGACAAGAGGTAATGTATTTCAATTGAATCCTACTGAGATGACATGTTTAGTTGCTAAGGTAGATGGTAGTTGGTTATGGCATAAGAGATTTTGTCATATCAACTTTGATAACATTGTGAAGGCCAATGCTACATTTGTAGTTAAAGATTTTCCTAAGATTGTGAAGTTTACTAACATGGTGTGTAAGGAATGGGAAATGGAAAAATAGAAGAAAAATTCATTTCTAAGCAAGAAATTTACTACTTTAGTGAAGTTGGAGATTGTCCACATAGATTTGAGTGATCCTACAAAGACAAGAGCATTCTATGGTGAAAGATAATTTATGATATTGTTGATGATTTCACTAGAATGGTGTGGGTAGCATTTCTTAGAGAAAAATATGAAGCTTTTGAGAAAATCAAGATATTTAAGAGTAGGGTTGAGAATGAATTTGGTTTAAAGATTAGATGTTTGAGATCTAATAGAGGAGGAGAATTTACTTCAAATGAGTTTAACAATTTTTTAGAAGATAATGGTATAAAGAGAAAGCTTTCAGCTCCTAAGACACTTAAACAAAATGGGATAGAAGAAAGGAGAAACACAACAATAACAGAGGTAGAAAGAGTAATGACACTTGAAAAAATTGCATCTAAAATATTTTAGAGGGAAGTAGTAAATACAAAAATATACACTATGAACAAAGTAAAAATTAGACAAGGCACTGGTAAGACATCTTATGAGATTTGGTTTGGACATACAACCTCTGTGAAGTATTTAGAATATTTGGAAGTAAATTTTATTGATGATGTTGGGAACTTTGATTCAAGAAGTGATGAAGGTATGTTCCTTGGATATTCATTGAAAAGAAAGGCATATAGATGTTTTAATCAGAGAACTAAGATTGTTGTTAAGAGCGCTAATGTGAGAGTTGGTGAAAAGTTCAGAATTTAGGAAATCATACTTGATTATAATTATGATAAAGAGATTAATCCAAGGTCTAATAGAGAGAATGTTTGGCAGGAATTATTTTATGAGTTTGACACTGATTTGCAAACTAAAATTCAGAGAGAAGTATAGAAAGAAGAACAAAGAGAGGAACCTAGAGTAGAAATTAGAATTGAAGCTATGACATCTAACATAAATTTGATAAAGAACCACCCTATTGAACAAATCATTGGAAGTAGAGATAAAGGAGTGATGACAAGAATCAAGGTACAAAAAGAACTATGTTTACTTTTTCAAGTTGAACTTGAAAATGTTGATGAAGCTTGCAAATATGACTATTGGATTAAAGCTATGAAAAAAGAACTAGAGTAGATTGAGAAGAATAAAATATGGGAATTGGTTCTTAGACCTAAGAATAATAATGTTATGTTGGATACAATTATTCAAATGTGTGTTGTCTTTGATGTTACATAAATGTCATATCAGTTATCAGTTAGAGTCTACCGAGCTCAAAAGGTTAGCAAAGTGAACTACAAAGTCTACCGAGCATTTCTAGAAGTTACACTGTGAAGACAGTTTCTACCAAGCTCACTTGAGTGCTAAAGGTTTCTATGGTAGAAGTTAGTTTCTACCGAGCTCACAAGGTCAATGAAGGAAAGTTAGTTCTTACCAAGTTCACTCAGTCTCCAAAGGATTTTGTAGATTTTGCAATGTTTACCGGGCTTCACTTGGTTAACACTGGAAATCATTTATGGAGCAATGTTTACCAAGCTCGGTTAGCCAATGAAGGATTTCATTATTTTGGGAAATAAAGTTTAATTGTTTCATGTAATGTTTGTAGCCGACTGATGTATGGTTTATTGGTAAATGTAACTTGTAAATGAGCTGAATTGACAATTTGTAATGTATACATAAGAGATCAAGTTGTGATTTCAAATGTATGAATGAATGAATGAGCAAGCATGCAAGTGAACTGATTGTGTAAAGAAGAAGTGTGAGAAAATTTTGAAGAAGGATCAGATATCCTTGTGGAGCAACAGAGTTGTATTCAATCAGTGAGGATCTATTGAAGTGGAGCAGAGATCTATATCAACAAAGTTCAGTTACATCTCATTCAGGTCACTAGTTGTTACTTTCTCACCATTGTAACAGTTATTCCTAAATCTCTTAACAAAGTTGGTTTAGCAGCCATTTTGTAAATTCTCTAACAAGGTGGATAGTTCTACTGAATTCTTCTAAAGCCCTCTAGCAAGGCCACTTTTAGTGTCTCTTGTGTTCATGTTATTTTCGTTTGCATGCATGTTAATAATTGTGAATTCTTAAAGATCAGTAACAAGTTAATCTATCGAGTTACAACATTTTTCTGTGTGGCTATTGAGTAACAGTAGTAACTAGTTATTTAAGACATCTAAGGGATTTGTGGATTTTTTTTTGTGGTAACTAATTCAGCCCCCCTCTCAGTTACTCCATCTATATTTCCAACAATTGGTATCAGAGCTTTCAGTGCTTGTAGGAAAGATTTCAAGGATCTAAGATAAAGATCAAGATGTCTTACAAGAGGGAAATTTCAAGGCTTAACAGGGATAACTTTTCAGCATGGCAAGGTCTCATGAGACTCCATCTGGCTTCCATTGGAGATACAAGATTGAAATATCTTGATGAAGCATATGTAACTCCTTCTGGTACATTATCTGCGAATGACATTGTTGAGAAGAAGATTCACAACACCATGATGATAGACATTGCATCTGCCCTAAGCTATGAAGAATTTGATGATATCAAAGACTACAAAATTGCCTTTGAAATGTGGAACAAGCTGAAAGATGTCTATGGAGGTGATGATAATGTGAGAAGAGCCAAAGTAGAAAGTTTAAGAGGACAATTTGATCAGATGAGGATGAGAGAGGATGAAAACATTGCAAAATATGTTGAAAGAGTCAAAGAAAGTGTTAGTGCAATCAAAGCTTCTGGAGGAGATATCAAGGAGGAAACAATTATAAGTAAAGTTATTAGAACATTACTTTCCATTTATGCAATTAGAGTTTTTGTAATTCAAGAAAGAAGATGTGAAGCAAATCATAAGATAAATTTACAGGCCATAGTTGGAAGATTGACTATATTTGAGCTAGATAACTATGATAACTATGTTCCAGCCACCAAGAACATTGAATCGGCATTTGAAGCCAAGCTTTCACTCAAGGAGAAAGGCAAGAAGATAAAGGATTCTTAGTCAAAAAGTGAAGAATCGAAACAGAGTTCTGATAGTGATCTTGAGGTGGTTGAAGCTCTACTAGCAAGGAAATATTCTAGAGGCAAAGGGAAATACAAAGGTAAGGTTCCTCTAATCCATTTTCATGTGAAGAAATTGGACATATTGTTGCTAGGTGACCAAATAAGCAAAATGAGGATGAGAAGAAAGGTCACAAGTGCAATGGCAAGAAAGACTTCAAATCATTCAAGGACAAAGGTAAGAAAACATGTTTCGTGGCTAAGGATTCTAATGATTCTAATGAAGAAGATGAAATTGTTTACATTGCTATGAAAGATGAGTTTGATAATGATGAGGAAATGGCACTTATCTCTCATGTTAGCAAAAATGATACATGGATCATAGATAGTGGTTGCTCTCATCATATGACTGGTGATAAAACTAAGTTTGAACATTTTGAAGACTATGATGGTGGTAGTGTGAGATTTGGTAATAATGAACCTTGTTGCATAAAAAGAAGAGGAAGAATCTCACTAACCAAAGAGATTGTATGTGACAATGCATATTGGGTAGAAGGACTAAAACACAATTTTTTGAGTGTGGCATAGCTACTCGATAATGGATTCAAAGTGGAATTCATGCATAGAAAACCAAGACTACTGGATGACAAAGGAAATCTAATTGGATCAGGCAGACAAACAAAAGGTAACTTGTTCTATCTTGAACTTGGTGAATGTTCATGTTTTATTGCTCAAGTTGAAGAAAGTTGGTTATGGCATAGGAGGTTGTGTCATGTGAACTTTGATAACTTGGTGAAAATAGGTAAATTTAGGAAAGTAAGAGGCATTGCTAATATAAAGAATCATGAGGTTGGTCTATGCAAGAATTGTTAGATTGGTAAGATGGGAAAGACTAGTTTTAAAAGTAAGAACTATTAGTCTGAAGAAGTTTTAGAAATTATTCATACTGATTTGTGTAGACCTATTAGAATTGAAAGCTATACTGGTGAAAAGTTCTTCATTCTTTTTGTTGATGATTACTCAAGAATGATGATTGTCATGTACCTGAGAGAGAAATCAGAAGCATTTGAGAATTTCAAATGGTAATTTGCTAGAGTTGAGAAGGAAACAAGTAAAAAACTAAAATGTTTGAGGTTAGACAGAGGTGGTGAATTCATCTCCCATGAGTTCAATAACTTTTGTATTGAAGGAGGAATAAAAAGACAAGTATCAGCCCCTAGAACTCCTGAGAAAAATAGAATAGCCGAAAGGAGGAATAGATCTATCATGGACTGTGCGAGAACTTTAATAATTGAAAAGAGCATTGCTATCAAATACCAGAAGGAAGCTATCAACACTACATTTTATACCTTGAACCAAGTACAGCTGAAGAAGGACTCGTTCAAAACCCACTATGAGCTATGATATGGCTACAAACCCAATGTAAGTTACCTAAAAGTATTTGGAAGAAAATGGTACATTTTGAAAGAATCTAGAAAAGGTAAATTTGATGTGAAGGGTGATGAAGGAATATTTTTGGGTTATTCTTGCAAAAGTAAAGCATATAGATGTTTGAACTTGTCTACTCACAAAGTCATAGAAAGTGCACATGTGAAAGTTGATGAGTTTGCAGAAAGAATTGAAGAAGAAAGCAAAAGGGAACTAGAAGACTACAGGAGATTTTTTTTCATTGAACCTAATACAATGCTAGATACACCTGTCAATCAAAAATATTCTACTTCCAAGTCTTTAGTAACTGATTTGCAAGAAGTTCAAACTAAAATGAAGGAAACTAAGTCACATTTAGATGCTACTGAGCCAATGCCTATCGAGTTTGAAGGACTCGAGCACCAGACAGAATAGTTAGAACCTTAAGTTGAAGTGCAAGAGGATGAAAATGAAAAGCGTTCAAAAGGAAAGTAACCTATATTAGCCAAGTATGTCAGGAGACATCATACACCAGATCAAATCATCAAAGACAAATCAGAAGAAACTATGACAAGAAGTAAGTTGAAAGGTACTTGTTTACTTGTTGATTTTGAACCTAGAAGTGTCAAAGATGCATTAGAAAATGAAAGTTCGAGTGAGGCTATGAATGAAGAGATAGAGCAGATAGAGAAAAAAAAAAACAAGAACTCTTGTACTTAGGCCTAAAGAAAAAAATGTGATAGGAACTAAGTGGGTATTCAGAAATAAGTTGAATGAAGATGGTAAGGTGTCAAGGAACAAAGCTAGACTGGTAAGCAAAGGATACTCTCAAGAAGATGGAATAGACTATGGAAAAACTTTTGCTCCTATTGCAAGATTGGAAGGTGTCAGGACCTTACTTGCATATGCTACATACAAAGGATTTAAAGTTTATCAGATGGATGTCAAGTCAACATTTCTCAATGGTATACTAGATGAAGAGGTTTACATTGAACAACCTGAAGGTTTTGTTGATTCAGACAAGAAAGACATGGTCTAGAAATTACACAAAGCATTGTATGGTCTAAAACAAGCCCCTAGAGCATGGTTTGAAAGACTGTATAACTATCTTATTTAGATTGGCTTTCAAAGAACTAATGATAACTGTAGCTTGTATATCAAGGAAGGGCAAGATAACAATATTATTTTGGAAGAAATATTTGAGGATGATACTTTGTTCATAGGGAATGATGATCTTTGCAAAAAAAATTTAGAGAAAATGAACAAGGAATTTGAGATGTCAATGTTTGGTGAGATCAAATTCTTTTTTGGCATTCAAATTCAGCAGAGTAAGAATGGCATCTACATCACTCAATCTAATTATATCAATGAGATACTAAAAAAGTTTGGTATGGAAGACTATAAACTAGTTGGGACTCCTATGTGTACTGGATTGGAACTTACCAAAGATGATGAATCAAAGGAGGTAGATCAAACATTGTATAGGTCTATGATTGGAAAGTTGTAGTATGTAGTGCATACAAGGCTAGATATTTCCCTTGTAGTTGGTATTGTAGCAAGATTTTTAGCAAAACCAAGAGAAAATTACATGATGGAAATCAAAAGGATCATGAGATATTTTAAACGAATTGAAGATTATGGATTATGGTACAAATTTGGAGGTAATCTAGATTTGAAAGTGTTTACTAATGTAGATTGGGTAGGAAACATTGATGACAGAAAGAGTACAAGTGGAGGAGCTTTCTTTCTTGGAAAGAGGTTGATTTCTTGGACAAGTAAAAAGCAAAATTGTACATCCAATCTACAACAGAAGCAGAGTATGTTGCAGCAGCAGTAAACTATTCTAATATTATTTGGTTCAAACAATTATTGGAAGGTATGAAAGAAGAAATCAAAGGACCTATTGTTATGTTTTGTGATAATACAAGTGTAATTAACATATCCAAAAATCCAGTGATGCATTCAAAAACCAAGCACATTGCAATAAAGTATCACTTTGTCAAAGAATTGGTGCAAGATAAGGAAATCAGATTGGAATATGTCCATACAAAAGAACAAATTGTTGACATATTCACCAAGCCTTTACCTAAGGATGCATTTTTGTATCTAAGAGGTAAGTTAGGGGTCATTCCCCTATCTGAAACTCACTAAAATGAAGTTTTAGTGATGCATCAACAGATATCAAGTTGAAGATCTTTTGAGTTGATGTAGAATAATCATGGAAATATTGCATATGAATCAGTACATAAGGTACATTGCTATTCATTTGGTTTGTGTTGTCTTTGGCATGTGTTTTCAAAGAGAGAGAGAGTATACAGTCATATCTTTCTAAAATTTGAATTTTTTTGTGAAGAGTTTGATGTTTAGAAGCTATGTAATTTCTTCATAGAGAGAGATTATTGTATTTGAGAATTATGTGGAATAAAATGTAAGAGGGAGAATCATTCTATCAGAAAAAGACTTGGTTTCAAATTTCATTTTACTATAACATGTTGCGTTGTCATCAATGCCAAAGAGGGATATTGTTGGATACAATTATTCAATTGTGTGTTCTCTTTGATGTTACGCAAATGTCATATTAGTTATCAGTTAGGGTCTAGAGCTCAGAAGGTTAGCAAAGTGAATTATAGAGTTTATCGAGCATTTCTAGAAGTTACACTATGAAGACAATTTCTATCGAGCTCACTCGGATGCTGAAGGTTTCTATGGTAGAAGTTAGTTTCTACCAAGCTCACAAGGTCAGCGAAGGAAAGTTAGTTCTTACCGAGTTTGCTCGATCTCCAAAGGATTTTGCAGAGTTTGTAGTGTTTACTAAGCTTCACTTGGTTAGTAGTGGAAATCATTTCTAGAGTAGTGTTTACCAAGCTAGGTTGACCAATGAAGGATTTCATTGTTTTGGGAAATAAAGTTTGATTGTTTCATGTCAATTTTGTATCCAACTGATGTATGGTCTTTTGGTAAATGTAACTTGTAACTGAGTTGACTTGACAATTTGTAATGTATACATAAGAGGTCAAGTTGTGATTTCAAATGTATGAATGAGTGAATGAGCAAGCATGCAAGTGAATTGATTGTGTAAAGAGGAAGTGTGAGTGAATTTTGAAGAAAGATCAGATATCCTTGTAGAGCAGCAGAGTTGTATTTGATCAGTGAGGATCTATTGAATTAGAGTAGAGATCTGTGTCAGCAAAGTTCAGTTGCATTTCATTCAAATCACTAATTGTTACTTTCTCACCATTGTAACAGTTATTCCTAAATCTCTTAACAGAGTTGGTTTAGCAGCCATTTTGTAAATCCTCTAACAAGGTGGATAGTTTTATTGAATTGTTCTAAAAGTCCTCTAGCAAGGCCACTCCTAGTAGGGTGATTAAATCTTCTAACAAGGTCACACCTAACAATGTGTTTTTTAACCTTTAACATGGTTGGCTCCTAACAGGGCTCACTTCAGAAGAGTGAAAATTGGTAGCTAGTTACTTCATGGCTTTTCCCATATTGGGTTTCCACGTTAAATTTGGTGTCTCTTGTGTTCATGTTATTTTCTTTTGCATGCAAATTAATAATTGTGAATGCTTAAAGATTAGTAACAAGTTAATCTACCAAGTTATAGCATTTTTCTATGTGGCTACCGAATAAAAGCAGTAACTAGTTATTTAAGACATCAAAGGGATTTGTGGATTTGTTTTTGTGGTAACTAATTCACCCCCTCCTCTCAGTTACTCCATTTATATTGCCAACATGTTATTGGGACTAAATGGGTATTTAGAAGCAAGATGAATGAAAAAGGTGAAGTTGTAAGAAACAAAGAAAGATTGGTATGTAAAGGTTATTCACAGCAAGAAGGAATAGATTTTCAAGAAACGTTTGCACATGTTTCTTGATTAGAAGCAGTAAGAATGTTTTTAGCATATGCAACCAACAAGAACTTTACAATTTATTAGATGGATGTCAAACTAGCCTTTCTAAATGGAGAACTTGAAGAAGAGGTATATATTGAGCAACCTAATGGTTTTCCTTTGACAATTGAATATTATATGGTTTGTAGATTAAATAAGGCATTGTATGGATTGAAACAAGCACCTAGAGCCTGGTATGCAAGATTGGAAAAACACTTGACAAATTTGAGATTTGTAAAAAGGTAATATTAATAGTAATTTGTATCCAAGAAAAGATGATAAAGGATTATTAATTGTTTTAGTATTTGTGCATGGCATTATTTTTGGAGGTAATGATGAACCAAGGTATTTTTAGAAGAAATGAAGAAATAATTTTAAATGAATATGATTGGTGAGATGAATTACTTCTTGGGATTGCAAAATGTATAAAATAATGGTGGTATTTTAATATCACAAGCTAAGTATCTTAAAGACATTTTGAAAATATTGGATTGGAAAGTTGTAAACATGTTGGAACACCTATGATAACTAGATGTAAATTATTTGGCAAGTGAATCCCCTACTATTGAATAGAAAAAATTGTAGTGCCTGCCCCTAGTCTACATTTTCGAGCTACATTTCTGATATCATTGCCAAACTCTTTTAGGCCAATTTATGTTTGATGATTAGTATTATTATTTTAGAGATTATCAGATGTTGTTTTACACTCAGTTTATTATATGATGAGATTACTTGGTACTCTATATTTCATGCATGTATGATGATTATTCAATGGTTTCAGTCATCGATGATGATTAGTTAGATGGTTTATTATTCCATGTGCTTCTTATGGATACTTACCCCATACTGCATGTGTATGGTGTGTGTGTTGTTTTATTTATGTATGGTGTTTCTGATGTGGTTAAGGAAGGGAGTCGTAGTCACCTGCTAGTCGGGATCTACACAATGCACCACTTCCTGCCATTGTCTGTTTAGCTTAGAATATTGTGTTTGTACATGTGTGGATTTTATGTAGGTTGCAGGTACTGGGTATCAACTTCCCTGAATTGTCAGGATGAGCGTACCCTATCGCACTATCTCAATGGTAAGAGAGGGGAGATAAACTCTTAAGTCCAAATCCTAAACCCTTTAGCCAATTGTCCTAATTGATAATTAGGACAAGTATCTGAGTTAAGTACCCTCCGAATGCATCAAATGATGTAATTTCATGATTATAACCCTTTTGTTTGATTTGGTATGTATTTTTCTATGATGGGTTTTCGTATGTTGCTTTATGAGTCCTTGGTGTATTTTCTATTAATTAAGTCTAATTAAAAAGATTAATTAATGATTTAATTTAATAGAGAATTATTATGATATCTTTATATTTAATTAATTAATTAATTAATAAAAGAATTAAATTTGGAGATTAAAGTTCAAAGATAAATTTAGAACAGGATAATATTTATTTAATTTAATAATAATATATTTGGAGTTCATTTTTAAATAAATACTAAATATTATTGTTATTTAAATTAATTAAATATGTTATCAATTAAGTTCTAAAATAAATTAAAAGTTGAAAGATATTAAATTATTAAGAATTCTAGATCGCATGATCTAAGCATGAGTTTAAATATGAGAATTAAATTAAAAGATTAAATTATAGAAATTAATAATGTTATTTTAATTTCTTAAAAGTGCACATAAGATTAAAGTAATAAATTAATTTAAAATAGAAGTCAAGTGGAATATTAAATAAAGTTATTTAATAATTCAACTTAATGTGCATGAAAGTTGAATGCAAAAGAATAAGAAAAGATAATAAAGGTTAATTTGGAGTTGACTGAGTTGTGCAAAGAGTCTTCTCGGGTAAACGCACAATTAGTGCCCCGACTTGAGGAGAAATTGCTTATCACAACTTTGGGGGTTCATTTTTTAGAGATACGAAGTTGGATGGGAATTTTTTGGTGGGACAACTTTTGGAAGCGAATTTCAGAAGGCGAATACCAAAGAAAGATTTTCGGAAGAAGATTATTGAGAGGAGCGAATTCTCTTACAGTTCCTGGAGATTGCATAATAGTATCAGGATCAGGTAGGGTCTTGTGTTTTTTATTATCGATTAAATACGCAATTATCCTTTCTTGTCTTCTTCGTGTCTGGGGTTTGTAAATCTGAAATTCTCTGTGATGAATGTTAAAACATTACGATATTGGAATTTATCAGATGCTTGTCAATAAACTTCTATATACATAAGATTTAAATGGGAAGGGTTGAATCTAATACCGAAATTCTAAATTAGAAGTTTGAATGGTTGACTATATTTTCTATATCAATTTAAAGAAGGGAACCAATTTTTCAATGCTTTTATTTATATATATATATATATATATATATATATATATATATATATATATTCTTAATTAATTTGTTTATTAATAAAAATCTTATTAATAACGAAATGGTATTCTTTTGTTTTAAAAAATATATATAATATATAAAACAAAAAATATATATAATAAAAATATATTCATTGTATTTAGTGGGGGGGAGGGAATCACCCCTTACCCACCCCCACTATCGGCGGGCCGACAGTACCTGCATCGTAGGTACTGCGACGGCAGGTACAGAGTACCTGCTGCCACAAGCCTGCGGTAGACCACAAGATCCTTTTCAGCCGACGGGCTTTAAAACGTGTTTTTTTTTTTTAAGGATTTTTTTTAATTCATTTTTTTTATTATGTATAAATTTTATTACTTTTTAAAATTTTCAATTTATAAATTTTTAATATATTTTAATTAATAAATATTTTTAATCTTGATTAATATTGATTAGTTAAATAATAATACATTTAACATAGTTTGTGAATATTAATTTATTAATAATGTTGGTTAAATATTAATAAATTAACAATTAATGGATAGATTAAAAATAAGTAATTGGAACAAATGATTATTGATTAATTTAATTAAAATTAGTTTAATTAAAATTAATTAATAATGAATGTTAATTGATTAAATGGTAGATTTGAAATATTGACTTAATGGAAGTTATTATAGAAATGGGTTAATCGTAAGGGGTAGCTATGAAAACTTAGTTACTTGAAATTCGACATTAAACTGAAACATAAACCTTACCTTAACTCAAATAATATACTTTCAGATCCAATCTCTGAGACTTTGATGTTGTCTTTGTGCTTTGAATGTTTTGGGGTTGGTTTAGCGTTGACCAGTTTAGGTTGTTACCAGAGGCTCGAGGTTGTGAATGTGATGTCATGATGATTTGGTTTTGATCTTTCTTAACCTGACCATGGTAATGTGATGAAGTGCTCTATGACATGATTGTATTTACTATTTGTTATTGCTTTCCAATTTCTTTTTGTGAAGCTGAGATGTACGTATTTGAGATACTTGACTTAACCATTTTCAAGTCTCGATCAGTTATATTTGATGACCATTTTGGAGTCTTCGATCAGTATTGTAATTTACTATTGGGATACTTTTTGGTTGCTTATTGGAGAACCATTGGATTTTGTGGTCTATCATTGACACCTTCAGTTACTGATAGAGAATTGTCATGATCATATGATTGTTATTTGATGCTTATCTGTTGCTCATGAAGAACTGATGTAATTTTGTGGCTTATCTTTTATGATGTTTTTCAGTTGCTTGTATAGGACTGAGGTGGTTTTATTATGATTCTTTGATTTATGTTTTCATGAGCCTAGGGTAGGTTATCTATGTGTAGAGTTGGGAAGTGGCTTGCAATGGGGGTCGGAGCCCTAAGAGGCTACCTTGAGAAACCCATTGTAAGTCATTTTTAATAAGTGAAAATATTTACACTAAATGAGAGAAAATGAACCTAACAAGATAATTGTATGTTCTCTCACATGCCTTGAGTGCTAGTACAGGCTAGGATGGGGTAGAGAGGATGCTTGGTTACAAACTTGCATTCCATAGTAGGCCTCATCAGTACGAGAGGATACTAGTGGCCGCGGAATCAGTAGGGACCCGAGATTCCTAAGGGATTGCTCGGATAACTTCTACGTGACTTTTGCGATGACACTTTCCCGCTTGCATATTAGGTTTCCTATGTGTCTTGTGGTACCTCTGGGATTTAGATGTCGATCTTTTTAGGAATCCTTGAGTTAGCATACTTATAGGATTTCCTGGACTTAGAGAGTATTTATGATTATAAGTTTTGTTATCCTATTTGGGACTTGAGACTATCTCCTCAGCGCGGTGGGAGTGGACCATTTAGGTTCCACGCGGTCGGGTGGTAATGCTTTTACTCTTACCACTGAGATCTGTTCTGTGGTCACCATGGCTGGAGTTTTCGTGATTGGCATTTACCTTCACTATGTTCTTGGATTATTATGATGGATGGTTAGATTTTATGATAGATGTTTTATCATTATGGATGTATGGATGTATCATGTATGGTGAATAGTTTCATATATTTTTACTGTACTTTGTATCATGGATTTGAGGATGTTGTATCTTGATCTTTACATATGTATATTCTTTTAAGCCTTTCATACCCTGTGACTTGTATAGTGGATGATTGAGCATTCCGAATTAATTTGCCGAGAGGCATTCAGAACAAATGTATATTATGGACATGGGACTTTCTGATTATTCTTTCATATGTATGTGATAGTTGTTAGACTTAGATTTAATTAAATTTAAACGTGACTCAACATCTTGGGATCTTTAAGAAATGTATCTTGCAATGTATGTTTGTCGATGATTACATGTTATTGCTTCCGCTACTATGTGTTTGATGTGTATGTTATACTTTCTTACTTTAAAAAAAAAAAATGTTTAGCAAACTTAGTGAAACTTTAGGTTAATTCTTTTGGATCCCTTGGCGGGGCGTTACAAAAGTACATATCTATGATTGGTGGATTGCAATACTTGACACATAATATACCCTATATAGCTAATGTAGTTGGAATTGTGGCAAGATTTTAGGAAAATCCTAAAGAGACACATTATGCAGCAGTAAAAAGAATTTTTAGACTTTTGAAGGGTACACCTAATTATGGATTATGGTATGACAGATCAAATGATTTCACTCTATGTGCATGCACTAGTGTGGATTGGGTAGGAAAGGGTAGATGACAAAAAGATTTTAACGCCTCACCAAGGGATCCAAAATAACTAACCTAAATTTTTACTAAGTTTTCCAAACATTTTGTTTTAAAGATAACATATAACAACAATTATAAAATAGTGGAAGCAATAACATACAATCATAAATAAGAAACACATAATAGATTACATTACTTGAGGATCCCAAGATGTTGAATCATATTTAAATTTAAATAATACTAAACCCAATAAATAACACATCCACATTAAAGATTAACTACCGGTTCAATTCCATTTAAATAATATACATTTGTTTCGAATGCCACTTGGCAATAATCAAAATGCACAATCATCCATTGTGCATGTCACAAGGTATGAAAGGATGAAAGAATATACATTTATAAAATAGATTACATCATCCCTTTAAGATCCATGAAACAAAATACAACACAATAAGTAAAATCATCCATCATATAGATATAACCATCCATCATAATACACAAAGATAAAATGAAAGGAAATGTAGAACAAGGAACTCCAGCCACGACATCAACTGGTGGATCTCAGTGGTAAAAGTTAAAAGAACTACCACTCAACCTCATGGTAACCCAAATAGGTCCACTCCCACTACATTGGGGATATAGTCTCAAGTCCCAAATAGGCTAACAATCCCAAAAATTAAAAGTAATATCCAGGTCAAGGAAATCCTAAAAGAAATCTAACTCAAAGGTTCCAAGATAAAATGACATCTAAACCTAGAGGAAAACAAAGACATGTAGGAAATCTATAATGCTAGTGGACAAGTGTCATCACACAATCCAACTCTAGAGTTACCCAGCTATTCTTTTAATCTGTCGGCCCCCTAGTGACTCTATGCACGGCACTAGTATCCTTTCGTACTGACAAGGCATACTAATGATGCATGGTCACAACCAAGCATCCTCTCTACTCTCATCCTAGTATGTACTAGCACTCGAGGCATGGGCGAGGAAAGAAAAAGACTCTTATTAGGTTCATTTTGCTCTCATTTAGTGTAGTGTTTTCACTAATTAACTACCTACAATGGGTTACTCATCAACCTCTTTAGGGCCTCGGCCTCCATTGCAAGCCACTTCCCAACTTAACATATAGATAACCTACCCTAAGCTCAACAAAGCAAAAAGATCTCAGAAGACCAAAAACCATACATCAGTTCTCTAAACAAGCAATTGACAAGTACCGAAATCACTTGGTCAAAATACAAGCATCTCAAATACGATCATCCTAACAGGACTAATCCAATAAGGTACACATAAATCAAAACATAACATCATCTGTAATTGCCAAAACAATACTTCCCAGCCCCTAGTAAACATCCTAGGACTGGTCAACACTCTAAGTCAACCCCCAATTTTGGCATATAAGAAGGCATTCAACAAATAGTATAATATCATAATTTTATTTGATTTTGAAGACACAGAGTCTAAGTTTATGTAATAACCCCAATAGGTTATAACTTCTTCAAACACCAAAATCTTCTCTAGTTCAGTTGTTTGACATTTTTTCAAACACTTTGCAAGCAAGCTCTGTTACCAATGTAATATCCTCTTACAAGGAACTAATATGAAAGTGCAATTCTTTCGATATTTTTAATGCAAATATATGGAAACTAGATATGAAATGCATACCTACAGCCAACTAATATTTTGAAAAACAATTGGCATACAATAATGACTATATTAAGACCAAAATTTGATTCTGAATTATCATAGAAAAATCATATGTTTATAAACTAAAATGATGACTACTAATAGTTACAAGAGGAACCTGATAATAGTGATGCCCAAGAATGGAAATGAATCAAATATAGATATTGTAGTGTGGCATCATGCATGCATACCATAGCAGCCAAAATCTATTCTCCAATTTAAGCACAAATAGAACTCCTAAATTGAAGCTATGCTAAATACCAAATTTGAAGGATATTTCACCACCTCAAATGGTTGCAACACTGAAGAGTTGGCATTCTCCAATGGTTGACTGAAATCGGAAACCTTAGTTTCTTCTCCCAACTTAATATCAAATGTAATTCACAATAAGCAGATGATAAACAATGAAGTTCTCACTTCTATTTATACTTTTCCTTCACCCTTTTAGAAGGAAATAAAATATTTAATAATTTCATTCTCTAGAAGTTTCTCTCTTTCCAATAATTAATGTGCTTTTAGGAAATTAAATTAGTAGAAGTTTCTACCTTCCAATAATTAATGCACTCGCTAGAAGCTTCTCTCTTGTAATACAATAATTAATAAAATATTTAATAATTGCAATTATTGGAAGTTTCCCCTTCCAATAATTAGTGCACTCTCAATTAATTAAATTAATTAAATATAAAGTCACCTTTTTTATTTTAATTTATTTAATGACTTTATAAGAAATTAATTTAATCAATTTCTCCTTATTTCTCCACTTAGCATTTAGAGAATGTCAAGGCTAAGAACTCCATTGAGATGCTAAAAAGATAGGGACATTACAGTCCACCCTCCCTGAAATTGGTTGTCCTCAAGAAACTTCAAGTCTGGATGCTATAAAATCTCCTCATTCTCCCATGTCGCATCCTCTGCTGGCAAGTCCTTCCATTTCACCAAATACTCCCTTATAGTGCACTGCCTCAAGTTCCTTTCCTTGAAATAAATGATAGCCTCTAGCACCAATATCAATTTTTTGTCATCATCCAAAGTTGGGAGCATTGTAGAAGGAACAATATGATGTCCTAGTGCCTTCTTGAGATGTGACACATGAAAAATGTCATGCACCTTGCTCTCTGCTGGAAAATCTAACTCATAAGCCACCTCTCCCACATTCCTAATAATCCTGAATGGACCATAGTATCATGGCTTAAGTTTCTCAACAACACTCTTCTTGAGAGTGGATTGATGGTAAGTTTGCAACATAAGATACACCATATCTCCAACCTCAAAAATCTGCTCTGTCCTCTTCTAGTCTACATACTGCTTTTGTTGATTTTGTGCCTTGGTTATATTATCCTTGAGAGTCTTAACAATTTATTCACTCGCATGTAACAAATCACCTACACTAGGCACTCTACTATCACTCAAAAGTAGATCCATAAAATTGGGTGCCTCATACCCATACAGAGCCATAAAGGCTGACATCTAAAGAGACATGTGATAAGAGGTATTGTAGCAATACTCACAGAGGTAAATCCACTTTACCCATCCCTTTTGTTTGCCTACTATATAATTTCTAAGATATCCCTCCACCCATTTATTCACTATCTCTGTCTGACCATCTGTCTAAGGGTGGTAGCTAGTACTTAGAGTGAGCTCTATCATACAAAACCTAAATAGCTCCTACCAAAAATGACTCATAAACCTACTATCTATATCACTCACAATGCTCTGAGGTAATTCATGTAGTCTAAATATCTCCTTGAAGAAAAACTCTACCACCTATGTAGCAATGTATGTAGTAGTGATTGAAAAGAAGTGTGCAAACTTCGTAAGGTGATCCACAACCACATATATGCAGTCCCTGCCTTGGGCTCTAGGCAGTCCTGTGATGAAGTCCATAGATAAAAACTCCCACTTCCTATCAAGAATTGAAAGTGGTTGAAGTAAAGTACAGGGATAGGATTATTCCTACTTATTTTTCTGGTAGGTGGGACACTCCCTAATATACTAAAGTACTTCTACTTTGAGACCTTTCCATGTGGAGCACTCTGTAATTTGTCAGTATGTCTTGTAGAAACAAGGATGTCCTACCATAGGTGAATCATGAAAATATTTTAGAACCATCCTCCTCACTGTTGAGCATAGAACCAAAAATATTCGCCCTTTGTAAATGATGAGCTCATTTACAAGGGTGTATCTATTGTCTTGAATAGTTCCATCTATGAATTGTGTGGTCCACACATTCTTTGCATACTCTGCAAGGATCAGGTGTCTCCAATCCTTCGATATATTTGTCAATAAGCTCAAATGAGGTCTATGTGATAAAGCATCAACAACTACATTATGTGTCCCTTTAAAATATCTAATATCAAAGACATAGGACTATAACTTGCTCACCCACTTATGTTGCCTATCATTTGAGATCTCGCTGCCCCAAAAAGTGTTTTAGGCTATTATGGCTGGTTTTGATACAAAATTTTCTACCTACCAAATATTGCTTGAATTTAGCCAAAGCATGCATAATGGCTAACATCTCCTTATCATAGATGTTGAAGCTCTACTCTAACCCTCTTAATTTCCTATTCTCATAAGTAATAGGGTGCTTCTCCTACATAAGCATAGCTCCAATGCCCTCTCTGAAAGCATCACAATGTAGCTGAAAAGGTTTGTTGAAATTTGTTAATGCTAACACTAGACAGGAAGTCATCAACTCCTTAAATTTCTCAAAACACTCATGTGTCTTAGGAGTCCATAAGAAAGCTCCCTTTCTCATCAAATCTGTCAAGGGTGTTGCATGGTCTAAATATCCATCCACAACCCTCCTATAGAAACTACATAATCCAAGAAAGCCCCTCAACTATGTAAGGTTCACTAACGAAGGCCACACCACAATGGCATGAATCTTTTTAGGATCCATGTGTACGCCTTCTACACTAATGATGTGACCCAAATACAACAACTCTATCATACCCAAATCACATTTCAACTCCTTTGCATACAAGGACTCTCTGCTCAATATATCCAACACTGTCTCAACGTGAACCAAGTGCTCCTTCCAAGATCTAATGTACACCAAGATATCATCGAAGAAGACAAGTACAAATTTCCTCAACTGAGGATGGAAAACCCTATTCATTGTTACCTAAAAAGTAGCGGGTGCATTAGTTATCCCAAATGGCATAACTACAAACTCAAAATGGCTACAATAACATCTAAAGGTTGTCTTCTCGAATTCCTACTCTCTAACTTTGATCTACCAATAAATCAATCTCAAATCTATTTTTGAGAAGACGCAAGCTCCATGAAGCTCATCTATCAAATTATCGATCTTAGGAATGGGGCACTTGTTTTTAATTATCTTCCTATTAAGCATCCTACAATCAATGCACATCCTTAATGTTCCATCCTTTTTCTTCACCAACACCATTGAAGAAGTGAAATGAGACTTACTTGGTCTAATGTGGCCCATAGCAAGTAACTCCTTTATGGTTTTTTCAATTTCATCCTTCAACCTCTTTGGATGCCAGTAAGGTCTAATCATGATGGGCTTAGCCCCCTCCTCTAACTCAATGATGTGCTCAATACCCCTATCTGGTGGTCTACCTAGTGGATATTCAGTCTTCGGTTGCCCCTCCTATGATGGCATTAATATGCACTTTGCTTCCCACTCTATCTGATCATGTCAAACCAATCTAGCCATCCTCTGGAAAGAGACCATTCTAAAATCATTGTTCCTGATTACCTTAAGAGTTTGTGTCTTCCCATTTACTTTAAACCTCATCTCCATCTCCTTGAGATTAAGAGTGAACTCACCAATATCGTGCAAGCAACTCATCTCAAGGACTATATTTGTATCTCCCATAGGTACAACATAGAAATCTGCATTAAAGGCATAATTATTATCTTCCAATGGGAGTCTAGTGATCTTACAATCACAATTGAGGACATAGTCATTAGCTACCCTCACTCTAATTCCCCCAAACTCCTTTGTTTGTATGCCACACCTTTCCACCAACCTATCATCAATGAAATTATGAGTGGCACCAATATCAACCAAAGTTACAACTCATTGTCTAGCAAGTACTCCTCTCATTTGAAATGATCCTTCTTGCTTAATACTAGTGAGACGAGCTTCCCTAAGTTTTCCATCTCCTTCCCCATCCTTGAACTCCATTTTAGACAATTTTTTAGCCTTGTCTTCCTTTTTTTCACCATCTATTTCTTCTATATTAGATTGCTGGTCTGAATTATCTAATTCTAATTCCTCATAGTATGCCCACATAACTTTGTTAGCCTTTCCCTTTGGTCTAAGAAGACAGTCACGGTTTGCATCATAGGGTCCCTTACAATAGAAACATAATTTTTCTTCCTCAAATCATTAAATGTTTCCCTGTCAAAAGGTGTTGGATTTTTATCTTTAGAATCATTTTAAAAATCAATCCTCTCTAGTTTTTTATAAAATGATTTGTTATCCTCACTAGAAGATGCTCCTTTTGATTAAAAGTTGTTTTTTGGGGCTACATATTCCATACTACTTGCTTTTTTCATAGCTTCCTGTATTAGTTCCTCTCTAACAAAGGTAGGACGTGTGGGCTTGTCTAATATTCTGGAAAGAGTTCTATGAGCTCTAGGTGATCCCACTACACTCCTATTATCCCATTGTCCCTGATTCCATCTATTCTATGGGTTCATGCACTCAACCATGGTGGTGAGTGCCTACAAAGCCTATGCTATTCACTCTTATCCTGTAACCATTCCTCTAAAAAATTCTCTTGTTTCCTAATCCTCATTCCTATTATATCTTGGTGGGCTACACTCTTGCCTATCACCCATGGTCTATAGCTACCTGATAAAAACTTGTTCCCTATCAGAAAAGCTCACCTAATAGTGAAAAATCTATGAGAGCCAACCTCCGGTGGCTTGTGATTGCTAAACCCTCAAGATGGCAAGATTTAGCTTTGATACCAATGTAATAACCCCAATAGGCTATAACTTCTTCAAACACCAAAATCTTCTCTGATTCAGTTGTTTAACATTTTGTCAAACACTTTGCAAGCAAGCTCTATTACCAATGTAATATCATATTGCAAGGAATTGATATGTAAATGTAATTCTTTTGGTGTTTTCAATGCAAATACAAGGAAACTAGATATGAAATACATACCTACAGCCAACTGACATTTTGACAAACAATTAACATACAATAATGACTACAATAAGGCCAAAATTTGATTATGAATTATCACAACAAAATCATATGCTTACAAAGTACAATGATAACTACTAATAGTTACAAGAGGAACCTGATAATAGTGATGCCCAAGAATGGAAATGAATCAAATATAGATACTACAGTGTGGCATCATGCATGCATACTATAGCAACCAAAATCTATTCTCCAATTTAAACACAAATAGAACTCCTAAATTGAAGCTCTCCTAAATACCAAATTCAATGGATATTTCACCACCTCAAATGTTTGCAACACTAAAGAGTTGACATTCTCAATGGCTAACTAAAATTGAAAACCTTAGTTTCTTCTCCCAACTTAATATCAAATGTAATTCACAATAATCGGATGATAAACAATGAAGCTCTCACCTCTATTTATACTTTTCCTTCACCCTTCTAGAAGGAAATAAAATATTTAATAATTACATTCTCTAGAAGTTTCTCCCTTTCCAATAATTAATGTTCTTTTAAGAAATTAAATTACTAGAAGTTTCTTCCTTCCAATAATTAATGCACTCGCTAGAAGCTTCTCTCTTGCAATACAATAATTAATAAAATATTTAATAATTGCAATTACTAGAAGTTTCCCCCTTCCAATAATTAATGCACTCTCGATTAATTAAATTAATTAAATATAAAGTCACTTTTTTATTTTAATTTATTGAATGACTTTATAAGAAATTAATTTAATCAATTTCTCCTTATTTCTCCACTTAGCCTTTGAAGAATGTCAAGGATAAGAACTCGACAATGATGCTAAAAAGATGGGGACATTATAGTTTATAGTAAGGTTTAAGTTTCTATTTTGTAGTACCTTTTTTTTTTTGGTCTGATAAAGCTTACTATATTCCCCGTATAACTTAACCCATTTTAACATTTAAATATGAACACATCATTACCATAAACTCATAAAACTAACCTCTTCATAAAGATTATTGATTTAAAAATAATAGTTAATAAATAATTAACTAGTAACTATTTAACCCTTTTTTAAAGATAAAATAAATCTCAAAAATAAAATATTATCTTTTAAATAAACATCCTATTAACAAATTAATTAATTAATAATTAAATTAATTAACTTAAAAGTGTTAATAAGATATCACAAACTTTAACAATCAATAATATTTATAATAAATTAAAAAAATTGACTATAAAATATATTATTAATAGACAAATTAAATTTTAAATAACTTAAAAATTTTAAATAATATAAAATTAAATATTATAATTTTTTAAATAAAATTTCCAATTAAAAAAAAAAGTATTTAAAGGTTCATCATCCTATGATGTGACACAATCGTAGGCATTTTTGTTGTCACAGTCAGTTGTACTGTGTGTTGTTGTTGCATGCAGCAGTAAAGCTTGTTGCACGCAGCCTCTAAGGTCGTGAACAAAGGTGGAGGTGTGGGGTTTGGTCCCCCATTCAATTTTTTTAATTTTTTTTTTTAAATTTCCCCTTTTATTTAATATGTATTTTGTTTTAATAAAACAAAATAATCTTTTCCATAAATTCATTATATATATATATATATAAAAGAAAATTATGAAAATACTCTGATAGGGAAAACCCAATAAACTAGTTGATTTTATATTCTACAATTCTGATTTATTTCCAAAACTATTTTTGATTAAAATATCACCTATTCAATTTATAGAATGAGGGTTTTCTAATTTCTCAATCCTTATATAGAGAAAAAATTTGATATGAATATCAATAAAATTCACAATGGAAGATTCATCTTAAAAGAAACTCTAAAAATAGATATAACAAACACGATGTAGATAGGAATTTCAATGAACATAATTCATTGTGCGAATAAAACACAAGATTCTACCTGAATCTGATGCTAATACACAACCGCAAAAAGAATGTGAGAAAATCCTTCTTCCTCTGAAACCCTTCTTTCTGAAAATCCTTCCTCCAAAATCTTGGTCCCTGCGAAATGAACTTCCAATCTCATATAAGGAGTTCTCCCCTAAATTTGGGGCACTGATTGTGCAATCACACAAGGGAACTTGTTAATCACAATCTTTTTAATATTTTATTATTTTTTGAATATTCATGAACACTTTTTGCAATTTAAAATATCTTTATTAAATTAATTTCTCTTTCTCTCTTTAATTAATTTTTGAGCATTTTTTTTTATAAAAATATGTATTAACTTAAGTAATAATAATATTTAGCATTTATTTAAAAATGATCTCCTAAATATATTATTATTAAATTAAATAAATATTATTACACTCTAAAATTAGAACTATAAATTTATCTTTAAATTTAATTATTTTATTTAATTAATTTCTCAATTAATTAAATATAATTAAATATTGAAATTATCTTAATAATTTTTCATTAATTATTCTTTTATTTTGACTTAATTAACAGAAAAATCACCATAGACCCACAAGATGAAATATGAAAACCCATCATAAAATACAACATACAAGATCAAACTCAAGGGTTATAATCACGAATTTATGTCATATGACGAATTTGGAAGGGTAATCATCTTAGATACTTGCTTTAATTTCTAGGACAATTAGTTTTAAGGTTAGGATTTGGACTCAAGAATTTATCTCCCCTCTCTTACCATTGAGATATTGTGATAGGGTATGCTCATCTTGTCAATTCAGGGAAGTCGATACCTAGTACCTACAATTTGCATAAATTCATGCATGTATAAACACATATATTCTAAACTAAACAAGCAATGGCAGGAAGTGGTGCATTGTGTAGATCCTAACTAGCAAGTGACTACAACTCCCTTCCTTAACCACATCATAAATGTCAAACATAAAGAAAACATTCATGTACACCATACACATGCAAGTATGGAGTAAGTAACCATAGAAAACATGTATAAATTATCCATCTAACTAACATCATTAAATAACTAGAATCACTATAAATAATCATCATCAAAGTATCATCATGCATACATGAAATAACTAGTATCAAGGTAATCTCGTCATATAATCAACTGTATTTGAAAACAATGTTCAATAATCTAGAAAACAATGCCATTGATCATCAAGCATAAACATAAACTGGCCTAAAAGAGTTTGGCAATAATAACTTGAAAAGTAAACTAGGGGTAGGCACTACAAAGATCACCATTGGTGGAGCATTTTTCTTGGGAAGAAGATTGATTTCCTAGCAAAACAAGAAACAATTTTGTATTTCATAGAGTATGACAGAAGCAAAGTATGTAGCAGAAGATAATAGTTGTAAATAGATTATTTGGATGAAGAAAATGCTACAAGACATTGGGATTGATTTTACAGAGCCTATTATCATACATTGTGATAACACAAGTACAATGAGTATGTCAAAGAATCTAGTATTATATTCAAGGAAAAAGCATATATCTATTAAATATTATTTTTTGAGAGAGAAAGTTTCAAAGAAAGAGATCATATTGGAGTACGTTAGCACAAAGGAGCATATAGCATACACATTTATAAAACCTTTGGTGAAGGAAACATTTGAGTACATTAGAGGTGTTCTTGGGGTTATGCCCTAGCCTACTTTTGAGTAGTTGATGCAGATATTGCATCAGTCCAATGGTAGCAATGCACTATTTATTTTATCTAGATTGGATATTTGATGTTTCCTTTATGAGGGAGTATCTATGTTTGAGATGAGTCATGAAGGAATCTTGGTAACTTGCATTTAATAGTGTCTTTGGACACTTGAGCTAATTGAAAATCATACTTAGAGAATTTGCATAATGATACCTTTGTCATTGATGTCAATGGGGGAGAGTAGCACATGAAAAAAAAAATCCTTTGATATGAATGTTCAGAGACATCCTATGGGGGAGAGTAGCACATGAACTTATGAGGGAGAGTAGAACCTAAAAATATTCTAGGAGAGATTCATGTTGATTGATGAAGAGGATTTGAAAAGATTTTGATGTATGGTGGAGATTAACACCTTCCTTCTAAATGATGGTTATAGTGCAGATGGAATTCATGAACAATATAAATGAGGGAGAAGATGAAACAAAGACACATTTGGTATTCATGGAACTTAGATTTTTTTCATCTATGTTTCCATCAATGCCAAAGGGGGAGATTGTTAGCATGAATGTTGATGGTATTCCTATGGAGAATTATCCTAGAAATGTTGGAGACATAATTCAATGATGATATGTCACATTCATGATAGAGACCTTGTCATTGATGTCAACATATTAGTTTTTCTAAGAAGAATGACAGAGCAACATATAGAGTTTTTCTTTGTGTGATTTGAAGATTGTAGACCAACTTATGTGTACATGGGATTATGTTCTAGAGTATGTATAGATGATATAGTTAAGAGAGCATATGGAAATATGAAGACTAGATAGATTTATGAAGGATTTGGTGGAGGTAGCTTTCAAAAAACATTTCTAGAAAGTGGGTACTAATGTTTGGATTTTATCTCCTAAAATTGATGGAATATGGTTGAGCAATCTTAAAAAAAGGTTGAAGACATGTTGAAAATGGTTTGGTTAATCATGTATACTCAGATGCTCATCGTGTAGAAAGTTACGAAGACTGTGAGCTGACAGATTGGTTGTAATTATGAAAACTTGTAATGTTGTAATGTAACATGTAATGTTTGTATAAATGAAAAGTCATTTCCTTGATGTAAAGTGTGATATGTGATCATATCTATTTGATGCATTAGGCGAGCTTGAATGAGAATATTTTTTGGATCAAAGTAGAGATTGGTGTAGTTGAGGCATGGTGAGCTTACAATGAAATGTATTTGGAAAGAGAAGTTGGGAAGTTTTTGTTATAAATTTTTATTATTTAGTGAGGATAGTATTAAAGCTAGTTGGACAATGGGTCCATATGTCCTCCTTTCAACTCCTAATAGGGTTGGAATCCCCTAACAAGGACTCATATGTATTGAATTTATTTCATTTAGTCCTAACAGTGTCTATCCTTTCACAAGGAACATTTATCGTAGTACATCATCTTGTGGGTACCATCCCCACCAGGGTTTTCCCTCTAATCAAAGGCTTCCCTAGTTAACATATCTAGTGTTATTGTGTATAATTATCTTTCTATAGTTGTTACATCTATTATTTATATGTTTCATAATTAAAGAAGATATTGAGAGTTGTTTTAATCTCATACTAATTTACTCTCCCCCCCCCCCCTCAGTTATCTTGGTGGACTTTATTTTCTAACATAGATACCCTTTGTGTATAGAACTATCATTCTTAAATCTTTTCTTCAAACAATTTTTTTACAGAAATTGCCTCAACTTGGGAAGTTTTTATGGTACAAATATAATACAAAATGTTAGGATTAACCACAAACATAAATAAAAATTACATGCAAATATAACCAATATTAGAAAATAATAAATTGCAGAGAAGAGAACACAAGACACAAAGATTTAACATGGTTCACCCAATCCCTAGGCTACGTTCACAAACAAGTCCAATATTATTGTTATGTAGTGATTACAATCTATAATCCCTTACAACTCAATACCACTGCAAGAAGCTACAATCTCATTATATATTATGAAATCCATAACCCTAAGCCATTTTATACAAGCTTTTTTGGCTTATAAAATGAGGACTAGAATAAGTAATCCAATAGAAAAGAAAAAAAACATCCAATGCCTTTAACAAAAATAAATTCATTTTTTGCTCCATGGGCACTACCCCTGAAAACCTAGGACCTTGCAAGGGGAAAACCCCTATAATAATAATGTGGGGGGAAACCACACTGAATAAAGTGAAATAAATTAACCTCTAAGTTTGATTAGGCTCCACATCACAACACATAATAGGTTTCTAGTCAAAAGGTCCAACCAAAGTTTTTGTAGAGATGGACCTATATAATAAACTACCTAAAAATATCAATTTGGTAGGTCTACAATTTGAACTCTTCCATCTTATAGTCTATTTGATAATGCTAATGTATGTTTTTATCATCAAGTAGGCCACTTAATTAGAAATTGTCCTTTTAGAAAGAATAAATATGCTTACAATAAAAAAATGATACATCCAATCATACAAAATGAATGTATAGCCTCAACCTAAAAAATTTCCCTCATTAATGTGACAACCAAGATAGCTGAACAAAATCCCTATGGAGGATATTAACTATAATACTAATAGAAATCCTACAATGTACAAATATGTCATTGTGACATACTAGTGGAGAATGGGTAGGAAGTGAAAAGAACCATCAAGATTCATTGATTCTCATAACAAGAAGAAATGTTTATAAAAATTAGGAATCATTATCTCTTCATAATAATGTGAAAGTCAATTATCTTTGTTGGAATTCTTTAGAACAACTAAGAGGGGGGTGAATAAGTTATTCTAAAGAATTCCAACAATTGGTATTAGAGCTAAAGAGTATAAGTAGAATGAAGAACTGAAATAGAGATCTGTAATCTACAAGTGAGTTGTGAGTTTTTATTAAATCAAGTCCTACTATTACTTTCTAAGAATTGTACTAGTGTGGATAAAATCCTTTGGATTAAGGTTGACCTAACAATCATTTGTAAATCCTTTAACTGGGTGACATTCTAATGGAATGGTCTAAAGTCCTCTAACAAGGCTCACTCCGAATAGGGTGATTGAAATCTTTTAACTAGGTCACATTTAATAGTGTGCATTTTAACCTTTAATAGGGTTGGCCTTTCATAGGGAATCACTTTAGAAGAGTGAGAATTAGTAACATGTTATAGGTGGTTTTTCCCAAATTGGTTTTCCACGTAAAATCCTTGTGTCAAATTGTATGAATGTGCTTATGGTATTTCATGTTTACATTTCAGCAAAGATATTTTGACCTAGGATAGTAATCTACTAAGTTAAAGTATTATATGATCTAATGGATGTATGCATGTTAAGTTTTTATGGATATGGATCTGATTAGCACTGAAAAATTTTATTTGTACATCTGGACCTTGGATAACTTATTCACCCCCTCTCAATTATTCTAATGAATTCCAACAATTAGTATTAGAGCACCGATGCTTGAGAGGAAATAGTTTGAAGGTACTAAGAGCTAAAGATCAAGATGTATAAAAAGGAGGTGCCCAAATTGAACAAGGAAAAATTTCTTGCATAGAAAAGTTTGATGAAGCTACATCTAGGAGGTCTTGGAGACTATGCTCAATCTACCATCATTATTGAGCATGTTGATCCTTCTAGAGTTCTAATTACAAATGATCTGGAAAAAAAAAAGAACACAATCATGCAATGTTGGAGATTTCCTCTACCCTAAGTTACTCAAAGTTTGATGACATCAAAGATTGTGACACTGCAAAGAAAATGTGGGATGCTATACAAACAATTTATGGAAGAGATACAAACATTTTGAGAGTCAAATCTAAAAGTCTAAGAGGGAAGTTCAATGATATGAGAATGCAAGAAGGTGAGAACATTGTCCAATATTGTACAAGAATTAAATATATTGTGAATGCTATTAGAGGAGCTAATGGTATTATTGATGATGAGACTATAGTCAGCTAAGTACTGAGAACACTATTGCCTTTCTATGATATTAGAGTTTCTGCCATACAAGAACTAATTAAGGTGTACACCTGGTAGTAATATGAACCTTGAAGTATTGATGGGTAGACTCACTACCTTTGAACTCTCTAATTTTGATAATTTCAGAACAAAAAATGTTGAATTTGCTTTCAGAACTAAATTGTCATTAAAGGAACCTAAAGAGAAAAATAAAAAGGTCAAATATGTTTCTAGTGATAGTGATATAGATGAGGAGGATGTAGAATAGATTGAAGCATTGCTGGCAAGGAGATTTCACAAAGGCAAAGGAAAATACAAAGGTAAGCTACCTATAATGTGCTTTAATTCTAAATAGGTTGGCCATATTGTTGCTAGATGTCCAAATAAGAACAATAGAAGTAGAGACAAGTATAGAAGTAAAAGAGATGAGGACAAAAAAGATTATAAAGATAAAGGAAATAAGTCTTGCTACATTACCCAAAGAGGAAACAAAAGATGAATCTGATAACCATGTTGATGAAGTGGTGTATGTTGCAATGAAGGATGATTTTGATGAGGATGGAGCAACTACACTAGTATCTTATTTGAACAAGAGTGATAGATGGGTCCTTGATAGTGGGTGCTCACATCACATGACTAGAGATCAAAGCAAGTTCATTACCCTTGATTATTACAATGAAAATAGGGTAAGATTTGGTAATGATGCACCATGTCTGATAAAAGGTAAAGGATCAATTAAACTGATAGAAAAGATCATGTGTGACAATGCTTATTATGTAGAAGGACTTAACTATAACTTGTTGAGTGTGTCACAATTAAATAGTCTAGGTTGCAAAGTTGAGTTTGAGAACAAGAAAGAAAAGATCTATGACACTGATGGGAAACTAATTGGAAAAGGTGATCAGACTAGAGGTAATATATTTTATCTTGACATGAATGATGCTACTTGTCTTGTTGTAGAATTTGATTATGTGGGGTTGTGGCACAAGAGGTTATGTCATGTTAACTTTGATAACTTATTCAATATTAGTAACATGAAAAGATTTGAAGGTTTTCCTAAACTGAAGAAACATGACGATATGATTTACAAACATTGCTAGTTAGGCAAGATGACAAAATCTAGTTTTAAAAGTAAGACTCACTCCTCTAAAGAAATTTTGGAATTAGTTCATACTGATTTGTGTAGACCAATTGATGTGCAAAGCTACAAAGGTGACAAGTACATTATCCTATTTTTGATGATTATTCTAGAACGATGACATTTGTGTTTCTAAAACAAAAATCTAATGCTTTTCAAATATTTAAGTGGCACTTGGCTAGAGTTGAAAAGGAGATAGTCAAAAGCTTGAAATGTCTAAGATCTGACAAAGGTGGAGAATTTACATCAAATGAGTTTGAGATATTCTATAATGACAGAGGAATCAAGAGACAAACTTATGCACCTAGGACCCCTCCACAAAATGGGATTGCTAAAAGGAGAAACAAATCTATAATGGACTGTTCTAGAACACTCATGATGGAGAAGAGTGTTGATTTGAAATAGTGGAGAGAAGTTGCAAGTAAAGTTGTCCATACCATGAATTGAGTACAAGTCAAGAAAGGTACTCATTCAACACCTTTTCAACTATGGTATGGATACTCACCCAATGTAAAATATTTTAAGGTATGTGGAAGTAAGTGCTATATTCTTAAAGACAACAGGAATGGTAAATTTGATGCTAAAAGTGAAGAAGGTATATTCCTACGCTATTCCACAAGAAGTAAAGCTTATAGGTGTTTAATTACTAACACTAACAAAGTTGTGGAAAGTGCAAATGTGAAGTTTGTTGAATACAAAGAGGTACATGAAATGAAAACTATGAAGGAACCTGAAGAGTACAAATCATTTATATACTCTTATGAAGGTATGCCTACTAATGAAAGTTTTGTGAACCAAATTGTAAATCAACAACAAGTATTAGTGATTGCCGAGTCACATACAATGAATGTTGAGTTGCATTTAAGAACCAAGTTACAGTTAGGAGTTGAGTTACAAACACAAGTTGAGGTACATTCATATTTTGAGATAAGTGTATATGAAAGGAATGTTGATCTACCTGATAAAGAAGTACACGATGATTTTGAAGTTGAAAGACCTATTGAAGAAAGAAGAGCAGAACCAAGATTGTCAAAGTATGTTAGAAGGCGTCACTCTACTGAAAAAATTATTGGAGATAAAGAAGCTACACCAATGACAAGGAATAGGTTAAGAAGTGATACATGTTTTTGGAGCATGCATGAGCCTAAGTTAGAGAAATATGCCTTAGAGAATGAAGACTAGAGTAAATCCATGAAAGAAGAGATTTAATGGATTGAGAAGAACAAGGCATGAACTCTAGTACCCAGACAAAAGAACAAGAATGTGATTGGAACTAACTGGGGGTACAAAAACAAGTTAGATGAGAATGGTGAAGTCACAAGAAATAAGGAAAGATTAGTCTGCAAGGGGTATGCACAAGAAGAAGGAATTAACTATGGAGAAATATTTGCCCCAGCTACAACATTGGAAGGAGTAAGAACTTTTCTTTCTTACTCTTCATACAAAGGTTTCAAAGTTTATCAAATGGATGTGAAGTTAGCATTTCTAAATTGTATACTAGAAGAAGAGGTTTGCATAGAACAACCTGAAGGGTTTGTTGATCCAAACAACAAGAACATGGTATGTAGACTACATAAAGCTTTATATGGTTTAAAGCAAGCCCCAAGAGCATGGTATGAAAGGCTTCACAATTATCTTGTGAAGATTGGTTTTGAGAAGACTGATGATAACATCAATTTGTACTTGAAGGCAGAAGGAGGTAAACGTATTTTACTAGCTAATTTTTTTTTTGATGATGTCACATTTGGAGGTCAAATGCATTATGTAAGGCATTTGCAAATGAAATGAAGAAAGAATTTGAGATGTCTATGTTTGGAGAGATCAAGTTCTTTGTTGGTTTGCAAGTGTATAAGAGGAAATATGGTATATACATCACTCAACCTAAGTATGTGAAGGAAATATTAAAAAAATTTAGTTCGGAGGATTCAAAACAAGTTAGCACTCCTATGGTGATACAACACAAACTTTCAAAGACTAATGATTCTGTTGAAGTGAATCAAACATTGTACTAGTCTATGATTAGCAAGTTACAATATGTAGTACATAGTAGACCTGACATTGCATTAGATTTTGGGATTGTTGCAAGATTTTATGAAAATCCTAAGGAGAATCATTTGATGGTTTTTAAGAGAATTATGAGATATTCAAAAGGAACAAAAGATTATGGTCTATACTACAAGAAAAATGAAAAATTTGAGTTAAGAGCCTATATAGATGTTGATTGGGCAGGAAACATTGATGAAAGAAAGAGTACAAGCGGTGGATCATTTTTCTTAGGAATGAGATTGGTCACCTGGAATAGTAAGAAACATAATTGTATATCTCAATCTACTGTTGAACCTAAATATGTGGTTGTGGCATTAAATTGTACAAATCCAATATAGATCGAACAACTACTCAAAGGCACGAAGGAGGAAATCACTAAACCTATGCTACTTTATTGTGATAATACAAGTGCTATAAACATATCAAAGAACTCTATGATGCACACAAAAATAAAGCACATTGCAATCAAGTATCATTACTTGAGATAGTTGGTTCAAGACAAAGAAGTGACGATGGAATATGTGAATATAAAAGAACAGATAGCTGATATATTCACAAAAGATTTACCTAAGGATGTACATGAATATCTTAGAGATAAACTAGAGGTCATATGCCTATCCCAAGATACTTAAGAAGCATGAGTAGTGCCCTGCATCAATTGAGCTAAATGTTGTATCTTACAACTTGATGTAGTGGATCTTACTTTAGGAGCTTCCTAAAGTAATAAAGAAGCTAAATTAGAAGACCTACAATCACATGCAAGGTAACATAGGGAGAACCTGAATAGAAGTATTTGGAATCATTGTCAAAGAAGGAGATATAAGAAAGAGAAAGATAGAGAAAGATAAAATAACTTGCAGAGGGAGATACAAGTAAGATACATTGGAGGAGATTGACAAAGCTCACATTACCCTATATAGAGGAAGGACGTATACTAATAGACAGAGAAATTTTAAAGCTATTATCTTCTTTTTGGTATTGTTGTTGGTATTGGTTTTCAATCAATGCCAAAGAGGGAGATTTTTGAAAAGAGATTGTTTTGAAGTGAAGACCCTATGATGGAACTATCATTATTTTGTCAATAATGTCAAACCTGCTACCTACTAGTGAGGCAATTTCTTTTTGGTCTAAATGCTATTATGTGGTTGATTAATGATGAGGATTTGAAAATAGGAGATAACAAGAGAACCTAGTGAAAGGTTGAGTTATTTGGTGTATAAAAGAAGCACTAAGACCAAGTAAGACATTGATACTATAGTGTATTGTGTATCTACTTAAAGTTTGTCAATTAAGAAAAGTGTTTGCCAAGCCTTGCTGAGCAGTCAGTGCAAGCTGTGCAGAAATTGGTAGAAGTCGAGTGAAAATCAATAGGTGCCAAGTAAAGAAGACAAACAATGCAAGTTGAGTGAATGTTAGTATATGCCGAGTAAAGTTTAGTTGGTTCCTAGCATTAGTAAACTTTAGCATTTTTTGAATGAACTAGTGTTGGCCAAGTGATAGAATAGTATAGATGTCGAGTGACAACATTCAGTGTTAAATCAAAGATTTGACAAATATGAGCCAACTAATTTGATTTCATGAATTATGTGAAGTGCGTGGAAGATAACTATAATGAGTTTTGGCACAAAATTCAAGGTAAACCATTTTGAGGAAAATTTCAAGGATGATTGTAGAGGAAGTTTCTAAAGGAACCAAATGGAAAAGTGGGTGGATTCATTGAATTGTACCTAGCCCTAAAATGGATGAATGTGGCCACGCGAAAAAAGATCTAAATTCTTTATTTATATAGATAGTTGACCAGAAGCAAAGGTTCTCATGGGTGAGAACCTAAGGTAGACAAGGAATCTAGGGTATTGCTTCATCTAGTGGCTAGATAGAAGAGACTATAGTTGGCATAAAAAGAAAGAAGGCTTAAGGGGATGAATGCTTGAAGGGTGAAAAAGCTATTAGAGCTAAAAAGTATGAATGCCAGGCATAATGGATAACTAAAACAAAGATCTATAATCTACAAGTGAATTGTAAGTTTTTATCAGATCAAGTCCTACTATTACTTTCTAACAACTATACCAATGCGGATAAAATCCTTTGGATTAAGGTTGACCTAATAGTCATTTGTAAATCCTTTAACCAGGTGACATTCTAATGGAATTCTCTAAAGTCCTCTAACAAGTCTCACTCCTAATAGGGTGATTGAAATCCTTTAACCAAGTCACGTTTAGCAGTGTGTATTGTAACCTTTAAAAGGGTTGGCCTTTCATAGGGCATCACTTTAGAAGAGTGAGAATTGGTAGCATGTTACAAGTGGTTTTTCCCAAATTGGGTTATCATGTAAAATCTTTGTGTCAAATTGTGTGAATGTGCTTATGGTATTTCATGTTTACATTTCTGCAAAGTTATTTTGACCTAAGACAATAATCTACTATGTTAAAGTATTATATGATCTAATGGATGCATGCATGTTAAGGTTTTACAGATATGGATCTGATTAGCACTAAAAAAATTATTTGTACATCTGGACCTTGGATAACTGATTCACCCCCCTCTTAGTTATTCTAAAGAATTCCAACAACCCATTCTTTGAGGAAGAGATACTCCTCTCTAAGTAGAGACAATTCTTCTCTTAAGAGGAGACATGGATCTTCATCTACAACTATGAGACAAAAATATAGGTCTCCAACTTCTTGAAGAGAGAAATTACATTTGATAAAGATATTGTACTAGCCAATTTTTTTAATGCATTATCTCATGCAGATGATTTAATTACTTTTTCTTAAACATAATACTTTTTCTTAAGCATAAATTTGAAAGTTATGCCTTGGAATGTTAGGGGGGTTACACTTCCCACTCACAAATACAAGGTTAAGGAGGTTGTTTGTAGATGAGAACTTGATATTGTGTTCCTACAAGAATTAAAGCTTGGTTCATTTTGTCTTCTTTCTTATCTACACAATGTTTGGAGAGGGGTTCTTTTTCTCCACACATCTCATATAGCTGATTTTTTCATTGGTGTAGCTCCATGGATCAATAAGTTTACCATTAATGAAGGACAAAACCATTCACATAGCTATGTGTGGATCCTTCTTTTTACTTATGGGAATCTCATTGGGTTTTTTTCAGTCTACACTCCTAATATAGCCAAAGAGAGGTGTGAGTTATGGGATTTGATGAACAAAAAAATACCTCAAGATGATTAGTTGATTGGTGGTGATTTTAATATGGTAAAAAATCACAAAAATAATAATTGTCTTCATCAGGAAAAATTAAGAAATGAGGAATTTGATAAATGTATTTTTTCAAACTCTTAGGGTGTAATTGAGCCCATTCACCAAAAAAATCAATCTATCACCATGATTGGTTTGGACTAATTGTAGATTGGGAGCTAATAGAAAACTTTAGATTAGATAGGTTTTTTATCTCACTCATTATATAACCACTATAGGACTCCAATGGGTTTTATGTGAAACTAGATTATTCTTTTGTATTGTCAGATCATTTGCCTATTACTTATGCCATTTCTAGGAATTATAATAAGGAATCTATATCTTAATTTCTTCAAGGAAAGATAGAAACAAATAGAAAATTAGTTAATTTAGATTCTTATATTATTTCTATTCAAAATTCCATAATTTCTCAGCTTTGCAAATTTACTATTTACAAGATTCAAGGGGACAAAATTAGATCTGGACTTTATTGGATTAAAGAGGGTGATAGAAGATAGAAGAATTCTTTAACTGTCTAAATTGCAAACATAAGAAAGAAATTATAGAAACAACTAAAAATGAAGATGGGCATATTCATACTAGTAGATGGTATTAAATCATTGTTTGACAATTTCTATGCAAAACTATTTAAAGAGGATCAACATTGGCAAGATGCACAATATTTTTTGGAAGACATGCTTAGAGATTCCATACCAAGAAAGGTGGACCATGATTACAAATAGATTATTGATAGAGAATTCTCAATAGAAGAATTAGAACATGTGTTTTCTCTACCTCCCAATAAAGTTTGGATTTTAATGGGTCGTCTATTGAATTTTACCAAGCTATGTGGTCTCATATCAAGGAAGACTTTTATGTGGTCTACCTTGAAGCTTGAAGCGAGGTTCATTAGGGTTCGATATTAATAAAGGCCTAATCAAAATGATATGCAAAGGGAAAAACCTAAATATTATATATGTATATACACACATTCAATTTACATATATATGTCCATACATGTGTATGGCTTTATGTTTTTAATGATAAAAATATATGATAGTGTTTTCAAACATTAAAAACATGAATTTTTTTGAAACATTAAAAACACTATCACATTTTTCGACATAAAAACATGATCCCATTATTAAACATTAAAAGTACAATCACATTTTTAAATAGCCTTGAATAATGATCCTAAGGCTTGGGAGATTTATTTCTCTCCATTTCCTTCAATTTTCACGTCTTTTGTTCTTTCAAACTAGTTTCTCAACTTTCTTCCCATCATGTCTACATGTCATCAACTAGGTATTTATAAAATAAACATCATAATTGTACAAAAATTCAGAGCTTTCTAGCCATATAATATGTTTTTTAATTTCTAGACAATATGAACATATTAAATTTTAATTTTCTTTACTATCGTCTCCATAATTCTCAAAGACACACATGTACCATTTTATTAATAACTTTTGATTTATTTGACCAAATTTAAAATAAATTATATATTATTGTTGTGCACTTGATTCTTTACACTTAAAAGAATTTTCTTTTTTTATAATTTTAATGCAAGTTGTATACTACGCACAAATATGTACTTGATTATCAGGATGTGTCCACTTCAAGAAATTATTAAAAAAACACTCAACAAATAACTATTAAAAAATTAAACAACTTCTAGCTCTCACTCTCAACTATGTTTCTACTAAAGAATTTTTCAAAGTACTAAAGCTAACTCTCTCTTTTTATGCACAAGTTAAACACTATTTTATGTATTCCCAGGAAAATCAAGTATAATTTTTTTTTTTTGTGTAAATAATTTGACCCTCTTAATCTTAGTTATTTTTTAAAAACTTTAATAGTTTATAAACTAGATTACAATTACTGCAATTCTTGTTCACTGCACATCTTCTAATTTTGAGTGTTTAACTCTCAAATTTCTCTTTGAAGTTCAGGTTTACATGATTTTAGAAAAAATAGTGACCACTTATAGTCCCACTTTTACACACCGTCTTGATGCACTTACCCATAAAGCTTCATATTCATATCAAGTTTTGTAGTTGTAAAAATTCTATAGTTGATGAATGTGTATATATTTTTAATCACTAAAATGATATTTTATTGTAGAAGGAACATTGTTTACATTTGTGGCATTCTTTATACAAGCATACAAATTGTCTTTTATTGTGTATCAATAAAAGCAACAAGAGGGTGTTGGCCCATGAAATAATAACTAGCGTATTTATAGCACTAGCACATTTTCAGTACAAACAACAACCCATACTTTGCCTCTATGAAAAATAAAAATTGTATAGTTCATAGTTAAAGCATTAAAAACAGAGTCTTCCAACATAAAAATATAAACATAGTATCTCTGCCACATAGGGCAGGTAATAAAAAGTTTAAAGCCATCCCACTTGTTAATCAAAAAGTAGTAAAAAACCATTACACTAACAAACTTAATTGCCTCCCAACCACTTAGAAAACAACATGGGAGTTCATTCTTCTTTAAGGAATTAGAGCACATCCTTATAGTCTTCATTTGTCTTAGGCTTGGACCCAAAAATCTTTGTGTGCAGCATACATACCATTGCAGAACAAGCATGCATAACGTTGATGGCAAATTTATTTGAATCCTCAATCCTCCTAGTGAAACTACCAACCTCCCTTCTCAGCTCCTGCAACGACGATTCATGGTTCTCTTTAATCTTCCCCAGCAACACTTCAGGTGTCGGGCTAACAGTGTCCTTGACAGCCTCCATGAAAGAAACCTGCATAAAAGTGGAGTTAGATGCAAAATTAGGGATGGGGTTTTTATATCTAAGTATCAAAGAGGGAAAATTTGCCTATTGATAAAACCCAAATTGTGAATAAATTGCTTCACCAAATTATTAATCATCATCAAAGTCCATTATAGATATCACGTGATCTAAGCAATTAGAAAGTGGTGGATAATATTACAATTAGTTTCCACTCATAGAACAATGATAATAAAAAGGAAATACAATTTTTTTATTTAAACTTGTTGAAAATATTACACATTTATATGAAAATGATTAATACACAAAGAAAGGCATTTATATAGGCAACGTACGACACCTTTAGTTTGACCCAAATATCACATATAAATATTTAAAAAAAAAAAAAAACTAAAATACAATTTTGACTCGAAGATCTTTCATTAAATTCTTAGAGCAAGACACGACTTGTATGCTCAAATAGAAAAAATAATTAGGAATGGGTATAAACTAAAAAGAATATGAATTGCCTAAAATTGTATTCGCCGAAGTAAAAGGTGGTATTTCCGGAACAACATTTTATTTTATTTTTTAGATAAGACAACAACAGTTTCTCCGAAAATGCAAAATTCGAAGAGCGACCTAATTGTGGAAAGTAAAGCGCCGACCCACCACCCAACATCGAGAGGCCCAGATTGACTCCCGCATGTTCGGAGCACAGCAGGAGCCGTCGATGGAAACTCCGTTGGTAGGCAAAACACGTGTGGCTTTCAGTAGACCTTGCGTGAAAAGCGTGTCCAACTCAGATTGCGGAAAAGCGGATTTGACAAAACAGTCCAAGCAATTAAGCAAATTTGACTCAATATGCCACATCAAGTGCAATATTCACCCTCAAATAATTAATAATTAAAACATAAGACATAGGTATAAAAATAACAATATTGTTTTTTACATAAATCGATGTTGTTTTATTAATTAAAACTAACTTGAAATACCTTATATGTTATCATGTCAAATGCTATATAACTACCATATTATCATACCATATTTTTATGTAACTATTAAACATATTAACCATACCGAATCATTCATTCAACATAATATAGTGTATAAGAAAAAATTTAAGCTTTAACAAATTATGTTTGTTAAGGGAGAATGTAAAGTTAGGTTTTTTTATGCATATGGAACTCTCAACTCTTATTCAAATGATTTTACACTTCAACATATATTTTATTTTAAACACATTTACATGAAAAAATATATTTTTGAATTGCCACCATAATTATTTGAATCCTTCCATTAAAATAAGCTTTTTAATTAAAAATAAGATTAATATATAAATTTGTGAAATTCTAAGTAGAAAATAATTCTCAATAAGTTATTGATATAAATTCAGTGAATAAATAAAGAGATTTATATAAGTAACATTTTTTCTTAAAATATAAAACTATCTTATAGTTAATATTTTAGAAAAATAGTTATCTATTACTATCTTTTCCACCAAAATCTATACCACTTACTTTTTAAGTATAACAAAAGCACTTTTAACAAAATCTAAAGTGTAGTGAAAGTTTAGGAATTCATGTTTTTATTAATGTAAACAAATGATAAAATGGTAAGGGTGTCAATTCAATAACCAGATGCTCATAGTTGGGAATTCCTTGAGGAATTCGTCTTACAAATTCTCTTGTACAAATACCATGTGAGAGCTCATTGACAATTGCATGGAAGAAAGAGATGATTTTTGTTAGCCTCGCCTATTTATTGGTAGAGACTATAGTTTTCAATCCACTATTTTGTATTAATCTTGATTTTGGTAGTTGTGCAATTTGTAGAAATTTCTATTTACACTATAGTCTGACAAAAAAGAAACCATTAAATTTTTTTATCAATTTTATTCTACTAAACTATTGGATGTGTCTATTTTTCTAAGCAGTCTTTTTCATTTTCTCATTTAGAAAATTTAAGTGAAATTTGGGTTTCATGGAATCATGGCATTTGGCAAAAGCAAAGATGCACGTGTCAACTTGGAGGTTTTGTGTGGCATTATGCTAAATGCATAGCTACATATGTTATCACACTATCCTAAGTTTAATCCATCTCCTCCCCACAATTATGCACACAACTTCCATTCTTCATGAAACTATGTGTACAAAAAGTGTCACACTTCTACAAACCATTGTTCTTGAGAATACCCATGAAAGAGAGAATCTCAAGAGGTGGCTTATAGATCTCTATCTATGACATGAAAAGGTGCAAAGTAATCGTATGGTGGCTCTCAAATGAACCAAAGTTATGCAACCCTTGCAAGGTGTAGCATAGAACGAGAGACTCAAAGATGGGAGCAAAAGTGCTAGCATCCAAGAATCACAATGAAATGGAATGAAAGATGAGGGATGAAAGAACTAAACTAAATAATATGGAAGATAACAAGAGAGAACTAATCTATAGAATAAAGGAAACTAAGCTAAAAATGCCATAATGCGAGTAGAATGAGAACTAAGCTAAAATGTCAAAATGCAAGAATGCCCCAAGTCTTCAAAATCTTCAAAGTCACCAAGAACGTTAGCATGAGAGTCTAAGATTTGAGAATGAGGAGAGAGCCCTCTCTTTTAAATAAAAATGGATGATTAAGATTAAAATGCAAAAGAGGCATAATCAAGGGAGGAGAATGCATCTTGAGTGATCCATGTGCACAAGCATCTCCACCAATCACAATCAATAGTTAACTTTTGAGAGGGAAACAAATATGTGGAGGAGAATTAAAGTTATTTGAAAAATAGAAGATTCCTCTCACATAGAAAATTGTGCATTCATGTGTAGACAAAAATGTATTTTCCTCTTATTTTTAAAATAGGAATAATGCTTTATGTGTGCACACTTAGGATAAGTAGGAAGTGGGGATTTTTATTTAATGAAAAGGGAACATGTGCTTTTAATTAAGTAAAAGACTTAGGATAAAGTGGTCAAACTATAGTTTATAAGCAAATAAATAGATTTTTTAGGATTTGATCAAAGATAAGCAATGGATAAATTATGCAAAATTGCTAGAAAGGGGGCTCACAGTCTAGTTTTGGGTGATTACATTTGCCCCTCTTTGACTAATGTGTGATTGATGTGGGAACACATTATGTATAAAAGAATGAAGAATCCAAAAAAATAGTAGAAATTGATTTCAAAGAATAGAGTGTAGAGAGATAACAAATCTTGAATGTACAACCTTCTAGCGACAAGGCTAGACATTAGGAGAGAGAATAAAACAATATCAATACCCAAGATGAGCACTAATATGTCAAGCCAAGTAGCCAAAGTAAGTAGATAGATCAAGAGAAAATGGAAAGGTCAAGCACATGCTCATAAGAAAAAGATAGCCATAGAAATGTAAATTACAACAATGATAGAATATTCCTACCCATTGGGATTGAAAACAAAATGAGATAAAGGAGATGTAGGAATGAGCTAGATATACTCAAGAAAAAATGGAAAGGTCAAGCATATGCTCATAAGAAAAAGATAGCCATAGAAATGTAAATTGCAACAATGATAGAATATTCCTATCCACTGGGATCGAAATCAAAATGAGATAAAGGAGATGTAGGAATGAGCTAGATATACTCAAATCAAGATTGATGACCATCATGATAGATAAGAAATTAAGACCAAAGAGTGACCACCAAGCAGTGCAAATATGCCCAGTTTGACTAAGTTTGACTACTAAGATAAAGCATAAGAAATAGGTCAAAGTAAGAATAAGGATGAAATGAATGAATAAGAAGAGAAAAAGAGAGTAGAAATGATGAATAAATGATTATTGGCCCAATAATATTTAAAGATTAAGCCTCACAAAGTCAACTAATTACATAGAAGAAAGAATTTTAAAGCACAATTTTGACCATCAAGATGAACCCAGATTTCGATTCCGATCCCAAAAATAAATCCAAGATGTCAAAATTAGGTAGGGGTACATTTTTTCATAGAAATCCAAGACTTTGAAAAAATAGGTCAAAATGCTACATAAAGGATCCACAAGGGTAGATAGATGTGATGATAGGATAGAAAAGAGGAAAGAAGAAGTCAAGAGAAGATTATAAGATATGATCAAGAATAAGAGAAGAATGAACACAATTAGCTAACACATCCATGAAGGATAAAGAAGACTCCCTCAACATTCAAAAATACAAAGCTAAGATAAAATGAATCCTATAATGTAAGCTAGTATGAAAAAGGTGCAATTTCGAGGGTTATATATAGGTCCTAGTTTTTATCATCAAGCCTTATTAGGGACATCAGAAGATCATACAATCATCACTAGGATGACCTATGAAGATATGAATATGATCTATATCAAATAGGAGTGAGAGAAAGTTGAGATGACCATAAGTACACACTCACAAAACAGACAAGGATGAGGCCTTTGAATTAATCCTAAGTGTCCATGGGACCAAGAAAAATGCTTAAAACACCTAAGATAAAACCAAAGAGGACACACACAAACATAAATCAAAAGAAAACATGCCCCATGCCCCTAGTCCTCTAGTCCAATACATCATCAAGAGATTATTAGGGAAGAACACTCAACAAAGAAATCATCATTAACAAAACACAAAGAAAATAAGTTCAAGCAAGTCTCGGTCACTTTTTTTTATGTGCCTATGTCAGTGTCACAAATTTGTCTTCCTATAAGACATCAAATTTGCTAGTGAGAAACATCATGACATTCTAGACTATAACAAAGGGATCCAAAAAATGTTGAGAAACACTCAATGCCAACAATAAGTGTTGAGAAATACTATTTGCAAGAGTTTCCAAAGAAATGGCAATGCAACAAAGAGACCCTGATAAGTGTAGCAATTTGTGCTCCCTAGACCTAGGCAAGAGTTAGTTCCAAGCTAGGCAAGGAAAAGTGAAAATGAAGTGAATGAGCACAAAGCAAGATTGATAGACATAGATGCAAGGGTCACAAGTAGCACATTTTTCTAGGTTTTCACCACTGGGTAGCATTTTTTTCAAGATGTTTTATGATTTTTTTGTATTTTTTGAGATTTTTCATTTGCCTATTGCAAGGTTTTCACTAAAATGATCATTTTTTCAAGATATTTTCTATTTTTAGTAGTTTTTTAGCATCATATATGATTATTCTAGATTTCTTAAAATGATTTAGAGATCACTAGTTCTCAAGCAAGATCACATCATTTTATTCCATTATCGAGCAAGGTGTAGGACATGATGGAGCAACAATCTGGTGGATAAGAAGAGATGGATAAGAAAGGAGTATGAAGCAAGTGAAAGTGATCCTCAAGGACTGACTCCTTAAGAGTACCCAAGCTAGGGAAATCATAAACAACCATATGAAGTATGTTTTGGACAAGCAAAGAAAGCCATGAAAGGAGATAACATGTAGGATAAGCTAGTTAAATCCAATAAGGGAGATAACATATACAATAAGAAATAGAAGCCAAAAAGAGAGATAGAATATGGGATAATAAATGGAAGCCAATAAGAAAGATAACATATAGGATAAGTAGTGGAAGCCAATAAGAGAGATTGCATATGAGATAAGCAGTGGAAGCCAATAAGTGAGATAGCATGAAAGTGTGTAATATAAAAGAATAGACATATCAATAAGCCTATAAGAAACATGTTTTTCTTTTTGTGATTAAGATCATGAGGTCAACTAGATATGATAGCAATAATATAGAGCAATAAGAATGAAGCTAGATGTGAAGGCTATGGGTGAATGGGCAAGAATGATAGGGAAGTTGATGGATAAGATTACCATGCAGGAGCACCTTAAGAACAAGAAACAAAGGAGTATGAGATATCTTAAATATGAGACATTTAAACTAATTTGAGTCATTTAAGATGTATTTGAATCCATTAAGTCAAGATTTAAAGGCTAGAGAAGCCATTTGTAATAAGTTGTCAAAATTGTGCAAGGAGGTCTTAAAGTGGTCAAGAAGGTAAAAATATGAAAGAACGCCTCATAAAGGATAAGATTAATGTAAAATGTCTATTTAATTCCATTTTAGGTTGATTTAACTTTTTATGCAAAGATTTTTCAATTTTAGAATTAACTTGTAAAAGTTGTAATGCAAAATGCATAAAATATTATCATGAAAATGCATCATGATTAAAAGAATGTAAGGAGTTGATTCAGAAGGTAGTTGGGAAGTTTTAAACCACAAAAGAGTCTATAAAAACTAATGTATTTTCAAACCAAAGTATAGTGGAAGGAAATAGTTACATTTGAAACAAATTTGGAGTGATTCTAAGTTGTTATTTTGATTGGTTTTTCTATTTGTGTGTTTGGTTCTAAGTCTTGTGTAGTCATGTAGAGCATGCAAACCATGTATAATCTATCCATTTTGATATTAGGATGAATAAATTTACTTTTGGCATAGGTTTGGGTTTATTTCATGGAGAAACAAATAAGTTATGGTAGTTTTGGAAAAAGTTGTTATTTGCATATTTGAGGATACCCTACTACAATTAGATTGAAATGTTTGGTATGGACACATTTGGATGAATTGGGAACTCTATTTGCATTAATTGGAAATATATGTGAACTAAATTTAATTTCCAATTTTTTTGAGTGGTTTTCATTAAGACTTGTGTAAGTTATGTATATTCGAGTGAAGACTAGTTTTTAAGGATCTTTATTGAAGTTATAGGAAAAGATTGGTGTTTTTGTAATTATCTATGCATTGGAAAAATTAATGGCTTGTAGATTTAGAAAATAGACTCATGTGTGGTTAATTTGAATTTTTTTGGGAAAGTTATTAGATTCCCTAGACAGAGTTACTAGTTTTACTTCTGATTTTTTACAGTAAAAATAGGTATTGGTTCAGAGACCATAACTTATAATTACTTTATTATATTGGGATCAGATTTGGATATGATTTATCAAGACTATTTTTTAACGAGTCCCACAAAGGGTTTGGTAATATGATTTCAAGAATGAAAGTTATGAATAATAGAATCAAAGATAGAAATTAGGATATGCAAATTGAGAAAGGATGATATTTTTGTATTGAATTTTTTTTTTTTACCTCATGAGATGCCTCTAACAATGGAGTTTATTTTATGGATTTTGAAGGGATCAACATGTATCTTCATCAAATATGCAAGGATAGATCAATATTGTCAAAATCAAGGATGAAAGATGGAATGGAAGTATTACGCATTATGCTTGTTTTCTAAGTTTTCATCATGGTACTTATCCAAGGTGACACAAGAAGTGGTTTTCACCATAGGATGAATTTATTTTTCTTTAATTTTTCTACCAAGGTGCCACAAGAAGTGGTTTTCACCAAGGCACATTTTCTCTTTTTTTCTTTTTCTTTTTTTATTGGATTTTGGATTTTTAGAAAGAGCTCAAGCTATTTGAGTTTGGATAGTGCTCCTATAGGAAAGACAAGTCATGATAATCCAAGAAGATAGATAAGTATGCTCAAAGATGCTAATAGGGTGATGGAAGGAAGGTGGTAGTAGAAAGAGCATATGGAGGATAAGAGTACATACCTTGGAAGGAAAGAAGGAGTATGGATAGTAAGTGTAGGCTTGAAAACATGGCATAAGTGTAGGTGAGAAAGTGGGACATTGACACACAGCTTAAAGGGTTGTGAAATGATGGATAAATAATGGAGAAAATATCTTGAGGTTTTGATATATGAGGCAATAGAGTAATCTTAGAGGAAGATGGAGTGGAAGGCTTTGAAATATTTTGAGGAAGATTTTTGAAAGAAAATGGAGTGGAAGCCTTTCGAAGCTTGAATGTCAACCTTGAAGTATTTTCAATATTCCAATATTTTAAAAGAGACTTGGGAATCCATATAGATTTTAATTTTTCTTTTTCTTTGGATGATTTTGAGTGCATTCTTCAATAATGGATTTAGGAACCTTTATTTCATTTTGTGAATAGTGGACCTTTGTGGTCTCTTGAATATTTGTTCTTTTTGTCGATTCACATGTCGATTAGATGAGACGTAGTGGCATTTATTTGTAAATGGATCATTGGATTATTTTTTTTATTCTTAAGTTTATCATCCAAATTTCTTCCAAAAGACTTGGGACTAGTGGACGAATAAGGCTGATATGGCTGATTTAGATGTATAGGTGAATGTGAAGGGTTCAAGGATGAGTATATTTGTTGATCTTGAGGTATAATAGTAGAAATAGGAGATGAGATAGGAGTGGAAAATGTAGGAGATGGAGGAACATAAGGTCTCAATATGGATGAAAGGTTTGAAGGGTTGATCTTAGATGGATAAGGACCAATGATATATTTAGAAGATGCAAAGGGATAGTGGATAAGGATATCAAGAACTTTAGAGTGAGCAACATGGTCAAGGATTTCAATAGACTTAAGAGTAGCTTTGAGAGGAGAAACATCTTTGATAGGAGCATTTGAAGCATGAACATATTTTTTAAGTGAGTATGGAGAAGGAAAGAGGGGATACTTTGATCTTAACGAGTAGCTTTGGATAGCATATGCATAGAAATTTTCTCATGATTTTCAATAACCTCAATGGAGATACTGGAAGTGGTATCATCATCATACTTGGGTGATGGAAAAGGAAAAGGATATGTAGGGGTGACATCTTGAAGGATATGAAAGGGTGCTTGATCTTGATCTTTCTTGACAATCATAGCTTTAGCCTTTTGAGAGTCCTCTTAACATGGAACCACTTCTAAGGACATGGGAAAATATGAGGTTTCCATGATAGGCTCTTGAAGAGGTAATGAAGGACTAGTTGAAGTAGGCATATTAGGCATAGCATTACATGGAAGTTGAGGATCTTTAGTCTTAGTAGTGTAATAACCCAAAATTGGCACATTGCCATATTAACCAACTTTGGTTTATTCAACTATTCCTAAGTCCTATTTTACTAGGCAATTCTAATTCTAATAATTGCTACTTGACCTAGGTGTCAAATGAAGAAAACCATAATTTTCATTAATCATATTATTTATTTAATTCCTAAATATCGACTCAAATTAGCTACAAAAACCTATTGATTTAAATTAATTTAATTATAAGTGTTCTACTTTAATTAAATTAAAATTACCTCTTTAGCTAATATACAAAGGAATTAAATACATTTAATTTAATAAGATATCTCCTCTTTTTAATTATTCAATTAGTTAAAGTTATCCATTTATGAGGTCATATTCTATTTTATTAAATTAAATATTCACTCAAAAAAAAGAACCAGTCAGCTCCTTTTATCACTCAAAAAGGACTCAATTAACTCCTTTTATCACTCAAAGGCAACCAGTTAACTTCCTTTTCATGAGGAAGTTACCTTTATGACTGGGTCTCCTCTTCAATCTTGACAGTCTATTTCGGTTAATCCTGATTGTCGATCACCTCTTGGATTCTATAAAAGAAGCTCTCCATTCCTCATTACAGACGATGAATTTTGGAATTTGCATCGAATTTATGCTGAAATTATTACTCACTTTGCTTACATTGCATAGCTTTATTTCTTTCATTGTAATATCATTTAGATTTTAAATATGCATCCATTTAGCATACTATGTTTCTTCATTTCTTAGATTAATAATTGCATCTCTCATCTAGATTAATTGCACTTTCATTTAGCTGCATAAATCCTTCATTCTAGAGGTCTAGTTGCATGTTTCTTTTTCTGAGAGAAAAGGCATAATCCTTCTAGTTAGAAGGCAATAGGGCGCTCTGTTAGACTTTTCAAATAAACAATACAATGTTTATTTCGAGATGATCTCACAAGTAATGACCATGTTGAAGTGTATGTGAGGATTAGAGGCCCCCAATTTTGCATATACATTTCTAGCGCCCACCTTGGGGCTCAAAAAATCAATTTTTCTAGCCTCATTTTCTAATATTTTCTACATTTTTATTTGTTCTGTCTATATAGGTTTCTAGATTTTCATATGAGAAATCTAAGTTTTGTGCAAAGACCTGCAGATTTTGCATCTTCCTCTACACTTTCTCGAGTGAAAAAGTGCATAATCACTTGGATTCTCGCATGGTGCACATCATTTCTTTGTGTGGGTTTGTGCATGATTTTGTAGGGAATTTTGCAACAGATATGCGAAATACAGTTTTTCAAAATTCCAGTTTATCAAGATGTTTGTTCGACTAACTATTTTCTTTGAAGCAATTTATTTCTGATTTTTGTTTTTTTCTGTAGCTTAACAATGGTTTGTAGGACATTTTGAAAAATCTATAATTAAAAAAGAAAAAGAAAAAAGAGTATTTTTCAAATTTTCACTTTTGAGTTTTTCATAGGTTTTGGCTTTTTTAAAGTTGTTTTATGGGTATCAAAAAGAACAAAAAAAGTTAAATTTTATTTTCCCATAGTTAAGCTTCAATTTGACTAATGGTGTTTTCTGAAGCATTTTATTTCTAATTTCTAGTTTTCAATAGCTTAACAATGGTTTACAAGATGCTTGACAAAGATACCTTTTATCCAAATACTTGGAACATATATTGACTGTGTGAATGCAAGACACTTGTCAAAGATATGCATGATGAAGATTTGTTTCAAACCCACAAAAACTTTGTGTCTTCTTTTATTGCTTTTCACACATAGTATAAATAGGGCTTGTGAACTTCGTAGGGTGCAAGATAGGGAAATAGGGGAGTATGCTCTTTACCACTTAGAGGTCATGACCAAGGGTAAATTAGAAACCTAGAAGCCTCTGAAAGAAGGCATCCAAGGGAGGCAAGCAAGTTAGTGGTTCTCCCAAACGAAGCCTTTAATGAAGAGATGATGATTTCTTTTTAAGGGATCAAAGTCTTGGAATAGGACAAGGTGGGATCGATTAAGCTAACTCGGTGATTAACATGTCTTGCATGTTTGGGTGAGGAAACAAGGTAGAGGAGTATGCTTTTTCCCCTTGAGGGAAATCAGAAACTTTGACCCTTAGATCCGAACCACCAATCTGAGTCAATCCCTTAAAGGGCCTGTCGGAGTGATCCAAGCTCCGGGAATGACCCAAGTGAGCACACTCCTTTCACCAGAGATTCTACCTCACTATAATAAAGAAGCTTCATTGAGCGAAAGACTCCAAAGCCATATTAATTTCCTCTTCTTCATTCTGATATCACATATCAAGAAGAGGCTCTGTAAACTGCACTAGTTGGCGTTGGCCCCAGTCTTACTAGTCAAGAATGTGCACTTACAGATGTTTGTGTGGGTTACTAGCCTCAACTTCACTTGTGAAGCCACCGAGGATTAGTATGAGCATAAGCCAAGTAAAAACCTCTTAGTTAGTTGCTATCCAGTTCATCTCCAAAAGGAGGCATAATCTTTGTGCAAGGAGGGGGAAGAATCTCTCTTGTAGAACTCACCATAGGCATGCAACTGGGCATTGGAAGGTGGTATACATGCTTGACCCCTGCCACAAGGGTGTTCATTCAGTGCATATGTTATTGAGCCCTTTGAATACACTAAAAACATGGGCACCCTCTAGGGGGTGACACGACTATGTGAGGTGCACGCATGCACATAAGTTGTGAGACAAAGGTTTTGCCTTCTCTACCAATTTTCTTTTTTAGGGATAAAAGTGTGTTTATTATTGAGTCTTTAAACATTGTCCAAACCTATCAAAAAAACTAAATGTCAAGACTCCCCCACCCCTCTAAGTTTCTTTGTCCTTGGTTGGGTTGTTTGAAACCACTGCTTGCTTCCTATGTTTATCTGAAACCCAATTGTCTTGTTCAAAAAACAACAAAAATGTTGTCCAAAACTTGAAAAAAGTCTTACTACTTGTCTGAAATATGTCAATACTGTATATGAGCAATGTTAGTATGCTAATAGAAACCAAATTTAAATAAAGCTTCTACAAACTAAACAAAATTCATAAACTTCAAGATAGACTAAGATGAGCTCTCAATTGAGAATATGAGCCATTAATGGGCTCTCTCAATGGGCTCTCTTGTTGAGTAGCTTTGTCTAAATAGATAGGATGTATGATCAAGCTTTATGCTTCAAAAAGGGCTTCAAATGGAGTTGGAATTTGGGTGTGAGTGTATGGTTTTGATGTAAAATGGCTTCTTAAAATGGCATTATGACTTTACTTCATGGATTGTGTTATTTTTCAAAGGGGAAGGATCCAATTTATAGGCAAGAGGCTTGAGGGTTTGAGGGATAAGATGCAAGGATGGGGAAAAGCTCATGGAGGGCTCAGATTGCATGAGAGGAGAGCACATGGATTATGCTTCCTTACAACCAATCAAGGAGTGACACATGTCACAGGGTGAGAGGATGGAGGAAAGGGGAAGGATGAGTCAACAAAGGAGGCTCAAGGGATAAAATCTTCATAAAGACCCTCATAATGGCTTGTAAGAGCAATAAAAGGGCTTTGGAAGAGTCATTTATGGCCTAGTGGGCTTCATAAAGTTTTATGGTTGGGATATTTTAAGGGAGATGAGAGGAATTTCGACTTGGGCTTGATTAGGAAGGTTTTAAGCTTGCTTAGGCTTGTGCAAATGATTACAGGATGGATTAGGATGGTTTAGGATTAGCTTAGGGATAGGCAAGTGGATGGCATTTAATGAGGGTGGGTGAAGGAGGAGATATTTGTTAACTTTGGCTTGGGTTAGTAAGTTTTAACCCGTGTTTAGGGAATGTGACAAGGTTAGGAGGGGATTAGGATTAGGTTTAAAGACATCTTAAAGACATGATAGCTGGGATGGTTGGCTGAAGCTGCAGGAGATAAGTGGATGGTGTGAGATGAAAGATGGAGGGCGGAGGATAGGTGGATAGATTGGAAGATGAAGTTGGATGTCAAGAGATGACCAAAAGCATGAGGGTGATAGGCTAAGTTGGGGATGGCGGGATTACGCATGACGCTTGTTTGCCAAGTTTTCATCATGGTACTTGTCCAAGGCGCTTGAATTGCCAAGTTTTCACCAATGGATGCTTTATTTTTCTTTTTTCTTTTTTGACTTTTTGACTTTGGACTTAGCTGGAATGATTTTGGCTTTCTTCAGCTATTTTGGCTTTTTTTGGATATTTCACTGGCTGTTGGAATGTTCAATTTTGTTGCTAACTGTTGGTACACCGGATGTGTGATTTATGTAATAGATCGGATTAGATGGGATTGATGGTAGGAGATGGAGGGATGGAAAGGCTGGAAAGGAGCATGAGATGGGGATGCTTGTAGGATCAACATTGGCACATGTTGGGATGGGTGTGAAAAGAGCATATGGGGGATAGATGGTAGATGTGGGCTTGATGAAGGATTTGTGGAAGCGCGCTTGGGAATATAGGCAACCAAGATGGACTAGGAGATGGGGGACACGAGTCACTGGATGGGGGATTAGCAATGGGGGATGCCATTATGCATTGGGTTTCAACTTTTTTCTTTGGGATCCACATGGTTTTGGATTTTCTTTTCATAGGCTTTTGCATTGTTTGGCATTCTTTGATTGGATTTTTCCTTTTTGGAGTATGTCTTTTAGAATAGAAATATGATTGCCTAGGATGTGGATTTTTAGTTTTATGCATTTTGAAGTTGGCATTCACATTGTTGTGGTAAGCTTTGGGAAGATTGTTAGGAGAAGCTTTGTGAGATGGAGAGGATATGGAAGAGCGTTTAGGGGGATGATGATGGATGATGTGCCCTGATATGTGCCTTTGTTGATCTTGCATAGGAATGGAGGGAATAGGATTTTTATGATGGCTGATAGGGGGGTGGAGGATGGTAGATTTTTGGACATAGGGACCCAAAATGGATTTAGTGGATGAAGGGGGGATATGGTAGGTTGTTTTAGGTTGCAAAGATGGTGGAGTGGGGATGACATAAGATTTCTTGAAGGAGTGATGGGAGGCTGGCATGGGGGGTTTGGAGATAGGCTTGGTTTGGGGGTGTGGTGTACCAACACCTTTAGATGGTGAGACTTTGGATACATATTCAAGGCCATGAAATCCTGGATTCTTTTGTGCAATAATAGGCTTTATGATTCCTTGCTCTTGTGGTCCTAAACCTTGACCTTGATAATGCCACCGATTGAGCATTTGAACTAGCTGAGGATACTTTTTGCTTGCAGAAAATGGTGGAAGTGCTTTATCAGATGTACTGCAATAGGGAGATACTATTCTTAATTCTTCTGTTGAGAGGAGGCCACTATGGATGAATGTAAGTGAACCAAGAGGTTATATTATAGATGGTGAAATAGCTTGGATAGGTGGTAAGATGGAAGCATGGAGTGGAGGAGATGGTAGGATAGGATCTTGATTTAGCTGATGGGATGAAAAGATATCCTGTAGTAGAGGAGGTATGGCTTGAGGTTTTGGAGATGGAGGGGATAGTGACTGCACTATGGATGGAAGACATGGTACGACGATATCTTCATTTATGCTTTGGGGGATGTCAACATTCTTTTGGGCAGGATTTTGATAGGATTGGTTTGGAGTGGATGGTGCGATAGGAGGTGAAGGGATGGACTCTTCAAAGGCAGCGGATGGATAGATGGGAGATTCAGTAGTGGAGATGGGTGAGTAGAAGATGGATGCATAAGGGTCATTATGGGAGATTTGGAAAATTCTTGGAGGTGATGTGGATAGGATTTGGAGGGTTTTGATAGATGGTGAGATTTTGATGCTTGCGGGAAGTGGAAGGATTTTAAGCAATTTGATGGATGGTATGGGGATGATAGCTATGGGAGATGGAGGTGATATTATAGATGGGGAAGCTTCATTACTGACTACTTCACATGGTTGGATTAGATGACATGGCTTATCAACTGCTAGAGGTGACTTTTCTTGTATTTCCTCTAGGAGAGTCCTTGGAGACTCATGTGTCAGAGGTGGAGGTGGATTGACAGGAATAGCTAGTGTGATGGGGGTGGAAGATTGGAAGCTTGGTTGATTGGGTGATGGAGGAGAAGCTGGGATATCAGATGGCATGACTAGATAGTTTGGAAGAATGCATGGATTTTGTGGGATGCTTGGGGGAATGTTTCTAAGGCTTTCAATATACTCGTCATAGTCAACAAGATTTTCATCATCATTGGAATAGGAGGTGGCGGGAGCAAGGAGAATACGACCGAACACATCATGATAGGTTTGGGATTTCATGTTTTGATGATGAGTCGCATGGGAATGGGGTCTTGCATATGGATGAACACGGAAGCTCATGGTTGGATTTGGATTAAGCGCAGATTTTGGATTGGCTAATGAAGGATTTCCTAGGGAGAGTCAAAGCTATATGACAGACCTAAGGAGGATTGGCTGGAGATTTTTGGCTTTCCTGTGGATGGAAGACTTCAAGGGCATGCTATCAAAAAGTGAGAGTTTTTCTTTCCTATGTGCTAGATTGGTGGAGATTGTGTCAACTTAAGGATAAACTAATGATCCTATGGGCATGACACGAGATTGACCACTTGTGGATCCAAACCTTTAGCTCAAGGTGATGAGGGATAACAAGTGACAAAGCTAGATTACCCTAGACAAAGCTCTGTCAAAGGGATAACCTTGGTGAGGTTGGTGGATTGGTCGGATTGATTGGATAGCAAATTCTAGTAGAATGACAACAACTCTCTAAAGGCTTGGGTGTGATTTTGGATTGGGTTGCTAGCTGGCTGGGGGGGATGATTTGGAGAGACTTAGGATTTGGGATTGTTCTAAAGCAAGGAACTAGATAGATTCGGTTGCAGCAGGGGAGCTTGGATGATTTTCTGATGAGGCAGTGACTATGCTAAGTATGCCTTGAGTTGGGAGATTTCTACCTTTTTGGGATTTTGACCAAAGTTGGCAAACATTCATTCAAAATCTATGAACAAACAAGCAGACAAAATTTTGGAGCAAGCACGTCAAACACACCAACATCCTAGGAAGCTTTCTACAAGGATGAAATTTGTTATAGCTAGGGAGTCCTCGATATACACAAGGTACGTGAGGCCCAAATCCGTAGATGAAACCAAAAAGATGTCACACAGCCGAGAGGAGAGGTAACTCACTTCTCCTCTTTCACTTCTCAAGGGTATAAAGTTCCTTGAGGCTTAGCCCGAGTGACAAAATCTTGATTGCAAGAGAGGTGTCTTTGGATTCACCTCCCAATTTTTATACTCCGTCGGAACGCTGGAGTTGAGGTCGTCCCAAGGGGTGATGAAATCCCCAAGAAAGCCTCCTAAAAAGTGTAAAACAAGACCACATACATGATCTTGGGCTTTAAAAGACACGCGTTTATTCTAATTGATGATTTAGATTTTGTAAGCTATGATTGAAGACACTTGTGATTATGGCATACAATGTTCATTCCAATTTGACAGCATTGTCAGCATAATGAAAGTCGAGAGATCGTCAACATAAGAAATGTGAGCATCATTGAAAATGCGTCCAAACCATGCAATGTTCATTGATTGTTAGGCATTCAAGATTGAGTGTGAGTTTTTTTTAAGCCCAAAACAAAGATGTGTGAAACTCGATTGCCAAGCACGCGCCCGGAGGCCCTCCATGTCAAGATTTGTCCAATTTTTATGCCCAAATGAAGTGTGAGCGAGATTAATGCACATTCAAAGAATTTTCTAACTTAGAAAAACCACTAAAGACCCAAGTGAGTGGAGTTTGATCTTTATGGAGCACTTAACACCCTCTTAGGTAGACCCATCCCCATAGATGGCGCTGAGATTGCAACCAATGGTTAAATTGATGGGTGATTAAAGAGGGTGAGTCCAACTACAAACTTACTAAAAGCGTCTTTATTAGTTTTTATAACTTAGAAGATTTCAAAAATGTGGGTTCTTTTTATGCCCCAAAAGATGATTATTTGATCTATGGCATTCAAGATTGGATTTTTTGTTTTAATCATGCATTCATAAAAAAAAAAAACTTGATTTTAATCCATGGCACTCAAGAGTGATTTTAGCAACATGCATTCAAAGACAAGTGATTAAACATTCAAGTTTTTTCCTTTGAGCATTCAAGATTGAGATTTTGTGTGTTGTTTTAAGAACTTTGAAGTGCTTTGTTTTAACCTTAGATCATTCAAGATTGTTTTGGACTCAAAAGTGAAAATGACTCTTTGGACTTTGGTTTTCATTCAAGATTTTGTGTCCTAGTTTTCATATTTTAAGCCCAAAAATGATATTCCTAGATTGTTTTGATACATGAAAAACCTAAGAAACATTCAAGATTTTGCAACAAGATGTTTGTTTGGAACAAATAACAAAGCTTTTAGGACAATTTTTGGCAACCATTTAGGACTCTTAGTTTTCATGAGATTTTTAAAACAACTTTAAAATATTTGCAAATGAGGTTCATTTTATCCTTAATTGATGCTTTGAGTTTGATTTAGATTTTAGTGTGCACTTAGTGTTGATTTTGAACCTTTTGAAATGGAAACTTGAAGTTCTTTTTAAATTCTCAAAAATGAAGTGTTCCTAACTTTGCATGAACACATCTAAAACCTTGATGTTGCAAGGATGCAAATGATTGGATTGGTTTAGTTTCACTTGTTAAAAGATTTTTTCTTTTTTGCAAATTTTTAATTTTTTAATGGATTTAAGTATGATTTGGGGGTTCATTTTAAGCACTAAAAAGAAGTGTGTATGATTTTGCTTCCTTAAAAAAATATGGCCAAGATCTCCCACAAGAAGAAGAAGAAGAAGTAGATGGAATAAGAAGAATATAGACAAGAAGAGGAAGAAGAATTCCAAGTGCTTTGTCCACCTATAAGCTTGAAAAATCTGCAAACACTATGAGATAGATTATGAGTTCCTTTTTCTTTTTCATACTCATGTGGACCTAAAAAACCAATTTATACAATCCTACCAATCACAAAAACAAACAAAATTAGCCAAAATTAGCAAATGACATACAAAACTTGACTAAAAAAGCTAATGAAGATGACCCATGCAGGGTCCCACCGGGCATGCCAAAATGTATATGAGCAATGTTAGTATGCTAATAGAAACCAAATTTAAATAAAGCTTCTACAAACTAAAAAAAATTCATAAACTTCAAGATAGACTAAGATGAGCTCTCAATTGAGAATATGAGCCATTAATGGGCTCTCTCAATGAGCTCTCTTGTTGAGTAGCTTTGTCTAAATAGATAGGATGTATGTTCAAGCTTTATGCTTCAAAAAGGGCTTCAAATGGAGTTGGAATTTAGGTGTGAGTGTATGGTTTTGATGTAAAATGGCTTCTTAAAATGGCATTATGACTTTACTTCATGGATTGTGTTGTTTTTCAAAGGGGAAGGATCCAATTTATAGGCAAGAGGCTTGAGGGTTTGAGGGCTAAGATGCAAGGATGGAGAAAAGCTCATGGAGGGCTCAGATTGCATGAGAGGAGAGCACATGGATTGTGCTTCCTTACAGCCAATCAGGGAGTGACACATGTCATAGGGTGAGAGGATGGAGGAAAGGGGAAGGATGAGTCAACAAAGGAGGCTCAAGGGATAAAATCTTCATAAAGACCCTCATAATGGCTTGTAAGAGCAATAAAAGGGCTTTGGAAGAGTCATTTATGGCCTAGTGGGCTTCATAAAATTTTATGGTTGGGATATTTTGAAGGAGATGAGAGGAATTTCGACTTGAGCTTGATTAGGAAGGTTTTAAGCTTGCTTAGGCTTGTGCAAATGATTAGAGGATGGATTAGGATGGTTTAGGATTAGCTTAGGGATAGGCAAGTGGATGGCATTTAATGAGGGTGGGTGAAGGAGGAGATATTTGTTAACTTTAGCTTGGGTTAGTAAGTTTTAACCCATTTTTAGGAAATGTGACAAGGTTAGGAGGGGATTAGGATTAGGTTTAAAGACATCTTCTAGAAGAGTCTAGACTTTGGATGAGGATAAAGACTTTCTAGAATAGTCTAGAATTTCCTAGGATGAGGATGAAGACTTTCTAGAAGAGTCTAGAACTTCTTAGGATGAGGATAAGTTAGATTTTTAGGAAATAAATAAAGTTTTATTTATTTCAAGGGTTTGGGTTGAGGAGATATTTATTAAAACTTTTTTAATAAACATGAGGATTAATATTTAATCTTAATTAAATATTTTGAGTTGGGATTAGGGGTAGAAAATGATGGGATTAGCCTTTAATAAAAATTAAAGAAGGATTAGAAGATTTTGGAAGAGGTTAGTGGTCTTAAGGAAATTGGCCAAGTTTTGAGCAAAAAATAAATTTTTTATTTATTTTGGGTTTTTTGGTCAATTTATTAATTAAATAATTAATAAATAAGGAAATAATGTTTAAATAAGATTTAAACATTTTTGGGAGGGATTCCTTAATTAAATATTTTTAATTAAGATAAAGGGATTTAATGGCTAAAAATAAATAAATAAATAAATTAAATAATTAATTAATTAATAAATGATGATGTCATTAGGAATTTTTCAAAAAATAAAAATACTTTATTTTCTAAAAGTTTCTAGGTGTCTACAAAAACAACCAACAATCTCTCCACAATAGTCTGAAACTTGCAAAAATTGCTTCAAAATTCAGTATCTACTTGTTTGCAAACAATCTCTCGACAACATTTTACCTCTTTTCTGTTTGCAAACAATGTCAAATAGAGGCTTCCTGCTTAGCTAATGACTTGTGACCTAGACATAAACTAGTCTTGTCTCTTGTTCACTTTGTCTTTGGTCTTTGGTGCTTGTCATACTATGTGTCATGATAGTCATAAGCTTTGGTTGTTCTAGCCATTACTCAGATGACTCGTATCTTAGTATACAATACCCTTATCTTGTTTTTTTTGTGAGACTATGTTCTAATGTGGTCCTTGTTTAAGCTTTAGCTTTTTGTCCTTGTCTATGACTGAGGCAACAAGAAGTGGCAAAGTGTTTTATCCCCAAAGACCTAGATGAGGTAGAGCTAGGGGTACTAATTGTGGCAAAGGTCACTCTTAAGTCCATACACGATCTATCTCTAGTTCATCTAGTGAGGAATCTTCACGATCCCCCTCACCTGTCAAATCATCTTAGGCCCATAGAACGTTCTCTATAAAATTCCAACAAACTAGGAATCCCTTGTATCAAGAGGATCCTGAAACTAGCAAAGGTCCCACATCTCCAAACAACATATCTGAATTCTTTTTCAAAGGACCTTTCCAATCACAAGATACTGAAACTAAACACATTCCAACAATGGCTGATTATGAACCTGGACATGGTGAACATAGAAAAAACCAATACCAAACTAGGAATGACAAAGAAAAAGACCATGACATTGATAGGGAGAAAGAAGAGGTGGAAATACTTCCTAAACACATAGAAAAGTGTTGTAAAGACAAAAACTTTCAAAAGGTCATGGAAATTTTGCTCAACGAAGAGAAAGAAAAATACTTTCTCAAACTTCCCAAGAGGGAGCTAAGCTACCCCATCATTTCAATGTGGAAATTATCATCACGCCTAAAGAGGAAACTGAGACTTCCAAACTCCAAAAATAACTGAAAATTATGTAAGACCAATTGGCTCAGATGATGCATCAAAAAGACAAACCCACGAAAGCATACACCTTAGACACTCTTTGTCCATTTCCATTTGGAAAGAGCATAGTCATGCCTCCTTTTCCAAGAGAAGTAGAGTTACCCAAGTATGACAAATACTTTGGAACTATTGATCCCCAAGATCATTTGCGAGAATTTGGTGCCTTGTCTATAGAATTTATGCATAATCAGACATATCTCATGCGTTTATTCCCAAGAAGTCTAGGTGGTCAGGCTATGGAGTGGTTTTCACACTTGCCTCTTGGTATCAAAACATTTGATGATATTGCCAACTTGTTTGCCCAGCAATATTCTCATAACATTCAACACCCTGTTAACATCTGAAATTTGTGTAATCTTAAGTAGAAGATTGGGGAACCTTTCCTCACATTCTTTCAGAGGTGGAGACAACTTTATACTAAATACTCACGCAAAATCCCAGAAATAGAGAAACTTGACATCTTTATGGATAACCTCCTACCTGATTTTGGGTATAGATTCCAACTTCAAGGTCCACGTACCTTTGAAAACATGGTCACATAGGCTATCCACATAGAGGAATTCATGGTCAAGAAGAGTGAACTTACTTTTCAAAAGGACACAAAACAAGGCTCCACCTCTAACAAGGACAAACCCAAGTACGTCAACAAGAACTGAGAAATTGTATGTGATGGAGTTGTTAACAATGTAACTCCTAAGCCTGCTAAGGCAACCTTTAATCTCACGGATAGTCTCAATGTAGCCAAGAATACTGAGAAACCTCCTCCTGACAACAAGACATCTAGCAACAGACCAAGAAACTCATGGGCTACACACCCTAAATGAGAGTATACACCCTTGGGTGAACCTTTGGATGTGATTTACAAAACATTGCTTCAACACAAGCTTATTTCACCACTAGACAACCCTCGTCCCTATGATCTGCAACCACACCCACCATGGTGGAATGAAACCTCATTCTATGAGTATCACCAAAATAAGGGACACAAAACTAGCAACTACATAAGCTTGCACCATAAAGTCCAGGACATGATTGATGCTGGTGAACTTGTGGTAGATGGACATAACAAGAACTTAGATCACAAGGCATTCAAAGAGCCTTTCCCAACCTATGAAAAAGGAGAGACTTCAAAACCAAAACCGAACAACAAGGCCAACTATGCATACTCCAATGATGACAATGTGATCAACATGGTTGAACCTATGGATTCTAAATACTGTAATGCCATTACCATTAAGGGCAAGTAGGATAACAATAAACCCAAGACACCATTTGTCTTGAGCGGCCCTACTTCCAACACAATGGATAACACACCTTCACAACACTATGCTAATGTTGTTACCCACTCTCATGCCAAGTTGGTGCTCAAAGGCCCTGCACCTTCTACTCCCGATCTTGAACAACATAAAGACAAAGCCCTTGCTGGTCCATTTGGAAAAGGTGAAAAACTCACAACAAATTCAATAGTAACCAGCTATAGTGTTCTCGATCAACTGAAACAAACTAATGCTCAAATCTCTATCTTCAAGGTGCTTAAAATCTCACCTGCTCACAGGAAGATTCTGGACAAAGCCCTCACTGAGGCAAATGTTCCTCAAGATCTTGATCTTGAGAAATTTTAGTCCATGGTAGGTCACTTGACCTCACCTTATCTTATGAATTTCTCTGAAAAGGATGATAACTCACTGAGTCACCCACACAATCAACCTCTACACATCGAGGTTATGATACATTAGACACGTGTTCATTGGGTACTCATCGATAATGGTGCTGACTTAAAATATTGTCTCTACTGCTTTGCTTAGACAACTAAATTATTCTTAGGACTCTATTGATTCTTGATGCAAGATCACCATCAAAGCATATGATGAAGTTGAATGAAAGTCTCTAGGTCTTATGGTCTTACCTATTCACATCATTCCTATAGAAAGGGATGTCACCTGTCAGGTGCTCAACATTCCCTTGGCTTATAACATTCTGTTAGGATGTCCATGGATACATGAGATGCACATTGTGCCATTCGTATTTCACCAATGCATCAAATTCCTATTTCATGGCTCTAAAGTTACTATTCCTGCCACTACTAGCTATACCTACAATATGCTCAAAGCTGCTGAAACTTTTATCCCTACTAACTAGGAATCCACTAATTATCATGACAATAAGCTGAAACAAATCGAGCAGTCATTCAAACTAAAATAAATTGGCATGGGAGAGTATCATATTGAACCAGTGTTGTCATTAACATCTCTTTCAGAGTCTCCTTGTCATTATGGGAGACCCTTAGAGGCAAAGAAGTTGTTTGTGTTGACACCTCGAACCAAGTACAATGGCACTTTTGGCAAAGCTATAGTTCCCCTAGAGGATGAAAGTGAAAACATAGTCATTGCTGCATGGCTTTATAGAGAAGAGATTCCAGTAGACTTAACAAAGAAAGCTCGAGAAGTCACTCCTAAAAAATATGGGCCTAGTCTTAGGCTCATGAAGTGTTTTGGCTACAAGGGAATTGGCCCTATTAGGTGTAATAACAATGGCCTAATTGATCCTATCAAGGCAACGGCTTGAAGCAACAATGATACAATTGGTCTAGGATTTAAGAAGGTTCCTTTCCATTTGGGACCTAATAAATTCATACCAAAACTTGAGAGTTCATCTGGAAACACGTCACAAGCCAAGTCTGATACTCAAGACGAACAATTTGATGATGAGGATCCCTATCCTTATCCTATTCCTCATGATCTTGCTAAATTCTTTGTTGAGCCAGATGATTTTGTGCCACATGTTAGCACTATGGATGGTACTAGTGATTCTTCTGAGGACAATACTGATTCATACCATGCCCATTCAAGACAAGGTGAGTCTAGTCAGGTGTTACATATTGAGTACCTATGTAAAAATCCAAAAGATGAAGGAGAGTATGTCCCTATCACTGTTGGGGAGTTCTACAGTCTCTCGCCATGTAGCACTGATTCTAAGGAATATGAGTTTGAATCTCTTTCAGAAGTAACTACGGATAAAGACATTGACCAAGTTCATGTCTATGAAAACCAAATCAAAGTGGGTGAAATGTATAGGGTTAGGTCAGATGGGTTTGATCCAACTAGTTTCCTAGAGTCATCAATTGTTGGCATTAGTACTCAGAGGCATTCGAACACACCTGTGGATGAAGTCACCGTAGGTCTCAAATTGCTGATTCAAGCACTTAATGACTATACCATGAACACAATCAAACCCATCACTACTCTTTCACTTACACATCCTAAGCTTATAGACTAGAATCCTAATGCATCTATCAAAGTCCCCAAATTCTAGAGTGACTATGCTCTTTCTTGCTACCTAAATGTTGTTGAACCTGTAACATCTTCCACCAATGAACAGAGCATCAACATGACTGAAGCTAACATCAAATATCTCAGTCATACAATAAAAAAGAAAAAATGCAAAAGGTCCAATGGTGAAAACCACTTTGTGGCAATGTTAGAACCCAAAAAAGTAAAAACAAAAGACGTATCCAAAGGTGAAAACCTCTCTGAGGCGCCCGTGGATGAGATATTAGATGCACTTCCTAGTCACTTTCAAGAGAGATCATCAGTGTTGATAGAGACAACATAGCCAATTAACCTAGGTACAGAAGACATACTCATATGATACATCTGGCACAGTCATTGTCACCTGAAGAAAAGGAAAAGTTCATTGCCTTTTTTCGAGAGAAGAAGATAAATTTTACTTGGACATATTTTGACATGCCAGGACTAGATCCTAATCTTATCATGCATCACTTGTCCATTACACCAGGCATCAAACCAATTAAAGAAAAACTTTAAAAAATGCATCCTCATGTTGCATTTCTCATCAAAGCAGAACTGGAGAAACTTCTGAAAGATGGTTTCATTTGCGCAATTGGTTATGCTAAATGGATATCCAATATTGTTCCAGTCTCCAAGCATGATAAATCTATTAGAGTTTGTACTGACTTCCATGATCTCAACTTGGCATGTCCTAAGGACAATTTTCCACTTCCCAACATTGATATGATAGTGTGCATGATGGTGGGCTATGAGATGTACTCACCAATGGATGGGTTTTTTGGTTACAATTAGATAAATAACCTTTTGCTGGAATGTAATGCCATTTAATTTGAAAAATGCTGGTGCAACTTATCAAAGAACAATAACCACAATTTTCCATGACATGATGCATAAGACCATGGAGGACTATGTGGATGATACCTTGGTCAAAAGTGCTAAATTCAATACTCATCTGCAAGATTTGGGACCCATACTAGATCACATGGAAAAATTCAATCTCAGGCTCAATTCTAAGAAATGTGCATTCAATGTCACATTAGGGAAACTACTGGGATACATTGTGTCTACAAAAGGAATCAAGGTGGATCCAGAGAAGGTTCAAGCAATTATGGATATGCCTCCACCCTGTAACATCAACCAGATGAGAGGCCTACAAGGAAGTCTCCAATCTATCCGCAGGTTCATCTCAAAGTTGGCAGATAGATCACAACCTTTTACAAAGACTTTACACAAGGGTTTCAAATACAACTGGAGTTAGAATTATGAGCAAAGCCTAACACATATAAAATAATATCTTGCTAATCCACCAATCTTGATGCCTCCTATCTATGTGAAGCCATTGATTTTGTACATTTCAGCAATTGAAACATCCTTGTGAATCTTATTAGCTCAAGAGGATAACAACAACAAGGAGAGAGCTATTTATTATTTGAGTCACACACCAATCTCTTATGAGAAGAATTAAAACGTAATTAAGAAAGCTTTCTTGGCAGTTGTCTTTGCTTCCCAAAAGTTGAGACACTACATGCTTGCCCACACTATGCAGCTGGTGGCTAAAATAGATCCATTAAAGTACTTGCTTAGTAAAGTGACTCTCACAGGACAATTGGCTAAATGGGTCATGATACTTAGTGAGTTTGACATTTAGTATGTTGAACAAAGAGCTGTCAAGGGACAAGCAATTGCAATTTAGCTAGCAAATGCACCTATGCAAAGTCTTCTCCCAATGAACATTGATTTCCCTGATGAGTCAATTTTGGCACTCACACACCAAACGTGGGTGATTTTCTTTGACGGGTCCTTCACACAACAAGGATTTGGAGTTGGATTACTCTTCATAACGCCATAGAGATATTTATTACCCAAAGCATACAAGATTTTGTTTCCTTGCACAAACAACATTGTTGAATACGAGGCTTTGATTAATGGCATGAAGATTGCAGCTGAATGGAGAGTTGATCAGTTAGATATCTTCGGAGACTCCCAGCTCATAATCAACTAGGTTAATGATGTGTATCAAACAAAGGATGAGAAATTGATCCCTTACAAATGCATGGTTGATGACCTAAAGAATTATTTTGTGCACATCACCTTCCAGCAAATAAAAAGTAGCTGATGCAATGGCTACTTTGGTCTCCTTATTATAGATGCTTGACAATGATCTCTGACATGAGTTCCTGTTGGAAGCGTTACACTACCCGACCTATGATAGCCCTGATTCTAGGATGATCTATTCTATTGTAGGACAAGACTCATCTCGCTACCATCACATTTACTCCTATCTCCATAACCAAACCATTCCAGACAGTCTAACCTAGAATTAAAAATGTTACCTTATCCGTAATGCTTCATAGTATGTCATTATTACTGACGACTTGTTTAGGAAAGGTCTCGACAGGACACTCCTTAGGTGTTTAGAACCCAAAGAGTCCAAATGCACATTAATTCATGTCCATGAGGGCATTTGTAGATCCCACTCAAATGGCTTGACACTAGCTCACAAACTCATTAGAGTTGGTTACTATTGGCCTAAAATGGAGCAAGAGGCAATCAAGTATGCCAAGTCATGTAAGCAATGCCAGCTCCATGGGAATCTGATTGATGCTCTAGCTAGGGAGCTTATTCCATCTACCATAATGTGGCCATTTCAACAATGGGCCTTCAACTTAGTGGGTCAAATTCACCCATCTTCTTCTAATGGACATAAGTTCATTATTACAGCTATAGACTACTTCATGAAATGGGTAGAGGTAGTACCCCTCACAATAGGAAATGGAAAAATTGTAGTTGTTTTTATCACAAACTACATCATATCTAGGTATGGTGTACCATCCTCCATCATTACTGACAATGGAGGACAGTTCAAAAACGAAGACCTCAAGGAACTATGCAAAAGATTCAAAATCACACAATATTGGTCTTCTATCTATTACCCCCAGAGTAATGGTCAGGTAGAGGCATCCAATAAGACGATCCTCAAGATCCTCCATCACATAGTTAGCAAATCTGGGAAGGACTGGCACCTCCAGATTAATCCAACTTTATAGGCATACAGGACAAGCATTAGGACTCCAACGGGTATGACGCCCTTTGCTTTGGTTTATGGAGTGGATGCTATACTTCCAATAGAGGTTGAGATTCCTACCTTAAGAATCTTTATGAAAGGCCTTATTACTGATGAAGATTGTAGAATAGCTTGGCTTCAAGAGCTAGTCTTACTAGATGAATGTCGATAAGTGGCATGTGATCACCTGCGAGCTTATCAGCAAAAAATGTCAAGAAGCTACAATAGGAAAGTTAAGCCATGTGACTTCCACCTAGGTGATCTTGTCCTGAGAGAAAATCCTAAAAATCAATAACAATGGGTCCAAAAAGGGAAGTTTGAACCAAACTGGCTTGGCCCTTACATAATCACTACACTGTATGTATCTGGTGCTTACCAGCTTTCAACAGTCGAGGGAGAAGTGCTCAAGGAGCCTATCAACACTCTCTACTTGAAGTGGTTCTATAGCTGATCTAATCTTAGAAGCTCTTTGTACATATCTAAATATCCTTAAAAAAATCTAAAAATTGTAAAAAGTCCCAAAAAAATCATTACCCTGGTGAAAACCTAGCAATAGGTGCCTTGGTAATACCAAAAATATTGAAAATTTTTAAAAATACAAAAAAATCAAAAAAAGAAAAGTTCAAAAAAATTGAAAAACAAGAAAGTGCTATTGGTGAAAACCTGGAAACAAGCATCATGGTAGCCAAAAAAAAAATGAAAGCCCTGCCAAGAAGGTGAAAACCTAGCAAATAGGCACCTCTTATTCCCAATGCTCCATCTTGCAGCACATCTTCTGGCTCCCTGTATAGTTGCTTTCCTACTTTAGTTTACTGCTTTTTCTCATGTATCCATGGATTAAGTCTTGTCACAGCTCAGGGGCACTACTCTTCAGTGTCCTAGAATCTCTTTCACAACAATCACCAATTATTTCAGTTGTGTCTTCCTACTATTGCTAGTGTCACACTTTGTCAAGATTCTCCTCATAGAATTTCTTTTGTGACAGTCACCAGTTGTTTCAGCTATGTCTGCCTACTATCGCTAGTGTCACTCTTTGTCGAAATTCTCCTCATAGAATCTCTTTTACAATAGTCACCAGTTGTTTCAGCTGTGTCTACCTACTGTTGCTTGTGTCACTTTTCAAGATTCCTTAATGGTATATCTCTCTTGTGTCAGTCACCAACTATTCCGGTTGTGTTTGTCTACTTTTTCTCAGTCCTCTTTAGGTTCTTCACATTGAATATTCCTCTTTGACCTCAGTCACTAGTTGTTCTAGCTGTGTTTGTCTACTATTATCACTGTCATGAAGAGATTTCTTTCATGTATGTTCTAGACATTGACAGTTGACATCAATCCCAAAAACATGAACTCAAAATGACCTACTTGTTTAGATATACTAAATATTTTCTTTGTTTGTTTCATTTTCACTTCATCATGTCTCTTTGAGCAACTCGATGATGTCATTTTTGACTAGAGAAGCAAGGACTAGGGGGCATGATCTTTTCTTTGATTTTTGTTTGTGGTTTAGTTCCAATGATCTAAGGCATACATATAAATGGGGTGTCCCCTATAAGAGCCTCCATCTTGTATTGGATAGTTGTGTGTACCTCCACTCCTTTTATATGGATAAATCAATGAGGTTGGTTCTTCTCCTTGCTTGTTGGAGTGAACTCTTTATGCTATAGAAAATACAGATACTCATCCTACTAAGTGAACGTACAGGTCACTGTGAGTGTATATGGAAACTTTTGTCTTAGGTTACGGATATAAGGGCCATTGTGGACAGAATACTTATTGATCACTTAGCATAAGAGGGATCTCTCGTGTGTCTAGTGTGTCTGTATGCAAGAAACATTTTGGCCATCCTAGCATTTATGATCTGATGCTTATGTTCACTTGCTATATTAAAATAGACAAATTTTCTGGTCATTCTAGCTTATTGTGCCTCGAATGCTTACATTTAATCTTGAAAAAACTAGAATAGGTGTCCTATTCATATTCCTATGATTGCAATGTCAGTAGGGATTGTATGACATCTAGGATTCACTATACGCTCAATGATGATAATTATCAAAGCTTGGTAACCAGACCTAGGGTTGCATCTAGTTTAAGATTTTATCTAGCATAAGATTGCATTGCATAAGCACATGGTTTGATTGCAGATCCACGTACATCATTTGCGATGAGGAATTGTTGGCTTATTCAAATTATCATGTTTCTTCATGACTACACAAATGATTGGTTCATCACTCTCTTGGCTACTTTGATTGCTTTGAATCCATTTTCGGGATCAAATTCAAAATTTGACACACTTTAACAACTCAAAATCACATTTTCAAATTTTGAAACTAGCGTGATTGAATGCTTGTGTAGTCCATTTTTTCTTCTAATACTTTGTGAATCTTGAAATCTTTTCAAATCACACTTTCTTCAAATTTTCCAAGATTTCTTCAAATTGGCTTCTATATTTCTTCTGATTGTACTAATCTCTTCTAAATTCTTCTAACCATTTTGATCTCTTCTAATCATTCGAATCTCTTCTAAATTCTTCTAATCATTCTGATCTCTTCTAAATTCTTCTAATCATTCTAATCTCTTCTATATTTCTTCTGATATCTTTTATGTTCTTTTGAACCTCAAATTTCTTTAGTATCTTTTAGCATATTGTGCTACATCACATTTTTGGTGTGTCATCTTTTGATTTCATTCTTGAGGGGGCAGGATGATTACATCATTGAATCTAAAATTCAACTCAATCTAAATCTTATGTCCTCATCACTCAGGGCATCTTCATTGCTTAGGGGATCTTGTTTCCATCTTATGTTCTCACCACTAGGGGCATCTTGTTCCCCTCTATCTAGCATCATTTGTCATCTATCTCACCTTTTCATCAGCTGATCACATCTTATAACATTTCTAGTCAAAGTTCGATAGACAGGTATCAAGATAGTCTAAACCCTAACTCCTGAGGATCAAGCCTCATTCTAAGGATGATTCTATGACTCATGATTGGATCATTTTTTCTTTTATGCTTATGTATCTAGGTGTTCTATCTAGATCCTTAAAGGTTAAGCTTCATTCTAGAGGAAACCTTTAAAATGCTTATTCAACTTAGGTATCTAGGTGGTCTATATGGATCCCTTAAGATTAAGCTCTGTTCTGGAGATAATCTTTTTAATCTTGTCAACTTAGGTATCTAGGTGTCCTATCTTGATACCTTAAGATTAAGCTCCATTCTAGAGATAATCTTTAAAATCTTTTCAACTTAGGTATCTACATGTTCTATCTAGATCCCTTAAGATTAAGCTCTGTCCTGGAGACAATCTTTAAAATCTTGTCAATTTAGGTATCTAGGTGTTCTATCTGGATTCCTTAGGGTTAAGCTCCATTTTGGAGATAATCTTTAAAAGCTTATTCATCCTGGTATATAGGCATTCTATCTAGATCCCTAAAGGTTAAGCTTCCTTCTAGAGAAAACCTTTAAAATGCTTATCAATTTAGGTATCAAAGTGTTTTTCTTGGATTCCTTAAGGTTAAGCTTCATTTTGGAGATAATCTTTAAAAGCTTATCAATTTGTCTCTATGTCATCAATTTTGGAACCAATCTCATTTATTGATCTTCGTATCATACTTTTTGATTTTCTTTGACTTGAATGTGCTTCTCACACATTCATTCAAAGAGGGGCAAAATGTAATACCCCAAAATTGGCACATTGCCATATTAACCAACCTTGGTTTATTCAACTATTCCTAAATCCTATTTTACTAGGCAATTCTAATTCTAATAATCACTACTTGACCTAGGTGTCAAATGCAGAAAACCATAATTTGCATTAATCATATTATTTATTTAATTCCTAAATATCGACTCAAATTAGCTATGCAAACTTATCGATTTAAATTAATTTAATTATAAGTGTTCTACTTAAATTAAATTAAAATTACCTCATTAGCTAATATCCAAAGGAATTAAATATATTTAATTTAATAAGATATCTCCTCTTTTTAATTATGGAATTTAATTATTCAATTAGTTAAAGTTATCCATTTATGAGGTCATATTCTATTTTATTAAATTAAATATTCACTCAAAAAATAAGAACCAATCAGCTCCTTTTATCACTCAAAAGGTAGTTAGTTAGCTCCTTTTATCACTCAAAAAGGACTCAGTTAACTTCTTTTATCACTCAAAAAGGACTCAGTTAACTCCTTTTATCACTCAAAAAGGACTCAGTTAACTCCTTTTATCACTCAAAGGCAACCAGTTAACTTCCTTTTCATGAGGAAGTTACCTTTACGATTGGCTCTCCTCTTCAATCTTGACCGTCTATTTTAGTTAATCTTGACCGTTGATTAGCTCTTGGATTCTATAAAAGAAGCTCTCTGTTCCTCATTATAGAGGATGAATTTTGGAATTTGCGTCGAATTTATGCTGAAATTCTTACTCACTTTGCTTACATTTGCATAGCTTTATTTCTTTCATTGTAATATCATTTAGATTTTAAATATCCATCCATTTAGCATACTATGCTTCTTCATTTCTTAGATTAATAATTGCATCTCTCATCTAGATTAATTGCACTTTCATTTAGCTGCATAAATCCTTCGTTCTAGAGGTCTAGTTGCCTATTTCTTGTTTTGAGAGAAAAGGCATAATCCTTCTAGTTAGAAGGCAACAGGTTGCTCTGTTAGAATTTTTGAATAAACAATACAATGTTTATTTCAAGATGATCTCACAAGTAATGACCATATTGAAGTGTATGTGAGGATCAGAGGCCCCCAATTTTGCATATACAAGTAGCATGGAAAAGATTTGCAAGAAAATATAGATCAGCTTGAGTTTCTTTTAGAGGTAGCCCTTGAGGATACATATAGTCAGTGTAAAAAGAATTAGGCTCTTTATTTGATGGAGTCATGTTGGAAAGCTTTGGTATTTTGTGAGATGCATGAGTGTCAAAAGAAGTGGAGGTGTCAAGGAGACCATTACTAAACATAGGTTCAACAATATGATCTTTCTTAAGAGAAATATCCTTACCACATGAGCCATTAGAGTATCAACGATCCCATCATCAATGAGATCTTGGATTTTATGTTTTAGTTCAATGCAATCTTTGATTTTATGACCTTTTTTTCTATGGTAATTAAAAAAATGATCATCTCTCCACGTCCTCCAACCTTGCATGTTTATATAGTGCATGAGACACATTCTATCACTACTTGCTTACTATAGGTGCCTATTTCTCCGAAGCATATGCTTGACTTTTCCATTTTCTCTTGATCTATCTACTTTGCTCAATGTTAGTACTCTTATTGAGTTTTGATATTGTCTCTCTCCTAGTGTTCAGTACTATTGCTACAAAGTTGTCTCTCTCCAAAATGACCTGTTGCCTTCTATCTAGAAGGATTTTTCCTGTTTAATATCCTCAGATTTGAGGTGCAGGCAACCAGACCCTTTAAGAATGAAGAATTTAAAGATAACTAATCTATATGAGTGTGCAAATTAATCTAGAATGATTATGCAACTAATTTAAGAACATATAAAGTAAAATTATCTAGATGTATGCATATTAAATCTAGATGATTTTTAAATCTAAATGATGGAAAGCTTATGAGAATAACGAGTGCACAATTTAGTAGAGATTTGATAGAAATAAGATTCAACCTCCCCCCTCTTTTGAAATGAGGAATTGAGAGCTTCTTAAATAGAATCCAAGAATTGATCAATGTTCAAGATCAATTTGGATGGATGGTCGAGATGAGATTTAGTTAGAATGGAAAGTTTCCTTATGAAAAGGAAGTTAACTGATTTCTTGTGAGTGGAATAAGGAGTTAACTGATTTAATTCCTTTATGATATCAGTCAACTGAGAGTTTCCATTTTTCAACTGAAGAGACAATATTGGAGAAGATATTTGATTTAAGGAAATTAAATATGACATCATAATTGAGTATTCTAAATTGAATAATTAAATTCAACAATTAGAATAAGAATATTTAATTAAATCAAATATATTTAATTCCTTTGTACATTAGCTAAAGAATTAGTTTAATTTAATTAAAGTATAAACACTTATAACTATATTAAATTTAATCAATAGGTTAATGTAGCTAATTTGAGTCAATACTTAGGAATTAAATAAAGAGTGTGATTAATGCAAATTATGATTTTCTGCATTTGACAATTAAGTCAAATAGCAAAAATCAAAATAAGAATTGCCTAGTGAAATAGGAGTCAAGATTGATCAAATAGACCATAATTGGTATAATGGCAATGATCCAATTTTGGGCTATTACATTTTGCTCCTCTTTGAATGAATGTGCAAGCAGCACATTCAATTCAAAGAAAATTAGAAAGCATGATGTGAAGATGAGATTGGTTCTGAGGTTGATGAGTCAGAGACCAATTGATAAGCTTTTAAGAACCATCTCCAGAATAGAGTTTGATGCTAAGGAATCCAAAAAGAACACCTAGATACCCAAACTGATAAGTATTCTAAAGGTTTCCATCAAAATGAAGTTTAACCTTTAAGGATCCGGACAAAATGTCTAGATACTCGAGATTGATAAGCATTTAAAATATTATCTCTAGAGCGAAGCGTAATCTTTAAGGATCTTGATAGAACATCCAAATACCTGAAATTGATAAGCATTTTAAAGGTTTCCTTTAGAACAAAGTATAACCTTTAAGGATCCAAACAGAACATCTAGATACCCAAGATTGATAGCATTTAAAAGATTATCTCCAGAACGGAGCTTAACCTTTAAGGATCCAGATAGAACATCTAGATACCTGAGATTGATAACATTTAAAAGATTATCTCCAGAACGAAGCCTAACCTTTAAGGATCCAGATAGAATGTCCAGATACCTAAGATTGATAGCATTTAAAAGATTATCTCCAAAACGGAGCTTAACCTTTAAGGATCCAAATAGAACATCTAGATACCTAAAATTGATAGCATTTAAAAGATTATCTCCAGAATGGAGCCTAACCTTTAAGGATCCAAATAGAACATCTAGATACCTAAGATTTATTTATGAGTCATAGGACCATCCCCAAGATGAGGCTTGATCCTCAGGAGTCGAGGTTTAGATTGTCCCAGTACCTGTATTCAACTGATGACAAGATGAAATAGATAACAAGATGTCAGAAGCAGGGAAATAAGATGCCCCAAGTGATGAGATACCCCAAGTGATGAGGACATGAGATGGGAATGAGATGCCCCGAGCAATAAGGATATGAGATTGATTTGAATTTCAAGTTCAATGATGTAATCATCCTGCCCCCTCGGGAGCGAAATTGAAAGATGACACACCAAAAATATGATGTAAAGCAATATATTGAGAGATATAGAAGAAATCCAAGATTTAGCATAATACAGAAGAGATCAAAATGATCAAAAGAAAATTCAGAGTTGATTTGCAATGATTTCGAGGTCTCGAAGACCAAGTTTGACCAAAAGTTGACCATATTTGACTTGAGTTGACTTTTTCAAAAATAAATTTTGAAAACATTGAGAATTTTGAGTTGAAAAGATTCCAAGAATTGCAAAGTATCAAAAAAATTAGGACTGCACAAGCGTTTGATTGTGTTGGTTCCAAAATTTTAAAATGCATTTTTGAGCAACTTAAGTGTGTCAGATTTCAAATTCAATCCCAAAAATGGGTTCAAAGCAACCAAAGTAGCCAAGAGAGTGATTAATCAATCATTTGTGTAGTCATGAAGAACATGATGCTTTGAAGAGATCCGCGGTCCTCCATCACAAAGGATGAAACAGAGTTGCAATTGAATAGCATGCTTATGCAAGTGAATTATGTAATGCAAGACTATGTTAAATGCAACCCTATGTCTGGTTACTGAACCTTGACAATTTATCATCATTGGACGTAGAACAAAGCTCATATGTTATACAATTTCCATTGACATTGCAATCATGGGAATATGAATAGAACATACATTATAGGTTTGTCGGGATTAAATGTAAGCATTCGAGGCACAAGAAGCCAGAATGACCAAAACATTTGTCCCTTTTAATGTAGCAAGTTAACATAAACATCAAAGCATAAATGCTAGGATGACTAGAATGCTACTTGCATGAAAGGCACACCAAACACATGGAAGATCCTTCTCATGCTCAGTATTTAGTAAGTATTCTGTCTGCAATGACCCTTGCATTTGTAACCTGAGACAGAAATGTGCTAGGTATACTCACAGTGACCCGTACGTTCACTTAAGAGGATGAGTATCAATATATACTGTAGCATGAAGAGTTCACTTCAACAGACAAGGAGAAGTACCAATGATATTGATGTATTCATATAAAAGGAGTCAAGGTACACCCAACCATCTAATGCAAGATGGAGGCTCTTATAGTGGACAACCCTCTCATAGGAATATATCAACTTATTGGAACTAAACCACAAATAGAAAGCCAAGAAAAGATCATGCCCCTACTCATTACTTCTCTAGTCAAAGAATGACATCATTGAGTTGCTCAAGGAGACATGATAAAGCAAAAACAAAGCAAACAAAGAAAAATACTCAGCATATTCAAACAAGTATGTCATTTCAAAACTATTAATTTTAATGGGATTGATGTCAAGTGTCAGTGTCTAGAACATGTTTGAAATAAATCTCTTCAATAGGGTGACAACAGTAGGTAGACACAATCAGAATGACTAGTGACTAAATTCAAAGAGGAAACTTCAAGATGAAGAACCTAGAAGGACTAAGCGACAGTAGACAGACACAGCTAGGACGACTGGTGACTGACACGAAGGAGATCTTCCATAAAGGAATCTAGAGATGCGACCCAAGCAATAGTAGGCAGATACAACTAAAACAACTGGTGACTATTGCGAAAGAGATTCTATGAGGAGAATCTTGAAAAAAGTGACACTAGCGATAGTAGGTAGACATAGCCAGAATGAATGATGACTATCACAAAAGAGATTCTATGAGGAGATTCTTCAAAGGAGTGACACTAGCAATAGTAGGAAGACACAGCTAGAACGACTAGTGATTATCGTGAAAGAGATTCTATGAGGAGAATCTCGAAAGGAGTGACACTTGAAGGGGAATGCCCCCAAGATGTGAAAAGATTCAATCCATGGATACATGAACGAAAGCAAGAAATCAAAGAAAGAAAGTGGAAGCTTGAAAGCGACTGTACAGAATAGCCAGAAGATACACTGCAAGATGGAGCATTGGGAACAAGAGGCGCCTGTTTACCAGGTTTTCACTAATGGCAATTTTTTTTGTATTTTTCTTATTTTTGATTTTTTTTGCATTTTTTGGAATTTTCAAAAAAAAAAATTGTTATTACCAAGGTGCCTATTGCTAGGTTTTCTCCAAGATAATAGATTTTTTTAGGACTTTTTGCAATTTTTAGATTTTTTCAAAATTTTAGAACTTTTTCAGAGATTACTAGATCTCAAGAAGGATTACCTTGATTTTGTTCCAATGTCTTAGCAAGGTGTAGGACAATATGTAGTAGCAAGCTGGTGGATAAGTGGAGATGGATAGACAAGGAGTATGAAGCGGTGAATGTTACCCTCAAGGAAAGCCTTCACAAGATTACCCAAGCTAGGGAAAAGGATATAACAATATAAGCTCATGGTGTAATGAAGGGTATTATGTAAGTAATCCAAAAAAATGACCATGTCAAGAGATTGCTAAGAACTGAGTTTTCTTCTTTCTTTTGTTGATCAAGACCAAAGGGTTAATTGAATAGGATAGCAAAAAAATTTTTATGGAGGTTATGAGTGAATAACTTTGGGAATGATGACATCTAAAGGATAAGAAAGATCATGATAGGATGTCATGGATGGAAGAATTATGCATGATGCCTTTTTACCAGGTTTTCATCATGGTACTTGTTGAAGGTGCCACAAGAAGTGGTTTTCACCATAGGACGGATTTATTTATCTTTATTTTTGCTACCAAGGTGCTTGTTTCCAAGTTGTCACTAAGGCACTTTTTTTTTTCTTTTTATTCTTTTTAGAGTTTTTGGAAAGAATTCAAGCCTTTCTCAAGTTAGATAGCATGCCTATAAGAAAGATAAGTTATGATAAGCCAAGGCCATAGCAAGGTACACTCAAAGATGTTGATAAGGGAATGGAAAGGAGATAGTAGAAAAGATATATAGAGGATATGGTTTTAGGCTATGGTTGAGATAAATGGGATAGAAGGATAAAAGGTAGAGGATAGAAGGTGGAGTGGATAGGGTATTGAAAGGGATGTGCAAGGGTAGAAGAAAAAGTGGGCAAGATCAACATTGACACACACCTTAAAGGGTAGTAGAATGATGGAGGAAATATGGATGAAATAGTTTGAGGTTTAGATGTATGAGGTGGTAGAATAATTTTGGAGGGAGATGGAATGGAAGGCTTTGAAACCTTTTTAGGAAGATGTTGGGAAGAAGATGGAGTGAAAGCCTTTGGAAGCTTGAATATAAACTTTGATTTGTTTTTAATATTCAAGTCCTTCAAAAGAGACTTGGGAATCCATATACATTTTAATTTTTCATTAGATGCTTTGGAACACACTTCTTCAATAACAGATTTAAGAATCCACACTTTCCTTGGTTGATCTCTTTGAATAGTGGACCTTTCCAGTCTCTTTTGTGTAGTTTCCTTCTTGACATTCACATGTCGATTAGAGGAGACATAGTGAACTTTTGAGGATGGATTCATGCACTTGTGTTTGAGTTGATCATGCATATTGCTTCCAAAGGACTTAGGACTTGTGGATGAATGAGGAAAATATGACTAGCTTAGATGGAAAGGTGAACATGAAGAGTTCAAGTATGTGTATCTTTGTTGATCTTGGGGTAGGATAGGAGGAACATGTAATGAGCTGAGCATGGAAGTAGGAGATAGAGGAACATAAGGTCCCAATATGGATGGAAGACTTGAAGGTTTTAGCTTAGATGGATAAGGACCAAGAATAGATTTAGAAGATGCAAATGGATAGTGAATAGGTATATTAGCATCCTTAGAGTGAACAACATGACCTAGGCCATTAATAGACTCATGAATAACCTTAATAGGAGCAACACCTTTGATAGGAGAACTTAAAGCTTGAGTATAATTTTGAAGTGGATGTGGAGAAGTAGAACAAGAATGGATACTTTGATCTTGACAAGGATTTTCAAATAGCATAGGGAAAGTATTTTTCTCATGATCTTCAATAATCTCATTAGGGATGGTGGAAGGAATATCATGATCTTGCATAATAGAGAGGCATGATATGGGATATGGAGGACTATGTGGCTGTTGAGATGGAGGGATGACATCTTGAGGGATATGTGAGGGTTCTTGATCTTGATCTTTAGAATTTTTAAAATCCTCTTGACATGGATCCACTTCTAAGGACAAGGTAGAATGTGGAGTTTGCATGGTAGGCTCTTGAAGAGATAGTGAAGGGATAGTTGGAGTGGGAATAATAGGAGTAGTAGCACATGAAGGTTTTGGATCTTTAGTTTGACTAGTAGGGAAGAGGTTTGCAGCTAAGTCAAGATTAGCTTGGGTTTCTTTAAGAGGCAACCCTTGAAGGTACACTTAGTCAATAGAAAAAGAATTAGATGCTTTGTTTGGTGGAGGTATTCTCGAAAGCTTAGACACTTTAGAAGGTGATGGCATGTTGGAAGGAGTAGAAGTTGCATTTGAACCATTGCTAGACATGGTTTAATGATGTTGATCAAGCTTGAGAGTAGCATCTTTGATAGATAAGTTCTTAAGTTTTTGAATTATACCAACATCAAATAGATCTTGGATTTTATTTTTCAACTCCATGCAATGTGAAGTTTCATGTAGATTATGTCTATGATAGGCACAATAATTACTCATAAAGAAGACTCTAGCCAAAGTGACTTTAGGTAAAACAATGAGTTTCTTTTGAAGAAGTTCTTCCAAAGTTGATTCATAAGATCTTCCCAAAGGGGTGAAATCATGCTTTGGTTTAGGTTCCCAAGGTTTTTCTTCAAAAATATTTTGAGATTTCTTGGGTGTTTGTGGATTGCTTTGAGATGGCTTGGACTCAACATTATAGGAAGGTAAATAATCTTGCAAGAAGAATTTGTTTGATGATGTGTCATCTTCCTCCTTCATTCTTTGAAGTTGAGTGCTCATTGATTGGATTTGTTTCTTCATATTTGCAATAAGTATATCTTCTTCCTCACTAGGAATATTCGATTTAGTGCATTTGTTGTTAGCCATTGCGATATCCTAGGTTTATGTGAAGCAAAAAAACTCTCTTCCACCCTTAGTTGGAATAGTCACAAGTAGAAAAAGTTTGACAAGTTTAGACTAAGACCACACTTAAAACATCATCTCAAAGTAGGTGTAAGTGATAGAAAGGGTGATGTTTTCCAAGGTATGAATAGTCAGTGGCTAGAACAACCAAGAGATTGACTATCATGATAACAATGGATAACAACATAGTAGAACAAGTATAATAGTGGAGCAAAGAGACTAGTTCAGATGTGGGTGACAAGTGTTCAACCAAGATAATTTAGTATCAGATAGTTGCAAATAGAGCTGTGTAGGGAGTTTTCTTAACATAGACCAATGAAGATTCAAGAAGACAGTAGAGTTGTCATTTTCAAGCAGTTTCTCATCAGATGTTTAATTCACCATTTCAAGAGTTATGACTTGTTTGATGTTTATGCAGATTTTAGACTTTGAATACTCAAGCACGCCAAACACATCAAAAATCCTATCAAGGCCTTCAACTAGGATATAAAAAGATCAACTATAAGGTGTCCTCGATATACACAAGGTACATGAGGCCCATATTTGTAGATGAAAGAAAATAATGCCACACAGCTGGGAGGAGACGGTAACCCAAATCTCCACCTTCACTTCCCAAAGGTATAAAGTTCTTTAGGGCTTAGCCAAGAGTGACAAGATTATACTTCCAAGAGAGGTGTCTTTCAATTCACCTCCCAATATTTATACTCTGCCAAAACATAAGAGTTGAGGTCATCCCAAGGGATGATGAAATCCCCAAGCAGACCTCTTAAAAAAAATAAAAACAAGTCCACTTATTTCTTGTGTACTCAAGATCACCCAAAGGTGCGAGGAGTGAATACGTAAGTGGCTTTGGGGTTTAAAAGACACTCATTCTTTCCCAATGAATCTTTAGATTTTGTATTCTAATCTTGAAGACACTCATGTTTAGCATGCAAGGTTCTTTCCAACTTACAGTGTCGTCAACATAGTAAATCGAGAGTTCGTCAACAAAAGTAAATCAAGCATTGTCAACATAAGAAATTGATAGGGAAAAGAGCCAATTCCTTTAAGAATTCAACATTAAATGTATTCATTTTAAGCACCAAAATCCAAATATTTCATCACAATAGTTCTTTGATCCTTAAGCTCTCAAGAGTGTGTTACTAACATGCATTCCAATGAAAATTTGTTCTCTTTGAGGCACTCAAGAGTGTGTTTTAGCATTCATTCCAATGAAAGACATGTAGATTTTAATCCATGACATCCAAGATTGATTTTTTAGTTCATTCATTCAAATGAAAGATTTGTCAATTTATTAAGGCATTCAAAATTGAATTTGATTGTTTTAGATTTGAAGGCATTCAAGAGTGTGTTTGGATTTTAAATTTAATTGCAAAATTTATTCAAAGACAAATGATTAATCATTCAAGTTCATTCCTTTCTAATTTAAAATCCTCCCATATCCTTCATTGTCGCTTTACACATACCTGCAATAAAAAAGTTTGATTAAAACTCAAGGATTTGCATCATAAATTAATGTTTTTATAAAAACATTAAAAAAAGATTTAAAATAAATTTCTAATTGAAAAAAATCTTAAATTTTTATTGCAAGCTCTTGAAAATGTCCCAAATTGGCAACAAAAATGTCAGATCAAATGTTGAGATTTATCTTATAAATTAATTTTTTTTGCAAAACCATAAAAAAATTATTTTAAATTTATTTTAAATCTGAAAAATCTGAAATTTTTATTGGGGTATTCTAACATCATCATAAATTCTCAGTAACAATTTAAGATTTTAATTCGATGATGTGGAAGGTATATTAAATTTTTAATGAAAAACCATTAAAAAAATTACTAAAAATTCACTTTTGATCCAAAAACTCTAAAATTTTTACTATGCACGCCAGACATTTTTCAGAACCTGCGAGAAAAAATTTAGATCAAAATACATTGTTTTACCTACTCATATAATTCACATATTATAAAATCATTTAAAATTTTAAATAAAATAGAGCTTTAATCAGAAAAATCTAAAAAATTTCATGTGATTTTAACCTATTATATAAAACCTTCAGTAAAAATTTTAGAGTAAAATTCATCAGTTTGGTCTACTTTTTATGATTTTTATGAAAAATCATAAAAAGATTACAAAAATAGAATTTTGATCAAATTTTGTTTTCATAACTTTAGAACATGAGAAGGAAGAAGAAGAAGATGAGAAATAGAAGAAGATTAAGAAGGAGAAGAGGAAGAGGTTTCTCAAATGCTCATTTTCTCATGATTGTTGGATGCCTTCTTGAAGTGTCTCCAAACCTACAACAATTTAAACCTGCAAAACAAGATATAAACAAAAAGTAAAATGCAAAACTAGAAGAATGAGGCCAAAAAGTTGATTTCTCGGCCCCACGGTGGGCACCAAAAATGTATGCATGGAATGTGGTCTCTGTTAACACACACACTTCAACACAGTCTTTATATGTGGATTCATCCTGGAATGAACATGAGATTGTTCACCCAAGAGGAGTCTTGCAAGATGACCTGTTGCCTTCTATCTAGAAGGATTTTGCCTATTTAATATCCTCAGATTTGAGGTGTAGGCAACCAGACCCTCTAAGAATGAAGGATTTAAAGAAAACTAATCTAGATGAGCGTGCAAAGTACTCTAGAAAGATTATGCAACTAATTTAAGAACATATAAAGTAATATTATATAGATGTATGAATATTAAATCTAGATAATTTTTAAATCTAAATGATGGAAAGCTTATGAGAATAATGAGTGCACAATTCAGCAGAGATTCGATAGCAATAAGATTCAACCTCCCCCCTCTTTTGAAATGAGGAATTGAGAGCTTCTTAAATAGAATCCAAGAATTGATCAATGGTCAAGATCAATTTGGATGGATGGTCGAGATGAGATTAATTTAGAATGGAAAGTTTCCTTATGAAAAGGAAGTTAACTGATTTCTTGTGAGTGGAATAAGGAGTTAACTGATTTAATTCCTTTATAATATCAGTCAACTGAGAGTTTCCATTTTTGAATTGAAGAGAGAATACTGGAGAAGATATTTGATTTAAGGAAATTAAATATGACATCATAATTGAGTATTCTAAATTGAATAGTTAAATTTAACAATTAGAATAAGAATATTTAATTATATCAAATATATTTAATTCCTTTTTACATTAGCTAAAGAGGTAATTTAATTTAATTAAAGTATAAACACTTATAACTAAATTAAATTTAATCAATAGGTTTAATGTAGCTAATTTGAGTCAACACTTAGGAATTAAATAAAGAGTGTGATTAATGCAGATTAAGATTTTCTGCATTTGACAATTAAGTCAAGTAGCGAAAATCAAAATAAGAATTGCCTAGTCAAATAGGACTCAAGATTGATCAAATAGACCAGAACTGGTATAATGGCAATGATCCAATTTTGGGGTATTACACTTGCTATCTCACTTTGCATTTTGTTCTTCAAAATCAAATCTCTCTATCTACTACTGCCTACTTGGCTTCTTTATTTCTTTCACATTATGTGTTCCCAAATTGGTCACACATAAGTCAAAGAGGGGAAAATTTAATCACCTAAAAAATGGTCATCTAGACTATTAGCCCCCTTCTTAGCATTTTGGCTAATTTATTAACTATTTATCTATGCCAAATTTTTAAAATTAATTTATTTTATTTTAACCTATAGTTTGACTATAAGATTCTAAGTTCACATTTGATTAAAAGAACATGTCCCCTTTTAATTAAATAAAAGACCCCATTCTTTCAACCCACTCTAATGTGCATACATAAAGTTTTTTTCCTATTTATAAATTAAAAGAAAAGACTTTGTCTCATATGAAAAGTCAACTCTCTCTTATTGGTTGACATGATCTTGCACATGGATCATGCTAAAAGTCAACCCCTGCCCTTGATCCCTCATTTCTTGACCTTGATCTCAACCATGTGTACATCTTTAAAAGAGAGATCTCTCTCCCTCTCTAAGGATCCCATTTTTGAGCTAATGTTATGTTGCAGGTTTACTTATAGATTCTTACAACATTTGTGGAGAACTTCTTACTTCTTGTCTCATTATTTGCATATTCATGTTAGCATAGTTCATTTGTAAGTATCTTAGCTTCCTTTTTCAATAGCATAGATCACATTGCTTAATTAAAATGGTTGTGACACTTTCATATGCTTAGCTTAGTTGTGTTCTTTCATTATATTCTAGCATAGTTCATCCTTGCATTGCATATTCAAGAATTCTTTGACACTAGAACTCTTTCTCTTGTCTAAAGAATCTCTCATCTCATGGTCTACTAGCAGGGTTACATCTCTAAGGCTCAGTTGAGAGCCCTTTCTATGCTTATTTTGTATGCCTCTTACACTCCATGACTAGGGAGCTCTAAGTGGTCATTTAAGCATTTTAATCTATGGGATATCTTGGATAGAAGGGTTTAGAGGAGTGTACTTTCTTAGTGTACATTTTTTATGCCCCACGGTGGGCACCAAAAATGTGTGTAAAGAAAGTGGCTCACTTCTACAAACCAGTATTCTTGAGAATACCCATGATAGAGAGCATTTCAAGATGTGGCTTATAGCTCTCTATCTATGGCATGCAAAGGTGCAAACTAATAGTATGGTGGCTCTCAAATGAACCAAAGCTATGCAACCCTTGCAAGGTGCACCATAGAATGAACGATTCAAATATGGGAGTGAAAGTGCTAGCATCCAAGAATCACAATGAAACACAATGCAAGATGAGGGATGTAAGAACTAAACTAAATAAGATGGAAGTTAAAAAGAGAGAACTAACTATAGAATAAAGACAACTATGCTAAAAATGCCATAATGCAAGCAGAATGAGAACTAAGCTAAAATGCCAAAATCCAAGAATGCTCCAAGTCTTCAGAAGCTCCAAAGTCACCAAGAAAACCTACAACATAACTTTAGCATGAGAGTCTAAGATTTGAGAATGAGGAGAGAACCCTCTCTTTCAAATAAAAATGAACGGTTAAGATTAAAAGGCAAATGAGGCATAATCAAGAGAGGAGAATGCATCTTGAGTGATCCATGTGCACAAGCATCTCCACCGATCACAATCAATAGTTGACTTTTGAGAGGGAAAGAAAGGTGTGGATGAGAATTAAAGTAATTTTTAAAATAGAAGATTCCTCTCACATAGAAAATTGTGCATTCATGTGTAGACAAAAATATATTTTCCTCTTATTTTTAAAATAGTAATAATTCTTATGTGTGCACACTTAGGATAAGTGAGAAGTGGGGCTTTTTATTTAATTAAAAGGGAGCATGTTCTTCCAATTAAATAAAAGACTTAGGATAAAGTGGTCAAGATATAGGTTATTAGAGAATAAATAAATGTTTTAGGATTTGATCAAATACAAGCAATGGATAAATTATGCAAAATTACTAGAAAGGGGGCTAATAGTCTAGATAACCATTTTTGGGTGATTACAGAAACAAAAAAACCAGATGTGAATCTAAAGACTAAGGACTTGGCCTTAAATTGGTCACATCTTTCATTCATAAATGAGCATATTTTCTTTTCTTATTTGAGAATTCAAGTTTCTCAATGCTGAACAAAATTATCAAGCATTTTGGTTATGATAGCCTTACAAACAATTGCTAAGGATTTATTTTAAGCTAAATGAGTATTTCCTATTTCAAATTCTATAAGATTGTTATTTAATTTAAACTTGCTAAATTTTCTAGAGTATATGACCTTTGTCATTGGATCTACTTTGGAACTTGCAAGAGTGCCATCTTAGATCCTTGAGACTTTAAGTTGAATCCTCATTTTAAAATATTAAAAATGTGACGCTATATATAAATTCTATGAAATTAGGTTTCCATCCTCCCTAGAAAGATAAAAAATTATGTGTAAGTAAAGATTCTTTGTTTATAGGAGTCAAGGCTAAAGCTATAAATATGTTTGTCTGCCTCATTTTTTTTCATATAAAATCTTTTCATCCACTACTTTTGTCTATGATCTATCATCCACATTCCCCTCAAAATAATTGATTCAATAATGATAGATTAAATAAAGTCCAGTCAAGATATCTAGCTTATTCAAATTGTGGAAGGCCTTAGCACAACCATCTTTAATCAAAGTAGTGAACTCTTTGTCATCCTAAATTGAGGTTGGATTCCAAAGTAGAAGCATTATTTTGCACCTTATAAAAAGAAGACGAAAGAAAACTCTGTAGAAACAATTTTAATACATAACATATCTCATGCTAAAGCTTCTTGTGTATAACCAATATCAGATGATGAACTATGCTCTTTTCTTTTAAGCTTGATTGGGATGATGATGTTTCTTTTATTCATGTAGAAGTTTTGTGCAAAATCATAGCTTTTTGGAATGCCAATATGGTGTCTTTGTACAATCCATCAAATTGCAGAGGTAAAATCTATTACCTTGTTAATCTACGTATTTATCATAAAATACAAAGTTGTAGATGTACTAAAGGCTTCGCTTCATTGATATGTAGCATTGTGTATTGGAATTTGTTTCTAATTATAATAGTTTCTTGTAGCTATGTCTAGATTTCTAAAGATACTTGAGGAATACCTCTAGTAGATATCTGTTATACATTTATCAAGAAGCAAATCTTGCATATATTTATAAATCATTCATTTTTTCAAGAATTGTAAAAGCATTAATGTTTATAAAAAAATCTAGTTCTTATCAAATGTGGAGGAAAGTATGTAAAATGTTTAGTCTTGCATTCATAGAAATGAAATTAAATAATTTTATTTGATCATAGAGTTCTTGATTTTAGCTTCTCAATGTTGTAATGACTCATAAACACCTATTTATATTCAGGGATAAAATTTCAAATATTTCTCAATCATTCAAGGTCATATATCTTCATCTCTCAATTTTTGAATTGTGTATTTCTCGTGTTCCTGATATAACTCAATGCAATTTTTATCCACTCTAATTCAATATGCCATTTTCATCTATGTATTGAAGAATTATCTTGTGACGCTCCAACAGTTCATCAAAAATTTCTAGTTTCTTGCAATTTCAGATGAAGCTTTTAATTTTTAATGTCACAATCATTAAGGTTGAGAGAATAAGATGACATGCAAAATTTGTGCATGATACATTGTATTAAGTCTCATAGGATAAATTTTATTAGGTCTGATTTAGTGTATTATTTGTCAAAAATTATCTCTCCTAGATGTTGTGTTAAGTTTATAAAATTTTATGAGAGGTTAAACAACTTTAATAGAATGGTCCTTAAAGTGCTCACAAAGACTGTGGCTCTTATTTTCCCTTTGGCATTTGCTCAAAATTGAAAATGATGTATACACCTAAGTTCAATTATCTATTTGGGTGCCTCACATGAAGGTAGGAGAGACTCTTAATACATCACACACACTGATATCTTATCAATATTTGTTCCCCCCAATTTAACAACTTGATAAGTTTCATCTTTCCAATGAATATGGAGAAATATGTGTAGATCAAATATAGAACCTATAGAGCTCTCATGTTGCTCAATGACATTGAGGGAATTTTTGGGAGATTTGTATGAAAGGACAATAATAGTGTGCAAACAAGTGTGGGAGAAACTGGTCACATATGAGAGATGACATGATCACCAACATCTTTCTTCACCAAAAATTAGAGTATGGGGGTTTTCCAACCAAATCACCATGATCTTAATCTTGGACTCTAATTCCCTAATAATCAAGTCCATTGGATAAAGTTTGCAAATAATGATGTGGAGAGATTATAGTTCTTTTAATCAATCTAGTCTACAAACATCAAACTATAGGGTTAATCGAGATTAAGTTATGTCTCATTTAATTTGAAAATTCAATCTTTGAAGTTTATGGGACTAAAGTCTCTTATTTAATCTACTAATTCTAGATTATGGGGTCTACGTATTGAAGTTTATTTGTTTTTCAATCCATTTCCACAAATTTGGGAGACCAAATTTTATATATAATTTTGTTTACAAATTCAAATTAGGAGATTTGGTAGAATAAAATTTATTTGTCATTTAATCTGCAAATTTCAAACTATTTCTATACTTAACAATTTAAGAGATTATAATTTTGTATATTATTTCATTTAAAAATTCAAACCTCAGGGTTTAGTAGAGAAAAGTTTATTTGTATCAAATCCAAAAACTCCAAACTATCTCTAGATTCACCAATTCATGAAATTAAAAATTATAATATTATTCTATTTACAAACTCCAAACTATTTGCAAACTACAAATTGTCTTCATGTACACAGTTTCATAAATTTGGCTTAATCTCATCTCTAAAAGGACTTACAAATACTTACAAAGACAACTTCATATAATAAATATGAAATAGAATTTTAATTCTAATTTCATCAAATAATTGAAAATATGATGGGCGTTCACACTAAAGTAATGCCAATTTCCTTAGATTTACAAAACTACAAATTCAACCCATCACTATAATTGTTTTCCTAATCAAAGGACTTTTAGATATTTCATGTCATCCATGGTCTTTGGGGAGTAGGAAAACTCCGTATTTCTATTCTCAATCCCCAAACAATGCATCTTAATGAGCCAAAAAAAAATCCCCTCTTCAAATGTCTATAACTTCATTTTATAATCAACATTATATTTGTTAACTCTTCATATTTAGGACTTTTTTATATGCAAGCTTAACTTTTCTTTTAATGAGATTCTATTGTTCTATATTGAAAAGGCTTACATGTTTGTTAAGGTACATATTTTTCAATTTTGAAAAGTTAGGTATAATGAGCATGCTAGGTTGAAAATTAGATCTATCCATGTTCTCTAACTAGTCCAGTAGCTTGATTAAGACTCTTCTTGTTCTCTTGTCTAAGAATCCAATTCTCCAAATACAAAATTAATAGAAATACTATGGCATCTATTCTGTGAACTATTTTTTGGGAAATAATACCAACCAGTAGGGAACAAAAAGAAAAAGAAATATGATTTTTCATAAAAAAAACATTTGCCTCCAAGCTCTTTTAGACTATCTGTTGGCATTGATCCATCTACTTTTTCTATAACCTTTATTGAATTGAAATCAAAATTTATATATTAGAAAAGTTATGCATGGTTTGATCTTTGAAAAATATTTAGTGTTATAAAAAGTCAAATGATACTTGTAATATTATAAAAACATATACATTGATTTGTGTGTCATTAATTGTTTTATCATATCTTCTCCTCTTCTAGTACATAATTTGTTCTTTTTTTCTATAAGGCAAGACTCTAGCTCTACAAAACTCTTGTTAGGCATGTTTTACTTAAAAAATCCAAAGTATGATCAATGTTCTCTTTTTCCATCTAACTTCCCATTTTGGTGGGGCAATTTTACCTTTCTCAAATATCATTTTGAAGAAAATTTTCTTTGTCTCTTTGATTTTTTATATGACAGGTTGCATTAATAATTTTTGACAGAAATTTCCATTCATTATGCTTTGACAAACGTTTGACTATTGACATGCTTCATAAATGATTTTGATCGATGATCACAATTTTATTCAATTTAAGCACAAGCCCCAAGATTCATCTTGTCAACTAGATTTTGTAGAAACTGGACTTATGTGTATTGTCAACGACATGTCTTTCTCAACACATTGAATTATTTGAGTATTGTACAGGTGAAAGTTGCATTGCAAATATCCAAGATTAACAAACAAAAATTTTATAGCTTAGTGCCAACTGCAATGAATGTCTCAAACCTAATATACAAATATGTGTATATGGTTTTAATGGTGAGGTTTTCATGCATGTTGTTGGAATATTAGTAAAGGTAGAATGTTGAGGGGGGATGGGGGGTGAATCAGTATCCTCTAAAACTTTGACCTTAAACAAATTCAATGATGTCCTTATCCTTTTCACAACTCAGTAAGCACTTATCACTTATCTGTACCTCTCAACTCTACTTGAATCTCTAATTTATGATAAAATCAACACTTTTCTCTTCTAACATAAAAACTCTTCTTAATAACAATAATGCCCCTCTTTTTCACTTCAAAAACAACTTCAAAATGTTTCCTTATAGGTCCTTTTATAGTTTTATTTTGTGTCTTCGATCTTTGACCTAATTAGGGTTCAAGAACTCTTTAGAATGTATCACTAATCGAAATCAACAATCTAGAATAATCTATGGTCCATACTTTTCCTTTCTGCATTTTTGTTGGCCTTGTCTTCCTTGAAATCATACAATAATCAATGCTCTCTTACCAACAAATCTTTGCCTTGATCTATGGGAATCTTGTTTCCTGCTTAGTATGATCATTTCACATAGTTTTTAGTGCCAATTCAAATATTTGAGTAGCCTTTGTTTTACCTGGTAGATATATTGTTCCTTCTTGATAGAAATGTTTTCACTTGGTGATAACTCTACTCAGTGATGTATTTTCTTGACGAATATAGGATTACTTAGTAAATATTGACCTCTGTTATAATAGAAAACTCATATGTCTCTTCATTCATTTCTTGGGTAATATAGTGACACTCGGTGACAATGTTCACTGGCTAACTCTTTCTCTTCCTTCACTATCTTTTAGACACTAATTGGCAACACGAGTATTTATGAGAGTAACACATGTACCTATTCCTAGGTATACCTAGAGCCATTTTGAGTGAATGCCTTAAAAATAATAAGTGGCACAGTTCAAGTAGGGTTTTGTAAACCACAAAGAATACCATTTGTTATGGATTGATCACTGATTCCTCAAATCTTTGGCTTCTACACCCTTTGTCTTCTTCGAGTTGGCCTTGGTGTGCTTGCTAGGTCCTTGATCATCTTTCACTTCCTTGGAAGCTTGACCTTTCCCTTGATGCTTGCAATGTTAGTCTCTAAAGGAGGACATAGATATAATAGTTTAATTAATAATTGATAAATATTTATGTGATAAGAACAACCACTGTGTCAAATAATGATGTTTCATGCAAGCTATAGATTGATATAAATAAAGCGCTCATTTTCAAAATATGCCAGGTTTCAAAAACAAATAAAATCAATAATTGAAGAGAAAAATTGATTGTTATAGGCTATTAACTAACAATGTAATACATGCATAGTTATCTATGCAACTTTTTTTGGGTTATTTTTTCTATTGGAAAAAAAACTTGGGCAAAATTGGCTCTAGCCAATAAGAATTAAGAAATTATATTCTAAAAAATAATTTGCATCTAAACCTTAGTATTTGAAAATCTTATTCTCATGTAAATTAATTCAATGTATCTACTGAAAACATTAGGTCCATGCAAGGACTAATAAAAAGACAATTATATTAACAACACCCTTAATTTGACCCAAACATCACGATTTTTAAAAACAAAAATTAAATTAGATACAACTTTGATTCCAAGGACTTTCATTTTCTTAAAACAAGGGGTGACTTCTATGCTTAAAATTGGCAATTGAAAAATATCATATTATGTAAGTCGTTAATAAAATAGTCAATTTTCTACTAGAGAAAAAAGACAAATATTAAAGAATAATTGGGAATAGGTATAAGTTGCCTATAAATTATAGTCGCCGAAGTAAAAGGAGGTATTTTCCGAAAATACAATTTATCTTATTTTTAATGATATTAAGATAAAGCAACAGTTTCTCCGAAAATGCAAAATTTGAAGAGCTACCTAATTGTGTGGAAAGTAAAGCGCCGACCCACCACCCAACATCGAGAGGCCCAGATTGACTCCCGCACGTTCGGAGCACAGCAGGAGCCGTCGATGGAAACTCCCTCGGTAGGCAAATACATGTGTGGCTTTGCGAGAAAGGCGTGTCCAACTCAGATTGCGGAAAGCGGATTTGACAAAACAGGACAAGCAAAGTAGAGCTCCTTTTTAAATATGCGCGTTGAAATGTACAGACGGTCAAACGATATCCACGTGGGAGGAACGCCGCGAATGTCTGTGAAAATGGTCATAAATACCCCCACTGAGGCGCTGCAACTGCCAAACGCATCTCGTCCAAGTTCTTCATATTTTTGCTCTGCAACAATTTAAAGGAGTCGCAAGCAAAATGGGGAAAGGAGGCATTTCTCATGACCAATCTGCTCCTCACCTTCTCTCGCCCTTGCAGATGGGTCCCCTCTTCAACCTCTCCCACAGGTATATATTTGTTTCCATGTCTACACTAAATGTTAATGTGATAATTACTGTGGAAAATGTGAATCAATCTAAAGATTTGATGTGCGCAGAGTTGTGTTGGCTCCCGTGACTCGATGCCGCGCGATAAACAACGTTCCACAGGCTTCTCACGTGAAGTTCTATTCTCAGAGAGCCACCAAAGGAGGCCTTTTGATCACAGAAGCCAACGCTGTCTCGCCCAAAGCTTTCGGGTATGTCAGATTGAAATTGGGAAAAAGAATGTGTAAAATTTGAAGCCTTAGAAGGATCATTAATATTAATGAGATCTTTAATGTGTTGTAGGTTTGCACATTCTCCCGGAGTATTCAGCGAGGAGCAAGTGAAGGCGTGGAAGAAGGTGGTGGACGCCGTACACGCGAAAGGCGGCATCATATTCTGCCAGATCTGGCACGTCGGCAGGGCCTCGCACACAGGTCCATTACCTGCTTCTTCTTCTTCTTCTTTCTCTTCCATATCATTGTGTCGGTGTTGTAGCTGTAAACTAGTATAGAGTCGTAAAGAATGTGTTGTGTGGCGCAGTGTACCAGCCGAATGGAGAAGCCCCGGTGTCGTCGACGGGGAAGGCGATAGGCGAGGAGTGGAGCATCACGATGCCAGGCGGGTCCAAGGCTGCGTACTCGCGACCGCGCGCGCTTTCCACGTCTGAAGTCGCCGCGGTTGTTGAGGAGTTCGGCGCGGCGGCGAGGAATGCCATGCGGGCGGGATTTGACGGCGTGGAAATACACGCGGCACACGGTTACCTGATCGACCAGTTTCTCAAGGACGGCGTTAACGACAGAGCCGACGCCTACGGGGGGTCGGTGCAGAAGAGGTGTCGGTTCATGACGGAGGTGGTGGAGAGAGTGGCGGACGAGATTGGCGCCGAGCGCACGGCGGTGAGGGTGTCGCCCATCATTGATCACATGGGGGCTACTGACTCCGACCCCCTCTCCCTCACGTCCCACCTCATCGGCCTGCTTAACGCTTACCCGCTCGCTTACCTCCATGTGACCGAGCCCCGATTCACGAGAGAAGGGCTCAAGGACGAGGAGGGCGGGAGATTTACAGCTGCTGCGGCGGCCATGTGGAAGATGGTGGAGGAGGAGTACGGGGGAAGGATCATGAAGAGCGGGGGTTACAACAGGGAGAGCGCGATGGAGGCTGTTTCCAGTGGCGGAGCCGACATGATATCCTTCGGCAGGCTTTTCATCTCGAATCCCGACCTGCCGCTCAGATTCGCTGTCGAAGCGAAGCTCACCAAGTATGACCGCTCAACTTTCTACACTCACGACCAGGTCGTGGGATACACTGATTACCCGTTTTACACCCCCAATTCCTCGACTCCTCCAGCATTACATTCAAAGCTCGACGAGCGTGGTGACTTCAGAGCACCGGTTGAATCATTATGATGCATATGGCGTACTGCCAGCTCTGCTAATTAAGTACAACAAAGCATTTCATGTCCGCACCACCCCATTCATTTATTTGTGCTTTTTGGGATCACGCGATCCCTATATACGAAAGTGGCTTTATTCTTTCCTTTTCAAATTTCCACTGTGTTTATCACTTTATTCTGTCATGGCGCTCTAATATGTCACGACTCGGATTCAATGTGACAGAATTTTATTTTCCATTTTTAAATAAATGATTCACTTGCAAATACAAATATTCTTTGAGAAGTCTGTCAAAATTATAACTGTTACCATGGTGCCTATTATATTGTCACTATTATTCGTTGGAGTTTACTAAGTGAATATTATAAATTATCCAGTCGATCAACAGCTGTTTGATTTGCCGAAACAAAATAGTAATTACATTACTCGTATAAATTTAGTTCTCATAGATATGAGATTTGCAGTCTATAATTATTGCTATATTTAAATATCTGAACTCTACTGTTCAAAATAATAGTATGTTATATAAGTATGAAGACATTGTGTAAAAGTATTAAATAAATTATACAAAACTGTATTTAAAATTATTGCATGTAAATATAAATATGAGGACATTGTGTAAAAGTATTAAATAAATTATAAAAAACTGTATGTAATCTCTCATGTCATCTTTTTCTTTGCCTTGTCCTCTCTCAACAGTCACGTGTACACATTATTAGTCAATTTGCTAAAATTCATATTCAAACATACGGTCGGGTTATATTTTATTTTCCAGATTGACTTACCAGAAAGTATCTAGCAGGAAGGGATCTACTTTCACCTTAACTTTGGGTACTTACTGTTTGGTAGTTGGAATTCGATGGGAATAGGAAAATCTGACTGCCAGAATTTAGAAATTCAGTGTTTGGTTCTAAACACGAAAAATAGAATTAGAATTTATTAATTCTAATTTTAGTCCAAATTGAACATAGCGAAATTCCTACTTGAAAGGTGGAATAGAAAAAGCCTCTTTGTATTCCATTTTTTTTAAAACCAAATTTTATATCTCATCGGGTACACTAGTTGCATAAGCCAAATTATTGGAAGTAAGTTATTTTTTGGTGAAATGTGGTGAGACAGGCATAGTTGGGGAATTCGAACTTTTTTTTTCAAATGTATTGAACAAGCCCAACTCTAAAAAGACTCGTTAATCTCATTTAATGCTCAAATTATTAAAATTAAAAAAAAAAAACCAAAAAAAATAAAATTATTCTAATTCCAATTTCAATTCTTGCAACCAAAAATAGGAAGATAAATCTTTCAAATCTTCTTCCAAGTCAACCAAACAAGTCCAAATGATATTCCACAAATTATTTTAAGAATGTGTGAATTCCAAAAGTGGGCTTATTCTAGCATTACTGAATGTGGCATTCGACAATTCCTTCAACCAAACGGACCTCTCCTTTGGCTACAAGGTTAGGAATACGTATTCTAGATTTGTTAATCTAAGAATACAAAATAATTATAATTTAATTTACTACATCTAAAATAATTTATATTACCTCTATCTCTATTTATTTATTTTTTACTAACTTAAGCTTTTTATTTTAATTTCTTAAAAAATGGATGATTTATATCTCCAAATATTATAATTTAAATGGATATTTTATGTGTTATTTATTCAAATGTTTTTAAAAGTATATTCTATTTATAATAGGATTTAAACTGGTGACATGTAGAGGTTGTCAAATTTAACGTAGAAGAATAAAAGTTAACATTAACACGCTCACGCCATCTCACTCCCCATTCTACCATTGTAGAATGTCTGTCAACATTAATGAGAATATGTATTCATATTCTATGTTTAGTTCACGATTTTGATGGGGAATATGTCTATTCCATGTTTGGTTGTGTAAAATAGGAATAGGAATAAGATTATTTTTTATATTTTTATTTTTATTCAATATTTTTTCCCTTAAAATTTTATTGAGTGGGTTTATTTTTTATCATTGAAAAAGTAATTTATTTTATTTCTCATTTTATTTTTCATTAAATTATTGAAAATTTATTTTTTAATAAAAAAATTACATACAATCATATACAATTAATCATACACAACAAGAGAGTTATCAAACTAGTATAATTTATTCATCATTTTCTACATAATTAGTCACCACAATTAAAGCCTATTACCTCACCTACAATTCAAATATCAGCAAATAAGCATTATTTATTTATTTTATTAAACATGAATGAAATGTTCTTTTAATATATTTGATTTAAATGTATGTTTAGTAACTCTAAAAACGAAAGACTACATTAATTTTATAAATTGTTATGACATTACATGTTTATCCCTAATTGTTAATTATGAATTATTAAAATTTGAAATCTATAATTCAATGCAACTTTGAATAATAAATTTCTTTTTAATACATTATGATTGATGGAGAGAATTGTGCAATATAAACTTAATATAAAAAAATAAAAAGATCATAGAATCCAAGGATAATGCCTACAATAGATTTACATAAATCACAAAATCAATGGACATGGGCAAATTCTTAATTGCATTGATAAACAGTTTCTAAAATTGGACATAAAATAAAAAATAAAATAAAATTCTGGCCATGTTTTAAGTTCCCCTGTATCCACATCTATAGAAAAAAAAATACGGCTGATATATCCATCATTCTTCTAAATTATCCAAATATAATCTCCTCCACAACAAATTGTTCCAGGAGGCAAACTATGGTGCAATACAACTTCTTTAAATTTAGATCTCCACAACAAATCAAGCTCATCAAAATTGTTTGGAATGAAGAACCCTACACCGAAACAACAAAAACAAAACTGTGATACTTGGTAAAATTTGACTACTTCCAAAAAAAATTGACAACTACCAGATTGGACGGATGCAAGCTGAGATAAACATTGGACAAATTTTTATTCATTCTAACAAAGTAATAAATGGAATAGGAATAAGTATTCCAATTCCATCTATTATGGTGGAATTGTATAAGCCCATTTTTTGAGCAAAATTTGAATACTTATTCCTATTGTATTCCTATTCGCATTTCAAAGTTGTTGCACCCAAAATGCCTATTCTAGGGGTATTCCCATTGCCAAAAGGGCCCTAAAATTCTTAATATGTATGTCAAATTTGCTATTTCTAAAGGCCTTGGAGCACGAAGTGGTCCAAAAAGAATCATTTCTAAATATTTGCCTCACACCTATCATGTTCACCCTCAAATAGCGGCTCAGCCAAAAAAATAGTACTTTTTTTTTAATGAATAGTTCCTTCCTTATATTAAAATAAATGCATTAAAGTTACATATTCACAAAAAAAAGGGCCGGGGAAACAAGATCTCTTGCGAGTTCATATGGCCTAAGGTCGGAGATCAACTATTCATAAAAAAAAACTCATAAAACAAAAATAGTACTTTTGGCACAACAAACCAATCAGCAACCAAGAAAACTAAAAAAATGGTCACCTATTAGTATATGTGAGATCGGCTATTAGTACACGTGTTGTCAAGTGTAATACATGAGTTATCATTTTTTGAAGCTTTTTAAAAGCAACAATTGCAAGATTTAGATTAATTTTATATACTTAAAACTTTTAAACTGCAATTTAATTTGGATGGTTCTTTAAATGTATTTTTATAAATAATATTAAGATTTCAAGTTTTGAATTAAAAAATAATTTTTCAATATAAGACTTCATACTTGTTATGTTTGTGTGCCAATAATCTTTAACTCAAAACTACAATTATACTCAAATTTTTCTCAGAAAATTTATCACTAATTATTTTCTGAAAATATATTCGCTCAAGTAAAGCTTTGTCCTTCGTTAATTAGCACTCTTATAGCACTTGTCGGGTTATATTTTATTTTCCAGATTGACTTACCAGGAAGTATCTAGCAGGAAGGGATCTAGTAATCTTTCACCTTAACTTTGGGTACTTACTGTTTAGTAGTCAGAATTCGAAGGGAATAGGAAAATTTGACTGCCAGAATTTGGAAATTCAGTGTTTGGTTGTAAACACGAAAAATAGAATTAGAATTTATTAATTCCAAGTTTAGTTCAAAATGAACATAGCGAAATTCCTACTTGAAAGGTGGAATAGAAATAGCTTATTCCTATTCTATTTTTTTAAAAACCAAATTTTATATCTCATCGGGTACACTGGTTGCATAAGCCAAATGATTGGAGGTAAGTTATTTTTTGGTGAAATGTGGTGACACAGGCATAGTCGGGGAGTTCGAACTTTTTTTTTTTCAAATGTATTGAGCAAGCCCAACTCTAAAAGGACTCGTTAATCTCGTTTGATGCTCAAATTATTAAAAGTTACCAAAAAAAAAAAAAAAAAAAACTTATTCCAATTCCAATTTCAATTCTTGCAACCAAAGATATAAGATACATCTTTCAAATCTTCTTCTAGGTCAACCAAACAAGTTCAAATGATATTCCATAAATTATTTTAAGAATGTGTGAATTCCAAAAGTGGGCTTATTCTAGCATTATTGAATGTGGCATTCGACAATTCCTTCAACCAAACGGACCTCTCCTTTGGCTACAAGAATAGGAATACGTATTCTATATTTGTTAATCTAATAATACAAAATAATGATAATTTAATTTACTACATCTAAAATAATTTATATTTCCTCTATCTCTATTTATTTATTTTTTATTAACTTAAGCTTTTTATTTTAATTTCTTAAAAAATGGATGATTTATATCTCCAAATATTATAATTTAAATAAATATTTTATGTGGTATTTATTCAAATATTTTTAAAAGTATATTCTATGTATAATAGGATTTAAACTGTTGACATGTAGAGGTTGTCAAATTCAACCTAGAAGAATAAAAGTTAACATTAACACGCTCACACCATCCCACTCCCCATTCTACCATTGTAGAATGTCTATCAACATTAATGAGAATATGTATTCATATTCTCCATTTAGTTCATGATTTTGATGGGCAATATGTCTATTCCATATTTGATTGTGTAAAATAGGAATAGGAATAAGATTATTTTTTATATTTTTATTTTTATTCAATATTTTTTCCCTTTAAATTTTATTGAGTTGGTTTATTTTTTATCATTGAAATAGTAATTTATTTTATTTCTCATTTTATTTTTCATTAAATTATTGAAAATTTATTTTTTAATAAAAAAATTGCATACAATCATAAACAATTAATTATACACAACAATAGAGTTATCAAACTAGTATAATTTATTCATCATTTTCTTCATAATTAGTCACCACAATTAAAGCCTATTACCTCACCTACAATTCAAATATCAACAAATAAGCATTATTTATTTATTTTATTAAACAACATGAATGAAATGTTCTTTTAATATATTTGATTTAAATGTATGTTTAGTAACTCTAAAAACAAAAAACTACATTAATTTTATAAATTGTTATGACATTACATGTTTATCCCTAATTGTTAATTATGAATTATTAAAATTTGAAATCTATAATTCAATGCAACTTTGAATCATAAATTTCTTTTTAATACATTATGATTGATGGAGAGAATTGTGCAATATAAACTTAATATAACAAAATAAAAAGATCATAGAATCCAAGGATAATGCCTACAATAGATTTACATAAATCACAAAATCGACGGACATGGGCAAAAGCTTAATTGCATTGATAAACAGTTTCCAAAATTGGACATAAAAAAAATATAAATTTTTGGCCATGTTTTAAGTTCCCCTGTATCCACATCTATAGGAAAAAAATATGGCTGATATATCCATCATTCTTCTAAATTATCCAAATATAATCTCCTCCACAACAAATTGTTCTAGGAGGCAAACTATGGTGTAATACAACTTCTTTAAATTTAGATCTCCACAACAAATCAAGCTCATCAAAATTGTTTGGAATGAAGAACCCTACACCGAAACAACAAAAACAAAATCGTGATACCTGGTAAAATTTGATTACTTCCAAAAAAAATTGACAACTACCAGACCAGACGGATGCGAGCTAAGATAAACATTGGACAGATTTTTATTCATTCTAGCAAAGTAATAAATGGAATAGGGATAAGTATTCCAATTCCATCTATTATGGTGGAATTGTATAAGCCCATTTTTTGGGAAAAATTGGAATACTTATTCCTATTGTATTCCTATTCGCATTTCAAAGTTGTTGCACCCAAATAGAGAATAGGGATACACAAATGCCTATTCTAGGGGTATTCCCATTACCAAAGGGGCCCTAAAATTGTTAATATGTATGTCAAATTTGCTATTTCTTTTGGTGAATCTCTATAGGCAACTGAAGAGCTTAGACATTTCTACATTTATGGAGCCCTCTATAAAGGCCTTGGAGCACGAAGTGGTCCAAAAAGAGTCATTTCAAAATATTTGCCTCACACATATCATGGTCACCCTCAAATAGTGGCTCAGCCAAAAAAATAGTACCTTTTTAAAAATGAATAGTTCCTTCCTTATATTAAAATAAATACATTAAAGTTACATATTCACAAAAAAAAGGGTCGGGGTAAACAAGATCATCTTGCGAGTTCATATGGCCTAAGGTTGGAGATCAACTATTCATCAAAAAAAACTCATAAAACAAAAATAGTACTTTTGGCACAACAAACCAATCAGCAACCAAGAAAACTAAAAAAATGGTCACCTATTAGTATATGTGGGATCGGCTATTAGTACACATGTTGTCAAGTGTAATACATGAGTTATCATTTTTTGAAGCTTTTTAAAAGCAATAATTGCAAGATTTAGATTAATTTTATATACTTAAAACTTTTAAACTGCAATTTAATTTGGATGGTTCTTTAAATGTATTTTTATAAATAATATTGAGATTTCAAGTTTTGAATTAAAAAATAATTTTTCAATATAAGACTTCATACTTGTTATGTTTGTGTGCCAATAATCTTTAACTCAAACCTACAATTATACTCAAATTTTTCTCAGAAAATTTATCACTAATTATTTTCTGAAAATATATTCGCTCAAGTAAAGCTTTGTCCTTCGTTAATTAGCACTGTTCCATAAATATTCACTGTTAGAAATCAATTTCTAGACGACCGTTGTTTTTGTTCAAATACCTTATATTTCAATTAAGTGAATCACTTTGAATGGCTACAACATCTTATACGTCGCTTACACTTTCATAGTCTCACGTTAAGTTTGACAACACTAATACGATAAAGCATCCTATTTATAATTCGTTGGGTTTTCCTAATTTGTAGGGAATAAAAATATATATTAAATTTCTCGACTTTTTTTACTCTTAGGGAATAAATAAAACAATGAATATCAGTTTGAAATTGTTTTGTTTGATAAGAACTTTTTAATTTGAAAAGAATTCTAAAAATTGAACGTTTTAATATGAAAAGAATTCTACAAATTGAATGTTTTCAAATTTAATTATAACTTAGAAAAAATACATGAGGGCTTTTCATATTTTATACCAATTTCAGATTCTTATAGTCAACAATATTAAACTTTGATTATTACAAATTCTAATAGTTTTACAAAGTGTCTTATTCAAATTGAGCAAATGACCATTTTTTAAAAGATAAACAAAATGACGATTTTCAATCATTACAAATTCTAATATAAACAAAACTTTTTGATTAACAAGGGATTTTAAATTCTTAATATTATGAGTTAAAGGAATATATAAGGCCTTTTCACACTCTCATGTTTGACAATATTAAACATAAGGAAGTGACTGATTCAAACTTTGACTAGACTTTTCTTATTCATACACCATAAACAAAATTTTGAACTTAGACTCCTACAAATTCAACCACGATAAGATCTTTCCAATTGGCAAAGGATTCCAAAAATATAACATTTAAAATCTAATTATGACTCAAAGGACTATATAAGGCCTTTTCACATCCTCAATTTTGACAAATTGAAACACTAGAGAGTGACTTATTTAAGGTTGACTAGATTTTCCTTACTCATTAGGAATACATGAAATATTGAACTTCAAATCTTCCAAATCCTTACATGATAAGAACTTTCCAATTGGAAAATGACTCCAAAATAGAGCCTACAATATTCTCATGACATGTGTGAATCATGTGATATCTTTTCCCTAAAATGAAACAATTGTAGGACACAATAACCCAACAAAAATAACCAAATCACAATAGCCCAATGACAAAATAATCCAAGGTCATAATAACCAAAACCAAAATAACTTCCGGTCAAAATAACCCATGAGCTTAATATCTATGTAAGAATATAGAAAAAGAAAAAGAAAATTTATAAATTGCATATATGGTGCTCAAAAAACTTTATTATTCAATAATTAAAGTGTCAAACTATGAACAATTCTCCTCATACAATCTAAAATCTACATGGTTTTCATAACCACCAAACTATCTTTTTAGTCCTTTGAGTTCATGATATTTTTTCTTGCTTGGTTGCCCAATGTATCTAGCCATATATTTCTCTTTTTTATTCTCTCATAAACCTTGCTCTCTTTTTAATGCTTTAGTGACTTTCCAAACTGAGTGTGACGCATAAAGATATTTACTAAATCTTTTGTGTCATTCATGTTAGCATGAATGTTGATGGTATTCCTTTGGGGGAGTATCCTAAGCCTATAGTAGTTGAAGAGATTGACATGTTGCATTCATGACTGTGTTTGTCATTAATGTCAACATAATATTGTTTCTATAAAGACTAGTAGAGTAGCAGATAGAAAACGAGGTCGTATAGACTATGTATTGAAGATGGGGTTAAGCACAGTTGAGGATATCCTCTACACTGTGTCCTACTGGAGTGTACAAGTGTGCATGTAGAGAGTCGAAGACATGCAATACTTATTCAAGAATTACAAAGGATAGTGTACAAACATAGTACTTGAGAAGTGGTTTATGATGTCTAGATAGTATCTCTTAATAGGAATAGAATCGTGATAAGAAAATTTAGATAGTGAAAGATATAGGCTGCCTAATTATGAAATCACCAAGTGCGCAAGGTTAGAGGTCGTATGTGTGAAAGAATTTTTTTTACTGTGAGCCAATAGTGTTTTGTAATTGAGAAAAGATGTAATGAATTGTAATATCTTAATGAGATCCTATTATAATTAATTGGGAAAGCCTCAAGGAAAACTCAAAAAATTATTTTGAAGATATGGTATAAAGGAAGGTTATTTTCCTTTTGCTAAAACAATTATGCAAGTGTGAGTAACTTGTGCAAGTGTGAATTATACAAGGTATATGCAAAGTTGGTAAATGCACCTAAGAGATCAAAGAGATCAGTGTGATGCGAATTTGAAGATCTGGTATTGAGATCTAAAGAGGTTTGGTCCGATCAAGAGGACATAGAAAAAGTTCAAGTTATTCTACATTCTATTATACTGCAAGAAATAATATATAGAGAAGTTGGACAATGAGTTCAATGGTCTTGCCCCTAAAGTTGTTTGGATAGTGGGTCCATCTTCCTTCTATAGTTATCCTAATAGGGTTGGCATAACTCCTAACATAGACTTATATGTACTAAATGTATTTCATAAAAAGTAAGTACTAATATAAAAGTTCTTTCTAAGAGGATCAACTCCATTAGTACTAAATGTATTTCATAAATGGATTGAACTTTTATATTAGTACATAATTAAGATTACCTAATTGGATATGTTTGTTTCGATATGCTAAGATGATGGAAGAAGAATCTATAAGAAGCTATATTGCTAGAATATCAAAAAAAATTGTAGGAATTGAGTATTGTAATGGATCTAAAGATGAAGTTGAGATTATATGGAAGATCTTGAAAACCTTGACACCACCATTCAGAAAGAAAATGCATATGATTGAGCAAGTGATACAGTGCACCAAGAAGTTTACTAGAGAGACTCTTCATGGAAGATTGGAAGTAACAGAAGTGAACTTGAAGTAGGTTAGAGATTTTCCTAGAGAGGAAACTACTTTTAGTGTATTTAGTGTTCACCCTTCCTTGTCAAGAAGTGCAAGCACCAGTGGAGACTTATATGCTAGTAGAAACAAATTCAAACATGAGAAGGACAAAATAATTGAAGAAGGAATTGCCCTAGTTGTTAGGAGAGAACCAAACAGTAAGAGAATCTTTAAATATTGGAATTTCAATAAATCTAATCATTATGCTTCTAAGTATCCTAAAAAGAGAAAAATTATAAGATGAATTTCAAGTCTAGAAGGCCTAGAGATTGTTTGTATGCAAATGAAGATGATGAGTCTAATGAAAGAGTTAAGAGTGAAAGTGATGATGAGTTAGGTTTTATAGCTATAAAAGAAGAAGTCAGAGAAGAGAAAGCCCTAGTTTCACAGGTTGAAAATAAAGATGATTAGATAATAGATAGTACTTATTCACATCATATAGCTAGTGACATGAATAAAATTTTCAAATAATTATGATAGAGGAATTGTCAGAGTCGGTAACAATGCAACTTTACATATCTAGGGAATAAGATCTATTACTCTTGATGGAAAAACTAACACATATAATGTCTACTTTGTTGATGGATTAAAACATAACCTATTGAGTGTTGGATTGTTGGTTGATAAGGGATATCAGTTACAAATCACAAAGAATACATGCATTATCAAGGATATAAGGATGGTAAGTTGATTGGTAGTGGTACAAGATCTAGAGGTATTGTTTTTCAACTAAACCCTACAAAGATGACATGTTTGGTTGTAAAAGTGGATAACAGCTGTCTGTAGCACATTATAAGGTTTTTTCATATAAATTTTGGTAATATTGTGAAGGCTAGTAGTACTTTTGTTGTTAGAGATTTACCTAAAACTATAAATCCTACTAAAATTGTGTGCAAAGAATGTGTTATGGCTAAGAAGAAGAAATGTTCCTTTCCTAGAAAGAAGTTCTCCATTAAAAAAAAAATGGAGATTGTTCATACAGATCTAAGTGGTTCTACTAGGAAAAAAGGATTCTATGATGAAAGGTACTTCATGATTTTTGTTGATGACTTTACTAAGATGATGTGGGTAGGGTTCCTTAAAGAAAATTCTGAGGTATTTGATAAGTCTAGGTTGTTTAAGAATAAAGATGAGAATGAATTTGGAGTGAAGATTAAATATTTAAGACCAAATAGGGATGGAGAATTTACCTCGAACAATTTTAACACTTTTTGAGAAGTGAATGGCATTAAGAGACAACTATCAACACCTACGACTCCTGAGTAGAATGCAATTGCTGAAAGAAGAAATAGGTTTGTAAGATAAGCAGCGAGAGCCATGATGTTTGGGAATGATGTATCAAAGAAATTTTGGAGAGAAGCAATCAATATAACAATATACATAATGAATAGAGTGCAAATCAGAAATAGTACAAACAAGAATCCCTATGAATTATGGTTTGGACATACACCCTTAGTGATGTATTTTATATTTTTTGGAAGTAAGTGTTACATAAAGAGAGGTGATGATATTGGTAAGTTTTATGCAAGAAATAATGAAGGTATGTTCCTTGGTTATTCATTAAAAATAAAAGATTATAGATGTTTTAATCAAAGAACTAAGACTATTATTGAGTGCACAAATGTAAAAGTGGAATAAAAGTTTCGAGTCAAAGAAAGAATGTTGGATTATAATTCTAATTAAGAAGAAGCTAATCCTATACCTATCATTAAAAATGTTGAAAATTTCTTTGAGACTAAAATTGATTTATATAATGATGTTCAAGTTGTGGAACAAAGAGAAGAACCAAGATCTAAACCTTGAGAAGAAGTATGGGTTAAGTCAATGATGCCTGCACCTAATAGGAATTTGACAAAGAATCATCCTACTAATCAAATTATTGGAAGCAAGGAAAAAGGAGTTATGACAAGAAATGAAGTACATGAAGAATTGTGTTTGATTTCTCCAGTTGAACCAAAGAGTGCATATGAGGCATGCAAGGATGATCATTGGATTTGAGCAATGAGGGAAGAACTAGATTACATTGTGAAGAATGGGACATGGCAATGTGGTCCTAGACCTAAAGATAAGAATGTTATAGGAACTAAATGGGTTTCCAAAAATAGTATGAATGAACAAGGTGGGGTTGTGAGAAATAAAGAAAGACTGGCATGTAAAGGATATTCACAACAAGAAGGTATATACTATGAAGAAATATTTTCCCTTGTTTCCAGAATTGAAGTAGTAAGAATGTTCTTGGCTTATACAACAAGTAAGAAGTTCCAAGTGTATTAGATGGATGTGAAGTCATCATTTCTGAATGGAGAACTTGAAAAAGAAGTCTGCATTGAGCAGACTGAAAGATTTCCTTTGACAATAGAAGAAGACATGCTATGCATACTGAAGAAAGAATTGTATGGACCTAAGCAAACACCTAGAACCTAGTATTTGAGATTGGACAAGTATTTGGAAAAGTTGGAATTTGCTAAAGGTACTGCAAATAGTAACTTATATTTGAAAGAAATTGAGAATGGTTTGTTGGTTATTGTAATATTTTTGGATGACATAATCTTTGGAGTTAATGTTGAAGAAAGTGACAAATTTGTTGATAAAATGAAGAATGAATTTGAGATGAATATGATTGGTGAGATGAAATATTTCTTAGGCCTACAGATTGTGTAGAATAGTGATGATATTTTCCTATCACAAACTAAGAATTTGAAAGACTTGTTGAAAATATTTGCCTTGAAAAGTTGTAAACCTATTGGAACACCTATGATAACTAGCCACAAGTTATCTAGAAAAGATGAGACATCTACAGTTGAGTAGAAGAAGTACATATCCATGATTGGAGGTCTGCAATATCGAACTCACACTAGACTAAATATAAAAAATGTAGTTGGTGTAGTTGAAAGATTTCAAGAAGATCTTAGAGAATCACATTATGCAGCAGTAAAGAGAATATTTAGATACTTGAAGGGAACACCTAATTTTGGCTTGTGGTATGACAAATTATGTGACTTTACTTTGTGTTTATATACTAATGTAGATTGGGCAGTCAGTATGGATGATAGAAAAAGTACAAGTGGTGGAGCATTTTTTCTTGTAGGAAGATTGGTTTCCTGGCTAAGAAAGAAACAACATAGTATCTCACTGAGTACAACAAAAGTAGAGCATGTAGTAGTATCAAAAAATTGCAATCAAATAATGTGGATGAAGCAAATGTTGAAGGATATTGGGATAGACTTTTTAGACCCTCTTATCATACATCATGATAAGATGAGTACAATAAGTATGTCTAAGAATCATGTGTTACATTCTAAGACTAAGCATATATCTATTAAGTATCATGTTCTAAGAGAGAAATTTGTAGAGAAAGAAATCATATTAGAGTATGTAAATAAAAAAGAGCATATTGCATACATATTATGAAGCCTTTTCCTAAGGATAAATTTGAGTATTTGCGAGGTATGTTTGGGGTTATTTCACTACCTACTTCTGAGTAGATGATGTAGATAACACATTGGTCCATTGGTACATAGCACTATAGTTTATCTAGACTAAATGTTGATGCTTCTTGTATGGGGGAGTATCTGTGATGAGTAAAGTCATCAAGGATTCTTGGTAGTTGATATAGAACAATGTCTTTGGACACTTGAGCTAGTTGAAGACTTTGAGAACATGATTGACATAAGGAAGTGTTTCTCATTGATGTCAATGGGGGAAATTTGTACATGAAAAACATCTTCTATTATGAGACGAGATGGATAGATTGATATCAATAGAGAGAAACATTGAATTATATTAATGGGAGAAAAGTGTGAACAATTGATGTCATCCATGTAAGAATGAGATAACATAGATGGATAGTTGATCCTGTAAGTTTTTGATGTAGGAGCATCCTAGGATTTCTTGCAATCCTACATATTGGAACCGAGTGCTAGTGGTTTCCAATTTTTTGTTGTTGTCGAGCTCCTAGTGGGTGTCAAGTTACTATAGCTCTTAGTGGATGCCAAGTTATTGTAGCTCCTAGCGGATGTCAAGTTATTGTAGCAATCTTGTGTTGATTGAGTGTTCCTATATGTGTCGAGTGCCAATATTGATCTTGGCTCTATTTGTGCTGAGTTTCTATGGGACAAATTTTGGCATTTAATTTATGTATGGGTATTTAATTTAGTGTTGTAGCTGACTTGTGGTTCAACCTATAATTAATGCAAGAGATTTAAATTAGTTTTTAATGAGCATGGCTGACTTGTGGCTTAGTTGGGTATAAGTAAGGGGTCTTGTAGAGTCTTTAGGCATTATGAGGAGGATTCATTCTAGTTTGGAGAAGGGGATGAAGTATATATGCAAATTTTGAAGAGCTAGGGTTGTGGCTTAGGAACCAAATGATTACTTGGTGGATGTGAGGGTACAAGTGTGGATTCTTCTTGGTGTTCTTATCTAGTTGTGGATATGGACTAGCTGGGATTATAATTCTAAGTTGGATCTTGTTAGATCTTGCAAAAATGATATCGTAATTGTTGTTTGTATTTGGCCCTAACCCGGAAGGCTTTACAGTTGGGCATATTGCATGCAATCAGTTACATCTATGAATAAAGAGTTGTGATTTGGTATTAGATCGTGCATTATTGTTGTTGTTGTTGTTGTTGTATTTCCATTGTGCGGTTTTTTTCTAGGGGTTTGGACATCTCCTTTGGGGATTCTTCTACCTTGCACTACATCAGATTGTATCAGAGAAAAAGTTATTCCTGTGTATATAGATAGATTATCAAAGTTTAGGTAGTTTGCATTAGGATCTTAGGTTGGAGAAGGTTGATCTTTCCATTGATTGATCTTCTAGATTGGTGGATTTGTTGCTTAGGGTTTGCTAAAATTTTGGAGGATGCCTCCAAGAAGATTAGACCCTAGGGGAATTGATGATATTAGTGATGATGTGGAGGAAAGGAACTTAGAGAAGATACTTGAGTAGAGTTTAGATTTAAGATTGAATTGATGAAGAGTGACATGATTGTTGAAATTGTGAGTGCTTTAGGTGGTATACCTAGGCATGTAGGTACTGAAGGTAGCTATGAGGAAGTTGCTAAATACTTTGAAGTTATTGGATCTACTAGTGAGTGTTGGACTAACCCCTAGCATTCCCCTTCGAGATTCATGACATGGCTTAACCACCTCCCGTGTTCTATAAGTCTAGCGGTTGTATCGAACATTAATAGGTCGATCTTTTGGTGCATCAACAACTCTATCTTGTAAAGTGGTATCACAGCTTGGTCACAAGTTTAAATCTCCTCAGGTAATAGTGAGGGGGGGATTGTTGGACTAACCGCCAACATTCCCCTTCGGTACTCACGACATAGCTTAACCTCCATTTGTGTTCTATAAGTCTAGTGGTTGTATCGAGCATTGATAGGTCAATCTTTTGGTGCAATGACAACTCTAGCTTGTAACAGTGAGGACATACCTAATCATGTGGAGAGACCTATTAGAACTAGGGCTGGTAAGTTTGCTAGACCTGGATCTCAGTTGAAGTTGAAGCATAAGATGGAGGTTTCTAATTTCTCAAGTACTTTGTCTCCTAAAGACCTAATTGATTGGATTGGTGAATTGGAAGACTACTTTGAGCTTTAGGATATTGAGGATCCCCTCTAAATGACGTTGGCACAAACTAAGTTGAAAGGAAATGTGAAGGGAACTTTAGGGGAGTTGTTTCAAACTTTGACCCATCACTAGAAGATTAATGTGGATATTGTTGTGATGGTTATGGCATGGGGTTTGGAATTGGCCTTCACGGAAGAGGAGGTCAAGTAGCTAGTGACATCTTTGTTTCCAAAAGACTTGATAGTGGGTTTGGACTCTTTGTTAGAGTGGGCCTGGTTGGGGATGGGTTTTAATTATAGTGAATTTTTTGAGGATGAAGTAGAAGGGGAGGAAATAGGGAAATTTGGTTTCTTATGGTGGCAAAATAATGTTAATAAGGAAGCTTACAAGGAAAAAAATCAGGTTAGAGTGGCTCAAGTTGGTGGAGGAAACCTGCTCATTCTAGGAGAGGGTAGGAAGGAGGGTCAAAGAATTTCATGTTTCTCATCCTTGATGTTGTCGTACTACGAGTTACTGTAAGAGATGAATGGTGGTGAAGGTGGTCTTTCCATGGAGGGTGTGATGGGGGAAGAAAAATGACTAAAAATTTTCTTTTTGCATCATTGGTAAAACTAGCTTATTGATTTCCAAGATGGACGACAATTTTTTTTGATGTGTGAAGCATTTGGTAAAGAAAATAATGGAAGAAGAAACTCAGTGGTAGTAACTGACATAGGAAATGAAGAACGAGATGAAAGCCATGAATGACCTCTGATAAGATAAGAATTTTTTTCATGAAGGAAGCAAGTAGGGCAAGTAATAGGTAAAGGCTAAAATCCTAGTGTTAGAGAAAATTAAGGATGATGCGAACAAGGCGAAATTGCTTCTCCAAAATCTGCAAGGATAATGCAGTTTGTTTTAGGGCAAAATTAGGGTTTGATAAATGATGTTTGATTTTAGTGGTTAGTAAAGTTTGAAATGTTATTTTGTGTTGCAAGATCCTCATACATTATAGATAGAAGGTTTGAAGAAACTTTGTTTAGCAAAGAAGATTGTAAAAGGGGTATAGGTGTTAGGGGAAAGGTTTGATGTGGTTATGTTTTATATGGCCTTTCTATGTAAATTTATTTAGTTTATTAATAAAATATCTTATTATAGACCAAACAAAATCTAAAAAAAGTCAAATTTTAATATAAAAACTTAAACTCATTAAATAATGTTCATAAACTCCTTTAATAAAATACTTAAAAATTTATTTTTTATATTTTTATATATTTTTTTAAAAACTAATTAAAAATAGATTTTTAAGTATTTTATCATAAGATAATAAATTTTATTTTATGATCCTAACTTGTTTTCATCAAAATTTGATATTTTTAATTAAATTAAATTATTTTGCCTCCTTATTAATGTAATAAGTGTTTAATTCAACATCTTTTAGAATATATTTATTTAAAAAAACTTAAATATATAATTCTATATAAAAACAAACTAAATAATAAACAAATAATAAATTGAATAAAAAAAGATATATTATATAAATATGATAATTTGAAATCATATAAACATTGATTATGTGTAGATGTATATGATATTAAATAGTGACAACTTAATCAAACAATGAATTCTAAATGAGTACACACACACACATATATATGTATATATACATATATATGTGTATATATACATATTTATATATGTATATACACACACACACACACACACACACACACACACATATATGTACATATACATATGTAGGTATGTATGTATGTGTGTGTGTGTGTGTGTGTGTGTGTGTATAAATATGTATATATGTACATATGCACATATGTACATATGTACATGTATACATATATATGTATTATATGTATATCTATATACATGTATATATGTATACGTATATATAGATATATATATACATATACATATATATGCATATATTACATATATACATATGTATATGTATATATATGCATTTATATGTATATGTATATATATATATATATATGTATATATATGTATATATATATGTATATATATATGTATATGTATATATGTATATATGTATATATATATGTATATATGTATATATGTATGTATATATGTATATATATATATATATATGTATATATATACATATATATGTATATATATGTGTGTATATATATACATATACATATGTGTGTGTGTGTGTGTGTGTATACGTACACACACACACATATGGTTACGGTAGGGTAAGGTAGAGTAGGGCCCATCATAAAATTATAGGGCCCATAAAATGATAGGGGGCTAGGAGGCTAGGGTTGCATATTATTGCCTATTATTTTATTCTAAGGGAAGGGCCTCTGCTAGCACGCATCGCCTTGAAATGTAGGGTATACATATAAGGTTTAGGTTCAAGATTGGCATTAGAATAATTATTAGAAGTAAAGTTCTAACTTATCGTTATATTAGGGTTAGATTTAATGTCACATAAGATTAAGATTTGAATTAGTATAGAGATAAATAATGTTAGGTTTGAATTGAAATGATGTTAGAAATCAATTGACTTAATATAATTTTGTATTGAATTCAAATAAATTATAAATATTTGAAATATTAATATTTTCAAATTGATATTAAAATTGTTTAATTTAAAGTAATACAAGTTAAATAAAACATATACTTAAATTTATCAAATACTTTAAAATAAATTTTAAAATTTAATTAAATATTACAAAATATTAAATTTTTTAGCCGATATGTTATTTGTGGGAACTTTGTTCCTGGAAATTAAATTTTTGATGGAAAATTTGCAAATTGGTTAGGAAAGTTGTTAGCTTGACCGAAAAATTGAAAATCCTTCCTGTTAATTATTTACCACCAATTTTTATCTCCCTCTACTTTTAACTCTTGTTTTGATATTTATTAGTTGTTATCTCCATTTTTAACTATTGTTTTCCTTTTTATATTTATTATCCACATTGGCTCATGTTTTTAAATTATTATTTTTATATTAGTTTAATTTTTTCTTTAAATATGATTTTTAAATTTCTATAATTTATTTAGTCAATAGAATATTTGTTAGACATATTATTATTTTAAAATTCTCTTATTAATTTTTCTTTTTTAAATGACTATTATTTTTATATTTGATAAATTTAATTTAAATAAATAATATTTATTAATCTATTTAAAAGATTTTGGTAAATATTATGTTATTTAAATTAAAATTTATTAATAATCTAATTTGTTCACATAAGATTATATTTTAAAATCCACTTTTAACTATTGTTTTTCTTTTTTTATTTATTTGAAAAATAATTACTTGTGATCTCCACATTAGATTATGTTGTGATCTCTATTTATTAAACTTATCATTTTTTAAATAGATTTAGGTTTTAACTTTTAAATTACTTAAATTTTTTTTATTTGTTTAATTTTTTCTTTAAATATTATTTTTTCAGTTTCTATAATTTATCTAGTCAATAGAATATTTGTTAGCGATGTTGCTATTTTTCATTTTTTTTTTGTATTTCTCTTATTAATTTTTCGTAATAATTTTTTTGATGGTTTTTTTCAAATGATTTTTTTTTTCATATTTGATAAATTAAATTTAATTGTAAAATCTTGAAATTATTAAACACATTTTTTAAGCAATATTCAAATTTCCTAAATATTGTAAATTTTATATCTATGTTTTAATCTTCAAATTTTTTATTTTCATTTAAAAAAACTTTATATTTACATTATTTAATGTTCATTCTACATTTTTCTCCTATTAGCGCACTCATTGCATGTACAAAAGCATGCAACTGCTAGTAATAATATTTACAACAACTTAAAAATCTATTTTAAAATTTGTTATACAACATAGCAAAGGTTAATGAAGAAAATTTAAATATATAAATTAATTAAAAACCCTTGGAAAAGTTTGATTGTTTAAAAGTTATAAAAATAATGGCAAATGCGTTGCACCATTTGTCAACTACTAATGTACACACGATATTGATTTTCGATGGAGGCATCGCATTTCATACATGACACATATACCTACTAGTGCAAATATGTTGCACAGTAGCTGGTGGGAGACAAATAAATCCTAAATTAAAAGGTATAGGGACATTAGCAAAATCAACGTTCATGTACTCCTGCATTTTTGTCAGAGGTTGTACAATCATAAGAATACGTTGGAGTTTTTTATATTAAAGTTTATGTAAGATCAAAATATTATATTATATTAGAAAACAATTTGCAATTTTAAAAATAATCTATTTTTATTATCCCTAGATTTTTACTTATGATTTTTTACCGATACTTAATTCTATATTAATTTTTTATTAATGTTTAAAAAATTTTTTTTTTTAACATATTATATATAATTATTTAATTTTTTAGAAATTAAAATATTATTATTTTTAAAAATGCATAGTAATTTTAATAAAAAGTAACTATTTTCAAAGATATATATTTTCTGATATATATATATATATATATATATATATATATATATATAGCATAATGATGTATAGGACATGAATATTTTTGAAATTTAATCTAAGAAATTATATATATATATTTTCTAATATATTTTATATGTTATAATATCATAATTACTTTAAAAAATAAGTATAAAAATTTAAAAATATCTATGTAATATAGTTGTGCCAACTCACTTAGTATGACCTTTTCAAGTGAGAACTATTTTCTTGTAACTTTATTATTATCTTTTACAAGTTTAAAGAAGGTGTTAGTAAATTTTTTCAAAAAAAATATTTTGATTTAAAAAAGTTTAAACTTTTTCTATCATTTTACTTTCATTGGTAAATTTATATTTTGTTGTTTCATTTGTATATTGTATTATATAAATTATATGAAAATTTAATTAGACTAGATTAAAAAGAAAGCAAACTCAAAGCAAAAAGTATAAGATATATAAATTTTAATCATTATTTATTAGTCATCATATAAAATAAACAATCAAATATTTAAAAACAATTTAAAGATTATTTCGTTTTGTATGAAATTCATCTCACATTAGTTTTTGATTAATAAATTCAATTTAAATAAATATCTTACAAATGAATCTTCCACAATCAAATATGGTTATCCAAATCAAGTAACACTATATGCTATGGTTAAGATTAGCAAGAAATGTACAAAAAAATCGACAATATCTTTATGTTATCCAAATAATGTCTTTAGTTTTTATCATTTCAATTTTGATAGAATTGTTAAACAAAACATTGATTAGCCATATTTTTAGCATATAAATTCTGAGTACATATCTAATTTTTAATTCACGTCTTTCTTATTTAAAAAAAAAAAAAAACATATTAATATATATTAGGAGAAAATTTAAATAATATAATTTTTTAACTTAATTTTTAATTTTTTTATATGATATATATCATAAAATAGTTTAATTTTATATATTTTTGATAGGTAATTGGTCGAAGCCTAGATTATTCATTATTCATTTTATTATTATTGTTACATTAATTATTATTATGTGTTAATCTTGAGTAGATTTGAACCCAAGACCTCTCCGATGAGAGACTCACAATTTATCGATGCGTTGTAGGCTCTTGCCTTTATATATATATATATATATATATATATATATTGAATATGCTGATCGATATCTTTCTGAGCTGTCAAATAGTGGTTGGTATTTATATCAATGGAAAAGGAAAACTTTAGTTGGTATTCATCACCGAAGAAAGATCATTAGAAACTGTCAAACTATAGCTGGTATTTATTGCAGAAAGATCAATGCAAAAGTCAAACTGCAGTTGTCATCTGAAAATATTTATCATTGAATAACCATTGTATTTATTGTAGAAAGATGAATGGAAAAGTCAAATTGTGTCAAATTGTAGTTGTCACCATCAAGTATTATGGCTGAATAACTACGGACACAGATTTTTTCATGACCCTTCTTCCATTGTAGGACACCTATCACAGTAATTATTAAAACATTAAATATGTCACTATTCTTAGATAAATAAAAAATTAAAAAATTAAAAATGTAAAAAATAAAATAAAAATTCAATCATTAGTACAAAACAATAAACAAAAACCTAAAAAAAATGAAATTAAATAAAATATTTTTAAAATAAAAAATTAATAAGATTTATCTAATATAAATTTGATGTAAACTTAAAAATTTTAAAATTAAAATATAACACAACTCTAAAAATGAAAAAGAATAATTTAAAATTATCTATTAAAACTTCATAGGATGGGCGAGTTAGTAAGAGGAGTGTCTGATTTGATAGGATAGACAGTGTTGAAGGGGCAACACAGCTGGCGTGATGAGAGCATGCAGGGGGCAGATGGTATGAATTTTATTTTCCAAGTTCATTTAACTTGAACAGAGTAATTGACACGCATGCCCGCCTTTACATGCTCCACACTATTTATCTTAGAAATTATTCTCAGCGATAGAAATTATTCTTCTCAAAATTTTACGAATAGATTTATCTTCTCAAGAGAATTCGCTCGGACTAAAGTTTTGTCCTTTGTTGACACTCGTCTAGCACGTGTCCACGCTAGCTCTGTTTTCGTTCAAGGACAACAATCTCCATGTAACTTCTCACTCTTAATGCAAAACACCTACATGTTTCACTTGTTTGAATCACTTTGAATAATTATATGATCTCATATGTTGTTTAAAGATTCATATTCTAAGCTTAAGTTTGACAATAGTGATACAAGAATAGAATACTGAGTTTCAATTTTGAAGAAATTTCAGTTTGATAAGAACTCTCTAGTTATCAAAGAATAATAAAAATCTTCAGCATTTTCAATTAACAAATATATAAAATCTTTATATATTTGTACCATTTTCACATTTTTAAGGTTGACATTATTAAATATAAGAAAGTGTTCTATTCAAAATTGTGGAATTGTCAATCGGCTCTTGGTCTATTGGTGAAGTTGAATGGCTCACAGAGAGCCCACTAGGGATAGTCTTGTTGAGTGCAATGTTCAAAGACATCATAAGGGATGAGGCCCCGGGCGAATTTCACAGTGTGAATGCTCCTTAGTCCTTGACTCTTAGTTGAAGAGGTATCAGGCACACGTGGGCCCATATCGTTTACCTAAAACTTGTTTGTAGATGCCCTCCATAAAAATAAAAATAAAAATTGTGGAATTGTTTTATTTATTTATAGGGAATAAATTAGATAAGAACTTTCTAATTGGAAAAGGATTGTAAGAGCTTAATATTATTGAAAGATAATTATGGCATAAAAGAATATATAAGGCATTTTCACATTCTTGTGTCAAGAGGAAGTGACTTATTCAAACTTGAGTAGATTTTGGTTATCTTTAAGGAATAAACAAAACCTTGAACTTAGACTCTTGAAAATTCTAACATGATAAGAACTTTATGATGATGACACAACTTGAGACAAAAATGGACACAACAGGAAAGGGAAACTCAAATTATCTAAAATGAGAAGCCACTATATACATTACAACAAGAACAAACCCAACTACATGCTCTATGGGCTTACAATAATATCAAATTCTAAAGAAAAACCCTTCTCACAGTACCTCCATTGTCCAAACTCCACCAAAAAATTGCCTTTACACCTCAAGAATGGGCCTTAAGTAGCTTGGCTTAGGTTTAGAGTTAAGAACACAATTTGCATTTTGACATTTGGTGGTTGACGCCAAATCATAGGTTCTAGAATTTGAATTAGAAGTCAGGGAAAAAATAAAAGGTTCTAAAATGAATAGTTCAACTTCTAAGAGGCATAACTTTTGATCAAAGAGTTTGATTGATGAACTATTTACATTTTTGGAAGCTCTTTGAGTGCCTTATAGCCTTATTGGCCATCAATAGCTATCCCCTATTTTTTGGGGCCATAAAAGGCCATTTAGTACCTCAAGTCAGACTCCAAAACATTTTTAGGAGGTCTCTGAGCAACTTAAAATTGTGATAACTTTCAAACTGTGAAACCTTTTGACTTGATTTTTTTTTGGAGCGCTTGAAATTTTAATTACAATCTTCTCTCTAACTTACACCCTCTAATTATTTATAATTATGGATCTATAATAAAATATTTTTTTTCTACATTTGTACGTATCACGAGATGTGCTAAAAAGCTAACCCATAAAAGTAAAAAAAAGAAATCCAAGAGTTGGAATCCCTATTTTACCTAAATGGGCGTATCCATAAATACATAAACATCAAACATAAACCACGACTAAACATAGTTTTGGGTGACATAAGATTACCTTACACTATTGGATGCTCCTACGTCAGACACCCAAGGTAATTTGAGAAGTGTCATTGTCATATCTAGTTGCTTGAGGAAAACCTAAACAATGAACCTCCACTTTAGATAACCAGGTTAAGTCTTCCACATGTCGCCATTTCCACTTCACAAGATACTCTTATTGCTTGTTTCTAGTACTCCTTCTCACATGGCTATCCAAGATTTCTTCAATCTCCTCCTTCTCAGAGGTAGGAATTGGACATTTCTCATGTACTAGTTCCTCCTCTATACCATCTTCATGATACTGTGTTATAACTACAACGTTGAAAATAGGAGAAATATGGATTCCATCTTAAAACTCCATCTCATATGTGTTTCTAAATAACATTTCTTCAAAATCTTGTAGGGACCAAATTTCTTCATTTTTAGCTTGTTGTAGGTGCATGTAAACCTAAGGGTTACTCAAAACCTATTAATCTAGAAAATAACAGATGATTATTTAGTAAGTACATATGTCAGACTAATCCCTATTCCATATCATTTATAAATATTTCTTGGCCAACAATTAGGCATGTGCCATAAAAATTCCCTAACCAAAATTATCACAAACAATGCCTAAGAACATTTGTTGATTGCAATCTAAGTGACTGTGAAGTTTTTTTGTTGGTATCCCGAACTAATAGTTTGGACTTAGACATATTGAGAATAGGGACAACTTCATTCACCTTTGCAACTAATAAATCTGGATACAAGATGTTCATGGGATGATTTTATTAATGATACAATTTTATTCAAAATACTAAACTATCCTTAGACAATATTATTTTGAAATCAAGTCACTAAATAATACTGAAGTATAAGCAAGTGTAAAGGTTTGCATGCAAGAGGAAGCAACGCAAAATAAATTGTTTTTACAAGGATGAAACCTTAGAACTAAGCAAATAGAATTTTATGAGCATATGGAATTTTATGCTCTCTAAGGTACAAGAATGTAGAAAAATAATGCTTAGAAGATGGTGCTGCTAAACATAAGGTACAAATGTGTCTAATAAAGTATCAATGCATAGAAGCCTTAACAAAATTGGCCCTATTTGAAAAATACAAGTTCATAAGACAACACTAAGTCAAATGTGCATTGGGAGTTTTCCTACACTAACTCACAAGATATAGAGGAATCATTGCTTCATAATGCTTTGGAGGAATGCAAATGGCTATTAATGCAATTGATTTGGGGGGATTTTCAATGCTCAACACTAGAGCTCAATGACTAAGAGAATGGAAAAATGTATGATGTGAATTGATGCCATGTCGAATCAAGGAAATCTTTGATGTTGTAGTCAGTGTTGGTCATACAACTTAGATCTAGGCTACAAAGAAAACTCATGCCAAGAATAACTAGTGGAAAAAGAAAAATATTTAGTAGATGCTTCTACGAGAATTGTACAAATGACAAAACAATTATGAAATCTAGAAAGAAAATAGTGACTTATGCACTCTATATCATCTCAGCTAAATTGAAGCTACTTGCAGTGAAATAGATTCATTTTCATAGTAGAACCATACCTTGTTGAGAATTCCTCTAAACCTATGCTTCTACACTATTGTTGAGCTAAACCAAGGATCAATCTAATTAGTGGGAAAAAGTTGTCCTACTTTACAAGGTTCCATTGATACGATTTCTATGCAAAATGTGGAAGTGCACGGTAGCCAAGTGAATAGTTATAAGGTTGACACCCACTCATGATGCTCAACTAAATGGATTATTTTAAAATTTTGATTAATGGACTAGACAAGTGAATTAATATAAAGCCACCACCTGTCAAATGATTCCTACTACATGTATTGTTCAACATATCCAAATGTTTGTAAATATTTTTTTCTATTTTTCTCATAAAAAAAACAAAAAGACCACCAAGAAAATCAGCACCGGCCAATTAGAAAATAAGAATTAAATTTAAAAAAAATTACTTTAATAAAGTATTTTTGGAGAACATAGGATAAAAGGACTACACATGGATTCATAGAAATAAATTAATAGATAAGCAATATGAAAAAAATAGTCTTTGACAATTTATAGGTAGGACTAATAAATAAGGATCAATTGGAATCTTAAGTGGTAATGTTGAACATACTTGGTTATAGGTGAAAAAATCTTTTAAGCAACGTAAATGATAGAGAAAAAAATGTAGAGGTACATCCAATTAGTCACACCTAGCTTGCATTTTTACTATAGGACTAGAAAAAGGGTGAGAATGTATAACTGAGAGAACCACAAATCTCATAAAATAATAGGCAAACTATCTAATCCAAAAATTAAAGCAATTTAAAGCAAAAAAGAATTAAACAATGAAAAACCCCCCTTTAAGTTGAGCTCTTATTCTTTCCTTTCTTCTCCATAATGTTGAAGTTGATGTAGCTCTTACTCTTGACAAGATATACCTACAAAATGATAGAAGGATGATAATGATATGATGATGATGAAATGACAAGATGAGAATACTAGGAGAATGTGGTTAACAAAACAAGTGCAAAAAATTGGGCAATTTTATATAGTTTGAGAGCCAAAATGCAAAATTGGAAGGAAAAGTGTGCAATTGGAAATTTCCATAGTTAAATTGCACAAATTGAAATTTATTGCCATGATTAAAAGATTAAAATTAGAAGATGTGTCATAAAATGGCACATAATGACAAATTGTAAGAGATGTGAATATAAAGATGTAAGATCAATTAATAGAAGAAGTGGAAAATGAAAGGGAAGGTGTAAGAAAAGGAATAGAAAGTGTAAGAGTTGGAAAATGGAAAGTGCAAGAGTGGAATCCAAAAAATAGGAAGTGGAAGCACATTTAGTGGGTATCTATAAGAGTTAAAAAGTTTTGAATTTAAAAACTCATAATTCCCTCACAAATGGATATTAGAAATTAGGAAATTGAGAACTCTTGCTCAATTTTTTGAAAGTAGATTTTTTGGTTGCTCTTAGTATGCATTCTCACCCTTTTTCTAGAAAATTCCCAGAATTTATGAAAATGGAATAATTAGTTATTAAATATTAATTAATTGTGAGAAGTTAATAAAAGAGGATGAATTAATAGATGAGATGAAATAAATAATTAAGACATAGGAAGAAAGCATGAGTTATTTATATGCATAGGGAAAATTAATAAAAATGATTGGTCAAGTGATAAAATAAATATAAGGAATATTCCTGTTAAAGGATCATAATGAAAACTTAGATTAGATGTGATGACATAGAATTAGACCAAAGAAATGATAAAATTGATGAAACAAATGATGCTAGATGAATGACATAATTTTTTGACTTGTCAAGGACACATGTCCAAGATTGACAACCTATGACATTTAACAAACATTGTAAATGTGATAGGTTTATTGAAATTGATTGATAGGGTGTATCATACTAACATCAACAAACTCAATCAATGTTACTAAATTGATTGAATAAGAACATGATTAGACATTGAAGAAATAAAAAATGTTAATGATCACTGTTGGCCAAAAGTACTCTCCTGCCAAAAGATTGAATTCAAATATTTAAACCCACCCAATGGTCACAAGGTTCAAAGATCCAACATTTGAATAATGCATAGGTGCACATTATAACATTAGGCTATCTTTTACCCTAAGTTTTGAGCCATTTCATGTTATATTTTAAGTCTTGGAGCCGTGACAAGATAATATGGTCCTAATCTTATGATAACCCTTGTATTAGAGGATCGTCAGGTGATTCAAGTAGTGGTAAGATGCTACGAGGCTCCTTTTGGTTAAGTGGCTAGGTTGTTGTAACCTCACAAATAGTTAAAGGATCATAATCTAAATAAAAGTCTTGCCCAATGTTATGATAGTCAACGATTGTGAGATTGTAGGTGCAACAAGGATGTCTTCTGAGGACACTAGTTAAAGAATTGGCATAGCATTGGGTTGTCATGACATCAAAGGTTTTGTAAGATAGTGAGTCAAAGGAATATGTGTTTTGACACCATGAAAGGTTAGCGATCGTAGGATCACGGGTTTGACTTCCTAGGTTGCCGATGCTATGAAGGGGAAGGTTAGTTGTATGATCCTAGAGTCATAAGATCACAAGGTAAGAAGGGGTGGAGGCCAGTTTCACATGGACATCGGGGTGTTCCAATATTATGATATTCCTTCATCATAAGGTTGTAAGTGCAAATGAGTAGACCACCGAGGTCACAACAAGAAGTTAGTTAATTATGATCATAAGATTGTAGGGGTTATTGTTGCAGCTGTTGATGTTATGATAGATTACGATCGTAAGATCATGAAGGTCAAATCAACCACACCCATAACATCACAAGAGGAGATTGATGGTACTATAACCTTATGACAAGAGTATTATTGTGCCATCATTTGTTAGGAATAAGGTATCTCAACCTTGTATAATTCCTATTCTTATTATTTTTTTTGTAAAATGTATTTCTTGCAAATAATGTTGATGTGTCGACATCTTGAATCATGTGTAAGGAGATCATGACTAAAACGGTTATGACAGATTCCTATGACACGTAAGAGCTATGTTAGGAAGATTCAATGATGGGTGAAGACATGTGGCAACTAAGATATTTTTTGGGGTTCCTATTTTCTCGGAGAATGGTAAAACCCTAATACGGTTTACCTTTTGGGAGTAGCCCTAAAGTGAAGAACATGTTATAAGCATTTTTAGGGTTATGAAGAGATGCGATGCGAAAAAGGTGTATTGTTGGTACTGCGAGTAGCTACTGGAGTCTTCTGTTGTTGATGTTGAACTTGCATTACAAGTGTATTGTAACCTCATGTTGAAGATAATACATTGTGCAGGTTTTGAAGGGGTGGGGTTGTTTTATCGAAAGGTTTTTCCCCACTGACAAATCCTTGTGTTATGTGTTCCTTTCTCTGTCTATTTTTTATATGCATGGTTGGCTGCAATATTGTTGTTTATATGGTATTGAATTTGTAAGTGCAGAAGATTTTAATAGGATTTGCATCATACTTTCCTTATGAGATTAGTGTAGGAAGTTGTTTCCACACCTGAGTTTCCTTACATCATTCTATCATGAGATCATAGGTCTTGTTGCTATCAAAGGGGCATAAGGAGAATGAAGGATGGGCTCGATGCTACAAAGTATAGGTGATTGTTAGATTGTAGAGGTTATGGTTATGAACAAAAGGTTAGGGTTATGAAAAAAATGTGACATGAAGGGTTTTGACTATAGTTTATGATCATAGGATTGCGAGTTCTAGTATTGACCAAAAAATAAGGATCTCCACTTGCTAAGCTGGAAAAAGAGGAGTCCTTGACCAATCAGGTAGTAGGAAAGGTACAGAGTGACAGTTGAATATGGTTGACCTACATTTTTTATCTGACTTGGCATGTTAGTAACAAGGAATAGGCAACTCTTTGATGGTGAATTTGATCTTTCAATCTTTTGCAACCACTTTCATCATTTCCTAGGCTTGATAAGTATGAGGAACACTCCATCACCACTTGTTGATCTATCTACTTAGTCAAAAGGTTAATGGCCATCATTCTTGTCCTCTTAGAGATTTTTTTGGTAAATAAGTGATCTTATTACATCTAGATTTGTGCTATGATCAAATCTTTCCAATTTTGCAATAATTATTCTTTGCAAGCTTGAATGTAGTTATTGAAGTTCTATCTTAGGGTAGAAGCTATTTAAGTTATGCTTGCACTATAAAAGCAGATTTTGTAATCTTTCTTAGGGTTGGATCTTCTCTATTTCTCTAGTATTTCTCTGGCATACTACTATAAATTCTCTCTTGACTTTGAATTATATGACACTTTGTCTTATCTCTTTCAGCCACTGATGTACTGTGCAAGATTTATTTTCCTCTCTTTGATGTACTATGGATATCTATAACCTTCATGTCTGTATCTCTTTTGGCCTACGAATGATATAAAGTGAATCTCTTCTTCCTTGTGTCACTCATCTAGTTGTCTGATATGCATGTGGCTATTGGGTTAAAACAAGTCTGAATCTATATATCTTTGGATTGTCATGATAGTTGCACTATGCACTTATGGGCAAAGATTGGTCTAAACACTCTATTTTGGTGCATCACCTCCTTTGAATAGATTAGGTAGATTAATTTTATGCATTCTTCCTCCCTTTTCCTCTCCAAGTGCAGTCTTAATGCATCCTAATAGAAAAGGAAGCTGATCTTCTCCAAAGACTCAACCTTATTGTTCAATTCCCACAACTTGGAGGTTTTTTCCATGTTTCACAAGGTTGTCCTTAGGTAAAAACTTTGGACCAGGGTGCAAACTTTTGTTACAATATTTTTTGGAATGCCTGGTGGGACTCTCATATTAAACATTCTAAGTTCACTGGTATCAAAGAAATATTCCATGTTAATGCTAAGGAGATAGTACTGCCTTCAGTATTAAAGCCTTCAAGAGGCTCATTTATTCAAGTACTTGGCAACTCCAAGCTTCAAACATATCTAGTTCCTAGAACAAAATTGTTGTGATTCATGCCCAAAGCACACACAAGGGCATCTTTTAGAGGTAATTTTCAATATTCAAAGCTCTCATTTTCAAATCCTAGAAGAAATATAAGAGGGTTTTCTTTATCACCAATTAGGAGTACAGAGGAAGTCAATTCACTTGCAAGATCCATCTCTAACCCTCCTGCTAATAGATCCCAACCTAGGATACTATCTACTCATATCAGTAGGTCACTTGTTTATATGGCTAGAGTACATGCATTTTCCACCTTCAATGGTGGAAGCCCTCTACTTTTGGCTCAAAGACATGATATTGCAGTGTCAACCCTCAAAATTATACTTGAGTTTATTGGTGAAACCTCTATTTTGCCTGTTGAGCATATTCAAGAGGTGTCTAACATTTGCAATATTCATGGCATCACTGAAGACAATGTAGTAGTCAGGCTTCTAGCCTCATCCTTAAAAGGAAAATTGCTACAATGGTATAGAGGCTTAGCTCATAACTCTATAACTGATTAGGATGGGTTAGGAGTAGCTCTATGGAATCATTTTGAGGAAAAGAGTGATCACCTATCACTCTTAGAGCAGCTAACAACTATCAAGAGAGAAACCCATGAATATATGACTAATTTCAATTATAGGTTCCAAAAGACATGGGATAGAATATCCACTATAGTAAAGCCTTCCCCTAGTAATGCATTCTTGTACTCAGAGCCTTTAATAATGATATTACTACCACTTTGCAATCTATAGGAGGGGATACTTTATTGGATACGTATGAGACAACCATAAGGGTAGAAAATATCTTGATACAAGGATGGAAGTTAGCTCCAAGGCCTCTAATGCCCTTCTTTCTTGACATGTCTAGTAGTCAGCTTGTTGTAGCCCCTATTCCTACTTCCTCTGCAAGCTAGCCCCTTGCTGTGGTCCCAATAGCCTCCACATCCTCTAATCGAGTTGATAGGATATAGGCCATGATGCAAACACTGATGTAGAATATGGTTAAGAGGTTGTAGGATCAAGAATGGAAGATGAAGGATATCAGTGTAGTGATGCAAAAAATGGGCAATGAGTTGGTGACTATGAGGAGGCAACAAGCTCAAAATAATAAGCCCCCTCAACTTCAGTATTAGGGCCCCATTCATAATAGATCTCCAAACCAGAGTCATGCCCCTTACAATCAGAATAGACCTATCAACAGTTTCCATACTACAAATACCAACCTAAATGGCGGTTACGATCATAATAGACCTATTGATAACCCCCCCACCCCTATGCTATGAATACCAATCTAAATAGGGCTTTAGTCCCTTAGAAAAATCTTGCTCAAGATCAAGATTTATGCCTTTCTTGTAACCACTCCTATGGATATTGCATGTGTTAGAAGGCAAAGTCTTACTTAGCATTAATTGTTTTAGAACAAGCAGTTGACCAGCAACATAATGCGAATCAACTTGTTGATGCTTCTTTGGAAGGTAGTTGTTCTTTCATGAACCATCAGGTGGAAGAGCATTGTAAGGTAAACTAATATCCCTATGCTTACAATACTAGGAACAAAGGAAGAGTTGTAGAAGATGCTACCCCTCCTCCTCCTAATCAAACTTCAACATCAAGCATAATACCTCATGTAAAAGTAGTTGACCAGAAACAAAATGCTACTCAACTTCCTAATGCTTCTCAACAACAAAGGAAAAATGATAGCAAGAGAGATGTGGATGTTCCTCAAGTTGTTCCATCTCAACCTTCTACACATACAACTCCCAAAGTTTCAACCAAAGAACCTAATACATCATTCAATATGGTAGATAAAATGAAGAAGACCAATGTGAACATTTCTTTGTGGGATGGTGTTGCTACCATATCATCACAGAAGAGTACAACTGCTGCATTAAGAATTGGAAAGCATTAAACTCAGAGATTAGCTACCTAGAGAAGAAAGTGTAACAAGCCTAGTGCAACAAACCAAAGAAGGAGAAAAAAGTAAGAAAACTAGACCTCCTCCTTCCTATGTCTCTTTAATTATAGGAGATAAACTAGTCCACAACTGCATGGTAGATTTGGAGGCTAGTAGTTCAATGATACCTAAGTGTGTTGTTTATATTTTGGGAATGGAATATGAGCCCATTGTTAAGGATGTATTGCAGCTAGATGGTAGTACTATCAAAACTATAGGAATCCTTAGGAATCTCGAAATGGCCCTACATGCATGCCCTAGTTCTACTATAACCCAAGATATATCAGTTGTTGAAGTCAAGCCTCATTTTTCTATTTGTATTTCAAGAGATTTCACTACCCAAATAGGTGGTTACATATCCTCAGATTTGACATACATGTTTTTTAGAACAAGATATGGAACTAAAGCTTTGATCAGAGCATAGCCTCTAGCCCTCCATCATACTGAGCCCTATAACCCTAGTCCCATCAATATGAATTGCACCATTTATGAAGAAGAGGATGGAGACATAGTAGATGAGCCTACTACTTCCTCTAATTTCCACTTAGATGAATGAGCTAGTGCATATCAACTTGATCCTATATCAAAAGCCATTGAGATAGGCCTTGGCACATATTGTATATTAGAAAAGGATTCTCTTGTTCCCAACCTAATGAAAATCAAAGAAGATACTAGTGGACTATGGAACATGTACTTTGATGGATCAATGAATAAGAATGGATCAAGGGTTGGTGTGATGTTGGTTTCTCCCACGCTAGAAAGGTATTACTTCTCATTTAGGCTTCAATTTAGTTGTATTATGCATGTATGGGAAAAGGTTGGTCTGAACACTCTATTTTGGTGCATCACCTCCTTTGAATAGATTAAGTAGCTTGCTTTTATGAATTCCTCTTCCCTTTTCCTCTCCAAGTGTAGTCTAGGTGCATCTTGATAGCAAAGGAAGCTGACATTCTCTGGAGACTTAGCCTCATTGTTCAAGTTCCACAACTTGGAGGTTGTTTCCATGTTTCACAAGGTTGTCTTTAGGTAAAAAATTTAAACTTTTGTGACAATAATTAGATTGATGATAAATGGTGACAAGATAAGATGACAAGGCACTAAGGGACATGAAAATAATGTTGGAATAATTTAGATTAATTAAAGGTTGGGGGGGGGTGTGGGGGTGAATCAATTATCCAAGGTCCAAAACTCATGTATATATTAGCTTCTTATAAACCTTGCATGCATCCATTAGATCATTCATAACATAAACTTGTAGGTTACTGTCTTAGGTCAAAATCACTTTGCAGAAATGTAAACATGAAACATAACAGAATCATTTACACATATGACACAATGATTTGACGTGAAAACTTAATTTGGGAAAAATTGCTAGTAACATGCTACTAATTCTCACTCTTCTGAAGTGATGCCCTGTGAAAGGCCAACCTTGTTGAAGGTTACAATATATAGGTAAAAGTACAAATTGGTGTTAGCTTTTAGGATGACTTATCAAAATGACTGAATTTGAATATTTCCATTTAAGAATTAATTTTGTTAAAACATATTATATAGATAAATTCATTCTATCTAAGTTATATATGGTCTCACACTTTTCTAATTGGAAATGTCTATTAAATGCATATTTTATACTAGTTTGTATCCAATTACTAAAGAAATAAAATTATTTCAAAAGTGGCATTTTAATAACTTTAAATATTTTTTATAATAGTTTTTTAATAACATATAAACACAATTTTATAGAGCTCAGATTCAAGAATATTCTCATATAGATTTTATAATGTTTTAATTAAATATAGTACATTATAATTAAAAATTCTACAATCACATATTTTACCACTAAAAAAAATGTCAATTTTGAGAAAGAAAAAAATATTAAATCATATCAAAAAAATTTAAAAATTATACGACATTCTAGATGAGAGAGTCCTCTTCTAGAATGTATAATTTTTCTCTTGGTTAGAAATATTTATTTTAAAAAATGTGGCGGGAGATGAAACTATCAATTTTAGGTGACTTGAAATTTGAATCATTATGAAAGAGAAAATATAGTTCTAAAGCTGATTTTTATTTTTGATTGTTCTAGCTATATATGTTATCTATAACATAGTCTGAGATTAAAAGGAAATAAGTTAAATTTCATATAGTTCTGTGGTGGGAACTAGACCCCTAATTTTTAACATTTTTGAGTAGCATAATAATTATCTAAAAAAAATAGGAAAATTTACCAATTCTTATTCCAAGTAATTATTAAAAATTATAATCCTCAACTTCATCCATTTCTACACATTTCATTAGTTTACTTCATTTTCAAATTCAAAATATAATACCGATTTTATGTCATTGAAGGTGAATAGTTATACTTTTGTTAGCCTTTTCCTTTACAAAAGGGTGACACAGGTTTGTGATTTTACCCATACACTATTAAATGTGACCCAATTATTGGATTTCAATCACCTTATTAGGAGTGAACCTTGTTAGAGGACTTTAGGCTATTCTATTAGAATGCCACCTAGTTAAAGGATTTACAAATGATTGCTCAGTTAACCTTAATCCAAAGGATTTTACCTAAATTGATACAATTATTAGAGAGTAACAATATGGCTTGATTTGATAACAAAATACAACTCACTTTGCAAATTATAGATCTTTGTTTAGTCCTCTATTTTGCTTGGTTTCAATCACTTTAGCTCTGATAGCTTGTTCACCATTCAAGCATTCATCCTCTTAAGACTTTCTACTTTGCATGCCAATTGTAGACTCTATAGTTTGGCCACCATATGTAACAACACCCTAGACTCCTTATCTATCTTGTATTCTCACACATGCCAACTATTGTTTCATGCCTTGTATCCCCTTATAAAGAGATTTTCAATATTTTTTTGCTCAACCAGAATCATCAATTCTAGGGTTAGGTAGGATTCATTGAATCTAACCATCTTTCTATTTTAGCTTCTTGTAGAATCTTCCTTAAGAATCCTCTTTGAATTTGTCTCAAACTGGTTCTATTGGAAATATGAGGTAGGCCAGGTTACTGAGACTGGAGGGGTGAATCAAGAACCAATAAAACTTAATCTTATTTCACCAATTAATCCTTCATATAATATTCTAATCTAATTGCATGGATGAAAGAATGAAAGCAAATAAACATTTATAGAAATTTGACACAAGATATAGTGACCTAGAAACCTTCCAATTAGAAAGTAAAATTGGGGTGGGGATGATACCCACAAACTTTAGTATTGTAGTATAAAGTTGGCTTGTTGAGGCTTACAATTGATCACTTTTGATGATATGCCCTGTTAGGAGCAATAAGGACTATGAGGTCTACCTTGTCAAAGGATTTACAAACATACAATGAAGTATGCACTTAGTTAGGAGATTTATCAAAGAATGTTAGTCTACCCTATCAAAGGATTTTACTGATGCACCTGTTAGGATGAACTAGTGGTTGATCTCTAATCTACAACTCTGATTTTCTGGTTGAGATTCCTTGAATTGTAATAATCACCTTTCTATGATAGATAATACTTTTTTGTCCCTTATACTGCTTGTAGCCTTCTTCAATTTGCACTTCTATTTATTATATCTTCACATTTGTTATTTGGATATGATACAATGCATTACATATATACCAATCCAAATCACAACTTACTGGAGTCAGCTACAATACAAGTTTCACCAAAATCCACAAAGTCAACCCAACTAGTGCTACTCAAGTTCTAAAGACAAACTCGGTGATGTTCTGATACTCAAGAACCACTATGAACACTTGACATCATCTGGAACTCAATTGGCAAAGGTGCTCAGTTCATATTGATCACTTCCAAGTAGCTTGAACTCAGTCAGAACTGTGTGACTTGGTGAACACTGTGAAACTCAACATATACTAAATCACTTGGTTGACACTCCATGGCTTGGTCAACACTAGATTCACATTGCCAACACTATTGGCTTGGTAGCCATTGGAGAACATGGCTAACATTTTGTAACTTGGTTGACACTATGTAACTTGGTTAACGCTATGGAGCTTGGTTAGCATTGGAGTTTCCATCACTTGCACTAAACAACTCAGTAAATACTACTACACTTGGCATGAACTATACATAGGTTTTGAAGCTTGGTAGCAACTAAGAAACTTAGTAGCAATTGTATATTGACTGCTTGGCTTGGAAGAAACTAGAGCACTTGGTTAACATTGCAAACTGAAACATAAGCTTGGTAGCAACTATAGAGCTTAGTAGCAATGTAACCAATTGACTAAGTGTGAATCACTAATAGAAAAATTGACCTTCTAAGAATTTGGCTTAGGCTAGAATTCACCCAAGAACTAAAGAACTCAACACAAGCACATAGTAGACCAAAATAGATAGAGTATGATTAGAATGATGATATTCTTTCAATATGCCAACTTAGCCAACTTGAGAGTACACTAGGAGTGCCTATATATAAGGGCCTCAGGAGAGCTTCTAGAATGCATAGAAGTCAACATCATGATATGTCATACAACTAGGCACATGTCCACCAGATATGGGTTATCCTCCATTGAGCATGAGATTAAGTGCAATGATGTGAGGATAAGCCTACAATGGTGTAGCATGCAAATCAGTGGTGTAGACAACATGTGCTAAATGAGAAGTGCAGATAATTGTGTTGTCAACATGACAACTCAGTGAATAATGCATACTCCTATGTTGTAGACACCATGTGCATAATTAGAGTTCTGTAACTCAATGAGAGTACACAAAATCTTAAGTGTCTCACCTAAAATAATAATAAAATAATGCAAAATAATTAAATAATGCATTAACCTAAGAAACTTAAGTAAGTGTAATAAGTAAATACTTATTTACACCAACAGACCTTAATGTCAACAATCTCCCCTTTTGGCATTAGTGAAAAAAACACTTATCATCCAAAAAATGAAAACTCAAAATTACAATTCAAAACATTCTTTTATCTCCATTCTGTGTCTATAACTCAGTAACATACTCAATTTTTTAGATTTTTCAAAATTGCTTTTGTAAAAGATGTTTTATGCTTATATGTTCATGTATCTATATAATACTATACTACTCCCCCATATGTATACCTTATATATCTAGAGTATTGCTCCCCCATACATATATTCTTTACATATACTTCTCCCTCTTTATACATATATACATTCATCTATACTTCTCCCCCTTTTTGACATAAATGGAAAAGTTGTATACTATATGTTAATACCAAAATGTGACAAGAATTCAAAGTGTACCTTCAAGATTAATGCCATTGTCTTCTCCCAATTTTCTTGTAACACCTTACTTGCATGCAATGCAATCTAAACTTCTGCTAATAACTCCATCATGTGATCAGCGATGGAGAAGTTATTGTCATGGATGAGTGTCTTGACATGTGCAATGTGTGTCTACAATGCATCCATGTTTAGAAGAATCATGCCTTGGATTTCTACAATTGTGGCCCTCATCCTAGCTTCTTCCTTTAGTAATTATGCTTGCAGATTTGTCAAAAATCTAATCTTTGAATAAAAAGAAGAACTATAGCTTCGGTCAAGTGACAACTGGTGTGCACTTGTCTTCATGTCTTCGTCTATCTTTGATAGTTTATCTTTAATTTATTGTGTGAAGATAGATATATCACACAACTTAAAAAATAATGAAGTGACATTTTTTATAGATGTCTCTAATGAAACAAGAGTAGTAGACAATTCTACTTGGTTTGTTGCAATTTCATGTTTGTTCCAATACCTTGTTCTTAAACTTTATTTCTACTCTTTGTAACAACTTATCCTATCCATTTAAGTCTTCATTGAATTTATAGACAATATCTGCTAACTAGTCCAAAATAGGTTTGTACTATCAACCTCAATACTTAGTGCATTTACAAAGATGTCCTTTATATCTTTAAGCACTTGGGTTTTCTTTCTCTTATCTTCTATAAGCTTCTATTGCTTAGCTCTCTTTTGCAATAATTCTCCTAGGGTATTCATTTGATCAAGAGTGGGAGTAGAGATATCCCAATTTGGAATGACTATATCCTCATCTAGATCCATTTCTTCTTCTTTACCCTTACCCTTCAATACTTGGTTGAGACTTGTTCTCAACTATAATTGTACTAGCTATGGACACATGCAAAATAGAAACAAGAGTAGAAACTAAGGGGATATCAAAAAATGTAGATATGGCACTAATAGTAGAAATAGCTTGTTGCTTCTTGATAAAACTTGATGATGAAGGAACTTGTTGCTTGGTAAATGAAGTGTTGGTCACTTCAGTTAATGGAATACCCAGCTAAATAGGTCCTGAGCTTGGTTGGGTGCTTGGTGTTGTAGTGGTAGACACAACCAATTTTTTCGAAGATTTCTTAGAGCCAAATTGCACTAAGGCTTTACTCAAAGAATGAGGAAATGAAGCCATTACCACTACTACAATATTTTCTATACTAGCTTCCTCAATGCTTTGAATCTTTGGAAGACTTCTTCCAATAGCTTCCTATTCTTCCTCCTCTTCATCCAGATTTACATCATCTATTTCATCATCTTTTGTTTCCACATCCTCTTCCTCCTCCTCATCATTATCTTTGTCACTCACATGAACAAACAAATCATTAGGTTGATGTAGTTTGTAAGTATTCTTCAATGTTGTTATAGAAACCTTCACAACATTTTCAATGTTTTTGAGAAGTATCATGCAAGTGTTCATCTTGAGAGTGAGCTTTTGTTCATTCTTCTTCAAATATTGTTTCACTTCCTTTTCATTGAGACTCAGCATGATTTTCCTTAGGGTCTGTTCAAAGATGTCTTTTGCATTATTCTTTGCATCTCCCATCTAGGCTTAATTACTTGCATAAGTTCATTAGGAATTTGCTGAGTAAGCTCATCAGGAGAATACTTCCATTTTTCCCAATTTGCTCATAATGGTGTCTTCAATCTATTTTTTCTCATCCGCATTCCTTGATTCATATCTAAGAAATTTGAAATACACCATGCCAGTTCCATCTTCCAATTCCTTTAACTTTTCTTGAAGTGTAGGTGTAGGCCTTTTGAAGATAATTTTCTTGACATCCTCTTTACTTGACTTCAATTTCTTCTTGGACTTTGGTGCCCTTCTTTTTAATACAATAGTGGATGACTTGGTCTAGATATGATAAACTTATATTTCTTCCTTATAGGCTCTTCTTCCTCAGATTTGGTTTCCTCATCTTCACCCTCTGCATTATCATCACCTTTTCCTTCTATTAGGAAGAGAGTAGAACTTGCTTGTCTTAGTTTTGCTATCCTCTTTCTTCCTTTGACAACTACTTGAGGAAGCTTAATTTCAAGTTGTATTCTTGCCTTGGATTCTTCATAAGTCCCAAAATAAGGCACCTTAGGATCCACAAGCTCATTCAATAGAGCCTCAATGATATCTTTGGTTTCATCTATGTTAAACTCATACTCCAGAGGCTTAACCCATGCTATTCTAGGCCCAACTACCTAAATATATACCTTGTCACAATCCACCATAAAATATATATCATCCTTGTAGTCTTCTACAAGCTTCATAGGTATCCTATATCTATTTTACATCTTCTCTTTGAATGTTTCAAAGTAGGTTCCCATGATGCTAACAAAATTTTCACCCATTTTTGCTATATACTCATTTATTTGATATAAAACAAGGACATATTTTCTCCATACCATTGAACCTTTAGAAGGGAAGCATTTTTGTACAAAGAAAAAATAAAAAAGTCAAAAGTGAACCAAAATTACACAAATTTTTCTTGGAACCTCTGATGCTCTCCATGTTCTTATTGAACTGATTCAATAACAACTTGACAAGGTTGAATGACATGTTATTCTTCACTACTTTGAGAGCCGAATCAATTGCTTCACATGACACATTATCGAGAGAACTGGAGATGTAGATCTTCTGAGAAATGATATGGATGCCAAATTTTAGTTCCATGTGAGTTAAATTGCTAATCTTCATTCCTTTTCCATCCCACTCAACAAGAGTTTTCTTTTCCAGTTGTACCCAACCTAGGGTTTTGGTCACTTTGGCTTTGTCCAACATTGGAAGACCAATGATTCTATGAATCATTTTCCTTTTGATCAAAATGGATTGGTCTAACCATAACTTTCCATTATGAACTTGGCTCAAAATAAATCTTATCCACTTCAACTAGAATTTCTTTGGCATATGTGAAATATGCATGAAGCCCTTGGCTTCTAGATGTTGATGCTCAAGTTTTAGAATGCCATTCACACATAACACATTCAATGCTTCCTTCATCTCATGAGTGCCTAGCTCTTGAATAACACAGTGATAATATGAACAGATATCATGTACAAGCAATAAATTGGACAAAATTTGTGATTGTGTACTAGCTGGGTCAAGTGCTTCTACAATTGTTGGACTCAACTTGAAGTTTGGTGTCTTGTAATCAATTCCTTGAACCAACATTTCAGACCTTTTCTTGATTTTTCTGCTAGAAGATGCCATTCTCGGTAGGGTTTTGGAAAACTCAAAATTTATTGAACAACCAAAACTCAAATTCTTCTTAAGCTCTAAAATCGCTCTTCTCAACTAGCTCTATAAATTTGTGGTGAAACAATGCATTCAATTTCATCCTTTTAACAAATTTCCACTTTAAAATCACCATTAATGTTTAATATGTTTACTCATTGGTGATAGGTTGTAGATTCCACTCAGTTAAGGTTTTAATGCTAGACAAACATTCATAGCTTGACAAAATCTTTAACAACTTGATGTCCGCATGCAATACTTTAGTGTATCTTGACCTTGCTTGGTAGGGTCTTGTGACCCAACCTAGCTTGGTAAGGTCTTGAATTTCCTTAACCATTTAATTATCCTTGTGCATCTTGAATGCTAATACAAATCTCTTCTTCTTTTTGGCTAGAACTGATGAGATATGTCTACTTTAGAATCTTAGTTCTAGTTATTCTCATAAGAATTTGAGTTGAAATGCTTGAGTTACCCAACTCTTGAGTGACATCTACTTCATGATTTGGGCTTACATTCTTAGGAGATTTTGATATCCATTGCTACTTCATCTTCTTTCTAATATTGGACCAGCCTTAGCTTTCTTTTCATCTTCAATTCTTCCCGTGTTCCTATAGTTCTTGGCAAGATGTCCAAGTTCTGTACAAATGGAACATCTTTTAGTGGTATCTCTTTTCCTCATGTGATGTTTCACATAGTTTGCTCCAATGTTCCCAAATCCACTATAGTAGTGGCATCTACACCATGCGTTGTAGTCCCATCTAAATATTGCTTTCACAATCTATTTTGCTAGATTCAATATCCTTGTTTTGCATTTAGAAGATTTGTGTCCTTGTTTCTTGCAATTGTGACATTTACCTTCAAACTTAGATTTCTCCTTGCATTCACTTAATCTGTGACCATTGAATTTTGCTTTACCATTACTCCAACATTTGTTTTATGTATGACCTATCTTACCACAATGATTGCAAGTAGGCCTTTGATTCTTTAGAACTCCTTACTTGGATGATTCACCTTTTTCCTATATAACCTAATCCTACTTTTCCTTTGTGTCTATATTAATTTTTCTCATTCAATTGATTCACACTTTCTTGAGATTTCATCATCCTTTCATTGGTTTTATTTTTAGTGTTTAGATCATTTTGTAGTCTTTTATTTTCTAACCCAAGATTCATAAGTTCTTCATTTGCATTTGTGAGCTGATCAATGAAATCTGCTTGTTGAAGGGATAGATGTTGAATTTCATTGTTCTTTTCTTCCATCTCTTCTTTGGCTTTGTCTTTTTCTTCCATGACTTCACGAAATCTCACTGATTGGATTTCTTGTTCTCTTTTTAGCTTTCTAACTTGTTCTTTTCTTGAAGATTGGAATTCTTTTCTAATAGGTCTTTGATTGCTTCATCAACTTCATCTGAATTTCTTTCTAGATAGATATCTTCAATTCTTTCTTCAGTGTAGATATTGTCATTCATTTGTACTACAAGATCTTTCCTTCTTTTGAATTATTGAGAGAGGTTCTCCTTTGCTTTATTTAATTTCCCAATGGCTACCTCAAGATCCAACTTTTCATTGTCAATAGCCTTATCTAGCTTGTATACGTATGTTGCCTCTAATCTTTGCTCAAGTTGTTAAACTTTTTCTATGAGAACCATGATGCTCTAATACCAACTATTAGAAATATGAGGTAGGCAAGGTTACTGAGAGGGGAGGGGTGAATTAGGAACCAATAAAACTTAATCTTATTTCACCAATTAATCCTTCATATGATATTCTGATCTAATTGCATGCATGAAAGAATGAAAGAAAATAAACATTCATAGCAATTTGACACAAGATTGGTGACCCAAAAAGCTTTCAATTAGAAAGTAAAATTGGGGTGGGGATGATACCCATAAGATTTAATATTGTAGTATAAAGTTGTCCTATTAAGGCTTACAATTGATCACTTCTTATGACCTACCTTGTTAGGAGCAATAAGGACTATGAGGTCCACCTTGTCAAAGGATTTACAAACATACAATGAAGTATGCACTCAGTTAGGAGATTTGTCAAAGAATGTTAAGTCCACCCTATTAAACAATTTCATTGATGCACTTGTTAAGATGAATCAGTGATTGATCTCTAATCTACAATTCTGATTTGCTGGTTGAGATTCCTTGAATTGTAATGATCACCTTGCTATGATAGATAATACTTTTTTGTCCCTTATATTACTTGTAGCCTTCTTCAATTCACACTTCTTCTTATCATATCTTCACATTTGTTATTTGGATATGATATAATGCATTAAATATATAACAATCCAAATCACAACTTACTAGAGTTGGCTATAATACAAGTTTCACCAAAATCCACAAAGTCATCCCAACTATTGTTACTCAAGTTCTGAATACAAACTCGGTGATGTTCTGATACTTGACAACCACTGCCAACACTTGGCATCATCTGGCAGCTAGTTGATGAAGAGGCTCGGTTCATACTAATCACTTCCAAGTAGTTTGAACTTGGTCAACATTGTGTGACTTTGTGAACACTGTAAAAATTGACATATATGAAATCACTCAGTTGACATTCCATGGCTTAGTCAACACTATATTTACATTGATAACACTACTGGCTTGGTAGATACTAGAGAACAAGGTTAACATTGTGTAACTCAGTTAACACTATAGAGCTTGGTTAACACTGGAGTTTCCATCACTTGCACTGAACAATTCAATAAACATTGCTACACTTGGCATGAACTATACATAGGTTCTGAAGCTTGGTAGCAACTATATATTGACTACTTGGCTAGGGACAAACTAGAGCACTTAGTTAACACTACAAACTGAAAGATAAGCTCAATAGCAACCATAGAGCTCAGTAGCAACATAACCAATTGACTAAATGTGAGTCACTAATAGACAAATTGACCTTAATGTCAATAGGTTCATCTTGAATTCTAAACCACCATCTCATCAAGCTTATCTTCCACATGATTCAAAAAATCCAAGAAATAAAACTTGTTAGATTAGATTCATCAACTTCACAATCTTTCTTATAATGCTAGCACTCGACAGTAACTTGCTTCTAATGCTCGACACAAACTGCATTGCTCAGTATCGACTATCAAATCACTCAGCATGAACTAAAGTTTATTGATGCTCAAAATCAACTAAAATTCACTTGGCATCCACTAAGTTCCACTTAGCTTGACATTTTCTATAATTTACTCAGCATACACCAGGATTCATATTTTTTTGGCTCCAAATGATTTTTTTCTTGGCTTACACTAACATTGCTCGACACCTAATGTGGAGATTTTTAAGCTTAGTAGACTCAATTCGTTTTATGTTTTCTTTTGAACTTAATTGGTGTATCCATCCTTTGCAACCTTAAGTAGATAATCAATCCACTATGTTATCACTATCTCAATTGATCATTATACTTCTTTTTACATATCATAACTCAACCTTTCCTCTAGGTGCTCTTGTTACCTCATTTGATCAAATCCTCTTCATCAATCAAATAAATGATAGCACTTTGATCAACTAAGCAATTGTCTCTCTAGCGAATAGTAGGTTTGACATCAATGAAAAAACAATGATTGAAACACATTCCCATACTTGTATCAATCTTTGATCAACAAAAACCAAATATCAAATTGGTAAAATGATGAGATGCCAAGGACACATGACACAAATTGATGAATAATGATAAGTCACAAAAAGGATCTAACAATGCCTAAAGGATTGATGATGATAAGATGATGACATTGAAATAGTTTTGAATTGAATTGGAAATGATATGCATTTGTTTTGAAAAAGAGTTACAACTAAAAAAAAAAGCCAAAAGATATTTAGAGAACACTGTGAACCTAGTCTGAATGATGGTCAAGTTGGCCAAAAGATTGAAGTTAGTGAAATAAGAAAATGAGACAATTTAGGATGTAAAGGTGATGAAAGAGAAGGCACAAACCATTTTTGAGTGTCTGCATTTTTCCCTTCTTTGATACAATGCAATTATGAGCATTGTGTCAAAGAATAAACATAAACAATCATGCCCACATGAAATTGAAAGAAGGGAGATAGGATGACCCCTCAAAAAATTGGGCAAGAAATTGACTCGGGGATAATTTTTTGACAAGAGAAAAAAAAATGATGAGAAAGATTGGTGGAAGATATAGTAGTAGAAATATTTAAAGGAGACTAAAAAGAGTCAGTGAATGATGAACCTTTCTTTTATGGGTACACTATATGTCATAAGAGCTTTATTTTGATATGGAAAATGGAATGTAGTGCATTGTTCCATGGAGAGCCAAAGTGAAAATATAATTATTTTGCGTAAACAAACACGATGTAGATAGAGAATTACCTTATCCACCCTAAGACATAGAGTCATGCCCTAGACTATCAAAAGGACATTTAAAAAATATAAAAAAATGATCATAAACTAATTTGACCACTCTCATAAATCAGTTTATATCATCTAGTAGCATATGAACATGATCAAAAGAAAACAAATTAAAAATAAAATACTCACTAAATAGTGCGAGCCAACAACCATTCTGATATGTTATTACTCACTTTATTATGTGTTGTCGGTATTGATAGTTGTGTCTAATAGATGTTTTCCATGTTGATAGTCAAAGGTGTTATGAATAAGGTGTCATATAAGAGTGGTTGTTGGTTCAAGTAGTTCTGTGTGAACTTCATCAAAGCACAATGTTTAAGTTTGAGTTTACATGTGCAAGTGTTTAACAAAATGAGTGTTTTTTTATAATGATTTTGTAAAAGGTTTATTTCAGATTTTTGGTAGATTTTTTTATTTTGTTTTTTGTTTTAATTATTTTTTGATTTTTTATGGTTTTTTTGCAGAATCATATGTGATTTTTTTGCATTTTCTCAAGTCTTTAAGGTATACAAAGCAAGAATTTCCCCAAGTGTCTATCAAAGCAATGGAAATGTGGATCGATGAGTAGAAAAGGTAGATGGATGATGGACAAAGGTTAGCTAGAATAGATTCAAGGTTATTTTTATTTCCAAGGACTATCCATTTAATGGGAGGACATGTTTTAAGAAATCTCAAGGATTGGATATGAAAATGGTAGGAATTAAAAAGTTGGGAACCATATGGTATGTGATTTATGGGAATGAACATGTCAAGAGGCATCTAAAAATATGTTTTTTATTTTGAATCCTTGTTTTCATCAAGACCAAGATAAGAATTGGTATATGAAAATGATAAGATATAAATAAGACATACAAGATCATTAATGGACAAGAGGATATGTAATAGAGGTTATGATATGATAGGAAAATATGGGCCAAAGCGAATAGGATAGTGTAAAGAAGATAGGACATGAGGGCTTCTAAGGAGATGTTAATCCTTGTCAAGATCAAAGTTGGAGAAAGGGACATGCGAATGGTGATAGAATAAGGGATATTAGGGAAATGGAAAAATGAAGGGGTTTGATAGGAAATAGTGATAGGATAACATTGATGAAACCTACCCCCAAGTATGGAGTGCAAGATGTTCACATTCTACACATGACATCTATTTGTCAAGTTTTCATTATGATACTTTCCCAAAGTGTTTGTTTTCTAGGTTTTCACTTTTGGATGAAATAATTACTCTTTATTATTTTTTTGTTGTACCAAGATGCATGTTTTCCAAGTCTTCATCAAGGCAACTATTGTGTTTTTTTTTTTCCATTTTTTGACTTTTTGAAACAAGTGGATACATGATAGGACATAGATGAAGGAATCAAGCAACTTATTCTTTGAATAGTTCTCTTGAAAGGCATATAAAAATATACCATGACTATGATAGTATTATCAAAGAAGTTGGTACATATATGAAAAATGGGGATGAAAAGGATTTAGGCTAGAGGTTGGCTAGGCTTGATGAAAGGATAGGAAAAGTATGTAAGAGGATGGAAGGAGTGGAAGAAGGATTGATTTTTAGTGGATGAAAATGGATGCAAAAACAACATTGGCACACACCTTGAAGGCTGATGGAATGATGGAGGAAAAATATATTTTAGATTTGGAAGAGGAAAGGATATGGATTTTGGGACACAAGGACCCAAAATGGATTTGGAAGGTGGAAGACTTTTCGATGGAGGGATAGCAATTTTGTATGCTAGCTTTGATCTTTCTTTATCACTTTGTGCTTCAAGAATCTTCTTGAGAATCCATATGTATTTTAACTTTTCATTCTTTTATGGGTCCTTAAATTTCATTAATTACAAAAGAGATTTAAGAACCCATATTTCATTTGACTTTACTTTTTGATTGATAGGCCCTTGTACCCTGTTTTACAATTGTTTTCCTTTTTGGATCACATTATTATGTGTTCACATGTCGATTAGACTAGACATGTTGATCCTTGACTACATGTGGAATGCTTTACTTATAGACCTTATTCTTGGCATCCAAATTACTTGGTAATGAAATGAAATTCTTGGATGGATAGGAATTATGTGGAGTGATTTTGGATGGGTGAAAGGTTCTCCAAGATGTGTACTTTTGATGATTTTCATATGGGAAAAGGTAAGTGGATTATGAACTAGTGGATGGAGAAATATATGGACCTAAAATGGATGGAAGGGGTGAAGGAGGAGGTATACATTTGGATCTATCTTTTGAAGGGATAACAACTCCTTGAGAGTGAGATTTAGGACTAAGGTCATGACCTTTATAGTTTCTTTGACATGAAAGGGTTTTGACATACTTTGTTCTTCAATATTAAACCTTTTAAATTAACTATTCTTTTTTCCAATGGAAGAGTTTCTACTAGATATGAGTCCATTTTTAGTTGTATGTGACATGGAAGAACTAATAAGACCATGAATTGGACTAGACTTGATTGAACTAGGGGAACCCATTTGAAGTGGAAGGGGTTCATGAACATCTTGCATAAGTGTGTCAAAAATCATGAGGTGGATCTAGAGGAATAATAGGACCTTATAATAGAATGAGGGTGATGATAGGTACAGTAGGATAGGATCTTGTGGAGGATTAGAAGGGGTGGTCAGATCTTGTAGAGGATATAAATAAATGATGGGATCTTTTGGAGGATATGGGGATGAAGGGATACTCTAACTTGGATTTGGATCATTAGGGAAAATAGAAAGGTGTTCTTGAGCTTTCTTAGGAAGAGAAAGGTTAATGGGACATGGAAGGACATTTTGGTCTTGATATGGAAGGAGATCATGTATAAGGGTAATGTGGTCATCATGAGGCTTAAGAGAAATGAGATCTTTGTCAAATATTGGATGGGGTTGGCCATTGTTGGGATCTTGATATTGATTATTTTAGGAATCATTTTTTTCTCTTTAAATCATCCTCTTGACATGGGATATGAAAGTTTGAAAAGGAATTAACATTCACATATGATTAATCTAGACTTTGAGTTGGACTATTTGAAATAGGATTCCATGGATATGGAGGAAATAATGACACTGGTTCTAACATTTGGGATTCATGAAATGGACTTATGTTATAGATGGGACTAGTTTGAAGTTGTTCTATGGATGTCCCTTGAAGAATTTCAACATTAGAAGTGAAATTTGAGGGTGATGATGGAAAATGATCTTGTGAAGGTTTGTGTGATGAAGGGCTAGAGGGAGACATGGCTATTTCTTGAAGGTGACATTTTTGAGTGGAAATATGTATTTCATCCTTGTGAGTATTTTGGGATGAGCCATTTCTAGACATGGGTGAATTTTTGTCCTCATATTCTTGAAAAAAAATTAATTAATTTTTCTTAAGAGTATATGATTTGGATTTTTGTTTCTTGGTTGATCATGTTGGTGATGTAGAATTGATATTTACATGTTGCACAAGTTTTTTGGGTTTAGCATATTCCTCAAAAGGATTCTTATTGATCATGTTTCTTTGATATGAAAAAGTTGATATGTTTGAGTTTGGGCTTTTTTGAGGGAGACTTATTAGATTTGTCAACATAAAGTGTTCTTGATTAACTTGTAGTGTTGTTGAAGGCCAAGATGTTTGCAATGTTGGTGTTGATTGAATTGTTTGCAAAACAGGTTTTCAATTATATTGAAGTTCACTTGATTCAAATGGAATGAAAATTGATTAAAAATTAGGGGGTGGACCCCATTGGATGATGACATGTGTAGGTGAAGTGTTAAGTGAAGATACCACATTGCACATGTCATTTGAAAAATATGGAGCATGTTTTGAAATGGGATGGCATTGATCATGTTCAAGGACTTGGTTGAAAAAAGTTTCTAGGTATTTAATATGATTGGATTGATTAAAGTTTTCATTTTCCTCATTTTGTTGTGCAATAATTTTTGGGATTTTTGATCCACCCATGAGATCTTGTATGTTAACTTTAGAAAATCTTTCTATTAGGCATTTACAAATTTTAGCCGTGTCTTTGTGAATTATTTCAACATTTTCTATTTGTTTTTCGACTTTGACCTCTTTGTCCAATTTGACTTGCCATTTTTGGATAAGGTGCATGTGAGATTCATGTGATTTATTATAGGATTTTGTGGGTATTATTTGTCTTGTTTCAAAAGGGGTAACACCATGCGAGTTGTATGTCATGTTTGGGTCATAATCTTGTGTTGTATCAAAAGGTGTTTGTTAATTTTTCATGGTGCTTGAGTCAAAGACTTGTTGCAAAGACAAAGACATGCCTTGTCTTGGGTCAAATAGTGTATGTGTGGACATGGCTTTATATAAGTCTCATTTTCTTGTAGGAGTTTGAGATCTTAAAATGATTGGCATGATGTCTAAGGATGTATGCAAATGCACCTAAGTATGAGGGTGTATGCAAAATGCACTTTGTTTCTTTTTTTGGATTTTAAAATGAAAATGAAACTAAAGTGTGCAATAACTTTTTGCATTTTGATTTTAGGGATGCAAATTCAACTAACGTATGACAATTCAAAGGTTCCAAAGTTATGTAATTCAAGTAAAAGTTTTGATTGGATTAAGGTACTCAGATGGAAGTATTTTTGGATTTTTTGGAATATAAGTATGAAAAATGTACACTAAGGGTATGTATATATATATTTGGATTTTGTACTTTAGATTATGAAAACAAAATTAAAGTATATACATGCAAAGTGTTTTGTATTTTGGACTTTCGATTATGACAATGAAACTAATGGTTTATGTATGCCACTATGTAAAGGGTTGATGGTTTTTAGGACATGCAAGGTTGAAGTGTAATATAGGATTATGCAAAGGTTTGACAATGAAAATAAATTTTGGATTTGAAATATTGGTGGACTTAGAAAAGGTTGGTGTTTGATAGCGCTCCTTACATGTTGGAGGCTTTTAATGTTTGGAAAATATTTTTGGATATGATATGAAATGTTTGAAAATAATTATACAAAACAAAGATATGTTTTTTTGGATTTTTGGGATAAATAAATTATATGAAAATCTAAGGGATATGAAAACCAAGGTTTATGCAACTATCATTTATGGAAACCAGGATTATAAAAAATGAGAACAAGGTTATGCAACCTAAGTTTAAAATGAGGATAAGGTTATGTAATTTAAGGTTATGCAAAATGAGGATTATGAGAAATAAGGACATGCAAAATTAGGTTTGAATTTTGAGGAAAATGTTTGGAAAATACAAGGATAAGAGTCTAAACTTACAATGATTAATGTTGGATCTTGATCGAGAAGAAAAAGGACAAAATAAAAATGACAAAGTTGATAAGAGGATTAGGCCAAACCCATCAAGACATAGATGAGATTTGACCCAAAGAAAATGATAAAAGGATAAATGATAAAAAGGCCAAGGTTAATCCTTTATTCATTAAGGGAATACTATAATAATCATATTTTTGTTTGGATTCTCTACCAGATTCAAAGTCCCCTACATTTGAAATGAGGGCTATGATAGGATCAAAATGAGGGCTGTGTGTGCAAGGACCTATGTGAAAAATAAAGATTATGATAGGATGAAAATGAGGATTATGAGGGCTATAAAAGGATAACAATGAGGACTAGGATATGAAAAGTGAAAGGTATCCTAAGTGTAACATGAGGATAATATTGGAATCAAAATGAAGATTATGTTATGCAAAAGGGTGCCTAAATGAAAAAGAGAAATTATGCAAGGACTATGATAAGGACATGATAATTTAAAATGTAATATGGATATGCAAAATGAATTCTAAGAGGCATGCCATATGATCCTAAGGCAACAAGTTTGAGTTTCCATGTTTTGCAATATTTAACAAATTTGACAAGTATATGTTTGTAAAATATTTTTTAAGGTTTTGCACAAGTGTTTGACAAGTGTATTGTTTTAAAAAAAATTAAAGGTTTTTGAGAAGTGTTTGTAAGTTTATTAATTTGGAAACTATCTTGATTAATGTGAAAAATCACACAAGACACATCAAACAAAATGGTTTTTTTAAAAAGTGAACATACACACAACAACCTAGGTTGAAAGAATTGTATCCACTTGATTCCCACTTTGACCAAAGTTCAACCATGCTTACCTAGAGCAGAAAACCTAGGATCTTGGTAGCACAAGATACCCCTTACAGTGTGCTCACTTCTCGGGCATACCAAGATCCTATTTCCAAGGTACATCTCTTCCCAAAGAATTGTTGTCTCTACTAAGGACTACGAGTACATGGGATATCTTCATGGGCATGGGTGACCCCTTCATTCAATGGATAGAAGGATTTTGGCCACTTAAAAAAAGGTGTTTAGTCAGGGGAAATTTATTTATTTGGTGGATGATAAACTCCTATAGGAGGTCTCCTAGCTATGAGAACTAGGATTTTACACACCTCTAAGGGTGTTGAAGGAGAGATATCACTTGGCTACACTGCTAATTGGGAATTACCCATAATCAAGCCTTTATATAGTGGTTAGAGTGAGACCTAGCTTTAGCCTATTATTGCTATGAAGCCATCCCTTAGAATACTCAATATCGAATACCTTGGTCTAAGGTAGGATTCATTGAAAGAATTACACAAAATTTCTCTTACACCCATGATCCAAAAAGGAACATGGAGAGGATACAACTATATAACTCTTTGGGATTTAGACACTAAGAGATGCCAAGAAGAATAGAAGGGTTCATTTTAAGAACAAAACTAAGTGTTTGCTAATCTATTAAAAACCACACATAGAAGTTTTGACAAACACATAAGGTCTTTGTCAAACATCTAGCATCAAACTCATTATTAGGTCTTAGTATCAATTCTTCATCCCATGATTTCCATTAGCTACAAAGAGATCATTAGTAACACAAAAATGACACTCTTAAAGAAATACACAGATTTCTCTTCACCTAAGTTCTACAAAGGTGAGGGGAGATGATACATCTATATAGCCTTTTGAGATTACATGTGATAAGACACACTGAACACTTAGAATAAAACGTTAAATTACATAAAACTAAGTGTTTGCTAATCTACTAAAAACCACACATAGAAGTTTTGACAAACACATAAGGTCTTTGTCAAACATCTAGCATCAAACTCATTCGTAGGTCTTAGTATCAATTCTTCATCCCATGATTGCCATTAGCTACAAAGAGATCATTAGTAACACAAAAATGGCACTCTTAAAGAAATACATAGATTTCTCTTCACCTAAGTTCTACAAAGGTGAGGGGAGATGATACATCTATATAGCGTTTTGAGATTACACATGATAAGACACACTGAACACTTAGAATAAAAGGTTCAATTAAATCACCAAACTCAGTGTTTGCAAATTAATAAAATGAAGACATGAGAGTTTTAAACTGATACATCATTCTTCATCCCAATTAGAAAGGAAATGTGATATAATACACAATTTGTTGTTCTTTTCCTTCCTAATTAAATCTAAGTGAGAATGGTAGGATTCTTTGATCCTTCAACTTATATTGTATGATGTTTGTTATTTGTTGACTAATTAAGAAAGGAAAATTTGAGAGCATAAAAAAATAATTATTGTTCTTTGATCCTCCTAATTAGATTAGATGATATGATTCAATGTTCATTCAATTCCTAATTAAATTATGCAAATTTGTTAGTCATTTTAATTCTAGAAATAAGAAATTGAACAACAACAAAGTTAGACTCCAAAAAGTGCGCCAACATTTCTCCTTTCACCTACAATCACATAAGAAGAGAAAATCACATTAGTATAGCATGTTTAGGCCAAGTTCACCAAATGTAGAACTAGGTGTAATGCCCCGCGAAGGGATCCAAAGAATTTCACTAAGTTTGCCAAACAATTTTTTTTTTTTTTTTAAACATGAAAGTAAAACCATTTATAACATTCACACGATAGCGAAAGCAATAACAATACAATTGAAAGTAAACATAACATACATAACAAGTTACATTCTTTAAAGATCCCTTAAAATTGAATTACATCTAAATTAACTATTCATATAACATCACATCCTTATGAAATAACAATGATACATCCAACATTCTTAAACCATATACAAGTGTCCTTTGAAATTTACATTTCAGATTGCTCAATCATCTACTGTACATGACACATGGTATGAAAAAGCTTAAAATAATATACGTCCGTGTAAATAAAGTACATCATCATCCAATATTGATCCATGATACGATTAAAGTAAATGAAACCACATGTCATACATGATACACCTTCACCATAAAGATATAAACATCCATCATAAAAGATAACCATCTATCACAAACATAAATAACTAAGTGCACGGTTCCTCCCAATCGTAAATAGCATCATTAGACCATCATGGATCCTAGCCATCCCTCCGTGTGTAACATTCCAAAGCACTGAAGAGATCATCGGTATTAACATAGTAGGAATGTCACTCCTAAAACATCCTACTAACATGCAAAGTAAATCATAAGATAACATCATCTAACATATACAAATCATCAATATAAGAAACATACCAGTAAATACATCCATCATAGGGTATATCATCTATCATAATGCTCCAAGAACAAAATGAAGATAAATACCAACCAAGAATGCTCTAGCCACGGTGTCTCTGGACGGATCTCAAATGATAAGAGTGGAAAAACACTACCACCCGACCGCGTGGAACCTAAGTGGTCCATTCCCACCATGCTGAGGAGATAATCTCAAGTCCCAAACAAGCTATCCAAAATACATAGCATAATTACTCTCTAAGTCCAAGAATCCTAAAAGTATACTAACTCAAAGGTTCCAATCACACAAAACTGACATCTAATTCCCAGAGGCACACAATGACATGTAGGAAACCTACTCTGCAAGTGAGAAAGTGTCATCGCATTTATCACATACAAGTTACCCTAGCAGTTAGCTAAACTCCACGGGTCCATACTGATCTCATGCAGCCACTAGTATCCTCTCATACTGACGATCCATACTACAGAATGCACGGTCACAACCATGTGTTCTCACTACTCCCATCCTAGCCTTTACAAGCACTCAAGGCATGGGTGAGAACCAAAAAAATTATCTTTTTAGGTTCATTTTATCCCCATTATTTGTGTAAATGTTATCACTTATTAACCAAACTTATAATGATTTACCCTGGCAGCCACTTAGGGCCCCGACCCCCATTGCAAGCCACTTCCCAACACTACAAATAGATTACCTACCCTAAGCTCATGGAATCATAAATCACCACAGTCCTATACAAGCGACTGTAAAGAAAATCCAAAAGATAATCCATAAAAAAGAATCATCAAATATCAATGATAAAAGCATCAAATATGCATGATAAGAATCATCAAATCTCCAAGATAAGAACCATCAAATCCCCATGAGCATCTGAAAAGCATCCATAGAAAATCATGACCAGAAATAGTTCTCTATTGGCAACTGAAGGCATCACTGATAATCATAAGTATCATTTGGTTCTCAATAACCAAAATATATCTCAAAATAGATCACAATATCCATTGGTTCTCGACAAGCAACCAAGAATATCTCAAAATCATACTGATCGAAGACTCCAAAATGGTTGAGTCAAAACATGTCACAACATGACATCATCAAAAAATAAATCAACATTTCAGTCCCATCATGGTGACTAGAAAATAATCCAAGGATAACTGATCAATGACTCAAAAATGATTAGTTCAAGTGTCTCATACACATACCTCTCAGCTTCACACATGAAGACTGATGAACAAATACAAACATTTCATAGAGCATACGATCACATTACCATGGTTGGGCTTATAAATATCGAGACCAAAAAGATCAACATGCCATCACATCTCATAACCCCCGAGCCTCTGGTAAAAACCTAAGACTGGTCAACACTAGTCAACCCAATAACCCAAAACAAGAAGCATAGAGAATACACGATGCAAACACATGTTTTGGTTTACTAAAATTACATAGTTGGGATAAATGTGGGATTTCATTTTCACCATATATTTCAAGTGAATAAGATTCATCGTTTAATCTATGGGTCAACCCATTTATCCCCTCGTTTGAGACATAGAATCAAACCATTGGATGATACAAATCAATTTTTGAATGTTTAATTAGTAATTGTCTTAGGGCACTTCAAGAATGATCATTTATTTAAAATAATTTTTCCTTGTTTTAAAATAAGATAACCGTCAATCTTATTAATAATTCAATAGTACAAAATTTCTTAGACACTTATGTCAATATCTCATTTCTTTTGAATCGATCTTACTTAAAATGCATTTACCCAAGTTAATTATTAATTAATTACATTTCTTCCAATATAACTAATCGTAATTAAATTAATTTTAATTAGATTAATTGACACTAATGCATAATAAGGAGATTTCAATTTCAATATAAGCTTTCGAGTCAATAAGAGTCGCCATTGTGTTTTTACTCCTGTACATTTAATAAGTCATAACATGGTTTGAAAGTAAATAATAGTATTTGACTATTGATCCAAACCTAAGCCAAATCCTTAAATAAAAATTTAATTGAGAACTCGCTAAATTTTATCATAATTCAAACCTCTTAATTAAATTATTATTAATAATAATTTAATCAAACACCATTCAAATGGTTAATAATAACCCACATTGCTTTAAATAAAACTTATAACTCCTTAGAGAAAAAATAGTATTTAATACTCCATATTTAGTAATTACAACCTCTAAAGGAAAAACACATATTATTTAATAATTAATATTTAATATTAATTATTAAATAATAATCATACATTGCTATTTTATAAGTTAAAACCTATTACTGTTGAATAAAAATATTATATTCTAGGTAACATATAATAGTTTTAAAATAATTTAATATATTACTACAACCATACAAGATTGTGCAGTTGAGTCTTATTAATCAAGCTTGAGAGACATCTTAAGAAGATACCTCATTTCTACATTAGTGTACTGAATCATATGCAAAAGTTTCAAAATGAATTTGTTAAGAGAGCTTTAGAGATTTCTTGTAACCAGAGCTTAAACATTGATTCGGTTGTGCACGCAAAAAATGCCCAACTTCGGTAAGGAGAGCTTCCCACTTTCAAATTAGAAAATTATCTATTATTAAAAGAGGACACCATGAAACTTACTATACAACAATCAACAAAATAATGAGTATGGCTTTTATAGGCCGTGCCTAATATTAACCAAGGTTGTGCATAAAGATCATTTATCTTGACAGCACCACTAGATTCTGAATTGTCTTTTCATAGTCTTGAGTTGTTTGTATCCTTGCCATGAGACATTATCAACGCTCCCTGTTGATTGTAAAAGGATAAAACTCCCCATTTTGTGGATTTCTCATGACGTATCTCTGCATCACAAGAAGTCTAAGTGATCTTTACCCATTGATTATGATATGCCACAGCTTCAACTTCATGTTTTGCAATTGAACAGGGACTATGCCTATCGGTTTGCTATTTGATAGCCATTTGATTACTCATTCTTCCTGTGATCCTCATAATAATATAGAAGATCATAAAGCCTTAAAAGCTCAGGTAGATGAGATATAATGAACTATATTTGAGAATGATGTATATAACTAAAGGCAAGACCAAGAATGTTATGTTTGATTGGTGAGATCTATAGAAAAAACAAAGCCCTAACTATATATATGTATATATATGTTTATTATCACCTTGCATAATTCTCATGAGTGTAAGCTATTATAGCTGATGCCAACAATAAAAATGGTTATCACTCCTCCTATTGCTCAATGATTGATATTGAGGAGATCGGTGACTTCGTCTGGAGCAATACTCTAAAATTATTGTGCTTCATAAGTTATATTGGTTGAAAGTAATGATGATAAAATTGACCAGTCCAGATTCATCACTCGCACGCATAGTAGTTGGGTCTTCTAGACAGGATTTACCAATTTAATTTTGTCTTATTCCTTAATAAAGTGTTGTGGTATATCACGTTTTATGGCTCTGTTGATTACAGTAATCTCACGCTGATGAAGAAGACATAATGGCCTTATAAGTTCTTCATCAAGATCCACAGTAAAAGATCTCGGATGGAAATACAAGATTCCAGATCCAAGGAAAATAAATATAAACACCATTAAAGGATCTACTGGCTTTGCACTTCATCAGTGCGGCTGATTATCCAAAGGTTGAACAAGTTGTTTGGCTCCTTTGTTCATACCCCACCATGATAAAAGTCTTGTAATTTCTTGCCTTAATTGATATACAATACCTTTGTTTTGAATGTTCTAAGAGTCTGCTTGACTGTACTAATAGTAAATACAATCGCATGTTTGACTCAAGAAAAATTTGCGAGTTAGAACTTGATACTACTTGACTCATGCAAAGTGATTCAGTATGCTATAAGGACCAAATTTTAATTTACACTCAAAGTTGTGGTTCTAAGAGAATATAATGATCAATAAATCTCATTCCCACAGTCAATCAAGATGCATAATGTTAAAGACCAGTCACAGAATCAGCGATATAAGGTTTCATCAATTCGAGGGTCTAAATCAACGAAGACAACATTCTCATTGCACATATGTATAGTTTGAATAAATGGGAAATCAAACAATCATGATTAAAGAATTCGGTTCTGTATCTAGCTAGAATATGTTTACTCTTTTAATTTCATGATTTTAACCTACTAATTCAAATTTAACCATGGATCATTTGTAATGCAATACTATGAATGCAAGAAATGTACTCCTATTCTCAAATAGATTGTTTCAATCTCTATGATAATGTGGCTAAAAGTATGATGCCATATTCAAATAGTCTTTTTAGAAGGTATGAATAGAACAGGAAGAGAGAGAGAGTAATGGTATATGCGGAGTGTTCAAGAGTACTTTTCTAGACTCTAATGTTGATCCACTACGCCTTTGGAGTCCATAGGTAAGTCCCCTCCTCCCTCAATCACAATTCCTCCAACAATCGAAACTCCTCCTAGTGACTAGAAGTGCTTGCAGAAGCAGATGAGTATGTAGAAGCATAAGAGCTTCTCGAATGCATATAAGCGTGTAGACACCCATCATGATGATCATACACACTAAGAGAGCCTCTATTTAAAGGCCTCTAAGATGCATCTAGAGTGTCTCTAGAAACAACTAGAAGATAAGCATGACAACCAAGCATGGGTCTTCTCCAACCTTCTAGATAAGTCTTAAGGTTGTAGACACCATGTGCTCAAATAAAATGCTAACTCCTAAGTGTAGACAACTTGGTGCATTCTTAGAGTACAAACCCCTGTGTTGTCTACATGACAACTCCCGAGAATTTGCCAACTCCTATGTGAGAAAATATTAATATAATATTTAATTTACTCTTTCCAATTTAATTAATTAATTTATTAAATCTCATCTACTAACTTTAATAATTCCACTTTTAAATTTCATTTTCCAAAACTTAATTGCTCAAATATTTATTAGCTTTAATAATAATATTATTTAGTCATTTATTTAAAAATGAACTCCAAATATATTATTTTTAAAATAAATATTGTCACATTCCAAATTTAAACTTTAAACTTTTTATTTTCAAATTTAATTATTTTATTTAATTAATTTTCCAATTAATTAAATAAAATAAATATTAAAATATCATATTAATTTTCCATTTAATTAAACCATTAATTAAATCTTTTAATTAGGCTTAATTAATAGAAAATACATCAAAGACTCATGAGGTAAAAATATGAAAACCCATCATAGCCAAAATACATACAAAATCAAACCAAAGGTTTAAATCACGAATTACGTCATCTGACGCATTCGGAGGGTACTCAACTCATATATTTGTCCTAATTTTTCAATTATAACAAATGGCTTAAAGGGTTGGTATTTGGACTTGAGAATTTATCTCCCCTCTCTTATCATTGAGATAATATGATAGGGTACACTCATCCTGGCAATTTAGGGAAGTCGATACCCGGTACCAGCAACCTACATAAAAATCATGCATGTACAAGCACAAATATACTAAACTAAATAGGCAATGGCAGGAAGTGGTGCATCATGTAGATCTCGACTAGCAGGTGACTACGACTCCCTTCCTTAACCACATCATACATGCCATACAAAAGCAAACACGCAAAGCAAACATGCACACCATACACATGCAAGTATGGGGTAAGTATCCATAAGAAAACACATATGATAATAAATCATCTTACTAATCATCATTAATAACTGCAAACACTAAAAATAATCATCATGCATACATGAAATGCAAAATCTAAGTAATCTCATTACATAATAAACTGAATCGATAGCACAATATCTGATAATCTCAAAAGAATGCTGCTAACCAACAACATAAAACTAGCTCTAAAAGAGTTCAGCAATGATAAAAAAATGCGAACTAGGGGTAGGCACTGCATCCACCCCCCCTAGAATTAGGCTTACTCCTGGAAGCCTACAAGAATAAGAAACTAAGATACTTGCTATGTAGGTCCCATTGAACCCTTTCCTCCCTAGGGGGATATGATTCCACTGGTGACACTACAACACACTTAGAGCAATATGATTATGGTTTAATGGTAAACCGAAAACCACATTGATCCAACATTCATTCTTTTTACAACTACTAAAAAGATCCCTTAATACATTCTAATCAAGAGCAACTTAATGCTTGCAAAGTTAATCAAGGTCATACTACCTTAAATCATAGATGAAAGATACATGTTTTGCAACTAGAATGAGCTTCAATTTTTTGTTTTGCCTTCATTTAGGTTTTCAGTAGAATTTCAGGTTTGAAACCTAAGTGTTGAAGCATGAAAAATATGCAAGTAACAATTTTAAGTTCTGTTTCAGTTCACCTAGTTTCAAGTTTTCAGTTTGAAAGAGATACACATGATAGTTCAAAGTTTTTATTTTGTTCAGCTAGTTGACATTAATGGCATTCCAATATATCTAGAGCTCCCAATGTTGAAACTCGGGCTCTTATACCAAATGTAATGCCCCGCGAAGGGATCCAAATAATTTCACTAAGTTTGCCAAACAATTTTTTTTTTTTTTTTTAAACATGAAAGTAAAACCATTTATAACATTCGCATGATAGCGGAAGCAATAACAATACAATTGAAAGTAAACATAACATACATAACAAGTTACATTCTTTAAAGATCCCTTAACATTGAATTTCATCTAAATTAACTATTCATCTAACATCACATCCTTATGAAATAACAATGATACATCCAACATTCTTAAACCATATACAAGTGTCCTTTGAAATTTACATTTCAGATTGCTCAATCATCTACTGTACATGACACATGGTATGAAAAAGCTTAAAAGAATATACGTCCGTGTAAATAAAGTACATCATCATCCAATATTGATCCATGATGATTAAAGTAAATGAAACCACATGTCATACATGATACATCTTCATCATAAAGATATAAACATCCATCATAAAAGATAATCATATATCACAAACATAAATAACTAAGTGCACGGTTCCTCCCAACTGTAAATTGCATCCACTAGTAAATTTAGGCTTAATTTGGATTGCAAAAAGGTCTCAATTTCGACAAGAGTACGTCACTAAAGTGACCAAAGTTGTCGTCACACAAATTTGGTCAGTTTTTTGCCAGATTCATTTCGCGTTGAAATTTCGACTACATAAACATGGATTTACCGACACAAATTTTGTCGAGTACTCTAGTCAACGTAAACTTGCCCAATTTTTTGTCAAAATTTTGACCAAAGACACTTAGCTTTCGACATCGGTGCTATACTCGCGACCTAAAAGGTTGCCAGTTTGGTGTCCCAATTGCGACGAATATTGGTCGCAATTGAGACCAAAATGTATCACAATTGAGACGCGCTATCCCATTTTTTTTGAAAGCTTTTCTCTCATAGGAGCGTTCAAAACTACACAAAACTTGATTATAAAGCATAATTTCTTGATGCATGAGAGTCAAGCTATCATGCACATTTCTTCCTCCATACCATTGTTTCATTCGTCAAATGATTTATTGTATACAAAACAATGGGAAGGAGGAAGAAATGTGCACAATATCCTATTTCCACCGAGCAATTATGCTTTACAACTCAAATTTTGTGGAGTTTAGAAGGCTCCTATGAGAGAAAAGGCTTTGCAATAATTGGCACAGTGTGTCTAAATTTTGGTTCCTGCAGGGAAGAATAAAATTAGGAAATAATTATTTATCAGGAATGAAAGCCAATAATTTCGTCTATTTTCCAAACAGATAAATGTGACAAAAAAACTTACAGTCCCAATCACATCATCATAAGAGCGCATATATAACTATAACTATAACTGTCTAAAACCAACATAATTTACAAATATCCACAATTCAAATATTATCCCTTGATGTTTTCTTTAATAATGCTCCAATGCCTTAGGGCATTCAGTTAGAAACTTCAAAATTAATGCTATCAAGTTAGATGTCGTTTCATAGCCACCAAGGATAAGGTCCATAATAAGATTCAATATCTCTTCATCCATAATGTATATTAATGCTATCAAGTTAGTTGTTATATTAATAAGATTCAATATCTCTTCATCAATATACCTCTGGTTCTCGATGGAGACGTGCTCCAATCAATAGGAAACATCATCATGAAGCAGGAGGTGAGGTTGAAGGATTTTATGGAGGCATTCAGAAGTTAATTACAGAGGAAGAGATTTTAGCCTGGAAGAAGTTTTGGCCAAAAGAATCGCTAGAATGATTGATTGTTACATTAGAATTATCTTCATTTAACATTAAAGCTGCATGCATATTGGAATGGCTGACATCATCATTAAGTGCATTTGATGATAGCACATTTGTTTAGGATATACATAGAGAATGTCAAGAGTGTTGTTGACAACTTTTGTATTTCTTTTGGCTTTTTCATGTTGGTTAGTCTACTAACCCTAACTCATCTCATCTAGGTCATATCAAATCTTGATAAAGGCTAGTTTGCAACAATTTAACTTCTAATAGCTAGTTTGTAAAAGTAGTTAAAATAACTTGTTAGTAATACAATTATCTTCATAAGGAGGTCTAATTTGTATTCTCAGTACAACACTCACCCAAATATGCTTTCAAAAGGTATTTAAACAACAATTAGATCTTGATAAAATTAGATATGAAAGTGGAAATGATAATCAGGTCATGTACCTCTTCTTCATCTCGTTTGCGCTTGTTTTCCTTAACCTTTTCATGAAGATTTGCAATGTACTTATTAGATATCTCCCGAGAGAAGATTTCATCACTAATTGCCCTGAATATTCATATCCAATATATTTATAGCTACTACTAGTGTAAGGTACATGATAACTACCTTTAATTACTCACAATAAGATTAATTCTTGATAGTGGCTCTTTTACCTGTATGCTTCTGCATCTTTGAGAAAAGGTATGCAATCCTCCCATTCTGAGGAAGCAACAATTTCCTGAAATGGAAAAACAATATATAACTAATTTATCGTTACATAGATAGAAATTTGTTTATGATAAGAATAGAAATTCATTCATATTTAGGATTTTTAATGTACAAAACTCTGTGAAATTTTACTCCAGGTGTAAAAGTACTAGAGGAAAAAGAGACTGTATTAGAAGGATTTTTTCCAAAATGAATAATGTAAACCTTCAGAGAATAATGCAAAGCCGTGAAATCATCTACCAGCCTTTCCCTCCTTTTTGCTTCTTTCTCTTCCTTTTCCTTTACTTGTTTAGTCACTTCTTCAAACACAAGCTGCAAGCAATACACAGGATGTCAGTAAGACCTAACAAAATCATATATCCCAAAACAACTTGCATTACTTTCAACATTTGAAATTGTTTTAGTTTAACCTAATAAAAATCCATTATCCACTAATGAGAACAAACTAATGCATTTGTGATAGCGATTCAATTCCAGCAACTACTTACCAGTGCAAATGAGTCAAAACATAATATAGCTGATGCAATGATTGAATCAATTAGGAACCAGAGTCATATGGAACATAAGGATAAGATCCTTGTTTGTATAAATAGTAGTTACTAGGAACATAACAATATGTGACAACATTGTTCAAAGGCAAATACCAAATACTTTTATTGTGAAGGCTTCTGTAGCTGAGACAAAAAATCTAGAAATGTAACTAGAACAAACCTTAAGATTTGTTTTAGATGTAGCAGCCAAATCATATAGTTCCCCAATGGAGGCTTTGAACTTGTCAAGAGTCCATGTTGATGTTACTGCGAGCTGCAATCATTACATCAAAAAGATTACAATATATTTTACATCCAATGGAAAATCTTAAAGCACAAAAGGAACACCTTTCCTGACTCCATAGCATCTTTTATGTTTGATTTGTCCTCCTTGTACTACCAAAGATACATATTCAAAAAATGGTTACATCAAAGGAATCAAACATACATTGCCTTGAGTAATAATGATTGCAAGCCTGATTGTGAAAGTGCAATCAAATCATTAAAATATATGCAACTTTCTTACCTAATTTTTCATCCCTTCTGCAACATCTTCAAACAAATCCTTGGCTGGTGAACCAGATGTATTTGAAGCAAGCTCTTTTCTTTATGATCCTCTAGTTCTTTTCTTTATCAAAGAACTAGAGGATCATAAAGCAAAGAGCTTGCTTCAAATGAAGTGTTTCTTTGCTGTAAGCAGGCCAGTTGATTTATGATCCTCCAGCAATCTTCAAAATTCATCTCGATTTTTACGTTCTTTTTGGCGCAGTTCTTCATGCATTTAAAAATATTGAATTCATTCCAATATACAAAAATAAGACAGATGAAAACTATGGAAGCACACTACTCTCTCATTCTAGACAACCTTTTGAATCGTTTGTACTTCTTCCTCCTCCAAATCAGATATAACACGTCAAAATTTTAGGATGTTCTCAGGTCATTAGGTATGATAGCTTTTGGAAAGATAAGATGCCCGTAACTGAAGCCATTATCCACATAATGATAGCAAACTATTCATCAATCAAGACAAAAACCAAACAGCTTTCCAAACACAGGCATTTCATAGCTATGCCATCTCCAGCGCACCTTCCAAATTTGAGTACAACAATATGGGTTCTAAGATTACACCAAAAGCAGGTCCAAAGAGAAAGTCAGATAAATTCACAGGTTAACATGTGTATTCAACACAAGATCACAATTTCCTACAGGCAAGACTTTAAGATAGAAAAAAAAGAATGTGAATTTGAGATTTGCTGGGATACCTTGCAAAGTCATTACAATTTTTGAGATTCCTGACTTCAGAATTCATAAAAGAAATCGAATAATGTTTTAAGGAAGATCAATTGGGGTTATAAAACCCAAGCATGAAATTGAGGAATAGGACAAAGAATGAAATGTCATTAGTTTATCAATCTAATTTCGTGTTCATGTTTTCTGCTCACCATAACCTTCCTACCCATCTCAAATATTATAATATGAGCAAATGCTGAAAACTCACCTTGGTTGAGCGACTTGTCCACCCTTTTGATTCCCTCCACTGTTGAAAGAACTAAAATATATCAACAAATTAAGTGTTAGTGAAACTACTTGAACAAATGAAAGGGAAAAGTTAGCAAATTTTGTACAATCTAAGGGATTTATTGTGAATTAAGTAGACTTCGAGATTGTTTGATTTCTAACATATGATAATAGATCACACTATTGAAACATTGATATAACAAGCATACAATATATTGAAAAATAACAACAAAAAGCATTACATATTGTAAAAACAATAATATGTACCATAGATGCAAGGGGTGAGGATGCCATCTCCTATAACCATACAAGTCCCCACAAGGGCTAGTATTAACAAACATCTCTTGGCAAAGTTACTTTGTTCAAGAGCTTCCTTTATCCTAATGGCTCTATTGGGCTGTCTACCTGCAACTTCAAGTGTATATGAGGAGAGTTTCATGTCTTCTTCCTGGTGATTGGGTATCATCTAGACATTTGCATGGCGGCAAATCAAAGAATAAAGAGAAAACATTCCACTTGCAAAAGAAACCGTCCCTTTAAACTTAGAACACATGTTTTCACATCAAAAAGATCAATCTTTGACCTAAAAACAAAGTGAAGCTAGAGCTGTTATAATCTTACCATCTCCATTATCATTGGCCCGCAATACAATGAAGACATATTTGATGAGGGGCAAAAGAGTGAGAGAATATATGATCAAAGACAAAGCCCCAAGAACGTCATCAGGATGTTTGATGCCATCAGGAAAAGTACTCACATACACATAAAGTGGTGATGTTCCTATGTCCCCATAAACCACACCAATACTCTGAAACACCAATTGCATAATTGCAGCCATGCTCAACATCTGAGAAATAGGATTTGTCATAAAGTGATGTTAGAATAGTTACTAAAATGGTCATAAATTATGTTGTTATAGTAAAAGAATACTTTAACTTAAGAGAAAAAAACTATACAATATTAAAACATGATATCATGCTTTAAAAACTAAAAAGGTACCTATAACGAAGAACTTCATTTTGACTTGATAATTGGTTGTCACTATTAACTATAAGCTTATCTTTAAAGTTTGAGCTTCACTTGGTTTCGAGAATAGTTAAATATTCTCTACTTAACAGGGCCAACCACGTGAAGGTGGAAGCTCATTTGGCCCCTCCCCCCCCCCCCTAACATCACTCTAAATTCCCCATTAACATTTAATAACATTCAATTCATCCATTTTTGAAATAGAACATTCAATCATTATAATCACATGATAACATTCATTAACACATAAAATTCATAAACACACAACATTCACGAATAATTCATTAACATGAAACATTCAAGAGTAAGTCATTCATGAATAATTCATTAACACAATATTCATTAACAATATTCAAGAGTAAGTCATTCATGAATAATCATCTCTTTTTTGCTTTCTTGCTGTTTCTTTTTTTCATAAAATTTCTAAGAGGCATATCAATGTCCTCGTTAGGATCCCCCTCCTCTACTGGTTCTAACACATGTCTCCTCCTCATCCGTTTAGGAACACCATGAGGCCGCTGCACCAAAGGGGGGTCCGCTGCAATAACAAGTACTTCATGAGGTTAAATTCCCACCATTTTATATTAGTGAATTATGAGTTTTTATTTAAGTAAAAGAAATATAAATCAAAAAATTAATTTAAAAGAACAAAACATAGATTTTCTTTACCTGAATGTGCCACATGATCTACCTGTTGATCAGTCTGAACATCCTCTGGCACTCGTTCAACACAACATGATTCTATATCCTCAACACAAAAAGGTTATACCAAGTTCAATTAAAGATGTTAAATTGTATTAATAATTACATAATTAGTTTTAAATAACAAATGAGCACCTCCATCGATGGTACGATGCACATCAGGGGCTTCATGATGCTGCATATGATCTGTGTCAGGATTAACAGGCTGCATTGCAATGTCATGCACATTATTATCAAATAAATTGTTGCTTAAGTATTCAATTTCTAATATATTTTTTGGCATATTTACCTGTGCACATGATGCAGGAGACCGTTCGGTTGGGGCAATGGAAGCTTGCCATAGGCGTTCAGCCACCGCTGCATAGCCTTCCTTGAAGGCAATTTTTTTGTGTTCTTCTATGGCCTCCAGATTAAAATCAACACCCTGCCTTTTTTTATTAAATAAAAAAATTATTTTCATTTTATAAATAATATTTCTTTGCAATTCATTTATTTCTACTTACAACGCGTGCTTTGATTTTTGAATATCCCCCAAAGCCAAGTTTGTGCTGCCCAGCCTTTTCCAGCCTTGCCTTTGTTGCCTTTGATGTGTCCTGCAACCTATGAAAAGTTTGAAATATGTTAGATGATATAAAGAGAATACTAGAATCATTGTGGAAACATTTAGTTCACTTGGGTTTGATGTCTTTGGAGGAAAAAATGCGCCATATGTATGGGTTCGATTTCCTGGTCAAAATTCATGGGATATTTTTACTGAGATCCTTGAGAAAGCACATATAGTTACAACTCCAGGAAGTGGGTTTGGACCCGCAAGTGAAGGTTTTATAAGGGTGAGTGCCTTTGGTCACAGAGAGAACATATTAGAAGCTTCATTTATCAATATATCTTTATTTGTCAATATATCTTATGTAGGATTTATGCCTAGATTGAGATTGAGATTTATAAGCAATTGTGTCAGCATATGAATTACATACCTTTCATATTTACAATAACAAAATTTAAATACCAAAATTGAGGATTATGCGTGGTAGTATGTTGGAGAAATAACTCCTATTTTAGGGATTTTGACAAAACAACATAGCAAGAAATATTGAATTCAAAAGGATGAGAACGTGAAGGAACAAGAGGTGCAAGTGAAGGTTCAAATCACATGAAAAGCCATTTGTACACATTGTGAATTTTGTTGTACATTATGTTGTATTTTAAGAGTGCTCCCCCAAGGTAGATGTGTTAGGCTTGGTACTTTGTCTCTTTACTTCACTGATATATGTGTTTGAATTAGTCTACACACAAATAATTAACATGTTACCAAAGCTGATACGCCTTTTGTGAGCTTGCAAAGAGCTAAGGAACGGAAGAGAAAGATTGGAAGCAGGGTGATATCAGGAAAAATCTCTTAATGAGTTTCCATCTTTACAGTTTCCACAGGAGAAAAAGCAGGGATTCCCTAAAAAGGATAATCTATTGGTTGGGTATAGACACATAATCCATGTGATCAAAGCTTTAGCAGCAACAGAAAATACTAAAAAAGAAGAATGGATTTTAGATGTGGTGGAAATGCTCAGCTTTAAATTCTTTAGGATTCTCAGACTACATTGTTATCTGAAGATAGAGATTAGATTTTGTGATGCTTCACACTTAAATCTGATGTATAGTGTATATGCACTTATTTTTTGATATGCAACAAAGCACAAAATGGAATTGATGACAGTATAAAATAACAATCACTAATGACAACATTATATACTGTTATCATAGTTAATAGAATACTATAGAATATGGGATTTGATATCTTTAATGATGGATTTCATCAGGATTTACATGTAGATTAAGTGCAGATTTGATGCACACATGACCCAAAAGAAAACAGGGGATAGGAAACTCAAGATAGCGAGCAATTATTGTAAAAGAAAGGGAAAGTCAACAAGTATAGTGGTCAAGGCGTTGCCTATTTTTATGACTCAAAATCTAACATGGTACATCATATCACAAGATTTGATTGTCACAACTTTGAGTAGGAATTTCTTAGTTGAATTAGAGTTTGAGTTCAACGAAGATAAAATTTGAGAAAAGAACCCATAGGAGACATAGGCTCTAAAATTTGTCACTAAATATGAATAAAGGGCTTCATTTTGTCAATATATCTTATGTAGGATTTATGCCCAGATTGAGATTGAGATTTATAAGCAATTGTGTCAGCATATGACTTACATACCTTTCATCAATAGATAGATTAAATTGAGCTAGTTGAAATTGTTGATACTGAAGTTGAACCCTAAATTTTCTCATTAATGTACTAGTAGTTAATACTATTGCATACCTTTTTGGATTTGCTGGTGCACTTTCTTCTGGCGGACGTTGCCCTTTCTCCTTTGCATCCAAAATGAACTCATTCTAGTCCCTCACTGAAACAAAGGGAGGACGCTCGTACTTTGGGTTGTGGACGAGGCTCTTTATATATGTGTCCCTCACAACCTTGAGATGTCTGGCAGCTTTTTGTAACAATTTCTTACGATCAAAAATATTACTACCAAACTCATGCTCTATATCTTTGATGAGCCCATCTATTAATTTTTGAGATTGGTAGTTTCACCTTTTAAGAAAAAACACAAAATTGTTAGATATAGCTAGTATAAGAAAAGACTCGAATGAAAGGAAAAATGTTGCACCAATTAATGATATGAAAAAAAATAGTGGGATAAAATTAGTTTAGTTATGATGTACAACAACCTAGTACGTATGGTGGGCTCGAATCTTCGCAGCGTGAGGTCATAAAGCCTCCTATAAAATGTATCGTTTCCTGCAAAAAATGTCATGGGATAATTAATAGTAAAAACCATTAAAATGAATCATATGAAAGAAGACTCCCACTTTTGGTTCTCTGTAGAAAAATTAGTTAGTATCTTCTACTCAAAGCATGAAATTGCAATGTACCAAATTCCTAAACTAGAGAATTACTGGTATAGACAAAAGGTCATTGATAATTCAAATGATCCTACCAAACCCCTAATAAAAAGGAATTCTAGAATAATTAAACAACTTGCACAATACGACACACTAAAGGTCATGAGGCATCACTCCAAATCAAAAGCCCTTGCATTCACCACTTCCTATCATGTTTACATCTTGCAAGAAAATCCTTATTACAATATAAAAACTAATTATTTAAAGTACCTGGAAGCTTAGGACATTTCAAAGGCATTCATTCATTATCGTCAATCAACAACGATGTCTCCATAGATCCTGTGCTAGAAACACAGGTAGCTCCAAGAAATGACGGTGAATTATCACCAATAGATGTACTATGATCAGCATTTGGTGGCGTACCAGATGGTGCATCTCCGACCACAAAAAAAACAATACACTATGTGATGCATCCCAAGATTAAAGTACATATTATCAACTCATAATTAACACAAAACCAAATATAGCAAAACAAGGATTTACTAGTTGGATGCCATCTTGTTGCCGACATTGCAGTCGGCAATCTCGTATGGGCATTCATCAACCTTGTAGGAGTCTCCTGCACTAGATGACTTGAACAATACATTGTTAGCGAAGACATTCTGAAATAATAAAAGTAAGAGTTAAGAAGTTTTGAATGTTCCAAATAAAAAATTCCTTCTAACTTGTCAACTAAAAGATTATTTTACCAGTGGTAGCCAGAACTCTGCTACTACCGCCCTCACCGCATTGTCCTTGACCACATTCTGGATCAATTCCCAAAAATTCCTGTATAACAAGAATTTAGTAGTTAAATTTTCTTACAACTCTTTAAAAAAATTGCACCACTAAAGTATTTTTGCACATATTACATATTTTACTTCACAACATAAAAGATTGTAAAATATAAATCTTTATTGAACTTTTTTTATAACTAAATATTCATTGGAGCTTACTTCATAACGTTGAGCTTGCACTTTCAATTCTGATAGCCTCTTCCTCATCTCCTCAGGTTCTATATTTGCCTCATCCAAAATTTTCATTGCTTCTAAATTAATTTGCCTAATTTTTCTTTTCAACATTTTTATAAAATTGGGAGTATCAGCAATATCGGCCTCATCAGAATGCATAGCTAGTGGCTCGGTGGTCACTGCTACTACTTTACCCTTATCCTAAACATCAAATTGTGAGAGGAATATCAGTAAAACTATCATAAAAACTCAAAAATCGTAAATAAAATAGCGTAATAATATAACATTTTTCAACTATCTAATTTGTAAAATTTCAAAAAGGTTTACCCTCACTGAAGAAGGGGTGGGAGTAGCATCCTGCTGACCTCTATCATCTGTCAGATCCATATCATCCTATCACAAAGATTAAACATAAAAAATTCAGCTAACTGAAAGCAATAGACAACAAAAAAAAACTTATTAACAAAATGGTAAATAGTACTTACAACCCTCATGATAGTAACATTGTTTGTATTTATGCGATTTAAATGGTAATCAATTAGCAGTTCTTCCCATACACTTATTGATTTTATTGCACAAAAAAAATCTTCATTCCCCTCACGCACCTCAAATATGCAATTGGGTTGCTTACTAGTTGAAGCAGGTCTTGTACTATTTATAAAACCTACAATATTACCTATTGCTTTTGGTCTCCCATCAATGTACATAGAAAATCTTTTACTTTGATTATTTTCTTTTTGTTGTATATAATTAGCTGATACCCCATACCTACGCATACTTTTTTTATATCGAACAATTCGCATCCAATCATTGTAATTGTAACATGGACCAACATACTTGAACAATTCGACAACTTTTTTGTAACATACCTTTATCCCATCCATGGAAAATAGGCCCAAACCATGTAATGAGGATGGAGCAATGTGATATATCCTCTCATTAACACAAAAATCTGTGTTAATTGGAGGTAGCTCATTGGGTATCCATTCTTTCTCAATGTGTGAGTACTGAAAGGGCACCTTGATGTCGCCTTTGGTCTCATCATCATAAGTACATGACCCCCCATTAGCAACGAAAAAGTGCATGCATTTATCAAATTTTTTTCTATTCTTTTGACCTCTAGTTGATCTCCCTCTTTTAGCCATACTACATGTAGAGCTTTCATCTACCATTTCCTCATTTCCCTCATTCGATGTAGATAGATCTGACAAGTACCTATTTGGTGGGTCCTGTAATCCATCAAATGGAAAGTGAAAGTGACATATATAAAATGTAGTAAGTTGAAAGTGATTATACAATTATATTTATATATGGACCTTCTTTGTCTATATATACATTATATGATTATATAATGTCTATTTATAACATACGTGCTCAATGATAAACAAGAAGAATATAAGAAAATTATGTCTATTTATTGACTTATACCTGTTGATCCATGTCACTGTGCACAATCCACGCCAAACGGGTCAAATCTCTTGTAGTCAATTGACTGTTTGCAAAAAGGGTGACAATCAGACACAATATAAACATTGGTAATTATAAATAACCTATGTTGTAATCATTAGAAATGAACACAATAAATATGTAATCAAATTTCCTAAATATGTTAATCATTTACCTTAAGTTAGCTAAAAATTACATGATACATGTTTGCTACAAATAACTTAGAAGACAACATGAACAATAGGCAACATCGCAAACATGTCAACAGAAGGGGTGATGATGTACCTGTAGTCAATTGACTGTTTGCAAAAAGGGTCATAATCAGACACAACATAAACATTGGTAACTATAAATAACATATGTTGTAATCATTAGAAATGAACACAATAAATATATAATCAAATTTCTTGCATATGTTAATAATTTATCTTAAGTTCGCTAAAAATTACATGATACATGTATGCTACAAATAACTTAGAAGACAACATGAACAATATGCAACATTGTAAACATGAAAAAATTTACCTTATATATGGAATACAAGATCATCAACAGAAGGGGTGACGACATTTGTAGTCATTGATTATCTTCTTCTTCTTCTTCTTCATCATCATCATCATCATCATCATCATCGCCATCATCACCATCATCATCGCCATCATCATCGCCATTATCACCATCATCATCGCCATCATCACCATCACCATCATCATCATCATCGCCATCATCATCATCATCATCACCATCGCCATCACCATCATCGTCATCACCATCATCTTGATCTTCATCATCTGCTTCTTCATCATCTTCAATATCTTCTTCTTCCATAACATTATACTTTATCGGCCTTCCTCTTGGATCATGTCTAACAACAAATGACCAACCCTATTTATTTGGAAACTCTAAGTAAAAAACTTTCTCACATTGGCTTGGAAGAACATAGGGCTCATCTCCAACTGGCTCAAACGACCTTGTATTGATCATTGTAAATCCATTATCATGTTGAATAATCGTTCTATCTGGATCATTTTGATTTAGTCGTAACCTGTACCATTTGACGACAAATAGAACTACTTTGAAGGTGTTAAATTCACACTCAATTATATCATCCAAGATGCCATAGTATTGATTTTGAGATTGTTGAGGATGTATGTCGCTTCTAGATGATATATTGGTGACCTCGAAAATTGCAGTTATCCTAGAATCACAAGTTTTCTTTGTGTCATCCAACCTTTTTATGTGGAATTTGTGGCCATGATAGTACATAGCTTTGTGGTGCTTGACCTACAATTTTTGAAGTCTGTGTAAATTATTTTCATCGTGATTTGATACGAAACATACGTCGAGTTATGATCATTAATAAATTTCTACGTACCTCTCCACCTCTTAAACCATTTACTAGATCAACTACCATTGGCATAACATTGGAATTTCCATTACGATGAGCTTCTGTAACCAATGAACCAACACCTACCCATGTTAATGAGCAACCATTTTGTTGACATCGTTCAATCCATTCTATCATCCAATCAAGATTTTTCACAATATACAAATGTATTGCATCCCACTCTTGACCACCTGTTTCAAATAAATACGCCAATTAAAAATAACTTATATTGAAAATTTATATGAATTAATTAACTACAATAAAATCTTATATTTACCTCTCACTTTCCTCGATCTACCTTTGCCCATCAAGTACTCCCCTTCAAATTTGTTAATTGAGTTGGGATCCCAAATACGATCTACATGGATGTTTGCTGCAAACTTAGGAAGATATTCAGTAATGTACACCATGGTCTGGTATACCATATATCCCTCCACCATGGAACCCTCAGGATGTGCTCTCTGGCGAACGAAGCCTTTCAAAAATTTCAAGTGCCTCTCAACCATTCACATTGACTTGGTTGGTACAGGTCCACACAATTCAATCTCCTCAACTTGATGTATGAGGTAGTGTTCTTGTGCATTGAAAAAACTTGGAGGTAGACACTTTTGCATTTCACACATCAGAAGAGGAATTTTTCTCTTCCAATATTTTATATCTTCTTTATTGATTTCTTTAGATGACAACCACCTCATGTATTTTCCAAGATCATATATAACCTATTTGACATTGTTGGCAAAGTGGTGTGGGAGAGATAGAGGTAGAACGTACTGCAATATTTGTAAAATGATCTTGTCAATATTTTATAAAAGAATGCAATTGAAACTACATGCAGTATATGAATATATAGTGAATACAAAATAACATGAATTACCTTAATAAATGTATGCCAATCGTGTGTTTTCAACCCTAGCCCAAATTCACTTTTATTTGATATGACATTGTTTATGTTCGCAGCAAATCTTGTGGGAAATCGTATTTTTTTTTATGACTTCTTTTATAGCATTGCTCTGCTGCTTTGACAATAACCAACTAAGGGCACTTGTATCAATCTGGTCTCCATTTTTATTTGGTCGAATACCATTTTTCATTGCATGGTTGGATTCTTCAATGTCACTACAAGTTTTGACAATTTGATCTTTGTCATGCCTTCCATCCAAGATTTTCCATAATGTCTCTGCTACATTCTTTCCAATATGCATAGGATCAAACAAATGCACAATTAGGAGTTGCTCGTAGTATGGAAACCTAGTAAATTGTGTAGGATAATTTTTTAGTCCTTTTGGAAGTTGGACATTGATGTCTTGACGACCTTCACAACCATCAATCACATCATCAGTAAACAAAACACAATATCGAAATATAAATTTGAAACAAAAAGGATCAAATTGAATGACATTACCTCGACGATTTATTTTATTGTATGCCAACTTCCATAGGCGAGGTGTCATTCTCTGTGGCTTTGATGTAGTCTCTTCTAGACCATTGAAAAGATGTTTTTCGATAATTTAGTACTTATGGTTTTTGTGCAGAAAGTGTCTATTCTCATCAAACACCTGCTTTCTTAAACTTTTTGAATGACGGGATTTCATCTTTGGACCACAAAATGGACATGCAAATTTACCCTTTGTCTGAAGACCTACAAGATTGTGTATAATTGGACTAAATGTGTTAACTTTGACATACCAAAAAAGAGGTGTCAAGAAGAGAACATACCACAAAAATGTGTTAGCCCAGGGGCATCGTGTATTGTCCATACAAGCATTGCATGAAATTGAAATTGTCTTTGTCCTATTGGTCTACAAATGTCATACATAGTAACCCCATTTCATAACACCACCAACTCGTCAATAAGGGGTTCAATATATACGTTGATATCTTTGACTTGGTACTTACCTAGTTGAATGAGTAAAAACATTACATAATTATTTTGACCATTTGATGGATTAGTAATAATAAATTAATTTAGATGACCACTAAATCAAAAAATACCTGGAACAATCAGTGTCAACCTTATGTGCTCTCTCTTTATGGACAACCAAGGAGGTATGTTATTGTTGATAACAAAAATAGGCCACACTGAGTAAGTAGATCTCATCTCTCCATAAGGATTGACACCGTCTGCTACCAATGAAAGCTTGAGATTACGAGGTTCTTCTTTAAAGTGTGGCCATTTTTCCTATATTTCCTTAAATGTCGAACCATCTGCAGGCATTCACATAATGTCATCTTGACTTCTATTGTGTGCATGGTAATCCATAAATTGTGCCAAGCTATGGCACTTGAATAATCGTTGCAGACGTGGAATAATGGGAATATGCCGAAGAACCTTGCGAGGCACCTTTTTTGTTAATCGATCTGATTGATATCTACTGATATGACAAGTAGGGCATTGTGTTGCAAATTCATGCTATTTATAATATATAATATGATCATTTAGACATGCATCTATTGTTTGATACCCCGTTCCAATATCTTTCATGATGGCAGATAATTATCGGTACGAGCGAGGTAGAATGTTTGATGGTGGTAACAAACACTCACCTATCAACCTACGGACAAAAATATAATTTCTTAATTTAAAGAATATTAATTGCTACACGAACCCAATGTTAATTGTAAGGGAACTACGAGTAAAATAATGAAAGAAGATGACATACCTTAACATACGTGTCATTGCTACATTGGATAAACCATTCATTACCTTCAAGTTCACCAATAGCAATATAGCGGCAATAAGAGTTGTTTTGGAGCCTTCATATAGGGGCTGCTCTGCCTTCTCAAGTAAAGGTACATCAAACTCTGCATCATCATCAGCATCATTATCATCTTGATCATCCTGATCTTCTTCCATGGTATCATTACCTTCTACTTCAATATTCACACCTCCATGTTCCCTCGTTTGGAAATCCGCATTCTCCGAATTGTCATGGTCCATAACATGAAACTCAGGGATGTTGACCTATATGAAAATGATTACTTATATTAACCATGACCATGATGTCATCATCAAATCATGTCTCATGTAATTTATAAACTATTAAAATACATACCAATGGGTGATACTTGTTTCCCCCTTTAATGTGACCATGTTGCCTACAATTTTGCTCAGCTGTTGTGATTATATATCTTCGAGTCTTTAAGCCCTTACACATTTTGCAAGGACAATAACATTTTCCATCACCTTTTCTTTTTAAGTTAGACCGCAGTCTAGCAATTGTCTCCCTATTTTTTTGTGTGTTGATATCGTCAGACATGGTCTTTCTTGAATGGAATGACTTGTTGGTGGAAGAAGGATGATTTGTTTGCAACCTGCAGATGGAGTAGTAAGAGGAAGACACATATAAAAAGGAGTATGGTCTCTGAACCAAGTAGGAGTTAGGAATTGTTGGAGTGGGGTCAGCCCAAGATATTTTGGAATCTTGAAGAACTTGGTAAAGGGTATCTGGAAAGGTGAAAATAAACAAGTATTTTTACAGCTACAAAGGAGGAATCGAGAGCATTATAAATAATGAAGAAGAAACTTAAATCCATACAAGTTCACCTCTATTTACAATTGGACCTTTCTGCAAGTGAAATATGACAATATACAAAATTTCCAATCACATTTTCACTTAAAAAAGAACACCAAATAGACCTTTGCTACAATATCTTCTTCAAATTCTTCCCTATCAGATTCTTCAGAACTGCAAGCTCTTGTGCAGAAAAAAGATGAGATGTACTAAGTAATTTTTGATGGGAAATATTTAAAGAAATCGACTATCAAAAAAATGATTTATGAAATTTAGTTGCTTTATTATGTACTGAAGACTTGGCAAGATGTTCCCAAGTCTATCTATAGAATGCCTATCTGCATGGTTGTTTGCAAATAGTCTAGTATGGTGCCGCTTTTGAACAAAAACAAATGTCACTGGGGCTGGTAATCTGGCATAAGAAATGCACAAGCCTGTTGAGACCACAGAACTTTTAGTTCATCATATAGCATTCAGCTATCTTCTTTAACAAAATCCAAAGAGAATACAAACAAACTAATGAGCCGTGTCTATCTCAATTGAATAGCAATTACTATAGTGAGTGTTACGAAACTGACCTTGTGAATAGCATCCAGTTCATAAAGTATTAGGAAAGTGACCTTGCTGATTAGTTTAACATAGATTAGTGAATAGAAAATTCATAATAAAAATCTGATTTTTTTCCACACTTGTTCAAACCATATAATGAAACGCCAAAAAATGAATTGTATACAAAGACCATATTGTAGGCTGTCCATGTTGAAAGTGAATAGATGACCTTTATGGGGTGCTGTACCAAGTGGAGCAAGTATGTGAGAGCTTGAAGATGAAGGGATCCTATTTTGGGGCCAATATTTGGTGGTTTCGAGGTGCCTAGGGAGAACCTTTGATGCTAAGTCTTAGTTATGTAGACTTTGGAAAATTTGGTGAGCTTTCTACGAGTTTGTACCTGCTATATCAGAATCCACTATGCCCTATTCCAGACCTTCAGTATTCTGATTGACATCAATTATAAGTGTACATCCAGATGTTAGCTACAATTGATTAGGGTGGCTTTTAGTGTGTATCAATCTAATTTGACATGTGTGATGGCAATATCAACTTGCTATCAACATCTTACATTATTTAGAAGAGGTGTAGTTCAATGGGTAAATGTTTGGTCATTGTGGGAATGGTATTCTATGCTTTCTATTAGGTTAATTTGTGTTGTTGTAGCAGTCTGATTTTATAATCTGAATGTTGTATCAGTTTTTTTCAATAATATTCTTGTTATTTTGCTATATTGTAATGCATCTCACTATAATGTCCCCTTTTTGACATGACATTCAATAATAAAAATAAAAAGTAAAAATATAAAAAATTAAAATAACATGTAATATAATTATAATTTAATTAAGTTTAGTGAATGATCAAAATGAATGCAATAAAGAGTTATGAGTATTGAAGGATTAAGATATAAAGGAGAGACCATTCAATATTTAAATTTATATTGGAAAAGGTAGAAACGAATACTTATTGATTTAACTCAATTTATAATTGTTATTTAAATATTTCTTAAAATAACATAATCCTTAATGTTTTTTTTTAATTCTCTTCCAACTATCTCTATTTAGTGCCTACCATGTTTATGTGCATGTTTTTTATGTGTTTTGGATAATAAGTCTAATTTAATTTGTCTATGGACTAAGATCTTAAATTATTGAGCTTCTCTTTGTTTTGTGAAAACTATAGCATTCTCTACTTAACAGGGCCAACCACGTGAAGGTGGAAGCTCATCATGGCCCCTCCTAGGAGTCTCTTATGACCCTTTACGAAATTTTAAGAGCTCTAAGATTTATTCTTAGGGATCGTAAATGGTCGTAAAGGGTCATAAGGGATCTTAGGACACAACAACTAAGAAATATAATTGTAAGCATCATGGTCACATTTTTTTGGAATCAATGTAATTGAGTTGTATACCCAAGCGACAAAGTGCATATAGAAAATGAAACTACAACCTATTGGGATTGAGACAAACCTTATAAAACAAAAGCAGCTAGGAATGATCGCTTGCCAATATCTATTAAATAGATTTGTTGGAGGACCTTGTATTCATGAGATGGGAATGATCGCTTGCCAACAGTTGTTGAATACATTTGTTGGAGGACCTTGTATTCATGATCTATAGATGTATTCAGCAACTGTTGGCAAGAGACCATTCTTACAGATGAATTCGACTTGGAATTGAAGGTGTGGAAGTTGCTTTGCATTGCTTGGGTACACAACCCAATTACGTTTCCAAAAAAAATGTGCCCATGATGCCTACAATTATGTTTCTTAGCTATTGTGAAATCTACATATTTGATAGGAGAAGCATTTGAAGTTTATGTTGTGAATCCACTAAATAGGGTCAAGATTTGATTTGGGAATGTTGGTCAGATGATCTGAGAGAAAGAATGGACAGACATATGGAGAGAGAGATAATACAAGTGGTAGAAAGAGCCATGCCATTTGCAGGACGCCACCATCCTTTTGGTAGATCAAAGGAAAACATGGTAAGGACTATAATACACATTGTCCTCAAGAATATTATCTAGGAGTCTTTCTATCACTTGTATTATCTGTCTCTCCATCTGTCTCTCAACTCTTTCTCTCAAATCATTAGACCATCATTCTCAAATCAAATCTATTAAATCAACAAAAATAAGTTTGACCCTATTTAGTGAATTCACAGTTTCTTTTGCATTCAAGACCGGGATTAATGCATACACAGTAGCCTGACACCAATCACCAATTACATGTCAACTATTAAAGCTTGTCAAACAGTTGCTGAGTTGTACTTCATAAGAGTTAGGTGCTCTTGCACCATAGACAGAGATGCTGATGCAACGTATGATGTTACTGACTTCCCTCTTAGTGCCCTAGTCCACAAACTCACACATGAAACCATGGGACAAAAAAGAAAAAATGTTGGATTTAAAAGCTTTTTCGATCGGTTATTAGGAGTATGAACGAGGTCTGCATGTCAGATTTGAGTGAAGCCCTAATATTCATTCAAAGCCCCCACACCAATATCAGCATGGAGGCTTCGAGTGAAGCCCCTTGGGACCTTCATTCAAAGATTTGGCTTCATTTGAAGCCCCTAAAATTTAGCTTCCCCACTTTCCATGATAGAAGCTAGTTGTTTTACAAGAGTCAAAAATAGTTTGTCCTCCATTGTAGAAGCCACTTGTAATACACAGTTGTTTCATGCAAATCAGAGTCCACAAAATTTACCATCAATCTCTTTCAATAGCTTAGTCCATCTTATCCACTGCACAATAATTCAGAGGAATGTGCCAAGGAATTCCAAATCTTTGCCAATGTATAGACATGTGTCTTAAAATGGACCCACATATAAGATAAGATTCAATGTATATCTGCAGGAAATGAAGCTAAATTCTGAAACCATTTAGCTTTCATTTATTTCAGTATGGCCCATTTAATTTTCTATATAAATGTCAAAATGCAAGAGATATTGAATTGAGTATAATAAAGTAGAGAGGAACAACCAATGTCTTTGGTAAATGCAGTGAAATTGAAGTGTGTAGCATTTGTTGCACTGCCATTATTACCAACACAAGTATCTTAGTGTGAAAGGAAGAGAAGGCAATCAAGAGGTCAAGTGAGGTATGCATTCAATGTGAGTTCAAGTAAAAGTGTGGAAGTGGAAAGAGAGGAGAGGATTGAGATTGTGGAAGAGATTCTGTTTGGAGAGTGGCTTGAAAGTCTTTCTATACTCAATTTTGAGGATTTGTTAGTTTACTATGAACCACTTGTCTTCAAAGCTCAGGTAGATTTTGTTATAAATGTTTTTGTTATTATGTCTTAAGTTTCAATAGATTCAAATCTAAGATTTCCAAGATGAAAAATTTACAATTTAATTTGATTGTCTCAAATTGCTTTTATCAATTTTTGAAATCACACCCATCATTAGAATTATTTAGATCTCAGAAAGCAAAAAAAAATTATGAACTATAATTAATTTTCATGATTCTTAATTCAGATATATAAATCAGAATTAAGGTGTCTGTAAGTGTGAGGAAGCCAAAACTTATGGACAAGAGATTTTTCTAGTGAATGTTTATGGCAGAAATGATCAAAGGCCTTGTATTTGACAGTCACAGGTTTTTGACAATTTGTATAAAGTTTTCCCTTTTATCTAATATAAGCTTATGAATTTTGAATCTATTTTTGTAAAAAGAATAGCAATACGGGCATCCACTTTAGCTTCCAATAGAATCCTAGGTGGATCCATTTACCACTCAAATTTATGTTTGCTCACTCCTTAGCTTTTTCCTTGGAGTCAAGATAAATTTTAAAGAAAATATTAATAGATTATATAAATAAATCTTTTAAATTCACATATGTGCTAGTTTTAACATCTGAAAAATTTAGTTAATTTTTTTTACATTTACACTAGCCTGTATCTTTTTCATAAGAAATATTTTGGTATTAATTTTTTTTTGTAAAGATTTAATTTTTTCTTATAATATATTACTATAGTAAAAATATATTAAAGTAAATATTAATTGACATTGTGGTAAATATTAATAAAAATATATTAAAGTAAATATTACTATAATAAAAATTATGAAGACAAGGCAGATTTTGTGTTGCTGAACAAGAAAACATATTTCTAATTGAAGCATTGACATAAAAAGTTTAGTAACTATCCTAGAAAGTAATCTTGACGAAAGAGAGCATATTCTTAAAGTAGTGACTTGGTAGAAATCCATTAAAAGTGTCCATTAAAAAACACAATACAGGCTGAATATGTCAGTATATGGCAGAGAGTTTTACATGGCATTCCTGGGATAAATAGAATAGTAGTCAAGCCCTATTCAAGAATGAAAAAGCTTGTTATTTTCCAAGGAGAGGACATCTATCAAGACGAATCATTAAATGTGGAGTGCACTTTGTAACAGACACAAAAGATTGCATGAAAGTTGTGAAAGGGGTGCAGAAGATGCTCACTTTTTCCTTGCAGAGTAACAAGTAGTTGGTGTTGTTGTTTCTATTAGTGTGAATTATGCAAAGTAGCCAATTGCATTTGATAAGAAAATCAGTGTCAATTCAGACAACATCCATTTCAAAGGAAGAAGACCTGATAAAGATAAGGCTCTTCAATCCGTAAGGAGATCAAAAGTGTTCAAAATTCTAGAACCCTACACAGTCGAGAGAAGACAGAGTGTGCAGAGTTTCCCCTAATAGTTGAGATCATGAACATAATCCAACTAGGAAGTTCGTGGAAAGTCGCATAATATGAGTGAAGAATCTAATGAGATGATACACTGCATATCATAAAAAGGATGCCCCAAAAAAGAGTTACAGACTACAATCCTTATCCCTAATTATGTAATCTGATCTATGCCAGAAGCTAATCATGTCACTAAACATCTCTTTGACTCCCTAAAATCTCTACCCTTAGTTTCACCATTTTAAGATTTATGTATTCACCCATGTTTTATACAATTTTTTACATTTTTCTATGCAATTTTCCAATCATTCCCTCAATAGACATACCCGTAGTATACGGTAATAAGTTGAAAGATTGACCACATGATGACCATTTTGACTATGATGTTAAACGATGTCTTGCATGGGCTATATAATTGAGATATTGAATAAGTTTCAGGAAGGTCCATTTTTATTATGGTGTGTGATGTGGTCTTGTTGAATAAAAGATTTGGAAAAAGATGTGCGATGTAAATGACATTCAACTATGAGTGTTGTGGCCTGCCACCTAAATCATTTGTTCCCGAATACTATGAGAAGCAATCTCTTCAAAGAGTTATGTAATGTTGTTTGGATTCCTATAAATGCCTATGAAACCATCTAATTCAAGTAAAATATCAAAAATTCAGAGATAAAAGTTGTTTCTTTGAAAAGCCACTGTTCTGAATGACCCACTGACCATTTTTATCACTATCTGATATAAATGGTTAGTGATAAAGATGGTATTGTGATTGGTTGGAGTTCCTTCACAAATGATAATAAGTGGAATGTTATGCCTATACAAATCAAAACATCGAGCCAACTTTAATTTTATACAATAACCAATTAATATGAATGCACATAAGCACATCAATTATTCCCACCTCTGGGCGAATTAGTAAAAAAAAGGCACCACCGCCCACCTAGGTAGGCCTGAATGCCCTACTATTCGCCAGGGGAAGGCCCCTAAACAGATTATTGCTAACCTCGGGAAACATATTGGTTGAAACCAACCTAACCTACCCAACTATCGCTAACAGGGGGCCAGATCAGTAATCTTCGTTCAAACTATCATAAACCCATCAACTGATGTCAAAGCATAATGCAGTAGACTATTTGAAAGCAATTTCAAATGGAAATAGAAATGAAATGCACCCAATACATTATTTTAAAGGCACATTGCAATGGTTTTCATAAATTAATCTAATGGAATCACATGGAACTCCTCAAAATTTCAGACGTGCCCTCAAAATTTCTACAATCAAACACACCAGATTAGACGTGCCCTCATGCCAAGACGTGCCCTCGCACCAATGTTGATGGAGACCCTCACGCCAAAGCCAGATGAAAAGGATCTATAGCAGAGCCAATGTTGATGGAGACCCTCGCTCGTGCCAAAGCCAAATGAACCTCGCGCAAAAGCCAAATGAAATGTTTTGCCCTTTTTTTGTTTATTTTATGCTTCCCTTTGTGTCACAATTCTGACCAAAATAATTGGTTGCAATTGTGACCAACACGGGCTAGTTATTTAAAAAAAAAAAAAATTTCTTTGTAACGCGACCAAGCAACCCATTTAAAAAACTTGGTCGCAATTTTTGGTCGCAAAATGACCTCAAATGCACTAGTGATCATTAGACCATCGTGGATCCTAGCCATCCCTCTGTGCATAACATTCCAAAGCATCAAAGATATCATCAGTATTAACATAGTAGGAATGTCACTCCTAAAACATCCTACTAACATGCAAAGTAAATCATAAGATAACATCATCTAACATATACAAATCATCAATATAAGAAACATACCAGTAAATACATCCATCATAGGGTATATCATCTATCATAATGCTCCAAGAACAAAATGAAGATAAATACCAACCAAGAATGCTCCAGCCACGGTGTTTATGGATAGATCTCAAATGATAAGAGTGGAAAAACACTACCACCTGACCACGTGGAACCTAAGTGGTCCACTCCCACCGTGCTGAGGAGATAATCTCAAGTCCCAAACAAGCTATCCAAAATACATAGCATAATTACTCTCTAAGTCCAGGAATCCTAAAAGTATACTAACTCAAAGGTTCCAATCACACAAAACTGACATCTAATTCCTAGAGGCACACAATGACATGTAGGAAACCTACTCTGCAAGCGAGAACGTGTCATCGCATTTATCACATACAAGTTACCCTAGTAGTTAGCTAAACTCCATGGGTCCATACTAATCTCATGCGGCCACTAGTTGTAGACACCTAAATTTGATTACACTATTTTAGTAATCCTATTTAGTTATCTAAAAAGGGCATTATTAATTAAATTTCTATTTAATTAATCCTTTGTCATCCCCTAGTTGATTAATTTAATTAATCATCTATAGTCCTAATTGATAAATCAAATAATCTATTATTTATCAATTAAATCCTATTCTTCTATCTAATTCCAAAAATCCCCATTTATTAAATAAATCTATTTGATAAATAAAATCCTCAAATTCAAAAACCCCTAACCTATCTCTAATCCTCCATTTAGCCTAATCCACCCAATCCACCCATACTAACCAAGCTTAGCCACTAACTCACCCACCCTCATTAATGCCATCCACTTGCACATCTCTAACATCCCTAATCTAATCCTAAACCCAAGCCTAATCCACCCCCTAATGTTGTCACATTCCTTAAACAAGTTTAAGACTTTCCTAATCCAAACCAAAGTCTCCCCTCAAAAAAACCCAACCACTAAGTCATGAGTGCTCTTACAAAACATAAAGACTCTTACAAGCCCACTCATGACTCTTACACCCATCTTCCACACTCTTCCCTCTTCCACACTCATTCCTCTTACATCCCTCTTACATACTCAACCCCACTCATCATGACTTTAACCAACCCTTTACCCTACCCTCTCACACTCATCCTCCTTGTGACAAGTGTCACCTTCCCATTGGTGCTAAACAAGCACAATCCATGTGCTCCCCTTTGAGTTCATCTTAGCCCTCCTTAAGCCTTCATCCATCCTTGCATCTAAGCCCTCCATCCCTCTACCCCTTAGCCTATAAATTGAATCCCATCCCAAGCCATTTCATCAACAATCTTTGAGCTAAAGTTACCATGCTATTTTGAGAACCAAAGCCATCAATATTACCCTTATAATGCCAAATTGAGAGCTCACAAAGCTACCAATTTGCCATTACCCATCTCCATTGAAGCAACTTTTGAGCATCTTGAGCATACATCCACAGCAAAAGGACACATCTACAGAATCAAGAAAGCATGGATTGTTTTCTCTTGTGAGGTTTGCACTTCTTGTTTGCTTTCTTTGTCTAAGCATATATGTGAATTTAGTTTTTGGTTTGTGAATGTTTACTTTATTTTTTAATGTTCTTTGCACACTGATTCTGGTTCTACATTTTGGCACGCCTGGTGGGACCCCACTATGGGTCATTTAATCATCTATTTTCATCTATATGTCATTTTTCTAACCATCTAATGTTTGTTGTTGTTTGAGTGTGTTGTGAGGGTGTTTTGCTTGTTTTTGCAGGTTAAAGAACGCACTTAGGAAGAAGAAATACCATCTAAAAAAAAAATTCTGCATTTTTCAGCTTTTTTGGCACAGTTTTGGCATCTGCAACCTGTTCTGTCTGTGAAAATCGACGTCTGCAAAAATCCGCGTCTGCGCAAATCGACATTTGCAAAAATCCGCGTCTGCGCAAATCGACATCTGTGAAAATCCGCGTCTGCGAAAATTGACATCTGCAAAAATTTGCGTTTGCAAAAATTGTCGTCTGCGAAAATCCGCATCTATGCAAATCGGCGTCTCTGCTTGTCACCTGTGTTCTGTGCTGCAAATCTGTTTTGTCCTCTTCGTGTTTTGTCCATTTTAAGCATTTTTATGCATAGAAAAAACAACAAAAAAAGTTAAAAAATTTTTTCCCATAGTTAAGCTCTCATTTTTGAAGATTTTGGCTAACTAACTAAATTGCTTTTTTTTTTTTGTCTCATTGCAGGTTGGAGCACATATGGAACCACTAACCATGTTTCTTGTAGGTTTTCATGTTGCTAAAAAATGAACTTGAATGGTTAAACACATTTTTCATTGAATGAATGTTGCTCAAAAACACACTCTTGAATGTCATGGATTAAAATCAACTTTCTTTGGAATGCATGCTTAAAACAAAAAAATCCAATCTTGAATGCCAAGGATCAATTAACCATTACAAATCTCTTTTTCACATGCAATCTAGGTAAAGTTTGATTTTTGGATATTTAAGAAACTTTGTTAAGTTAAAATACAAATTTACAAAAATCAATTTGAGTAGTTCCTTGGACTCACCTCTTTTCTAATCACCCATCAAATATTAACCATTGGTTGCAATCTCAACGCCATTTATGGGGATGGGTCTACTTGAAAAAGGTGTTAAATGTTCCACAATCTAACTCACTCACTTGGTCTTTGAACGTTTGCTTTAACTTTATCAAAATTCTTGAATGGCCAAAACTCTAGATTAAATCGATCACACTTCAAGTTTAAGCACTAAAATTGAACAACAACTGACATGGAGAGCCTCTGGGTGCGCGCTTGAAATCGAATCTCACACACTTTTGTTTTGGGCTTAAAACAAACTCACTCTCAATCTTGAATGCCTTAAAGAAAATTAATCGATACTTGACGTGGAGGGCCTCCGGGCGCTCGAGTTTGCTTTTGTTGACCCTAACTCTTCTTATTATTTGCATTCTTCGATCGATTTACTTTTGTTGGCGCTTTAAGTTGGAATTGAACATTGTCTCTTAAACATGAGTGCTTGCAAAGTCTAGATTAGCACACATAAGAGTTAGTTGGTAAAAGAACAAGCGTGTTTTTTAGCCCAAGGTCATCTGAGTCTTCTCTCCCCTTGTCGTCTTTCGAGGCCATCTTGGGTGCATAAGATTAGGATCCAAAACCTTGTTTCTTTTTAGGAGGCCTACTTGGGGATTTCATCACCCCTTGGACGACCTCAACTCCAACGCTCCGGCGGAGTATAAGAATCGAGAGGTGAATCGAAAGACACCTCTCTTGGGATCAAGATTTTGTCATTCGGGCTAAGCCTCAAGGAACTTTATACCCTTGAGAAGTGAAAGAGGAGAAGTGGGTTACCACTCCTCTCGGCTGTGTGACATCCTTTTGGTCTCATCTACGGATTTGGGCCTCACATACCTTGCGTATATCGAGGACTCCCTAGCTAAACCAATTGTCAGCCTTGCAGAAAACCATCTAGGATGTTAATGTGTTTGGAGTGACTGATCGAAACATTTGTAGAACATACACACTCCTTGGTGCAAGTATCACATTCTAAGAACCACAAACTTCTATCTGGGTGTTCCTATCTATTGCTTGTTTTTATTTTACTTGTTGAATGAATGTTTGCCAAACTTGGTCAATCCTAGCTTAGGGCACACTTAGCATAGTCACTGCCTATTTTGGAAGTTGAACAAGTTGAAGCAAAACAACTGAGATTTTTCCCAAAGCCAAGCAAATTCAAGAATTTATGTTGAAACAACCCAAACCCAAATAGAAGTTTCACAAGGTCAAACTCAAGCCATCTCTAGCATACCAAGAACTTTCAGCCAAGAGAAAAGAAATAACACCAAGCCCACGAATTTCCAAACTCCACAAAGCAGAGGACAAAGCTACCGACGAAGCACTTCAAGAGGCCTGGTTAGAGCGCACCATCAAATTTAGCCAACATCCAGGAGTTAATCCTGCTTATGCCTTATCAACTAGGCATGATTTCTATGATTAGACACCCTTGTTTCTCCACATCTTCTTGGATAAGCTTCACTTTAGAGTCATCTTTGTAGAAAAGCCAGCCATCTTAGGTTATCCCCTTAAGCATTATCAGCTCATCCATATCATTTAGAATGATACCATCTAGCCAGTAATCGAAATTCTGCATATCTAAGCTTTCAAAATTGTTGTCACCTTGCTAAAAGTTTGCCATTCCTAAAATCTTCCAAATCCACCAATCTCACCAAGGTTATCCCTTTGACATAGCTTTGTCTAGGGTAATCTAGCTTTGTCACTTGTTATCCCTCATCACCTTGAGCTAAAGGTTGGGATTCACAAGTGGTCAATCTCGTGTTCTTCCTAAAGGATCATCAGTCTATCCTTAAGTTGACACAATCACCACCAAGCTTGCACATAGGAAAGCAGACCTTTTGTGCTTTGACAACATATCTTTGAAGTTAGAATCCCCAACCCAATCCTCCTTAGGTTTTGTCATATAGCTTTGCCTCAACTTAGGAAATCATTTGCATAGAAAATCCTTCCCCCTTTTTGCATCCATCAGCATTATTGCATCTCATCCCTAGGAGCATTTTTCATGCCACCTGTCACTCGCTTAGCCAAGAAGAAAGAAATAATGGAGCCCTATCATTTAGATCGAAAAGCCTCACCCCCCTTGAGCACTCAGCCATCCTTTAGCCCAGAGCCAGCTATGCCATCACCTACTGACATTGAAGCTTTCATGAACCAACCAGGAAATGTAGTATTGGTAAATGCCATTATAGAAAAAAACAAAGAGACAATCATGGCTAATTTTTGAAGGGACAATGTAGGAACCTTTGACTTTGGAAGACCCCCTCCATTATCAGATCCATCTCACCCATTGTTTGGGCAGCTGCCACCACCCATAGGCTCTTATGATCAAAATTATCCTCAATTTATTCCAAAAGAAGAGCCTCCAGCCAATCCATATGACCCAACAGACCCAAACATACCATCATCCACCCAAGTTGAAATCTCCATGCCACAAGCCAACCCAACCACCACCACTCCATCCTTGGTTCATACCTCTCCGCTCCAAACCCCCTTTACCCAAAACACCTCACCGTTCACCCCCTTCACTATTGCTGCTGCTCCCCAACCTAGCCTTCCCAATCCACCCATCTCCCAAATTAGTGCTAGCATCTTTGGCCAACCTCAGCAATATACAATAGGGATGCCACCCATGGGGCCAAGTAATCAACCTTTCATCGCCCCCAGCTTGTTCACCACAGCCCAAAGCACAATCCCATCATTTCCATTAGGTCTTGGGAGCTCAATACCACCAGCCACAAATCCACAAGCTACTACCTTCACTCCACAAAGCTATCAAATCCCACAAGCTACTGCCAATCTTCTACCAAGCTCCCAAGTGACCCCAGCTCTTGCCACCACTATACCAAGCTTCCAAATCCAGCCACCAAGCTATCAAACCCCATCAATTCCATTCCCAAGCTTTCAATTCCCACCACCACCACCACCAACTAATCTATTACCTCCTATTACCAACTACTTTTCAATGCCACTTCTAGGAGTTAATCCACCACCCCAGCCAACCACCAATTATTTGCAGATACCATCCCAAATGGGGGCACAACCCACATAAATTGGTCAAACCCCACAAGCCCTCCGATCCTTTCCCCAAGCCTCACAACCGTCTTATACCTTACCTCCACAAAGCAATCCATTTACCCCACAGCCAGCTTATGTTCCTCAATCCCAACCTCAAATCCCATATCAACAGCAAGCCTCGCAACACATGCAGCAATATGCGCCACGTCCCCCTCAACAACCCGTCATCCACCATGCAGCTGCCCAAACAATGTACAATCCCTATCAGCAAATCCCTCATAACCATCCATATTCAATGGCCCCATCCAAGACATACCTACCTCAAGGCACTCCTACATTGGGGGCACCCCAACCATCACCTATCAATTCAGAGTGGGAGCAAATGAAGACAGCTCTGAAAGCCATCCAAGAAGGGAATGATCCAAAGAAATTCAAGTTTGAGAATGTGTGTCCTTACCCATTTGACATAGCCATTACCATGACACCATTTCCCAAACACTTTGAGGTACCTAAATTTGACAAATTCAGATGAAAAGGAGACCCTGTCACACATATTAAAGAATTTTACATGCATTGCCAGGACGTGGCATACAATGATGTCTTCCTCTTGCGCCTTTTTCCCAAAAGCTTGGCTGGACCAGCTCTTGAATGGTTTTATAGAATCCCCTATGGCACAATTAAAAACTTTGCTGAATTATCGGAGGCATTTGTAGCCCAATATGCCCATCTTGTTGAAACAGAGCTATCAATAGTTGATCTTGTCCACACCAAGAAAAAAGGTGGAGAAAGCCTTGTCGAATACCTGCAAAGATGGAAAACCCTTACCACCCGCATATCCTGCACCTTGCTAGAACGCCATGTGGTGAAAATGTTTATTGATAATGCACATCCCAGCTTGGCTCACCACATGACCATGAACTGTTTACAGACCTATAAGGATATCAAAGAGAAAGGAATGATCCTTGAGCAAGGACTCATCAAAGATGGTGTGGTAAAGATTTACAAAGAGGCCAACCAAAATCAATCACATTCCAATGACAAGCCTAGGTATTGGAACAAAAACAAGCATGTTGCAACAGATGGGGTTACTGACACCAGACATGTGAATATCGTTGGTCCTTCTCAAAACCAGTCTAACCCACCATATCAAACAAATAACCAACAAGCTACCAATTACCAACAACGAAATAACCAAAGCTATCAAAACCACAATACAAGACCCAACTTTCAAGGGTCTAACAATCAAGCTAATGCCATCAATGTAGCTGCATGGCAAAAGCCCAGATTCCAACCTGCACCTAGAAACTATACACCCCTTGGTGAGCCATTGGATGTTATTTTTGAGAAATTGGCTAAGGAAAACCTCATCAAATTTCCTCCTACCCAGCAAATTGATCCAAGCCAATCCAAAGCTGCATGGTACAAGGACAATGAGTATTGCAAGTTCCATAGGGTAAACGGTCACACCACCCTCAGATGCATGAAACTAAAAGACTATGTGCAAGACCTCATTGATCGGAAGGAAATCACTGTTGGTGCCCAAACCTCTCCCAATGCAGGCTTACAGATTTATCAAAATGCTTTTCCTCCACACAACAACCAAAATCCTGGAAAAGAACCTATCCAAAACAACACCAACAACCGCCAGCCAAACCAACAGCATGGGAAGAACAATGACCACACTTCATCCTATATAGACTATGGTAGCCTTATAGGTTGTATATCTGAGAAAGAGCCTTCTGTCAATGTTATCAATATCTGAGGACCAGACAATGAGTGTGCGGTCACCACTCGAAGAGCACGATTTAACATCGCAGGCCCACCAGTTTCATCAACACCATCAGCTCCATCAAAAAGTCGGTACAATATCTTGGAACACCTTGGGAACATGCCAGCCCAAATATCCATTTTAGACCTTCTCCGCACTAGTCCTGTGTACAAAGACATCCTTGACAGTGCTCTCATAGAATCCCGTGTCCCTTCTGATATCAATGCTACTGATTTTCATAATCTTGTTGGACATCTTTCATCCTCATGTGCCCTATCTTTCAAACCCACCGACATACCCACGGTTGAGCTAGATCACACCCTTCCACTTCGCATAGCCATCATGGTATCCAATTTTTCTGTGAAAAGAGTAATGATAGATAATGGATCAGCCTTGAAAATTTGCACCCTAAAATTCATAAAACAAGCTGGGTATACTGAGGCAGATATGATCAGTGAGGTTATCACCATCAAAGCTTATGACAACTTGGAAAGGACCACAGAAGGGACTATTTTGCTACCAATCAAGGTTGGGCCAGTCATTCAAGAGATAGTTTTCCATGTTGTTGATCCAAACCTACCATTTAACATCCTCCTCAGTCGCCCATGGATTCATGCTATGAAGGCCGTTTCATCCACCTACCATCAGTGCATCAAATTTCCGCATCAAGGCACTGAGGTAACCATCCATGCCGATCCAGAACCCTTTGCTTACTGCAATGTGGTTGAAGCTTCATATACAAACCATTGCCCTAGAATAGACATCGGCACAGCCATCGCCAGCTCATCCCACACTTGTAATGATGCAGAAACCATCCTTGCCTCCACCCTATCTACTGTAAAGATCAACAACAAAGGATGTGGAGAATATAGTCTATCAGATGCATTTGCTGTCAGAGAAATCCCACTTGATCCACATACCCATGGATGGCCAACATATCACAAAGCTAAGGAGATTCCACCTCCTCGATACAAACAGTTTGGCCCAACCACCTTTGTGTCCTCAAAAACCCCTCTTCATGAGGAGCTCACTCCAGATATCAACAATTGGCTACATAAGGATGCACCTCCAAGAAATCAAGCACGCCTTGATCACTTCAGCCAGAAGTATCCCCAACAACATAAGCTCGTCACTAAAAAATGGAACTATCAAGGAGGTGGACTAGGACCAGAAGAAAGGGGCATGCAATGTCCCATCGAAGCACATGATTGGGAAATAAAGTCAGGTCTTGGCTTTGGCATACCCACAACTGGGAGCACCAACGAGAATGGTCACGCTTTTTCGAACATCCACCGCGACCTTGTCGAAATCGAAGACATTCCTGAGGAAGTTGAAAAGAGAGCCTACGACGATATCCCAGACCAAATCTTCCTAGGAGACTCTGTTCTCCGAGAACTATCCATCCATCTCATTGACCTACCACTTGCTCATCCACAACTCATAGATTGGGACCAACCAAGTGTCATACATATTGATGAGTTCACATTAGAGGAAGTGCTTCTAAGATTCATGGGAGCTGAAACTCCTCATAAGAAGACAAAGCTAGATTCTGCCTACATCTATAAGCTAGATCCCAAGGGGTATTTTGGAGAAAATCCCCAACCTAGTTTCGATACACCCAAAACTGGAACTAAGGTAAATCTGGGACTAGCTAAGGCAATGAAGAGAACCCCTCAGCAAGAAAATCCAGAGCCACAAGCAGAACATGAGGATTTAGTATTGCCTCCTCAAGATAATCGACCAGAGGTGTCTTCTATTCTAATAGAGGATACTAGAGAAGTCAACATTGGTTCTTCAGAGATCCCTAGAATTGTTCACATTGCTGCATCCCTATCACAAGACCAAGCTGACCTCCTCTTTGAGGTTTTACGAGAGAACATTGGCCGATTTGCATGGTCATATCAGGACATGCCAGGACTCGATCCAAAGCTTGTAGTTCATCATCTTGCAGTCGATCCAAAGATCAAGCCCGTCAGACAAAAGCTTAGGAAAATGCACCCCAAGGTGGCATTACTAGTCAAAGCTGAACTAGAAAGAATGTTAGCTGCTAAGGTTATCTGACCTATCGACTACTCAGAATGGATCTCCAACATGGTCCCTGTCACTAAGCCTTTCGGTGACATCAGAATCTGTACTGATTTTAGAGATCTTAACAAAGCTTGTCCAAAGGATGATTTTCCCTTGCCCAACATAGATATGATTGTAGATCTTACAGCTGGACATGAAATCCTGTCCCTTATGGATGGATTTTCTGGGTATAATCAGATCAAGATTGCAGAAGAGGATCAGCATAAGACAACATTCACTACCCCCTGGGGAACCTTTTGCTACACCATGATGCCTTTTGGCCTAAAGAATGCTAGGGCTACCTATCAAAGAGCATTGACAGCCATTTTCCATGATCTTATCCATAGCATTTTGGAAGATTATGTGGACGATATCCTGGTCAAATCTCACACCTTCATGGATCATCTTGCTGACCTGGAAAAAGTCTTTGATAGGTTGGCCCAATATTATCTCATGCTAAATCCCAAGAAGTGTGTCTTTGGGGTCACATCTGGCAAGCTTCTAGGCTTCATAGTTTCTAAACGGGGTATAGAGATCGACCCCAAAAAGGTCAAGGCTATCTTAGACATGCCTCCTCCCTAGAAACTACAATAGCTTCGCTCTCTTCAGGGAAAACTTCAATCTGTCCGGCGCTTCATCTTCCAACTTGCAGATAAGTGTACACCATTTTCACACTTGCTAAAGAAGAATGCGAACTTCAAATGGGATCTTTTATGTCAGCGCAGCTTTGATCAGCTCAAGCAGTATCTCACCAATCCCCCTATCTTGGTTCCACCAGTTCCTGGTCGTCCCTTGATCTTGTATATATCAGCAACACCTACTGCTCTAGGGGCACTTCTAGCACAACATGATGATTATAGCAGAGAGAGAGCCATCTACTATATTAGTAGAACCCTAGTTGGTTATGAACTCAATTACACTCCTATGGAAAAAGCTTGTTTGGCAGTTGTTTTCTCAACTCAAAAGCTTCGCCACTACATGCTAAGTCATACCATCCAACTAGTCTCCAAGATTGACCCTCTCAAGTATATGCTCTCCAAAACAACACTTACAGGCCGTTTGGCCAAATGGGTTATGCTACTAAGTGAGTTTGACATCCAGTATGTGGACAGAAAGGCAATCAAAGGGCAAGCTATAGCAGATCACCTAGCTGATGCACCTCTAGTAGATGCATATCCTTTGCTCACAGAATTTCCAGATGAGCATATCTGCCTAATTGAAGAACAGCCCCCATGGAAGCTTTATTTTGATGGCTCATACACCTCTCATGGATCAGGGGTAGGAATATTATTAGTTACACCTCAAGGAGATTACATTCCAAAAGCCTTCAAGCTACAATTCCCTAGCACCAACAATATAGCAGAATATGAAGCTCTTGTAGTAGGATTAAAGATAGCTGCAGAATGGAATATCACTGAGTTACAAGTCTTTGGTGATTCCCAACTCATTATCAAACAAGTCTTAAATGAATATCAAACCAAAGATGAAAAGCTATTACCCTACAAAGAGCTAGTTGATCAGCTGACCCAGCATTTTACAAAGCTTCAATTTACACAAGTGCCTCGAATGCAGAACAAGGCAGCAGATGCCATGGCCACTATCGGCTCACTCTTGGAAATTCCCCAAGAAGCTACGCAGTATGAGTTTTTAGTTGAGCAGCTCCTCACACCTGCCTATGCGAATGAGGATTCAAATCATGTTTGTATCTTGGTTGGTCCCCAATCCCCTTGGTACCATGAAATTCACGCTTACCTTAACGATGGTATCATATCCCCTCACCTCACACGTACCCAATGCCAGAACCTCATCTGAAAATCATCCCGTTATGTTATCATAGCCAATACCCTATATCGTCGGGGTTATCACAATACTCTCTCTCGATGTTTAGATGAAAATGAGGCCACGATGGCATTAAAAGAAGTACATTCCAGACTTTGCGGTGCCCACACGAGTGGTATTGTCCTAGCACGACAAATCCTTAGAGCAGGCTACTATTGGCCTACCATTGAAGAAGACTCTTGTGACTTTGTCAGAAAGTGTCTCCCATGTCAGCAACATGCAAATCTTGTGCACGCTCCAGCACAGGATCTACAGCCTATTGCACCACCTTGGCCTTTCGCTTGTCGAGGCCTTGATCTAGTTGGAACTATCACCCCTCTCTCATCTGATGGACATAAATGGATAATAACAGCTACAAACTATTTCACTAAGTGGGTGGAAGCAGTCCCCCTAGTCTCAGCTACAGGAGTTCAAGTCTCCAAGTTCATCTTGTACCACATTGTTTGCCGCTTCGGCATCCCATCCACCATCTTCACTGATCAAGGAGGTAACTTTGAAAATCTCAACATGGAAGAATTATGCACCTCCCTCCACATCCATCATCACTTTTCTAGCCCATATTTCCCACAAGGTAACGGCCAGGCAGAGGCAACTAATAAAACCCTCCTCAAAATCCTAAAGAAAGTTGTCAATGATTCCGGCCATGATTGGCACCTTCAAATAAATCCGGCTCTATGGGCCTATCGAACTTCCTTCTGTACATCCACAAGCACAACTCCATACTCCCTAGTCTATGGTGCCGAAGCGGTATTACCTATAGAAGTTGAACTTCCCTCACTACGCATATCTTTGCGAGGGCAAATTTCAGATGAAGAATACAGAGTAGCTCGACTCACCCAGCTAGATCTCTTAGACGAGAAGAGACAACAAGCCTATGACCATCTCACAGTCTATCAAACTCGTCTCAAAAGGAATTTCAACAAGAAGGTGCTCCCACGACACTTTCAGCCAGGTGACATGGTCCTCAAAGAAAATATGAAAGTCCAAGCAGATCGAGAAAAGAAAGGCAATTTTGAACCTACATGGCTTGGTCCCTATGTGGTTACTGCCTCATTTGGCTCCGGAGCCTATCAATTATCTACACCAGAAGGAGAACTCTTGAATGATCCCACTAACATCATTCATCTCAAGAAGTTCTACGCTTGAAGATCCTTGGTATACCCAGCTTTTGAAAAAATACAAAAAAATAAAAAAAAAATAGTAAAGAGAAATAAGCGTCCAATGGTGAAAACTTGGCAATTCAAGCGCCTTGGATAGGTACCTTGGTGAAAACCTGGTAATTCAGGTGCCTTGTGTGCTAAAGACTAATCCATTATCTATCACTATCCTATCCCTCATCGATCCACCCACCATCCCATAAAACACCTGCTTGTTCCCTTGGTGTTCCAATCAAATATCCAAAATCTGATGGAGCTTGTCAATACCTCCTGTACAACTTGTAAATCTTGTACCAAAGCTTGTATTATACCTTGTAAATCTTGTACCATACCTTGTATATATTCGAATCTTGTCCAAAGCTTGTACCATATTCCATCTTGTAAATGATCTTGTATCCTAGCTTGTATCCTATCACATGCACACATAGAATCCCATTTTCCTTAAACTTTTCACAAACCATCTACCTATCCACCTATCAACTATTATAGACACCCCATCCTTCACAAACATTTCCATCTCACAAAAAACTAAAACATGAACAAACTTGTACATTTGTAACATATCTTGGTCTGTCTGCTTGTACATCCTCTTTAGCTTAGTATCATTGTATCTATCCGGCTTTCATGTTAGTTCATCCTTGGTCAACATCTTGCACACATCGCACACCTTGGTTAGATATTCCAATGCATCCTTTAGCTAGATATCCTATCACCAAAGTGTTATCCTTCTTAGTTCAGCTTGCCAGACGCATCACTCATCCCGATCCATCAGCTTAGGTGCTCTCCGATAGGTCCTTGCAGGATATAGCTTTCCTCATGTCTAATCTTGGTCCGTTAGTACCTCGTCCTACCCATCTTGTTGGCAAACAGTTCTCTTTTGGATTTTGACTTTCTTTTGATTTGGGATCTTCCCTTTTGGGTCTTGAAATATCTTTTCCAAGCAATCTCCTTGTTCCCTCCTCAAGGTGGCCATGATCTTCCATATCATGGTATGCTACGAATGGGGCAATTAGAGCGTAAGGTCTTGATCAGGTCTTTTGCTTGTTTTCTTTTTCTGCTTGTGGGTTACCTAGTGTCGTTTCCACGCTGCTTCCTCTGGGATTCATGTGTGATACTGGGGCAATCCTTGTGTGTTTGTTTTGAGTCAGTTCGTCAGTCCTCTGGACGGTTGGTAAAAAGGCCTTGATGTTCTTGGTAACCCTGGCAATTAACCAACAGTCTTATAGCAAATCTAGTGCTCAACTACATGGTGGTACTTCTCTTTGAAGTAGCCCCCCGCTCAAAAAGCTTCAATGGATTCCCTTCATCTCCATTATCTCCCATCCATATCCTACATCTGTCGCTCCTACCCTAGCTTATGCATCAGTATCTCTTTGAATCACTCCTCACACTTAGCTTTAGGGATCCACAATCCTAGTCTTAGGGATCCACCAATCAAATCAGTCCACCAAGCCTCATCTTTCGAGATCCACAATCCTAGTCCTAGGGATCTCCGAAACCCATCTTCCGCCAATCTGACTCTTTGAAATCCTATTGCATCAGCTTTATCATTCTATCATCCATCTCCCTATCATGGATTCCTTTTATAGCACTCCGCTCCTCCATCTCCCCCCCCCCAATCCTGAAAAGTCTTAAGCTTGCTTTACTATTGTGCCTCTGATTTCCCTTTATCATTCTCCCGTAGTGAGAGTTTGAGCTAATTCAGCCCCTTTGCCAACCTGCGTCTCAGCTCTTCTCAATTTCTTGTACTTTTCAAGAAGTCGTCGACCCTCATTTCTCTCCCCGCCGCCTTCTTGAGGGGGCATCATCTAAGTCTAGTCTCTCCTCTTCTTATCTAAGACTAGGGCAACCTTGTTGCTAAAACATCTTCCTCGTGTCGTCTTCATTCAAACTTCTTTGAAATAGTGTTGTCTCAACACTATGTCAAAGAGGGGCAAAATGTAGACACCTAAATTTGATTACACTATTTTAGTAATCCTATTTAGTTATCTAAAAAGGGCATTATTAATTAAATTTCTATTTAATTAATCCTTTGTCATCCCCTAGTTGATTAATTTAATTAATCATCTATAGTCCTAATTGATAAATCAAATAATCTATTATTTATCAATTAAATCCTATTCTTCTATCTAATTCCAAAAATCCCCATTTATTAAATAAATCTATTTGATAAATAAAATCCTCAAATTCAAAAACCCCTAACCTATCTCTAATCCTCCATTTAGCCTAATCCACCCAATCCACCCATGCTAACCAAGCTTAGCCACTAACTCACCCACCCTCATTAATTCCATCCACTTGCACATCTCTAACATCCCTAATCTAATCCTAAACCCAAGCCTAATCCACCCCCTAATGTTGTCACATTCCTTAAAAAAGTTTAAGACTTTCCTAATCCAAACCAAAGTCTCCCCTCAAAAAAACCCAACCACTAAGTCATGAGTGCTCTTACAAAACATAAAGACTCTTACAAGCCCACTCATGACTCTTACACCCATCTTCCACACTCTTCCCTCTTCCACACTCATTCCTCTTACATCCCTCTTACATACTCAACCCCACTCATCATGACTTTAACCAACCCTTTACCCTACCCTCTCACACTCATCCTCCTTGTGACAAGTGTCACCTTCCCATTGGTGCTAAACAAGCACAATCCATGTGCTCCCCTTTGAGTGCATCTTAGCCCTCCTTAAGCCTTCATCCATCCTTGCATCTAAGCCCTCCATCCCTCTACCCCTTAGCCTATAAATTGAATCCCATCCCAAGCCATTTCATCAACAATCTTTGAGCTAAAGTTACCATGCTATTTTGAGAACCAAAGCCATCAATATTACCCTTATAATGCCAAATTGAGAGCTCACAAAGCTACCAATTTGCCATTACCCATCTCCATTGAAGCAACTTTTGAGCATCTTGAGCATACATCCACAGCAAAAGGACACATCTACAGAATCAAGAAAGCATGGATTGTTTTCTCTTGTGAGGTTTGCACTTCTTGTTTGCTTTCTTTGTCTAAGAATATATGTGAATTTAGTTTTTGGTTTGTGAATGTTTACTTTATTTGTTAATGTTCTTTGCACACTGATTCTGGTTCTACACTAGTATCCTCTCATACTGACAAGGCATACTACAGAATGTACGGTCGCAACCATGTGTTCTCACTACTCCCATCCTAGCTTGTACAAGCACTCAAGTCATGGGTGAGAACCAAAACAATTATCTTTTTAGGTTCATTTAATCCCCATTTACTGGGTAAATGTTATCACTTATTAACCAAACTTACAATGAGTTACCCTGGCAGCCACTTAGGGCCCCGACCCCCATTGCAAGCCACTTCCTGACACTACAAGTAGATTACCTACCCTAAGCTCATGGAATCATAAATCACCACAGTCCTGTACAAGTGACTATAAAGAAAATCCAAAAGATAATCCATAAAAAAGAATCATCAAATATCCATGATAAAGGCATCAAATATGCATGATAAGAATCATCAAATCTCCAAGATAAGAATCATCAAATCTCCATGAGCATCTGAAAAGCATCCATAGAAAATCATGACCACAACAGTTCTCTATTAGCAACTGAAGGCATCACCAATAATCATAAGTATCATTTGGTTCTCAATAACCAAAATATATCTCAAAATAGATCACAATATCCATCGGTTCTCGACAAGCAACCAAGAATATCTCAAAATCATACTGATCAAAGACTCCAAAATGGTTGAGTCAAAACATGTCACAACATGACATCATCAAAAAATAAATCAACATTTCAGTCCCATCATGGTGACTAGAAAATAATCCAAGGATAACTAATCAATGACTAAAAAATGATTAGTTCAAGTGTCTCATACACATACCTCTCAGCTTCACACATGAAGACTGATGAAAAAATACAAATATTTCATAGAGCATACGATCACATTACCATGGTTGGGCTTATAAAGATCGAGACCAAAAAGATCAACATGCCATCACATCTCATAACCCTCGAGCCTCTGGTAACAACCTCAGACTGGTCAACACTAGTCAACCCAATAACCCAAAACAAGAAGCATAGAGAATACACGATGCAAACACATGTTTTGGTTTACTAAAATTACATAGTTGGGATAAATGTGGGATTTCATTTTTTCCATATATTTCAAGTGAATAAGATTCATCGTTTAATCTATAGGTCAACCCATTTATCCCCTCGTTTGAGACATAGAATCAAACCATTGGACGATACAAATCAACTTTTGAATGTTTAATTAGTAATTGTCTTAGAGCACTTCAAGAATGGTCATTTATTTAAAATAATCTTTCCTTGTTTTAAAACAAGATAACCATCAATCTTATTAATAATTCAATAGTACAAAATTTGTTAGACACTTATGTCAATATCTCATTTCTTTTGAATCGATCTTACTTAAAATCCATTTACCCAAGTTAACTATTAATTAATTACATTTCTTCCAATATAACTAATCTTAATTAAATTAATTTTAATTAGATTAATTGACACTAATGCATAATAAGGAGATTTTAATTTCCATATAAACTTTCGAGTCAATAAGAGTCGCCATTGTGTTTTTACTCCTGTACATTTAATAAGTCATAACATGGTTTGAAAGTAAATAATAGTATTTGACTATTGATCCAAACCTAAGCCAAATCCTTAAATAAAAATTTAATTGAGAACTCACTAAATTTTATCATAATTCAAACCTCTTAATTAAATTATTATTAGTAATAATTTAATCAAACACCATTCAAATGGTTAATAATAACACACATTGCTTTAAATAAAACTTATAACTCCTTAGAGAAAAAATAGTATTTAATACTCCATATTTAGTAATTACAACCTCTAAAGAAAAAACACATATTATTTAATAATTAATATTTAACATTAATTATTAAATAATAATCATACATTGCTATTTTATAAGTTAAAACCTATTACTTTTGAATAACAATATTATATTCTAGGTAACATATAATAGTTTTAATATCATTTATTATATTACTACAACCCTACAAGATTGTGCAGTTGAGTCTTATTAATCAAGCTTGAGAGACATCTTAAGAAGATACCTCATTTCTACATCAGTGTACTGAATCATATGCAGAAGTTTCAAAATGAATTTGTTAAGAGAGCTTTAGAGATTTCTTATAACCATAGCTTAAACATTGATTCGGTTGTGCACACAGAAAATGCCCAACTTTGGTAAGGAGAGCTTCCCATTTTCAAATTGGAAAATTATCTATTATTAAAAGAGGACACCATGTAACTTACTATATAACAATCAACAAAATAACGCATATGGCTTTTATAGGCCGTGCCTAATATTAACCAAGGTTGTGCATAAAGATCATCTATCTTGACAGCACCACTAGATTCTGAATTGTCTTTTCATAGTCTTGACTTGTTTGTATCCTTGCCGTGAGACATTATCAATGCTCCCTGTTGATTGTAAAAGGATAAAACTCCCCATTTTGTGGATTTCTCATGACGTATCTCTACATCATGAGAAGTCTAAGTCATCTTTACCCATTGATTATGATATGCCACAACTTCAACTTCATGTTTTGCAATTGAACAAGGACTATGCCTATCAGTTTGCTATTTGATAGCCATTTGATTACTCATTCTTCTTGTGATCCTCATAATAATATAGAAGATCTTAAAGCCTTAAAAGCTCAGGTAGATGAGATAATGAACTATATTTGAGAATGATGTATATAACTAAAGGCAAGACCAAGCATGTTATGTTCGATTGGTGAGATCTATACAAAAAACAAAACCCTAACTATATATATGTATATATATATGTTTATTATCACCTTGCATAATTCTCATGAGCGTAAGCTATTATAGCCGCTGCCAGCAATAAAAATGGTCATGCGCTCCTCCTATTGCTCAATGATTGATATTGAGGAGATTGATGACTTCTTCTAGAGCAGTACTCTAAAATTATTGTGCTTCATAAGTTATATTGGTTAAAAGTAATGTTGATGAAATCAACCAGTCTAGATTCATCGCCCGCACGCATAGTAGTTGGGTCTTCTAGATAGGATTTACCAATTTAATTCTGTCTTATTCCTTAATAAAGTGTAGTGGTATATCACGTTTTATGGCTCTGTTGATTACAGTAATCTCACGCTGATGAAGAAGACATAATGGCCTTATAAGTTCTTCATCAAGATCCACATTAAAAGATCTCAGATGGAAATACAAGATTCCAGATCCATGGAAAATAAATATAAACACCATTAAAGGATCTACTGGCTTTGCACTTCATCAGTGCGGCTGATTATCCAAAGGTTGAACAAGTTGTTTGGCTCCTTCGTTCATACCCCACCATGATAAAAGTCTTGTAATTTCTTGTCTTAATTGATATACAATACCTTTGTTTTGAATGTTCTAAGAGTCTTGTTAACTGTACTAATAGTAAATACAATCGCACGTTTGACTCAAGAAAAATTTCTGAGTTAGAACTTGATACTACTCGACTCGTGCAAAGGGATTCAGTATGCTATAAGGACCAAATTTTAATTTACACTCAAAGTTGTGGTTCTAAGAGAATATAATGATCAATAAATCTCATTCCCACAGTCAGTCAAGATGCTTAATGTTATAGATCAATCACAGAATTAGCGATATAAGGTTTCATCAATTCGAGGGTCTAAATAAACAGAGACAACATTCTCATTGCACATATGTATAGTTTGAATAAATGGGAAATCAAACAATCATGATTAAAGAATTTGGTTCTGTATCTAGCTAGAATACGTTTACTCTTTTAATTTTGTGATTTTAACCTACTGATTCAAATTTAACCATGGATCATTTACTGCAATACTGTGAATGCAAGCAATCCACTCCTATTCTGAAATAGATTGTTTCAATCTCTATGATAATGTGGCTAAAAGTATGATGCCATATTCAAATAGTCTTTTTAGAAGGTACGAATAGAACATGAAGAGAGAGAGAGTAATGGTATATGCGGAATGGTCAAGAGTACTTAGCTAGACTCTGATGTTGATCCACTATGCCTTTGGAGTCCATAGGTAAGTCCCCTCCTCCCTCAATCACAATTCCTCCAACAATTGAACCTCCTCCCAGTGACTAGAAGTCCTTGCAGAAGCAGATGAGGATGTAGAAGCATAAGAGCTTCTCGAATGCATATAATCTTGTAGACACCCATCAGGATGATCATACACACTAAGAGACCCTCTATTTAAAGGCCTCTAAGATGCATCTAGAGTGTTTCTAGAAACAACTAGAAGATAAGCATGAAAACCAAGCATGGGTCTTCTCCAACCTTCTAGATAAGTCTTAAGGTTGTAGACACCATGTGCTCAAATAAAATGCTAACTCCTAATTGTGGACAACTTGGTGCATTCTTAGAGTACAAACCCCTATGTTGTCTACATGACAACTCCCGAGAATTTGCCAACTCCTATGTGAGCAAATATTAATATAATATTTAATTTATTCTTTCCAATTTAATTAATTTATTTATTAAATCTCATGCACTAACTTTAATAATTCCACTTTTAAATTTCATTTTCCATAACTTAATTGCTCAAATATTTATTAGCTTTAATAATAATATTATTTAGTCATTTATTTAAAAATGAACTCCAAATATATTATTATTAAAATAAATATTGTCACATTCCAAATTTAAACTTTTTAACTTTTTATTTTCAAATTTAATTATTTTATTTAATTAATTTCTCAATTAATTAAATAAAATAAATATTAAAATATCATATTAATTTTTCATTTAATTAAACCATTAATTAAATTTTTTAATTAGGCTTAATTAATAGAAAATACATCAAAGACTCATAAGGTAAAAATATGAAAACCCATCATAGCCAAAATACATACAAAATCAAACCAAAGGTTTAAATCATGAATTACGTCATCTGATGCATTCGGAGGGTACTCAACTTAGATACTTGTCCTAATTTTCCAATTAGAATAAATGGCTAAAAGGGTTGGGATTTGAACTTGAGAATTTATCTCCCCTCTCTTATCATTGAGATAATATGATAGGGTACGCTCATCCTAGAAATTCAGGGAAGTCGATACCCGGTACCTGCAACCTGCATAAAAATTATGCATGTACAAGCACAAATATACTAAACTAAACAGGCAATGGCAGGAAGTGGTGCATCGTGTAGATCCCGACTAGCAGGTGACTACGACTCCCTTCCTTAACCACATCAGACATGCCATACAAAAGCAAACACGCAAAGCAAACACACACACCATACACATGCAAGTATGGGGTAAGTATCCATAAGAAAACACATATGATAATAAATCATTTTACTAATCATCATTAATAATTGCAAACACTAAAAATAATCATCATGCATACATGAAATGAAAAATTTAAGTAATCTCATCACATAATAAACTGAATCCATAGCACAATATCTGATAATCTCAAAAGAATGCTGCTAACCAACAACATAAAACTAGCTCTAAAAGAGTTCAGTAATGATAATAAAATGCGAACTAGGGGCAGGCACTACACTAGGAAAGGGTGAGAATGCATAAATGAGAGAACCAAAAATATCATAAAAGAATACACAAACTATCTAATTCAAACATAAAAGAAACTTAAAGCAAAAGAGAGTTAAACAATGAAACCCCCTCCCTTTGCTCTCCTTTCTTATCCATAATGTCTAAGTTGATGTAGATTTTGATCTTGACAAGACATACCTATAAAACAATAGCAAGATGATAATGATATGATGATGATGAAATGACAAGATGAGAATACTAGTGTAGACACCTAAAAACCTTTAGAAAATAAAGTATTTTTATCTTCTGAAAAATTCTTGATGACATCATCATTTATTAATCAATTAATTATTTAATTAATTAATTTATTTTTATGTCATTAAATACCTTTATCTTAATTAAAAATATTTAATTAAGGAATCCCTCCCAAAAATGTTTAAATCTTATTTAAACATTATTTCCTTATTTATTAATTATTTAATTAATAAATTGACCAAAAAACCCAAAATAAATAAAAAATTTATTTTTTGCCCAAAACTTGGCCAATTTCCTTAAGACCGCTAACCTCTTCCAAAATCTTCTAATCCTTCTTTAATTTTTATTAAAGGCTAATCCCATCATTTCCTACCCCTAATCCCAACTCAAAATATTTAATTAAGATTAAATATTAATCCTCATGTTTATTAAAAAAGTTTTAATAAATATCTCCTCAACCCAAACCCTTGAAATAAATAAAACTTTATTTATTTCCTAAAAATCTAATTTATCCTCATCCTAAGAAGTTCTAGACTCTTCTAGAAAGTCTTCATCCTCATCCTAGGAAATTCTGGACTATTCTAGAAAGTCTTTATCCTCATCCAAAGTCTAGACTCTTCTAGAAGATGTCTTTAAACCTAATCCTAATCCCCTCCTAACCTTGTCACATTCTCTAAACATGGGCTAAGACTTACTAACCCAAGCCAAAGTTAACAAATATCTCCTCCTTCACCCACCCTCATTAAATGTCATCCACTTGCCTATCCCTAAGCTAATCCTAAACCATCCTAATCCATCCTCTAATCATTTGCACAAGCCTAAGCAAGCTTAAAACCTTCCTAATCAAGCTCAAGTCGAAATTCCTCTCATCTCCCTCAAAATATCCCAACCATAAAACTTTATGAAGCCCACTAAGCCATAAATGACTCTTCCAAGCCCTTTTATTGCTCTTACAAGCCATTATGAGGGTCTTTATGAAGATTTTATCCCTTGAGTCTCCTTCGTTGACTCATCCTTCCCCTTTCCTCCATCCTCTCACCCTGTGACATGTGTCACTCCTTGATTGGCTATAAGGAAGGACAATCCATGTGCTCTCCTCTCATGCAATCTGAGCCCTCCATGAGCTTTTCCCCATCCTTGCATCTTAGCCCTCAATCCCTCAACTCTTGCCTATAAATTGGATCCTTCCCCTTTGCAAAATAACACAATCCATGAAGTAAAGTCATAATGCCATTTTAAGAAGCCATTTTACATCAAAACCATACACTCACACCCAAATTCCAACTCCATTTGAAGCCCTTTTTGAAGCATAAGCTTGAGCATACATCCTATCTATTTAGACAAGGCCACTCAACAAGAGAGCTTCTCATTGAGAGAGTCCATTAATAGCTCATATTCTCAATTGAGAGTTCATCTTAGTCTATCTTGAAGTTTATGAATTTTGTTTAGTTTGTAGAAGCTTTATTTAAATTTGGTTTCTATTAGCATACTAACATTGCTCATATACAACTAGGAGAATGTGGTTACCCGAAAAGGTGCAAAAAGGCTCAATTTATAGAGTTTGAGAGCCAAAATACAAAATTGGAAGGAAAAGTGTGCAATTGGAAATTGTCATAATTAAATTGCACAAATTAGAAAATTGCCATAATTAGAAGATTAAAATTAGAAAATGTGTCATAGAATGGCACATTATAAAAAATTGTAAGAGATGTGAATAGGAAGATGTAAGATAGATTAATAGAAGAAGTGGAAAATGAAAGGGAAGGTGTAAGAAAAGGAATGGAAACTGTAAGAGTTAGAAAAAGGAAGGTGTAAAAGTGAAAGCTAGAAAATAGGCAGTGGACACACATGATTTTTTAATTAAAAGCTCATAATTCCCTCACAAATAGATGTTAGAAATTAGGAAATAGAAAATCCCAAAAATCCATAAAAGTGAAACAATTAATTAATAAATATTAATTAATTGGGAGAAGTTAACTAAAGAGGGCAATTTAAAAAGACGAGATGAAATAAATAATCAAGACATAGGAATAAAGCATGGATTTATACCTATAGGGATAATAAAAATGATTGGTCAAATGATAAAATAAATATAAGGAATAACTATAGTAAAATATCATAATGAAAATGCAAATTGAATGTGATGATGTAGAATTAGATCAAAGAAATGATCAAGTTGATGAAATAAATGATACTTGGTTAATGTCATAAATTGATGACTTGTCAAGGACATGTAACAAGGATTGACAACATATGACATTTAAAAAATACTGTAAATGGGATAGGTTGATTGAAATTGATTGATAAGATGGATCAAAATAACATCAATGGACTTAGTCAATGCTACTGAATTGATTAAATAAGGATATGATTAGACATTGAAGGACTCAATAATGTTGATGATCACATTGATGACAAATGATGACAAGATAAGATGACAAGGCACTGAGGGGAATGACAATACCAAAGATCAAATTGATAAAATGATGACATGCCAAGGACACATGAAATGAATTAATGAATTTTGATAAGGCACTAAAGGATATAAAAATCCCTAAAGGATCGATGATGACATTGAAATGGTTTCAAATTGACTTGGAAATGATATGAATTTGATCCAAAAGAGTTACAAATAATGAAAACATGCCAAAAGATATTCAAAGAACATTGTGAAACAAGTATGACTACTAATCAAGCTGGCCAAAAAATTGAAGTTAGTGAAATAAGAAAATGGGACAAGTTAGGACGTAAAGGTGATGAAAGAGTAGGCACAAACCATTTTTGTGTGTCTACATTTTACATTGCTTGCATTCTATGAAGCTGGAAAGAGATAAATAAAAAAGGTAGGATGTTCATGACTATGACACAAATTTTCTAAAAGTGTGCTACAACCCATTTCTTAAAGTGATCAGTTGTTCATTTAAAAAAAATATCTTAAAGAATTTTAACAAACTATTCCTCTATTAAAGAATTTTGTCACTCCCATTAAAATAATAGCATTGATTGCAGTTGTAGAGAATATGTTTCCTATCATTCCCTTAGTCATAGGGTGATAATGATGGAGGTTTTGGGCATTTTTACATTATTTCGTACACTTCTACAATTTATTTTTATTAATTCCTTGAAGCCTCTTGGAGGCATCCTATCAAATAGTTAACATGCCTTATTTAGATACCCAAATTTTGCACATGTTCTCCATTGCACTATAAATAAAAGTTTTGAGATGATAGTGTTGGAATTTACAAGTGGGAAGATTTACTTTTGAGGGGGGGGAGGGGGGTGAATCAGAAGCAATAAACTTTAACCTCTAAAACTTTTTAACTAAAAGTGATACATGCATCTAACATCTCTAATTAACATGAAAGAAAATGCATGCATGGAAATAGACAACACAATATTTGATCACTTAGAAATCCTCCAAAATGAGAAGGTAAAGCTGGGGTGGGGATGACACCCAAAACTTATCACTACAACAATATGTAACTGGTTAAGGTTAGAAAGTTTGACCATCATCAATGATCTACCCTATAAAAGGCCTACCCTATTAAAGGCTCTAACACCCTATTAAAAGTGACCTATCTGATGGATTTATAAACATTCACTTGGAATGTCATATGTTTGTTAAATGAGCCTATCTTCATAGGATTTTCATTCTCCTAATACAATGGCTAGAAAGTATAGTAGAATGTATTGACCTGATAACTTACAATGTTCAGTTGCTGATTTTAGATCCTTGTTCTATCTAATCCGATCTTATCCTTCTTGATCTGATATGACTCTGTTTGTAGTGCTGATACTATATTCTAATAATAGATACTACAATGCTCTCATTCTTCTAAGTCTTTATACCCCTTTAAACTTTGCTAGCATTCTCTCCTTGCATTCCTATACCATACTAAATAATGGGGTTTTGACCTCCTTAAAAAGGTTTTGAGACTTAGGGTTAGGTATGAATCTACGATTGAGATTCATCCATCTTTCCCACTCAAATCTTTACACTTTTCTAATTGGTTGCATGTTGATATCATAGGGAATTAATAAGATTTGATCTTATCTTTTAGATCCTTCTAGATTCATCTTGAGTTAGCTCAAAAATGGTTTACATATAAGTGTGTGAGGGCACAAACTCTTATGTTGATTCTATGTTACTTGACACTTACTAATTACTAATGCTCAACACATATAGGAATTCTATCTTGCTCACCATCTATAGGAATTCTATCTTTCTTGGCTCCTATAGTAATTCAATCTTGCTTGACACCTATAGTAATTCAGTCTTGCTCAACACCTATACTTTACTCGACACATATACTAGCTTGGCATCAATTGTCACTTAGCACTTGAAACATGCTTGACACTGTCTATCTGCTCAACATTTGAATAACTCAGCAACTATATTATACTTAACATCAACTAAGAAAATTTCTTAAGTGTGTTGACACTTAATTGTCAAAACCAATTTGAGACCAACAATCTCCCCCTTTGACATGACTGTCAAAAACACTTAACTAAACATTATGAATTTGATCTCTATGAATATAATATACATCTTGTTTGGCATATGTACAAAACTTCAAAACTGTTCAAAATTTTGTGAAGATACCTCAAAATTTGTATCTCGCCCTGACCTAATGTGCCTTTATTGTATCCACAACTTCTCATGCTAGATTTGTCTCATGCTAATTATGCTTTTTGTTATCATTCTTCCTTATTTGTCTTGTTCTATCTACTCTATTTTTGCTCCCCCTTTCACACATATTTCCTTATAGTTATTGTATCCTTTTGGCTTAATTATTTCTCAAAATTTATCTTTTTTATCTCCCCCTTAGCTTTATCTCCTCCTTTTCAGCAATATCATCTCCCCAAAATTGTATCTCCCCCTTTTTTGATACTTATGTCAAAGGGGTCTATACATTAATTGGATACTTAGCCAAAAAGGATTTATTTACTACCATAACTATCTTGAGAGCAACATCTCAATTATCTAGTGCAATTTCCAGTGATTTAAGTTGGATGGTTATCTCTGCTACAAGGTGAACTAGGCCTTCCAATGTAGAAAGATTGGGGTCTTTCTTTAAAACATTCTCTGCATAGGCCAGTTCCTTCTATAAAGTTTCCATGTGAGGGGTGATAGCAATTGTATTTGTATCAATTTGGCCTTTATGTTGACATCATCTATTGTTAACACAACTAATTCCTTCTATGTGTGAAGCGTAGTAGCAAAATGCTTCTCACTCTAAGTTGGATCCTTGGGTAGTTGCATGGTTGATATTTTTAGGTTCCTTTCCAAGCTCATTATCCTTTGGCTAGTCTCTTGTGTGAAAATTGATAGATCACATAGCTTTGAGTAAAATAAAAATATGTTCTCAAGTACTACTTTTAGCTTTTCTATCTTTTTGGCCAACTCCATCTGAGATAGTGCTATTTCACTTGATATTTGTTCATTCACCTTCATTTGGAACTTCCTTTTAGACCATTCTAATAATTTTGCATTAGTGTCTAGGTCTTCATTCTGTACCTAGTCCACTATATTGGATAATTGTTCCATAATTGGCTTGGTTTCATTAGATACTTGCAAGTTGAATGCATCTAAAAAGATGTCTTTTATCTCTATCAATGCTCGCCTCTACTTGTACTCATTTTAAAATATCTCTTGTTTCTTCTTCTTCTCTAGTGCCTCTTGCACTTCATTTATCTGATCTATATTCATGGTTTTATAGTCATATCTAGGAATAACTTTATCGTCATCAAGAATAGGGTCTCCATAGTGAAGTACCCTTGCAACTTTGGTAGAGCTCAAGCCTAGTGCTAAAACTTGAAGTGGTACTACTTTAGTGCTTTGCTATTGTGTTGTTCCTATAGAGGTCCCTATTGTAGGCAAATTTATTAGTATTTGTATTTCCTCTTGTTCTTTCTCCTTAGGGGTCTCCTCCTCTTCTGTTCTACCTTGATGAAATATTGTGATCTAAGGTGGTGCACCTTATCCTTGTACATCAGGAACTAGGTATCCTTTTTTCATGTTTGATCCTTTGCTTGCTCCTCGAAAATTGTTGTGTTTGGTATTCTGGAATCAACCCTAGCTGGTGTGTCTTGTGTAGCTTGCTCTAGGGGTTTTCCACTTGTAGCTATTTGGATATGTGAAGGTGGTTCTTGTGGATTCACCTCCTCCTTTGTGATATTAGCCATAGCTTTTTGCAATTCTTCCACACTCACCAATATTGGGTTAGTACATAACTATGATTGTAAAGTAGTCTAGTGAAGGATCTTTTTAAGGTCCTTTGCAGTTAGTGGGTTTATATTCTAACCAAAAGTGTCAAGAACATCCTATACAATTACTATATTTGTAGGTGTAGGAGTTACATGTGGAGGACTTAGTGGTGGTAATTGTGTCTCTTGCACACTCTATTCTTGTTGCTTCTCCTCAACAATTGCCATTTCATCTTTTTGTGTCTCCTTCTCCACTGTAACATCTTCCTTTTCTTTTTCTCCTTCTTCCTCCTTATCATTGTCTTCTTCCTCTTCATTATTTCTAGCCTCAAAGGGGTTTGCTTCTCCTTCTTTCACTATTGTTAGCCCATAAATCAAATTCCATATTTGTGTGGAATTTTTTATAACATCTTCAATTTTATTCTACAATATACTAAAGGCTCTATACTTGAGTGCAAATTATCTCCCATGCTTCTTACTTGCCTTGCTAATTTTCCCTTTGGTGAGTTCAGGCATCACTCGAGCCAATGTTGACTCTCTTATTTCTTTTTCCATATTAAGACAATAATGCCACTTATTTTCTATAATAGAATATAACTCCTTAGGTATTGTATTGTCAAGTTCAAGTGGAGTGTTCTTGAACTTGGCCATCATAGTGTAAATTAATTCTTCCACTATGTTATGTTCTTCTCTATTTAACTTATTAAAGTCAATGCCTTTTAAGCCTGATAAATCTACATTATCTCTAATGTTATCATAGATATTTTCTAAATCAGATTTAGTGGTGTGACTTACCACTCTAAATTGTCTATTGTCATCAGACTGTTCTTTCTTCATTTGATTCAAGAGGTGCCACATATTTTCTTCTCTGCTTCTTCTAGGCTGGTCCTTCCTATTTAGTGGCCTTCTTCTTTTCCTATTCCTTGGCCTTTTTTGATGTGGCTCTTGTGTTTTATCTTGTATTAAGTTTATTTGGGTTAGGCTTTGCTATTTTTTTGCCTTTGGGTTGAGCTGTAGGCTATTTTTGAGCTTTCCTCTTCTTAGGCTTAGACTTGGCAGGTGGTTCCTTGGTCTGTTCTTCATCCTTGACATCTTCTACATCTTCTCCCATGCCTTGAGCTAATGCAAGTGGCCCTTGATCCTACTCTTCTTCATCTTCACCTTCCTCTTCATCATCCTCCTCACCTTCTGCAATGCCTTAACCAAAGCTTCCCTTAAGCTTCTTCACTAATTTGTCCTTTTTCTTCAAGGTTGAAGTAGTTTTCAATTCCTTATCCACCTTGGATCTGACAATATAATAAGTGCCAAAGGGTTGGGCATTTTTATCTACTTCCTCTACAAGTAGAGTATTGATTGCTACAGATGCCTCATCAATGTTGATTTCATATCCAAGTGGCCTGAGCCATCTTACCCTTGGTATTGCTTCTTGGATGTATGTGAAATCAATGTCCACTAGAAAACATATGTCATTAATGTGTTGCTCAACTAATGAAATAGGTATCCTAAGTCTTTGTTTCATAGACTTCTTGAAGTCTTCAAAGTAGGTGCTCATTATGGTCTCAAAATTTTCCCCCATCTGCTCTATGTATTCATTAACCTGTACTACTATTGACCTGTTTGTTTTCTAGCTTATCTTTCCAACAGAGGGGAATTCATTATGTACATAAAAGAATAAACATATCAAAATTGCTCCAAATTTACATTGAGCAACCTTGGACTTTGTTATGGTTCCCAAATTTTCCATAGTCTGTTATAGTTGCAATCCGGCTAGATCATAAGTATGATCCTTTTTGACAAGTTTGTAACCAATGTCTACTGCAATATAGGGTACATTGTTGAGTTGGCTAGACTGGTAGAATTTATGAGATATAACTCTAACTACAAATTCTACAAGAGGATCCTTGATGATATCAATTGTCATCCCTCTCTTGTTCCATTTTGCACCAATGTTCTTCTCTATGGCCTCTTTGGAATCACTCCTTAGGGTTTTTGGCCATTCTAGGGTTGGGTACCTAGTCACCCTATGTATAATTCTCTTGGATATTTTAATGAGTCCATCATCCAACCAAAGGCTTCCATCATGGATTTGACTTAACACAATTTTAATCCATTCTATCTTGAACACATTTGGAAAATCTAGGGCATGGGTTAAGCCCTTCCTCTCAACAATTTGAAATTCTTCCTTCAAAACTCCATTTTCACACAATTTATCATATGCATCCCTAATTTCCATATCAACTATTGCACCAATATTTCAATTGAAACATCTTCGCACATCTTGCACCATCACCACTTTAGGTGGAATCATGGATGAAGCTCTGGCAGGGTCATTTTTGTAAGCAATTTTGAGAATAGGTCTAAAATCTGGTTGGTTAACTTCATTACTAACCAATTAGACTTCAAACAATTCCTTTTCCTAGGGTTTTCTAGAGCTAGATGCCATTTCTTCAAACTAGGGTTTCAAAATGTAAAAATGGCTTAACTGCGTAGCTCGGCACTAGTGTAAATACCTTGGATCAATGAAAAGATTTTGAATCTTGGCTTGAAATCTTTGCAAAAGCTTCAATCTCTACTTGGAAACTATTTCTACACTCTTCTTGCTCTTGCTTTGTATTCATGATGATGAAAAATGATAAAAAATGTGATCATATACCCTTCATTTCATAGCATTTAATACTTAGTGCTTATACAGTTGTCCACTCAGCTTCTTGAGCAATTCTGCTTTACTCAACCTCCACTAATTTTCAAATCACTTGGCATACACTGGAGTTTCCCTTACTTGGCTTCAACTAGAATTTCCCTTCACTTGACATTCACTACTAACTCAGCTTCTACTAACTGTGGTAGACAACTTGGCAATTGAAGGCAACTTTCCTCACTCAGAAACAATGTGAAAATTTTAAAATTTTAACTTTGCATATTTATTCATGTCGATTTATCCTTTTTAGGACTGATTTAATCTTGGAACTAATGTATGACAAAACATTTAAATATCAGTCCCACATACCTTCTTTTTGTGATGTCCCCATATTAGTATATAATTTAAATAATAAATAAACATTTTATATAAAGTAATATTAATAATGATATTAAAATAATAATATTTATATAGAGTAATATTACATTCTAATTATATAATAATATCATGTCATGTTATAATAATAATAATCTAATATAATATCGCAACATAGTATATTAATATAAAATTCAATATAAATAAGTAATTATATGATATTATAAATATTAATATTAAATAATAATAAATAAATAAATATTATATTTATTTATATTATCAACAAGCTATCAAATTGATATAATATTATATTATATCAATTAATATAGTAGCAAAATGTAAATTATATAATTATTTAAATAATGAATATATTGTTAATATAATATATTATATTATTATAATAATATAATAAATTACAATAATATGATTAGAGTAGAACATCAAGTTGTCCTCGTCAATGAAGCCTTCCACGATTACAAGAATCTCATGCAAGATATAGACGATGGTTTCATGAATAATTATTGGAGAAGATATTGAGACATAAAAATATCAGTATACAACAGAGATAGAAGAGTTAAAGAAAAGATACAAAATTATTGTCACAAACCCTAAACTATGAGATGTCACCTTGGATGGTTTCGTTTATTGAATTGCACTACAATATACCCATATTAGTATGAGACTTGCCTATCAATAGAAGAGATTAGAAGATGCATAATTTTAATGAAACATGACAGTCATTTTATTATAAATAGAAGTCTTCATTCAGAGCAATGAACTTGGACATGATTAGAGAAAGACAATGCAATATTCTAGAAAGTTCATTACAATATGGGAGTGAATAGTGATATCCAGAATAATAGAATATCTCTCTTGAATAAATGAGTTTATAACATAGTTATTGAGTGCCAATAAACTTATTGATATAATAGAATCATATTAAACTATATTATAAGTGACTCTAAGAATAGTCACGGCTATTTAGGGAAAATATGTGTATTAACACAGAATCTGTTTGGAATAACAAAGGGGTCATATGCAAAAAGAAACTGTCACATCATATTGGAGCATGAATAATTATCTTCCTGGGAATTTCATTGGCAGGCATACATCAAGCAGGGGAATCTGACTTAGTAGAATAAATCTCAAATGAATGTCAGACAAAGGAACCTGGATATAGATCTGGAATCATTGAAGGAAAGATATAGAGACATGGTTGGAGAAGAGATTGAACATTTGCTACAATGAATTATGAGTTAGAATCCTATACTATTTACTATTTATTTAGCCAAACAGATTGGCAGCTGTCAACCTCAGATATCCAGCAAAGGAAAACTAATTAGATCATTGAAAGAGCAACAATTATTACTATATATCTTCCCTACTATATTTGTGAGAGATTACTATTTTTCTCATGCTACAATCTGCACAGAAATAAAGACATTATTAAGAACCACATTCTAAAATTAAAATACATACACAGTTTAGATCAGAAATAAATCTAATCAATGGAGAAAAGATGACAAAAAGGATACAAAGAAAAGAAAGAGTCATAAAAATAAATGACCTCCAATAAGGGTTCATTACATTTTTCTTAGTTGGATGTAGTGTGACCACTTGAACTTTTAAGTGAAGTGATCCCTCCATTGGATGTGTTGCTTCCATCTTTCTTCTTCCATGTTTTATTCATTTCTCCTTTGATGTGTTCAACATCAACTTTTCCTTTTCATTTGTTAAACTTTGAGTTAGGTGCCTTTGACCTAGTTGGGTAGTGCTTGTTGATATGTCTAGTCTTCAAACAATTGAAGCATTTAGTTTGGCTCAACCATCTACTGTAGCTTCCACTAAAATGTGTTCTTATGCAATTTTTAGAGATGTGTCCATACTCTTGATAGTTGTGATATCTTTGCCTAGTGTTGTAGTCCCAATTGTAGTAATGTCCATGACTATTTGACTTTGCTGGTTAGTTTAGTGTTCACATAGGCTTTGATCTACATACAAAGGATCTATGTCCATAATTCTTGCAATTGTAGCAGTGACCTTCAAATCTTGGTGTTCTAATGGTTCTAGTCCTATAGTCATGTGCATGATGTCCTTGCTTGTTGCACTTGTGACAGTGACCCATGTTTTTAGCTTTTTCATGCTGATTGCCATTCTTACTCCTGTACACATTAGAGGTATGCCCCTTTTTACCACAAAAATGACAAGTGGTTTTGTGTTCTTACCATTGTCACTTCTTTCTTCTGCAATCATTGATGACTCTCCTTTTTTAGTGTTGGTCTATCCTAGTCCTATAGTGTCATTGCTAGATCTTGGTGATTTCAATAGCTATTCAAAGTACTTTATAGCTTCATTAGGTTTTTTGAAGATCTTTGCAATTTCCTTCTCTCTTCTCAAGTCATTTTGCAATTGTTCATTTTGCATCTTTAGTGTGGAGATCTCAATGTCCTTGACATTCAGCTCATGATGTGCATTCATCATTTGGCTTAGGGTGTCTAGCTGCATGTTGGAAATTCTTACAAGTTTTATTGACTTTTCCTCCAATCTATTGGCAAAGTTTCTTTTTTCTTCTTCTATCATTGCTTAATCTTCAATAGCTCTCTTCTTCTATTCAATCACTTCACAAAGCATCATGGCTTGTGATTCTTGTTTAATCTTGAGAGTTCTAATCTCTTCTACTTGAGCTCTATTTTTCTCCATTAGGTCTTCAATTGTAGCATCAAACTCCTTAGAATCTCCATTGGCAAATACTTTTTAGGTGTTAATCTCCTTGTACTATGTATCATTTTCAGCTATGGAAATTTCTTTTCTTCTCTTTAGGGATTTCCTCAATTCTTCCCTAGCTTCTTCCAAAGAGTGTAGAATGAGATGTATCTCAATCTCCTAGTTCTCTATGACTTTCCCAACTTTGTAGACTTCCATTTCTAGATCTTTTTCTCCAAGTTGTAAGGCTTCTCCTTGTGAGAACTTAGCTTTGATACCAATTGTTGGAATTTACAAGTGGGAAGATTTACTTCTAAGAGAGGGAGGGGCAGGGGGGGAGGTGGGGGGGGGTTGGATTAGAAGTAATACACTTTAACCTCTATGACTTTTTAACTAAAATAAATGCATGCATCTAACATCTCTAATTAACATGAAAGTAAAGGCATGCATGAAAATAGAGACCATAATATTTGATCACCTAGAAACCCTCCAAAATGAGAAGGTAAAACTTGGGTGGGGATGACACCCACAACTTATCATTGTAACAATATGTAACTGGTTAAGGTTACAAAGTTTGATCATCATCACTAATCTACCTTGTGAAAGGCTCACCTTATTAAAGGCTTTGACACCTTGTTAAAAATGACTTGTCTAAAGGATTTACAAACATTCACTTGGAATGTCACCCTGTTAAAGGATTTACAATATGATTGTTAAACCAACCTATCTTCATATGATTTTCATTCTCCTAATACAATAGCTAGAAAGTATAGTAGAATGTATTGACCTGATAATTTACAATCTTCAATTGCTAATTTTAGATCCTTGTTCTTTCCAATCTAATTTGATCCTTCTTGATCTAATATGACTCTGTTCATAGTGTTGATACTCTGTTCTGATAACTAATACTACTTCGTAGTGTTGATACTCTGTAGAATTAATCTCACTTAGAAATATAAATTGCTTTTTTTGTTATTGGTTGCTGCTATTTTTTGGGTAGTACATTACTCAATTTCTTAATTGTTTAGCATTAGAATCACTTGCATATCAATTTAGTTGTCAAATCCCAAAGTCATATGCTTCCACATCTTTTTCTACATGTTAATATATTTACCCATCTATTTTATTAACATTTCCATGTGTTTGAGTTACAAGGTCAGCCAAATAAACATGTGAGAGAAATTGGGATGATATCTACAAGGAAAAGGACTTTATTTTAAAAAAATAAAAAAAATCTCCCAAAGTAATATGAGCAATGGGGATTTTCTAGGGGTGTGATAGATTCTAAAAAACTCTTCTTCAAAAATCATGATTCTATGTGTTTTTGCAAATTATGAATATAGAAATTTAGCTGTCAGTGAAAAGATAAAATATCAAAATTTTGGAGGTTTTAAATTTTAAGGTCTTTGAAGTTGCGATGTCATAATTAACCAAACACTTGATCCCCCAAAATTGAGATTTCACTAACAACTATGAAGGAGAATCTCGGTGTGCCTAAACCAATTTATAATATTAGATTGGGAGGAATGGAAGGATGGTCATGACAAGAAGGTGGGCAATGGTAGACAGGGAAGTTTGTAGAGAAATTTTAGTATACTAAGTAGTTAGGCAGGGTGGATCGAGTTCAACATTTTGATGGACAATGACTCAAATCTTGGGATGAAATCTTCTTTAAAAGAGCTATTGTGCAACCAACAAAACCCTTTTTCTTAAACCCTGGGTTTCATATCAACAACAATGAAAAATCCAAATAGAAGGTGCCATTTGATATTTGTGACAAAGAGACACCATTTAATGGTCCTCTGTGGGAATCAACTAATAAGCAAAGGGTTATGAATGGTGAGAATCCCAATCAACAAGGTAATGAGAATTCTTCTACTTTAGACACAGTATAGGGATCATTGAAAGAATGAGTTGCTAGTGTTAATCGCAACCAATAGCTACATGAGCATTCTTCTTTGGTAGGAAAGGGCTTATGCGAGAAGGGTGAGAGTTTGGTACAAGGAATGCAAAGGAAAATGATATCTAGAGCTTTTAGGAGAGCTCCCTTCAAATTGAAACCCTCAAAGGCCAATGCAAGCTAGTAAACCAAAGAGGATTTGGAGGAAGAAGTAATTAGAGAATATTATTCATGTAGACACAGGGTTTAAAGATTTGGCAGTAATGGAGATCACTATTCCAAAAAGGTTGATATCCCCACATGTTGACATTTTGAGAAAGATAGCACTTAGGGTATAGATTCAATTTAAGTGAGACAAACATACAAGCATGGATTTTTAGTAACTGGCCAGGTACAAAAGAGGTATTATTCCATGATCAAATTTTAAACTATTTTACTATTCTCTTTACTTTGACTGAGACTAGGGATTAGGTGCATAAATTCAAAGGGTGGTTTTGTAAAGTTTTTGTCATCTCTACCTACCCATTTTCTCTAAAATTTTCCCCTAAATCAAGTGATGTTATCTTTTTTCCTCACTAGATAGAATTACCAAATTTCCCCATTGAATACAGAGACACATAAATTGTTGAATTGATAGAAAACAAGTTGGGTATCTTTATCAGGCATGATCTCATTCCTTTTGAACAAGTCTTTCACCCAATTAGGGTTTTCTTACTTCTGAGCAATCAGAAACCAATTCCACAATATATAATTTTCCATTCCAAATGGGGGGATTGGAAAAAAATTGTTCATAGTTAGGATCCAAAGGTAATTAATAAAAATTCTTTGATTTTGGGCCATTTTAATGTCGATTGCTAAGGTGTTGATTTAGACCAAATTATGGTATGTGAGGACCATTCATCGATGCCTGAGAAATGTAAATTTAGGTAGGTTGCTGATGTAAATAGTATAGATATTCATCAAATTACTTTTAATAATGATGTTATTCTATATATTTCTTATTCAAACTTGGATCTACCAAATGAGCCTTCACAAGATCAAATCCCTCCATCAAATTTGGAAATTGAGGATAACAATCAGTCTCTTTATATAGATCATTCATCCCTTCTCTTTTCATGTCATTACTCTTGTGTAAATCCTACAATGGAGATGTGTAAGGATAATCAAACTAGTCTTGGATTGGAATTACAACTTTATAATACTTCAGAGAATTGTCATAAGATAATGGATAGAAGGGGCCTTATCAAATGTCATTTTGTGAAGCTGTTTCCAATATATTTGCCGGGAGTAATTTTTAAAAACCAATTTTTTTTTATGGCAATTTCTCAAAAATTCCATAACATTTCATGTCATCAAAAAATTTTTAGGCAATTGAATTATTAGGACTTTAGTTTCTCTAATTGGAACAAACATAGTTGGTCTATAGTAGATTTAGTCACATGTCATGTTATGTTTAATTAGTGTCCTCTGGAGATGTTTGTCTTGATGTGCAAATAGACTATGCAAGACCTCAAGTTGGGTAGTAATGTGGAATCTGAATCACATCAATTAGCTAATGAGATTTCAGCATTTGTGGTATTAGAACAATTTCACTTAATTGTAGAAGAAGTTATGCAAGAAGATATGTCCCAGACATTAGTAGAAAATTTTGAGGAAGCTCAAAGGCAATTAGGAGATTTCCAACCTGAAAAAATGATCAATAGAAATATTGGCTGTGGGTCCACTTTTGATTTCTCACAAACCCTTTCAATTATGAAATCACTTAGAGATCCCACTGTGGTATCCTCTATTCCAAAGAATCATGGTAGAAAGAGTAAAAGTACAAAATCTAAAGAAGAAATTGCAGCAAGAATTCAATCCACTTTGGAAGAAAAATTTCAATCAGTAAAAAGAGTCACCAGAAGGACTAAGTGTCCTCTGGTGGAAGGATGAAGATCATAACATGGAATGTCAGTGGCATCAACGCTCCTAAAAAAAGAAGTAGGATTAAAAAATTGCTTGATGATCAAAAGGAGACATTATATTACTTCAAGAGACAAAGTTATCAAATGAAAAGTATTAGGAGTCAATTGCTAAATAGAAACAATGGAAATCTATCCACTATCCTAGTGCTGGGGCATCGGGAGGTTTAACCACTTTATGGAACCCAAAGGTTGTTACCGAAAGCCTAATAGGAGAAGATTTGGGTTGGCAATGTTTTAACTTTCAACATTTTGAAATCTCAATGGTTATCTTTAATATTTATGGTCCTTCAAGTATTTTAGATAAGGTTAAATTGTGGAATGTCATTTCAGAAAAAATCAAATCTTTACCACAAAAAAATTATATCATGCCTGGTGACTTCAATGCAATTCAAAATAATAAGGAGATAGAGAACAATTTTTCTATCTCTAAAAATTATGGAGGAATTTGATAACTTTATCACTACCAATGAATTGTTTGAAATTGAAGCATCCAATGGATGCTTCACTTGGCATAATAGAAGAGATGGTTTCTTGCAAATTTCTAAGAAACTTGATAGATTTTTAGTTTCACAAGCATGGAAAATAACATCTATTCTATTCTCGACAAAAAATCTTTCTTTTTTGGGATTGGATCACTTTCCGATTTCATTATGCTTAGATAATAAAGTGGACCAATCAACTTCATGTTATAAATCTTCATTTAAATTTGAAAGAATGTGGTTTAGACATCTAATGTTTCTTCCTTTAATTAGACAATGGCGGGTTAGTGTTCCACAAGTAAAAGGTAATAGTATGTATTCGTTCTATAATAAACTCCAATATCTTAAAGACAAAATTAGAATCTGGAATAAACAGGTTTTTAAAAATATTTTTGAGGAGAAAAACAAGGTGTAGAAGGAACTTCAAGAAATCAATAAAGAGGTCATCAATTTTGTCTTGAATTCAAATTCATATTCTCATAAAAAAGAGAAGCAATTTCAATGGGTGGAGCTATGTCGTAGGGAGGAAAAATATTGGTGTCAAAAATCTAGAGAATTATGGTTAAGTGATGATGACCATAACACAAAATTCTTTCATGCTTTAGATAGTCAAAAAGAGGCAAGTAAATCCATTTTTCAATCATGGAACAACTTACACATAAAAAATTACTAGATGAGGCAAGTATCAAAAGGGAAAATCAACTTGACTAATTCTTTGAGGCAATTCCAAGGAATTATATTAGATCAAGATAATGATGCTCTTATGAAGCCCTTAACTTTGGAGGAAATTTAGAAAATAGTTCAATCACTGTCCCTAGATAAAGCACCTGGTCTTGATGGCTTTACAACTCTCTCCTTTTAGAAATGTTGGGATGTTCTGGGTTGGGATTTACTTATGGCCCTAGAATCCTCCCGATGCAAGGGTTACATGTGTGGGAATTTTAATTCTACTAATATTGCCATCATTCCTAAGTTTTGTGATCCCCAAACTTTTGTTGATTTTGGACCAATTTCATTGTGCAACACTATATATAAAATCTTCACAAAGGCTATTTATTCTAGACTTCAAGTTTTGTTGCCTAATATAATTTCTCTAGAATAGGGTGGTTTTGTACTAGGTAAAGAGATGTCAGAAGGGGAAATTGTTGCTGATGAAACTCTTCATCATATCAAAGAAAACCAAATTCCTTCCTTTTTTATTAAACTTGATATGATGAAGGCATATGATAGAGTTAATTGGTCCTTTCTTATCAAAGTATTGGAGAAATTTGGTTTCAGTAAAGCTTGGTGCAAATGGATCAAAGCCTATATTTTGGGGGCTTCATTTTTGGTTCTTATTAATGGGTCTCCAGAGGGGTACTTAAAATCTTCTCAAGGAATCAAACAAGGTGATCTCCTTTCACCTACCTTATTTATTCTGATGGCATAAGCCTTTAGCAGGGCCATAATTCAATCTCAATAGTTGGAGCTTTGGAAAGGCATTTAATTTGGAGGAAATGATTTAGTGGTCACTTACTCTCTCTTTGTAGATGACACTTTGTTGTTTGGATCTAAAAATATTAATGAAGCCAAGCATATTAAGTATTTATTGGACCAATATTCACTATTCTCAGATTAGAAGATCAGCATGGTTAAATCTAAAATCTTCTTCTTCAACACAGCTCCACCTGTTGAACAAAGGATTAAAAAGATTCTTGATTTTGAGGAGGAAAAATTACCATCTACATATTTGGACGTTCACTTTTTCATGAGTAGTAATAAAGATTCTTATTGGAAAAATATAGTAGATAGAATTAAAGCTAGAACAATGGCTTGGAAGGTAAGATGGCTTTCTCTTTTTGGAAAAATTCTTTTAGTTAAGTCTGTCTTATTAGCTATCCCAAATTATTACTTCTCTACTTTATCAACACCTAGGTTTATTATTAATGAGATTGAAGGCATTATTTGGGGTCTTTTATGGATAGAAAATATATTAGCTAATAGAAAAATCCCTCTCATCTCGTTAAAGGAAATGTCTTTAGAGAAGCATCAAGGTGGGATTAATCTTCCTATTTTGGCTTTAAGGAATATTGCTTTCGGAGGTAAATTAGTTTGGTCTTTGTATGAGAAAGTAGAGGCTAAATGGTGTAGGATCTTATAGAGAAAATATTTAGATTCTACTAACCTCTCTAGAATTTTCACTATTGGCCATTTGCCTAAAGGGTCAGCTATTTGGAACTTCTTGGTGGGATCTCATGATTTAGTTGCCAGATATTTGACTTGGAAAATTAACAATGGTTTTAAGGCACTTGTTTGGTAGGATTCATGGAACGGCATTCCTCCACTTTATAATTCCAAATCCATTGACAATTGGATTATAATTTTTGTGCTGAATGGGGCCTTTATGTAGCTAATTATTTTTAGTTCGTTGATCCAATTTCAGGTAGAGTTACTTGGAGAAACCCAGATAAGTTACCAATTCTTGATCAAATCAAAAAAGAATTTATTAGTATATGTAATACAAGGACTATTTTAGTGTCTAATCTCCAAGATACACTAATTTGGGCCCCACATCAAGAGGGAAGATACTCTGTAAAATTAGGTTACTTAGCTGCCAACAATCTCAAAGTTAGTTACAAGTCATTTTGGGCATTTAAGTTTTGTTGGAACCTGGTAGTCTTACCAAAGGCAGGAATTTTTTCTTGGTTAGCCTTAAAAAAGAGAATTTTAATAGGAGAAAAGTTATCAAAATTGAATATTGTTCATAATATGAAATGTGTACTATGTATGGAGGTAGAGGAGAATGTTGATCACCTCTTTGTTTAGTGTAAATTGGCATATCAATGCTAGATCTTCATCCTTCAAAAATTAAATTTCAGTATGCCCCTTCCAAACACCTTATGGGATATGTTCCAAGATTGGCCAAGTCCAATTAGTCACTCTTATTATTCATGTTTTTGGAAGTGTATCCCAACAATTGTTATTGGGGCAATTTGGTGGGAGAGGAATAAAAGGGTTTTTTGAAATCAACCTTCGTCATTAGAAAATTTGATGTTAGAATTAGAAGTTGTAGTGGGGGAAGTCATGGTAGCTTCTATCAAAAGAACTTCTAAAGATCTTATTATTATAGGTTGGGATATTTCTTTGGCTAATAGATGGACTTCTTTACCCTCTCCATCTTATCAATTCATTACATCTGGTGGTCCTCATTGGTTTGCCTCACAATAGGTGTATTATAGTCATGCTCTGGGCCATGCTTAGGAATAATGTATTCAAACTAAGGACTATTTTTCCCAGTATGAGGTGCATTTAATCTTGTCAACCTAGGGACATATACTTAAAATGGTTGACACAGTATGTGCAGTAGGTCTCTTAATGAGTCACTACGCTTATGTTGTAGGAAAGTAAAATGCAAGAAAAAGAACTTACACTATTGCTGCAGGAAACTAACACACTTAACTCTATGAATACTAGAAATGCAATGAAAGGATAACAAAGCATTCCAACTTAGTTCATCCACTATAACTATTCTCACATATGTTGCAGGAACATTCATGAAGTGTGATGCTACAAGAAGGAACTTACAACTTCTACTTACAATACTAAGAATGCTTGAAAAAATAATCTATTCTATCCTAATCTAATCCACCTTCCAAGTGGGCCCCCTTTGTCGGCTTCACTAAAATACTAACACAAGATAGAAGCCAAAAATTATTTCATTAGATTTTAGAAATTCATTACATAACACAGAACTATAAAAATACAACTATAAAAGTTAACAATCTGTTCTCATAAAATCTTTTTTCTAACTAGCTAAACTAACACACTTGGGTTGATTCCTATATATAGAAGATTAACATGTATTCCATAATAGAAAAGTAAATGACCTAGCTTTAAATCTATAGGAGAGAAAGAAGGAAAATAGCAACTCAAGGTGAGAAGAAGAAATAATGGCTTAAGGCAGGAATAATAAAGTCTGAACACCTGCTCACCATGGAATAAATGTAGAGAAGGCAATAAGTCTTGATAGCTCCTCCTTACTCGCCGTCATGTCTTCTGGAACCGTTGCAATTTTTCTCCACTATGGCTGCTCCTTAGCATTCTCTTCTTGAATGCTGTTGGCGCTCATCTTTTGAATTCTTCCAATCATCTTTCAGTTTTCATTAACATGTTAGTTACAATAGAGAGACATGTTTGCAAATAAACATTTGTCAAATTAAATTCAAATATAAGAAGACACATTTTGATAACTATATGAAATACTACATAATATATATAATACTAGCAAAAGATGGCATAGTTTGTACCCATAGGTTTATCATAGGTTTGGTAAACATAGGTCCACAAATGTTTTGACAAAGATAAAATAGAGTATCAACAAATTGTCTTAAAACTATAATGAAATAAAGGCAATATTTGGCCTCATCATCTACCCCTTGCTAAACTAATGCTTGTCCTCAAGCATTGCACTTCCTTTTTAATGACCTAAACTCTCCAATCATTGTCCTTCCTTTCCTATTGCTCTTGAAAGTGTAGTAAAATCCTCTGGTTCTCTCCCACACTTCCCTTTTGTAATCTTCCTATAGCTTGTCGAGCATATCGACATTAATGTCATATAAAGGCCATAGGAGCATTGGAGGCTACATGGTTAGGGGACACCACAATTCTGGTCTTGCCTACTTCCCTAACTCTAAATATTTTGGAACCTTGTGAAGTGCTACCTCCAAGTTGATGGGACTATGTGGTTTTGACTTTTTAAGAGATTTAGACAATCTGGCCCATCTACTCCTAGCACTAGTCATAGCTCTCTAGAAAGAAAAGTAGGGCACATTTTCATAATCAACATAAACCTTAGCTCTAGTAGCAAAGATCTTATCTCTTACTTCTAGATTCTTCTTTCCATAAGTTAATGTGAACCAATCCCTAAGAACTTCATTTGTCTTGCTACTCTCGACTCTTAAAGGCAAGGGTTCTATCCTTTCTTCATCCCTATAATTATTCAGTTTCCTATCTTTGCTTCATTAGACATCTAGGACATGAGGGCTCTTAAATGTATATCCCCTATGTAGAAGAAGGGATTCCATTGAGTCTTTGAAGGGATACCAAAATTATGACCAAATAATTCACAAAGTAAATTTTTCTTCCAGGGTGACAAAGTTTGATATAGTCCATAAAATTCTTGTGCTAATTTGAACTCTGCATTAACATTCTTAAGAGTTAACACTAATTGATACAAAAGAAATTGTTCTTTCAAATAGAGAGCATAAACTCTTGGTGGTGGTCTACAAGAAAGGGCCTGATCAACTAACTTGAGGGCATGATCCATTTGTTGCTTTTGGCTTTCTTATTGTTCCTTTCAATCTACAATTTCTTCATCTTGAGATGCTATGATCTTATTAATCTTTTTCTTCTCTTCTTTCCACAAGGCCTCAGCAAACAGATGATGTCCATACAATTGAAAAAGGAGTTTCTGTAGTGTGATAGAACTTATGTCTTCTTCATGATTTCTTTTCTTCTTTCTTTTTTCCTTCCATAAATGTTCTACAAAACTAGTAATCCATGTTGATTTATGGGGAACTAGGGCAGTGTTTGGATCAACATATTTAGGAACTGTTTCATCCCTACAACTGGAAGTACCTAGTTGGTCTACTGGGGTATCATCTGGATTTTCTTTGATTTCATCCCTACATCCCATGTATGATTTTCGAGAATGTTTTTAATCTTAGGATGGGGAGGAGAGTGATAAAAAAATTTTTGCATGGGGGATTCCCTAGTAGATGTTTTAGACAAAGTAGAATCCTTAGAAACTTTCCCTCTCATCATAGGGCTTCTCCTTACGGGGGTTTCTTCTTGCATCATAGCCTTTTTCCTACATTTCCCTTTAGGTGTCTCTACTATAGGAGTAGTTGCTGTAGGACTTTTCTTTATTCTCTTTTGTCTCACAATTGTAGGGTTTGACTCTTTCTTTTTCTAAACAGAGATTTCTTCTTACAGTTTTCATTTCCTCTTGACTTTTCTATAGGTAGGTTTTGAGGTCTCTTACACAAGGATAGTTTCTTGCACATTTCCTTGGGTATTCTATTCAATAGGCTCATTGGTGGGGACATTTTCCTCACTAGGCTATTTACTTGGGGCAGCTTGGGGTTGCAGCGTTTTGGCTTGCACAAATTCATCCCATGTCATGGGAGACACATCCCTAAGTGACCTCTCTATCAGTAACTTGATTAAGGCATGATGAGTAATGAAATTATCTTTTCCTTTTTGAGTCTCTTCCACACTAATATAGAGCATATTATACAAGAAATTTGGAATGTTTACTACAAGATTATTCCTTACACAACTAATTAATTTGAAATGATGTGCATACAAGTATGAGAATCTGCCTTCACATGTAAAATACCTAATAATATGCATGGCTAATTCATTGTATGGTGGTAGCAGTGACATTCTCTTGCAACCTTGCTTTGTAATGTCCATTTGAGGATTAGACAGTCTAGTAAATTGAGATTTTGCTAACCTTGCATCATGTGTGCTTAGGTAATGTTCTCCAATTGCAAGCAATTGAGTTACTTCAACAATGCATTCCTCTATTGCAATCATATTTAAACTCCAAACAGAAGTTTCACCCTCATCAAATGCCCTTGTGAATTCTGCAGCCACCTCTTCATCATACAAGAAATACCCTAGCCATCCATATGCATTAAACCTTCTTACAGCTTCTACATCTAAGAGCAACATGGTCTATTCTAGTAGTTCTCTTCTCTACAACTATCCACCCATTTTCTTAACACTTCCTCCACTTGCTCTATTTTTCTCCTTTTGAATTCAAGCTACTTCATTATTTTACAGACTCAACTCACACTTCTTTGTTTTAACATGCAATTAATGTCATAACAAATTGTTATGCACAATAATATGGCTTTTAATGAAGGTAAATCATGAATATGTGTGAGAATCATCCTAAAATAGGGTTTATATCACATAAAATTTAAACACGAGTCACTTCATAGCTTGACACAAAAAATCATTAAAAAATAAGGGGTACGACACCTCGCTTGTGTACTTATGGCAATTAATTTTCATTAATGAAGGGAATGTGAAGATTTAGAAAATCCTTTATGGATAAATATAAATTCCATTGGATATTAGTAACCTTCCCTGTCCCCTACTAAATATGGACAAGTGTCCACACTTGTAAAACCTAGTATGGGTAAGGGACTGGCATAATGCCAACATCATATAAATTATGTAGTATTAAATATAATTAACGAAATCTACAAACTATAAGTGAATAATAATTTTAAAATGTTATGCTTGTCAATTTGATTATTGCACATACCAAAAAAAAAGGTGGCAGAAGTGATATCAACATCGGCAACGTCCATCAACATCTCGTGGGGTTTACTGAAAACATGAGAAATTGATGACATGAAAAGCGGGTGGATGGAAGATAAAGAAATGAGATGAGGTGGATGGATGGAAGGTAAAGAGATGAGATGAAAAGAGAAAGTGAATGAAAAAGTGAACTTTATGTGAACATAAAGTATTTATTATGAGCATGCAAAAAGAAACTAATGTTGAAGAGCAGCAGTTGGAAGGTTGACACCTTCAACTGCAAGAAGAGTTACTTGATGTATATATGAATTCGACTGCTAAAACTATTGCAGGAAGTCGCCTTTGGTTTGGGGCCATTTATATAATTTGAGTCTATGACCATTGACTAATAATTTGAAAGGTACTAGATCAATGGTAGTTAGTTAAATAGCTCCATTATCAAAGACATGACTAATTTTATATGGTCCTAGCCATCTTGTCTGTAGCTTTCTTAACGTATCTTTAAATTTGGAATCATATAGTAGTTCCTAGTTGCCAACTTGAAATTATTTACTAATAATATGAGAGTCATGCATTGTTTCCTTTGTTTCTATATCAGTTCAATGTGTTCCAAAGTAGCTTTTCTCATTTCATCCAGAGAGTTAAGATGTAGAAGACGTTCTCTTTGTGCTACAAGAAGTTCAATATCCAATGGCAATGTTGTCCTTAGAGTTTTATGTTCAAATTCAATTGGAAGTATTGCTACTTTTCCATATAGGAGTTCAAATGGTGTAAATCCCATAGTAGTCTTCCAAGTTGTTCAATAAGCCTAAGAAAATTCTTCTAATCTACTAGTCCAATCTCCATGATGTAGATGAACTATTTTTGTTAAGATGTTCTCCAGCACATGATTTGTAACCTCTACTTGTCCACTAGCTTGAGGGTGATAAGGACTAGATTTCTAGTGCCTGATGTTATACTATTTCATTAACTATGAGATTAAATTAAAGGTAAATTGTGCACCTTGGTTAGTGACTAGCTCTTTGGGTACACCATAGCGAGTAAATATTTCTTCATACATAAATTCAGCAATTTTTTCATCACGAGCATGCTTCATGGCCTTGAATTCAACATATTTTGTTAGGTAATCAGTACACATAAGAATATAGGATTTCCCATTAGATGGAGGATCAATTGGACCGATGAAGTCCATGCCCCATTTGTCAAATGGTGTTAATGCCATCTGAGGATTAAGAGGCATTTCATCTATTCTTGTTGGTCGGCCCATCCTTTGACACTTGTCACACTTCCTTGTATAGTTGGCTACATATTTGTGAAGTGTAGGACAATAATAACTAGTTGTCAAGATTTTCAAGGCTATTATTTTAGCTGCAAAGTGTCCTCAACATGGTTCATTATGAAATGCATATAAAATATCATATGTCTCATCTTCTCTCACACATCTTCTCATAACTTGATCAGGTCCAATGTAGAACAAGGGATTATCTATCTAGGAGAAACAAAAACTTTTCTCTACAAGTAGCTTCTTTTCCTTGTAAGAAAAATGTTCTGGTATTTTATTGGCTACAATGTAGTTAGGAATATCTGCATACCATGGAGATTGAACAATAATATGAAAAAATACTCATCAAGAAATGCCTCATCTACCAAAGTAGTGTCAATATCATCATGATGGATTCTTGATAAATAATCAACTACAACATTGGCTTTTCGAGGCTTATTAACAATAGTTATATCAAATTCTTGCAACAACAGTAACCATCTTGCTAATCTACCTATTATAGTAGGTTTATTCATGAGATATTTAAGTGCTACATGATCAGTATGAAAAAATATAGAATAGCTAGTTATGTAATGCCGAAATTTGTTTAGGGCATAAACTACTGCTAACAATTCTTTTTCTATCACTGTGTAGTTTAATGGAAAGTGATCCTTTTTGATGGCCTCTTTCAATTCTCTATAATCTACACAAATTATCCATTTTCCTTCTTTTTTAGGTATTATGACTAGGGGTGACACCCATCTACTATCAAATATAGGATAAATAAAGCCAACATCAAGCAATTTTTGCAATTTAATTTTAACTATTTCTCTAAGGATTGGATTTATCATTCTCTGGGGTTGACAAAGTGGTAGACAACCTTCATTAATATATATCCTATGAGTGCATAGTGTAGGACTCAACCCTTTTATAACACTATAATCCCATGCAAAGGCCTTTGCATTCCTTTGAAGCAATTCTTTTAACTGTTCCATCTCTATGCGTGTTAATTTGGGATTAACATGGAGATTATGACCTTTAGTAAGTTCAATAGTATTGGTGGACTCTATCATAGTAGCTTTAGAGATTGGACTTGCTTCTAATTCACATAGTAAAAGTGGATAAATAATATTAGGTTCTTTGAGTAAAGTAAAATTCTTATCACATTCTTCATATGTGATTAATTCCAACATAGAACTTTCAGATACATCTTTTTCTACCACACAACTGTTAGTGAGGATACTCTGGAGTACTAAATCTTCCTTTTGCAGTTTTAGAAAAGACTGTCTACGTAACATCATGAATTTTACTATAGATTTTAACTCTTCTTCTTCATCCCCTAAATCTAGCCAAATAGATGTGCTTAAATCTTGTAATGGTTGGGCTAGAGGATATAAATCAAATTTCTTTGTTGGCCATATGAGATGGTCATATTCCCTGATCTGCAACTTATATTTGCATTAACTATGGCTAACCATGGTTGACCTAGATGACAAGGTAACCAAATAGATTGACTTTAGGGGATAAAATCATGAAGTCTGCGTGATATTCTAGAGAATCTAAGGTTACAACTATGTTTTCTATCATCTCATAAGGGGTAACAATAGAGCTATCTACAAGTTGTAGAATTGTTGGTGTAGCCCTTAGTCCTTCTATTTTCAACTTCTTCATAGTATCCTTGTTCATAACATTTATAGTAGCTCCAAAATCAATTAAATCATTTTTAATGAACTAACCATTTATACTGGCATTCACTACTGGACTTCCTAGATCAAAATATTTTGGTGTGATCAATTTCCCTAGCATGATGTCAACGAATTGTCCCACAACATGGACTGTGGTGGGGTCCTTTTTCTTCCTTCCTGGCTTCTTCAAGCAAGCTTCTCTAATGGCTTTTCCATAAACTAGAACATTCTTAATGTCTTAAAATGGGGGTATTTGGACATGTATATTTTTTAACTAATCAACAATATCAAAAGGTTGTTCCTCTATTTGTTCAAGTTTCTTTTGTATTAGCTTTTCTGGAAAAGGAGGTTCCACTATTGGTTGAGCTTGGGTTGACATAGTAACATTGGTTGATTCAATTGTTTTAGAAACTAAAGGTTTTGATGCTATAGGAGGGTCTAGTATTTTAGTTATAAGAGGCAGTTGAGGCATTGGTAAAGTTGTACCAGATCTTAGATGTATATCTGCAACACCCAAAGCGTAAGTAGGATACTGTTGAGCATCAACACTACACATGTGCTACTGTGTCTATTGGCTATTTGGGTTTGGCTGAGGTTGTGTAGGTAACTGTGTCTAGTTTTGAGGTCTAGGATTTATAGGTGGTGGCATTAGAGCAAGTTGTTGAACTGGAGGTGGTAATTGTGGAGCACTAGTATTTTGGTTAGGCCATTGTTGAGATCCCCTCCATTGGTTTATAGACTACCAATTCCCTTGGGGTGGTTGCCATTAGTTCTGCTGGTTTTTCTAGTAGTTTTGTTGGTTTTTCCATTGGTTTTTTTGTTGGTTTGGCCAGGGTGGTTAGGAATTTTGAGGCCATTGGGATTGTTGTGGGTTGTTTTTTCCAACATTGTTCCAATTGGGTATATTTTGTGGAGGACCTTGGGGATTACAGTTTTTCCATTGATTACCATATGAATTTGAATTTTACAAGGGAACCTGAGGCATACCTTGATGTTGAGCCCATGGTTGGCATTGAGCAACAAATAATACTTGCTCATCATCTTCATCTATGTAAACACACTCAGTTGGAAGATGTTGATTCTCCATGCTTGTGACTAGTTTACATTAGCAATCCTTCTTTTTCTTCTGGCAATGAGGGCAGTATTCAGCTAGTTGTAACTTGGCTTCTGCATACTTCTTCTTTGTAGTCATTGTATTAAGATGTGTAGAAATGTCATTGATGATGTCTTGTTTAAAATCTGACAATAAATTAGATATCTCAAGCTTTGAAATGCCTTGATTGATTCCTTTAGTGATTGTGGAACAAGGTCCTCATCCTTTCTTCATTGTTGACCTTGAATAGTTGTGATAGATCTTCTTGAGGTCTTCCCAAGAAGCTTGATATACATCACTACTAGCCATCAGGTCTATTGCTTCTAAACAATCATCATTCACACCTCTTAGAAAGACTAGCTTTTGTGAATCCTCAAACAACACATGCTGAGGGTTCTTTTGCGGTGTATATAAAAAATGTGAAACATAGTCTCCCAATGTTTCTTCCTCCTTCTAGGATATCTTGAAGATATGATCTCCTCTTGAACTAGATTCTTTGCAATACTCTTTGTACTTATCTAAAAATAGAGTTTACATTTCATCCCAACTTCCTACTGCATTGGCTCCTAAGTCCATGAACCATTGTAGAGTTCATTCTTTCAATGTTGTTGGAAACAATTTAAGCTTATGGGCATCAGTGTTGTAGTCAAAACTATGACAAAGTATATCAAATTCAAACAAGAAAGTATCAAGGTCTTCGATTACAAGGCCATAGATCTTTGGAAGGGTGTCTACAAGTATATTCTTGAGATTATCAGTATTTACAAGGCTTGGAAGAGGAAATGGAAAAGTAGGTTGTGCCATGACTGGAGGTATTAGATTATGAGGTTGCTGCTAAATTGGACATTGGGTACTAGATGATTGAAAATGGATGGATTCAAAGTAATGTTATCAAGAAAATTGGCCAATACTTCAGTGAAAGGTTGAAGATCACTTGTATCTATTGGTTCAACTCTTGATGATGATGCTATGGGGAAAATAGGGCTTGCATCTTCAAATGGTAACTCAACTTCTTCTTCTTCAATTTCTTAATTCAAATTAATAGACTCCCATGGAAGAAATCTAAAATATTTATCTTGTTTTCTTCCTCTTCGATGCATGCAATTAAACATTTCACACTGGTTAAAGAAACTTTAAACTAGAGATTTCTAAAAAACTTTATCTAAGAACTATGACTCAAAAATGCTCCTAGCTTGACACCATCCTTGGCAATAGTTCCAAAAATGGTCTACCTCACAATAGGTGTATCATAGTCATGCTCTGGGCCATGCTTAGGAAAATGTATTCAAACTAAGGACTATTTTTCCTACTATGAGGTGCATTTAATCTTGTCAACCTAGGAACATATACTTGAAATAGTCACAGTATGTGTACTAGGTCTCTTAATGAGTCACTAAGCTTATGTTGCAGGAAAGTAAAATGCAAGAAAAAGAACTTACACTATTGTTGTAGGAAACTAACACAATTAACTATAACTATAACTTGGTTCATCCTCTATAACTATTATCACATATGTTGTAGGAACATTCACAAAGTGTGATGCTACAAGAAGGAACTTACAACTTCTACTTGCAATACTAAGAATGCTTGGAAATAAATCTATTCTATCCTAATCTAATCCACATTCCAAGTGGGCCCCCTTCGTCGATTTCACTAAACTACTAACACAAGATAGAAGCCAAAAAATATTTCATTAGATTTCAAAAATTCATTAGATAACACATAACTATAAAAACACAACTGTAAAAGTTAACAGTCTATTCTCATAAACTCTTTCTTCTAACTAGCTAAACTAACACACTTGGGTCAATTCCTATATATAGGAGATCAACATTTTGTATGCGTGAATATGTGGCCTTTGTTTAACACACACACTTCAACACAGTCCTTATTTGTTGATTCATCCTGGAATGAACATGAGATTGTTCACCCAAGAATAGTCCGACAAGCTGACCTATTGCCTTCTATCTAAAGGGAAATTTCCTATTAATGTCCTTAGATTCAAGGTATAGTCAACCAAACCCTCTAAGAATGAAGGATTTAAGAATGTAACTAATTCTATATGACTGTGCAATTTAGTCTAAATGTGTCATGCAATTAATCTAAGAACTTATTAAACAAACTAGATTAAATTTATGCATTTTAACTCAAAATATCATTAATCTAAGAATGAGAATATATGAATATAATAAGCTAGATGAGTGTATAACACAACAAAAATTTGATAGCAATTTGATTCAACCTCCTTTAATGAGGAATTAGGAGCTCCTTAAATAGAATTCCTAGAATCCATCAATGAGTGAGATCAACTCGGATCGATAGTTAGGATTGAAGCAAAGATTTAGTTGAGATGGAAACTTCCTTGCGTAGGTGAAGTAGACTGTTTCTGATCTGAGTGTGATGAGCAATTAACTCAACTTTCCATGAGTGAGAGAGTAAGTTAACTGGATTGATTCTAATTTTGAGAAGTAGTTCACTCAAAGTTTTCATTTTGAACTGAAGAGGAGATTTAGGAAGAATATTCAATTTAATAAAATTAGATATGCTCTCATAAATACCTTTTCTATTTAATTAAATAATTTCATTTAATTAATTAGGAATGACTTCCTATTTAATTAAATAATTTCATTTAATTAATTAAAATAAGCATATTTATTAAATTAAATAAATTTAACCTTGTAGTACATTAGCCTTAGGAGATAATTTAATTTAATAAAGTATGAATACTTTTGATTAAATTAAATTCAAATGAAATAGGTTTAATGTGGCTAATATGAGTGAGTACTAAAGGAATTAAATAGGAAATATGATGAATGCAGTTTAGAGTTTTTTGCATCTAACAATTAAGTCAAGTAGCGACAATCAGAATAAGAATTTTCTATTAGAATAGGTGTTAGAATTGATCAGAATATACTAGAATTGGTAATAATGGCAATGAGCTAATTTTGGGGTATTAAATTTTGCCCCTCTTTGAATGAATGTGTGAGCAACACGTTCAATTCAAAGAAAATCAGAAAGCATGAGGTGAGGATCAAGAAATGAGATTGGTTCTAAAATTGATGCTATGAAGACCAATTGATAATCTTTTAAGGACCATATCTAGAACAGAGCTTAATCCCAAGGAATCCAAGAAAGATACCTAGATACCCAAAATTGATAAGCATTTTAAAGGTTTTTTTCAAAACAAAGTTTAACCTTTAAGGATCCAAACAGATCATCTAGATACTCGAGATTGATAGCATTTAAAAGATCATATCCAGAATGAAGCTTAACCTTTAAGGATCTAAATAGAACACCTAGATATGTGAGATTAATAAGCATTTAAAAGACTATCTCCAAAATGGAGCTTAATCTTTAAGGATCCAGATAGAACACCTAGATACCTAAGATTAATAAGCATTTAAAAGACTATCTCTAGAACGGAGCTTAATCTTTAAGGATCTAGATAGAACACCTAGATACTTGAGATTAATAAGAATTTAAAAGACTATCTCTAGAACGGAGCTTAATCTTTAAGGATCCAGATAGAACACCTAGATACCTAAGATTGATAGCATTTAAAAGATCATCTCCAGAATGGAGCTTAATCCTTAAGGATCTAGATAGAACACCTAGAATCTTGAGATTGATAAAGGATGGTAAGATCAAATTATGAGTCATAGAATCATCCCCAGAATGAGGCTTGATCCTGAGGAGTTGGGGTTTAAACTATCCCAATACCTGTCCATCAAACTCTGAAAAGAGTTGTTATAAGATTGATCAGTTGATGAAAAGGTAAGATAGATAGCAAAGATGCCAGATAGAAGGGAGCAAGATGTCCTGAGTGATGAGATGCCCCAAGTGACAAGGACATAAGATAGGAATAAGATGACCCAAGGAATGAAGACTCAGATTGATTTGAAATTCAAGTTTAATGATGTAATCATCCTGCCCCCTTGGGAGCAAAATCGAAAGATGACACACTAGAAATATGATGTAAAATAGTATACAAAGAGATATAGAAGAAATCTGAGATGTAGTAGAGTGTAGAAAGGATCAGAATGATCTAAAGAAAATTGGAAGTCAATCCAAAGATTTTGAGGTCTAAAATATCAAGTTTGACCAAAAGTTGACCAAAATTGGCCATGGTTGACTTGAGTTGACTATTTCCAAAATGGATTTTGAATCTATGAAGAACTTTGAGTTGACAAGATTCCAGTAATCATAAAGTATCAGAAAAATTTGGGTTGCACAAGCATTCGATTGTGTCGGTCCCCAAAATTTTAAAATGCATTTCTAAGGAACTAAGGGGTGTCAGATTTTGAATTTGATCCCAAAAATGGATTTAGAATGGTCAAATTAGCCAGGGGGTGATTTTTGCACAAATCAGAGCACTTTAGTAAATTAGGTCAATAGCTATATAAGGGCCCAAGGGTTCATTTTCAAATCATTTGTGCATTGTCTTTTGTGAATAGTAGCTTTGAGAGGAAGATGGCAGTGAACATGCCAGATCATTGTTTTGAGCACTCCCTATGACACAACCAACTGGTAGACTACAGACCCCTAGTGAGTCATCAATATTGTAGCTTTGTACTTTCATTTTCATGTATTTCAATGTCATTTATTGCATTTTAAAGCATGTTTTAGGAAGGTCAAATCAGTCTTCACACGAGACTGTCCTTTCTCATGTGAAGAAATAGGATCCTCTATTTCTTCACACATGTTGGTGGGTTTTTTTCGTGTGGGAGATACCCACCTCTCACACAAAGAATGAATAATTTTGCTCGATCTTCACGTGGAAGACTTTCGTTCTTCATGCGACAAAGACATTTCTTGTGTGAAGAAATGAAACTTCGTGTGAGATCTTTACATCTTCACATGAGATCTTGAGATCTTTGTGCCAAAATCCATGACAACGGAGTTGAAATGTTCATTTTTGTGCGTGAAATTTACAATTTTGTCTACATTGTTCTACCATTTTGACCTAGTACTGATCATTTGCTCATTGTTGTTGTTTGTGTGTGTGCAAGAGTTCTTTGATGACGGTCTCTTTTAGATCTCACTATCCACCATATGGAGATTTTTTGTAGAGTCTCGATGATGCTAATAGGGTACATATCACTCGATTGGGCTTATCTTCTTTATGCTAGATCCTAGCTGTGTTGGTGAATCATGGCCTGCTCACAGCCTTGGTGAAGCATTTCCATTCAGAGATGAATACCTTTGACTTGCCATTGGGGGAGATGACTATCAACCCAGAGGAAATATGGAGGATATTGAGGATCCCATTCCATGAAGCTTGTGTGATATATGATGTGGTACCCTGAGCAGGTATAGAGGCACTATCTATTGTGTTTGAGAGAGAGCTATAAAGGGGTGAAGCCATCAGTTGGGATGAGCTTGTGCACACCTATGGGCGGACACACAGACTGGCATCAGTGCTGGTGATATTTTTGAGCTGCTTTTTAGTGCTAGATAGGGAACAACATGGCTTAGAGTGTGGTTGCGGGCTCATACTTTGATGAATGGTAGAGGCCCCTAAGATATTTGGGTGGGGTCATTGCATACTAGCTCATATGTTCCATGAGATGCATGAGATAGTCTTCCATGGGAAGAAGAGTATGGAAGCAAGAGTCTATGTTTTACAGATCTGGGCATCAGAGCATCTTCTCGTATGTAGACCCATTCATGAGGATGCTCAAGAGCCTATGGAGTTTGATATCTATAGGTATCAGGGTCACATTACCCAGGTCTTCCTAGGTAAGACATAGCACTAGCAAACTTGTCTCAATGACCTGGTCTCCATCATATGGCAACCCTGGCGAGAGATGGAGGATTGGGATTACACCCCAAGGGAGCTAGGTTGGATTTTTTGTTCACAACCACTATTAGGTCGGACATCACAAATCATAGAGTGATTCATGATTTCACACATGTGGTGGCAATATGGCTGACCATAGGACATATCATAGGAGTACTACGCCTATGCCAGACTAGCGAAGGATGTAGAGCAAGGGTGGCCCCCATGATTGGACCCAAGCCAATCCATGATAGATGTGTGCAACGTGGTTGCGAAACAGTGAGACTATCTCCCTGACATTGCGGACACTAGGATGACGCCTGCATACTAGGCATATTTGATTAGTCATCTATTCCCATGATTCACAAACTCAGTGGGGAGAGTAGGGTAGGGTCAGAGACAAGCACCTCTATAGTAGGAGGTACCTTAGTAGTAGGAGCAACCATAGCTAAAGGTTTGACATGGGGTATAGTAGGTATAGATTCCCCCATGTCAGATGGGGTCAGACATAGGTGTAGGTGGTAGTGGCACATCGCAGGGTCAGCGATGGAGGTCAAGGACAGAGGAGTAGGCACCACCATAGGAGGTACCACCATAGTAGCAAGCACCATTGTAGCAGCAGGCACCTGAGATACTGGATGAGGATATGCTTGATTAGCCTGCTGCTGGGACATAGGAAATAGTGTGATGCTACCAAGAGTGGATTCATTAGGCCTCCTAAAAGCTAGGAGAGCTACAGATACAAGTAGTTGTCCGTGATGCACAACTGGTGGGGTTGCAACGGGAGATCGATCGATGGAGAGAGTGCATCAAGACTACTAAGCAGAGAGAAAAGACACTATAGGATGAGGTCCACTTATAGTTAGCCTGGGCAACATACTATTTGGCTACATATTCGACAGTGGTGCTTGATGAGGCTCTGTAGGTATAGCAATTTTCTTAGTATGCACGAGAGTCAGGAGGCACACGACCTCCTATGATACCTAACATGCCACCACCTCCTCCTCTAATTGCTGCTCCTACTCTTGCTCCTCTTGGAGATGAGAGTATAGGACAAAGTTAGATGCTGTGTGCCAGGCTCTTGATTTTGATCTCTGGGCATGTATTGATTGGTGTGCTAGCACCATTTTGAATCATTTTTTTTGGTAGTGCTCGAGTAGTGCCCATTTTTGTACTAACCCCTTTATATATATATATATATATATATATATATATATATATATATATATATATATATATATATATATATATATATATATATATATATATATATATATATATATATATATATATATATATATATATATATATATATATATATATATATATATATATATATATATATATATATATATATATATATATATATATACAAGATTTTGAGCCAAGTATCATTGTGTACATGTCATTGTCTAAGTCTGATTGACTTTGATGTACATGAGATGTCAATATGATGATTATGAGATGTATGTTTTACTTTGTTATGATGTAATTATGAGCATGTAGAGTAGATATCATGAGTATATGGATGCAATGCATATGAAAATGGACTGACTTCTCATGTAGTATTGCATGTTTTTCTTGACAGTGATAGGTATTCCATTGAGGAGTGCGAATTGATGAACCAAATTCTTGTTTAGCCATGGAGAAACCTGATATGTTTGAAGAAACCCCCGATCCCTCATCATGAAGAATAGAGACAAAATCACAACTGAATTGCGTACTTATGAAAGTGAATTATGTAATGCAAGACTATATTAAATGCAACCTTAGGTCTAGTCACCAAGCCTCGACAATTTATCATCACTAGATATAGAACAAAGCTCATATATTATACAATTCCCACTAACATTGCAATCATGGGGATATGAATAGAACATATGTTATAGGTTTTTCAGGATTAAATGTAAGTATTCAAGGCACAAGAAGCCAGAATGACTAGAACATTTGTCCCTTTTAATATAGCAAGTTAACATAAGCATCAAAGCATAAATGCTAGGATAACCAGAATGTTGCTTGCATGATAGGCACACCAAACACACAAGAGATCCATCTTATGCTAAGAATTCAGTAAGTATTTTTTCTGCAATGACCCTTGCATTTATAACCTGAGATAGAAATGTGCTGGATATACTCGCAGTGACCTGTATGTTCACTTAGTAGGACGAGCATTAGATATTACTATAGCATGAAGAGTTCACTCCAATAGACAAGGAGAAGTACCAACGTTATTAATGTACTTGTATAAAAGGAGTTGAGGTACACTCGACCATCCAATGTGAGATGGAGGCTCTTATAGTGGACACCCCTCTCATAGGAATATGTCAGCTAGTTGGAACTAAATTGCAAGAAGAAAGCAAAGAAAAGATCATGCCCCTAGTCATTACTTCTCTAATCAGAAATGACATCATCGAGTTGCTTGAAGGGACATGATAAAGTGAAAACAAAGAAAATAAAGAAAAATCTTAGCATATCCAAACAAGTAAGTCATTTTGAAACTATTTTTTGTCATGGGATTGATGTCAAGTGTCAGTGTCCAAAACATGTTTGAAAGAAATCTCTTCAGTAGGGTGACAATAGTAGGTAGTCACAGTTAGAATGACTGGTGACTGAGGTCAAAGGGGAATCTTCATGATGAAGAACCTAAGAAGGACTGAGTAATAGTAGATAAACACAACCAGGACAACTGGTGACTGATGTAAGAGAGATCTTCTATAAAGAAATCTAGAGATGTGACCCAAGCAATAGTAGGCAAACACAGCTGAAACAACTGGTGACTATTGCAAAAGAGATTCTATGAGGAGAATCTTGAAAACAAGGGATACTGGCGATAGTAGGAAGACACAGTGAGGACCACTGGTGACTATTGTGAAGGAGATTCTATGAGGAGAATATCAAAAGGAGTGACGCTAAAGGGGAATGCCCCTGAGCTATGACAAGACTCAATCCATGGCTACATGAGCAGAAAGCAAGAAAATTAGTAAAGCCACTGTATAGAGAGCTAGAAGATATACTGCCAGATGGAGCATTGGGAACAAGAGGTGCCTGTTTACCAAATTTTCACCTTCTTGGCAGGATTTTCCTTTTTTTGCTACCATGATGCTTGTTTCTAGGATTTCACCAATGGCACTTTTCTATTTTTCAATTTTATTTTTTTTGTATTTTTCTCTTTTTGAATCTTTTTTGTTATTTTATATTTTTTTCAATTTTTTTGGTGTTACCAAGGTGCCTATTGCTAGGTTTTCACCAGGGTAACAATTTTTTCAGGACTTTTTCTGGTTTTTAGGATTTTTTCAAGAGATTACTAGATCTCAAGAAGGATTACCTTGATTTTGTTCCAGTGTCTAGCAAGGTCTAGGAAAAGATGTAGTAGCAAGCTAGTGGATAAGTGGAGATGGATAGGCAAGGAGTATGAAGCGGTGAATGTTACCCTCAAGGAAAGTCTACACAAGATTACCCAAGCTAGGGAAAAGTATAAAAATATAAGCTTATGGTGTAATAAAGGATGTCACATAATTAATCCAAGAAAGTGACCATGTCAAGAGATTTCCAAGAACTGAGTTTTCTTCATTCTGTCATTGATCAAGACCAAAGGGTTACCTGAATAAGATAGAAAAGTTTGTTATGGAAGTTATGAGTGAATGACTTTGGGAATGAGGAAATCTGAAGGATAAGCAAGATCATGATAGGATGTCATGGATGGAAGAATTATGCATGATGCCTATTTACTAGGTTTTCATCATGGTACTTATCCAAGGTGCCACAAGAAGTGGTTTTCACCATAGGATGGATTTATTTTTCTTTACTTTTGCTACCAAGGTGCCTGTTTCTAGGTTTTCACAAAGGCACTTTTTCTTTTACTTTTTTGGATTTTTAGAGTTTTTGGAAAGAATTCAAGCTTTTATTAAGTTATATAGCATTACTATAAGAAAGATAAGTTATGATAAGCCAAAGCCATAGCAAGGTACACTCAAAGATGTTGATAAGGTAATGGAAGGGAAATAGTAGAAAAGATATATGGAGGATAAGGTTTTAGGCTATGGATGAGATAAATGGGATGGAAGGATAAAAGGTGGAGGATAGAAGGTTGAGATGATAGGGTATTGAAAGGGATGTGCAAGAGGAGAAGAAAAAGTGGGCAAGATCAACATTGACACACACCTTGAATGGTAGTGGAATGATGGAGACGATATGGATGAAATAGTATGAGGTTTAGATGTATGAGGTGGTGAAATAATTTTGGAGGAAGGTGGAGTATAAGGTTTTGAAATCTTTTTAGGAATATGTTGGGAAAACGATGGAGTGGAAGCCTTTGGAAACTTGAATCTCAACTTTTATTTGTTTTCAATATTCAAGTCCTTCAAAAGAGACTTGGGAATCCATAGAGCTTTTGCTTTTTCATTAGATGCTTTGGAACACATTTCTTCAATAACAGATTTAAGAACCCATACTTTCCTTGGTTGAGGTCTTTGAATAGTGGACCTTTGTGGTCTCTTTTGTGTATTTTCCTTCTTTACATTTACATGTCAATTAGAGGAGACATAGTGAACTTTTGAGGATGGATTCATGTACTTGTGTTTGAGTTGATCATCCAAATTGCTTCCAAAAGGCTTAGGATTTGTGGATGAATGAGGCCAATATGACTAGTTTAGATATAAGGGTGGATGTGAAAAGTTCAAGTATGTGTATCTTTGTTGATCTTGGGGTAGGGTAGGACGAACATGTAATGAGCTAAGTGTGGAAGTAGGAGATAGAGGAACATAAGGTCCCAATATGGATGGAAGACTTGAAGGTTTTAGGTTAGATGGATAGGGACCAAGGATAGATTTAGAAGATGTGAATGGACCATGAGTAAGGATATCAACATCTTTAGAGTGAGCAACATGACTAAAGCCATCAATAGATTTATGAGTAACTATTATAGGAGCAATACCTTTCACAGGAGTATTTAAAGCTTGAGCATAGTTTGGAAGTGAATGTAGCGAGGAAGAATAAGAGGGTGAGGGAACACTTTTCTCTTCAAAAGGAATTTTAGGTAACATGGGAAAAGTATCCTTCTCTTTGTCTTTTATAATCTCCTTAAGGATGGTGGAAGGAATATCTCGATCTTTCTTAGTAGAGGTGCATGACATGGGAGATGGAGGACTATGTGGCTCTTGAGATGGAGGCACAAGATATTGGAAGAATTGAAAGGGGATGAAGGAATCTTGGTCTTGATCAACACTTGTTTCTTCATCATTTAAGTGGTCCTCTTGACATGAAACCAATTTTGAGGATGAGGGAGTATCTGAATCTATATTCAAATATATTTCTAGAGTCTCCATAATAGGCTCTTGAAGGGACAATGGAATAGTAGTTGGAGTGGGGATAATAGGAGGAGCAACACATGGAGGTTTTGGATATTTTGTTTGAGTAGTATGGGAGAGGTTTTCAGCTAAGTCAAGATTAGCTTGAGTTTCCTTTAGAGGCAACCTTTGAGGGTACACATAGTGAACTGGGAGAGTAGCAAGTTCTTTGTTTGGTGAATATGTGTTGGAAAGATTGGAAACTTTAGAAGGTGAATGCATGTTGAAAGAAGTAAGTGTCACATTTAAACCATTACTAGACTTGGTTTCATGATGTTGATCCTTCTTGAGAGTAGAATCTTTAGTATATGAGAGCTTAGATTTTTGAATTATGCCATTTTCAAAGAGATCTTGGATCTTTTTTTTTCAGCTCCTTACAATGTGAAGTTTTATGTAAATTATGTCTGTGATAGGCACAATAGCTACTCATAAAGGAAACTCCTACCAAAGTGACCTTAGGTAAAATAATGATTTTTTTTTCAAGAAGTTCTTCCAAGGTTAATTCATAAGATTTTCCCAAAGGTGTGAAATCACACTTTGGTTTAAATTCCCAAGGTTTGTTTTCAAATATATTCCTATATTTCTTGGGTGTTTGTAAAGTGTTCTCAGATATCTTAGATTCAAGATCACAAGAATTTGATTTTTGGTTGTCATAGGAGGAAGGGAAATTTTCTCTTAAAGAGAATTTTTTTGATGATGTTTCATCTTCCTCCTTTAGTCTTTGAAGTTGAGCACTCATTGATTGGATTTGTTGCTTCATGTTTGCAATAAGTAGCTTTTCTTCCTCACTAGGAACATTGGATTTAGCACATTTTTTGTTAGCCATTTTCATGTACCATGTTTCAAGTAGTGAAAACCAAGTTTTAGAATATAAGTCAACTTGCCACAGTCATAGAAAATGACAAAAAGAAAAATCTTAGACAGGGACCACACTAGAACTTAGTCTCAATGGGATAGGATAAGAGTGTTGTATACTAAGGCATGAATAGTCTAATTTGAAGGCTAGAAATACCAAAGATTATGACTATCATAATGTGGAATATGACAAGCACTAAAGAACAAGAATCAATGACAACTAAAAGATGAGACTAGTCAAAGTATGGATCACGAATCTTTAGCTAAGTAGAGTGCCACTGTTTGGGACTATTTTTAAATAGAGAAGTAGTTAAACTGATGCAAGAAATAGACTAATAGGCTAACTTGACAATTCAAACTCAAGATGTCACATGAAGATCTTCTAAGAGGCACACAAAAAAGTACGCAGGTATAGGCAAAGACTCAGGATAGCATAAGAATTTTATGCAAGGATATGCTCCAGGCCACTCGAAGAAGTGAAAAGTTGACAAAAAAATAAGCACATCTAAGGAAAGATCTTGTGTGGAGATGTGCAACTGTTTGCATGAGAACCTAGACAAAGCAGCGCAAAGAAGTGACAGGACAAAAGCTACTCGCGCAAAAATTTGAAAATTGTGCGTGAAAATGGAGACCAAACTAATAGTAGACTTGGATTTCAAAGAGATTTCTAACAATTTTGACCTATTCCACATAGATTGGAGGTTTGTTTGGAAAATTTTAGATAGATAGCAAGATTGATTTTCAAGTGTTTAAATAGCATTTGGTTTTGAACAAGGCAAGTGTTTTCAACAAGACACAAGAAGCAAGCAGTAGTCGAATACAATCCAACTAAGGACAAAGAAACTCAGAGGGATAGGGGAGTCTTGACTTTTAGTTTGTTTGAGAAAGTTTGGACATGTTTAGGACTCAATAAAAAATAGGCTCTATCCATATGACCTAAAATGGTAGAGAAGGAAAAACCTTTGTCCCACAACTTATGCACATGCGTGTACCTCACACAGCCATGTCACTCCCTAGAGGGCACCTGTGTTTTTGGTATATACAAAGGACTCAATAGTATATGTTGAACAAGGGCCCTTGTGGCAAGGGATGAGTGCGTATACCATCTTCAAACATCCAGTAGCATGCCTATGGTGAGTTCTATAGGAGAGATTCTTCCCCCTCCTTGTACAAAGATTATGCCTCCTTTTGAAGGTGAACCAAGTGGCTTCTAACTAAAGGTTTTTACTTGGCTTCCATTCATATTAATTCCTGGTGGCTCTACAAGAAGAGTTGAGACTAGTAGCCCACACCAGCATCTAAAAGTGCACACACTTTCTTAGCGAGACTGGGGCTGGTGCCAGCTAGTGTAACAAATAGAGCTTCCCCTTGATATGCGATATCAAGAATCAAGGGAAAGAAATTAATCTGGCTTTGGAGTCTTATCCTCTATAAAGCATCTTGATTATAGTGAGTTGGAATCTTCGGTGAAAGGAATGTGCTCACCTGGTTCATTCCCAGAGGTTGGGTCACTTTGGTAGGCCCTCTAAAGGATTGACTTGGATTGGTGATTCAAAAGCAAGGGTCAAAGTTTTTGATTTCCCTAAAGGGGAAAGAGCATACTCCTCTACCTTACTTTCTCATCCAAACACACAAAACAAGTTAATTTATCGACTTAGCTTAATCAATCTAGACTTGTCCTTCCTCAAGATTCTGATTCCCTAAAAGGAAACCATCATCTCTTCATAGAAAAGGACCTATACTAGAGAACCACTAAGCTACTTGCCTATTTTGGAATGTCATCTTTCAGAAGCATATAGGTTTTTGATTCACCCTTGGTCATGACCTCCAAGTGGTGAAGAGCATAATCCCCTATTCTTCTATCTTGCACCCTAGGAAGTTCACAAGCCCCTAATTAGTGTATGTTTTGAAAGCAAGAAAGAAGACACATTGTTTAGTGGATTTTAATAGATTATTCGACAAACATGTCTTCAATAATTGTCCTGCAAGTAAATAGTTAGTCCATGTTTGAGTGGTTTGTATAAGGAGTCTTCCTCAAACATCTTGTAGACAACTGTTAGGCTGCAGAAAACTAGAAAAATAGAAATAAAGAAAAATGCTTAAGAGAAAAAGCATTAGTCAAACAGAAGCTTAACTATGGGAAAATAAAATTTAACTTTTTTTGTTCTTTTTTATACCCATAAAATAGCTTAGAAAATGTTAAAACCTACGAAAACATCAAAAGTCAAAATTCATTTTATACTCTTTATTTATTTATTTATTTTATTTATAATAAAGATGCTTCAGAGAAAACACGTTAGCAAAAAAAATGATAAACAACATTTTCAAAAATTGCCTTTTAACTGTGTTGTTGCAAGATTTCGCACGAAATCTTGTGTAGGACCGCACGAAGTCTTTCACTGTCTCACGCAAAAAAATGAGGTGCCACACTAGAATTCACACAATGGGGCACTTTTTTGCGTGAGAAAGTGGAGAGCGACACACGAAATATTTCACCAAGCCACGCATGAAAATGACGTGTTGTGCGAAGACTTGCGTAATGGGACACTTTCTTGTGCGAAAAGGGAAGAATCTTCACATGAGAACCTAAATCCTTGTGCAAAAATGGATTATCTCGCATGAAAATTTGAGGAACTATACAAAATTGTATGGATAGAGAACTAAAATATCATAAAAAAATGCACAGAAGGCCTGAGAAATTAATTTTCTCGGCCCCACAGTGGGCGCCAAAAATGTATGCGTGAATATGTGGCCTCTGTTTAACACACACTTCATCACACTCCTTATTTGTGCATTCATCCTGGAATGAACATGAGATTGTTCACCCAAGAATAGTCTAGCAAGGTGACCTGTTGCCTTCTATCTAAAGGGATTTTGCCTATTAATGTCCTCAGATTCAAGGTGCAAGTAACCAGACCCTCTAAGAATGAAGGATTTAAGAATGCAACTAATTCTATATGAGTGTGCAATTTAGTCTAAATGTGTCATGAAATTAATCTAAGAACTTATAAAAAAAACTAGATTAAATGTATGCATTTTAACTCTAAATTTCATTAATCTAAGAATGAGAATATATGAATATAATAAGCTAGATGAGTGTATAATGCAACAACAATTCGATAGCGATTCGATTCAACCTCCTTTAATGAGGAATTAGGAGCTCCTTAAATAGAATTCCTAGAATCCATCAATGAGTGAGATCAACTCGGATCGACAGTTAGGATTGAAGCAAAGATTCAGTTGAGATGGAAACTTCCTTGCGTAGGTGAAGTAGACTGTTTCTGATCTGAGTGTGATGAGCAATTAACTCAACTTTCCATGAGTGAGAGAGTAAGTTAGCTAGATTGATTCTAATTTTGAGAAGTAGTTTACTCAAAGTTTTCATTTTGAACTGAAGAGGAGATTTAGGAAGAATATTTAATTTAATAAAATGAGATATGCTCTCATAAATAACTTTTCCATTTAATTAAATAATTTGATTTAATTAATTAGGAATGACTTCGTATTTAATTAAATAATTTCATTTAATTAATTAAAATAAGCATATTTATTAAATAAAATAAATTTAACCCCATAGTACATTAGCCTTAGGAGATAATTTAATTTAATAAAGGATGAATACTTTTGATTAAATTAAATTCAAATGAAATAGGTTTAATGTGGCTAATATGAGTGAGTACTATAGGAATTAAATAGGAAATATGATGAATGCAGATTAGAGTTTTCTACATTTGACAATTAAGTCAAGTAGCAAAAATTAGAATGAGAATTGCCTATTAGAATAGGTGTTAGAATTGATCAAAATAGACTAGAATTGGTAATCATGGCAATGAGCCAATTTTGGGGTATTACACATTTATTCCATAACAGAAAATTAAATGACCTAGCTTTAAATCTGTAGGAGAGAAAGAAGGAAAATAACAACTCAAGGTGGGAAGAAGAAATAATGGCTTAAGGCAGGAATAATAAAGTTTGAACACTTGCTCACCATGGAATAAATGCAGAGAAGACAATAAGTCTTCATAGGTCCTCCTTACTCGTTGTTATGTCTTTTTGGAACCACTACAATTTTCCTCCATTGTGGCTACTCCTTAGCGTTCTCTTCTTGAAGGCTATTGGCACTCATCTTTTGAATTCTTCCAATCATCTTTCAGTATTCATTAATAGGTTACTTACAATACATAAACATGTTTGGATATAAACATTTATCAAACTAAATTCAAATATAAGAAGACACATTTTGATAACTATATGAAATATTGAATAATATATATAATAATAGAAAAATATGGCATAGTTTCTACGCATAGGTTTATCATAGGTTCAATAGACATAGGTCCATAAATGTTTTGACAAAGATAAAATAGAGTATCAACAAAGTGTCTTAAAACTATCATGAAATAAAGGAAATATTTGGCCTCATCACTCATGAGAAAGTTAATAGAAAGATTGTGAAATGGATTCCTCCTGCTAGGGGAGATTGCAAATTAAATTTTGATGGTTGCTCAAGAGGAAATTTGGTTGAATTAGGAGCTGGAGTGTGTATAAGAGGTCATAATGGGCAGGTGTTAGGTATGTTGGCTCAAAAATTGCCAGTTGGTACAAACAACAAAGATGAAGCCATGGCACTCCTACTTGGTTTAGAACTAGCACTTCAGTTAAACATAGTTAATATTCACATTGAGGGGGATTCTTCAGTGGTTATCAATTCATGTGTAAAGAAAAAATTAGAGAATTGGAAGTTTGCTTATATTCTAGAAAAATCTTGGACAATGATTGATAAATTTAAAGTGGTGTCCTTCTCTCATACCCTCAGGGAGGGAAACCAGTTTGTAGATACTTTATCCAATATTAGTTGTGAAATGAAGACTAATGAGGCAAGTATTACAGAGTTTATACCTGCCAACTTTCTCACTTTATTTACCTTAATTCAGCAAGAGAAAACCTTTTAATGATGGTCGCACAAATAGAATAAATTTGGGTTTAGTATTGTCTAAGTTACTCTTGGCTTCATGTTCACCGAGTTCAGTATTCATTGTGTTACTCTTGGCTTCATGTTTACTAAGTTTAGTATTGACAAAATGTTTGGGTTCATCATTGACTGAGATTTTAGTATTGATCGAGTTATTCTTGGTTTAGTGTTTACTGAGTTTAGTATTGAAAAAGAGTTTGGGTTCTTCATTGACTAAGCCACCCTTGGCTTAATTCTTACCAAGCAAGCTTGTGTTTAGTTTTTACTGAGTTACTGGAGGCTTACTAAGTTATTTAGTTTACTGATTACCAAGTTCCCTCAGGTGGGGTGTTGACCAACTTCCAGCCAAGTGTTTGTCGAGTTAACAAGGAATAGATTCATGCCGAGCTATTTGATCATAGTTCTTATTGAGTGCTCATGGGTATACTGACCAAGCTATCTAATCTTGCTGAGTGTTTTGGGTCCACGCTTGTGAAGGTCTTAATGCAAAATTGTAATGGCATAGAGCTACTTTGATGATCGAGAAGGTTCCCATGTATGAGATTATGGTGAAGTCATACTAAATCTTTTTGCATTGCTCAGTATCATTTTTTGTTGTCATCACTTGAGTACGTCATGTGGTTTTACATTTGGCAAGATCAAATATGCATTTAATTCAAAACCATGTCTCAAGTTGATCAAGGATAACTCTAATAGATGGTAATAAGGTATTTATCATTCTAGTACATATGGTTGTAGAATATTCATGCCTTATTCAACTTGGGGTTGTTAGTATTTTACTTCACTCTACATAGTTGCAATTGGGCTTTGATGTAATGGCACCTTATTTATTACTTACATGGGAGCAAGTGTGTCATGTATTATGAGTGTTTTGGATTTATTTTTATGTCTCCTTCTTCCCTGCTCTCCTTACTTTCCTTCTCAATTTCTAGGATGTCGTTCTCTTTGGATGCTTGTGTGAAATGTGAGTCTTGTCATCAGTATCATAGAAGCATCCTGCCCAAAAATTATAAAAAATTTCTTCAACTGGTAGTAGATGAAGATGCACTCTCTCATCCCTTGGATGATGAGGTGTTGGATATTATGTTCATTCTTCTTTCTTCCTCCACCCATCGTGCTATCTGTAATTTCATTGGGGAGGACTTCTTCTCTGCAACATCTAGACATGTGCTATACCCTTCAAATTTGGTCTCCATATTTCTATCTAATGCTATGGATCTTCTTCAGTCAACTTTGAGATTGGAAATCATTGCTTACAAGGTGGTCAAACTAGACTTTTGGGCTCAAAATAAATTGAAGCAGGCTATGAAAAGTTATGATTTATAGTTTAGAAATGCCTTGGTGGGAGGACTATTTTTAAGGACCATGCTCATGCAAAAATAGGAGTTTTTGGTGACTTTTGAGGCAATACAGAAGTCATGTGAAAAGCATAATTCATGCCTCTTGACCAAGACCTTGAAAGTTATGGAATTTTTTTTGGGGTTTTAGATGACTAAGGTGTGAAACATTTTGGATTTGCACTACTTGACATCTTGGGTCTTCCAATTTCTGATGCATATGCAATATCTCATAAGAAGATGCCTCTAGCTTCCTTAATTCAATCAGCTCGTGAACCTGGTGACTAGTCCATTCCTACTCTAAGTGCCCTTGGATCAGGACACCTTGTCCCAAAACCCCACTCAAATCATCCCAAACCAATAGTTTGGGGTGGTATTTTTTATGTTGTTGATGAAGGCTCGAGCTCGGGATGGGAGGTGGCTCTACTACCATGCTCAGATTTTGGATGGGGTCACTTGGTACAACCTGGTTTTGCATCCACTTCTACAAAGGGTGCTGAGGACATGGAAGAAAAATAGTTTATTGGCATTCTTTTATGTTTTTCAACATCAATGCTTGTATTTTGTACATTTTGCGATGATGCTAGGTTTTCTTTCTAGTTCTTTCCTAGTTTAGCTCTTGAACTAGTTTTATTATATATATATATATATATATATATATATATATATATATATATATATATATATATATATATATATATATATATATATATATATATATATATATAAGGAAGAATCTTGACAAGAAAGAAAGAAGGAGAATCTTGACATTGTGATTTTACAAAAGGCTAAAAGGAGAAATTCTAATTTGCAATCTTAGAAAAGGAGTTAAAAGGGTCGGTCAATATTCTAAAAGTCACAATCTCAAAGATAATTTCTTAATTGTGATGTGAAAAAGAAAAAAGAAAATTTTTTAAATTAAAAGTGCAAAGTACAAACCAAGTACTCAATTTGCAAAGTGGGTGTATGCATGAAAATTTATGAACCATAAATGTGGAATAAAAGCATATACATTATCTTTACAAAAAGGGCCTTTTTCATAACTCCATACATATAGAGTTGGGATGGAAGCTGGCAAGACGGATTTGGAAGCATACAAGGACTTTGCAGAAGCAGTAAGTTTGAGCTCTTTCCCTTCCCTAGTTATTACTCATTTGATAAAAATGCTTGTCAAAAACAATACTAAGGAGTCTAGGGAAGTTTCTTTTAAGAAGCATATTCAAAAGATGTTAGAAGTCTTTCTTGATTCCTTTATCAGTGGTCAAAAGTTGTTCTTTTCAGAATAGTTTCAAAATTGTGGGATTCTAACATTCTGTTACATGATTGAGGTTTGTTCTAGTATTTCTATGCAAATAAGCATAGGAAGGAGCCTAAAGATAACCCACGGAGGCTATAATTAGGGAAAATTGTGGTTCAAAATTTTTGTGTGGATGCTAAGCTGATAGATGTTATAGAAAATCACTATGACCTTGTCACTAGGACTATAAGGAAAATGGATGGAATGCCTTTACAAGTTATCACAAAATCTTGCATTGAGGAGTATTTTGGTCTAGGAACCCAAACCTTAACAAATATTGAGATGGAAAATTTAAAATCTAAATATTAGAAGACTATGAAGTTTGGGAGGTTTAGAGAAATCAAAAATTTCATGTATAGAGGGCATAATAACATAATTATGTATGTTGATCATATGGGTCCTTACTTAGTTGAATCCTTTAGGGGTTTTTTCAAGTACACATTTTATGCATGGCCACAATTATTCAGAGAGGATGAACAAAAAAATATTCCTTTGGATTATATATATGTGTGTATGAAAATACAAAAACTTCATACGTATATGGAGTTTAATTTTGCTAGTGAGATTGAGAGGTCCCTTCCTAATCAGTTGATCAAATAGAAAACTACTAAATTTTTCAGGAACTATTTTCTATTATGTTACTTAATTCTTTGCTAGAATGTCAGTCAATTTAGAAATTCCATCAAGTTGGCCATAATTAATGAGGAAGGTAGTAGACAACCCATTCAACTATGGTGCCCATTGTGGGACACACATGCTAGAGATGGAGATTTCATTACCTTTAGGGATGTGTTTGTCCACTAGGTAATAAGATCACTTGGGGGAACCCTTACTAGAATGCTATAGACTATCAAGAACATGTTTCAAGACCCAAGGAGTCTTTGGCTATCAAGGGTTGTGAATATAACTTGGGTGATTAGATTCTTAAAGTAGGATGTTCTCTAATAAGGTTATATGGGTGTAGACAACCACCTCACAAGATTCATCTGTTTGTTTCAAAGAGATTATGCTTCCTATAATTCATATGACAATTATTGTGCATTGAGAAGGAATATATTCAACCAAGGAAGAAGGGAAATGTAATACCTTCTTTTATAAAATTTGATGGGTCTATAATTGGACCTAATAAAATTCAAGAAGTACAAGAGGTCCTTATGAATAAATTTTGGCTGACTAGTGACAAAAGTAGAGATTATGATCTTGAAGGGCATTTTAGAGCTATAAATGCTAGATATTCTCATCAGTTAAATATTGAGGATGACATTATAAGGAATTTTAATGATGTACAAGAGATAATTCAGTGGATTAAGAAGTGGAATGTCTTGAGAAAAATAGAAAATCAAAGATTAAGAAAAGGTATTCCTCACTTTCACACTAAAGAGGATATTGAAGTTCTGAGAATTGAAAAAAGATGAATATTTTGAGCAAGAAATAGGAAATAAATCAAAACAAGTATCTCCTCTACCTATTTAAATCAAGAAGAGAAGGATGAGTTAGGCGGGTTCAAGTGCTTCCCATTCAACTATTAATCCTCAAAAGGAAGATGAAATTGGTACTCCCTTGGTATCTTATGAGGATTTTGAGGATGAGGGTTGGACTAGATTTTTTAATGTCCTTATAAATATGAGAGTATTGAGACATTTGAACTACCTCCTTGGTGTATTGAGGAGCAATATGGTTAAATTATGCTCAAACAATGCTAAATGATCATCCAATAGATATTGATGATGAGTGGGAAGCTATATCCCTTATGTTCATTGAGTAGGATAATTTCACCAAGAATTAGGAGTTTAATTTTTTTTGGATCAAGTATAAAATGAAGTATTTTGATGAGAGAAAAAAGGAGAGGTTGGAGGGAATCGATTAGCCTTAGGATGCTTTAGTTATGCAGTAGATGATAGATAAATTGAATCTAGATAATTTCTCATGTACTAGAGAAGAAGCTAAAGATACGCTGAAAAATAGTGATATTTTGATTATCCCTGGTTTGACATTAAAGGAATTATTTTTACTTGATTAAGTGAGAACACAAGAGGATTCCACATTTGTATCAGGATTTGATTCATTGAACAAGGTTGAAGGAACATGGTATGACCCTAAGATAGAAACCCTCACTACCTGGGTGACTTTTAAAGAAAAAACCCAAGGATGATTGATATATCAAAATGAGAAGAGGGGACGGTCTTGGTAGGACAATACATATCCCAATATTTTTGTAGCCATATTGACTCATGAATCAATGTTTAATCAAGCCCAAATGAAACATATGAGAAAAATGATTGTGGAATTACAAAGAAGAGAAATGGAGATGAATTCAATTATAAACAAAATGAATGTAAAAAAAAGGAGATTGGAGAAAGAGATACATGGTTCAAAACCTAAGGGCTCTCAAGCTATTGTGGTATGTAAGTCTACAGATGTTGATGTTGAAAAGTAGAATGTAGAAGTATCCCCAAGCCTTAATCAAAGAGAATGTACCTTCAAGATACTAGAAAAAATTCTTGTTTATAGAATGAATAATAATTTTTCCAAGTGTGATGAAGTATGTGAATGATATAATAGCATTGGCAATACATTAGAATTCTTTATGAAAGGAAAAGATAAACACACTATAGTAGAAAGAAAATGGAGACCATCAAGATATGAGTCGAGCAAACTCTTTGAGGTCACAAAAATAGATCCTCATGCCCCTATGCAAATAAAAGATACTATTGATCTTATTGATGCTGGTTCAAAGAATTTGAGTTATATATGATAGGAACATCCAAGGTTGGAAGAAAAATGTAGACAAATTTCTTTTGTTGACCATTCCTTTCTCCCTACCATTAAAAATGAAGATGGAAAGATCAAATAATTGGAAGAATGGAGGTTAGAGTTTACAATATTGCCTCATATATAAAAAACCAAATTCAAGGAGGAACACAATTTCTAGATTGATTCATTTCATAGGTTGTTAAACACGATAATCAATACAAAGGAAAAATTTTCATAGTTCATAACTGAGGTGAAGATAGCATGGGGGAAGAAGTGGGTGGATCTGTAAGCATTTTATCCAATAGTATCAAGATTCATGTGGTATATTCATGCCCATATTTCTAAATGGATCAATGATTATCTCAAAGTTCTTCAAGATGTTTCAAAAAAATCATGGTTGTTGATGAAGCAAAGGATAATTAGTGTTATAGTTTTGTTTCCTTATTATGTTTTAATTATTAATTAGTTATGTTTATGCAAGGGTTTGAAGCTATGTGAACCTTTTAATTTTATAAGAAAAGGTACCAAAACCCCTATTTAAGAAGATACATTTTCAAAAAACAAAGTACATGATGATATTGATATGAAGTACTATTTTATAAAAAGACATACTATGAAGTAATTTCTATTTTTGTGCAATTACTTGTTAGATGTGCAATGAAACTACTCTACTATATTTCCTTATGAATGAAGTTAATATGATGATCCTTTATCTTCCAAAGATGTATGGTTTTAGTATCTCATGCACTTTATTGTCCCTTTGGGTTATACTATTGTTTTGATGGGTGAGAATAATACATGAACTTTATTTATCAAATATTTTCATAGTGAGTTATGGTATCTATCTAATCGGTATCCTTTAATTGGGGTGATTATCAATATGTTGTCAAATCTAAATTGGAGAGATGTGTATCCCCAAAGAGTATCCAAATATCCAACTCACATTTTTAAATCACACACTAATGTGCCCTTTGTCCAAGGTATGAAGTTGGACTATAGAATATTGTGTGATAAAACACTAGGAGGAGAATTATGAGATACTATGCCACATGATAAAACACTCTAAAGGAATTCAATGAAATTCTATATTATAATTAAAAACCTTCTAAATAGTTAATGGAATGCATGCCAAATGATAATGATGTACCATACAATAAGAGGCCAAGAGAGAAATGATTAAAAACATGATTGTGCGATGAAGACTTTTATTGTATGATGGAAGGAACCAATGTTCTGAGAATAATTTAAAACATAAGGATAGACATGGAAACCTCCATACAAGGGAGTATCAAGTGTATTAGTTGTTAATCCAACTTCATGAAGCCAAGATCACTTGCATAAAAATATAGCATGTCATCAAGAAGAATTAAATAACAAAACAAGGGTTTGGACTTTGAAAGTATGAGAGATTATATTATCAAATCAAATGGATTAATAAAATATACAATAATCAATCATAATATTTGAGATATTGTAACCTAAAATAAGAAACCCTAAAAATAAATAATTTAATAATTAACATAATTATTAAAAAAAATTAATGCATAAGGAGATATATTACGAGAGAAATGAAGTTAATTTAATGATAAAGTCAAGATGACTTAATAACTAAGTTATTTCTTTATTCTAACACCCTCCCACCCCTAAATATGATCAACAATGCAGCTACAAATAATTCACAAAAAGAAAGGAAACTTCAATCATGAAAGAAAACTTGGGTCCTAATGACATGACCTGATGAAGTACCCAATCACAACCAAATCTCTATAAAGAGGAGAAATAGAGAAAACCTCATGGGAAAAACTCTACTCCAAAAAGAGATTGAAAGAATCTAGAAGAATGGTGAAGGAATAAAGAATACTCAAAATTAAATAATTTACCATAAAATAGGAACAAAGGAATGATCATTAAGAACATCATTAAAGCATGGAGAAGATACAAAACATTGTTGAAAAGTAAAGTGTTGATTTAATGAACCTCCACTCAAATAGAACATGGCTAGGTAGGGAAGATTGCAATTTGCATGAGTGACCTCAAATGAAATTACTCAAGTTAGGAGGTAAAAAATTTAACTCAAAAATATAAATGGCATAAAATAGCAAATCCTAAGAGTTGATCAATCAAACATGGAAGGTTTCTTCCAAAATAAGAATGAAAGATTGTATATATGGTAAATGATCCATCTCATAAAAACATATAGGTACCAAATTATAGGAATAAATATTATATAAATAACTCACTCCAATAAACCAAGGAAGCATTAGAATCAATGAGATAAATCCCCCATAATGCAAATAGGGGAAAGGTGATAGGCAACTAAAATGGATGCCGAATGAGAATCACATGTCAACAAACTAGGAATAACAAGATGCAAAGAAAGTACATAATAGTATCATGAGGTGATCAAGCTCTTAACACATGTTATGAGACTAATTTCATGAATGAAAAACCCTCATAATAAAGGTAAATAAAAAATAATGGTAAACATCAACCCCCCATGGCACTTTATAAGTAGTGCATGTACAATAAGGAAAAAGATGTGGTAGATCCCAAGTATACAAGGCATAGTGACACTTTATTTAAGTGAATTTTCATTAAAAAATTTACAAAAGATGTTGCAAAGATTAGAAGAGACAAAAGGTTGATAAAATAATTTTTTTTAAAAAAAGCTCAAGATGAGTCATCCCACTCAATAAAAAATGATCGTCATACCTAAAAAATCCAATATTTTCACCAAAGTGCAAAAAAAATAGAACATACCTTAAATGAATTTGGAAAAGAGACCCATATCAATGGAAAGAGCACAAAACTAGTTTTCCAACAATGTAAAGTTTTCATAAAATGGAGTTTGCATTCTCAAGTTATGTCTCTTAGAGTAAAAAATAGAACCTCTAACTTTGGTGGCAAGAAATTAATCAAAAACACAAAATTCATAAATCAAACTCCATAAATGGATAGAAATCCAAAAGAGTTGTTTGATGATATAATATTTGTTGAAAAAATCCTTTGTATTCCCAAGATACAACCAAAATACTGAAGGGTACTCAAAAAGGCCCATAAGAGGATTTAAAAGGTGTTGATACAATACTAGTGTTAGCTAATTGTGAGGTTGAATTTGATGATAATATGGTCATCATTTTAAAAATTACCTTTTCTAAAAAGTTATGTTTGAAAAAATTGGTTGGTGTCAAAAAGAATTTGGTGGCCTAAAAATCAAAACATGACTACCAAAGATTTGAAAACTATTGGAAAAAAAAACTTGGTGATCGAATGGCATCATAGGGGTCATTTGCTAATGGTGCAAATGGTTGTTGGTGCTTTGGTGCACAAACAGTTGAGTTGGTCAAAGTAACCCCTAGAGGAGTGGCATTCACTAAGCAGTAGTGGCTAAGAATAGTGGATGATAGACCCAAGGCTGGTGGTGGTCTACAAGGAGAAAAGCAATGTTGAAGTTGTCATTCAGTTGTAAACCAGCTATCAGTTAGTAGCAATAGTCATGAGATTTTTTAGAGGGCCCATAGGCCTACATCAGTAGGGACCTTTGGTCCCTCTTTTAATAAATGCCCCACTTAGTTTATTTTTTAAAATATTCATTTTTTGTTTTCAAAAGAATAGCATGGACTTTTATTATAAAGCAGTTCCTTTTTTAGAAAAAAAGATTTATTTTTTAATGGAAAAATTTGATTTTTTTAGAATAAAATATCACCATCTCAAGATGCATGCCCAAGGTCATATGATTTTGGGCCAAATTTTTTTTACCTAAGATGTGAATTGTCTCTAAATGGATAGGTTTTATATGAAAATGAGGGTTTTAGGGCACTAAAAATATAATAGTGAGGTCCATTTGGGATAAAAGTGCACAGAGAAAAGGTGACCCCCTATTTCTTTAAGAAAAACAATTAAAAGTTGTGATGCATCTGAGAAAACCCCCATTACCCAAAAGACTTCAAAAACTAGAATAAGTCTAGTGTGTTAATGCTCTAATACCATGTAGAATTTGTCAATCCAACTTCATGAATCCAAGATCACTCATGCAAAGATAACCTATCATTGAGAAGAATAGAATAATAAAGTAAGGGTTTGAGATCTATAAATAAGAAATATTATATTATCAGATTAAATGAATTGATAAAATTTATAGTGATCAATCCTAATATAAGAAATCTAGTAACCTAAAACAAGAAACCTTAAAAATCAATGATTTAATAATTAATAAAATTATTAAATATCATTGATACATAAAGTGATATCACAAGAGAGAAGTAAATTTAACTTAACAATCAGGTCAATATGACTTAAGTTATTGCTTTATTCTAACATTGGGAACTAGCAAATTGAGGAGGTCACCCCTTGAATGCTTCATGAATATAACATGCATCAATTGCAAGAATCTAATCATATAACATCTAGATAAAATAAATTAATAAAATTTACTAGGGAACTACATCATAGGGTGTAGATACAATAATCAAGAGGATGAGAGAGAAAAAAGGTAAGAAAGGTTGTGCATTTGGATGAGAAAATTGTCCATGTTGTCTAATCCCCAAGTAGTGGTTTAGGTAGAAATGCCGCTTGACCATGTGGAACTTGTGGATCGACCATGTCATGCTCATGGAGATAATGATAATAGTCCAAAAATACATAAACAACCAAAAGTATGACATACATGCCAAATAGAGTAAGGAACCAAACCACATACTATCATGAATGTAATGCAGTACATTAGGTCACTATTTATAACATTTTATAGGATAGATATGTAGGGACTCTAATGGAGTGTAATCCTTTTCTTTTACTATCCCAAGTTGTATAGTGGTATGATAAATAAAATCCCTTGGGATGCCACATAAGGTGCCCTCACAATAGCTCGCACAGGAGAGTGGATACCATATAAACACCACACCCTCACACTTGCTCCCTCGGTATGCTTGGCTACCATACATGTGTAATCCTATCTTTCATTAAGTTTTATTATCCCATGTGTTGATTTAGTTATCACTTTATTAAACCTCTTTAAATTGCCTTATTGGCCACTTCTAAAGTGGGATACCCAGAGGAAGCCACTCCACATGTCTACCCATACACACCCTTCTTGTTATACAATATTCACTACCATAAGGCAATGCAAATTCCCAAAATAACACCAAAATGAACCAACACTCAATTGGCTTGAATCCAAGAGTTTGTCCTTTACAAGATCCCACTATAGGTACACTCGCATGCTTGTGGGAGAACAGAAATAAATTGCATATGAATAAATGATGTACAATATTCAAGGGGATGGATTTGAGATATGTAATCGAATGATACAAGTATAAACACACTTTAGGAAAAAATGGAGTGGAAAGCATAAGGAATCACAAAAATGTAAAGCTCAGTCTACCACTTTTCTAAGAGCATGGATTCTCATAAAATCCATAATCCATATCTTTAGCGCTAACTTTAGGATGGCAGAAAATTTCTAAAAGAAACCAATATTAAAAATTTGGAAAAATATAATAGGGAACCAAAATTATCATTTTAAACATGAAAGAGCATTTTTGGATTGGGATATAAAAATAATTAAAATTTCCTCTAACCATTTTGACTCTAAAATTTGACTTATTCTAGAAAAGGCTTCTAACTTCAACATTCCAATCAATCCAACAAGGCGACAGACAAATACTAAGTGACATGCAACATGAGGCAACACAAAAACTACCAAAAATTTGAACATCTAAAAAACATGTCCAAACTCTCAAAAATCTAATAAAGTTTAAATTTTTGGTACACACATAAGATATGGAAGCATAACTAGGTATAACAAAATCATTTCAGAACTTAAAATACTTTTGCCTATCCACTTGGATTATATAATTACATAAAAAAATGGGAACATCAATTCTCAACCCCAGGAATTTAATAGTTGAAAGAAAGCAATTATATAGTGTAAGAAAATAAAAATAAGAAATCCCTACCTCATATGAATGGTAAAAACCAAAGATGGGAAGAAAGAAATAGAGACTCCACCAAACTAGATGAAACCTTTAGTGAATTAGAGAGATTCCAACATTAATCCAACAAGCCACTCCATGCATGAATCCGACAAATGGGTCAGACATAACAAGCAACTGAGGGATTTTCTCCAAGAGGGTTTGAAGGAAAATTTTCATATTTTCATAACATAATAATAATAAGTGAGAATAAAACTCACTTCTTGGCATAATATAAGAAATTTTACAAAAGTGGCTTCTAAAATAGATCATTAACCCACTTAAGAATCTATTTGTCATTTTTCCCAATTAGATAAATTGATCCCAGGAATATGGTGTACCATCTTAAAATGGATGCACTTGACTTTTAAAGACCTTTTAGCACCCTTTCCATAATGTCTTTCTTGGAAAATGGATGGACTTTTTTTTCAATGTCCTCTTTTCTGTATCTTCTTTCAGTTTCTCCTATATTTCTTATGGTGACTGCTTGAGCTCTTTGTGGCTATTGTGACCTAAACTTTAGGACCATTAGACCTAGGTCAACCTAGACTTGACTAGGTCAACCCACATTAACCTAGTCCCTTGTGATTTTAATGCTTAGGGACTAGGTTGACTCATATCTAATCACATTCACATACCATATCATTCTCTCAAGATAATTCATATCTACACATTTGGAGTTCAAGCATTCAAGAAAAGGAGATTTCTATATAGCAATGAAGGATCTTTTGTGGGCATTTCATCTTTAAGATCTAGCTTATTGTTGACCATCAAGGGAGGATTCATACATTGAAGAATTCATTATCTTTCTACATTGATGCATATTTGCATTCATGGCACCATGTGATGGGATTATGATAGATCCATTACAAATTGTGGAGATACTTGACAATATTATATCTAATGCAAGATCTACAACACACTACCAAAAAGATCCTTATTGAAAAGGGTTTCAAGCAAGGTGAATCCTAAAATTTTTCTTTTTTTAAGTCATTTACATATACCTTTATCATTTACAGTCAATTCCTTAACCTAGGTCTTGACCAAGGCAAGCCCTCATCCAATCCAACAAAAAAATCCTTTCATGTTTTGTATATAGGAGCACAATAGCATAATTTTGCATGCAAATATGGAAATAACCCTATGGAAGATTTTTGAAGAAGTTGGTTCAATTTTGTTACATCATCAAACTACATCATCTTGTGGGAATCAATCCTTCCAAGTCAACTTAGTTCTTCTCTAGATTGACGTAGTCCTTTCTTCTTTTTTGGATAAATTTTTTTAAGGTTTTGTTTCTTTCAGAGATTCATTCAGGATTCCATAATTAGATATTCAAAACTAGGCTCAGACCCATGACATTTAGAGCTGAAATACATACTCCTCTAAATATTTCAAGTTAAGTCTTTTATATTTTATTTTATTTCCTTTCATATTCATATCTTAGATATATATCTTAATTGGGGTTATTGTATACACTTAGCATCTAGATCCACATTATTAAGCAATCAGTTCAATTTGGAAAACACATTATTCTATAAAAGTTGAAGAGTGTCTTTCCTTGTATTACATTTTTCTTTATAATTTGAATTTGGTATTAGAATCCTCTCTCCTTTGTGTTCTAGCTAATCTAATTAGTATTTTAAGGAGAATCATATTTGGAGGGTAAAAGCACAAACTTGTGTCACCTTTTATAAAGGAAAAGGATATCAAAACTTAATCTATTCAACTTTAATGACAAAAAATGGACATTTGTGTTTAGAATTTGAAGATGATGTAAAATAGTGAAATGTGCAAAATTGGATAAAGTTTATGCCTATGATTCTTTTTTCTAATTGAATGAAAATTTTATCATTTAAAAAAAAAAATTAAGCCTATTTTCTAATTTTTCAAAAATGCTGAAAATATAGAGTTTTGTTCCTACCAAACAAATATATGTAAATGATCATATTTTGGTCTAGTTTTGTAATATGTTATAGTTGACGTATATACCTAGTGGAAAAAAAATGGTTTTAGATTATATGTTTCAAGTTATAAGTGGTCAAAGTCAAACTTATCAAAAATTGAGATTTTTTTTCTCACCAAACTTTTTCTATCAACTCTACATTTTTTTTTAAATCACATATTCTTGAAGATGCCTCTCTCCTATAGAGGTACACATAAAATTTTAATTTTTTAACACAATTTACTATTTTTTTCTTTTTTTGAACATACATCTTCTTGAATCTTGAAATACCTACTTGTGATATTTTAAAATTATAGCATATTATAATTACTCAAAATACTACAAAGTTTTTATGACCATAATCTTGACTCTAAGATCTACAAAAGGGTATTTTTAGTTTTTGAAGAAACCTCATTTTGTATGGAGAAATCAGTATTGAAAGTGAAAATTTTGGAGAAGTTACATTTTTGTTTCTTGTGTGGCTGACACGTAGGATGCCACATAGATAGTTATGGTTGAAACCCTTTCGGTCATAACCTCTATCGGCCCAAAAAACCCACTAGCGATCACATTTGTGGTTTCATATAAAATAATTATTATTTTTCATTTTATATAAATATAGGAAATTATGAAATATAAAGTAGTACTTTTATAAATAAATATTTTTTGAAGCCATATTTATCAATTTTTTCGTGGAATTTAATGACAACTACAAAGGATCATTAATAAGGTATTTTTTGACCTAGTTATTTTTATACTCTATATTAAAGCGTTGAATTATATTTCTAGTGTAATCTATATTTTATATTTTTTTGTAGATCAAAGTATTCAATGGGTAATAAAAAGGTTAGATCAAGGAAATATGATAGAATAAGATATGATAAAATGTAAGGTCATACAAAACATAATCAAAACCAACCTATTAAAGTTCATCATGAAGAAGATGAGATTCATGAAGTAGTGATTTTTTTAGTGGTGAATCTTCGCCAATTGGCTATTCCATCTCTTTGGGAAATCACAATTTGGCTAATAAAACCTACATGTGGGGTCAACCATGTCGTTGAGATATCAAATAATTTGGGTCAATATCCAAGGCTAATCACTCATTAGTTTACACATAATTGGTCCAAATCCCAGTCCAATCGTCAATGTAATCTACATTTAGAACACAATTATTTTAAAATTTTTGCTAGTGTTTTCCTAATGTTTTCTTATTGGACAATGTTATTTCACCCATAAAATAAAATAATTTTTTCCCTCGGATTGAGCATTGCCTACCATTTTGTTGACATTTGTCTCCAACTATGCCTATTTAGTCAACTACTATCCATTTTGGTCTTTGGGACACCTGTCCTAATTCCATAAAGATTTATGCTTTATGGTATGTCATTTAAAATTAGACCCAAAATAGAGGTGAAGCCATTGATCTATATTACATCAACGATCCAAATTAATTCCTTTCACCACTAAAATGACAACCAAGTTGGCAATTAAAAAGTGCACATTATTAATTAAATATTAATGGATTGGCATACTACAAGTACATTGTATAGTGTACACTTGGTATGTGGGCCATGGACCACTTGCAACTCTATAAATTCACCAAAAAATCAAATGATCACTCTTTGGAAAATGACATATTATCCGACTATATTAATATTTTGTGTTATATGAAATAATTAATTCACCTCTTACATAATGAAAATGTTTATGATTGAAAAAAAATTGCCTACATTTATTTGCATACCAAAAAAATTAAATTTAATTCGCCATAGTTATTATTAAATTTTGATATGAAAAGGAAAATTTTGCCAATAGAAAATAATTTTCTCCCTTTCCTCGAATGAAAAAATTGCCCTCGATTAGAAATTTTTCCTGCATATTTAATGTTGACTTCGTTAGCATTTTATATATTTTTCTCAAGAGAGGTTTCTTAAAGTTATCCCTGTCATGAAGAGGACAAGATTCATGAAGAGGATGAGATTCAAGAAGATGAATAAATTGGTAGTTCTAATGATAGAAACAATCTATTAAGTGTAGGAAATTTGACGGATTTGAATGAGGGCCTTCTTTTTAGTCAAACTCCACCTTAAAATTGGTAAAAGAGAACACTCTTGAAAGGAACTACCAAAACGTGTGGGATGAATATTTCAAAAATAAAAGTATATTTGGAAAGGCACAATTATTTGTCAAGTTATTTAGGAGAAAAGATATGAGGCCTATTTTGGAGTTTTTAGATTTTGATAATAGGGAAAAACTATGTGCATAATGTTAATAAAACAATAGTTGAAAATTTGCAAACTACTTACAAAAAATTAACACAACTCGAGGAGGCATTTTGAGCACTACATTTAGAGAATTGATGACTATTATATCTAGTAGAAAGTTGACACAAAAAAAAAATACATTCAATTTCTAATTTACTACACATATACCTAGATAAAATGTTCAAAGATTCATTAGGAGGAGAAATATGCTAGATGAAAATATTGAGAATAATTGGGTGAATATTTGAAAAGGTCCTTGAAAAGGGATTTTTTTTAAGATGTAAAAAGATAGGTTATTGAATTTTGGATCATATCCTCTCATATTTATTCCAATAGACATGATACTATACAAATTAAAGATCAAGAGAAAGGGGCAAAAATTGAACATCCAAAACATTTTATAGATATAATACAAGGTGAATTATTTTAAACATTCAAGCAAGAATTTTCAAATGTGGAAATATGTCAAAGTATGTTTGAGAGCTTATGTCCTTCCTTTGTACAGATAAATAAGATTTGTGAAACTTGTTGTTGTTGAAACCATGTTGAATTTGGTCTACACTTGCAATCATATAAAAAAGTTATGGCAGTTTTTGATCCAGCTTTGGTCATCCCTAGTAGTAACACACAATATGTGAAGTCTATATTATGTGATAAATTAGAAGATTCAAATGAGTTCAAAGTACAATGCATCAAAAATCAATGTGCAAATTGTGGAGATTTACATAAATTTATGCTACAAATTGACAATATTAATGAATCGACACTAGTTTCATGGATGAGATATAAATATGAGACATCCTAAAATAAGACATGATTTGAAACCAAAAAAATTGTATTGAAGGAGAGTGAATTGTGGTATGATGAGATTATGACTATGTTTCATCCATTGATATATCAACATATCCAACATTGTCATGGTGCATGATGATAAGCTAAATAGTTTCATGATTCAAAAAATTATATTCCACTTGGTTGTATTCTTTTTGTTGTAGATTTATTTGAGAACTATACATTTTTACCTCAAACAGAGCTTCAAGGGCAATATGATCATTCAGAACAAGTTGCAATATTTTTACAAGTGACTTATACACATGCACAATTTGAGGTGAATGAGATAGAAATTTTGGACCAAAATGAATGCATTATCATCAAGGAGGTTCATTTCTATATTAGTGATGATATATTTCAATGTTCTCTAAAGATCTCAAAAATCATGGAATAAATGTTTCAGAGCACTGGATCTCGTCCAATGGTTGTGCAAGTTAGTATATATGTGTACATTTTTATTTAACTTTATTTAAAAATAATATTTATTTGTACATGTATTTCAATTTAATGTATATAATTATTTTTAATATCATTTCATGTTTACATGACAATTTCAATCTGCAAAAGCATTTAGTTGGTTAGCCATGCAACATGCTAGAAGCAATGTAAGGTTTTTGTGGAACTTCTTTGAAAGTGGACATGGAAAATGTGAGCACGACGGAGCAGGAGCATGTATAAAGCACACACTTTGACAACATGAACTTGCATCTACATATACATTTAGTGTGTTCTTGATCTACTTATAGCATATATGGATTCTCTCTAGAGATCTAGACATATATAGATTTAGTGTGTTACAAATTATATGCATGCATGTTACACATTCAAGTAACAAGATAGAGAGTGCAAATGAAATTATTGAATGGTGCAAAGATCATTTTGCTACTTGAGATACTAAATACAATAAGCATTTTATTTGGGAAGTGAAAGGTAATATATATTTAATATATTCTTAAAATTTAAGTTTTTAATTATATATTTATTTTGAAACATGATATGTATTTTCCATATTTGTAATAGATATAGATCAATCTAATCCTGAAAATTGCCAAAAGATTTATGGTATTAGAATTTTACATCAAGTGGTGACTACAGGACACCACAAACCTCCAATGATTAAAGTAAGAGAGAAATCATGTTTTTGTGATGAGTGCATTAAGGACAATTCAATGAATCTATGTGAAAATATTGTGAATGGATATGTTTCACATTGGGATTTGAAAGACATGGTCAAAAAGCCCCTTTTTGATGATGCTAACATTGACATTGAGATTCATGATCCTATATATTTAGCTGATTATGAGCATTTTTCTAATTTAGTTATGGTAGGTTTGTGACATATGCATATATATGTATGTATGTTCATTAAAATAAACATATATATTTAATTTTTCACTTTACAAACACGTCTATTTTTATGTAGATGCAAGAGATTTTTTTTTTGTCTAAACTTTAGTACATAATGCAAAAAATGTAGACTATTATCTTCTAAGATGCACAAAAGAAAAATACAAGTTGCTAAAAGGAACAATAGATGTTGATGGCTAGTCATATCCAATTGGATCTGTTGTTGTTGAAGAAACATATTATCAAAAAAAAGGATAACTCATAGTGGTATTGAATTTATCGAATTCATTTCTAGAGAAGAAAATCTACATTATAGTAACAATGTTATAGTGACAAAGTTACAATTTGATGCAATATAAAGAAGAGGGCATCCCAGAAATCAAAAGTGGAAACTATCTATTGAAGAACATGAAAAGATTCTAGAGATGATAAAAAATAGAGAGGATCCTAACAATAAAATGTTTGTGGAGCTCTAGTTTAGCTATTTGTACTTATTTTCTATATAACTCTCATACTTTCATATTTACTACATACACATGATTTTTGATATATGTTTTATAAATTTGTATGCATTGGATCTTGGATCTTGGATATATGCTATATTATGAACATGTATTGTTATTTATATTTTTTATATGGTTTGATGTATATATGTATTTTGGAAGATGTTATTTATGTTTTAATAGTTAATGTTTTTATGTATGCTCTGCTCAAACAACCTCTTAGGGTCTTCCCTTAAGACATTCTCTTGGGACCTCCCTTTAGGACATCCTCTTAGGATTTGACCTCCCCTTAAGAGAACCCCTTAAGACATCCCCTTAGTACCTCCCATTAAGACAACCCCTTAGGACCTCCCCTTAAGAAAACCACTTAAGACATCGCATTGGGACCTCCCCTTAAGAGAACCACTTAAGACATCCCATTAGGACTTCCCCTTAGGACCTCCCCTTAAAAAAACCCCTTAAGACATCCCATTAGGACTTCCCCTTAGACCTCCCCTTAATACAACCTCTAAGGGCCATTTAGTGATTAAATGCTCTTGTCAATTCTTTAGTGTAGTTTTATTTTATGTTCGCATGTATTCTTTACTGATTAAATGCACTCTTATCTATTCTATAGAATGCATTACATTATTTATGTTTGTATGTATTCTTTAATCTTTTCTTTGTGTTCTTATATGTTTAAATTTAGTGATTAAATGTTGTAACATGTGTATTCTTTATTGTAATCTTTATGTTCTTTAATATGTATTAAATTTATTGATTAAATGTTGTAACACATGTGAACATAAATATGAAAATAACATGTACATCTAAAAAATAACACATCTATGAAATTATATACCCATGTAAAATATATCCAAAATACCATATAAAATGTCTCTAAAATACTACATCAAATATATCCAAATAAAATAAAAAACATGAAGGTCTCCATATCAAATGTATCCAAAAAATATTTAGAAAAACATCGAGGTCTCCATATTAAATGTATCCAAATAGCATGTATATATATAAAATGTCCCCACATCAATGAAATAGACATATAACATAAGACAAGCTCACTACATATACATGTTGATCAACCACATCCCCTCTTGATCCATGACCCCAAAAGGCTCTATGATCTAGATCTGAACCTTGTATCAAATGAAAGAGATATTTTTAAAATTTAGAGTTATGAAATTATGTACACACATTATATCACATGTATATATCAAATATATATAAATTATAACATACTTGTGACTCATGTTGCGTATGATCTATTGGGTTCTGAAGATCACAAAAATGCAACATACTATCACTAAGACCCTATAGAACACATGTATGTACACAAGTTGGATTGAATCAAGAATATATGAATGTCTCTAGGTACATGTATTTAAGCTCAAGTACATTAAACTTATAAGTGTAAATTTATGATAACAAATAAATTTAAACATGTATAAATATATTTACTATAGCATCATCTAATGGTCTTACAATCTAACTGATATCTGAATCGTGTAGTGATAAAACAACTTGGTCAAAGTTGAACATCTCATTTGAAAGCACAGTGGTAAATAGACGTTGTTGTACTATGGGGGCCTGAGTATGGGGGGGTTTTGTAGGAGGTGCTACATGATCTTGAGTAGGTGGGGGGTAGAGATTGTAAGGCCCTATGTAAGAGTAGGTAATGTAGTAGGTGCATGAGTATCCTCCTATCTTTGTGAACCCTATGATCATGTTGTGTGTGAGACAATGTGGTTGATTTGTCCATAAATGTCACTAAGAAGAATCCTTGTGACTATCAATAATGCCTGATATAAACCAAGAAGATTAGATGCTAAATATGATGCCATACAACATAATGCATCCATGTCTAATATTACAAAAACCTCTAGTTTAGATGGTATATCCACTATCCCATATGCATCATTAACTCCTGTGCTAGAGGATGTGGCTATTAGAATGGTACCATGAGATCGTAACATATCACTACCACATCGATCTAAAGAAATCTCCTATAAGTATAGCAACTATGTCAATACTAGAATATATCTAAATATTGATTATATCATCTAGAATGGTCATACCTATAACAACCATCTATGGAGCTCTCAACATGACCAAAAGGTTTGGACCCACTATTGCCCATTTATTAACAGGCATTGAGGTGTCTATAGTTCTAAATCTCTTTGATAGTCTATCAAGGCCTTGTCCAACATGACCTAGAAAATTTGTATAATCTACATCATGATGTAAATGCAAATTTGCAAGCAATTTTTTGCAAAAATAGAGAGGAAACTCATCCTTTTGTGGCTACCTATGATGTGTAGCTAACTAGTGAGGATATATAAATGGTGCAACTAGATGATTTGTGCACTTCATAGTTGAATAGCCTCTAACCCTAGACCTATCTATATAAAATATAATGCCCCACTAGGGAACCCAAAAGAAATTAACCTAAAGTTTCACTAAGTTTGTAAAACAATTTTTTTTCAAAGATAATAACTTAAAAATAACATATATAATATATTAGAAGCAATAACAACAAGAGATAAAATAATAGCAGAAGCATTAACTCACATACATAACAACCATCATAAACAAATTACAATTCTTAAGGGTCTCATGCCATTGAATCACATTTAAGTTTAGTTAATACAAAAACCAATATATAACACATCTATATTAAAGAATAACTACAAGTACAAATTCCATTTTAAAAATATACAATTATCCTAAATGACTCTTGGCAATAAAAAAAATGCACAATCATCCACTGTATAGATCATAGGTTATGAAAGGCTAAACGAATATACATCATAAAGTAGATTACATCATCTCTTAAGATCTATGAAATAAAATACAATACAACATAGAATAATCTTCCATCATAGAAATACAAGATTAGATAGAAAGGAACATCTACACGAAGACATCCAACAATGACATCAAACAGTCAAATCTCAATAGTATAAGAAAAACCACTACCACCTGACCTTTTAGAACCTAAATGGTCCACTCCCACCATGTTGAGGAGATAGTCTCAACTCCCAAACAAGATAACAAACTCAAAAGTCAAAATCAACATCTAGGTTCAAGGAATCACCTAAAAGAAAACTATCTCAAAGGGTACCAAGACACAAGTATCAACTAAACACAGAGGCAATAAAGACACATAGGAAATCTACTATGCAAGTGGGTAAGTGTCATCTCATGAGCCAACTCTAAGGTTACTCTAGTAACCACTATGGACTCCAGGGCCCCTAATGTCTCTGTGTGGCATTAGTATCCTTTCGTACATACAAGGCATACTAACAAGTCAACTCTAAGGTTACCCTGGTAGTCCTTTAATACTTTGAACCCCCTAGTGACTTTTTGTAGTACCAATATCTTATTAATAAATAACCCATTTAATGTAATGTTATCACTTATTAAAAATAACCTACAATGGGTTACCTACTAGCCTCTTTAAGGCATCGGTCTCCATTGCAAGCCACTTCCCAACATAACATATAGATAACCTACCCTAAGCTCAACAAAAGAAAAATATCTCAAATGAATATAAACCACACATTTGTTCTTAAACAAGAAACTAGAAAAATATAGAAAATATCACTGATCCAAATCACAGATTTTATCAATATGATCATCTGTAAAAGACTGATCAAAAATCAAATAAACATAAACCAAACCATGACATAACATGACATCAATAAAAACCAATCATTTAATCACCTCAGTCCTATACAAACAACTGGGAAGCAATCAAGGATAACTGATCAAAGACTCAAAGGTTATATCAAATAAGACACATCATTCACTTCAGTTCTACATAACATATTTTAAAAAAAAAAAATAGTAAAATAGTTTAATTTCAACTACCCCAATATATATTAAACTAAATAATAATAATAAAATTTAAACAAAAATCTTAAATTCAACATACTAAAAGTCCCCCACATATGTTAGAATGAGATATTTACGAAAGTCAAAAGGGTAACCATGTTGAATTTTTAAACCAAAGCATGGAGGTGGGTACATGGCCCCCACCTCTCTTCTCCCTTTCTGATCTAATTCTTTTGGTAAGAGGAGGTGCCATTTAATATTTCCTCTCTATTGTGCATGGTATGATTTAATAAATTTGATTTCAGATTTTTAGTTGGCATCACATGTGTTTCCATGCCACTTCTCAAAGGTGAGGGGGGTACAGATGGCTGTCTACCTCCCAAAAATATAATTTTATGTTATATTTTAAATGAAAACAACAACATCCTCCAATTTTTATAAAAACATTTACTGGTAAATAGAAAATAAATACCTCCACAATAATATTTGTTTTAATTAATAATACCATAGTAATCATTTATTACTAAGGTGTGTATAATTATATATTTTTTAAATAAAAATTTCAATAGAAAATCCAAAAGAGAATTTACTAGCAATCAAATGAATTTGATTAATCAATAATCTTTATTTGATTTCAAACCCTACCTACAAATTTATTTTCCAAATTTAAGTTATATATTTTTCTTTTTTAAAGAGGGTTTCAAATTAAATCATAGACAATTCAATAATGAAAATCAAATTTTCTCAAATCGAGGGTTTCAACCTAGAGGAATTTTGAAAATAGATTCACAAACACAAAGAAGATAGAGAAATCAAGAATGACCAATTACTGCACAAAACTCACAAGATCCTACCTAAATCTGATGCTAAAATGATGAACACACAAAATACACTATAATTTTCTCTCTCTTCCAAAAACCCTTTTCTTGGAAATTGGCTTCTCGAAACCTTGGTTATTCCAAAATGAGCTCTAGATCTTTGATAAAGAGTTCTGCCTTAAATTTAGGGCTTTTATTGTGCAATCACACAAGAAGACTTGTTGATCTATATCTTTTATTATATTTTAATTTTCATGCACAACTTTTTTGCAACTATATAAAATATCTTTATTAAATAATTTTCTTTCTCTCTTTAATTAATTTATTATATTGTAATTTCATGCATAAGCTTTATGCAATTTAATTTAAATAAACTTTATTAAATTTATATTTTCTCTCTCTAGTTAATTACGAGATGTTTTAATAATATATTTATTAATTCAACTAATAATATTATTTACATTTTATTATTAAAAATAAAACTTCTAAATACTTATTATTAAATAAAATAAATATAACTATGCCTAAATTAGAACTTTAATAAAATCTTTATATTTAATTCTTTTATTTAAATTTTTCCTCAATTAATTAAATATAATTAAACTTTGAATTTTCTTTATAAAATTTTTATTAAATTAAATCATTAAATTACCTTTAATTTGATTTGATTAAAATAGAAAATCATCACAGACCCACAAGACAAAATATGAAAATCCATCATAAAGTACAACATATGAAAACAAATTGTAGGGTCAAAATGACGATTCACGTCACTTGATGAATTTGAAAGGGTGAAACTAACTCAGATACTTGTCTTATTTTCGAGGACAATTGGCTTAAGTTAGGATTTGGATTCAAGAGTCATCTCTCCACTTATACCATTGAAATACTATGATAGGGTACACTCATCCTAGCAATTCAGGAAAGTCAATACTCAATACCTACAATCTGCATAAAATCCACACATGTACATACACATATATTCTAAAGTAAACAAGAAATGTCAGGAAGAGTTACATCGTGTAGATCTTGACTAGCAGGTGACTATGACCCCCTCCCTCAACCATATCAGGAATGTCAATCATAAAGTAAAACAGACACATACACCATACACATGCAAGTATGAGGTAAGTAACCATAGAAATTGCATATAATTAATCCATCTATCTAACCATCATGAGATAACTAAAATCACTAACTAAACATACATATATCATCATTGCAAGGATAAACATAAACACATCAAATAATTGAACAACTCATTACATATATAAACCAAGTACGAAATACATCTAATATAACCTAGTAACCAAGTACCAATAATCATAATTTGTAATTAGAAAATTGGCAAAACAAAATCTGACAATACAACAAAAAAGTCAACTAGGGGTAGGCATTACATAAAATGGAAACTTTCTCTTCACCATAGCAGTGGAGACCTCTATATCAATTTGTCTATACTTCATAGTGTTAGTGGCACTACAAGAAAGAGAAGGGTAAAAATTCTTATATTAATATCATCATATGGGTTGTATGACTCAATCATGTAAATCATACAATACAACTCATCTCTCATAGCAATAATATTCTCCCTATTAGGGAGGGTGGTAGAAGCCAAAATTTTAGAATCTAGGAACTCAATAGCATGAGATAGCCTAACAACCGTATCTCTAAATAAATGCTCTCTCTCCTTAGTAGATGATGTCAATCTACATGTTGTACCAATCTCGATAGTACGACCCCCTCCTTGAATGCTACCCTCTCCTAAGGATGTAGGTGTGCCACCAGTACTAGATGACATAATGTATCATATACAAATATGATATGTCTATAAATACAGAGCTAAGATATGTAAGTATATAGAATTGAATGTTAAATTTAATTTGAAACACGTATGTATATATATGTTAAAAGTTGAACAACTAAAAAACATAGACCATTTTATTTAACACACATGTTAAATATATATCAATTTGATGTATAGGTCATGTATGTAAACAAAAAATATGCAAATGTATGTGTGATAAAAAACTAATTTGAAATTAAGTTAGCTTTGTACCTAATTTTTGACTACATGTTAAAGTACATAGGTTTACTATGTTAATTTTTTCTAAAATGTAACTAATTTCTAGCTATAGGTCTAAACAAGTTTTCTAAGTTTCATGTATGTGTGTGTGTGTGTGTGTGTGTGTGTGTGTATGTGTGTATCTTTTGAGATTGGTTAAATCTAATGTTTCCAAGTTTAAACAACTAGAAGTTATTATAGTTTATTTCTACCTAATGTTTCACTACATGTTAGTTCTAGATATCTTAAAAATGTTCAATATATATTAATAACTATATAGGTTTACTATGTTAATATTTTTTGAAATGCAATTAATTTAGTTATCTAGGTTTAAACTTGATTTTTTTATGTTTGATGTAAAATCTATATCTATGATTAAGTAGATATTTGATTAGAAAATACTATAGTACTCTATCTAACATATGATTTAACTATATAAAAAAATTAACTAATCTAAATAACTAACTTGTAAAATACTTAAAATACAATTAATTTTGCTAATACCAATATTTAATAACTAAAATATCAACTTCCACCAAGCATCATATTTGTTTGGAGAATACCAAAATCCTATCAAAAGAGGACAATCTTTTCAAAAGGAAGTTAAAGGAGGCTATTGCCATTAGCTATCATCCCATTAACCTCAATCGGGATGATGGGTGGTCCATTAACCATTCGTGGCGCCCCTTGCTTGATTCCCTTGACAACCTCCATTCGAGCACGCTCAACAGACTCCACCACCTTTGATGCTTTCTCGGTTTCCCTTCTTGTGTGCTCTTCTAGTTCTTTTGTTTCGCGGTTTCCTCTTCTCATTCTCTTTTTTCCCCCTCTCTTCTCCTCTTTCCTTTTTGGTGCTTGTTTCTTCTTCCATGGTGGGCAATGTTCTCTCTCTCTCTCTCTCTCTCTCTCTCTCTCTCTCTCTCTCTCTCTCTCTCTCTCTCTCTCTCCCGGGCACACTTCTTGCTTCTTTCTTGTGAGTGGGTTTTGTGCTTAGACACCGTGGTTTCTTTTATTTTAGTGTCCTGTTGTCTCTAGTGTTGTTTATTTTTTCAAGTGGTTTTCTCCTTTCTTTTTTGTGCGTCCTCCTACCGATTCTTCTGCTCTTTCCTTGTCTTCTAGTCTACTAAGTAGGTAAGAATTTTCTCCTTTACCCCTACATGCATGGAATTTTCTTCCTTCTTATTTATTTTTATTCATTTCTCTTTGCAGTTTTGGTCAATTTCACTTTCTTGTATTCATAAAATTGGTGTACATATAGATTGTTTTTTTTTTCAACCCTTTATATATATATATATATATATATATATATATATATATATATATATATGTCTAGTATATTTTACTTATTTCGCATATAGACATATATATATATATTGGCATATATATCCTAGATATACATATTTCTTATTTATTTATATACTTCATTCATAGTATATCGTATTTTTCTTGTATATAACTATATTTTGATCCATTAGCTATTGTAAGTGGTTACATAGCTATACATTACTTTCACTATTTTATTTTAATAGTAACCAACATTTTAATTTACGTCCTTCTTTTAAACCTTTTTCTTTCATTTTTTCTTCTTTCTTATACTTTTTGGTGGGGGTACCTTTTTGCTATTTTTTCTATTTTTTCTATTTTTAGCATTGCTTGGTTTTACGAGCTTCCCCCTTCTCTTCTTATAAGTCTTGAGAAAGGTCCAGTCTGCATATCTTACTACCCTGCACTTTCTTATCCTGATGATGGATCATGTAGTGTGATCCGAAACGTTGATGAAATAAACAAACACAATCTAATCCAGAAAACTCAGTACTTTAAAAATAACTTAACAAAAAATCCATCTATCACTTATAGTCGAAACACCCTAACCCACTCCTCAAAATTTGAAAACTGCAATAGTAAAAATGACCTCCCAAAAGCGATTTTGGAATAATATATTTCCTTCTACCCTTTTCACTATAACAATTTTGATTTAAAGAGTTTCAGTCATAATCTTAGTTGCCACTTCACCTTGAGAAAGCACCACATATGTATGAATGATAGTGTTATGAATGTAATTGTTTCGATCATAACACCTCAAAATATCTCAAAGGGTGACACAAGTTTGTGCTTTTAACATGGAAACTTCCCTCTTTTTCTCACATACATATTTGAATGGCTTAGTGGCATTGGAAAAGTGAAGATCTAAAATCCTATTTAAGTGTCCCCCTTGTCCCCCTCAACATTTTGGTGAACTCTACTTGTGCCCCTTTCTTTTTAGTGTTAGATTGTTTGATTTGCATGTTTTCCTCCTTTTTGCTAAACTCATTTTCTTCCTTTCAATAATAGAGTTATATTTGGCTATCTTATGTGCAGTTAGATCTCTCTATTATACTCTTTATTTCATTTATATTCATAGATCTCATTAGATTCTTCTTTTGTGATCTTTAATTTTATGAGTGTTGGATTTTTAGGTGACTCTACAACACCCCCAAGATCAAATGAAAGACCAAGGTAACTTCAACAAGAGATTGGAAAAACAATTGCATTAAGACACAAGAATAATGTTATTGATATTGGACTTCCTTAATGTTAATAATATTTACATAATAGGACTCCTTATATAGGAAAGGTGTTAAGAGACAAAGATAAGGAGAAGATAACTAACATCTACACAAGGTGGAATCACATATCCACCAAAGGTGGATCATCCTCCATTATGCAATAAAGTGTGCACAATGATGAGGATGATAATGTGATATGCGCAATAAATGTGGATTGAGATAACAACTATGACCACCCAGAGTGGAATTCTCCTACACCATGTTCTTAAATGAGGTGTAAACTCCTATGCATTTTAGTGACAACCAAATATGTAATGTATTATCCTAAGTATAAATAGTGAATATTTAATAACATCAACACCCCCTACAACTTAGGGGAATGCACTTAAACTTACCATGAAAGATGGGTCCTATCTAGTAGGCTATTTTAGGTATCCCTGTGCAATATGCAAAGAAATGAATGAAATGCAATCTTTGATAAAGCGAACAAAAAGAGAAAACCTCATGGGAAAAACCCTCCTCCAAAAATAAGAGATAAAAACACAAAATGCATGGATGGATGGAGTACTCAGCACCTCCCTAAAAATTACATACATCATTCATATATATATATAAGAAACGATCTCCCCATAGTAAGGAAACAAGGAGACTTGATATCCAACTCCACCCCCCACATTATGCAGAAGCTGCAATGTAGATGAAGAGTTCCTATAAACAATAGATAATCCAATGCCTAAAATAACCATGTCTCCCCTTAGGAAGAAATAAATACATCAAATGATGAAGAATCCACTCCATGTAAAAAATGAAGGAGGAGGAAGAATGTCTCCATGTATGCATCTCTAAAGATTTAATAGGTGTCTCCCAGTACAAAGATTCCATTAGACCATCCACATGACCTATGAGATGTGACAAACCGAGTGAAGTTGAAGAGTTGGTAAATCCAATCTCCAAAGAAGGTGAAGAAGCATATCCAAGAGAAAACCCCTCAAATGTATTAACCAAATCGGCACTATGAGACTCATCTAAAAGAGCATCCAAGAACTCATCCCACACTACAAGATTTGAAGCACAAAGATCATCCTATTAAATAGTAGAACTCATTTCTGAAGAAACAAGAGGTGGAGGAGAAATAAGTTCAACACTTTTTTAGGAACAAAATGATTCAAGTGTTCAATATTCTCCTCACATGAATAATTCATCATTGATAAAGGGTTAGGAGCATCATTAATATCATCATTATTATCAAAAAAAGTGCAAAATAATAGAAGTGCAATTTATGATTAACAACTCACATGGCTATGACATCTCTAGTTTACATGCCCCTAGTGTAGACATAAACAAGAGAAAATTTAATAATTTTTACCTTGTTCCCCATGAGTAGTTTGGTTAATAGAAAGGAGATTAGTGGTCAATGATGGTACACAAATAATATCATTAAATTTCCCCTCTCCCATAGAAATATAACAATTCCCAAAAACCTTATTGTATGTGTTTTCACTCATCAATATATGTGGACAATTACAAGGCTCAATACAAGAAAATATATCCATAAAATATGCCATATAATGTAATGCACTTGAATCAAGAAGTTTTTTTCCTTGCTCAAGACATATGGAAGCAATAAGTGTGTTTCCTTTACCTTTCTATCATGATATAGATGTAAAAGCTACTATACATGTAGAAGAAGGAGTAGACATTCATGATGGAAACTTGGTATTCTTCTTTTGAATTATGTGAGTGAGCTCATCGATCTTCTTATGGAAACATTTATGCTCATCATGTCCTATCTTTTTTCAATATGTTCATTTCTCTGTCTTTCTTTTAGAAGATTCCTCTCTTGAAGAGGACTTGGACCTAGACTTATTTTTTCAAGGAGAATAGTCATCTTTATCATGTTTCTTAGGATCCTTGTTTTGCTTCTTTCATTTTCCTTTGGAAGCCTCTGGAGAGGACTCATTTGTAATGAACACATGATGCTTTGAAGGCTTAAATTGACCCATATGTGCTAACTTTTCTTGTTCCCTTGTGAGATGAGCTACAAATTCACCAAAAGAAGCCATTTTGTATGCACTACTAAGAACATCCATAGTAGCATACAATTTGGAAACAAAGATTGAATATTCAAGACCTAGCTTGGAAAGAATAGATAATATCAATTCTCCATCATCTTTAGTAATGCAAATTAGAAAGATCCAATCCAATAGAATAGAACTTAGAGAAAAACTCTTGAATATTTTCAAAATCATATAGATTTAGACCTATGAGCTCATTCTATCAGGTTTACCAAATATTTCTTCCAATGTTGTCCAAGCATCATTAGGATGTGTGCAATATGCAATGTGATATAGAAAATCATAGGATATATTTGATATAAGAATTCCAAGTGATCTATCAATTCAGTCAAATCTAATCCTTCTTTTTGCAACACCTTGAGATGGTTCTAGATCCTATCCAATGTTCATTCTAAGCAATCCAATACTCATTAACTAATTAGAAACTAATTGTTTCAATTCATGATCTAGTCATATGGAGTAAGAAATGGAACTTTTGAAAAATCCATAACGAACCTAAAGAATGACTTAAATCAACTAATAACTCCTTCAAATTACTGATGCAAATCAAAAAAATAAAATCCAAGTCTTCACCAAGTGAAAATATAGCCAAAAAAGACCTATTTCTGACAATGATATGTCTACTACAAATCATTGAGAACTGATTGTAGATATGGAAATTAGATTAAAAATCACACACTTTCAATTTAAAAAAGAACCCGAAAATGTTATCATATGTGCCCAAACAAAGCCTTGGATGTTGAAAATATTGAGATTCACATTTTTTTAGAAAAACTTAGAAATAAGGATCTAAAATCACTTGCACTACTATGTAGATCATTAAATTCAAACCCAAAACAAAAAAAATTTCTATGAAAAATGAGTATAATATCATTGTTTGAATATTGCCTCAGAAATTACCAACTATTCCTCTAAATTGTGATGCCCAAATTTCCAAATTATTCACCAACAATGAATTAAGTCAAGATTGTGCTTCTTGAGAAGAGGTCTTCACACCTTCAATTCTCTAATACCATGCTTGAGTTTTAGGTGACTCTACAACACTAGCACTATTAAATGAAAGACCAAGATAATTTCCACAAGAAATTGGAAATATAATTGCATTAAGATGCAAGAATGATATTATTGATAATGGACTTATTTGACATTAATGAAATGTACAAAACATGCCTCCTTATATAGGAAAGGGGAAGGTGGATCATCCTCCATTATGCAATAAAGTATGTGCTATGATGAGGATGATAATGTGATATGTGCACTAAAGGTAAATTGAGATAACAACTATGACCGTCTAGAGTAGAATTATCCTACATTGTGTGCTTAAATGGTGTGCAAACTACTAGGTGTCTCAATAAAAAACAACTATGCAATGCATTATCTTAAGAAATCTTAAGTAAGTTTAAATAGTGAATTTTTAATTGTGCATAAAAAATAAGCTTAATTATACTAAGTCCAAACTATAGCATTCTAATTAGGAAAAGTCATAGACTTGTGGTCTCCTTTGATCATGATTCTTCTTTTCTTCCTAGGACTCATTATGACACTAACATATTTTCTCGTAATCATAAGCCTATAATGGATCATAATTTTTCTCACTCATCTCATAAAGAATATGAAGCTTTAGTAGTTCCTCCTTCACAAGTTGATAAGCTTTCCCATGAATTTGATAAATTGGAAACTTGTCTTGTGCAAGAAAATCAAAATCTTGATAGCATTGTTTCTATTGAAGATCTTAAGAAGCTTGTTAACAATAATGATAATAACATTTCTATCTTGTTTGGTATATCTCACTTTATTAATACTCATGCTAAATCTTTGATGGAATGTGCTCAAGATTTAGGATATCCTCTACCTTCCACAATCATTGAACCTTCTATTCTCGTGTCCACCACTCTTTCTTGCATACCTACATATTCTCCACCTCTTATGAATTCTTCTACACATATATCCACTCCAATTTTTAGTTTTCCAAACCATTCTCTTTCCATGAGTGTTTCTCCTAGTTCTATCCCTTTTTCATTACCTTCATATAATTCAATTCCTTTTACTAATTTAAACCCTTTACCTATTCCTTCTAATCCTCCCCTTGCATCCTTACATGTTCCTTATTTTTCTTATAAATTTTCTAATACATCTAGCACACATATTTCTACTATCACATCTTCTGATCCTATCAATAGTAGCTTGGTTCAAGATGTCACTTTTTTGCAAAAACAAGTGGCTCCCTTCACTCAGTCTATGTACAACATTCCTACATGTGACATTCTTAATCCCCTTTCATTAGATACCCTTTGTTCTTTTATACCATAACATGTTGAGGTACCTCATCTTGGGACTTATAATGGTAAGGGAGATCCTACGATTCATGTTAAAACTTCATAGACTATATGTAATGATTTCTCTTATGACTATAGCCTTATGGCTAAGTTATTTATGTTTACTTTTATGCATATGGACTTGTAATGGTATTTCTCTCTACCTCCTTATTCTATTGATTAATTTAAAACTCTTGCTAATTATTTTGTTCAACAATTTCAAAATAGTTTTGCTCCACATATTTTAAATTGATTTAATGCATTGTAAGAAAAATGTTAAAGAGAAATTTATTGATTTTATTGGTAGATTTAAACATTTGTATGCTCAGATTTCATATCCTATGCTTGATCATATATTCAACATATTTTTATTTCTAATTTATAGAAAGACATTAGAGATATGATTATCCTTATTGAGTATACCTTCTTTTCACATCTTTGTGTAGTGCTTATGTTGGAAATCTAATTGAAAATATCATTGTTTTGTCATTGATGTCAAACCTATTATTTTTTAGAATGAAAATTGCTTATAAGATCCAAGTACTATCACTTAGTTGATTGATGAAGAGGATTTAATCAACAAGATGTAACAAAAGCACCTAAGGGAAAGGTTGAGATATGGTTTTGTAATGAAGTGCAAGGATTAATTAAGAAAATGGTTAAATGATGTATTGATAATATACTTGAAGATACAAAGGTTGGCCACACTTAAAAACATTGACGGAATAAGTTGGAACAAGGTTGACTGCAAAGCTTAAACTAAGTTCATTAGTAAGTGTTAAGCAAGTTAGTTCAAGTCAAACAAATTTTTAGTTAGTGTCGAGCAAATGAAAAATCTATTGTGTGTATAGTGATATAGAAGGAGTCGAGCATGTACAGATGTTGAGCAAAGTAATAGGTTCTAAGCAATAGAAAAACTTAGTGGATGTTGAGTGAATCCACAGTAGGTGCCAAGCATCAGTAAAACATAGTTGATGCCAAGTAACACCATATGTGCTCAACACCAAAATTTCAATAGTGCTGAGCTGTTTCTTTTTTGGAAAAGTCAAAGGTTTTCCAAATCTGAGCTGACAAGTTTGCTACCTTAAATTTTGTGAACCAATTGGAGGATAAGGATGATGAGTTGGTGGCACAAAATTCCATGTAAACTGTTCTTGAGAAAATTTAAGAGGATTCTTCATGATGTTTCTAGAAGGGAAAAAATGTGGGTTAGATTCAATGAATCCCACCTAACCCATTCAAACATAAATTAAAGGAGGGAAGAATCGAGCAGGAAAAGAAATTTCAAACTTCTATTTAAGGAGTCATAGACAAAAAAGTAAGAGCTGCTAGAGTGAAAAAATTGTGAAGTGGTTGAAGGGTGTCAAGGAGAAGACATTAAGGAGAAGGAAGAATAAAGCACAAAGGCTCTACTTTGATTAGTGGTTAGAAGGAAGATTGCACTGGTACATCGAGCATGAAGACTCAAGGAAATAAAGCTTGAAAAGAGGGAAAGTTGTCAAGTGTAGTAGAGATTGAAAGCCAGGCAATGTGAAGAGCTAAACTGTGATCTATCTACAAGATAAGTTGTGAATTGTAATAAGGTCAAAACCCCTTATTGTTACTCTCTAGCAGTTGTATCAGTTAGGGTAAAAATCCTATGGACTTATGTTATTTTAATAGCCATTTGTAAATCCTTTAACACAATGACATTCCAAGTGAATGTTCTAAAGTCCTCTAACTAGGCCCACTTCTAACAAGGTGGTTAAATCCTTTAACTAGGTCACATTTAACAGTGTGTTGTAGCCTTTAATAGGGCAGGCCTTTCATAGGGCATCACTTTAGAAGAGTGAGAATTGAGTAGCATGTTACTGGTGGTTTTTCTCAAATTGGGTTTTCACGTAAATCACTATGTCATGTGTTGATCTTCTAATGTGTTATGCTTGCATGCTGATTTACAGTAACTTGCCAAGTAGGAATGTTTAAGCTTGGATGAATGAACAATTTTGAAGGCTTACTTTACTTGATGAAAAAGTTTTAATTGGACACTTGGATTAGAGCCATCTGTTGATTTAGTTTCAAGGTACTAGAAGTAGGAAGATCAAGATGTCCAAGAGAGAAGTTCCCAATCTCAACAAAGACAACTTCGTTGCATGGAAAAGTCTAATGAAATTACACCTTGGATCAATAGGTGACTATGCAAAAACCTTAATTGGAATAGAAAATGTAGATCTAGCTGGACCCCTCTCTACAAATGATTTGTACAAAATGAAGGAGCACAATCAAAAAATGTTGGAGATTTCCTGTACACTTAGCTATGCTAAATTTGATGACATCAAAGGTTGTGATACTACATTCAAGATGTGGAAAGCCCTATTAGATATCTATGGAGGAGATCAAAATGTTCAAAGATCAAAGAGAGAAAGCATCAAAGGAAAGTTTGATGACATAAAAATGGAGGAAGGTGGGAATGCTATTCAATATGCCTCAGAAATGAAAGAAGTGGTAAGTGCAATAAGGAGTCTAGGTGGCCATCCAAGAGCTAAGGTGTGTCCCCAAAAACACACTAACCTTTGAAGGAATAGTAGGAAGATTCATTGCATTTGAACTATCTAATTTTGATAACTATAGACCTAAGAAACTTGAATCAACTTTCAAGGCTAAGATATCATTGAAAGATATCGAGGAGGTGAAATCACAGAAGAAGAGTAAAAAGAGGAAACATGCATTTAGTGATAGTAGCATAGATGAAGAGGATGTGGAACAATTGGAAGCACTACTGGCTAGAAGATTCCATAGAGGCAAAGGTCAATTTAAAGGTAAGCATCCTATCATTTGTTTTAATTGCAATGAAGTAGGACATATTCCTACAAGGTGTACATAGAACAAGAACTACAAAGAAGGAAATAAGTATAAGAAAAAAGAAGAAGATGATGGCAGAGATTACAAGGACAAAGGCAAAAGATGCTACATTGTTGAAGAAGATTTTGATGAGAATGATGATGAAGTAGTCTATGTAGCCATGAAGGATGAATCAGATGAAGATGAGGCAACAAAACTGGTAACCTGTGTGAACAAGAATGACAAGTGGATCATAGATTGTGGATGCTCACATCACATGACACGAGACAAAAGTAAGTTTATTGCCTTTACTCAGTATGATGGAAATAGTGTTAGATTTGGAAATGATGCTCCATGTCAAATCAAAGGAAAAGGTTCAATTAAACTTAAAGAGAAAATTTCATGTGATAATGCATACTATGTTGAAGGTCTAAACTACAATTTGCTAAGTGTATCATAGTTAGGCAATGTAGGTTGCAAAGTAGAATTTGGAAACAAAACTGCCAAAATCTATGACATTGATGGAAATCTAATAGGAAAAGGTGAACAAACTAGGAGTAATTTGTTTTGCCTAGATATGAAAGATGCAACTTGTCTTAGTGTTAAATTTGATGATGTTTGGTTGTGGCATAAAATGTTGTGTCATGTTAACTTTGACAATCTAATAAGCATCAGTAAAAAGAAGAAATTCGTAGGGTTGCCCATGTTGAAGAAGACTAAAAAAACAATGTGCAAACAATGTCAACTAGGGAAGATGACCAAGTCAAGCTTTAAAAGCAAAACCTACACTTCCAAAAAAGTACTAGAACTAGTCCATATAGACTTATGTGACCCAGTAGAAGTGAAAAGCTACCTAGGAGATAGATAAATAATGTTATTTGTAGATGACTATTCTAGGATGATGAATGCCATGTTCTTAAAAAAAAAATATGATGCATTTCAAATGTTTAAGTGGTATTTGGTTAGAACTGAGAAGGAAATAGATAAGATTCTAAAGTACCTAAGATCAGACAGAGGAGGAAAGTTTACATCAAAAGAGTTTGAGATATTTTGCAAACTCAACTAGAGGATCTTGAATTGTGTGAATTGTCATTCCTCTTTTATTCCACTGAGCACCAGTGTTCTTTTCAATAACCTCCTTTGATTCACTTCTCAATGTTTTGAACCAATCTAGGGTAGGGTACCCAGTTACCCTATGTATAATTCCTTTGGTTAATTTGATGGGAATATCTTCCAACCAAAGACTTCCACCATGAATTTTTCTTAACACAAGTTTAACCCATTCTGTCTTGAATACAGTGGGAAAGCCCAAAACTCAGGTCAAACCCTTTCTTTCAACAATTTTGAATTCATCTTTTAAGACTCCATCTATGCACAATTTCCCATAGGCTTGCCTTATTTCCATATCTCCCAGGGCTCCTATCTTACAATTGTAGCATCTTCTTCATCTTGAACCATTACAACTTTTGGGGGTATTTGGGAGAGAGATCCGACTGGGTCATTTTTGTATGCAACTTTAGGGATGGGATGAAACTTAGGTTGCTTGACCTCATTGGACACTAACTGAATCTTCAAATGACTCTTTCTCCTCAATTTTCTTGGAACTTGATGCCATTTATGCAAAGTAGGGTTTCCTTTTTATGAAATATGAAACTGTGTAGCTCAGCACAAATGAAAATACCTCAAGATTGATGAAAATGCATTGAGAGATGTTGCAGTCTACTTGAAATGCTAGATTCTCTGCTATGAAGTTGCTCTGCTCTCTTTCTCTTCTTTGCTTCTTGATCACGATGAGGAAAATTGATTGGAATCACGATAATATACCCTATTTTCATTGCATTAAATGCTCAACTGCCAACTCGACTTCTGATGGATTTTAATATTACTCAGCTTGTACTACACTTCTACTTTACTTGGCTTGCATTGGAGTTAACCAACTCGTCATTAGTTATCAACTCGATTGCTGTTAGAAACTTGACATGTGTTGGAGTTTAGCTCGGCATCCAAAGATAGCTTGGCAACATCATTTAGATTTTGTCTTGACATCTTGTTTCATGTAGATTTATACTTTGCATTGCTTCTTTGTCTTGGGACTGATGTGTGATATAACTTTGTATATTAGTCCCATATACTTCTCATGCTTAGTTTGATGAAGTGTGATCACTTGACCCATTGGGTGAAGTGATCCCTCCACTTGATGTGTTGCACTCATCTCTCTTTTTCCAAGTCTTATTCATTTGCCCCCTTATCTTTTCAACATCAATCTTTTCTTTGCCTTGATTTTCTTCAGTCTTGGGTGCCTTTGACCTTGTAGGATAGTTTCTACTGATATGCCCATTTTTCAGACAACTGAAACATGTAGTTTGGCTCAACCATCTTTTATAGTTTCCCTTGAAATGTGTTCTTATGCAATTCTAGGGTGTATGTCCATATTCCTGACAATAATGATAGCTATACCTAGTGTTGTAATCCCAATGATAGTGACTTTCATTTCCTTTTGATTTTTTTGGTTAATTTGATGTCCACATAGGCTTTGATCTACATTCAAATGCTCTATGTCCATACTTCTTACAATTATGAAAATGTCCATCAAACCTTTGAGTCCTTGTGACATTGGATCTGCAATCTTGTGTTATATGTCCTTGGATGTTGCACTTGTGACAGTAACTCTTGCTCTTACGTGTATTTGGCTGATTGAATCTCCTTGTCCCTTTTTATTACAGTAATGACAAGTGGGTTTAGAATCCTTACCTTTGTCACTTCTTTGCTCAACACTCTTTGATGATTCTCCAACTTCAGTGCTGTTCAATCCAAGTCCTGATGTATCATGGGCAGATTTTGGGGATTTTAGCAATTGTTCAAAATACTTGATGGCTTCACTTGACTTGTTGAGATTCTCTGCTACCTCTTTTTCTCTATTTAATTCATTCTTCAATTGTTCATTCTGTATCTTCAAAGTAGAGATCTCAATATCTTTCATATTGAGTTCATGATGAAGGTTCATCATTTGGGCAAGTGTATCCATCTGCATGTTTGAGATCCTCATTAATTCAATACATTTTTCTTCAAGTCTGTTTGCAAGATTTCTTTTGTCATTTTCCATCATGAATTTGTCCTCAATTGCTCTTTTCTTTTGTTCAGTGATTTCACATAACATTATAGCTTGTGATTCATGTTCCATCTTGAGAGATCTGATCTCTTCTACTTGAACATTTTTTTTCTCCATCAGTTCTGCTATTGCTGCATCAAACTCTTTGTTGTCTCCATTGGCACATAGTTTTGTGGTATCAATCTCCTTATAGTTTATATCATTTTTAGCTATGGCTAAATCCTTCCTTTTCTTCAAGGATTTTCTCAATTCCTCCCTTGCTTCCTCTACTTTGTGTAGAGCCAATTGTACATCAATCACTTGATTGTCAATAATCTTCCCAAGTTTGAAGACTTCCATCTTTAGATTTATTTTTTTCAAGTTTTTAGACTTCTTCTTGTGAGAACCTTGCTTTGATACCAATTGTTGGAATATTCAAATAGGAAGAATGCTTCTGAGAGGCGGGGGGGGGGGGGTGGGTGGGTGAATCAAAAGTACTGCATTTTGACCATTAAGACTTTTTAACTAAAAGTAGATTGCATGCATATGAACATATCAAACAATTATGAGAAACACATAAGCATCACCACATAACACTTGAGATTTTGGTAACCCAGAAACCCTCCAAAAATAAGAAGGTAAAACTAGGGTGGCGATGATACCCACAAAATCACTACAGTAATAATATTTAAGCACTTCTGATGGTCTGCCCCATTAAAGGCTTTACACTGTATCAATAGTGACCTGGTTAAAGGATTTATAAACACTTTACATGAAGTGTCACCCTGTTAAAGGATTTAATCACCTATTTAAAGGATCTACAAAATAGTTGTTAAGCTAACCTATCACCATAGGGTTTTCATTCTAATACAGTTGCTAGAGAGTATTAGATACAATAAACTTGATAGCCCTTCATTTGCTGAATACAGGCACTTGATTTTCTTTCTCTAATCTTGATCCTCTAAGATCTTATACTCTTTACTCTAATATAGTGTTCCTTCCACCCTTGTATATCCACTTCTCTTTCTAATGAGAGTTCATCTTCCTTATAAAGATATTTGAAGACTTAGGGTTAGGTATGGATCTACGATCGATATTGAATCTTTGCTTCCTGCTCATTCCTTGCACTTTTCTTATTGGTTGCATGCCTTCTCCATTTTTCTTATTGGCTACATGTAGATTGCATAGGAAATACAAAATATTCGATCTTATCATTTAATCCTTTGAGATTTTTCATATGTCGGCCATGAAAATGGTTTACATATGAATCAATGAAGTTAAAAACTCATATGTACATTCTGTGTTACTCGGCACTTGCTAATTCCAGATGCTCAACACTAATATCAAATTGGCTTACTCGGCTCCTATTGCATTTCTATATTGCTAGGCATCATCTGTGACTCGGCACTTAAATATCACTTAGCACTTGTATCATGCTCGACACCTAAAGTCATTCGGCACTTGAAATTCACTCGGCACTTGATCTTCACTCAACACCTAAAGTCTTTCCTGACTCAGTTCATGTTGTATCTCGACATACATGGTGTACTTGGCTCCAATATAGAAAGTGGTTAAGTGTATTGGCACTCAAGTGTCAAAAAACATTGATCAAACTAATGAGGTGTAGGAAGCACTGAATAGGAGAAAGAGACAAGAGATACTCAGGAAGGAGTATAAACAAAAGCAAACACTACATGAGATTAAGGACATCTTTATGGATGCCTTCAGTTTGCAGTCACCAGATGAGTCAAAGCATATCATAAAGCAATTATCAGATATTGTTGACCAGGTGACAAATGAAGACCAAGAGACAAATGCAAAACTTATAGAATGGTCTAAAAGGAAATTCCAAGGAAAAGTAAATGAGCAAGTATCAAGTCAAATTGCACTCTCCCAGGTTGAATTGGTAAAACAAATAAACAAAGTGAAAAAGGTACTTGAGAATATATTCTCATTGTACAAAAAGTTGTGTGACTTTTCATACTTCACACAGGAGACAAGCCAAAAGATATTGAGCTTGGAGAGAAATTTAAATATCTCAAGCATGCAGCTACCAAAAGATCCAGCTCAAAGTGAGAAACAATTTTCTCAATCGCTTCACACTTAGAAAGAAATAGTTGTATTATCAACAGATGAGGCCGATATCAAGGAAAAACTGATACAACTCCAGTCCTCCATTACCCCACATTTGGAAATACTCCATAAGGAACAAGTCTATGTAGAAACTATTCTCAAGAAAGATTCCAATCTTTCTACTTCAGATGGACTTATTCATCTTGCTATAGAGACTATCATCCAGCACAAGTCGCTAGAAATTTCTTTGAACAATTGGGATGTAGCTCTCAGGATGATTATAGAGGTAACCAACACATTTTTGGTGAAATATGGTCTTAACCCTTAAAATACTTTGACATAAGTGTCAAAAAGGGGGAGATATATTTCTTCTTAACAAAGGGGGAGATATTATAAGATGAATGAGAGAATGGGGGAAATAAAACCAAGGAAACCAAGGCGAGCATGATATACAGATAATGGCACAAACAACCAACTCAGTAGGAGCTACAATAATTTTGAGTTATATATATTGTAAGTTACACAAATTTTGATTAAAGTTTTTTTTTTTTAAAACTCTGTATATACCAAGTAGATTAGTTAATGTACTCATAAGATTAGTTAAGTGTTTTTGTCACTCATTTCAAAGGGGGATATTGTTAACCTCATAATGGTTTTTGACACTTGAGTACCAATACACTTAACCACTTTCTATATTGGAGCTAAGTACACCATGTATGCCGAGCCACAATATGAGCCGAGTCAGGAAAGACTTCAGGTGCTGAGTGATCTTTAGGTGCCGAGTAGTCTTCAGGTGCCGAGTGAAGTTCAAGTGTCGAATGACTTTAGGTGTCGAGCATGATACAAGTGTTGAGTGATATTTAAGTGTTGAGTCACAGATGATGCCTAGCAATACAAAAATGCAACAGAAGCCAAGTAAGCCAGTTTGATATTAGTGCCAAGCATCTGGACTCAACAAGTGCCGAGTAACACAGAATGTACATATGAGTTTGTAACTTCATTGATTCATATGTAAACCATTTTCATGGCTGACATATGAAAAATCTCGAAGGATTAAATGATAAGATCAAATATTTTGTATTTCCTATGCAATCTACATACAGCCAATAAGAAAAATGGAGAAGGCATGCAACCAATAAGAAAAGTGCAAGGAATGAGCAAGAAGCAAAGATTCAATATGGATCATAGATCCATACCTAACTCTAAGTCTTCAAATGTCTTTATAAGGAAGATGAACTCTCATTAGAAAGAGAAGTGGATGTACAAGGGTGTGGAAGGAACACTATTTCAGAGTAAAGAGTATCAGATCTCAGAGGATCAAGATTAGAGAAAGCAGATCAAGTGCCTGTATTCAGCAAATGAAAGATTGTAAGCTATCAGGTTTATTGTATCTAATGCTCTCTAGCAACTGTATTAGAATAAAAATCCTATGGTGATAGGTTAGCTTAATAGCTATTTTGTCGATCCTTTAAATAGGTGATTAAATCCTTTAATAGGGTGACACTTCATGTAAAGTGTTTGTAAATCCTTTAACCAGGTCACTATTGATATAGTGTAAAGCCTTTAACAGGGAAGACCATCAAAAGTGGTTAAATATTATTACTATAGTGATTTTGTGGGTATCATCCCCACCCCAATTTTACCTTCTTATTTTTGGAGGGTTTCTGGGTTACCAAAATCTCAAGTGTTATGTGGTGATGCTTATGTGTTTCTCATAATTGTTTGATATGTTCATATGCATGCAATCTGCTTTCAGTTAAAAAGTCTCAATGCTCAAAATATAGTACTTTTGATTCACCCCCCCTCTCAGAAGCATTCTTCCTATTTGAATATTCCAACAGTATTTGGCCAGAGCTGAGAAGGAAATAGATAAGATTCTAAAGTGCCTAAGATTAGATAGAGGAGGAGAGTTTACATCAAAAGAGTTTGAGATATTTTTCAATGATAAAGGTATCAAAAGAAAAACATTAACACCAAGAACTCCCCCACAGAATGGCATTGCAGAAATAAACAATAGATCAGTGCTAGATTCTGGTAGAACATTGATGATGAAGAAAAATGTTTCTCTAAAGTACTAGAGAGAAGTTGTAAGTACTATTGTTTACACCCTGAATAGAGTCCAATTCAAGAAAGGAACAAATGCAACACTTTTTGAACTATGGTATGGTCACTCAACCAATATAAAACATTTCAAAGTATTGGGTTGCCAATGTTTTGTTAAAGATACTAGAAATGGAAAGTTTGATGCAAAAAGTGATGAAGGCATATTCCTTGGATACTCCACTAGAAGCAAAGCATATACATGTTTGAATACTAACACTAACAAGATTGTGAAGAGTACAAATGTAAATTTTGATGAGCATGCAGAAGTCCAAGTTGATGAATCAAAGAAACTAGAAGATTATAGATATTTTGTATACTTCTATGAAGGAATACCAATTGATGATGATGTTGCCAATCAAGTTGGGAATGAACAACAAATTTCAGTATCAACCGAGTCATAGCTAGTGAATGTTGAGCTGCATTCAAAAGTTGAGTTGTAGAATGAAGAGAATGTACATTTTGATTCTAAAAATAGTACACATGAAAGAGATGATGAAATACAAATGGAGAAGTGGAAAGTGACTCTGAAGCTAAAGAATCAAATATGGAAAGAAGGACAGAACCAAGACTAGCCAAGTAAATGAGAAGACATCACCCTATAGAACAAATCATTCGTGACAAGGATGCAAGATCAATAACAAGGAATAGACTAAGGAATGAATCATGTTTGTTGAGCAAGGTTGAGCCCAAAATAGTCAAAGATTCACTACAAGATGATAAATGGTATAAAGCTATGGAAGAAAAGATAGATCAGATTGAGAAGAACAAAATCTAGACCTTAGTTCCAAGACCAGCTGATAAAAATGTAATTGGTACCAAATGGGTTTTTAGAAACAAATTGATGAAATTGGTGAGATAACAAGAAACAAGGCTAGACTAGTTTGCAAAGGCTATGCACAAGAAGAAGGACTAGACTATGGGGAAACATTTGCCCCTGTTGCAAGAATGGATGGAGTAAGAACACTACTTGCATATGCTACTTACAAAGGTTTCAAAGTCTACCAAATGGATGTGAAGTCTACTCTTCTAAATGGTATACTAGAAGAGAAAGTCTACATAGAACAACCAGAGGGATTTGTTGATGATAACAATAGGGATATAGTTTTCAAATTGCATAAAGCACTCTATGGTCTAAAGCAAGCACCTAGAGCATGGTATGAGAGACTAAATATATATCTTGTGAAGATAGTGTTTGAGAGAATAGATGACAAAAAATTGTATAACAAGGAAGAAAAATGTAAAGACATTTTGATATCTAAAATCTTTTTTGATGATATAATATTTGGAGGAAAAGATATTCTATGCAAAAATTTTCTAATCAAATGAAACATGAGTTTGAGATGTCAATGTTTGGAGAAATCAAATTCTTTTTTGGATTGCAAGTACATCAATTGAAGCATTACATATTTGTGACCCAATAAAAATACATCAAGGAGATACTCAAGACATTTGGATTAGAAGACTCAAAACTAGTCATCACACCAATGGTAATAGGACATAAGTTATCAAAGAATGATGAATCAACTGAAGTGAATCAGGCATTGTATAGATCAATGATTGGAAAGTTGTAGTATGTTGTACATAGTAGACTAGACATTTCATTAACTATTGGAATAATGGCAAGAATTTTTGCAAATCCAAGGGAAAATCATCTAATGGCAGTAAAGAGAATACTAAAGTACCTAAAAGGAACTGATGACTTTGGCTTATACTATAAGAACAGTGAAAAGTTTGAATTGAGATCCTACACTAATGTGCATTGGGGAGGTAATATTGATGACAAAAAAAGTACCAATGGAGGAGCACTTTTCTTAGGAAAAAGACTAATTACTTTAACCAGTAAAAAGCAAAGTTGTACCTCATAGTCAACAATAGAAGCTAAATATGTTGCAACTGCTATCAATTGCACTAATATCGTATGGATCAAACATCTATTGCAAGGCATGAAAGAAGAGGTAAATGAGCCTGTGATACTTTATTGTGATAGTACAAGTGCCATCAACATATCAAAGAATCATGTAATGCATGCCAAAACAAAGCATATTGCAATCAAGTATCACTATGTAAGAGAATTAGTGGAAGACAAAGAAGTAAGGATAGAATATGTCAGCTCAAAGGAATAGATTGCTAACATCTTGACAAAAGCACTACCTAAAGATGCTTTTGATTATCTTAGAGGTAAGTTAAGGGTGATACCCCTAGCCAAGGCTACTTGAGATAGAGCAAGACTGCTCTGCATCAAATGAGTTGATTGTTGAAATATTACACAATTATGTAGAGGATGTTTATTTTAGGATCATGCCTTAAGTAATCAAAGCAATGAAATTTCAAATCAGTCACAAGCAAGGTGACAGAAGGAGAAATTGGAGTACCTAAAAATGCTATACTTGCATGTTAAGATGCTAAAACAATACGTCTTTGGTATTGTTGTCAAAGAGGGAGAAGAATGAAGAAACTGATCAGCAATTGAGGGAGAAGAATGAAGAAATTGATCAATAGTTGAGGGAGAAGAATGAAGAAACTGATCAAGAACATTTTATCAAATAGCATTCAATTATATAGAGGGAGAAATAATGTAAGAAGGAGTTAGTTGTAGCAGAAAGAAAAGAATGTTTATATATGCAAAAGAGAATAGCAACTTAAAGGGAGAAATTAGTACAAACAAGAATCAATCAAAGGAAGAAAGCTTATCAGCAAAAGAATTCACAAGGATTCATAAGATAACTTATGATGCTAATAGAATGAATAGTTTTGAATTTAGTTTTCTTTTTGGCATTTGAATTACTGATTTAACCTAGTTAGCATTTTGTTAACTTAGTTGATTAGTTTGGTTTGCCATCAATGCCAAAGAGGTAGATTTTTGGAAATCTGATTGAAAAGATCATTGTAGGAAGAAGATTGATCAAAGAGGGAGATTTTTGTTAAAAGAATGTTTTCAATAATTTTTTTGTCATTGATGTCAAACCTACTATTTGCTGGAAAAACAATTTCTTATAAGATCCAAGTACTATGACTTAGTTGATTGATGAAGAGGATTTAATCAACAAGATGTAACAAAAGCACCTAAGGGAAAGGTTGAGTTATGGTTTTTTAATGAAGTGCAAGGATCAATTAAGACAATGGTTAAATGATGTATTGATAACATACTTGAAGATACAAAGGTTGGCCACACTTAGAAACATTGAAGGAATAAGTTGGAACAAGGTTGATTGCAAAGCTCAAACTAAGTTCACTAGTAAGTACCAAGCAAGTTAGTTCAAGCCAAGAAAATTTTCAATTAGTGCCAAGAAAATGAAAAATCTAGTGTGTGTCGAGTGATATAGAAGGAGTTGAGTGTGTGCAGATGTTGAGTAAAGTAATAGGTTCCAAGAAACATGAAAACTTAGTAGATGCCAAGAAAATTCACAGTAGGTGCCAAGCATCAGTAAAATGTAGTTGATGTTGAGTAACACAATATGTGTCAAGCACCAGAATTTTAATATTGTCTAGCTACTGCATTATTGGAAAAATCAAAGATTCGTGAAATCTAAGCTCACAAGTTTGCTACCTTAAATTTTGTGAACTAGTTGGAGGATAAGGATGATGAGCTAGTGGCATAGAATTCTATGTGAACCATTCTTGAGTGAATTCAAGAGGATTCTTAATGAAGTTTCTAGAAGAGACAAAATGTGGGTTAGATTCAATGAATCCTACCTAATCCATTTGAACATAAATTAAAGGAGGGAAGAATCAAGTAGGAAAAGAAATTTTTTATTTAAGGAGTCACTGACCAAGAAGTAAGAGTTGTTAGAGTGCCAAAATTGTGAAGTGGTTGAAGGGTGTCAAGGAGAAGACATCAAGGAGAATGAAGAATAGAACATAGAGACTCTACTTCAATTAGTGGTTAGAAGGAAGATTGCACTAGTGCATCGAGCATGAAGACTCAAGGAGATAAAGCTTGAAAAGAGGGCAAGCTATCAAGTGTAGCAAAGATTGAAAGCTAGGTAATGTGAAGAGTTGATCTGTGATCTAAAATATGCAAGATAAGTTGTGAATTGTAATCAAGTCAAAACCCCTTATTGTTACTCTCTAGCAATTGTATCAGTTAGGGTAAAAATCCTATGGACTTAGTTTGGTTTAAGAATCATTTGTAAATCCTTTAACATGGTGACATTCCAAGTGAATGTTCTAAAGTCCTCTAACCAGGTCCGCTTCTAATAGGGCGGTTGAATCCTTTAACCAAGTCAAATTTAATAGTGTGTTGTAGCCTTTAATAGGGTAGGCCTTTCATAGGGCATCACTTCAGAAGAGTGAGAATTGAGTAGCATGTTACTGGTGGTTTTTCCAAATTGGGTTTCCACATAAATCACTGTGTCATGTGTTGATCTTTTCATGTGTTATGCTTGCATGCTAATTTTAAGTGACTTGTTGAGTAGGAATGTTTAAGCTTGGATGAATGAATAGTTTCGAACGCTTACTTTACTTGATGAAAAAGTTTTAATTGGACATTTAGACATTGAATAACTGATTCACCTCCCCTCTTAGTTATTCTAAAGCATTTCTAACAACTTCACCATTACTAGTTACAAGTGAGTCAAATAAAGATCTCTACTCCAATGGTTCCTATTTCTAGTGATAAGAATGATTCCATCAAATATTCAAGCAAGTTCTCTTAACCTAACAATTTCATCAAAATCAAGTCAAAAAATATAGTTTTTGATCAAGTGGCTACTACATCCAATGACGACTTTTTCCTCTATATATCATCCCAATAATAAGTCCACTCAATTATTTAAACCTTTTTCTAAGGTGATGACTAAATAGATTCACGTTGGAATTCATAAAATTTCTCCTATTCATCCTATTGATACTAGTAAATTTTTGCCCAAGTCCTTTGATTCAAATTCTTGTCAATACCACCATTATCCTAGTCATGATACTCAAAGGTGTTATGCTTTGAATGGTTATATTCATGACCTTATCAATTCTAATACTATATCTATTGATTCTCAAGTGAATTATGTGAATAAATTTTTGGAACTACCTAATCAAAATTTATAGATTTACACTAATCCTTTTCCTTGGCACTTAGTGAATGTTATTAATTAACCTTCTATTTCCAACAACCATATTAATTATTATAAAAATATAGAAGAAGTGAATCATGTGGTTTATCATGTTGAGTTAGAAATCAACTTCCAATTTCATCTTCACCTAAACCTAAATAGATACCTCTTAATAGATTTGGTTAGTTAAATATGTTTAAGGCACCTAATGGTCCTCTTTACATCATTGCTATAGTTACTGATTTTTATTATTGGAGTACTTTTTTTGATCCTTCATTCTTATCCATAAGTACCTTTATAAATTTCTTTGTGATGGAGAAATTGTCACCATTAATCATTCCCTTTGAAAGTTGTCGCATCCTAGAGATTGTGTTGAGATTGTTTTTTATTGGCCATCTCATCATTAAAAACTAGTGAATCATCATGAGAATCTCTATACAAATTATCAAAAATATAAAGTAGCCAAAATCCTAGAACTTAATCTTCCTAAGGATTATTCTCTTATGTCTATCTTTCCTACTCTATCTATTCATTCTACTTTTGAACCTTTTTTACCTTCTACATTTGTTCCTTTAGCTACTATGTCTGATCCTTTTGTTGATCCTTCTTCAAATCCAATGGTAGTTGATCTGAACCATTCTAGTTTATCTCGTAAGACTATTCATAATCAACATGCCCATTAGTGTCGCAAGAATAATCACGATAAATCTCTTTCTCTTGCTTCTCAACCCACATCTTCATCTCAATCTTTCCCTTCCTTTTATCAAACCATGCATGAGCATTTGGAGGAAGTTAAAGAAGGTAAAACTATGCATATGCATAACCATGATGATTTTTTTTGTATTTTAAATTCTATTAATCTTGATATGCAAAATACTTTAGATGATGAAAATATTAGTAGTGATTGAGAATCGATTGGTATGAATAACAATTTTCCTAGCATGCTTTCTACGCACCTTAAAATCACTCCTAGTAATGAATATAGTGACTCTCAAAGTCCTTTCTTAGAACTAGCTATGATTTCTACTATTATGGATGTCATTCCTTTTGTGATTCCCCATCCTTCCCCTAGAATTTCAAATTGAGATGGGTGGGGGTGCACAGAACACTTGATGTGGACATAATTTACAATGGTAGTCTTTCTGTTATTGTGTTGTGTTTTCTCTTGTGTTGTTCTTTTTTAATATGTTATTATTTGATTGCTTTAGATGACCCTTGTTGCTTTGTTGAGTGCAATAGGATAAAGTGATCTCCTTATTTTATGCATTCTTCTATATGTTTTTATATGTTATGTTGTACTAGTGATATTGTTTGTACCAGTGATTTTATGTAGTCTTTTTAGTCAATTATGATATGGTAGCACTGATTCTTTTTGGTCTTCATGTTATTTAACCAAAAAGACTCTTCTTTGTAACTCTTACATGTCTTTTCCTCCACTTTGTTGCAGTTATGCTTTCTTTGGGAAATAATGATATTTAATACTTGATATAATATTCCACATTATCATATGATCGTACTGACCCTAAAGTTAGTAGATCCCTTTTTGTTCTCTCTTTGTGTTATGTCCTCATTTCCCTTGATATGTTTCTCTTCTTGCAGGCATCTCATAGTTGAAACATTCTTTGTGGATGTGTGTACACTTTTGTTAAGTTTTTTTCTCATATTATTATGTTTACAATTTCTTTAACATGAGGGCATACACTCCTCTCATCCTTTGATCATGAAGTGAAAATACCAATTTTTTGTATAGCTTTGTGTACTTCAACCTAAAGAATTTGGTACAATTTCTAAGTTATTCCCTAGTCTATGCACTATCATTTCATGTTTATAAATCTTTCTATTTGCTTCTATTTTCCTAGAACTATTAACAATTCCTATGGACTTGGCTCCTTTTGGATCTCTCTCAAAACTCTTGACAATTTGGGAAGGTATGGTCCTTGTTTTTGGAACCTTCTTTTGACTATTGATAGTTTGAGAAATCCAATCTTTTATCAATCCCTTAAGAACACACACATCCTTATGCCTAGGTCACTTTTTTATTCTTCATTTTGGGACGTGTAGTTCCCTTGAAGTTGGATCCTTTGATGGATTGACTATCATCCCACACATACTTTCTAGATCATTTGGTTCATCATTGATGGGTTGACTAGCATGCCACACAAACTTGATAGACCATTTAATGCCATCCCCCCTTTTTTTTGTAAAAACCTTTCCCCCTCTTTCTTTTCTTTCCCCTTTCTTCTGCAATTCAAAATAAGGCACACAAACCTTATTAGGTGAGTAAATACACCTTTATAGTACTTATCTATCTTATTACAATCTTAGATGAAACAAGATTCAAGTCTCTTAGGGGATTGATGATTTCTTTGTCTCTTAGATCATGATAAGACTAACTCTTTTCTCTTGATCCACTTTACTATGATTTTGAGGAAATTCATGCTCCCACTAAAGTGGGGACTAAATGTACTATCTTAAAACACTTTTCTTTTAAGACATTTTATCACCCTTCCTATTATTCCTTTCTTGGACCATGGATATACCTGTGCTCAATGCCCTATTTTCCCTATATTCTTCCACCTTTTCATCTATTCCTTCTGGTGAATGCATGGGCTCTCTATGGTACCCTTAACCTAACCTATGGTAGATTTAACTAGTTAACCTAGTTCAACCAAGCCTAGAGTTATTTTGGGACTCAAGACCTGAAAGACCATGGGAGGTTTAATTAGTTTTACTCTTCTCTCCAGTTGGCTTGTATTTTTTTCCTTCCCAAAAAATCATATATAAGGAGGCTTTGGGGCTTCTTTTTCATATGTAATCACATTCACATACCATCTCATACTTCCTAGATAATTTATATCTACACTTTTTGAGTTCAAGTATTCAAGCAAAGGATATTTCTATCTAGCTTTGAAGGACCCTTTGTGGAAATTTCCTCTTCAAGATCTAGCTTATTATTAGCCATCAACGAAGGAGATCTACATTGAATAATTCATTATCTTCAATATTGGTGCACATTTATATCCATGGAACCATGATGGAGTTATGGTAGATCCATTGTAAACTGTGGAGATACGTGACATTCCTATACCTAATTTAAGATCTACAACACACTACCCAAAATATCCTTATTAACAAGCATTTTAATGAAGGTGAATCCTAACAATTACCTTATTTTTATTCATTTGAACTTACATTTATAATTTACAATTAATTCCTTAATCCAAGGCTTGACCAAGACAAGCCCTCATCCAACCCAACAATAGTTTATGTGCAGGAACAACATAGCAAAATTTTGCATGTAGATCTAGAAATAACTTAGATAAAGCCCGTTGGATCATTGTTTTTCAGTAACATCCAAAAATGAACATGAGATTATTCATTTGACATGTCTACACAATGCTATCTATTTCCTTGTAACTAGATAGGGTTTTACTAGGTGCTCTCAAAATCTAGAGTTTAGTAACCAGACTAAACTAGTACAAATGATTTGAATGAATACAAATGTAAGATTAATCTATATTTTTGAGATTTTGTATGCAAAGATATGAATTAATTTTTATTATAATTGAATTAATCTAAGAGTAAAAATAAGAAAATTAAGCTAAATAAATGCATTGTACTCTAGATGATGAGCATGTAAAAGCAATGGAGATTTGAATGAAAAATGCTTGAGTGATAAATCCAACAACAATTCGATAGTCTTCACTTGCATCCTCCCAAATGAAAGGTCAAAGGTCTCTTTTATAGAATCTTGGACCTTATCAATGGTCAAAATTAAATTGAGTGTACAGTTTAGATTGAATGAGAGATTGAATCCTCTATTTTTTATGAAGTTGAATGAGATGAATTAGGGGATAATATTGATCCATTCAAATATGAACTCATAATTATTATTCTAATTAACTAAATAATTAGTTTCAACAATTATGATGAGTATATTTGATTAAATCAATATATTTAATTCTATATTCATGTGAGATGAATTAGGAAATAATATTGATCCATTCAAACATGACATCATAATCTAATATTCTAATTAATTAAATAATTAGTTTCAATGCTAATTATGTGTATATTTGACTTAATTAATGTATTTAATTCCTTTTTTATGTGTATTAGCTAAAGAGGGTGGATTTAATTTAATTAAAGTACTTAGGACTTATAATTCAATTAATTCAATTAGAAGGTTAATTTATCCAATTTTAATCAATATTTAGAAATTAAATAAAGTATTTTATTAATACAGATTAGAGGTTTTCTACATTTGACACTTAGGTCAAGTACAAATAATCAAAACCATAAATGCCTAGTACAATAGGACTTAATTAATCAATAAATAGATGTTGTGAGATTGATTCGCCAAAATTGGTTTTGAATACTAATGTGCCAATTTAGTGGTATTATAGGAATATGGTCTCCATGTATGAATCTTTGAAGACTAAATAGGTGTCTCCAAGCTCAAATAATCCATCACACCGTCAAGATGACCTATGTGATGTGACAAACCAAGTGATTTTGAAGAGTTAGTAAATCCAAAATCCAAAGAAGGTGAAGAAGCATCTCCAAGAGAAACCCCCTCAAATTTACTAACCAAATCTGCATTATGAAACTCATCCAAAAGAGAATCTAAAAATTCATCCCACACTACAAGATCTAAGGCAGAAAGATAATGTAACGCCCCGCTCAGGAACCCAAGAGATATAAACCTAACATGTTACAATGTTTACTGAACTATTTTTTTTTTTTTGAAGTTTAAACAACATCAAGATAACATTAATGCGGAAGCAATATGAACATACACATCAAATACACATATGCTAAAATAGATACAGTTTCAATTCCTCAAGAGTTCCTTTACGTTGAGTCACATTTAATAATTTTTAAATTAATTAGTTTAAGTTCCAAGTACAATGTCTCATGATCATAAAGAAATACCAGATACATAATCGCATAAGCAATTGCATAAGTATAAACAATACAATGAAAGTATATCCAAATAATAACATCCACTGCACATGTCGCAGGGTATGTGAGAAAAGATACAATACATCATAATACATGATAACATATATACATCATCTGAAAAGAAGTCTCTGAGATAAGAAATAAGAATGATAAAGGTACATCTTCTGCAACGAACATCCAACAGCTAGCAATGTGAAGGGGAACCCAAATGGTAAGAAGGCACTACCTCCCAACTGCGTGGTTGCCTAGTCAGGCTTCCACTCCCATCGTGCAGGGAAGATAATGAACGATCCTCATATGACTAATCAAACATAAAACATTCCTAGGCAAGGTACCCCTAATAGCCAAAACTACCTCAAAGGTAACACATGCTACTCAAGAAGATAAAATAATCCAAAGAGAAAGAACACTCAATCCAATACCGACACCTCATAATCAAACATCAATCATAAACCAAGTATAAACCAAATACCAAAATCACAAGATAAAGTCAACAAAAGATAATCATCTCAAGTCAAAAGCCACATGTCAAAAGTACAACATCCATGAATCACCAATCATCCTCAATGAAAGTAAGTAACTATAATAAACACATCCGACAATGGATACACCACCAACAATAAGTACACCACCAGAGGTACACACAAAATCTACAGAGGAGACTCAGGCTACATACTAGGGAGTGTCATCACATGGCTGCTTGAGTTACCCTGGACTGATCTCTTAAGAGACCCCGGACCCTCAAGCGTTGAGTTACCCTGGACTGGTTACTATGAACCCCGTACCCTCAACATCACACATATGGAAACTAGAAAGCCCTCTCAAGAAGACGAGGCACTCATCTCATTCCCATCCTTAGTCTATACAAGCACTAAAGGCATGGGTAGATCAAATATCTCTAACTTATCTTTTTAGTGTATTTTCCCCCCCATAAATTTTAGTTACTAGATTATCACTTATTACATAACTTGCATTAGGTTACCCTGGTACTGACCACTTTGGGTCCCGGACCCCTATGCAAGCCACTCCCAAGTCACGTACCTAGACAACCTCTCCTAAGCACATAAAAACATAGTTGTGTCCCATACCACAACACCCATAAAGATCAAACTCGGTTCCTTAACAGGCAACCTAATAACAAATTGGTTCTCCAAACCCAAGTACACATAAAAGATCCACAATTAAAACTCATAAATATAATCTCCAATATGAATGTCAAAACACATCATGACATCCAATCACATCAATAGTATAAAATAAATCTCACAAAACCTCTGGTGTACACCCTAGACTGGTCGACATCTAAACAACGCCAAAATCTCAAGCATAGGAAGTACAAGTAAAACCATACAGATACTCAAAGTAAGTTTCATGTTTGGCTTAATCAAACTCATGTAGTTAAGTTGAACATAAGGTTTCATTTTCAGTTAAACACATGTTCGAGGTAATAAGTTTTCGCAATCATTCCTTTTTAACTAACCCATTTCTATATTTAAATGATTGTTCAATTACCTTATAACTAAGATAAGGATAATCATTTATTTATTTATGTTATAAAAACAATCCTTAATGATTTTAAATAAAACAAATTTGACTTTATTAAAATCATTAAACCCTCATTAATATCTTCCATTAAATCAATAATCTATTTTTACAATTTTAACAAATAATGTCCATTATTAATTAACTTTAATTAAGCTAATATTAATTAAATTAATCAATAATTGTTCATTTAAATACTTATATTAAAATCTTCATTGATTATCAATTTATTAATATTTAACTAAAAACTATTAATAATTATGAAAACTACATTAAAATATATTAATATTTAAATTATTAAATATTAATAAAGATCATTTAATAAAACATTATTAAATCACATTTATTAATTACATTTTAAAACGCATTAAAATTTATACAAAAGAAAACAAAATATAAAAATATATAAATTTCGGCGTGTTTAAAGGCCCGTCGGCCTGGTACCTGCGACAGCAGGTACCTTGCTGCGCGCAGCAGCAGTTGTACTGCTGCCTGCGGCAGCAGCGGTACTGGCTGCCGCGGCAGACTCTACCGGTAGCAAGTACGGAGGTGGGGGGGGTATGTCCCCACCCTATAAATTTTATATATCATTTTTTTTTTAAATTTTAAAAATTATAAAATTTCAAACAAACATTTTTTTAGTAATATATAAATATATTAAAATATTTTAAACAATCCAAATACATTATAATAAATTAATATTATTTTTAAATATATTTCTTTTAAAAATAATAACAATTTATATATATATAATAAAACCTCTTTCTTTCTTCTCATTATTTAATTTTTTATTTTTAAATACTATCTGCAAATATAGTATGGTAGAGAAGACACAACAAATCATTCGAATTTCTAATTTTAAATCTTCTTTTCCTTCAAACCCTACATGGTTTAATTAATTTTCTCAACGATTCTTCTATATGAATAATGAGAGACTAATTTTAACCAATCAGATCTTGAAAACAATCGAGATGATAAACAAAATTTCAATCACCCAACAATCACGAAGCAAATAGATATTTCCAATTAAAATTGCATTCACAAGATTTCAAAACCTACCTCGTACTGATGCTAAAACTCTAATAGCTAGATGAAAATTTCTACTGCAAGCAAAATCCCTCAAGCAACGAACAATTCCTTCTTTTCCAAACCCTCTGAATTGCTCTCCAAAACCTGTGTGTGTTCTCCAACTTGTCTCCCAAAAATCTCTCTTGAAAAATGAACCCTCAAATTTGATAAGGAGTTATCTTCCTACAATCGGGGCACTAATTGTGCGTTTACCCGAGAGGTCTCTTGATCCATCTTGTTAACTCTAAAATCAACCTTTATTTATCTTATCTTTCATATTTTCATGCACGTTAAATGGATTATTAAATCTCTTTATTTAATTTCCACTCAACTTCTATTTTAATCAATTTATAACTTATAAATCTCATGCGCACTTAATGTGATTAAATATCTTTATTATTCTCACATGTTTAATCTTTTCAATTAATTTCTTTTATTTCCAACTCATGCATAAATCATGCGAACTATAATCTTTTCCATAAATTAATATCTTTTCACTTCTTAATTTATTTTTGAACATTTAAATTTGATAAATATTTATTAACTTAAATAACAATAATATTTAGCATTTATTTAAAAATGAACTCTAAATATATTATTATTAAATTAAATAAATATTATCATGTTCTAAATTTAATCTTAAAACTTTTATCTTCAATTTAATTCTTTATATTTAATTAATTTCTCAATTAATTAAATATAATTAAATATTCATAATATCATAATAATTCTCCATTAAATTAAATTATTAATTTAATCTATTAATTAGACTTAATTAATAGAAATTCATCAAAGACTCACAAAACAACATACGCACAAAATACTCATGGGTTTAAAAAGGGTAGACAGTCTGTTACGAGTCCTCCTTGCAGGACAAGTATTATCTTCCCATTCTCACCATTTGAGTATATGTAATAGGGCACGCTCATCCTGGCAATTCAAGGAAGTCGATGCCCGGTACCTACATCCTGCATAAAAGATGAGCATGTACATGTATATAATATATCTAAACTAAACAAACAATGGCGGGGAGTGGTTCATCGTGTAGATCCCGACTAGCAGGTGACTACGACTCCCTCCCTTAACCACATCAAACACTTCAGACAGAAAGATAAAATAAACACGCGCACCATACACATGCAAGTATGGGGTAAGTATCGTAAAAATCACAAATCTAAGATCAAATGTGTACATATAATAATGCATCTCTATCAATACAACATAATCATCATTAAAGACATCCTGTTAATATTTTTATAAAAGAAATCACATTTACTAACTAGGATCATTAAAACAACACATGACTGAAATCAACTAAGCAATAATAACTGATACATTTGTAATCAAAGTCATGAAATAGTATCATAATATTACAATTCTAGTATCTCTAAAGCTAATCGAAGCATAAAGTCAACCTAAAAGAATTTGATAATGATAACAAAAATGCGATCTAGGGGCAGGCACTACAGATAATTTTTTTGAATAGTAGAACTTGTGTATAAAGAAGGGGGTGGGGGAGAAGGAAGTTCAAAATTGTTTTAAGAACCAAATGATTCAAGTGTCAAATTTTCTCCTCACATGAATAAGTCACCCTTTATAAAGGGTTAGGTACATCTTGAATATCATCATCATCATCAACAAAAAAATATACAAAATAATACAAGTGTGGTGTATGATTAGAAACTCCCATAGCGATGACATCTCTAGTTTCCATGTCCCTAATATAGATATTATCATGAGTGAATTCGGTAATTTTACCTTGTGCCCCATGGATAATTTGGTAAATAGAAAGGAGATTAGTGGTCAAGGATGGTATACAATGAACATCATTAAATATCCCCTTTCCCATATAAATAAAATATTTCCCACAAAGATTTATGTATATGTTGTTACCCATTAATATATGTGGAGAATTACAAGGTTCAATATAAGAAAACATATCCATTAAAGATTTCCTATGACATAATACAGGTGAATCAAGAAGCCATTTACCTTGCTCAAGATCTATAGAAGCAATAAGTGTGTGTCCTTTACCTTTGGATGATGATGTAGATGTGAATGATAACATATGTATAGAAGAAGGAGTCGACACTAATGGGGGAAACTTGATATTGTTATTTTGAAGAATGTGAGTGAGCTCATCAATCTTATTATGGAAACATTTATTCTCATCATGTCCTAGTTTTTTGTAATACGAACATTTCTCTCTATTTCTTCTAGATGATTTTTCTCTTGAAGATGACTTGGATTCAAACTTATTTTTTGAAGGAGAATCGTCACCTTTATCACTTTTCTTAGAATCCTTGTGTTGCTTCTTTCCTTTTCCTTTGGAAGCCTTTGGACATTTGCAACCAACACTTGTTGCTTTAAAGGCTTCAATTGATCCATATGTGCTTAATTTTTTAGTTCCCTTGTGAGTTTAGCTACAAATTTATCAAGAGAAGGAATTTTGTATGCACTACTAAGAACACCCATAGTAGTTTAGAATGTGGAAATAGATTAAAAATTTAGGACCTAGCTCAAAAAGAATAGATAATATCAACTGTTCATCATCTTTAGTAATGCTACAATTAGAAAGCTCCAATATAATAGAATTAAACTTAGAGAAAAACTCTTGAATATTTTCAAAATCATATAGATTTAGACCTATGAGCTCATTCATTAATCTAAATTTTCTCATTCTATTAGGTTTACCAAATATTCCTTCCAAGGTTGTCCAAGCATCATGAGGATGTGTGCAATATGCAATGTGGTATAAAAATAATGAGAGATGGTTGATCTAAGAGAGTCAAGTGCTTTATCCCTTCGATCAAACCATCTCCTTATTTTTGAAACACCTCGAGCTGGTTCTAGATCCTCTCTTATAATCACTCTAATCAATTGAATACTCATCAACTGATTAGAAACTGATTGTTTCCATTCATGATAGTTATATCATTTGAGAAATGAAATTTTAAAAAATAAATCCATAATGAACCCAAAGAATGACTAAAATCAACATATTATTTCTTCAAATTATTGATACAAATGAAAAAATTGATATCTAAGTATCCACCAAGTGCAAATATAGCCAAAAAATATATATTTCAAAAACTGATGTGTCTACTCCAAATTATTGAAAACTAACTGCAAATCTAGAAACTAGATGAAAAATCATGCACTTTCAAAACAAATGCACATAAAAATGTTACCATATCAATATGTTCCCAAAAAAAGCCTTGGAAGTTGCAAAAATTAAGATTTCCAATTTTTATAAAAACTAAAAAGTAGAGATCCAAAATAACTTGCACCACTATGTAGATCATGAAATTCTACCCCGAAACAAAATATATTTCTTCAAAAAAGGAGTTTGGATGAGTTAGATATCATTGTTTGAATATTGCCTCTAAAATTATTATTTTCTTAATTGTCGTTGTTGCACCTCCAAAAATCAAATGGCTCTAGATTTGGCTTTAGATGTCCAATTTGCATGAAACAAAATTTGATTTAGGGGGTTTTGGACCTCCTCTATATAATGCTAACCTCTGGATTGCACCAGAAAGCTCTAATTTTCACCTACAATAGAAGGTCACAAAATACAAACCCCCAATGTTCCTCTAAATTGTGATTCCCAAATTTCCAAATTCTACACCAACAATGAATCAATCCAAGATCTTACTTCTTGAGAAGTGTTCTTGATGAATGGTGCTCCCCTTAATACCATAAACTCATAACAGAAACAAATAATTAACATCAATTTGCAAGAACAAAATATGGGCTTCTATTATCGCCCCAAATGTGGAATTATAGAATTTGGGATAACAATATGCTAACCCACATGGGTGCCTTCATTACAGTAATCTAAAAAAAAAAGCTATGAACTATCATGCAAAGTTGTCCTAGACAATATTTTGCCATTTCTTAAATAGGAAATTTTATGCCACCCACAAAGGTTCTAGAGAATCACACTTAATACCTAGGGCCAATAGACCCTAACAATACATATAGAGTTCACCAAATACATTTTTGACAATTATTTTGGAATTTTTGGATGGCCCAACTTTAGAAGGTCATAAATCTTGAGTTGTTACTCTGATTGGCTATTAAAACCACTTTTCTAAAACCTTAGCTTCTAATCTACATGCTCAAGTTTGCACGAGCACTCATCTGTCGAGTTTTCTGGCCTCATCCAAGAACTTTTAGGCCTCCAATGGTGAGCCTAAAGTTTATATACCAAAATTACAAACCAAAAATCTACAATAAATCCATGAATACACATGATATTGCACTGAGCCTCAAGTGGTAGGTTGATATGTCCAAGATGAACATCCACCTCTAAAATTAGGATATTGTGAGCTCGTATGACTAACTTACAAAGTAATAAGCCTCCATAGATAGAAACTTTACATTAAGACAACCCTTATTCAAACAATTGAAATGAAATATTTTTGTCTCATGCAAGATTTCTCTTACACCTCAAATTTTCTTGCATCAGACACCTGAGAAAATTTTAGAAGTGGCCCTATCACATCTCAAGTAGTCAAAGGAAAACCAAGGTGGTTAATCTCCTCTCTTGCTAGCCATGATGAAACTTCTACTAGCATCCCTTTCTATTTAACTAAGTATTCTTCATAATAATGTTCTTTGTACTTTTTCCAACACTATCTAATATCTCCTCAATCTCCTTTGTAGCCATACTAGCTGTTGGAATACTCCACTGTGCTTTTGCAACTCCATCTCCATCACATCCTTCATAATGCTCTGTTAAATCTAAAATTTTAAATACTAGTGAAATGTTCAATTCAAAAGAAAATTCCATTTCATAGGCACTTTCAGAATCATGTCTTCTCACTAGCTTGTATGGTCCAAACTTATTCATTTTTAGCTTATTACATGTACCCACTAGAAAATGCTCCTTTCTCAAATGAACTATGACTTCATTTGCAATCTAGAATTTTTTATACCTCCATTTTACATATTCCCTAGCCTTGTACTATGTGGCCTTCTTTTGAATGTGCTTCCTCACCTCCTCATGGATATTCTTCAAATATTCAGCAAATTCTTCTGCTTCGGTACTACTTATCTCTCCTTTATCCAATTGCCTCAATTTAGAAGAATTTCTGGGACTACTCCCATATACAATCTAGAATGGTGATTTGGCATTACTCATGTTGACATAATTACTATATGCAAATTCTACCTGTGGTAAAATCAAATCTCACCCTTTTGGTTTATGTCCAACAAAACATCTTAGTAGTTTCCCAAAATGTGATTCACAACTTCTGTCTACCCATCAGTTTGTGGATGATGTGATGAACTAAACTTGAAATCTATCTTCAATTTCTTCCACAATGTATGCCAAAAATACCCAAAAAATTTGGTATCTCAATCTAAAACTATACTCTTTGGCAGACTATGTAGTATCACTAATTCTCTGAAAATACACTCTACCACATAAACAACATCACTAGTCTTCTTATAGGGAATGAAATGTGTCATCTTTGAAAACCTATCAACCAACACAAAAATAATATCCTGCCCTCATTGATTCCTTGTTAATCTAAGAACAAAATCCATGCTGGCATCCTCCCATGACTTCTCTGGTACAAGTAATGATTGATACAACTTGATATTATACTTCAGTCATTTTGTCATCTAAAATACTCTACAACCCTATGCAAAAATCTTCACATACTACTGAAAATGTGGCCAATAATAGTTCTTAGCAACCAAAGAAATGGCTTTATCTCTACCAAAGTATCTAGTTAATCCTCCACTATGCTTCTTCTTGATGATATTTTCTCTCATTTAACTTCTAGGAATGAATAACTAGCTTCCTTTGAACAACATACCAACCTAGATTATGAAATCAAATCACTTCATCCTATCAAGTGTAACAAGTTCTATAAAAGCCTTAATGCTTTGAAAAAATTAGGATTCTCTAGATACAAATTATTGAGTTTCTTGAAGCCATCCACCTCAATTTGCATTTTTTCAGCAAAAGTTGTCTTCTACTAAGAGCATCTACAACTTTATTAGACTTCCTACTCATGTATTTCAAAACAAATGTATAACTCTAAGAAAACTCAACCCAATTAAAATTCCTTTGGTTTAATTTTCCTTGATTATTCAAATATTACAAAGCTTGATGATTAGTATACAAAACAAACTCCTTAGGAAGAAGATAGTGTCACCACTTCTTTAATGCCTAAACTATAGCATAAAATTCCTAATCATAAATAAAATATTTTCTTTTGGCATCATTCAATTTCTCACTAAAATAAGAAATAGGTCTACCTTCTTGGCTCAAAAAATCTCCTATTGCAATACCACTAGCATTACAATCTACTTGAAACACCTTGTTAAAACCCAGAAGTGCTAAAATAGGGTGTTATGTAACTTTCTATTTCAATATATTAAAACTCATATCTACTCCTATAGTCCACTTAAATTCTTTGAGTAGGTCATTCAAGCATACCCTTAACTTTCTTTGGGTCCATTTTCAGACCTTCTACTAAAACTATCCCAAGTACACCAACTCCTTCTTAACAAAACTGCACTTCTTTAGGTTTATCAGCAACTTTTCTTCCCTCAACTTATCAAACATCTTTCTAATATGAATTAAATTCTCTTCCAATGTCTTTCTAAAGAACAATATATCATCTAGGTAAACAATGACAAACTTCCCTAGAAACTCCTTTAGTACCTCATTCATGAGCCACATGAAAGTGCTCAGTGCATTGGTTAGCCCAAAATGCATGGCTAATCACTCATATAGTCCTTCCCTTGTCTTAAAAGTAGTCTTTCACACATCACCTTCTCTCATGTGAATCTGATGGTATCCACTCTTCAGATCTATCTTTGTAAAAAATATAGCTACACTCAAACAAACCATAATATCATCCATTGTTTCTAATGGAAATTTGTACTTGATTGTGATCTTGTTGATAGCATGAGAATTTATGTCCATTCTTCTTTGGTGCTAATACTACTAGTACAATACATGGACTTAGACTCTCTCAAATCAACCCCTTTTGCCACAACTCATGAACTTGTCTATTCAACTCTTCACTTTCTACTATTTTCATTTTATGCACTTCCTTGTTTGGAAAATCGGCTCTTGGAATCAAATCCATCTAGTGATTGATCTTCCTCACTAGAGGTAATCCATCAGGTACATTATCTAACACAATATCAAGAAACTCTCCCAACAAATCTACAACTTCTATAGGTACCTCCTCTACTTTTTCTTTACCATCTTTAAGAATTACAAAAAAAACACATATGCTCATGCTTTATACCTTAGAGAAACTCCTTTCTATCAATAAAACATATTCTAAAGCACTACATACCTTTTCTTATTTCTCCTTCAATAGATTCAACTTATGTTTCACTCCATCCTTTATCAAAGTGTATGTATTTTCTCACATATCATGTACAACATGCCTATCAAAATACATAGCCTACCTGGCAATATATGGCATATGTCCATAGGTATAATATAAAAAAGAACCTCATTCTAGTAGCTTACAATCTTGAACTTCATTGAGCATTGTTTATTGACCATGCTCTTGTGGTCATCTTGCACCCAAGCAATATGGTATGGATGTGGGTGTTTCTTCCTCTTCAACTTCAACTTTTTGACCATATTTTCTAACACTAGAGTGTCAATACTTCCACTATCAATGATCACATTACAACACTTATCTTCACATTTTCACCTAGTATGAAACAAACTCCTCCTTTGATCAAGCTCATTCTCTCCACTCAACAATACTCTCCTATTAACTAGGACTTCTCCTCTTTTAGAATCTTCAAAATGGGATGATTTGGCATCTTCATCAACATTTTCAACTCTAGCCTAGCCTTTAGTTCTCCAATCTATCCTTCCTTAGCACTGGGAACACTCAAATGCTATATGCCCTTCTTCTCCATAGTGAAAACATTTCCCATGAAAGCCTGCTCTTCTAGATCCTTGTCGTCTACCTCTTCCTCTCTAATATCTATTGTTTTGATCATTGAAATTATTAGAATTATTCCCCCTCTGGTTCTAACTTCTACTCCTCTCCACATCATTGTTTTTTTGATCATCATTTTTGCCTCCATAAGATCATCTGCCAAATCTTCCACCATGACTTCTACCACTATTTTTGTTATCAAACTTTTTGCTCAACTTCTCCTCTACTCTTAGGGAAAACTAGTATGCCTCCTCAATACTGGTCATTCAAACAAGGATCAATTCCTCCTTAGTGCTTGGCCTTAGCACATTAAGATAATGGGAAACTTTCTCCTTATCACCTTCTGCATGGGCAATTGTAATGAAAACGTAGTAGAATTATTCAGTATACTCTTGAACAAATCTTCCCGCTTGCTTCAACCCTTGCATTTTCTTTAGCAGATCTAGCTCATAATCCATGGGAATAAATTGTCTCTTCAATTTATCTATCATCAGGTCCTATCTTGTGATTTTTTCCTTTCTTCTATTATTTCTTTCAAACTGAATCTCTTGCCACTAGATCTTTGCATGTCAACCCTTCAATTTTTCCTTCATAACTTGACCCTATCAAGATCATCCATATCTTCATACTCAAAGTATTCCTCCAATTTGTTGATCTAATTGATCAACTCTTCTTGGTTAAGATTTTCCAAAATATGTGAGAATCTTAAACTTAGGTCTTTTTCCAATCTTAGAGATGGCCTTAAAAAGCCTCTCTCTAGGTTTAGAACCACCTCTACTTTGGCAATTTCTTCTTCTTTGTCTTCATCCTCGCTTTCATCTCTTATGGCAAGGTTTATTCCTCTGCTCATTTTTCTTCCAATGCTTACATCTTCCTTTGGATTAGGTGTAACACCTACAACTCTTCCACCACACTCTCTTTGTGGAGATATTTTTGCACTTCTACTAAAACCCTAGTGCAAAATGCCTCACAATTAATGATCTATCTACATGCTCAACCGAAACCATGATCCTGGTGCAAACTACCTCATATTCAACAATCTATCCATACACTATGGAACTCTAGCTCTAGTATCACTTGATGAAGGGTGATCCCTTTAATACCATAAACACATTAAAAAAACAAAGAAATAACAACAATTTGCAAGAACAAAATATGGGCTTCTTATTATCACCATAAATACAAAACTATAGAATTTGGGATTACAATATGCTAACCCACATGGGAGCCTTCATTATAGTAATCTACAAGGCAAAGCTATAAACTATCTATTGGAAGCATGAATGCTAATGATATTCCTATGGGGCAGTGTTGTACAAACATGATTACATCATTATCATGATGATATGTTACATTCATGACTGTGTTTGTCATTGATGTCAACATTACAGTTTTCTATGGTATCTAATATGGATAGAAAGTTGAGTACTTTTAGTAGCTAAAGGGAGATTATACTATGTGTCTAGTATATGTAGCTAACCTCAAAAGCATAACATATTAAGTCTAGAAGAAGTTATGCAAGTTTCAATGAAGATTGTTTTGAGATAGAGTTTACAAAGGCATGTTCTAGTAAACTTGTTTTATCTCTTAGTAGATTTAGTATTTTGAGAAGCCAAAGATAAAGATGTGAGAAAAACATGTTAGTGATGACATGGACAAGATCTATTATCATAATTTTATGTTTACAGAAAGATATTCAAATTGCAATGTGAAAGATTAATGTTATTGCTAAGTGTAATGTGTTCTTAATGTGGTCCTATAATAATTAATTGAAAAGGTGTAATAGCCAATTCAGGAAATTGTTTTATGGATTCAGTATGAAGGAAGGAAATTTCCTTTTATCATGTATGTAGTATGTATGGATGAATGTGAATTATTGAAGAGTAGAATGAGAACTTAAGAAAAGCTAAGTGGAAGTAAAGGAGATTTCATTGCCAAGGTTTTTATTGTGTGATCTAAAGTTTGATACTTGGATTCAAGGTTCGTGACCTGGTCTACAAGATTTAACAGTGATTGGTCTGGTTGACAGGACAAAGGAAAGAAGTTGAAGTATATTACATAGAATTATTCTACAAGGAATAGTTGAGAGATCAGTTGGATAGTGAGTTTAGTGGTGTTTTCCTAGAAGCTGTTTGGATAGTGGGCCCTTCTATCTTCTACAACTCCTAGCAGGGTTGGAATCTTCTAACAAGGATTCAAAGTCTCCTAACAGGGACTCATATGCACTAAATATTGTAATACACTTCTAACAAGGAACATCCTCTAACAAAGAATATCTATATTATTATATCATCTTATGGGCATCATTCCCACTAGGGTTTTCCCTCTGATAAAAGGTTTCCCTAGTTAACATATCTGGTGTAATTGTCTATGTGCATCTTGTTATTATGATTATTATTTACTTTGGTTTAATGGATAATATTGTTTAATATTTATAAATGTTTTAATTATTAGATAAATAATTCCCCCACGCCCCATTTATCTTGGTGGACTATTATTTCTAACAATTAGTATCATAGCATCAGGTCCTTGAAGATAAAGTTTAACAACATTGGGAGATCCATAGAAAGCATGTCCAGGAAAGACAATCTAAAGTTTGAAGCAACAAATTATGATAGGTAGAAGGAAAAGATAAAGACACATTTGTTGTGTATGGGTCCAAGATGTTGGATCTTGATAAAATCATCAAAGACAATCATTGCTGAAAAAGATTTGGAAACTTGTATTGGGGAAGAAAAAAATCTTTTTATGTGCGACATGAGAGCTAGAGAAGCACTATTGTTTGCACTTTTTGAAATTGAATACAATTAGGTAAAGTCACTTGTTACTTCACATTTGATTTGGAAAGCTTTAGAAACTAGTTTTGAAGGTGATGAACATTCTAAGAAATTGAGGCTACAAAATTGGATTTTTGCATTTAAAGATCCTAAAATGATGAAAGATGAATCTATAAGAACATACATAGGCAGAATATCAAAAATCATTGCAAGTATTAAATCTCATGGAGGAACCAAAGAAGATGATGAGGTTATATGGAAAATATTGAAGAGCTTAACACCACTATTTAAGTCAGCAATTCAAAGGATACAGTTGTTGATATCTTGTACTAAATATTTCACAAACAAGACATTGTTTGGAAGACTTGAAGTAGTTGAGAATGAGCTTAGAAAGTCTAGAGAATTTACCAGAATAGAAACAACTTTCAATGCCTTGAATATTTGACCTAGTTTTCCAAGGAGCACAAGTGCTAGAGGAAACTTTTCTAGTAGTAGTAGATTTGATGAGGACAGAAAGATTGAAGAAGGAGTAGCCCTTCTAGTAAGAAAAGAAAAGGATGGTAAGAAAATCTTTAAATGTTGGACTTGTAATGAATTTGGTCATTATGCATCTAAGTGTCCTAAAAGAGAGAAAAAGTATGGAAATTTCAAATCTAGAAGAGATAGAGAGTGTCTGTATGCAAATGAAGAAGATGAATCTAATGAACTAGCAATAAGCGCTAGTGATGATGAAATAGGATTTGTAGCAATCAAAGAAGAAATTCTGGAGAAAGTGGCTTTTGTATCACAACATAATTGATAGTGGTTGTTCATATCATATGGCTAGTGATATGAACAAGTTTGTTGACTTCAAATGTTAGGATGGAGGCATTATCAGAGTTGGAAACAATGCAACATGACATGTTAAAAGTATTGGATCTATAACTCTTGATGGTAAACATAACATTGAGGATGTATATTATGTTGATGGTTTGAAGTACAATCTTTTGAGTGTTGGACAACTAGTGGATAACGGTTATGATTTGTAGTTTATAAAAAAGACATGCATGATCAGAGACAAATATGGAAAGATAATTGGAATAGGAACCAGATATAGACGTAATGTATTTCAATTGAATCCTACTAAAATAACATGTTTGGTTGCAAGGGTAGATGACAATTGGTTATGGCATAAGAGATTTTTTCATATAAACTTTGATAGCATTGTGAAGACTAGTAGTATGTTTGCAGTTAGAGATTTTCCTAAGATTATAAATATTACTAACACAATTTGCAAGGAGTGTGTTTTGGCAAAGCAAAATAGAACTTCTTTTCTTACAAGAAGTTTACTACTATAGAAAAATTAGAGATTGTACACATAGATCTTAGCAGTCTTACAAAGACTAAAGGATTCTATGATGAAAGGTATTTCATGATTTTAGTTGATGACTTTTCTAGAATGATGCGAGTTTCATTTCTTAAAGAAAAATTTGAGGCATTTGATAAGGTCAAGATATTCAAGAATAGAGTTGAGAATGAACTAGGCATGAAGATTAAATTTTTGAGATCAAATAGAGGATGAGAGTTTACTTCAAATGAGTTTAACATCGTTTGTGAAGTTAATGGAATCAAGAGATGATTATCATCTCCGAGAATCTCTAAATAAAATGGTATAATAGAAAGAAGAAACAGGTCAGTAACAAAAGCAGCAAGAGCTATGCTAGTTGAGAATGATGTATCCAAGATGTTTTGGAGAGAAGCTATGAATTCAATAGTCCACACTATGAATAGAGTACAAGTTAGGAAAGACACAAATAAGACCCCTTATGAACTATGGTTTGGTCACTCACCTACAGTTAAGTATTCCAAAAATTTTGAAAGTAAGTGTTATATCAAAAGAGATGATGATATTGGTAAGTTTGATGCTTGAAGTGATGAGGGTATGTTTATTGGTTATTCATTGAAAAGAAAGGCTTATAGATGTTATAATTTGAGAACTAAGACTATTACAAAAAGTGAAAATGTGAGATTGATGAGAAGTTCAAGATATAAGAAAGAATAGTTGATTATCATTCAAATGATGATGTTGTTACTAAACTAAGGGATGAATTATTCCTAGAGACTAACAATGATTTGTAGAATGAAGGAGAGCTAAGTTAGGAACAAAGGTTAGAACATTCAACAAAGCCAAGAGTTGAGATAAAAATTTCTACTTCGAGTAAGAATATAACAAAGAATCATCCACCCAAGAAGACCATCAAAAGCAGAGATAAAGGTGTGATGACAAGAAGTAGATTCAATGCATAACTATGTTTGATATCTCAAGTTGAACCTAAGAATGCAGATGAAGCATGTAAAGATGACTATTGGAAGCATGCTATGAAAGAGGAATTGGATCAAATAGTAAAGAATGAGACATGGGAATTGGTTCCCAGACCAGTAGACAAGAATATGATAGGAACTAAATGGGTATTCAAGAACAAGATGAATGAACAAGGAAAATTTGTAAGGAACAAAGAAAGATTGGAATGTAAAGGTTACTCACAATTAGAAGGAATAGGCTATGATGAAACTTATGCTCCGATGGCAAGAATTGAAGTACGAAGCTTATTCTTAGCATATGCAACATATAAGAAATTCAAAGTATATTAGATAGATATCAAGTTAGCATTTCTAAATGGAGAACTTGAAGAAGAGGTATACATTGAATAGCCTAAAGGTTGTTCTTTAATAGATGATAAGGACATAGTATGTAGATTGAAGAAAGCATTGTATGGCTTGAAGCAAGCACCTAGAACATGGTATGCAAGGTTAGAAAAGAATTTGACAAAGCTTGGACATAGAAAAGATATGGCAGATAGCAATCTCTATTAGAAAGAAATTGATGATGGATTAATAATTTTGGTAATATTTTTTGATGATATCATATTTATTACTCAGACTAAGTATTTGAAAGATTTATAGAAAAGTTTTGGTTTGGAAACATGTAAACCCATTGGAACACCTATGGTAACTAGACACAAGCTATCTACAAAGGATGAGACACCTACTATTGAGAAGTAGAAGTACAAATCTAAGATCTGAGGTTTGCAATATCTAACTCACACAAGGTTGGATATAGAAAATATAGTTGAAATTGTTGCAAGATTCCAAGCCGATCCCAAAGAAGCATGTTATGCAACAATCAAAAGGATATTTAGATACCTAAAAGGAACACCATAGTTTGGATTATGGTATGATAAGTCTAATGATTTCACTCAATATGCTTCTAATGATGCTAATCGGGAAAGCAATATAGATGACAAAAAGTGCACCTGTGGTGGAGCCTTCTTTCTTGGAGGAAGATTAGTTTCCTGGCTAAGCAAGAAGTAGGATTGTACCTCACAAAGTATATTAGAAGTAGAAAATATTGTAGCAAAAAACAATTGTAATAAAGTTTTTTGGATGAATTAAATGCTAAAGTATAGAAGGATAGAATTTAGTGAACCTATTGTCATACATTGTGATAAACAAGCATAGTAAATATGTCTAAGAATCTAGTGTTGCATTCTATGACCGAGAACATCTCTCTCAAATATCACATGTTGAGGAAGAAAGTTGCAGAAAAGGAAATTAGATTGGAGTATGTGAGCACTAAAGAGAAGATTGCAAATATTTTTACTAAGCCTCTTCCCAAAGAGAATTTTGAATATTTATGAGGTATGTTAGGGGTTATGCCCCTTCCTACATCAGAGTAGAAGATGCAAGAATGCATCAGTCCAGTGTGATTGAGCACTATTATTTGTCTGGACTAAATGTTGATGATTCCTATATAGGGGAGTATCAGTGATGAACAAATTCATCCAGGTCTCTTGTTGGATGTTGTTTTTAACAATGTCTTTGGACACTTGAGCTAGTCATAATCAGTCGTTGCAAAGTTTGATGGTTGTTAAAACCTTTGACATTGATGTCAATGGGGGAGAAGTCCTGCATGAATTAAAAATGAGTACATTGAAGGGAGAAGTTTAGCATGGAAAATATTTTGGGAGAAGTATAGCATGAGTGAATGATTGGTGAAGAGGATTTGAAAAGAAAGGTTACCAATCTTTTGTAGTTGGTATTCTTGAAACTAATTTTTTTCATCTATATTGCCATTACTACCAAAGGGGGAGATTTTTGGAAGCATTAATGTTGATGATATTCCTATGGGGGAGTATTGTAGAAACATGATTAGATCATTATCATGATGATATGTTACATTCATGACTATGTTTGTCATTGATGTCAACGTAGCAGTTTTCTGTGGTATCTGATAGAAGAACAATGATAAAGATCAAGTTGGTACAGATAGAAATTTGAGTACTTTCAATAGTAAGGTTAAAGGGAGATTATACTATGTTTCTAGTAGACACAGCTAACTTCCAAAGCATAAGATCTTAAGTCTGAAAGAAGTTATGTAAGTTTTGGTGAAGACAGTTCTAAGATAGAGTTTATAGAGGCATGTTCTACTAAACTTGTTATATCTTTTAGCAAAGTTATCATTCTAAGAAGATGAAATTAAAGATGTGAAAAATACATGTTGATGATGACATGGACAAGCTCACTCATCATAATTTTATGTATACAAAAAGATATTCAAGTTGCAAGGTGAAAGATTAATGTTATCACTAAGTATAATGTGTTCTTAATGTGGTCCTATAATAATTAATTGAGAAGGTGTAACAACCAACTAAAGAAATTATTTTATGGATTTGGTATAAAGGAAAGAAATTTTCCTTTATCATGTATGTATTATGTATGGATGAATTCGAATAATTGAAGAAAAAAATGTGAAGTTAAGAAGAGTTAAGTAGAAGTGAAGGAAACTTTATTGCCAAGGTTTTATTGTGTGATCCAAAGTTTGATACTTGGATCTGAGGTTTGTGACCTAGTCTTCAAGGTTTGATAGTGCTTGGTTTGGTTGATAGGATAGAGGAAAGAAATTAAAGTATAGTACACACAATTATTCTACAAGAAATAGTTGAGAGATTAGTTAGATAGTGAGTTTAGTGGTCTTGCCCTAGAAGCCATTTGGATAGTGGGTCCTTCAGTTCTCTACAACTCCTAATAGGGTCAAAATCTTCTAACAAGGACTCAAAGTCTCCTAATAGGGATTCATACGTACTAAATGTTGTAATAAACTCCTAACATGGTTCATCCTCTAACAAGGAATATTTATATTAGTACATCATCTTGTGGGTCATTGCCACTAGGGTTTTCCCTCTAATCAAGGGTTTCCCTAGTTAACATATTTGGTGTAATTGTTTATGTGCATCTTGTTATGATTACTGTTTACTTTGGTTGAATGGATAAGATTTTTTAAGGTTGATAAATGTTTTAATTATTGGATAACTAATTCAACCCCCTCCCCCTCTCAATTATCTTGGTGGACTATTGTTTCTAACACTATCACCTAGAGCTATCCTATACAATGTTTGGGCATTTCTTAAATAGGAAATTTTATGTCATTGGGGAAGGTTCAAGACACTCAAACATAATACCTTGGGTTGACAGACCCTAATAATACATATATAGTTGACCAAATGTAGTGCCTGCCCTAGTTCGCATTTTTGTTATCCTTGCAAAACTCTTTTTTTTTGGTGAATTTTCTATTAATTAAGTATAACTTAATTTAATGGAAAATTAATATGATATTTTAATATTTAATTTAATTAATTGGAAAATTAATTAAATAAAAAGAATTTATTTGAAGATAAAAGTTATAAGTTTAGATTTGGAACGTGATAATATTTATTTAATTTAATAATAATATATTTAGAGTTCATTTTTAAATAAATGCTAAATAATATTATTATTTAAGTTAACAAATATTTTATCAATAAAGTTTCGAAAAAAAATTAATTTATTAATAATTTCATGATAAGTGCGTGAGATTTAAAACTAATAAATTAAATGGAAAAGAGTAAAGTGAATATTAAATTAATTAATGTGTATTATTTTAATATTTATTCACATAGGAGTATGCCAACTCTCGTAAGTTGTCATGTTGACAACACAGGAGTTTGCACTCTAAGTATGCACATGTTGTTTACACTTAGGACTTGGCACATTATTTGAGCACATGGTGTCTACAACATTCTAGACACCTCATCATGTTTATCTTCTTATCGTGGAAGTTATGTGCTTAGTTGTCATGCTTATCTCCTAGTTCTTTCTAGACACATTCTAGATGCATCTTAGAGGCCTTTATATATAGGCTTTCCTAGTGTGTATGGACATCCTTATATTCTTCTACAAGCTCATATGCTTTGATATTTATATCATAGGATTTTACAAGCTCATTTGCTTCGACAAGCTCATATGCTTCTTTAGGCACTCCTAGTCACTTGGGGGTTCGGTTCGATTTTTTGTGGAATTGTGAATGGTTGGGATGGAAGAGATTTGCTCTGCAGATTCTGAGGAGTAGTGAATTAGCATCAGTGTCTAGGTAGACACTCATGATTTAATATATTATTTTTCTCCTTTTTACTTCTAGTTTTGAGAATGCTTGATTATAAAAGAAATGCTTTGAATGATTTAATCTAGGCTATAAATGTTCTAATATTGTATACCAATGCATATCTGTGAATGTGATTTGCTCATTACATTTCCCCAGCCAATTAGAAAATGAGATTTGAACCCTTTGTGTACCTGTAACCACATATTTTGGCGCTTCTAGTTAAATCAGACTCAAATTCTAAAAGTATAAGATATTAAGATCTATCTATTAAAACCTGCTTCCATTGATTGATAAATAACTATATATATGATTATGAGTTGGGACTTCATTTGATGGTTTCAAGGATCATCTTGACAATCATTGTTATGGCCTGTTCATCTATATCATATTGTCACATCTATTTGAGAGAAAGAAATATAAAATGCTACCATATATACATAAAAATTGCCAATACTAAAATGCTGAAAAAAAGGAAAACTTCCCAACACCATCTTTCAAATGCATATAGTAAGCTTTTCAAAACATCAATAGTGAATGATACACACATACATTGTCATGAGAAAATGAATCAAATTTATAAACCAAAGGGGGCTTATCGGATAGAGATTTTTTTTCTAACACAAAACTGACTGCTATGTCTCATCTATCTTCGTATTCTCTAAGCTCGACCATTCATTAGCAAAAATTGGATATCTTCCCAAAAAGCCCAATATGAACTACCAGCATCTATGGAGCAATAATGACACTTTTTATATGTATGAATTGATGATATTAAATAACAACGACATCTTAGAGTGAACGGATGACTCCAGTACATAAATTGCCAAGTTAATCAATGATGATCTCTGCTAGCAAATTATTACACCTGCACAGTACCAAGTAAGCACACAAAAAGCACCAACATATATATTATGTCTGAGCCATATAGCTCATAAGATAGTGAGCAGAAGAAATGGGTTCAAATGGAAATGTTAGTGCTAATGCGAATGCCAAAGTTGAGTTGAGATCAAGAATTTTGCAATTTTATAATCATATCAAGGCTGAGATTTTAGCTAATCTAGCCTTTGATTATACCAAAGGTGCCCGCCAATGGCATGACAAGATGCTGGACTACAATGTATTAGGAGAAAAGCTGAATCAAGGATTGTCTGTAATTTGACAGCTATAGTTTAATTTAAAAAAGAAGGGGAATTATCTAGAGAGGAAGTCTTTCTTGAATGTGCGCTTGGATGGTGTATCGAATGGCTCCATTAATCATATTTCCTTGTGCTTGATGATATAATGGATGGCACTCACACAAGACGAAGCCAACTTCGATTGGTTCAGATTGCCTAAGGTTGGTCTAATTGTTGCTTCTCAACTTCACCGGGTGTACTACCCATAGATCATTGTGAGGGTTGCTCTTGCTCAACCCTGTTGGTAATGCTAGCCGTAGGTTTCCACCAAGATATAAGTCTAAACAAGTTATGGTCAATAATCATTCTGATCACAAAATCTACAAAAAATACATATGTCTTGTTGCAGGTTTCTGCATATTTGTAGTAGTAGTCATAGTTAAAGCTTAATGTGCTCTGAAGTTTTGAGTCAGTTTGGACAAACTGCCTGATAGACAAGGAATTCCATGGACAGAAGGGACATGCTATAGTCATTACACTGCTGAATGAGAGCCTTGAGTGGAGAGAACTTTAGAAACTCAAACTGATGTTTGCTATATTTTTGGGATGAGGCATGTGTTATAACAATTATGAAAGTTACCAAAATTAATTATGAATATCCTGTTGGCATTTCATATTGGCATATTAGAATTGTGCTAACGAATTTTGTCAAGCTTGGGCACTAACCCCAGGCTGTTCACATCCTTTACTTTGACCAGTGCAGCAATTTCATTGATAATTTCATAGACCAGTACATTTAAACATGTGTGATTCTAATCACACAACCATTTAATAGAGCCGTGGCTTGCTCCCAAACGGTGCCATTCCACCCCACCTCCCTACCCCCTATCTTCTTTGGCAGCAGACTAGCCGTGCAGGCCTACAATTTTAATCGCACGACCCTTACCTTTATTTAAAGGCTGCCAGACTTATAACCACAGCACGACCTTATCATATGTGGTCTGCAGCATTTTAAATTCGCTATGCAAAGTTTTATAAATTATTGTTTTGTTATATATGTAAACTTTAATATTATAAAGTTTAATAATAAGTTATATAATAATGTGTATATATATATATTAATTAATATCATTGCATATTATTTAAATTCGTTTTGATTTGTAAAATGTTGATAAGTTATTTTTAGTAATAACTAAGATTATAATTAAGAAATTATTATTAATGATTTAATTAGTGACTTAAAGGTTAATAATACTTAGTCATGTTTTAATTAAGTTATTAATTGTGATAATTTATTATGATGATGAATTGTGATAAAATTGGAATTAAATCATTAAGAGAATATTAATCTTAATGACTTAAGTTAGTCAACATCAACCTTAGTTGATTTTAGGAAGGTGGACTTCAAATATTTCAGGGGTTGAACACTTGATAATGAACCCTAATAATCATTATACTCTATATAGACACATGCTGGTCTCTATTTGAAAATGAGAACTTTAGTGAATTTGATAATCATGGAGTTATTAACTTAGCTATGTAATTATTAGTTAATTTAATTAATTGTATAATTAATTAAATTTAATTGATAATAAAGATTTAATTGTTAAATTGATGATAATGATTTCAGGGAAAATTGTGGGATCACTTAATGGAAAGGTGATAGGTCTTAACTTGAGAATTTAAATGTTGGGAGACACATCCTGAAATTCAAGGAGCAATGTTTTAATAATGTAAATAAGTGAGATCTTATTATAGGACTTATTAATGAATCCAATTAAGTTTGATTTAATTAAGGTTAGTTAATAATGGAGGAAGTGTAATTATCTACTAGTCAATTTAAGTAAATGGATTTTAAGTGAGAGTGAAATAGAAGAAATGAGATATTAACATAAGTGTTTAGTGGAATTATAATTGTTGAATTACTAATGAGTTTGACTTTAAAAAGGTTGATGATTACCTTGTTTAAAATCAATGAAGATTGTTATAAACTAACGATCGTCCTTGAAGTGTTTTAAGGAAATTGTAACTAATTATTTGAAAGTTGATAAGTACTATTCTAATGATTTGAATAAGTAAATAATCATCTTCTGATTATTTTAGAAAATTATTTTAAAATAATGGAGGGATAATTCTATGTTTTGTTCAAAGAGATAAATGGGTTGACTTGGAGATTAAATGAAGAATCTTATACACTTGAAATATACTTGAAACAAAAATTGAAACCTAATATTTGGCTTAACCATGTGATTGTGAAAGCAAACTAAAATATGTGTTTGTATCTTGTTCTTTATGCTATCCATGTATGGGGTTTGGGTGGTCCTAGAGTGTTGACCAGTTAGGACGTCTACCAAAGGCTTGGGAGTTATGCGAATGTGATGGCATGCTGATGTTGATCTCGATCTTTTTAAAACCCAACCATGGTAATGTGATGGTATACTCTATGAGATTTTTGTATTTACTAATTGTTATTGCTTTCCAATCTTCTTGTGTGAAGCTGAGGTGTATGTATTTGTGATACTTCACTTAACCATTTTTGTGTCATCGATCAGTTATACTTGGGTTACTTTCTAGTCACCTTGATGGGATCAAAGTGTTTGCTTTGAACTTGATGATGTCATGTTGTGACATGTTTTGACTTGACCATTTTGGAGTCTTTGATCAATATGATTTATTTGGAGATTCCTTATGGTTGCTTGTTGAGAACCGATGGATATTTTAATTTATCATTGATATGGATATTGAGATTTATTTTGGAATACTATATGGTTGCTCGATGAGGACCGATGGATATTGTGATTATCATTGATACCTTTAGTTGCCAATAGAGTTGTTGTGGTCATGATTATCAATGGATGCTTTACAGTTGCTCATGGAGATTCAATGTTCTTTTTGTGGATTATCTTTTGATGTTTTCTAGTCACTTGTTTGGGACTGAGGTGATTTTATGTGATTATGGATTTGTGCTTTTATTGAGCCTAGGGTAGGTTATCTACTTGTAGTGTCGAGAAGTGGCTTGTAATGGGGGTCAGGGCCCTAAGTGGCTGCAAGGGTAACTCATTGTAAGTTGTATTAATAAGTGAAAACATTACACTAAATGAGAATTAAAATGAACCTAATAAGATAATTGTATATTCTTGCCCATGCCTTGAGTGCTAGTACAGACTAGGATGGGAGTAGAGAGAATGCTTGGTTGTGACCTTGCATTCCGTAGTATGCCTCATCAATACAAGAGGATACTAGTGGCCACATAGGGATCACTAGGGGGCTGAGGTCTATTGAGAGACTACTAGGGTAACTCTAGCATGATTCGTGCAATGATACTTTCCCACTTACATAGTAGGTTTCCTACATGTCTTTGTTGTGCCTCTGGGAACTAGATGTCAGTCTATCTTGGAACCTTTGAGTTAGTGTACTTTTAGTATTCCTAGACCTAAAGAGTATTTGTGTTATGTGATTTGATATCCTATTTGGGACTTGAGACTATCTCCTCAGCATGATTGGAGTGGACCATTTAGGTTCCACGCAATCAGGTGGTAGTGCTTTTTTACTCACCACTTGAGATCCATCCATAGTCATCGTGACTAGAGCATTCTTTGTTGGTATTTATCTTCATTATGTTCTTGGATCATTATGATGGATGTAGTTACTAACATATTTCTTTATATTGATGATTAGCATGTCATAGATGATGTTATCTACTTTGTAGGATCATCTTATGTTTTATTCATGCATGTTAGATTTTTTTTGCATATGTTGTAGTATGTTTGAGGAGTTATATTTCTACTATAATAATATCAATGATCTCTTTGATGATTTAGGATGTTACACATAGAGGGATGGCTAGGGCTACGATGGTTTAATGATGCTATTGACGGTTGGGAGGAATTGCACACTTAGATTAGTTGTGTTTTATGATGGATGGTTATCTTTTATGATGGTTGTTATATCTTTAATGATGGATGGATGTATCATGTATGTTATTGGTTTTATTTACTTTATTGCACTTGTATCATGGATTCGATGAGGATGATGTATTTTGATAAGCTTTTCATACCCTGTGACATGTATAGTGGATGATTGAGCATTCCAGATTTAATTGCCAAGAGGCATTCGAAACAAATGTATATTATGGACTTTGGAGTTTTTAAATATCCTTTTATGTGGATGTGGTAGTTGTTAGACTTAGTACTAGTTAGATTAAATGTGACTCAACATCTTAGGGTCCTTAAGGAATGTAACCTATTATGTATGCTTATGTATGTATGTTATTGCTTCTGCTACTCTGTGATTGATATGAATGGTTTATCTTTCATGATAAAAAAAAAATTGTTTGGAAAACTTAGTAAAACTTTAGGTTAATTCTTTAGGATCCCTTCACGGGGCATTACACCAAATACATTTTTGACATTTATTTTGGAATTTTTGGTTGGCCCAACTTTAGAAGGCCATAACTCTCAAACAATTGCTCTAGTTGGCTATTATAACCACTTTTCAAAAACCTAAACTTCTAATCTACATTCTCAAATTTATGCAAGTGCCCATCCATTAAGTTTTTAGGCCTCATCCGAGAAATTTTAGGCTTCTAATGGTGGGCCTACATTTTATATACCAAAATTACAAACCAAAAATTTGTAATAAATCCATGAATATACATGATATGGGACTGAGCCTCAATTGGTAGGCTAATATATCCAAGATGAACATCCACCTCTGAAATCAGGATATTCTAAGCTTGTATGACCAACTTACTAACTAGTAAGCCTTTGTAGACAACAAATTTTCACTAAGACAAACCCTTATTCAAACAACTAAAATGAAATATTTTTGGTTGATGCAATATTTCTCTTACACCCAAGATGCTTATGCATCTAATCTTCACACCTTGAGTGATCTAATACCATGTTAGAGTTTTAGGTGACTCTACAACACCCCCAGGATCAAATGAGAGACCAAGATAACCTCCACAAGAGACATTTGACAAGACAATTGAATTAAGTTGCAAGAATGATATTATTGATAATAGACTTTTTTGAAATTAATGACATGTACATAATAGGTCTCCTTATATATGAAAGATGATAAGAGACAAAGATAAGGAGAAGATAACTATTGCCTACATAAGGTGGAATCACATGTCCATAAAAGGTGGATCACCCTCCATTATGCAATGAAGTATGTGCGATGATGAGAATAATAATGTGATATGTGCAATAAAGGTGGATTGAGATAATGACTATGACCACCTAGAGTGGTACTCTCCTACACCATGTGCTTTAATTGAGGTACAAATTCATAGGTGTCTCGATGAAAAACATCTATGCAATGCATTATCCTAAACAAGATTAAGTGTAATTGCTAAATTTTAATTACACCAAAAATGAGCTTAATTACACAAATTCCAACCTATAGCATTCTCATTAGAATAAGTCATAGAATCATGAGCTCCTTTGATTATGATTCCTCTTTTATTCCTAGAACTCATGATGACACTAACATATTTTCTCATGATCTTAATCCTATTATAGAGCATAACTCTTCTCACTCATCCCATGATGAAGATGAATCTTTAATGTTCCTCCTTTGCAAGTTGATAAGATTTCTCATGAATTTGATAAATTGGAAACTTTTCTTGTGCAAAAAAATTAGAATCTTGATGGCATTGTTGCTATTGAATATTTTAAGAAGCTTGTTAACAATGATGATAATAATATTTCTATTTTGCATGGTATATCTCACCTTATTATGCTAAGTCTTTGATGGAATGTGCTCAAGAGTAAGGATATGCTCCTCCTTCCACAACCACTGAACCTTCTATTTTGATTTCCACCACTCTTTCTAGTATACCTACATATTCTACACTTCTTATGATTACTTCTACACATGCACCCACTCCTTAAGTGTTGGTCTTTCCAACCTTTCACTTCTCATGAGTGTTCTTCCTACTTCCATCCTTTCTTCATTACCTTCATATAATGTGGTTCCTTTTACTTATTCAAACCCTTTACCTATTCCTTTGAATCCTTCACTGACATCCTTACACATTTCTTATTTTTCTTATAAATTTCCTAATATATCTAGCACGCCTATGCCTACTATTGCATCTTTTGATTCTATTATTAGTATCTTCATTCAAATTGTCACTGTAATACAACAAAAAATTGGCTCATTTCACTCAATCTAAGTACTACATTCCTACATGTGACATTGTTGACACCCTTTCCATAGATATCCTTCATGTTGTTATACCACAACATGTCGAGGCACCTCATCTTGAGACTTATAATGGTAACAAAGATCCCATGATTCATGTTAAAAATTTCCATACTATATACACTAATATCTCTAATGACTATAGGCTTATGGTTAAGTTGTTTATGTGTACTTTTAGGGATATAGACTTGCAATGGTATTACTCTCTACCTCCTTATTCTATTCATTATTTTCAAACTCTTGATAGTTCTTTTATTAAATAGTTTCAGAATAATATTGGCCCATAGACTTCTTTAACTAATTTAATGCATTGTAAGAAAATTTTTAAAGATAAAGTTATTGATTTTTTTGGTAGATATAAACATTTGTATGCTTAGATTTATTATCGTGTGCCTGGTCATGATATTCAATGAATTTAATTTCTGATTTATAGAAAGACATTAGACATAAGATTCTCCTTGTTGGATATACCTCCTTTCTACATATTTGTGTAGTGCTTCACCATTACCAGTTACAAATGAGTCAACTCAAGAGATCTACTTTGATGGCTCCTACTTCTAGTGATAAGAGTGATGCCAGCAAAAATTCAAGCAAGTTCTCTAAACCTAACAATTTCATCAAAATCAAGTCAACAAACAAATATAGTTGTTGATCAAGTGACTACTACATCTAAAGATACTGTTGGTTTTTCCTCTATAAATTATCCCTTTCATAAGTACTTTAATTTAAGGTTACTAAATTAATTCATGTTGTAATATTTAAACTTCCTCCTACTCGTCCTATTGATACTAGTAATTTTTTGCCTAAGTCCTTTGATTCAAATGCTTTTTACTAGTATCACCATCAACCAAGTCATGATACTCAAAGGTGTTATGCTTTGAAGAATTATATTCATGGCCTTATTGACTTTAATACTATATCTAGTGATGCCCAAGTTAATAATGAGAATAAATCTATGATGTCACCTGATAAAAATCTAGAGATTTACACTAATCCATTTCCTTCACACTCAATGAATGTTATTAATTAGCCATCTTCTTCCAACCACCATATTAATTATGATGAAAATATAGAAGAAGTGAATCATGTGGTTAATCATGTTGATTTGGAACCTCAACTTCTAATTTCTTCTTCACCTAAACCTAATAGATACCTCTTATTAACTTTAGTTAGTCAAATACATTCAAGGCACGTAATGATCCTCTTTACAAGACTGCTATATTTTCTCATATTCCTTCTCATGGTACTGTTGATCCTTCCTCTATCGTGAATATTATCTCTAAAGAATGCCTTTTTAATAAAGGGTTTCATAAAGATGCCTATTATAGAACTCCTATATGGATTCAAATTTGTAATGATTTTCTTTGTTGTCCTCAATGTTCTATCACTTTACCTATTTCTCTCTTAGGGAAAGTTGTTTATAATACCTTGTTTGTTATACCTACATCTAATCGAGTTTTGAGTTAAGCCTAGTATTCCATAAGTTCCTTAAATTTTCCTATGATGGAGAAATTATTACCATTAATCATTCCCCTTACAAGTCATTATGTCCTAGAGATTGTGTTGAGATTGATTTTTATGTGCCATCTATAGTGTCCCCACTAGTGAGGATAATAATAGCTACAAAACTAATGTTATAATTTATACAATAATAAAATATATTTTACTATTCTACTTTCTATCCTAACCCAACCTAAAAGATGTATCTAGATCAGGTTTCCTAACCCTTAGTTATTCAACTGTCTTTTCTAGAGTGCACCTCTTAAGTCTCACATATGCATATGTTGACACCATTAGAATATTATTACCATTATATTTTCTCAGGCATGTTGGTCAAATGGAGATAAAAAAATTCGCATACCAACATTATATAGATCATATCCTTTTAGGTAGTGTTTGGTCAAATGGGCATTTCACCCATCTCTGATACCATCACTATATGTCCATCTCTATTGCATCATCCAAATGGGTTGTTATATGCATCTTTGATATTGACATTGAGACTTTATGATCTACTTCATTGTGTTAGACAAATGGGAGGTGATGCCCATCTTTGATAGTGGTACTATAGAAATTATGATCAAATATTCTCCTCGTAAGAGATTTCATTGATCAAGTAACCTTTAATGAACATTAAGATTATTTATTAATCTAAAAATGGACTATTTTGATATTAAAAAATTAAGTCATGTGTGTTATCCATTTCAAATTCCACCTTTACATATACATATGTATATGTATAAATTATCCACAAGTATGATCCATTAATATAAATAAATTCATAAACATAATTAAATAAATATAATCCACAAACATAGCTTTCTTACCTTCATCTTTGCTTGGTCAATGTAGCTCTATTGTTAGTCAACCCCTCAATGAATTATTCCTTCTACATTATCTCAACTTTTTATTTGCTTTATGAAATTCTTCCTTTTCTAATTATAAAGAAAGGATAAAATGTACATTTTTGTTTCTTCTTTTCCAAGAGTCACAACCTTTCATAATATAGATCTCTTTTTAGAAAGTCACTTCCCTATTTTCTTCATATTCCTTTCCTCTTCCAATTTTCCTTTTTGAACTCCTTCTCTTCTTTTTTTCCTCTCTAAAATAAACTCTCCTCCCCTTTATATCTTTCTTTTAAGGAGTTGTGTCTATTTGTTAAATATCACTTGACTTTTCATTAGATTTAGTTAAACTATATTAGTCTATGTTATATTATTTATTTACTTTCTTACTTTTGTTTATTATTATTTATTATTAAATTTTATTTCAAAAAGTTAACATACTTTATATAATATTATCTCTTGTATTTAGTTGTCTTTTTTTTTTATTAAGTAAAACATGTTTTATATAGGGGTTATTGAAACCCACTAGTTAACAACATAAAATAAACTAGCAGTTTAGGTCTAGCTACTAAGAATTAGAAAAAACAATAGGCTAGGCCTGACCAACAAACTAAAGAAAAAAATAAAAGGCCAAAAGCCAGGAAAGCAACAAAAAAGAGGACAAATGATTAGGGAATGAGATCTTTAGTTAGCTCCTTATTCTTTAACTCCATCTCTTCCTTGGTCTTTATCTCATCGGTCTTTGAGTGACTGTCATCTTGAGAAGATAGCTCAACCCTCTTAATCTTTTCCACTTTGCTCTTTCTTCTCAAGCTCTCCTCCTACAAGGATTCCTCCTCCTCAGTCCCTCTAGTATTGCTAATGTCCTTTTCCTCCTTACCCTTTTAATTCTCCTCCACCATCCCATGTAGCTAAATGATGTTATAATTTAGGCCTTTTATAATGTTAAGGCTCCAATTAGTCGAGTTGTGAAGCGTAGTCTCCATCATTTCCACCCTTCTTTCAATCTCTGAAACCCTAGCTTCCAGATTGCCAAATTTAACATTCTCCCACCCCTTCTAGCCTATCCTAACCCTACATTCTATACTTTATTTCCTTAATTTCATGAAATATCCATTTAAAGGACCAAAGATTGTCCACAAGGCTACTTTTGGCATTGTTGAAGAAATTTATGCCCATCTCCTGTGCATTGTCACTTAGAATAACCAGACCAGGATCAATGAGCTCTTCTAGCTAAATAATACCATCCCTACCCTCGAGCACCTTCAAGTTTATATGTTCTTTGACTAGCCCCATCTTGGCTATACCTACATGAAAAGTCCTCTAAAAAAAATTTCTCCCCTTTCTGATCTAGAGAAAACATTGTTTTAACCACACTCTCTTCCTCTTTCCTTTCTCTCTGAGCTTCAAAAAACCTCTCCTTACCCTTGCCCTGATCCTTCTTTACCTCCTTATTCCCCCCTCTTTTCCTTTTGACCAAGCTTGCCTCCTTCCTACCTACCTAAGCCTTGCTAGGTCTAACCACTCTCACATTTCCTTCCCTATCCAAGTCTATCCCCTTTTCGTCAACATTATACTCTTCCTCTAACTCCTCCTCCTATTTTATCCTTTTCTCTGAGCCTCTCCATAGCTTCTTTTTATTCTTCTTACCTATTATCTTCATATTTTCTCCACCTCCTCTTCTTCTTCCAAGTGCATACTTGCACTATCCTTTATGTCTGATGGAAGGTAAGAGCTCTTTGTTTCTTCAGAAGAAATCATTTTCTCAACAACAACCCTTCCATGAGTTTAAGCTTTAAAATGCTCATATATGAGTAGTAAAAAACCCTCATGGAAGGCAAGGTTAGAGTAAAATTTCTTCTTATACTCCATAATACTCTTATTAGCCAAGAAAAATAGATAGTAGAGGATGGGAATCTTGGTTCTATAGCTGAAATGATTAAGGATAAAAAAATGGTAGGTTTGAATCCTATTAAAACTAGTGTTGAGCATGATATATGATATAATTTCCCTAAGGAAAAACCTCCATAGCTTCTTAATAGATGCAGGCTCATAATAGGCACCCATCTTCACAAGCTCCTTCATTTTCTTCAAATCCCTAGCAAAATCCTTAACCGCATTGAGGGAAATTTTCTTGTCCCTATAGAATTTAATGCCCTATTTTGGGGAATTAATCACCTCATTAGTAATCTCTTTATTGATTTGAAATTCCACCCTATCAATGTTTACCTTCCCCTCTCTCCATGTCTTCACCACTAGGTCAGTCATCTTCAAGTCCTAGCCAAAAGCTTTTCAATGAAGGATGAAATGCCTCCTTCCTTTAGTTTTTCCCACACCTTTGAACACCTCTTCCACTTCTTAGCTTCCCCTCTTGCTCCCTTTTATGCCTCTCTCTAACCATGTTGTCACGAATAGGATAGCGACACCTCTAATTTTTCTAGTTGCCTTGAGCCGAGACCTAGTTTATCTCCTCAAACCCATACTTGACCCCATCCTTAGAAAAGAAAAAGCTATAATAATTACCCAAAACCCTTAAGATCACCCATAAAACATGCTAGTAAATTATCTAATAATGAAACCTTCATATCAGCTTGTGCTAGTCACTCAATACAATATATGACATATAAATAGTATTAATTTCCATTATTACCCTTAATGATGCACATTTTCCCTTAAATCCTTTCGAGATCCATAATACTTTTTGTGTTCACTAGAAAAACCTCTCCACCTACCCATCTTTGTGTCATATCCCTCGTTATAGCCTCATTCACCATCTAGTCAATAGCCATATTACCTTCACGGTACACATGAGATATAAAGACCTTATCAAGGGAAAGAAAAATATATATTTGTTCCTCAATAATATTCTTTGTACACTAGGATGGATGGTGATCACCCCTTAGGCATTTGATTATGTTGTTAGAGTCCCCCTCTAACCATAGAAATTTAACCCCAACATCTTTAGCCAATTTCATAGTTTGGAGTGCAGCACTGGCCTTAGTATAATGGTTTATTTGAAAACCCAATGGGCAAGTGACCGCCACAATCCCATACCCTTGACTATTTCTTATCAAACCTCCACATCCCGCCTCTCCCAAGTTGTCTTTATTTGTGCCATAAAAGTTACCCTTGTCCCAACCATCTAGAGGTAAGGTCCAAGAACATTCCTTTCTTTTAGCATGTGAATCTATAGTTCTCTCATTTTCACCTGCAAAAGGGTTAGTTCCTTTTATAAACATATAGTTTTCCAATAGGGTATTTTGAAACTTTTTTAGATTCTATTCTAGCTGTAAGGTTGGCATCTGTAAAAATCCTATTATTACATTCCTTCCGCATACCCCAACCAAAATAAGGCAAAGCATATTTGCTTATAATATGGAGACTAGTTCCCTTCCAAGAATTAGCTCACTTGTTGGGTGATGCAATGCGCTCCCCTACCCACAGATGGTTAATTATGTGGTGTTCCATGTTCACTAATAGTCATGGCTTTTGGTGCAATGGCAAATGGGCCCTACAATTGGTATCAGAGCCTAGTTTTGGCCTAGTCATGGGTTCAAATCTCCTTGGTGCCTTCTCGACCCGAGAAAGCACTTGGTATGCGCGTCAAGGGGGAGATTTTTGGGTGATGCGATGCGCTCCCCTATCCATAGGTGGTTAATTATGTGGTGTTCCATGTTCACTAACAGTCATGGCTTTTGGTTCAACGGTAAATGGGCCCCACACCACTACCTTAAGAAGTCTATAGCTAAGCTAGGAGCACACCAACTCATCCCAAAAGCCTAACTAAAAAAAGACTAGACCTCTCTTGAAAATGAGTAGTGGATAAACAAATAATCCATCAACTCACCTTGGTTTTTGCAAAGGACACACCTATTAGGAATAGGATGTCCCCTCTTGCACAAGTTATCAATAGTCAAAATCCTATTCTAGAGTAAAAGATAGAAAAAAATAATGATTTTTGAGGTAAGACCAAGGTACCAGGATTTTGCCTCTTCTAGCCTTAAATCCTACTTCATAATAACTTGGTAACTCGAGGCAACCGAATAGGTTCCATTTGAAGTATCCTTTCAAATAATCTTATCCTAATCCTCATTTACAACCACCAAGATTAGAATATTCATAATGGGTTCAAGGTCCATTGAAATGAAAATCAAATCCGTCTAGCCCTAATCATTTCTATACTAAAAACCAAATCTCCACATCCTCTAGATGTAAATGTTGGCCCATCTCTCAAATTTAGAGATGGCAATAAGAGGTTGTTGAATCAACAAATTATCCTACCAAAAAATAGTTTCCTCTCCACTCCCAACACACCATTTCACCCTTCTGATAGCTACATCTCTAGCACTAAGAAGACCATTCCAAATATAAGAGCCTCTAGGAATTGAATCACAAAAAACAAATTTTTGAAAGAAGGTCTACGAAGATATTTATCTTCCATGATGTCACTCCACTCCCCTCTACTAGAAAAGATTCTCTAAACCTACTTAGCTTGGAGGGCTCTATTGAAAGGATAGTTCCCTTATCCCCAAGCCTTCATTTTGTTTTGGAAGATATACATTATCCCAAACCACCATGTGTAAATGCTTGTTTCCTTCCAACCTAGACCAAAGAAAGCCCCTCTGGATCTTCTCCATGTGATCCACATACTTACTAGGAATCCCAAAAAGAATAAAATCATAGGTTGGAAGGTTCTAAAGAGTAGCTTTGACAAGCTGAATCTTGCTAGCTTGGCTAAGAGTGACTCCCTTCTAACCAGCCAATTTTTTGTTAAACTTGTTTAAAATATTATTCTAGAAATAATCTAGGGGCCTCGACCCCAAGGGAAGTCCCAAGTAGCTAGAAGGAAGAAAACCAATATCATAGCCCAAAATAGTAGCAATCTTCCTTTGATGCAAATCTAGAGTATTAATGAAGAAAACTAAACTCTTGTTCTAGTTGATAAGCTTCCCTAATCCCTTTGAGTAAGAACTCAAAATATTTTTCACTGCCCTGGCCTCTCTAACTATAGCTTTCCCACCCATAATAGTATTATCAACAAATTGTGATGGGAGAAAATCAGGGGGCCTACAGATGGTTTTATATTGGTCAGAGCTCCTAAAATTCTATTAGTAGAAATCATCCCTCTAAGACAATCAACCAAAATAATGAAAAGAGTAGGGGAGAAGAGATCTCCTTGTCTAAGATCTTTGGAAGGCTTAAAGAAAGTAGAGGGGGAACCATTAACCAACACAACCAAGGAGGTAGTGGTAACCAACTGGCCAATAATTTTGATAACCCTAGAATTGAACCTAAAATCCCTGAGAACATTGAAGGGAAAGGTCCAATCCACATGATCATAAGCCTTAGAAAATTCAAGCATAAGAAGAAACCCTTCTCTCTTAACCTCCTCCAAAGAGTCGATCACCTCATGAACTATCATAATAGAGTCTAGTATTTGTCTTCTTGGGACAAAACTAGATGGGAAGCTATAACAAAGGGGAGAACTTTGATGATCCTTGAAGTTGACACTTTGGAAATAATCATATAGAGAGAGTTACATAGGCTAATAGGTCTAAATTGATCCATAGAGTCTACCCTAGCCACCTTCAAGATGAGCATCAGGAAAGTGGCATTTAACTCCTTGAGAATACTTCTAGCTCCAAAGAATTTTTGCACCACTTTAGTAACATCTTATTGAATCACATTCTAGAACATCTGGAAGAAGAAGGATGGAAACCCATCTAGACCTAAAGAATTTTTCATAGCTAGCGAGAAAATAGACTATTCAACTTCTAGAGGAGAAGGAATAGCCCCAAAGGTTGAATCAAATATGGGATGTTAGATAAGATTTCCATCTAATCACATCCGACCAAGTTATTGCCTTTCTCAAGGAGTTTAGAAAAGAAGGAAATAACCTCTCCTACTATTTCATCTTCTTCTTCAAAAACCTCTTCCCCCTTATTGAAGTTGCTAATTTTGTTATGTGGTCTCTGTTTCAAAGAAGAGGTGTGGAAGAACCTTGTGTTCTCATCCCCCTCTTTCAACCAAACAACTCTCAACCTTTTCTTCTAATAGGTCTCTTCCTAACTAATAACATTGTGAAGCTCAAATAGGATATATTTCTCCACCTCAATCCTTTCATCATTATATCCTTCCTTTTGAATATCTTCTTAAATGATTCCTAGGTCCTCTAAGATTTGAGCTTTGGAGTGAAAGATATTTCCAAAATTAGACTTTTTCCACTTTCTAACATTCAACTTCACATTCCTCAATTTCTTAGCCACTTTGAACATAGCAGATCCCTCTACATGGATATTCCACCACTCCAATATATGCATCAAGATATCCAAGTGAGAAGTCCACATTTTCTCAAATCTAAAAGGGAAGTTATGCTTTAAATAAATAGGATCTAAAGTGAGAGAGATGGGAGAGTGATCTTATCTCACCTTGGCCATTAACAAGAGCTTACAATTATAAAATGTCAGCTAGTCTAAGGTAATAAGAGCCCTATCCAAGTGGACCTAAATATAATCTCTTCTCACTCTCCTATAGCACTAAGTGAAGAGACCTCCCTGGAGATCAACATCAAGATAATGCCAAGTCATTAATAAAATCTAACAGGTCCATTTGACTTTCCAGCTCTGGGGGAGAACCACCCTTCTTTTCATTCTCCCTTAAAGGGGTGTTGAAGTCCCCCACAATAATACAACTTCCCACTTTGAATCTAGCTATAACATTCTTAATTTTACCCCAAAAATTCTTCATACCATTCTTAGTGTTATGAGCATAAATATTTTTAAAATACCAAGATTCTTTGTTTTTATTATTTTCAACAAAAATGAGAAGAATATTACCTTCACCATAAACAACTCGAGGCTTAAAGAGATAAGAGCTACAAAGGCTAAACAGATCTCTTGAAGCTCCCTCCAACTTTGTTGCAAAGCCTTCCATACTACTACTAAAAGAGATTCTTTCCACTATCTCCTTTCTAATTTTAATTTCTTGAATCAAGAAAAAGTTAGGCCTATGATCCCTAATCATATTTCTAATTATCTCTTGTTTGTGGACTCTATTGAGCCCCCTTATGTACAAGGATAGGACCTTCATTTCTTCTTTGCAAAGCAGATCTCTGGGATGGTCTTTTGGGTCCCATCTGCAAGGTTCCTTCTAGTCTCCTCTTTCTTATTTTGAGTATTACAATTTCTTCCAAGAGTCTTAGCTCTTGCTCCTACATAAAATTTTTCTCTATTTCTTATTGCACCTGGGGACATAGGAGAAGGGTCTTACTTTTCTTTTTCTTAGTTACCTCTATCCATTTCCCTTGGCTTCCATTGATACATATCACAAATAAGGCCTCCATTCATGTGAGTTTCCCTAGAGATGAGCATCTAACCATCTCCACCACTTTAGAAATCTTCCCAGGGGAGGCAATCCCCTTACTAGGATTATCACCTTCATTGAGTAAAGACTCACTTGAGATAGATTCCTCTACTTTTTCCACCCTATCCTTGTGAATATGAGATATTTCCTTTCCTCCTATTGGAACTAGACTCACCTTTCCAGGTTGAACCTTTTGCACTACTTGTCCCTTAGGTGGTGATTCCTTCAAATTTCCTTGGTTCTCTAACCCATCCACCCTCCTATGCCTCTCATATACTAGCCTTTACGATTCCTTACCACCATTTTTGGTACATTCTAGTTAAGATCCTAGGACTTCCTCTTCCACCATAGTAGGAGAATCCATTGATACCTCCTTTTGCCACTCCAAACCTATAACTTTCTTAAAAGTTCCTTTTCATATCCACACTTTCTCTCCCTCTTTTGAACTTTTTATTCTGTCCCTTGAGAATCCATTTTACCTAATCTTACTCTTGTTTTGGTTCTTGGTTTTCTCCTTTACGACCCTTCGGTAATTCTAATCCATACGGCTCATCTTTTTACAATGAAAATATGCAAAAGGGACACTTTCAAAATCCATCATTTTAATATGGGTGCCCAGCTTTGAATGTAGGTACACCACTTCCAGCATATCTCTATCCTTACTTACTCCAATACATATTCTTGCATAAGTTAACTTGCTCCTTGCAACCATGATAGGGTCAATGGATAAGAGCTCCCCAAATGATTTAGCTATGTAAGAATTTAGTATAGCTATGATACCTTGAAGAATTTTCCTTAGGGACAAATAGTGCCAAGATAGGGAACCACAAGATTGTCACAATATGGAACAAATAATATATGATCATAACAATATGAGAATGAATTTTTGATTATCTTCGGATATCATATTATTCAATGATAGATAACTGACTAATGTTGTGTTGATGTTGTTCATGTACACTAGAAGTGCTTGTATATAAAGGCCTCTAGAATGATTAGGAGTTAGCAAAATGATAAGCCTCACAACCAAACACATGTCCACAAAGAGTGGATTATCTTCCACTGGGCATAGGAGTTAGTGCAATGATGAGAGGATAATATTACATAGGTGTGTAATGTAAAATTATTTTGTAGACACCATGTGCTTATTTAGAGTGTGAACAACTATGTTGTCAACAAGACAGCTCATATGAGTATGCATACTCCTAGATCCACCCAATAAATAATAAAATAATGCATTTATCCTAAGTAAACTTAAGTAAAGTGTAAATAATAATTATTTACACCAACAACACCCCTTAAGTGAAACTTATGGGAATGCACTTAAGCTCACAAAATCTATGATGAAATGCATAATGGTTCCCAACTACTAGGCCATGTTAGGTATCCAAGTACAAATGTAATGCTATACATGCATTGCAATGCAATGAAATGAAAGCTCTCTGAAAATGGGAAAAGAGGGAAAACCTCATGGGAAAAACCCTCCCCCAAAAAGATAGATAAGTACAATAAAGAAAGATGCATGCATGGATGGAGTAATCAAGACCCCCCCATTATGACATAGATCATGCATATACAATAGACAATCCCTCCATGAAATCCCCCCCTTAGTGAAGGATCTCATAGTGATACGTGCTTGAAGACAAAAGAAAATCCAATGCCAACAAAAAAAAAAATTTCATTTAGGGAGAAGATAAACCAAGTATAGGTGCAAGTATGCTTCCCATTGTGGATAAGAAGATGGAAGAGGGATCCATATGTAGTACGGTGTGGATGATCCCTCTAAAGTCTACTCATAATTTGACATGTCCTTATTGAATGTAGATGCCATGAACCAATCTAGTGGATGTCAAAAAGGAGGTGGCAAACAAGGTAGCATGTCCATGTATGAAAGTGAATCAACCTCTAAAGACAATGAAGCATCTTGATAGGAAGATATGGGAAGAGAAGCAATGTAGCCTCCCCTCAATAATAAATGCACACCCATGAAAGAAGCTCCTTGATGATTGAAGAAGTTGTACCATGAAAGCTAAATGATGTTCCTCATTATAGGAAGAAATGGTGTTATAGGTGTAATAGAGAATGTTCCCCAACTAGTAGGAAGAATCCTTAGAAGACATGATGTCTAAGGAAATGGGAATACAATATCCAAAGGCTGAAATGTCTCCTCTAAAGTAAAAGAGTACTTCTCCAACTGCTAAAAAGAAGTGTCCACAATCATATCAATCTTGAAAGAAAGCTCAAGTGGTTGAGGGTCAGAGTGTGTAGTCTCAACAAGTGAAGAAGAAGTCTCCTCAACAAAGGGAAGATTGATGTCATCAATAATGTCTCCCACATCTTCAATATAAGACTCCACAAACAACACTACAATGTCTAGAAGGAAATCATCCCATGAAGCTAAAAGTGGAAGACATGGTATTTCCTATTGCATTGAATTAGGAGCATCTATCACTAGAACTTGATTAGTAGAAGCAATAGGGGCAATAGGAGGTAGGGTTTCATCTAGAGTTGAAGGTACCATAACTAGAGTGACTAGAGGTAGAATGTCCTCTGGAAATAAGAACTGTAGGATCTTCATATGCTTTCCAAAGAGCCATCCAAATGTCATAAGGTTCAATGATCTTTCCAATGAAATCAAGGAAATAAGCATTGATACTGAAAAAAGTGACATTTAAAATTATTTTAATAGGTGTCGTATCATCAGAGGGCAATTCTTTGGAACATAAATAAGGAAATACTTCCATATGCTCTCTTCTTGCATGATTAATGATTAAAGCACTCCATTTGTGATAGTTTCTTTTTGTCAACCTCGGTCTAACATTAAACTGACATGTGAAACAAAACTCCATGAGATCAATAAATGCATACACACCCAAAATGAAAAAAAAAAATCAAAGAACCCACCCTAATGTATGGTTTTTGCACTTTATATGTACTACATTTACAATAGGCCCCTTATCAAAATGGATAAGAGTGGACTTCTGATTTTGTTATCTACAACCTCCTATTGTAGTTCAAATATGGAACTAAGCAATTTAGCTCAGAGATACAACAATTTTGAAGTCTGATCTAAGCATTACAATGCAAAAAAAGACCTATTTCTAAAAGTGGTATTTTTTCCACACAAGCCTATAATCTAATTACAAATCTTGAAAGTAGACAAAAAATTATTCACTTTCAAAAAATGAAACCTGATTCTGTGTCCAAATGAGCTCATACTAAGCCTTTGAGGTTGCAAAAATTGGGATTTTCCATTTGCAAAAAATTCAGGAACAAAGATCTCAAACATCCTACACCAATGTGTATATCACAAAATTATACCCCAAAACAAAAAAAAATCTTGAAAAAAGGAGTCTGTATGAGGGAGATATCACTATTTAAAAATCACCTTTATAATTATTTTTCCTGAATCGCCATTGTTGCACCTCCAAAATTCAAATGACTCTAAATTTCACCATAGATGTCCAATTTTGATGAGAAAAAGTTGATTTGGGGGTATTTTGACCTTCCAAATATGATGCCAATATCTTATTTGCACTAGCAAACTCCAATCGTCACTTGCAAAAAACTCTCCTATTGGCCTGATGGCCAAAAAAATTTCCAAAAAATAATGCAGATCCAAAAAAAATTGTAGAGATGCAAATAAAAAATGTAGATCTAAAAATATATTACACAGATCTAATCAGATCATACCAATTTCACAAAATGGGTCTTCAGGTTTTGGTTTAAAAAATAATTTTCCTCAGATTTGACTATGGCCTAAGGTAGGAAAATTTATAGTCAAAATTCACCAAATCAGTGCTCTAGATGCAATGGTGAGGTTTTCTTTTTCTCTAGACACTCCCAATAGTTGCAGATACTCTGGATTTGAATTGTGGTCCTCTAAGAGGTGAAGCAAAAATTGTCTCCAATGACTATGAAATGATGCTCCTATGTCTCTAATACCATGTAAGAATTTGGTATAGCTATGATACCATGAAGAATTTTCCTTAGGGAAAAATAACACCAAGATCAAGAAGCACAAGACTAGCACAATATTTAAAAAATAATGTATGATCATAACAATATGAGAATGAATATCTGATTATCTTTGGATATTAGATTATTCAATGATAGATAATTTATTGATGTTTTTTTAATGTTGTTCATGTACACTAGAAGTGTCTGTATATAAAGGCCTCTAGAATGACTAGGAGTTAGCAAAATGATAAGCCTCCGAACCAAGCACATGTCCACAAAGAGTGGATTATCCTCAATTGAGCATAGGAGTTAGTGTAATGATGAGAGGATAAAATTACATAGGCATGTCACATAAAATTATGTTTTAGACACCATGTGCTAAATTAGATTTGCTAACTCATGTGTTGTCAACAAGAAACTCATATGAGTATGCAGGAGTCCACCTAATAAATAATAAAATTATTCATTTATCCTAAGTAAACTTAAGTAAAGTGTAAATAATAATTATTTACACGAACAAGCTATGCCATCAAAAAATCCTCGTACCAAAATTCCATTAGAAGTTTTGATAGTTGAACCCAGATAAGAGCTTGAACAAAGAAAGAATTGTTAAGATCCAACTTTGAAGTCCATTTCTGCAAGGCTAGCATCAAACATCCAAAGGACTAGAATCTAACACATAGAATCCTTATGAGATACTCCATACATGAGAACTCAAAAGAAAGGAAACTCTTGGCCATAGCCACAATCTCCATATGCCCTTTAAAATCCCATTTATTTATCACATAGGTCCTCACAACATCAATATTCGACCTTTGGCCAATGAACTTCCCAACCAATGAGGATGTCATTGTCACTATGTTATGGCCAACCAGTTCATCAGGAATTTGATTAATGGACCTTCCCTTTTCTTTTTCTAAGATTTCTTTGATCTCTAGGAAGGAGGACTTACCTAGAGGTTTAATCCCAAAGAGATAGGACCATTTCCGAGTTGGGCCCGAGTTAGCGACTCTCTTCACACTCTACGAGCCAATGAAGTCCTACCTAATTCCAATACGACCTTTCTTGAGACCTCCTATGATTCAATCCATGGGCCTTCATTTCCCAAGGGAACAATATTCCCCTAACCTTCCTTCTCCTAGTCATCCCCAAAAACCTTCTTTGCTCCATCTTGGATAGATCCCCTTACTGTTAAATTAAAATTCCCAATTTCTCCTATTGTTGTAATAACACATGCTTCCACTCCATGCTCCATGAAAACATTTGTTTTCAATTTAAAGTTTGGGGGAAAATTCCAGTCTTGTACCTTAGGCTAGCAGAGCAGGTACTTGGCACAAAAGTCTCATAAGGGAAACTGGCCAACAACCATTCTCCATTACGAAGGGGAGTTGAACTTGTGACCTCAAGGAAGTATTTAATTGTATTTTTTATTTATTCATTGTAATATTATTATTATTTTATTTAAAATACTAAATATTATTTCATTGATAATATAGATTAAATATTATTTCTTATTTTTTAAATTTTAGTATTAGTTTTAATTTAACTTTATTATCGTTATTTATTTAATAACATTCTATTATCTAATTCTTATTAAAATTCTATCTTAAAATAGGGATATGATAGTCCACCCTTCCCAAAATTGCTTGTCCTCAAGCAATTAGATAATTTCTTCTATTGAGTTGAAATAGATATTTCTTTTAGTCCAAATTCTTATGTTTCTATCATAGATATGCTTGAATCATTTCTAATTGTCATTAACTTTCTACATTAGCCTTTCATATAAATTATTTTTTTAGATCATCTTTAACCCTATAGGATGGTAGGATGGAAGATTGTGCTCTAATACCACTATAGTGTCCCCACTAGTGAGGACAATAATACTTGCAAAACCAATGTTAGAATTTATATAGTAATAAAATATATTTTACTATTCTACCCTCTATCCTAACCCAACCTTAAATATGTCTCTAGATTGGGTTTCCTAACCCTTAGTTATTTAACTATCTTTTCTAGAGTGCACCCCTTAAGGCTCACATAAGAATATGTTAACACCATCATAATATTCTTACCATTATATTTCCTTGAGCATGTTGGTCAAATGGAGATAAAATTTCTCACATACCAACATTATAGAGGTCATATCCTTTTAGGTAGTGTTTGTCCAAATCAGCATTTTACCCATCTCTAATACCAACACTATATGTCCATCTCTATTGTGTTAGCCAAATGGATAGTTATACCCATCTGTGATACTATCATTGAGATTTTATGATCTACTTCATCATATCATCCAAATGGGAGGTTACGCCCATCTCTAATACTACCACTATAGAAATTATGATCAAATATTCTCTCCATAAGAGATTTCATTGATCAAGTAACCTTTAGTGAACATTAAGATTATAATCTAATAATGGACTATCTTGATCTTAAAACATTAACCATTAAGTCATGTGTGTTATCCATTTAGAATTCTACCTTTACATATCGATATGTATATGTATAAGTTATCCACATATATGATTCATTAATATAAATAAATTCATAAACATAATTAAACAAATATAATCTACAAACATACCTTTCTTACCTTCCTCTTTGCTTGGTCCATGTGGCTCTATCCTTAGTTGACTCTATATTTACTTTCTAAAATTCTTCCTTTTCTAATTATAAGGAAAGGATAAAATGTACTTTTTTTTTCTTCTTTTCCAAGAGTCACAACCTTTCATAATACAAATCCCTTTTTAGAAATTCACTTCCCTATTTTCTTCATATTATTTTCCTCTTCCAATTTTCCTTTTTGAACTCCTAGTTCTCCTTTTCTTCTTCTTTTTCCTCTCTAAAATAAACTCTCCTCCCTTTTATATCTTAATTTTAAGGAGTCATGTCAATTTTTTAAATATCTCTTTACTTTTCATTAGATTTAGTTAATTTATATCATTCTATGTTATATTATTTACCTACTTACTTATTTGTGTTTAGCATTATTGTTGATGTGTGGTAGCTTCATTTGGATAAACCTATATGTAAATATCTATGAGATATGTATGTATTTATGTATGTATGAGATAAATTAATATAATAATACATCTAACTATGGTTATATTTATTATTTATTAACAAATAGACATGTCTCTTAAAGGGACATGTCTATTCATGGCTTATTCTTATTAATATGTGGAGAGCTACCTTTGGAACATATACCAAAAATAATGGCAGTGCTATTACATTTGCAATGATCCTGAGAAAATTCAACATGGTATTAGAGTCAAGCCTAGGCACAACCAATGATAGGATTTGAATTTCTAAACATTAAAGACTTCAAAATTAATATTTAGCATTGATGTATTCATAGAAATGAATATTTTAGTTATAGGTGAATTAATTTAGAGGATTGTGCATTAAGAAAAGTATGAATGATAGAGATAATTATTTATTATGATAGACCACTACTTTAGGAGATTGTGCACAAGTCTTGTTCATCTCGAGAAGATTCCAGAACGATGGTTAAGGGAGGAGTTTTAGATCATCATAGATCCTTGTGTTAATTAGAAAATCAATGACATGATCAATGATACTCTAATCAAATATCTAGAAGGGTAGGTAAGAATTTTCTATATTGTCTAAGGTCATGTGAAGTATAAATGGCCAAAGTTACCTACACTGACCACAAGCATGCATCAAATTATAACCAAAATTTATAGCATATTGGAAGACTCACACTGACTTGATACAAATGTATCATTTATTGATCACATCATCCATAGCAATATATAAGTTTCCCTATCAAATATATAATATATTGAATTGCCAAATACCTAATTCATCTATAAGATGAGGAGGCTTGTTGAATGTTTAGAGCAATGTGGAAGAAAAAAAGTATACACTATCATTGTGACTATGAAAGGAAAGATAAGACACCACATATAAAAGGGAGAATAATTGATAATGAATTTTAATGTAGAAAGACCCTTAATGTGAACTTGGTGCATAAAAAGGATATTTTTATAAATCATTTCTTGACAAATTTTTTTTGTGTTCCTATGAGTTTGTTTTCTAGTGGTTACTGAGTTCTTGTTTAGTAATATGACATTTAACTACTTGGATCTGTCACTCACCAAATGGAGGTCGTGGGGATATGATAAGGAGGTAATATAAATTATGTTTGGACCAATCTTTAGCCACATTGGAAGACATTCATGTTGGAAAGAACCCAATGAAGATAATGTACATCAGAGTAAAAAAAAAATTATTAATTCAAGGTGCTTAAAAGTGGTATGAAAATATTGTTCCTATTACCTTCTGACACCCTGGGTGAAGGGAGATTTAAACAACAAAAATAAAACTCTTCATTTTGTAACCCACTTGCTATGTGTACTCCCACATAGACCCTAAAAAATCTTGCAGGATTTATAATGATATATCACCCAATGCATGGAAAGAGAAGATCAACAAATAACAAGGGATATATATATATATATATATATATATATATATATATATATATATATATATATATATATATATAATAATCTTTAAATATATATATATATTTAATAATCTTTAAATAACAAGGGATATATATATATATATAATAATCTTTAAATATTGAGAAATTAAAAAAAGATATTCATAATCCAAATAAAGATTAAGGAATATTAAAAGGATGACAGGTTATTTAATGTAAAGGTATTTTGTTTTTACATTTTGATTCCTAAATATATAGGCATCTATTTAGGAAGTAATAATTGAGGTGATAAGAAATTACTTATAGTTATAGATAGATTTTAGTTAATAATAGTCAATTGATATTATGAGTGTGGTTCTATATATATCAAGAAATAATATGTTGAAATATAGATTAAAGTATATATAGAACATTGAATATATGCTTATATGTTCAAAGAATATATTTGACTTAGACATTTATCTATATTATTCTCTCTTCTTATTTATATTTCTATACATACTATAATAGCTACATGTGTTGATCTTTTCCTCTGAGAATATTATTGCAAACAGAGGCAGATTTATATTTAGAGGGAGCTTGGTATTTCATTATGGACAACCTTGAAGAGAGGGAATGACATGGAGGATATGATTTAGTCAACCTTTGGTGATCTTGATTATATTAATTTAGAGGTAGTAAACCATGATGAGATAGATTCTTTAGTGATCAGTAAATTGTCACAATTAAGAGGACCATGATTCATACATCATGATAATGTAATTTTAATAGACCTACCCCCTATGTACATCATGAGGAAGTGAAAACTACCAAATGATCATCACTTATATTTGGAGAAATTTTTGTAAGGTGACGATCTTACAATAACTTGTATTATGAGATCAAATAAATTGAGTAAATGGTGAATGTCTTGCATCTCAACATTCTAGAACACCATTACTGAGAGTATTTGGTGAATATCATTGGTATTCGAGGAGACCAATACTCTTGATATCAAATGCGATATCAAACCTTATTTTGAGTACTTGGTGAATATCATATGATATTTTAGGAGATCAATACTCATGATATCATATGTGATATCACACCTTAGTTGAGTACTTGGTGAATATCGGATGTCAATATTCTAGGAGACAAATATTCTTCATATTAGATGTGATATCAAAACCCTATTTGAGTAAATTGGTGAATATCATATGTTGATATTCTGGAAGACTAATACTCATGATATTAAATGTGATATCAAAATGATGAATATATTTTGATCAAAGATGTTCTTATACTAAGGTTATTGGATATAACTGTATAATTGTGTGTTGTTTTTGATGTTATACAAATGTCATATCAGTTGTTAGTTTGTGCTTATCGAGCTCACTTGGTCAGCAAGATAGTTTTTCTTGTCTATTGAGATTTCCTACAGATTACTCTATGAAGACAGTGTCTACCGAGCTCACTCAGGCATCAAAGGAAATTATGGTAGGAAGCAGTGTTAATCGAGTTCTCATGGTTAACGAAGGAAAGTTTATACAAAGTTAGTATTAACTAAGTTCACTTGGTTGCCAAAGGATTTTGAAAGTTTTCAATGTTAACCAAGATTCTATTGGTTAACATAGGGAGTCATCTTAGGACTAGTGTTTACTGAGCTAGGTTGGCTATCAAAGGATTTTGTTGATTTGGGATATGAAGTTTAATTATTTCAAGTATTGTTTTCTAGCTAACTATGGTAATGAATATAGGTCAATATAATTTGTATTGAGAAAACTTTAAAATATGAATGATATAAATATAAGGTCAAGTTGAGATTCTAATACATGGGAGAGTATGAAAATGTATTGATTTATTAAGAAGGAAAGTGTGTGAGAAAACTTGAAGGATGGTCAGATATCCTTGTGGAGCAACAAAGAAATATTCGATTAAGAAGGATCTAGCATGAAGTAGAACAAAGATCTGTAATCAACAATTTAGTTGCATCTCATTTAGTTCATTTCATTGTTCCTTTCTTACCATTGTAGCAATGATCTAAAATCTCTTAATAAAGTTGGTTTAACAACCAATTGTAAATCCTCTAACAAGGTGATAGTTCTATTGAATTGTTTTAAGACCTCTTGCAAGGCCACTCCTAACAGTGTGATTAAATCCTCTAACAAGGTCACACCTATCAGTGTGTTCTGTAACCTTTAACTAGGTTAAAAATTAGTAACTAGTCACATTGGTGGTTTTTTCCATATTGGGTTTCCACATTAAATCCCAATGTCTCATGTTTTTTGTTATTTCTTTTATGCTTGCATGTTAATCACTATGAATGTTTGAGATTAGTTAAGTAAAACATACTCTACATTTGCCAAGTTACAACATTTTCAGTATGTTTACTGAGTGATAGCAGCAATCAGTTTTATTATTAACATCCAAGGGATCTAAAATATTTTTGTGGTAACCAATTCACCAACCCCTCTCAATTGCTCCATCTATATTTCCAACAGTTGGCATTAGAGCTTTTGGTGCTTGTAGGAAAGGTTTTAAGGACCTAAGCTAAAGATCAAGATGTCTTACAAGAGAGAAATTCCAAAGTATAACATAGACAACTTTTCAGCATGGTAGGGACTCATGAGACTTTGTCTAGCTTCCATTGGAGATTCAAGATTGAAATACCTTGACAAAGAATACACAACTCCTACTACTACATTATCTATTGGAGATATTGCTAAGAAAAAGAACCATAACACCATGATGATAGATATTGCATCTGCTCTGAGTTATGAGGAATGTGATGATGTCAAGGATTGCAAAACTGCTTTTAAAATGTGGAACAAGCTAAAGGACATCTATGATGGTGATGAAAATGTGAGGAGAGCCAAAGAAGAAAGCCTTAGAGGACAATTTGATCATATGAGAATGAGATAACATGAAAATATTGTCAAATATGTGGAAAGAATCAAAACCAGTATGTGTGCAATTAAAGCTTTTGGAGGAGATATCAAGGAAGAAACTATTGTAAGTAAAGTTCTCTAAAAAATTGCTTCCTATTTATGCAATTAGAGTATCTGTTATTCAAGAAAGGAGGTGTGAAACAAATCATAAGATAACTTTGGATACCTTAGTAGGAAGATTGACAACCTTTGAGCTAGATAACTTTGACAATTATGTTCCAGCTTCAAGGAATATTGAATCTACATTTGAGGCTAAGCTTTCACTTAAGGAGAGTAGCAAGAAAATAAAGAACATTTAGTTAGAAAGTGAAGAAGTATTAGAGGAAAGTTTTGATAGTGATCTTGAAGTTGTTGAAGCTTTACTTGCAAGGAAATATTCTAGAGGCAGAGGAAAATACAAAGGTAAAGTTCCCCTAATCCATTTTTCATGTGAAGAAAGTGGTCATATTGCTGCCAGATGCCCAAACAAAGAAAGTAAGGATGAGAAGAAAAGTCACAAGCGCAATGGCAAGAAGGATTACAAAAATCACAAATCATTCAAGGACAAAGATTCTGATAATAGTAAAGATGAAATAGTGTACATTGTTGTGAAAGATGACTCTGATGATGATGAAGATAAGATGGCACTCATGTCTCACGTGAGCAAAAATAAAACATGGATCATAGATAGTGGATGTTCACATCATATGACTAGAGAAAAAATAAAGTTTGAACACTTTGAAGACTATGATGGTGGTAATGTAAGACAATGAACCTTGTTGCATAAAAGGGAGAGGCTAAATCTCATTAACCAAAGAACTTGTATGTGACAATGTCTATTGGGTTGAAGGACTAAAAAATAATCTGCTAAGTGTGGCATAGCTAATCAACATTGGATTCAAGGTAGAATTCATGCATGGCAAGGAAAGATTGTTGGATGACAAAAGAAAACTGATTGGATCAAGCAAACAAACAAAAGGTAACCTAGTTTATCTTGATCTTGGTGATTGCTCGTGTTTTATTGCTCAAGTTGAAGAAAGTCGGTTATGACACAGAAGGTTATGTCATGTAAATATTGATAACATGATGAAAATAAACAATTTTAGGAAAGTAAGGGGCATTCCTAGTTTGAAGAAAGTAGATGTTGGTTTATGTGAGAATTTTCCAATTGGTAAAATGGGAAAGACTAGTTTTAAGAGAAAAAATTATCAATTTGAAGACATCTTAGAAATTGTGCATATTGATTTGTGTGGACCTATTGGAATAGAAAGCTATAGTGGAGAAAATTTATTTATTCTTTTTTTGGATGACTAATCTAGAATGATGACTATTATGTATCTTAGAGAGAAGTCAAAAGCATTTGAGAAATTCAAATGGTATTTGGCAAGAGTAGAGAAGGAAACAGAGAAAAGATGAAAATGCTTAAGACCAAACAGAGGTGGTGAATTCATCTCCAATGAATTAAATAACTTTTACACTAAAAGAGGAATTAAAAGATAGGTATCCACTCCTGGAACTCCCGTGTAGAATGGAATAGCTAAAAGGAGAAAAAAATTCATCATAGATTATGCAAGAACTCTAATGATTGAAAAGAACATTACTATCAAATATTGGAAGGAAACTATCAGCATTGTAGTTCATACCTTAAACTGAGTATAGTTAAAGAAGGACTCATATAAAACTCCCTATTAGTTATGGTATGGCTACAAACCCAACGTAAGTTACCTAAAAGTATTTGGAAGTAAATGCTATATCTTGAAAGAATCTAGAAAAGGAAAATTTGATGTGAAGGGTGATGAAGGTATATTCTTAGGATATTCTTGTAGAAGTAAGGCATATAGATGTTTCAATTTGTCTACTCACAAAATCACAAAAAAGTGCACATGTGAGAATTGATGAGTTTGCAGAAAAGATTGAAGAAGAAAGCAAAAAGGAACTAGAAGATTATAGGAGATTTTTTTACATCAAACCTAATACATTGCTAGACACATCTATCAATAAGGATATTTCTACTCCCTAGTCTTCCTTAGTTACTGAGTTGTAAGAAGTTCAAACCAAGTCACAAGGACTCGAGTCACATTTTGAAGCTACCAAACCAATGCCTACTAAGTTTGAGCAACCAAAGCCAAAAGTTAAAATTCAAAATGAAGATAGTATAATTCATTCAAAAGGCAAGGAACCTATATTGGCCAAGTATGTCAGAAGGCATCATGCACTAGACTATATTATTGGAGATAAATCAAAAGGTACTATGACAAGAAGTAAGCTAAAAGGTACATGTTTTCTTGCTGATTTTGAACCTACAAATGTTAAAGATTTATTCAAAAATGAAAGTTGGATTGAGGCTATGAATGAAGAAATAAAGAAAATAGAGAAGAAAAAAATGTGGACTCTTGTATGTAGGCCTAAAGATAGAAATGTGGCTGGAACAAAATGGGTATACAGGAATAAGTTGAATAAAGATGGTAAAGTATCAAGAAACAAAGCTAGATTGGTATGCAAAGGCTACTCCGAAAAAGAAGGCATTGATTATGGTGAAACTATTGCTCTTGTTGTAAGATTGGAAGGTGTTAGGACCTTACATGCATATGCAGCACATAAAGGATTTAAGGTATATCAAATGGATGTTAAATCTGCATTTCTCAATGGTATTTTTGATGAAGAAGTTTTCATTGAACAACTAGAAGGTTTTGTTGATCCAAACAAAAGGGACATGGTCTACAAATTACATAAAGCATTGTATGGTCTGAAACAAGCTCCTAGAGCATGGTATGAGAGGTTACATAACTACCTTATACAAATTGGTTTCCAGAGAACTAATGATAACAATAGTTTGCACATCAAGGAAGGACTAGATAACAAGATTGTATTGGTAGAAATATTTGTGGATGATACTTTATTCATAGGGAATGATGATCTATGAAAATAATTTTTAGATAAAATGGACAAAGAGTTTGAAATGTCTATGTTTGGTGAGATTAAGTTCTTTTTTGCACTTCAAATACAACAAAGCAGGAGTGGTATCTACATCACTCAGTCTAAGTATATACAGGAGATACTAAAGAATTTTGGTATGGAAGATTCAAAATTAGTTGGAATGCCCATGTATACTAGATTAAAGCTTACCAAAAATGATAACTCAAAAGAGGTAGATCAGACCTTGTATAGATCAATGATTGGAAAATTATAGTATGTAGTTCATACAAGACCTGATATTGCTTTAGCAGTTCGTATAGTGACAAGATTCTTGGAAAAACCTAGAGAAAATTATTTGATGGAAATCAAAATAATCTTGAGATATTTGAAAGGTACTAAAGACTATGGTTTATGGTATAAAGTTGGACAAAATCTAGACCTAAAAATGTTTACTAATGCTGATTGGGTAGAAAATATTGATGAGAAAAAAAGCAAAAGTGGTGAAGCATTCTTTCTTGGTAAAAGGATGGTATCTTGGACAAGTAAAAAGAAAAATTGCACATCCCAATCTAAAATAGAAGTAGATTATGTTGGAGTAGCAGTAAATTGTTCTAATGTTGTTTGGTTTAAACAATTGTTGGAAGGCATGAAGGTTGAAATCAAAGAACTAGTTGTCATGTTTTGTGATAATACAAGTGCAATTAACATATCTAAGAATCCAGTGATGCATTCAAAAACCAAACATATTGCTATAAAATATCATTTGTCAAAGAATTGGTGCAGGAAAAAGAAATCAAATTAGAATATGTCCATACAAAAGAATAGATTGCAGACATATTTACCAAGTCATTACCTAATTATGCATTCTTGTATCTAAGAAGTAAGTTAGGGGCCATTCCCCTATCTAAATCTCACTAAATAAATTTTTACTAATGCATCAATAGGAACCAAGTTGATGATCTATTAGTTGATGCAGCATAGTCAAGAGAACATTGCATATGAATCAATACTCAAGGTACATTGATACTTATTTGGTATGTGTTGTCTTCGGCATGTGTTGTCAAAGAGGGAGAGTTTACTATCATATCTTTTTGAATTTTTTTTTAGAAGAAGCTATATAATTCCTTCATAGAGGGAGATTACTACATAAAAGAGAATCTTGTGGTATAAAATCTAAGAGGGAGGAATTTTCTATCAGAGAAAGTCTTGCTTTCAAATTTTATTGTGCTATGACATGTTGTGTTCTCATCAATGCCAAAGAGGGAGATTTTTGGATACAATTGTATAATTGTGTGTTGTCTTTGATGTTACAAAAATGTCATATCAATTGTCAGTTTGTGCTTACCGAGCTCACTTGGTTAGCAAGACAATTTATCTTGTCAACTAAGCTTTCTTGGAGATTACTCTGCGAAGACAGTGTATACCAAGCTCAGTCAAGCATTGAAGGAAATTATGGCAAGAAGCAAAGTTAACTGAGCTCTCATGGTTAACAAAGGAAAGTTGGATAGTGTTAATATTAACTGAGTTCACTTGTTTTCCAAAGGATTTTGCAAGTTCACAATGTTAACCAAGATTCTATTGGTTAACAAAGGGAATCATCTCAAGACTAGTGTTTACCAAGATGGGTTGGCTATCAAAGGATTTTGTTGATTTGGGATATGAAGTTTAATTATTTCAATTATTTTTTTCTAGCCAACTATGGTAATGATTATAGGTCATTATAATTTTTTTTGAGCCAACTTGACAATCTAAACGATATAAATATAAGGTCAACTTGATATTCTAATGCATGGGAGAGTATGCAAATGTATTGATTGATTAAGAAGGAAAGTGTGTGATCGAACTTTAAGGATGGTTAGATATCCTTGTGGAGAAACAAAGAAATATTTGATTAGGAAGGATCTAGCATGAAGTAGAACAAAGATCTATCATCAGCAATTCAGTTGCATCTCAATCAGGTCATTTCATTATTACTTTCTTACCATTGTAGCAGTGATCAAAAATCTCTTAACAAAGTTGGTTTAACAGCCAGTTGTAAATCCTCTAACAAGGTGATAGTTCCATTGAATTATTTTAAGACCTCTTGCAAGGCCACTCCTAATAGTTTGATCAAATCCTCTAACAAGGTCACACCTAACAATGTCGTTTGTAACCTCTAACTAGGTTGGCTCCTAACAGGGCTCACTTTAGAAGACTAAAAATTAGTAACTAGTTACATTGGTGGTTTTTCTCATCAAGGTTTCCACATTAAATCTTGGTGTCTTATGTGTTCATATTATTCCTTTTATTCTTGCATGTTAATCACTATGAATTTTTGAGATTACTTAAAAGTAAAACATACTCTACATTTACCGAGTTACAACATTTTTAGTATGTTTACCGATTGATAGTAGCAATTGGTTTTATTATTAACATCCAAGGGATCTGAAATATTTTTGTGGTAACTGATTCACCCACCCCTCTTAGTTACTCCATCTATATTTCCAACAATTGGTATCAGAGCTTTTGGTGCTTGCAGGAAAGGTTTCAAGGACCTAAGCTAAAGATTAGGATGTCTTACAAGAGAGAAATTCCAAAGCTTAACAGAGACAACTTTTCAGCATGGCAAGGACTCATCAGACTTCATCTTGCTTCCATTAGTGATTCAAGATTGAAATACCTTGACAAAGAATACAAAAATCCTATTGTTACATTATCTATTAGAGATATTGTTGAGAAAAAGAACCATAACACCATGATGATAGATATTGCATCTGCTCTGAGCTATAAGGAATTTGATGATATCAAGAACTACAAAATAACTTTTGAAATGTGGAACAAGCTAAAGGACATCTATGATGGTGATGACAATGTGAGGAGAGCCAAAGCAGAAAGCGTTAGAGGACAATTTGATCAGATGAGAATGAGAGAAGATGAAAATATTGCAAAATATGTGGAAAGAATCAAAGCTAGTGTTAGTACAATTAAAGCTTCTGGAGGAGATATCAAGGAAGAAACTATTGTAAGTAAAGTTCTCAAAACATTGCTTCCTATCTATGCAATTAGAGTATCTTCTATTCAAGAAAGGATGTGTGAAACAAATCATAAGATGACTTTGGATACTTTAGTAGGAAGATTGATAGCCTTTGAGCTAGATAACTTTGACAATTATGTTTCAACTTCCAAGAATATTGAATTTTCATTTAGGGCTAAGCTTTCACTTAAGGAGAAAGGCAAGAAAATAAAGGACATACAATCAGAAAGTGAAGAATCATAGGAAAGTTTTGATAGTGATCTTGAAGTTGTTGAAGCTTTACTTGCAAGGAAATATTCTAGAGGTAGAGGAAAATACAAAGGTAAAGTTCCCCTAATCTATTTTTCATGTGAAAAAATTGGTCATATTACTACCAGGTGCCCAAACAAAGAAAGCAAGGATGAGAAGAAAAGTCACAAGGGCAATGGCAAGAAGAATTTCAAAAATCACAAATCATTCAAGGACAAAGGTGAGAAGAAATTTTATGGCTAAAGATTCTGATAACAGTGAAGGTGAAATAGTTTGCATTACTGTGAAAGATGAATCTGATGATGAAGAAGATAAGATGGCACTTATCTCTCATGTGAGAAAAAATGATACATGGATCATAGATAGTGGATGTTCACATCATATGACTGGAGACAAAACAAAGTTTGAACACTTTGAAGACTATGATGGTGGTAGTGTAAGATTTGGAAATAATGAACCTTGTTGCATAAAAGGGAGAGGCTAAATCTCATTAACCAAAGAGCTTGTATGTGACAATGCCTATTGGGTTGAAGGACTAAAACATAATCTATTGAGTGTGTCATAGCTAATCAACATTGGATTCAAGGTAGAATTCATGCATGGCAAGGCAAGACTATTGGATGACAAAGGAAAACTAATTGGATCAGGTAAACAAACAAAAGGTAACTTAGTTTATCTTGATCTTGGTGATTGCTCATGTTTTATTGCTCAAGTTGAAGAAAGTTGGTTGTAGCACAGAAGTTTATGTCATGTAAATTTTTATAACATGATGAAAATAAGAAAATTTGAGAAAGTAAGAGGCATTCCTAGTTTTAAGAAACCAAATGTTGGTTTATGCAAGAATTGTCAGATTGGCAAAATGGGAAAGACTAGTTTTAAGAGCAAAGTTGGTTTAATAGCTATTTGTAAATCCTCTAACAAGGTGATAGTTCCATTGAATTGTTTTAGGACCTCTTACAAGGCCACTCGTAATAGGGTGATTAAATCCTCTAACAAGGTCACACCTAATAGTGTCTTTTGTAACATTTAATCGTGTTGGCTCTTAATAGGGCTCATTTCAGAAGAGTGAAAATTAGTAGCTAGTTACATTGGTGGTTTTTCTCATATTGGGTTTCCACATTAAATCCTGGTGTCTCATGTGTTCATGTTATTTATTTTATGCTTTCATGTTAGTCACTGTGAATGTTTGAGATTAGTTAAAAGTAAAACATACTCTACATTTATCGAGTTGCAGCATTTTCAGTATGTTTACCAAGTGATAGCAGCAATCAGTTTTATTATTAACATCCAAGGGATCTAAAATTTTTTTTTGGTAACTGATTCAATGCCCCCCCCCCCCGCCTCCTCAGTTAATCCATCTATATTTCCAACAAAGGTAATATATGGTCATGTGTTTATCCTCCCTAGCTAAGAGGGAGTGTTGATGTGTGGTAACTTCAATTGGATAAACATATATATATATATATATATATATATATATATATATATATATATATATATATATATATATATATATATATATATATATATATATATATATATATATATATATATTTATCTATGAGATATATATATCTGTGTGTGTGTGTGTATATTATTATATAAGATAAATTAATATAATAATATATAGCTATGGTTATATTTATTATAATATGAATGATTTATTAACAAATAGACATGTCCCTTAAAGGGACATGTCTATTCATGGCTTATGCTTATTAATATGTGGAGAGCTACCTTTGGAACACACATACCAAAAATAATGGTAATGTTATTATAGTTGTAGCGATGTCAAGAAAATTGAATAATTATTTGTTATTAAACTCTATTTAGAAAGTTAGCATACTTTCTACAATATCATCTCTTGTATTTAATTTTATTTATTTATATATTTATTTATTATAATATTATTATTTTTATTTAAAATACTAAATATTATTTCATTCATAATATAGATTAAAATTCATTTCTTATTTTTATATTTTAGTATTAGTTTTAATTCAACTCTATTATCATTATTTATTTAATAACATTGTATTAACTAATTATTATTAATATTCTATCTTAAAATGGGGATATGATGCCATCCCATCCTTAAAACCACTTACTCATCTCAATCATCTCTACAAAAACTATCAAAAACATAAAGTATCCAAGATCATGGAGCTTAGTTTTCCTAAGCATTATTCTCTTGCACCCATCTTGCCTATTCTATCTATTCCTTGTACTTCTGAACCTATTTTACCTTATACATTGTTTCCTTCAGCTACTATGTTTGACCCTATTGTTGATATTTCTTCATATCATTTGGTAGTTGATCATAATCCTTCTAGTCTATCTCATAAGATCATCTGTAACCAACATGCCCGTTAGCATTGAAAGAACCGTTCAACTAAAGCTAAGGCTAAATCTCTTTCTCATTCTTCTCAACCCACGTATTCATCTCAACTTTTACCTTCCTTTGATCAAACCATGCATGAGTCTTTGGAGGAAGTTAAACAAGGTGATACTATGCATATGGATAAACATGATGATTTTGTTCATATTTTAAATTCTACTAATATTGATATGCAAGATACTTTAGATTATGAACATGTTATTAGTGATGAGGAATTCATTGATATGGATATTGGTTTTCTTTACAAGCTTTCTATGCAACTTAAAATCACTCCTACTAATGAGCATAGTGATTCTCAAGGTTCTTGCTTAGAATATATTTAAAGGACCTAATGGTCCTCTTTACAACACCACTAGAGTTTCTCATACTCCTTCACATGGTACTTTGGTTGATCCTTCCTCTATTGTGAATGTTATCACCAAAGAATGCCTTTTTAATAAAGGATTTCATAGAGATACCTATGATCCAACTCCTATATGGATTGAGATTTGTAATGGTTCTCTTTATCATCCTCAAGGTTCTATCACTTTATCTATTTCTCTCTTAAGGAAAGTTTTTTATACTACCTTTGTTGGTATAGCTACATTTGATCAGTTTCAAGTTAAGCTTGGTATTCCATGGATTTCTTACATGCAAGTTATATCTTTTCTTATCCATAAGTGCCTTAAATTTCCCTATGATGGAGAAATTATCATTATTAAGCATTCCCTTTACAAGTCATTGTGTCCTAGAGATTGTGTTGAGAATGATTTTTATTGGCCATCTCATCCTAAAAACCACTTACCCATCTCAATCATCTTTATATAAACTATGAAAAAAAAAATTAGCCAAGGTCATGGAGCTTAGTCTTCCTAAGAATTATTCTCTTGTGTATATCTTGCCTACTCTATCTATACCTTCTACTTATAAACCTCTTTTACCTTATACATTTAGTTCTTCAGCTACTATGTTTAACCTTGTTGTTGAACATATCCTATGGTAGTTTATCCTAATCCTTCTATTTTATCTCATAAGACCATTTGTAACCAACATGCCCATCAACATTGTAAGAGATTTCCAACTAAAGCTAAGGCTAAATCTCATTCTTTTGCTTCTCAACCCACATCTTCATCTCAATCTTTACCTTCCTTTGATCAAACCATGCGTGAATCTTTGGAGGAAGTTAAACAAGGTGGTACTATGCATATGGATAAACATGATGATTTTGTTCATATTTCAGATTCTACTAATATTAATAAGCAAGATACTTTATATTATGAACATTTTAATAGTGATGAGCAATTAATTGATATGATATTGATTTTCCTATCATGCTTTCTATGTATCTTACAATCACTCCTACTAATGAGCATAGTGACTCTCAAGGTTCTTGCTTAGAATTGGCTATGATTTATACTATGATGGATGCCATTCCTCTTGTGAGTCACCATCCTTCCCTAGAATTTTAGACTGAGATGGGGGCCACACAAAATGCTTGATGTGGACATTATTTACCATGGTAGTCTTTGTATTCTTATTTTGTGTTTTCTCCTATTCCATGCCTTTTCTATATGTTCTAATTTGATTTCTTTAAACAATCCTTTTTTTCTTTTTTTTGCACAAGATGTCAAAGTGATCACCTTAATGTATACATTATTCTATTTGTATCTATATTTCTTCTATATGTTATTATATGTTATGTTGTACATTTTCTATTGTTCGTACTAATAATATTATATAATCTTTTTGGTCACTTATGATATGGTAGCACCGATTATTTTTGGTCTCCATGTTATTGCCCCAAAAATACTCTTCTTTGTGATACTTATGTGTTTTTTCCTTCATTGTGTGGTAGTTCTACTTCATTTGGCGAATGATATTATTTAATACTTGATATAATATAACATATTATCATATGATCATACTAACCCTAAATTTAGTAAATACCTTTTTGATCTCTCTTTTAAAATTGTTATGTTCCCATTTTCCTTAATTTGTTTCTCTTCTTGGGGGCATCTCATAGTGGAAGAATTCTTTAGTGGATGTGTGTATGCTTTCATTAAAGCTCTTTCTCTTGTTAAGGTGCTTTTAATTCCTTTAATGTGGTGGCATACACTTCTCTTATCCTTTGATCATGAATTTCAAATATAGATTCTATGTATAGCTTGGTTTAATTCAGCCTTAAGCCCTTGGTATGGTTTCTATGTTATTCCCAAATCTATGTATTTTCATTTCATGTTTATCTCTCTCTCTCTCTGTCTCTTTCCTTTTAGTTTCCTAGAACTATTGATAGTATCTAGGAGCTTGGTCTTTTTTGGATCTCTGTCTAAACTATTGATGGTTAGGAAGGCTTGATCCTTTTCTTTTGGACCCTTCATTTAACTATTAAAAGTATAGGAAGCATGGTCTTGTTTTGATCCCTTAAGGACACACGCGTCCTTGTGCCTAGGTTACTTTTTTATTCTTCTTTTTGGAACATGGAGTTCCCTTGAAGTTGGATCCTTTGATGGACTAACTAGCATGCCACACACACTTTCTAGACCATTCAATGTCATCCCCTTTTTTTGCAGAGACTTTGTTTCCTTTCTTTTCTATCCCATTTTTGTGTGATTCAAAATAAGTATTACAGGAGCATCTTAAGTGTAAGAGCAATCTTGCTTCACCCAAAAAAAATATTTTATTTTTAGTCTTTTCTATTTTAATAAGGACTAGTAGACAGAGTGGTTACTATTTATGGGAACTTTATATTTTTAGTAAGTTTTTCATATAAGCTTGAAATATTCTCATTTTCTATAGGAAGATTCACTTTAGAGTTATAAGCCTACCATAAAAATCTTATTGCTCAAGCTTAAGTATTAGAGAATTTATTGTGGATTTTTGGTGGAAAAAATTGCATAAAAATCGTCAAGCTCACTATTGGAGGCCTTAGAGTACTCGGATGAGGTCTAAAAACTCAACGAAGGGCACTTGCGCTATTATGAGTCTATAGATCAGGAGTTGGCATTTATGAAAAATGGTTATAATAGCCAATCAAAGCAATGTTTTGAGAGCTATGGCTTTCCAAAGTTGGGCTACTCAAAATATCTAAAATAATTTTCATAGATGTATTTGGCTGACTCTTTATGTATTGTTAGGGTCTGTCGGCCCTAGGTATTAAGTTTCAATGTCTAGAACCTTTTCAGGTGGCATAAAATTGCCTATTTAAGAAAGGCATGCATATTGTATAAGATAGTTGTGGGTGATAATTTGTATCTTGTCTTGTAGATTACTATAATGAAGGCACCCATGTGGGTTAGCATATTGTACTTATGAATTCTATAATTCTACATTTGTGGTGCAAATAAGAAGTCCATATTTTGTTCTTGCATTTGCTATTATTTTTTGTTTTCTATTATGGTTTATGGTATTAAGGGGAGCATCCTTAATCAAGTGGTATTAGAGCTAGAGTTCTTAAGTGTGTGGATAGATCACCAACTGTGAGGCAATTCACTCCAGGACTATGGTTTGGGCTGAGTGTGTAGATAGATCATTGATTGTGAGGCAGTTTCCATTAGGGTTTCCCACATTTTTGAGAAATATTAACCCAGAGGAACAGATCAATTGGATCAATGAACTATAGGAGTACTTTGAGTGTGAAGGTATCAATTATCCTAATAAGGTCAAGTTTGCAAAGGTGAAACTAAAGGACATGCAAAGATTTGGTGGCAGGAGGTTCAGTTGGAGTGAAAAAGAAAGGGAAAGGAAAAAATCACTAGATGGAAATGGATGATAGCTAAACTGAATCAACAATTCATTCCTATGGATTATGAACTTGATCTGTTGAAGAAAATGAAAGGGTTGAAGCAAGCAAGAAAATCTGTTCAAGAGTATACCGAAGAGTTCTATGGAGTTCTCATTAGAATTGGTAGTGTAGAAGTTGATAAGGAGAAAGTAGCCCATTATCTTTATGGGTTAAGGCCAAGCATTCAGGATGAGCTAAGTTTAGTTCAAATGAAAAATATTGAGATGGCATACTAGTTTTCCCCAAAAATTGAGGAGAATCTAATCTAGAAGTTTGACAATAAGAATAGCAGAAGAGGTCACAGTGGAAGATCTAGTGGATGATCTTTTGGAGGCCGTAATGATGATAAGAAGAAAAAGGATGAGGCTATAAGTAGAAATCAAAACCAAAGGGGAAACAATTCCAATCATTTCCATGATCAGAACAATAGATATCAGAGAGGAAGAGGCAAAGGATGAGGATCTAGAAGATGAGGCTTCTCTAGGAGATTTTTTCATTATAGAGAAAATGGGAATAGAGCATTTAAATGTACGTAGTGCTAAGGAAGGAAAGATCAAAGAACATAAGGCTAGGTCAGAGTTTCACATGTTGATGAAGATTTCAGGTCATAACATTCTAAGGATGCTAAAAGAGAAGTCCTAGTTAATAGAAGAGTCCTGCTGAGTGGTGAGAACAAACTTGATCAAAGAACGATTTTTTTTCACACAAGGTGTAGATGTGAAGATAAGTGTTGTGATGTGATCATTGATGGTGGAAGTACTGACAATCTGGTGTCAAAAATGGTGGTCACCAAGTTGAAGCTAAAGAGACAAAATCACCCACATCCATACCATATTGCTTGGGTGCAAGATGATCACAAGGTCATGGTCAATGAGCAATGTTCAAAAAAGTTCAAGATTGGAAGCTACTAGGATGAGGTACTATGTGATATCATACCTATGGACATATGTAATATATTATTGGGTAGGTCATGGTTGTTTGACATACATATTGTATATGATGGGTGATCAAGTACCTACACTCTAACCAATGATGGAGTAAAACAAAAGTTGAAGTTGTTGAAGGAGAAAGAATAAAAGATATGTAGTGCTACCAGAATATGTTTTATTGATTGAAAAGAGTTTCTCAAAGGTATGAAACATGAGCATATGTGTTTTGCTATAATTCCAAAAGATGGTAAAGAAGAAGTAGAGGAGGTACCTGTAGAATTTGTAGATATGTTGGGAGAGTTTTTTGATATTATATCAAATAATGTACTTGATGGATTGCCCCTAATGAGGAAGATTAATTGTTAGATGGATTTGATTGTAGGAGCTAATTTGCCAAACAAGGTAGTGTATAGAATGACACTAGCAAAAAGTGAAGAGTTGAATAGACAAGTTCATGAGTTATTGCAAAAGAGGTTAGTTCAAGAGAGTCAAAGTCCATGTGTTGTACCAGTCATATTAGCACCAAAGAAGAATGGAGAATGGAGAACATGCATAGATTCTCACACTATCAACAAGAGGACAATCAAGTAAAGATTTTCATTGCCAAGGATGGATGATATTATGTATTGTTTGAGTGGAGCTAAGTATTTCACAAAGATAGATCTGAAGATTGGATGCCATCATATTTATATCAAAGAAGGTGATGAGTGAAAGATTGTTTTCAAGATAAAAGGACTATACAAGTGGTTAGTCATGCCTTCTAGGCTAACCAACACACTAAGTACTTTCATGTGGCTCATGAATGAGATAATGAAGGAGTTTTTGGGTAAGTTTTTCATTGTTTACCTTGATGATATATTGATCTTCAGTAAGACATTAGAGGAGCATTTGATCCATATCCACAAGGTGTTTGATAAGTTGAGGGAAGAAAAGTTGTTGATAAATGTGAAGAAGTGCAATTTTGTAAAGAAGGAATTGGTATACTTGGGATTTTTAATCTCAATAGAAGCTCTAAAAATGGACCTAGAGAAAGTGAAGGCTATACTTGAGTGACCTACTCTAAGGAGTACGACAGAGGTAAGAACTTTTCATGGACTGGCTAGTTTTTATAGAAAGTTCATAAGAGGATTTAGCAGTATTTTTGGACCCCTAACTAAAAAAATGAGAGGGGATAGGAAAGAATTTAAGTGGACTTTAGGGTCAGATAAGATTTTTAATCTTTTGAAACAAAAAGTTACTAAGCAACCTATTTTAGCACTTCCTAATTTTAATAAGGTTTTTCAAATAGACTGTGATGCTAGTGGTACTGCAATAGGAGCTATTATGAGCCAAGAAGATAGACTTGTTGCTTATTTTAGTGAGAAATTGAATGATACCAAAAGAAAATATTCTATTTATGGTCAAGAATTTTATGCTATAGTTCAAGCATTGAAGAAGTGGAGACACTATCTTCTTCCTAAGGATTGTGTTCTATATATTGATCATCAAGCTTTGCAATATTTAAATAGTCAAGGAAAATTGAACCAAAGTCATTTGAAGTGGGTTGAGTTTTTGTAAAGTTATACATTTTTTTTGAAACATAGGAGTGGGAAGTCTAGCAAAGTTGCAAATGCTCTTAGTAGAAGACAAATTTTTCTAACAAAAATGTAGATAGAGATGGTCAAATTCTAGGAACTCAGTTTTTGTATCTAGATGATCCTAATTTTGGTGAAGTGTGGAAGGATTGTATAGAACCTATTACACTTGATAGGAAAAATTGGTTGATTTTCATGATCTAGGATAGTATGTTGTTCAAAGGAAGCCAATTGTGCATTCCTACAAGTTCAAGAATCTCATCAAGGAGAAACCTAGTGGAGGATTGGTTGGACATTTTGGCAGAGATAAAACCATAGCTTTGGTTTCTAAGAATTATTACTAGCCATAGTTGTAGCAAGATGTGAATAAGTTTCTACAAAATTTTAGAGTATGTTAGATGGCAAAAGGAGTGAAGTAGAATATAGGGTTTTATCAGCCATTACCTATACTAGAGAAATATAGGGTTTTATCAGCCATTACCTATACTAGAGAAATCGTGGGAAGATGTTTGCATGGATTTTGTTCTTGGATTATTAAGGATTCAGTGTGGGCATAATTCTATTTTTGTGATGGTATACAATTTTTTTAAGATGGCACATTTTATTCCTTGCAAGAAGACTAGTGATGTTGTTCATGTGGCAGAGTTGTTTTTCAAAGAAGTGGTGAGACTACATGGTCTTTCAAAGAGTATAGTTTCAGATTGAGATACCAAATTTGTTGGGTATTTTTGGCCTACTTTTTCAAAGAAGTTAAAGATAGATTTGAAATTTAGTTCATCGCATCATCCATAGACTGATAGACAGACAGAATTTGTGAATCACAATTTGGGTAACTTGTTGAGATGTTTGGTTAGAGTCAAGCCAAAAGGATGGGATATGATTTTACCATAGGAAAAAATTTGTATATAATAATTTTATCAATAGGAGTGCTAGTAAGTCACCATTCTAGATTGTATATGGGAGTAGTCCTAGAAATGCTTCTAAATTGATACACTTGGATAAAGGAGAGATAAGTAGTGCTAAAATAGAAGAATTTGTTGAACATTTGAAGAGCATCCATGAGGAGGTGAGGAAGCACATAATAAAGATGAATACATAGTACAAGGCTAAGGTAGATGTGAAAAGGAGGTATAAGGAATTTTAGATTGGAGATGAAGTCATAGTTCATTTTAGAAAGGACCATTTTCTAGTGGGTAAATATAATAAGTTAAAGATGAAGAAGTTTAGACTATGCAAGATAGTGAAAAGGCATAATTTTGGAAATGCTTATAAAGTGGAGTTGCCTGCTAAATTGAAAATTTCACTAGTATTTAACATTTTAGATTTGGTAGAGTATTATGAAGGAGGTGATGGAGATGAAGTTGTAGAAGCACTGTGGAGTATTCCAACAACTAGTTTGGCTACAAAGGATATTGAGGAGATACTGGATAGTCATATTGGAAAAAGTACCAAAAATAGAGCTTATGAGGAATATCTAGTCAAATGGAAAGGGAGGATAGTACAGGATTCTTCATGGATAGCAAAGGAGGAGGTTAATTGACTTGGTTTTCCTCTGAACACCTGAGATGTAATGGAGTCACTTCTCAAATTACTCTGGGTGTTCGATACCGAAGTGTCCTGGGTGTAAGAGCAATCTTGCATCACTCAAAGAAAAATATTTTATTTTTAGTCTTTTGTATTTTAATAAGAACTAGTAGAAATGGTGGTTATTATATATGGGAACTTTCTATTTTTAGTAAGTTTTTCATATGAGCTTGGATGTTCTCATTTTCTATAGGAAGGTTCATTTTAGAGTTATAAGCCTACCATAAAAATCGCATTGCTAAATCTTAAGCATCAGAGAAGTTATTGCAGATTTTCAATGGAGAAATTTGTAGAAAAATCTTTAGACTCGCCATTGGAGTCCTTAGAGTGCCCGAATGAGGTCTAAAAAATTGATGGAAGGGCACTTGCATTGTTTTGAGCTTGTAGATCAGGAGCTAACATTTTTGAAGAGTGGTTATAATAGCCAATCAAAGAAACAATTCGAGAGTTATGGCCTTCCAAAGTTGGGCTAACTAAAATATCTAAATTAATTGTCAAAGATGTATTTGGTTGACTCTTTCTGTATTGTTAGAGTCTGTTAGCCCTTGGTATTAAGTTTCAATGTCTAGAACCTTCCCGGGTGGCATAAAATTGCCTATTTAAGAAACACTCAAATATTGTCTAAGATAGCTCTAGGTGATAATTTGTAGCTTGTCTTGCACATTACTATAATGAAGGCACCCATGTGGGTTAGCATATTCTACTTGTGATTTTTGTAATTCCACATTTGTGGCACAAATAAGAAGTGCATATCTTGTTCTTTCTTTTGTGTTGTTTCTTTTTTTTCTATTATCATTTATCAATAAGGAACAAAAAAATTATTGAGTGAGTAATTAGACCCCATTTGTAGTTTATATCTCTCTTATTATGATTTTGGATGTAACAAAGACTTGATTCTCTTTTGGGCTTGATGATTTCTTTGTATCTTAGTTTGTAATAAGATTGATTCTTTATGTGTGATCTACTTTATTGTGAGTTTGAGGAAACTCATACTTCTACTAAAGTGGGGGGTAAATGTATAGTCTTAAAATGGATGCACTTTTCTCTTAAGACTTTTTAGCACCCTTTCTATAATTTCTTTCTTGGATCATGGATGGACTTGTGCTCGATGCCCTCTTTTTCCTATATTGTTCCACATTCTCCTCTATTAATTTTGATGGTTGGTTGAGCTTTTTGTGGCTCCTTTGACCTAACCTATGGCACCAAGTTGACTCAATTCAACCTAGATTGAAATAGATCAACCCAGATTGACCTAGCCAAAAGTGATTTCAAGGCTTAGGGCCCAAAAGGCCTTAGGGGTTTAATTAGTTTCACTCTACTATCTAGTTGACTTATATTTTTTTTCCCAAAAATTAATATATAAGGAGGCCTAGAGGATTCATTTTCATATCTAATCACATTCATATTACATCTCATGCTCTCAAGATAATTCATATCTACACTTTTGGAGGTCAAGCATTTAACCAAAGTAGAATTCTATCTAGCAATAAAGGATCATTTGTGGGAATTTCCTCTTCAATATCTAGATCATTATTGGCCATTTAGGGAGAATATCTACATTAAATAATTCATTCTTCTACATTAATGTAGATTTACACTCATGGCACCATGATGGGTTTATGTTAGATACTTTGGAAATATTGGAGATACACAACATTGCTCTACCTAATTCAATATTTAGAACACACTACAAACAAGATCCTTATTGACAAAGATTTTAAGCAAGGTGAATCCTAACATTTATCTTCTTTTTAGTCATATACATTTACATTTATCATTTACAATTACTTCCTTAACATAGGGCTGGACCAAGGCAAGCCCTCATCCAATCCAACAACAAAAACCCTTCATTTTATATATGTAGGATTGGGATTACATAATTCTGCATGCATATCTAGAAATAACTCTATGGAAGCTTTATGGAGAAGTTGGTGCAATTTTATTACACTATAATCAGACTATGTCAACTTGTGGAGATCATTCCTTCTGATTCAACCTATTCCTTCTCTAGGTCGGCCTATTCCTTTCTAGTTTTCTAAGTGAACAATTTATGGGTTTTATTCCTTTCATCAATTCATTCAAGAATCTGAAGTCCTATATTTAGAAACAGGCTTGCATCCACAAATTTTGGAGCTAAAAGACATCTTCCTCTATGTGTTTTAAGGTGAGTCTTTAATAATTTGTTTCCTTTCATATCCATATCTTAGATCTATATCTTAATTGGGTTGATTGTATACACTTAGCATCTAGATCTACATTGTTTAAGAAATTGGTTCAATTTGGTATACACATTATCCTATAAGAGTTGAAGAGTGCATTTTCTTGTTTTGTATTTTCCTTTATAAATTGGAAACTTCCTTCTTTCCCTTACATACATATTTAAATGGCTTAGTGGTCCAAAATAGTGGAGATCTATAATCACTAGTACATTTGAGGTCATTTTTCGACCATCATTGGTCAAAATTTTGACCCATTTTTTGACCAAATTTGACCAACCCATTGGTCAAAAATTTTCTGGTTGAAATTTTGACCAATGCATTGGTTGGTCTAAATTTCAACCAATACATTTTTCAACAACTCTCAAACATGTTGGCAAAATTTTTGCTAAGCATTGGTCAAAATTTTGACCAATGCTGGTAGAAACTTGCACAACATTGACCAAAATTTCAACCAATGCTTGGTAGAAACCTGCACAACATTGGTCAAAATTTTGGCCAATTCTTGGTAGAAACCTACCAAGCATTGGTTGAAATTTCTACCAATGCTTGGTCAAAATTTTTTTGAGGCTCACACTTGTTGAGGTCCACTTCAGCAATGGCCCTTCTTGTGAAATTACTTTCTAAAACCTTTCTAATGAGATAATGTGTTATGATCTCTTCATTAGTGGGATGGAACATGAATCCACGAGGCAGTTATCCATTACCCATATCATGACTATAACTAAAGTTAAGAGCCTCTATTATTGAATTCTCTTCCCTATCACCCATATTCATTTACTTTATAGGGAAGAGAATTCAATAATAGAGGCTCTTAACTTTAGTTACAGTCATGATATGGGTGATGGACAACTACCTCCTGGATTCACATTCCATCCACTAATGAAGAGCTCATAACACATTATCTTATTAGAAAGGTTTTATATAGTAATTTCATAGGAAGGGTCATTGCTAAGGTGGACCTCAACAAGTGTGAACCTCAGGGAGGGTTCAATTCCCTCCTTTATTATTCACTATGCGTATAATCCCACACACCCATTTGATCTTGAATGATGATATGTACTAAATGTTGAGTGTCTATGCCGAGTGCCAAAAACCATCCATTTCATGCCTTCATCTATACACAATGTCTTTCTAGTTTCTTTCTACTCACACACCCATTTCATTTCATATGATCATCTGAAAATTGTGTCACTCTAAGCTCTCAACTATTTCTTCTTGATTGATCATCTCATAACTATTGAATGAGATATTTTGGATAAGCTATAGGCATCCATCAAAGCATAAAGGATTTTTTCATACGATGTAGATGAAGTAGTAGCATTTTCCTTGGGATACATGCTTGCAAAATGGAAGCATAGATAAGTCATGTGAACTATTTGATAGGATGCCTGAATGTAATGTGTTCATCAAAAGCCATGGTTGTTGGATATGCACAATATATATATATATATATAGAGAGAGAGAGAGAGAGAATATATTTGTTTAAGTTGTAACTGCCCTAGTAGACATGCATGCAAAATGTGGAATCCTAGACAAATAGTTCAATTGAATCCTCCTCCTAGAGGAAGGCTACAACAAATACATAGTTCAATTGAATGGTCTATAGATACCATTTGGATTAGCATTTTGAACAATCCATTAGGATCCTAAATTTCCACCCACACATTAATGAGGCTTGGCTCAAGCACTTCTTTTGGTGTTTGAACATAACCAATGTAGGTAATAAGCAACAAATTTTATATTAGAGTTCAACTTTGGCAATTCAAATACTATTTACTTCATGAAGAATTATCAAGACTTGTCCTTGAAAAGTTGATATCAATTTTTATTAAATGCAATTATCAATTCCATCAAAGCTAAGCCACAATGTCAAAAAACTCATGCCAAACAAATATTTAATGCCCATTTGCCATTACATTGAAAGTGAGAAATGAAAATCTACTATTCCCTCAAAACATTTAGGTGCTGAAACAACTCATCTAGTTATATCCAATTTATTAAATGGTTTCCAGCCAACAAAACATTTTTGAATCTGCATCACATAGTTCAAGTGAAAGAAAAATGTCTCTTTTACATTAAAGAATTAACAGTTGAATTTCCATCAATGGACACAAATACTGAAAGAATAAAATCTGATTTTTGCAATCCACAATATCTAAATTGTAAAATTAACCTGCTAACTAAAAAATACCAAAGAGAATGTGGTACATCCATCATCATGTATCTTCAAGGCTCCCTAAATGAAGGATTTGGCTTCATAAACTTTAAAACATTTGAACTCAAGGATTGTAAGGCTCCAACACAATTTTAATACCCCAATACAACACTCTCTCAAATTGTTCCAACAATCCAATTCTCTGCCATTTAGGTGTGTTGCATACTTGAAATGGGGATGACTTTGGCTTTTCCCAAGATATGTGACAATGTAATGATGCTCACTGATGCCCTATTTGGTGTATTACAACATATCATGGATTTCCTTATGTTTGTTTTAAATTAGCACAACTAGCCTTGACTGGTACCCTAATTTTATGCATAAAAATGACTACTTTTTCAAAGGAAGTATCATCAAATGACATCCAATCAACTCCAACTCTTTGATAGTGACTTAATACCTCTTCAATTACTTAATCCCAAAAGGAATTTCTCTCTAATACCCTGCAACATCAAAACCCCCAAACTAGTACTCCCAAACCCGTGAACTAGGGCTTCCTCAATCCCCCAATTACACACACTTCCAATCTCAATTACCAATGGATTCACCTTCACATGAACATTGTTCAATGTCTCTAGTCATCAAATAGACCCCTTATTTGGGTAGAATGCCTACTGCTATACCCCATCATGCATTTTTAATGCACTGTCATGTTGTTGTTTAGCTGAGATCACTCCTATCTTGTTTAATCATGCATGTGTCTAGTTAGTAACTTATAATACATGTAAATTCCAATCATTCCATGAATTTCAAGCCCCAATACTCATGGAATGATTTCCATTGTTCTTAAATTCTACTGCAACAATTAAATAGTTAAAAGAAGTCATTGGTTCTGCAACTAGTGCAACAACAAGTTTAACACAATGTGGAAAACATCAATTAGAAATTTGGATGGTTAATAAATCCTATCAATTCATTAATAAAGAAAACCAAATAGATTTGAGACTCCAAAGGATCAAGGAAATCTTGCAAAAATTGAAGTTTTATTGCTTGTGACATATTACACTAGTTTGTACACCTGACTCCCTCTTCTATATTTGTAATTGTGGCTCCCTCTTACATATATAAGACTTCACAATATAACCAATTCAACCAACTATCATTGGGTTGAAAGGTTCAAGTCTAAAACTAATACTTCCCTCCAAAATCTAAATGACTGTTATATGTTTGAAAATTTGAACTTAAAACATAAATCAACTTATTAAACATTAAAGCCATTTTCTCATTATTAAAGTCTTTCACCTAGTTTCCTAATATCCCTACTAGACTCATCCTCAACCTATCTTAGAATCCTATAAATCTTATTAAGAACATTATTGAAACTTGGACAACATTGTTCTCAAGCTGAAACTGATGTATTATATTGAGGCCCAACACCTCAAAATGTTGGAACACCTTTAATTCTCATGCAAATCTGTAACTCATATTGGGCCTACAAGAGATGAATTATGCATCAATCCTCTATGGACTAGTATAATTCACTATTTCCATGCATAATTTCACCTTGATTTAGATCTCCATCAAGCAATGCATTAAATTTGAATCAAATACTCTGTTGTAAAACCTCAACAAAACTAAAATGTGATCAGCACTAAGGTATGCCCTTCTTAATTAAGCATCAATCCCACATAGTCTAGTGTAATTCAAAATTACCATGCATTATTTGATGTTGATTTATATCTCCTTGAGACAATGCATTAAATTCAAGTGAAACATAGTCTGCTGGAAAACCTTTAGCAAGACTTAAAAGTTAAATGTTATCAATGATAAGGTATGCCATTTGTAATGAGTGGATCACTTTCAAAATTGTACTAGGCGATTGATCAATCAAGAGGAAACAGTTGAGAGCTTAGAGTGACACAATTTTTAGATGAACATATGAAATGAAATGGATGTGCGAGTGGAAAGAAACTAGAAACACATTGTGTACAGATGAAGGCATGAAATTGATAGTTTTCAAGAACTTAGCACATACACTCAGCTTTTAGTACATATCATCATTCGAGATCAAAATTATATATAGTCAACACAGATTGACAACCAAAAGTAAACATAATAAAAGCATAGAACATTATTAAATAAGGCCAGTAAGTGATAACTCTCCACTTGCTAGATAAAAATGACCCATTTGAGGATGGAAATAGCATAACTTCATCTACTAGCTTCTAAGTAGTGTAAAACAATCACCAATACAGTCAACAAATTAAGAAACCCAATCAGTAATTCTTGTCCAACAAATTTGAAGCATTGATTGGAAGCATGGTGGTTGTTTCATGTCCTTGGTTGGGAGCCTCAATTAATAGATGTAATAGGAGTCAATAATCCATAAAAGATAACCTATTTCTAGCCCTCAATTCAACCTTAAGATATCTAATGATCATCAATGTAGTTCTACTTTCACAATATCAACAATCTTGAGTATTAAGTCCTAGAGATCATATCCATCCTCTGCCTTGACTAAGAATCTAGATTATAATTAGCTTATCATTTCAATACAAGAAAGTCTCAGTACTACTTGGTACCAATATTAATGCAATATCTAGTTAACATAAGGCTACTCCAACTATTAAAGCATATTGATATCAACATTAAGTTATGTGTGGTGATCTCAAACTATGAGCTACAATTTAACACAAATGTCTTATATTCACTTAAAGAGGTTCTTCTAAATATATTTATTCTTTCAGTCATTTTATCTTTATTATTCCTAGATAAAAGAAATGAATATTTCTATGTTTTGAATCTACATGAACAATGCACAACTTTTATTCAACAAAGGTACGAAGAATACTCGTGATAGATAGTCATTGTCAGTATGGTCTAGAATACTGTTAGCTAGCTTGTTCTCATATGTTTTGATTGTCTCCAAGTAATGAGCACATTCTTCCACATTGCAATCTCCAAAAAACAATCCTAATTAAAGACAAAAAAATTGTCCCATTTAAAAGAAACAAAATTGCACAAGTTATTTACAACAAGAATAAGGGGCAATATATCCTCAAAAGATGTGATTAAAAAAAGCACACATAATGAAATTCTCAGAACATCGACCTTGTAGGGTAAAAAAGATTACTTCAAGTTCAAAGTGATTAATATTAAAATAAAACTAGAAAATAAATCATCATAGTGTTGCATAGTTGAGCAAGTCTCACCAACAAGCAAGCAAATTATCAAACATGAAACAATTACAACAACACTTGAGCATTGTAGGCAAAAGCAACTAACTCATAGGGATAAAAATCATTTCATTGATGCAGAGTCTAAGATTTTCAGCTCAAAATTTTTAGAAAACAAAATTCAGTAAACATTACAATCAGAAAATACACTTAAAAAGCATTGGACTTGGAGACTTCTTACCTTTAAAACTTCCAACTTGTGCAATTATATAGTGTACCGTCAATTGGATAACAAGTAGCATATTACCAATTACACAATTTTATTATGAATTTATATAATGTAAATCTAAGGAATTAGAGTAATCATCCCATTATCCCTATTTATCCTAAAAGGATACATTACACCTTACTCACTAATATTAGCAGTCAGAAACATCAAAAGTGCAGTCCAACATATCAAGTATTACCTTAATGATGTCATCATTTCATGACTCAATCCTTGTGTTCTCTTTCTCATCCTAATGAAACTTGCACTTTCTATGGCTTCTCAATGGCCATTAAGAGCTTAAGAATAAATTGTTGCAAAAATGGCAAGTGATGATAATCTCCATAAAGACAACTAGAATTTTTGGGCTGCATCTAGGGCATGCATGACCAATCCTTACTAAATAGTGGCTTGCCACCCACATTTTTTTGCCTTTAATTTGTCTTTTGTTTATCTTTTTATTATGGCTATTATGCGTTATCAAAAAATTCTTAATCTATATATAGGACTATTGGTACTGATCAAACAGCTAGAAAGAAGGAGAAAGAGCAACATCATGCCTTATCAGGATGCCACTATCACTTTTCATTGATGATCTCAGAGGATCTGTCAAAAAATAATGAACTCAACTTGCCTCTATTCAAAATGCTTCCAAGCTTAACAACATAGAATTTGGGCACATGTAGACAAGGAGATGGAATATATGGAGTGGCTAGGAACACAAGTTGAGCAGATGACTATAGCAGAATAGCACAAAATGATAATCTCCACGAAGGCACTCTGAAGAACTGGGGAACATTTATCACATGAATAGTCAATCCATCTTGACATGTGGTTTGCAAACCACATATCATTGGATCAAAGTTTATTTTCAGTTTTTGTTCTCCTTGTATTAAGGGTACTTCTATTACATTTTTTTATCCAATTCTCGATCTGTGTGTATGAATGTAGGTAGTTGGCATATTCTTTATAGGGCTTGTGGGAATATTGATAGGCAACCATTACCATTAAATAGATTACCAAACAATCTTTGATTCCATTTGTACTCAAAGCTTAACAATTTCACATCTATCCATTACTTTAAATGAAAAAATAGTACTTTTAACCCCAAGAGTAAAATCTATGAGAATGGAGTGGTTTGAGTTATACCTGAGCATTGACCATGTACTTCTTCCAGAGATTCCTAATATTGAATGTTGGGCATCCTTTGATCCTTTAGTCATGTTCCTAGTTTGGCAATTTGTTCTCATCCCAAAGCACATGATAATGTGTTGGTCTATTGGTCCCCTATAAATGATAAAAACTAAATTAGTTTTTATTATAATACATAGCAAAGAAAAAATGACAATTTGATCTAAGAAATAAGTATTATACCTATATCCTAGCATGACTACAGAGATAAATGTTGAATTCTATGGGATGGAAAATTTTGGAATCAACCACAGTGCTTGAAAAAATATAGGAAACCCCCATCAATGTTACAAATTGACACCTTTGAATAGAGAAAAATAGTACTATATAGCCTTATAGGACCTTCCTACCTAGCAAGATTTTCCCAGTTCTTTCTGTAGAATGCCTATCTGCATGGCTATTTGCAAATAGTCTAGTATGGTGTTGCTTTTGAACAACAACAAATGTTATTGGGGGATGGTAATTTGGCTCAAGAGATGCACAAGCCTATTCACACCATAGAAATTTTAGTTCATATAGCATTTAGTTGTCTTCTTTAACAAAATCCAAAGAGAATACAAACTAACTAATGAGTTGTGTCAATCTCAATTGAATAGCAAGTACTATAGTGAGTATTAGGAAATTGACCCTATGAATAGTATCTAGTTCATAAAGTAGAACTTCATAAAATTGTCCTTCACTTACACCATCTTTGAATAAATACCAAAGTTGTCACTAAGGAGACGTAAGAAATGTAGAACTAAATCTCACCACAAAAAGCAATCAAAATAAAATAAATTACCTATAAAATATGATTTGCAGAGGCTTTTGTTCTGTTGCTCTATGAAAAGAAATTAGTAGCTCCCTACAAAGAATCAAAGTGAAATAATCATTCGAATTTCCTAATATCATACTTTAAATTTTGAGCAGCAAGTGAATTTCCAAAAATCATATTTTTAATTTTGAGGAGTAGTAACTTGTCTAAGAATTTTCAATTTCATTGGTTGGTTCAGTGTTAATAAAATGCACAATGATCAAGGTAGAAATTGTGCTCTAGAGGGTTTTCTCCTCTTCATCATTTAGTAATTCTAAACATGTCCCTAATCCATGGCACATGTGAAGTTGTAAATGTTTTCCCCAAGTTAATTTTTTTAAAATTAAATCTCTTACATTCTGGATTTGTAGATTGTACTGGCTATACATTGTCACTACATAATACAAGTAAACATCCTAGTTTAAGACTGAATATAAATTGAGTACTATACGTTGGTAGAAAAGGTGGTCACTATTTCAAGTAGAACACCTCCAAATCAAATATAAATTGAATCAACATCCTAACATTTACATCTCAAATAGAACTACAAGGACATAACAATGCAGGAAAACATATGATATGTACCAAAAGACTACTTTTAAAATGCAAAGTTACAGTCAAGAAAATCCCTAGCACAAATACACACCCCTAAAATATATAACTTTTGATTCAAACATGTAACAATCTTTTGCTAATCAGCATGACAACCCCATAGACTAAACAAATACCACATATGATGCATACTTTATCATTCCTCCAGTAACAGTGCCCTGTACTAGATCTTGCCAGACTTTATAGAAATCTTGAATGAGCTCTTGTTGGTGCACCTGAGCACAAACTAGGCTTGCATACTTTGTGACTTCAGGCTAGTCTTGAGATGCAACCACCTGACATTTGTACCAAACCCAAAATATTAAGATAAGCATTTTTCATATGAATTGTGTGAACCAAAACAATAGCAAACAATGATCTATATTGAAAACCTACTGCTGCTATTGATGGACTAAAATCTTCTCTAGGGTGTGGATGTGTAACATCTACCCCACAGTAGTCTAAAAGACATTGTGAATTTTTTAATCAAGAATTTTTCTTACTTGTAAGAAAACTTGAGAAACACAAAAGTCAATAATCTAAAATGTTCTCCACAATTGCACATCAAATAAATAGCAACAGATCTACAAAATAATAAAAAGGAAACTCGACACCAACTTGTATCAAGAATAATTGATCAAACTTGGATTTTTTTTTAAAAGACATTCATTCATTTAAAATCATGCTATAAAGAGGATTAACCTAGAAATCATTAGAATATTTGAAGAATATTTATCATAGAGCATTAATACACCATGACATCAGCCATTGTAAGCTTGCTTCTTGTCTTCAACCATTGTTCCAAAGCCAAATAATCAATCCAATTAAGGTGGCTAACTAAGATTGTAACCCTCATGATTTATTACATGCTCCAAAAGTGATTGTAAACACTTTGATTTCCATACAAAATTCAAATTTAAAAAGATAGAGGTGAGCAATTTCAGTAGTTAAAATTCTCCCAAATCATTTTTGTTACCTAAAATTCATATGCATACATCAAATAAAGTTTCACAATTGTGAAGGTCAGTTATCCACTTATATAGATGAACCAAAGCAAAGTTAACTCAGTTCAAAGGATCTAAGAAAATCATCTAATAACCTAAGTACAGTTCAAAATTCAAATCAACATAACAAATTTAGTTTTAGTCTACACCCCCATAGGTAAACTTTTAGTTTGAATGTACTAAGGAAATAAACTTAACAAGCCCTAAAAATCCAACATTGTGAATGATATATTCCTTTCTTATTTAATTAAGGCATTTATTTAATAAACACTTTACTTACCTAAATAGCATAGATATTTATGTAACTAGTTTATTTTCTCTTGCAAACACACATTCATATAAGTGCACAGACACTAAAGTGAGATAAAGATTAAACATTCAAATACATTCCACATTTAACTTTGGTATTTAATTCACAGATCATATATCTAAATTATTTTTTTTTCCAATGCTTTATTCATTTAATCATCCTATAGAAATTTCATTTTATGCTTTGTTTATTTGATTAGCCTAGATATTTTTATTTTATACAACTAGTTTATTTTTCCTTACAAATGTATGCAAATATCATCCAAAGGAGTGTGTAAAAATAAATAATCTTTCATCTCCATTTTGAACTCAGTTTGATATGTGTATCTATGCATATGTAAGAATGTGCCTCAAATAATTCACATGCCTTGTCTATGCTTCCACAATTTGCATTAGTCTACCAAGGCAATTTGAACTTCAACATCTTGCAAAATGCCTCTACCCTTTGTACTTTGATGGATGTCTATAACCTATTCTGAAGCTCCCATTTCAACATAGGAAGGCTAGATGCTGGTAAAGGTTGTCATTTTTTCCTTTGAGACCAAATATCTTGTAATCATGACATGTCATCAAACTGCATTTCTTTGAGGCAATCAATCAAAAAGTTCCCATGTCTTCTATATGCTTCCACATTTTGCATCCATATATGTATGAATGCACATATATATGCATACAACATGCATGCCCTTATAAATCTACATGCATATGTGTGTATATATTGTACATACATGTTTGCACATATGTGTACACAAGATTCTATTTAAGACTAGATACATGCAAGCATGTGTATACAAACATACATATATACATACATATATGTATAAATATATACATACATACATGTTTGCACATATATATCAAGTTTGTACATACATGTACAAATAATAATAATGAGCTATCCATCTTAACCACCGAGGACAACAAGATCTAAGATCAACAACCCTACCCACCTTCCTGCCCTATCAATCTCTAGTAGCACTGGTTACAAACTCCCACTAGCAATCATTAATTAGCAATCATAAAAATGATAATAATAACATCAAACAGTGCTCTTTCTTAGAAGAAGATCCTTATCCTACTCTATAGTTTCTTCATCATCTTCTTCTTCTCCATGCCTTTTTCATCATCATAAGAATAGTCGTTAACTAACTTGTTTCATAAGAATTGGTCTTGCACATAGTGTTAAAGACAGAAAAACAAGTATTTCCTTGCAATCATACATACATAGTTGTCTAATAACCAGAGAAGCAATCAAATAGTTTTTATTTGTTCCATAGGTTAAAAGTCACCAACTTGCAAGCACTCACAAAGCAATCTCTTTGGGTAAGTAAACTCACCAGCAATTTTTTTGGGGGTTCCTTGTCAAGAAGCATGAGTAAATGGGAAAAACACACCCACTAGTGCATAATGACAATTAATAGCCAAAAAAGCATCAAAACCCATTCATTTCAAATTTCTCCTGTCATGTTTCACTACTTCAATAATTTGACAACATTTGATGCATTTGAAAGTAATTGCAAAGGATATTTTGTAATATTGCACTAATTTGACAAACCTTTTGGAAGTATTTTAAATACTATGCAACAATGGCCATAATCATGTTCTTTTATCTCTTTTTTGACATCTATTTTATGATTTTATCTCACTATCATCCTAGGGCTTTATTTTTTTTTCTTTTCTTTAATTTCTAGGATTCACATTTTATAACCTTTAAAAAAGGGCTAATACTGGTGTTTAAAATTGAAATTGTGTTTGAGTTATGGCATTGGGAAAACAAAAAAGCTAGTAGCAACCACGGGGAACTTGCATAAAAGGATTGGTCACACAAAGATTGTTTTGAAATGATAGGGTTTACTTCTATTAAGAAAAAAAACTCTAGGAGAAAAATCTCATATAGAAACTTTGAATCGAATTAGACCACTCTTTGGGACTCATTATTAGCATGAGTGATGGTATTATGTATTAGATCTCCTGATACAATTCAACATGTGCACAATATCAACTAAAATTTATCAAAAACTATGATCACCTCAACGTGAAAATTCATTTAAGATATGGTGATTAAAAGTTAGGTTTTTTCTCAAAATCACTACAACTCAAAGGACCAAAGCTTTGCTGATTAGTTTAACATAGATTGGTGAATAGAAAATTCATAATAAAAATTTGATGAATAGATGTGAGAGGATGGTTATGTCACCAAAAGAGGGCTTGACCATTATTTTAAAGGACTAAAAATACTTAAGTCCAAGCTAGACAAGAAGAATATGCAAAGTGGGGAAAAATGATAGAAATAGAAAAAGGAAAAGGAAAACTTTATTTGGGGATAAAAAATGATTTATACATTGGCCCTACAAAAGAGATTTTGGTGCTTGATCATGAGATTGAGAAGTTTGAAGACAAGAATAATGAGACCACAAGGTTCTCTAGGTTAAGCACTCTCCACTTGCTGAATAAAGGAAGCACCTTGCAGTTTGGCAACCCATGTGAAGTACCCAATTAAGATGAGCCTACTAGAGAGTTGGTCAGCACATTCTTTTTCATTGTTGAGATATTTTAGAAACCTAGAACCCCAAATAGAAAAAGAAAACAAAAAAATTTAAGACTGTTTAGGCTTTACCCAATAATAATATCCCACGAGTCCAAGAACAACATTTGACTACAAGGGTGGTGACAAGAAGTGTGTGGCAGCATCCCTTCATACCATATAAATTCTTCTACAGTTCATGTTCAGTGACACAACTTTTGCATTTCACATACAGAAGCATGTTGTCTAGTTTCCTTTTAAATTAATGAAAATCAATACAATCAGAGAAATGGCAAGAAGAAAGATGAAGAATCAAACACTTGAAGGATATAGTGTTGATGTAGCTTCAAAAAGATTATTCAAAGGACATGATATGCTTGGGCTGAAGGAGCTCTGAGATTCATTACTACACTCAGGAATGAGCTCATCTTCAATCTTCTAAAATATCACACACTTTCTTTCTTTTCACATCTTATTCAAACCATATAATGCAATCTCATCTATGAAGCATATTAAAAGCTAACAGAGCATCTTTGCTAGTAGATCTCCCTTGCAAGCTCAACTAAAAGAGAATTCCTAAAGAAACTCAGTCTCCAAATCTATTTTTGCTGAAAGGAATTGAAGAGAAAAAAAAATCCTTATGCTAAATGAATAGACCAAAAACTCACATGCAAAAATAAAGGCGAGTGTAACCTTTGTTGGCATCTTCCCCCCATGCCAAAATGGGAGCTCTAGAGTAGGTCATGGACATCCATCAAAGTATTATGAAAAGACTATTATCCTCAAATAATTTTTATTGTTGGAAATGCAATGATAGTTACAAATGCAAAATACAAAAGAATAGACAAGGCACATTATTCTTCAAAGTGATGTCATCTCATGGAAATCCATGATTATGGGATATGTAGTAAATGGATATATTAAATATATGTTGTTCAAACTTGAAAAATAATAGAATTGGTAATGGTAGTCATTAGATACATATGCACAATATATAAGAATTGACAAGGCACATTATTCTTTCTTTAAAGTGATTTCATTTCATGGAAATTTGTGAATGTGGGATATACAGTAAATGGATATATTAAATATCTGTTGTCCAAACTTGTTAAAAAATGGAATTGGTAATGGTAGCTGTAAGGAAACATTTCACTACTTCTTTAGCCTGCTTCTAAGTTGTGGTAAAATGGCACCTTGGGAACATGGTATGGACATCAAGCAAAGCATAGAGGTTAATGGTGGAAGTCTCCCTCTCCAACTAGTAGAATCCTATCAAATATGCAATTGTGCATCAAGATGTTCTAGAATGGGAAGATCTTTGTAGAAATTTGGTGCATAAAGAATTGTTGTGGTATTCACAACACATGCCCCATTCCTAGCTAGGAATGGGGACCCCCTAATCTTTTTTCAACTCCCGGACACTCAGTTCAAGAGTCAAGAGAAAGATTTATTTTTTAATGTTGCGAAAAAAAAAGAAAATTTAAAAAAATCAAAATAAATTAATTAATTAAATAAATAAATTTTAAAAATTCAAAAAAAAACTCACTCCCCTCTTTCGGACACACGCATCGAAGCACAATGCACTTTACATTTTGCAAGAGGGAGAGAGGGGGTTATAAAACCCTCCCTCCCCCTTTGTTTCATTCATTTCTCATGGAAGGGTAAGGAGGGAGAGGTAAGAACACCCCCCCCCCCCCCCCCTTTTTTTGGTTTGCCACATGCCCTCATGGGTGAGCACAGGCTGCTAGCAAGTAGCACTCTTGTGCAGTGCCAATTTGGGCGTGCACGCTATGCCCACGTAGCCCACTACTATGGTGTGTCACGCTGTTCATGCGGCACCACAAGTGGCACCCTTTTTTGGGCATGCACGCAGCACCCATGTGGCACCTTCAAATTCATGTTGTTATGCATGGTGCCCCTGCCAGTGCCCTTGGGGTGCTGCGTGCAGTGTGCTTGCACTTGTGCCCTTGCAACGCTACATGCAGCATGTCTATGTGGCCCTCTTTGGGGTGGCAAAGTGGTACATGCGCACATGTGCATGACACTAGAAAAAACATGTGCATGGCATCTACATCGATGCCCACACCTGCCTCAACACTGTAGGCACAGCGCACCTGTGCTTGCATCTGTCATTCAAACTTATTTTTATAAAAAAAATTCTTTGCAAAAGGTGTTAAAAGATTTTATTTTATTTTTGGGACTTTTTTTTCCCCCCTTTTACTTATGTTTTTTTAATCTTTTATGCTATCTAATGATTGATCATGTTTTCTTTTTCCCGTGATGTGCAGGTAATATAATCAGATGGCATCCACATTCGGATCAGCATCAAAAATAGTTGTTTACAAGTTCTAAGGCATAACCCCAAAATGATGATTACACGATGAATATGCTAAGATCAAAGACACAGACCTCGGACACATGGACTTGGGAGAGGTCCTAAGGGTTTGTAACAGTCCAATCGAAAGGTCATCCTTGAGGTTTTCCCTAATCTATTCTAGATTAGTAAATGCAACATCACATCCTAGGATTGTGCAGTCAACTAAATTAATTATGACCCTATCTCAACATTTTGTTCCTGATGAAAGGGTGGTAAAGAACATCACTAGGAAAGCAATCTTGGATCTATGACTTGATAACATTGCGAGGGTTTTCCATCTACCCAGAGCCGATCAGTTCATTAGACTTTCATATGAAGCAGAAGATCATTACCAGGAGGCCATCGACATCATATATTCCTTATACTTCATTAAGAAGCCACCTCAGGGAAAGAAAATCAACAAAGTAGATATGACTCAAGGATACATGAGGGATGACATCGGATATTCAATCATTCTGCTAAGCAGAGTTATAGGTTTTCCTACAATAGGTCATCTCGCTCCATTCATGGTCAACTTCATTGAGACCATCAAACATGCAAAAATACCACTAGATTGGGCTACCACACTTAGCAAAAAATTGTGTGATCAGTTGAGAATGATAAAGGACAAGAAGAAGTTCTATATGACTTCTTACATGGTGTATCTACTTGCAACAAGGGCAACCAACTATCTTGGGTTGTACAAGAATGGCAGTATGCAAGACCCTATTGCATGGCCATATATAGTTTATCCCTAGTTGGTGAAGAAGAAGATCTCAACATAGAGAAAGGAGTAAAAATTTGTAAATGATGCTTTCATCTTTGTCATCATTTGATTTATCAAGGGAGATTATGGGAGGAGATTGTTTGATGAAGCCAAGGCACAAATCACAACTCTAGGAGCATATTTCATCCAGTTTTACACATTCACATATATTCGAGTGGGTGGTGCATCTATTAATTTGAAGAAGCTCCCGAGGTATCCAAGTGACAAGTTGGTCATAATGGAAATATCTAGGTAGATTGAGTCAGCTCACAAGAGGATTAAATGATAGCGGAGACCTTGCTAGGATTGGCCATTAGTTGTAGGAGCATATTAGGTGAAGAGAAAGTAGGATATCTCTACTTTCAAGTGGGAATAGGAGAACTATCCCTTGGAAGTATATAATTCTCCTTGACCATATTTTGACAATGTTGGTAAAGTGGTAAACTTGGTAGGGAAAGACTTCTATCATGAGGATGCCATTGAAGATCATTAGATGAACGCCACAGATGACTATGATGTCCGCATCAGAGACTATTGTAGGATGACTTTGTATCTAGCAAAGAAGGCTCTCCATTTGACCATCCCTAATGAGATAAGGCTATAGGACTCATAAGAACTAGTGGATCCTCTATTCAATACAGATAAAGTTGGCAAGAGACCCATTCTGAATACAAAATTTGATAGAGAGGAAGGAGATGATATTAATCATCGAGTGAGACATGTCATTCGAATGACAAAGAGTTGGATCAAGAAACCCTTTCCACTTGATCCAATTCTAGATACAGTAATCTTCCATGCACATGCTTGCCCAAAAAGGGGTAAGGGAAGGAAAGTCACCATTCCTATCTTTTCACTCCAATCTCCTATTAGGCCTAAAATTGTCTACCAACTTGATCATCTAGTGGGATACTACCACCCTTCAAAGAGGAAGGGAAAAATAAAGAGAGCCTCTCCTTAGAGGTTTCAGGAAAAGCATGTTGAAGAACAAGTCCCCAAGAGCCCTAAGATGGTGGAGCTTCTCATATCCAGGTTGAATTTCCATTGTCTCCTATTTTGTCAAGTCAACAAGAAGAGGGAGAAATTCTAGAGACATCCATTCCTCCAGTACATGAAGAGCCCACTTCTCCTATGGTTCCACAAAAACAAAAGAGGATCAAGGTTAGAATGAACAAAAGGCAAAGAGCTCATAAAATATTAGTGCCTAATCCATCTATTCTTGAGACCATTCCAAAGGAAGAATCAGATGAGGAGGAGGAGCAAGTGCCTCTACAAAGGAGAACTCAACTAGAAAAAGCCATAGAATTGGAAAGAAGGAAGAGTGCCACAAATACCCCACCACCCACCCATGTAGAAATTATAGAACTCTCTTCTTCGAAAGATGAAGTATAGTGATGAGTGAATGAGAAAAGGGAGCAAGGTAATGATGTTCTCTCCATCTTGGATTTTGATTTCATGCCTATGGGTATGGAGTTAGTTGGAGATAAGATCAGAGATACCCCTATAGGTGAACTTCAATAGAAAGATTAGACACAGATGCCCCCTGAGACACAAGGTCCTCATCTCACTCCTCCATCTCCACCTCAGGTCACGATGGTAGATAAGGGTTCAATAACACCTCCACCTCTAAGTTTAGAAGAATAATATATTCAAAAGGAACTATCATTACAAAGGCAACTAGAACCAAGGGTTATTGATGAGCCACCAAAAGAGGCATAGATAGTGAAATGTGTACAACAACCTTCTAAGGAAGTTGAGGATCAAACTACAGGATCTACATAAACCAAGACTACAGAAGAAGAGTCCTCACAATAGGAGACTCCAAGAAAGAGAAATAGAGGTAAGGAGGTAGTTGAACACATCCCTTCATCATCTAGAGACAAGGCTATAGAAAGAAATATCCCAAGATGGTTTCGAAAAGAAATAATGAGAAGTGCCAAGCATCAATTTTGTGCTTCAAAGGATGATAGTTATGAAATTGTAGAGATTTTGAACAAACCTGAGTCTCCATTACATGATGCAATGCCATTTGTGTTTGTCACTACTACGTGAAACCAGGACTTATTTGCACAAGTGGCTCACCCTCTGGAAGGTACACATGCAGAAGTTATTAGTCTTGAGGACTATGAAGTGAAAGATATTATGTTAGGAAAGCCTACATGGGATACATCCTGATAGATGATGACTATGGGAGTCAAGGAGGTTCTCAGCCATATGGAATAGGATGAGATTGAAATTAGAACACTTCTAAGGCAAGTTGAGATCCTAAAGGGATATCTAGTTGAAATTATTGGTCCTCTTGATTTTGAACACCCTAAGGAGACTTTGAATACCATTCTTAGAGAAGGGGAAGGTGTACGGCTCAGTCCATTATCATGGATGGGGTACAGGCATGGAGCAAGGATTTACAAACTCTACAAGCCATAAAAGGGAAAAGGTACTGCATTCTAATTGATGTATATACCAGAGAGGAGTTAGACATGATAGATGATTTGATAGAAAAGATTTCAAATGAAAATAAAGTGATGGAAACATTGCATGATGAGATACATACGCTCAAGGACCAAGCCCGAGAGTGAATTTTGGAAGCAAAAAAGTTGTATATTGATGCATGCTTAGACATTTTTGAAGATGAAGAATGAGAAAAGTTGTTGCCAGTTGAAGTAGTCGTGGAAAATTTTAGGAAGACTTCAGAGGAAGAATCTAGTGATGAAGACATCAGACAATCCTTCAGGATAGAGGAAGCATTGTTCGAGTTGGACACCAAACTCAAAGATTTTGTAGAGACTCAAATTGAGGTGGACAACTATAGAGAAAAGTTCAAGGACAGGTATGAGGCTTTGGATCCTCTAGATTTTTCTAAGATTATTGAGATGATAGAGAAATTCAAGGGCAAGCATCCAAACATAGCTTTAGGATAAAGATGAACAAAACCCAGATGCCAGAATTTCAATTTTGCAATTAGTAAAATTTTGAGATCTTGACCTAGTCGAGGTCCGCAACTCCGCAGATCCATAGCTCTCCAGGTTCACAATTCAAAGGTGCACTAATAGTTAACTACCAGTTCCAAAAATAGAGCTTTCCATGCAATGCCAACACATTTTGATGGCAAGTTAACTCTGACACACACCTAGTGAAGGGGCAGCTTCTATTTTTGGTGTCTCCATGCACTTTCACCTTGACTGATGGCTTCCTCCTACTTTCTCTCTCATGCTTTCTCTATTTTTGACATGTAAAGGGCTCATGCATTCAATTAATGAATAAAATATGGATGAAGTCCCTCTAAGTACTAGTTAGATTGTTAGTTTGTATATATTTAGTTTGTTTTAATATTTTAAAAGCATTTTATTGCATGAAGATATCTCTCACTCTCAACACAAATTGAGGAGATGATTTCTTATAAATACCCCATTGTAAAATATAAGAATGACCACCATTATTATGCAATAAAATTATGCTTTTGGTTCTCACATTTGGAGTGTAGTTATTCTTGCCTGAATGTGTCATTGTTTCATGAATTTTATTCATGAGATTGTGATCGAGCCAATGGTTTATTATGTTGTTTCTAGTTGTGCGATCTTTTAGTTCTAGTGTTTGCTATAGATATATGAATTCCACTGATGTAACAAGCTTGAGAAGAGATCACCTGATTGTGTCTACATAGCTTTTTGTCTCGCATGAGCACACTTTCTGTGGCCTTGCAATTTGATGAAGAGTGAAATATCATTCAATTTGTTAAAGTTTCTCATTGATGATTGCATCAATGGATTCTAGGAAGCACTGCTCCTATTTTCATTGGTTTCTTACCGATTTCTTCGAAGGTTTAACTTGTAGTGTGTTGTGTTCTGTGACTCATGTCCATTTAGGAATTTCAATTTCAAGTCATTTAATTTTATGATATTTTCTTTAAGTTTTGTTATTTTCTTTACTAACCCCCTATTAAAATAGGAATTCATATAGCTCCATCGTTAGAGTTGCATTCATTGAAAAAATAGAAAATACAAAAAATATTTTTTTTTTGGTGTGATATTTTGAGACAGACAATAGATTTATTTCAATTTTGAGATAAAAGAGTCTTTTAGAACCATCAAAGGCCTCCTTGTGAACACTCACATTTATCTTCTACTGAGCAAATTTTGGTACGTCGCAAGACAAATACTAAACCTTGGAGTGGATCCTTAAAAAGATTTTCTTTTCAAGAGAGGAATTATGTAATGGATTCCTTCCATTGACCTTGTGCAAAATGAACACCCAACAAGAACCTATAGTTAGCTCATATTTAAACCAATATCAAGATTCTAGAACTTCCCCACATAGGACAAAGCAATTCTCCACATCTCAACAAAATTAACATCTAGAATAAATTTTTAAGGTTCAACATTCTCAAAACCTCCAAATATTTTGCAAAAAAATAAAGCTATTAACTACAACAATTTGAATCAAATTGTCCTAATCGACAACACTATAAATCTATTCCCTTCATCCTAAAAACACCCTTTAATGTGAACAACCCTAAAATACAACCTATTATACATTGTTTGGTGCATTTACATCCTCAAGGAAATCAAAATTACACACATCTTACATTGATTAAATCTTTGTCTCTTGTGCATTTTTTTCAAACAATTTTAGCACCTTTTGTATGTTCACATTTTGATGCCTTCTAACTTAGTAGTACTTGCATATTTTAATATATTCACTTTTTAATTGTAATTTCATGAATGTTGATACCATGTCATAGAGCTCCCATTTGGCAAATGCACTGTAAGGATGTTGCAATTATAAAGTGGGTCAAGTATATGTATTTTTCTGCTTTCTCCACTATTTGGATTCTTGTAAGTTGAGAATTAATCCTTTTAAGTATAATTATTTTAGGGTTTTATTTTTTATTTAGTTTGTATGTGGTCAATGATGATATTACTTTCAAATCAATTGCAGCTATGACTATGTGAAATGGATGGATGTAGCAATAGTAAGGAAATACTTATCTTAGTTTATGGCCCTGGTGTAAAAGTCAACATGTTGATCACACTATCCCAACTCTTTACAGGAAGCAAACATTAGAATTGTGAATGACATGGTTTTGGCTGATGTCTCAAATTTTGCCCCATATATCTCTTCATTTAATTTAGGCTAGTCATTTATTATTATTTGGATTTATATAAAGGAGGCTTCTTTCCCTATCAATAATACATATTTGTATGCAAATACATCTCAATATTCTACTATTTTTCAAAATGTTTGCAAGAATACATATAGCCATCACAGGGATTTATGAACATTTTTTGTGTGAGACAAAAATCTTCAGCCATGTAGATAAACATGATGCTACAACTATAGGTAATGAGAATCATGTTATTTTATCAAATATAGCCAAATAGAAAGAGACACAAAATCTGAAAATCTTTTAGTAATATTCGAAGCAACATTTTTCATTAGGTACAAGGTTTGAATCTATAGCTACATAAATAGTAGAGATATCCATAAATCTCCATAATGTATGTGCTTCAAAAGGAATTCCAAATGAAGATGGAAAAACCCTCATTAGCAAGAATGCAGTTCAAAACAAGAAAGCATGAGAACCCATAAGACATTCGCTACTGTTCACATGTATCTCATAGAATTTGAGAGCCTTCTAGCAAGAGTAAAGAAAGAGAGAAAATACCCACAAGGGTTTTTGTGAAAATGAAGCGATAATTCATAGCCATGAGAAAGAGCTACAAAATTTCTTTAATATTGGTAGCCAAGGAAAGTTCAAACATCTTAAACTTTGAATTCTAGAAAGAATTTAAAGCCACATACTCATAGCCGAGTCCAAAGAGTTTGTAAGTAAAAGTTTCTCAATACTAGTCAAGATAACCCAAAAAATAGAAAATAGAATGAAGAAGCTAACCCTTTAAATCAAGGAGATATGTATCAGCAAAGAGCACATTTCATGGAAAAGAGAAACACGCAACAAGAGTTTCTAAAAGTTCCCAAGTTATTATTAACTTGCAACAACACATCCAGATCTAGTGATGGAAAATAAAATGTTTCCCAAAAATTAAAACTAACTTACCACTATTTGAAAACTTTGTCTCTTCATGAATGATAGCTAGAATAGTAGAAGGAAAAAAATATTTAGAATAAGAAAGACAAATGTCTAAGTTGGGGCCACATTTTGTGATGGCCAGAGACTCCAGCAAGAGTTAATAATGTAGTGAAAGACCAAGTGCAAAACACTTTGGTAAAACTCTAGGAGATCAAACCAATTCATGGCTATAGGTGAAGACTCCAATGTGCTAGTGAAATGCAAAAATAGGTAGGATAAACTCTAAAGAAAAATCTCCAAATCTTCAATCCAAACAATAGAAAGAATAGATATTCTTAACTCTTCTCCTAAGTTGCTTGTGCAGCTCCCGCACACTCCATGTTAAACAAATAGAAAATTCTCAAATAGGAAATTTGCAAATAAAACTTTTTTTATTTTAACATAATGAAGCCCATGTTGGTCAAAATTTCGAGGTCAAAATTTTGACCAACACAAGCATGGATTTTTTTTTAAAGATGTTTTTCCTTGTATATTCTAACCAATTTGACCCCATTTTAATAGATGGTTGAAATTTTTGGTTTAAAAATGGGGTCAAATGTACTAGTGAATCCTATCAAAGTTTAACCCTTTTCCATCTAAACATATGGAATCCAATTATGGTAATTAGTTTATAATTAAATTAAATAAATAAAAATATCCAAATATAATTAAACCAACACTTTAATCAATATTTTCCATGACAACTAAAGAAATATTAATCCACAAATGTGCTTACTGGTCTAATCACATGATGCATTATGAGTTTGAATCTACCACAATAATCAGAGGGTTAATAATAATAACAATATTATGGATATGTCTCCCATATAGGGGTTACATTAGCTCAGCATTAAAAGTCAATGTCACTTTCTCCTAGTGTCATTGTCAAGAATATAGATACACACTAAGATGCTATACTTAGGATGAATGTGCCTGGTACCTATTCATAAATAGGAAAACATCTGGTGAAGATGTTCAATATAAAAATAGTCAAAGCACAAAACAAAACACAATCACATTCAAGAAGAATTGGATACCATATAAATCTCGTAAGTGACTACGGCTTTGTTCCCACTTCATACTAGTACCAAAAAGAAATAATCCATAGCAGTAGTACAATATAGTATAACAACATGTAATCACATGATTTTTTATTTTTAGTAAAATATTTGAGTATTCATTTATAGTCAATTGAGAATATATCCACAATATAAAGGCAAAATAATCATGAAGCTAAATGAACATCATCTAGATGTATAACCCAACATCCAAACCTAAATATAAATAAAGTTTTTCTAAGAATATATTACTAGAAGTAAATAATTAAATGACTCAACAATATATATGGAATAGTTTACCATGAAAATATCATAAATTATCCAAACACCACATTCATAATCTCAAATGTAATGTACATTAGATAACATCATAAAGCATCATCATGCAAATACAATCAAAATATTATGAAAAACATAATTTGACATACAATTCAACACTATTGCAGGAACTAGAATCAAATGTAGTAGACAAATGCATCATACAATGGAACCATTGTTCATATCTTGAGAGTACTTATGGAATAACATCATGAAACCATATAAACTAGGTAATCATTGGAATGTACCTCATTGAAATCATCAAACACATCATGAATTTTATCAGTCAAACATAAAGCATAACAATCTTGTAGATATAACATAAGTCAAATTACCCCAAGGGTGTCAATCACTCGTAGGTCCCAATGTGATCACTCAATAAACACATCAAGGCCACTTCCAGTGGGATAGAATATAGAATGCAAATAGTAGAGGCACAAAAATTAAACTATGAAACTATGATTTTAATCCCTCCCCAAATGATTTAGCAAGTTTCCTATCTAGGTTAGAATCCCCAACCTTCCCCTTCATGTATGAATAGATTCCTTATTGAAGGGATTTTTTGATGTTCAATGATGAGTATTTTGATATCTACTATTCTAATTATGCTCATATTTTGGTTAATATCAAATTTTCTAATGATCTACCTATTGAGATCAAGATTGAGTCTTTTATGGGTTCTTGGGTTGATTATGAAGGCATCCCCTTTAAATGTCGAAGATTCTTCAACACTGCTCATGTGTATAGGGTAAAATGTGGTCTATTTTGTTGGATTTATTTATGCTATAATTTGGATGGAAATACTATATAAGTCTCAATCTAAGACTCATTAGTTGATGATAGATATGGTGGCTATCTTCTCAAGGGATGAAGATAGTATGTCTAGTGGTTATGAATGCATTTTACTTCACATGCTCTAATTTAAAGAATCAAGTTTTAAAGATTTTAAGTAGTGAATTGAAATTTACACTTAAAATAATCAAACCCATATTTTTAAAAAAAAATCCTACCTTCATGTTTTCTAAAGAATTTCACTTTCCCATTCGAAAGAATTCACACTTCCAAAGAATTAAACTATATGTTTAATCAAGTCATGCAATGTCATAGCATCAATGATGTTTATAAATAGATTTGGTAAAGTCCTTTTCATTTGAAATGGTCCATTACTATGTTCTTTAAGAGTGGAAAAAAAATGGTTCTTCTTTCTATTATGACAGTCAATGGAAGTGGAACAAAGTATGGGAAACACAAGTAATTAAATAGTAATCCTTATGATGATTATAGTTTGTGTTCAATTTTCCTTTTATGTCAAAGTATTAGAGATAATAGGTTATTGCATTGGTTGCTTTCTAAATTGGATTTATGACTATGAATTACTTAGAATTTTAGACTCAAACATATTCTTAATGAGAATAAATTATTTTAATATTATTAACCTTTTCTATAAAATGGTAATTAATATAGCCTTTTAATATACTTAGATACGAATGCAACTCAATATAAGTCTTATTATTATGTTTTGAAAATAAAACACAAGAATAAATTATAGAAATCAATTACTCACACCAAGTAAAGAAATGTATTCAAACCAACTCGCGGAATTAAAGTTGTCAATTCACACTATAAATAGATTTTCTACTAATGTGAGCAAGGGGGTCGGCCTCCTCAGCCATCAAGATGAAAAGAACATTATATATATATATATATATATATATATATGTTACTATGTCATGTAAAATTACAAATATCGAAAGAAGGAGCAATATATATATTTTTATCAAAAGAGTAGAATAATAGCTCATCATCTACACATGCATTTATAACATTATGGTAAAATAGGTCTGTTATAACTGTAAACTAGATAATGTTCTTGATTTCATTAGATTGCAAAATGACTGTAGGTTAAAACCTAATGTTTAATAGTCATAACTAAATATAGGAACAACTATAGAACTACTGACCTAATATCAAACATTATTAAATGAAAAAATAGCCATATCAAGAAGATGTATATGTACATCTCATTCTTCCTTCACCATATCTCATGACTTATGGACAAGATCATTATTCATAACCTACTAATTGTAACAGAAAAGCATTAGATCTATAGTACTTACCAATAACTTATTATTCCTAAATTTCTTTTCATATTCTACTAAATATTTAGTTTCCTTTATCAAATGGTTCCAAGAACATGGACAGAAATAAGGGTAAAGGTAGAAAACGTGAATCAAAATAATGGCATATTGTATACTCATCATTCCCCTAAGTTGAACAGTTTACATGTCCTCATGCAAAAGAGTATTAGCTACAAACCAAGTATTGAACCTATGTAGAGTATTATTAGTTTCATTGCTCCACTATTGTTGCATCTTTTGAATTCTCTTCTTGTGCTCCTCACTAGGCATCTAAGTGACATGGATTTAGTTGAGTTCCTCTTTAATCTTGTTTATTTCTTGCATATACGATTGAATAACTCATTGGGCCTCAAACAAGACTTCATAAAAAGTAGTGTTTTTGTTTGCAATGCAGTAATTTTACCACGCAAATTTGGAATATATGTACTCATGAGCTCACTGGGGTCTCTCTCTGCATAATCTTCCTTAATCTCATAAATTTTGGTCTAAAAATCCTTAGCTATATCAATAGTCGCTTTATTCACTATGTCATTACTAGGTAGATGGTTGGTTAGCAACTCTTCATTTTCCATATTTTCTAAAGTTTATTTCTCATTTATTGGCTCTCCTTATTTTATTTCATGGGTAATGTCTTTGGTTTTATCTTGAATCTGTACATTAGGGAAAAAGCACGAACTTGTGTCACCCTTTTGTCAAAGGAAAAGCTAATGAAAGTATAATTGTTCGACTTCAATGACATTAAAGTGACATTATTATTTAGAATTTAAAAATGAATTAAACAAAAAATGTATAGAAATTTGTAGAATAATTATTTGTAATGATTATTTTGAAGAAGAATTGGTATATTCTTCTAATTTTTAAAAATGATTTTTTGATTGCTGAAAATTGTTGAAAATTAGGGGTCTAGTTTCCACCAATAAACTATATGAAAACAATCCTTTTTCCCTTTGATCTTAGAATATGTTATAGATTACATATATATCTAGCTCAATGAAAAATAAAAAATTGGTTTTTGACCCATGTTTTCTCTTTTATAACAATTCAAATTTCAACTCATCTGAAATCGATATTTTTCATCTCCAGCCACATTTCTCATAACAAATCTATTCCAACCAAAAGAAAAATTATACATCCTGGAAGAGAACTCTCTCATCTAGTGCATCATATGCTTTTCAGATTTTTTTATATGATTTACTATTTTTTTCTTTCTCAAAATCAACATCTTCTTGAGTGTTAAAATACACACTTGTCGTATTTTTTAATTATAATATACTATGTCTAATTAAAACACTAAAAACTATATATGAGCATACTCTAAAAAATGGTGTTTTTATGTTATTAAAAATATATCATTAAAAAGAGTATGAGTTATTTAAAAGTCAATTTTCTAAAATAATTCTAATTCTTTAGTAGTTGGACACAAATTGGTATAAAATGTGCATTTAATAGACATTTCCAATTGGGAAAGTTGGAGAACTTGTATAAATTAGATAGAATGAATTTATTTGAACAAATTTTATTTTTAGATAGAAATACTCAAATTTGGTCATTTTGATCATTTATCCTAAAAGGTGACACAACTTTTTACTTTTACCCATTAACATTCACACCATCAACTACTTTAGGAGATAAATTTTCTCTAGGTTCGTAAAAGGGACTACCCTCTTTATCTTCCATCTTTGGTTTAGTATTATCATTATCATGGTGAGCCTCTAGAATCTAGTTATCTAGATACATTTCCATGTTAATTTCACATTCCAAGTTTCTATTTGTTGGACTCTCATTCAAGACTTTTTCAGCTTGCTTTTGATGTTTCTCCATTAGCACATACTTGGGATTTCCCACCAACACCTCCCTTGAAGGAACATATTTTTTATTGTTAAGGGTTTATATCAATTGCTTTGTATATGATTGTAATTCCCTTTCCTTTATTATCATGTATTTAGCCCTACTAAACACCCTATGGCTTTTGTCTCACTTGCCAATTTTCTCAAATAGAACCTCAACTTACTTTATATCTACCTGATTGGCTATATGAGCTAAATAATTGAACTTAGTAGACTACCCTATTTTTTTTGTCCTTCCTATGTCTAGACTACTTAGTTATTGGTGGGTCTATCATTTTCTATTTTTCATTGATGGTTTCAACCACCAATTATAATGAGGACCCTAACACAACTTGTTTAGTAATGTTATGGGTTATTCATCTTTCATATTTTGGGGTTTTAATGGGGATTTTCTAGGGTGGCCATGAGATTTCTTCTTACTAGATTCTGGGGGAGGCTCCTTGATGAGCCTCTAAAAGGCCATTATTTTGAAAACCTTTTATCTTGTTTTTAGACAATTATCTTGCAGAAAATTTTTATGACTCTATGGTTTAAGCAAAAGAACTTATGTTTTTAGTAATATATTATCTATATGTTAAGATATGAAGATTAAGTATAGATTGTTCAGATATGTTGTGTTTTCTTGAATCTATGGAATTCTATGGTTTAATGAAGGAATATTACATACTAATAAATATTTCCTCATCCATGCTATGTTTTGGTAGGTTCCTTCTTGTAGCCATAGGATTTGCAAAGAGTGATAGTTTGAACATTAATACCTTTTCTAACATTGATGATGAAATGAATATATATGTATGTGGAATTTGTTGTGTTCAAGGTTTTGTAGGTACTTGCCATGCATATTCAAAGTTAGCATTTCAATGCTAAGTCAAAGTTGACCTTATTGATGAACCATTGCAACAAGAAGATTATTGTGTCATTTCTATTATGGCAATGCACAAATATAGCTTCCTCAACTTGTTATATTCTTGGAGGAGTTAAAATATAGTTTATGATATTTTTGTTGTAAACTTTATGATCTGTAATTGATCCTTGTTGATGGAGTGATCATAGAAGTAGGAAGTTGTTATAGTTTTCCTTTAAATAATGCCCATTGTAGCTTTGAAAGAAGAATTTGCTAGAAGGGAAAGAGAATAGATTGTTTGTTCAAATCAGCAATGTGTAATCTTTTTTTAGATGTAATCTCTTACTATAAATGAATAGAATACAAAGTTTAAGTTTCCACCTTCTATCTTCACTGTCTTTTCTATTCACTCATCCAAGGGGGCCCACTTGGTTAGTGAATTTCTTTTTTAGAATATATTTTATTTTCTTGCTTGTTTCTTGCAAAGTAGACTTTTTCTATTCCTGTAGCCATTGATAACAAAATCATTGAACTGTTCTTGTAGCATAGGCACATAAATAGATTTATTGTTTGCAACACTACTCTAAGATTTAAGACAAGATGTCATTTTAGTTCCTAGCTTAGTTTCCTTCAACATTTCTTTTCCATTTTAGTTGTAATGACTTAAAGAGGAATCAGAGTATATACTTTACATCCACCCTCTCAAGCTTATGCTCTCAGGTTGAAAAAATAAAATGAAGTATGTTATTCTAAGGAAACACATGATTCTATCTAATCATAAAATCAATGTAAAAGGATGTCCAATCCTTTGTTACCGAGGTATTTAGCTAACCAACCATTTTTGTCACCATTTCTAGGGAAGGTATCAATCTAATTCAACCTTGAACTCATTATGTTAGATTAGATTTTGCATTATCTTGCATGCATAAAAGAAGAGACCCCTTTGGGAGATTTCTTCCCCGTAATATTCAAGAGGAAATTTTTAATCCTAAACTTGAAGAACCTCACAATGAGAATGAAGAACTTTTTGAAAATCCATTCACTACTACTGAAGAATGAATAACTCATCCTCTGGTGAATCCTTGCATCTGAATGATCTCTTTTTTGAACCTGAATACCAATAAAAATCCACTTACTCTTGTTATCTATCAAGCACCACTACTAGTACCCCCTCTAGGAATGTCTCGGCCTCAGTCTCAACCAACATTTCCTTTTCCTATCCCTCCTTAGAAAGGTAAACAAAATTTGAAGAGCATACCTATTGTTGCACTTCCCAAGTTTTATGGCTTGATCATTGAAGACCCTAAAACCTTTCTCTTTGAGTTTGATACACTATGTAGAAGTTATGACTATACAACTAATGCCCACAAACTAAAGTTGTTTCTTTCTACCCTCAAAGAAGTTTCTCTGAGATGGTTCATGGGGTTGGGTGCCAATGCTATAGCAAATTGGTCTGTAATGAGTGATTTGTTTCTCACAAAGTATAAGGAATACTACAAGGGTCAAGATTTAAAAGGGTATGATATTTTCAAAATGTCCTAAAAGGATGATGAAACCTTGGAAGATTATGTTTCCCAGTTCATGTTCAACGTGTAGCATAACACACAACATCAATTGAATGAGGAATCAAAGAAACATCTTTTTCTAAGAGGTGTAAATGATGGAAGCATTGAAGCTCTAGACCTTATCATAGGAGGGGATATCACTCAAAAGACTTGGACTGATATACAAAGTATATGCCTAAATTATTCTAGAGCTATTGTGAAGAAAGGTAGGGGACTTAGAGATCTACCACATAAGTCTAATGGTAGTTCAAGAGTATCCAAGATAGAATTATCTAATTTGCTATCAAATTTCAAGAAAAACATCAGTAATGATGTAGCCACTTAGCTAGACACCATGCAAGCCTGAAGAAACAAAGATTAAGTTGATGTCATGTTGACTAAATATTGTCCACATTGTAGAGAAAAGAAAAAGCATTGTAGATGTAATTCTATTACAAGTGTGGAAACACAACCAATGCCAACCAAGTTCAAAGCCATTGATAAAAATGGAGAGGTGCTTTATGTCTCTCAAAGAAGGTCATGGGCTCAAAGAAAAGGTATGTTTCAAGATCCTCTTCAAATTTATAATAATAATAATCAATGAAAAAAAAATTGAAATACTAGTTTTAGTGGAAATCATAGTTAGCAACAAGCTCAACAAGGTTGGCAGTTACCTCAGCATTAGAATACATACTCTAGTTAGCCAACCCTATTGCCACCACCTCAGTAGCAAGCTCTAATGCCTCCTCCTGTAGCCACTAATATTCCTTCCAAGTAGACCCAACTACCAATTCAACCTACTCCTAATCTGAATAATACTAAACAACAAGCTCAATAGCAAAGCTATGCCATCTCATTGAATGATATTCACTTAAGGTCAAACACCACTCTTCCTACACCCCAAAAGCCTATAATAACTAAAGTTAAAGATCTTCTAACTGAGCATATAGATGAGTCAAATCAAAAGACCTCTCTTGTAGCCAAAGAACCTTCATTTCCCCATAGGTTGATAGAATAAGGCTAGCCTATAGAGAACCATATATTCATTGATTTTCTTAATCATCTAAAGTAGATGAAAGTAAAAATACCATTATTAGATGCTATGAAGGAAGTCCCTACCTATACTAAACCTATTAAGGAAGAATGCATTAAGTAACCAGGAAGGAAGAAAAAAGATCCCAAAAAAATTCATGTCCTAGGATAGTTATCTAACCTAATGCTAGAGAAATTAATTGTACCTAAATACTTTGACCCTAGGAGTCTTGTAGTTATAGTCCCTATTCATCGGATCCAAGTTCAAAATGCTTTAGTTGAACTAGGAGGATCTATTAATGTCATTACAAAGGAGGTATTGTCTTGGCTACATATCATTAGCCTTAGAGAGACACCCACCATCCTTCAACTTGTTGATAACTCTACCATAAAACCAAATGGGATGATAGAAGATGTTATAGTCACCTTAAATTCCTAGAAGTATTTGGTTGATTTTGTTTTTCTCTCCCCAAAGGCTAATATGGGAGGATATCCTTTAATTTTAGGAAGACCATGGTTGGCCACTACAAATTCTTATATAGCTTGCCAATTTGGGAAGATGACAATATCCAATGGTATTCATACCAAGAACTCAACTTTATACTCCCTTGCTCAACCATTGTTACTAGATGACCAATTAATCTAGCTAGACTTGGGTGATGATGATCCAAAAGTTAATTTCATCCATCAATTGATGATGATAGGAAGAGAGTCATTTATAGTTTCTTGAGAAGAAGATGAAATAATTTCATCCATTATTCTAAATGAATATGGAATAGAACCTCCAATGTGTCCTCAAGCTGAATGTATCTTAGAAACCATTATACCATCCTTGAATTCACTGCATCATTTAGTAGCTTCACAATTTATCCATTTATTATTACCTCATGAGATGGATTCTTCTCTTGTTGCCTAATTATTCATCGTAGATAAGGTTGTTAAGATGGAAATTGATCTAGGCAAGGAACTAAATGTAAACAATGCCTTATCACCCTCTCAGTAGAAAGCTATGTTTGCAGTTAATGTAAGAGAATCAAAGCACATTTTCTTGGGATTACATAGACATGAAAGGATTAGATCCTATGCTCTACACTCACAAGATTTACATCAGCCCTAACTTCAAACCTATTCAACAACCTCAAAGAAGAGTTAACCCTGTCTTAAAAGATATCATTAAGAATGAATTGTAGAAACTATTAAGTGCTAGTTTTATATACCCCATCTCTAATAGCCAATGGGTCTCAACCTTGGCCATAGTACCCAAGAAGGGAGGAAAATGGCAATTTTTTCTTGATTATAGGGAGCTCAATTCAGCCACTAAGAAGGACCATTTTCCATTATCATTTATAGACCAATTCCTTGACAACATAGCTAATGAAAAGTATTTTTCTTTTCTACATGGTTTCAATGGTTACAATAATATTCAAATAGCCCTAGAAGATCAAGGAAAAACCACTTTTAGCTTCCTATGGAGAATTTTTTCCTACTCGGTCCTACCTTTTGGTTTGTGCAATGCCCCAGCCACATTTCAACAAGTTGTCATCAGTATCTTTTCAAATATTTCTACTAATTGTATGGGCATTTATATGGATGATTTTACTATTTATGGTGCTGCTTTAGAAGAAGCAAAAGAAAATTTAGAAACAGTATTCAAAAGATGTTAGGACTATAATCTTTCCCTAAATAGTGAGAAATGTTTTATGATGATGGAGAAAGGGGTAGTGCTAGGCCATTTCATTTCATCTCAGGCATCCAAGTAGATCTAGCAAAGATTGAAGTCATTAGTACCTTGCCTATGCTAGAGAAGTAGAAGGATGTATGTAATTTTTTGGTACATGTTGGATATTATAGAATATCTATTAAAAAAATTAGTCAACTTGTCGCACCTCTCTATAACTTGCTCAAAAAGGATTTTGAATTTTCTTGGGACTTTAAGTGTGCAACATCCTTCCTACAGCTTAAGAAAGTTCTTACCACAATGCTTGTTTTGAGAGGACCCAATTAGGGCATTCATAAAGATGCCTCAAACTATACTATTGGTGTTGTGCTAGGACAAAAAGTAGACTCTGTCAAACATGCCATTTATTTCATCAGTAAGAATTTGGAAGGTGCAGAATTTAATTACACAGTCACTAAAAAGGAATTTCTTACAGTCATCTATGCCCTCAATAAGTTTAGGCACTACATTACTGGATATGAAATATTTGTTCACACTAACCATTCTACTATAAAATATTTGGTGAACAAACTTTGAATTTCATGAAGATTGGATTGATGATTATTGCTCATGCAAGAATTTGACATCACCATAGTTGATAAAGCTGGTAAGGTCAATGTGGTAGCTGACTTTCTCTCTTGGTTACATGCATGTCCCTAATGATTCTATAGCTATTGATGATATTTTTCTAGATGTGCACCTTTTTCTATTGTCTACACAAAACTCATGGCATTAAAATATTGCTAGCTACCTCACCATAGGTAGAATGCCAGTTTACTTCTCTCCCCAAGCAAGAAAGTTACTAACAGAGAAGAGTTATACTTATTCATGGATTATTAAATTTATGTTCTATAGTGCACCTAATCAAGTCATGCATAGGTGTATAAGAGAGGATGAAACATATGATGTCTTGAAGGCATGTCATAATAGCCTTTTAGAGGTCACTTTGCAACCAAAAGAACAACCTTCAAAATCTTGACTACTGGGTATTATCGGCCAAGCTTGCACAAGGATGCATCCAGATATACAAAGAAATGTGACAAATGTCAAAGAATGGGAAGACCCATTAAATCAAATGAAATGTTCCTACAGCCTCAAGTAGTTGTCACACCCTTCAAAAAATGGGGAATTTACTTTGTAGGACCCATTGAGCCTACTTCATAAGGAAAATCCTACATTCTAGTGTGCACTGACTATGTAACCAAATGGGCAGAGGCTAAACCCATGAAAAACCCAAGGGATATCAATGTGGAAATTTTTTTGTATGAATCCATCTTTATATGGATTAGAATTCCTAGGCAATTAACATCTGATCAAGGAACTTAGTTTACATCAAATTTGATAATTGCTCTTATGAAGGAGTATACTATCAGGCAAGGTAAATCATCACCTTATTACGCTCTGGCTAATGATCAAGTAGAAATTACTAATAGGGAGATGGAATCCATTCTCACCAAAATTGTAGCACTCCATAGGAAGGATTAGGCCACATGCCTTCCTAAAGCTCTCTGGACTTATAAAGCCACCTAGAAATCCACAACTAGTTTTACTCCCTTTGAGCTTGTTTATGGTAAGTCACTAGTAATGCCTATAGAATTTGAATATAAAATATTGAAGACTACCTTAGAGCCTAGGATAGAACTCACTATTGCCCAATAGGACCAAATCCTAAGTTTAAATAGTCTTGATGAATGGGGGAAATCTACATTGAACAATACTAAGCTCATTCAACACCAAAGAAAGTAGTGGCGTGACAAGTTTATCAAATAGAAAATTTTATTCAACACCAAAGAAAGTAGTGGCATGACAAGTTTATCAAATAAGAGGTTGGGCACTCCTTAATGACTCAAAGTATCAGCATAACCCAACGAAGTTCCAAACACATTGGTTAGGATCGTATGAGATTGTTCTTGTATTTCCAAACAGCCCAGTTTAGCTATCTACCATTGATCCACTTCACTTCAAACTACTTGTCAATGCCAGTTAGCCATGAAGAGTTCCTATAGCAATTCTAGCACAATGAGGAGATTTTTTTTTGTATAGCCAATGAGTTTGGGTCTCCTACCCTACTCTTGATACATCTTAACTCCATTCAAGGCTTTCATAATAAACACTTTCTTTTTTAAAGTACTTTCTTTACATCCATTCCACTTCACCTTCTCTCTCTTCCATCTTACCATTCCATCCCATCACTCTATTGATTCTAATGATCTTTTGTAGAACATCTTTCCTGTAGTAGTTGTCAAGTACCAAGTGCATAACTTTGCATGCATTTTATTTTATTTTATTCATGCTTTGTTATGATTTGGTATTGTTTATAATTAGTCACTCTTGCATATCCTAGCCTGGTGGGATCCATGCCTTTATTTAGTTACGAGGAGGGAAATATTAAATGTTTTCTTTTAAAATTAATTTCAAATTACATGTAACTTCAAAAGTTCATTGAGATGACTAGAAATAATTGCATACTTAATATCACATGTTGGTGACTTGTCCTTCTACGATTGTGTCATTATGAAACTAAGGATATTAAAAGTAGTTACTTAACTTTTAATGATAATTTAATACATGTTAGGTTGACAAACTTGTACACGAGAAAAAATTATGAAATTTGATGCATGAGGTATATTATGAGATATTGTGCATTAAACTCTCCAAGTACATGTTATTTTTCTAAAATAACTAGGGCTAGTATCATAATATTGTAAGCCTTGATTCACTAAGCTTTGAAACATCATAGTTTTTCCACAATTCAGTTGGAATTAACCATGGGTGGAGGTATACAGAGGAATGATCCAGTTGATCTTCGATTTTTTTTGGGTGATGTAGTCAGTTGTGAAATGTTTAGAAGAAGGTGATGGTTGGATTATTGTCTTAGTTTGAAAGGATTTGATGAAGAGGTAGCTCTTCAATTTATGAGTACATTAGTGGATGACATTGTAGTGGTTAAAGGTCTAAGAATTGAATTCTTAGAGGAGGTGGTAGCTAAGGTCACTAGGTTACCCCAAGAAGGAAAGAATTAGGAGAAAGAGTTTGACCTAGAAATAGCTAGGGCACAATTTAGTATACACCAAGACCCTCCACTGGACATTGATAAGAAACAAGGTACTTCTAGGTTATTCTTGCCAATGGAGTTTATTCAACTAGCCATGTTTATAATCTAGTACTTCACGTGTGAGGGACACTACAAATACATGCATGCCCTACATTTCAAAATATTGGCTCACCTACATCATGATTACAGATAAGTAAACCTTCCAAATTTCCTATTTAATATTGTTAAGAAGCAAGCTTTTCTACTACAATTAGGAAAAGATTAGTTTGTCTCTCACCATTGCTTGATAAAATTAATCATAGAAATGGAATTGAATAAGTAAGTAATTGGGACATGGGAGGAGTTCTTATAGTTAAAAGAGTTAAAGCCTAGGCTGGTTGGCCATAGAGGCTAAGGTTTTGGATGAATGGAAAGAATATCCACTAGTTTTTGTAAATTCATTCCCAAAGTTGAAAATGCTCTTGAAGCCTTTCCCTCTATTCCCAAGACAACTAAGAAGAGAATTTAGAAAGATGAATCCTCCATTGTTAACAAAAAGAGAAGCAAAAATGTAGAAGTTGCTAGTGCTCCTAAGGCCCCATCATCTAGTAAGAATAGGTATCCCACTGAGAAAAACAAAGGTAAAAATTTGGAACCTAAAGGAGAACAGTTATAAAGACAACGAGGTGAGGAGAGTAACCTTAATGAACCCCTACACTCTCAAGAGGGGGAAAATCTAGAAAAACCTCTTAAAGCACCTGTGGTGGAAATACTTGTAAGCAAGAGGAAATGAAAAAATCCTCCATGCTTGACAACGCCACCCACAAGGTGAAGTGCAAGACTCTCTAAGAGTATAGTTCCTAGGGCCTCTATTCCCATAGTTACCCCCAAGCTTTCTGAATATGAAAAGGAGTCCTCTCTAGAAGAAAATTTATAGCAAACTCAAGCTAGTGAAAATGAGAACAAAACCTAGAAACTACAACTAGAAGCTAATTTTAGTGTTGATTATGTGTTTATTGACAGTGATAAGGAGTCTGGTGACTGTGAAATATCTATAGAGTTTGAAGAAAACCATGATATGCAAGATATTAGTGAAAAAAATTTAGAACTCCCTTCAGAGAATTATCCAAAATTTAGATCTAAAATTGTTAAGGAAGTACTAGAAAAATTGGATCAAGAAGGGTTAGACACATTGGTTGCAGTAGCCACTAAATCCAGTAGAAAAGAAAATATGGAGAGAATTGTTGTCATAAGAAAAGGAGAGTGCTCCACACTACATAGTGTCAACAAAACTTCCCATTCGGTACCTAAATGGATAGACCTCTTTAATCAAGAGTCATTGCCACCACCTGATCTCTCTACACCTTTGTCTATAGGAATTAATTTGTTTCAATAGTTGCTATGGGAGAGAGCTCAATGGAAATTGGAGAAAGAAAAATTAAAGCGTTTTATTAATGAGAAGTGTTACCATTTGAAACAAAGTGTAGATCAAAATGAAGTCCTAAGAGAAGAATTGAGTAGATCATAGGATTGATTACTGAGTTAATGGGATGTAGGTCACCATCACCACTATATACTGTATTTCTTAAAGAACAATTTGCAAATCATAAATTGACTAGAATCGTGGAAGGCCTTAATCTCTCTATCTCTACCCCACGAGTTTTATGATACATTTCAATCTATTCCCATGGCTTTGAAAAAATTACAATGTAAATTGTATCTTCGTAATTTGACAATGCCTAATGACACTAAATGGAACCTAGTCCTATACCTAGGGGATTTGTAGTTAAGAGCAGCAATGTCATGGATACAAAATGAAATAAGTAGAGAACATCAAGATGTACCCTACAAGGAGAATGAAATGACATCACCCTTGTTCATGAGACTAGAAGTTCAACATTCTAGACAAACATATCTGGATTGGATTTCTATTTTGGGCAATCCTACAGGACTTGGTAAGGTGAGTATAGTTAGATAAGGAGCCTTTATAGACTAGGAACAACACTTATCTCAAAATGTTGAGACACCAATCATTGCCTAAAGACAACAATGGATTAGAATGCCACATGATTTAAAAATAAAGGAACCCCACTCTCTACAAAACTTGACTCTTGCTACAATTAGGATTTCTTGGTATATTGACTTGGGGAGAAATCAATGCAAACATTGGTTACCATTAAGGTATCAGCCCCAAGTTCTCATGTAGTCACTACTAGCAGCAAATGATAATGCAAAAGATCATGACATGACCATTGAAGTTTAGCACTAGAAGAGGCTAAAGATAAATTATGGTTACTTCAATTATGTGCAGAATGAGCCAAGTGATTGGAGAGTGTGGGCCCATATTACGAACTTCATGATTGTTGGGGACTATCAATAGATCAATTGGGGGAATGATGAGCCTCTACAAGGCCATTATTTTTAAAACCTTTTATCTTTTTTTTAGACAATTATCTTGCAGAAACTTTTTATGACTCTATGGTTTAAGCAAAAGAACTTATGTTTTTAGTAATATATTATCTATATGTTAAGACATGAAGATTGAAGTATAGATTGTTCATATATGTTGTGTTTTCTTGAATCTATGGACTTCTATGGTTTAATAAAGGAATATTGCATGCTAATAAATATTTCTTCATCCATGCTATGTTTGGGTAGGTTCCTTCTATAGCCATAGGATTTGCAAAGAGTGATAGTTTGAACATTAATACCTTTGCTAACATTGATGATGAAATGAATATATATGTATGTGGAAGCTCTTGCATTTAATGTTTTGTAGGTACTTGCCACACATATTCAAATTCAGCATTTCAATGCTAAGTCAAAGCCGACCACATTGATGAATCACTACAACAAGTAGATTATTTTGTGATTTATATTATGGCAGCACATTGATATAGCTTCCTCAACCTACTATATTCTTGGAGGAGTTAAAATGTAGTTAATGATATTTTTGTTGTAAAATTTATGATCTGTAATTGATCCTCATTGATGGAGTGATCATAGAAGTAGGAAGTTGTTATAGTTTTTCTTTAAATAATATCGGTTATAGCTTTGAAAGAAGATTTTGTCGAAAGGGAAATAGAATAGATTTTTTACTCAATTTAGTAGTGTGTAATCTTGTTTTCAAGTGTAATCTCTTTCTATGAATGAATAGGATACAAAGTTTAAGTTTCCACCTTTTGTCTTGACCATCTTTTTTGTTCACTCATCCAAGGGGGCCCACTTTGTGAGTGAACTACTTTGTTAGAATAGAGTTTATTTCCTTGTTTGTTTCTTTTCAAAGTAGACTTTTGTTGTTCCTATAGCCATTGATAATAGAATCATTGAGTTGTTCCTACAAAGATACATGCATAGATAGATTTATTGTTTGCAGCATTACTCTAAGCTTTAAGACAAGATGTCATTTCAGTTCCTATCTTAGTTTCCTTCAGCATTTCTTTTATGTTTTAGTTGTAATGACTTAAAGAGGAATCAAAGCATATACTTTGCAGCTACCCTCTCAAGCTTACACTCCATGGTTGACAAAATAAAATGAAGTTAGTATGTTATTCTTAGCAAACACATGATTCTATCTAATCATAAAGTCAATGTGAAAGGATGTCTAATCCTTTGTTACTAAGGTATTTAGTTGACTGACCACTCCTTTGGCTCAAAGTTCTAGGGGATAATTTATTCTTTAGAAAGCCTACCCTCATCTTTAGGAACCCTATCATCATCTACTAAGTTATCCTTAGAGGAACCTTTAGTAGATTGGTCCTCTTCTTCAAAAGGCTTGGTATCATCATCATCTTAGGAGTAAAAAAATGAATCCCAGTCAATAGGAGGGGCCAATAATTACAATTCTTGGATAACCAATAGTTTGAATGAATTGCGGTGAGAGAGATAATGGGTTTTCCACTTCATAAAGTTTTATAAATTCATTATAGAGCATGGTATAGAAATTAATGAATATTAGCCAAAGACCCTTGTCTCAAATGAAACATCAATATAAAATGATGAGAAAGTACATACATAAATATGCCTTCAAAATTAATAAAGTGAATGATGGACCTGGCAACATCAAACCAATGTCTAGGTGTTGGCTCCTAATTTAAAAATGATTTTAACTACCATGTAGCCAAGACAAGATTGCATCTAAGGCTAGATATCTCCTATGATGGATATAATCTGCCAAGAACCCAAGCCAACTATAAGGCTAAAATCCTTCTTCTACTTTAGGCTTTGTAAAACCTAGGCAAGTAGACCATTAGATTCATTCATATGCTACCAGTTCAAAGCATACATCTGAATCTATACAAAGTAGATTAAATCCTTATTTCTCCTATACTTATGCAATCAAAAAGGTATGCAATAGAAAGTTACAAAAACCTATGAAATCCACAAGCTGGGTAAAAGTATCCTTTCAACTCCTAAATGGAAAAGGAAAATGGATAATTGATAATTTATATCTAGCATAACCCATCTATGCAACAACAAGGACATGCAATCTCCCAGTTGATCAGTCCCTTATCCATTGGGCATCACACAAGTCAAAATATACACCCATATATTTATGATCTATCCATTTACTTTGCAAATTAGACATCAATATTCAAAATGAATATCATACTTATTAAATCCTCCTATTAACCTTGCAATAATGTCAATGCATATTAAGCATTTACTTGATTCTCTGAATCAACAACAAAGTATACAATGGCATAAAACTTCAAATCAAGTTGCAACTATAATATATGTTCTTTGTCCATATATCATAGAAAATTAAAAATTCCATAGATAACAAACAAAAGTTATAATGAAATCTTTCTTTAAGTTTCTTTTTTATTCATTTATTTGAAACAAAATACACTAGATGCATGAAATAACCCAGAATGATACACAACAGATGACTATATTATCAATTTACTCAAGAAAACTACAATGTTGTTCATATAGAGAAAATGTTGAGGAGAATGCTGGAAACATAGCTAGAGCTATGCTCAATAGACTAAAACCAACAACACCAAACCCTGGTGGTATCACAGCTATAGAAACCTATCCAAAAGTCTAGAACCCCCCTCCTCTAATGAGAGAGAATAGAAAGATATAGAAGAATAAAGAATCTTGGATTTGATATGTACATGACAAGTGTCTACATGAAATCTGACCCTACTAAAGCCAAGCCTCTCTCTTCTCTCTACAATTGAAATCTAGATCAAATCCCATCATTGTACATAACTAACTCTTAAAATATCTTCTTGAATGATGAGAAAAGCCCCTTTTTTGATAAAATATCTAATTAGGTATCAAAAACTCTACTAAAAGTTCCACCAAATTTATTTAGAGGCAAAATAACAACATCAATAGGATACTCTCCAAGTTTGGCGAATACCCACTTTATCATTCGACCACAAACTAAATCTAAACTACCCACACCAGGATGCATTTGAAAATGAAGCACCTTAGACAAATATAAAAATATTCTTCCTAGTTATACATGCACATGTTCTAACTAAAAAATGGTTTCCTCATTCTCTCCCCTTTCTAACGATATATAATACTTATATATTTGGAAAAAAATTAGGCCTCTAGTGTCCATTTGAATATTTATGTCAAAAACTAATGAACATGCCCTTACATTCAAAAATTTACCCTTTTTATAAAGTTTGAACTTTACAAAGAAAACCCTAATTTATTTTAAAAGCATGTACATTCAAAATGAAGGAAAGTAATAGAAAATTATTATTTTGGAATTCTAAAATTTTCCACTCATCTCAATTCTGGTCAAACTTGGGTTTAACTATCTTGCCACGTGGCATCTTCTAATTTTCACACCTAATCCCTATCACTTGTTCCATCTTTGTCATCTCATAAGGCCCTACCACCATGTGGCAACACCTTGCTTTATCTCATTTCTGACATCCATTCTTGGCAATTAACCAACTCCATGCCACCTGTCATCATTTTCCAACTTAGTTGCCTCAAAGTGCATGCCACATGGGTAAAAGCACAAACCTGTGTCACCTTTTATAAAGGAGAAGTGATATCAGAATTTAAAGTCTTCAACTTTAACGAAATAAAAGTGGCATTTGTGCTTAGAATTTGAAGATGATGTAAACTAATGAAATGTGTAAAATTGGATGAAGTTTATGTCTATAATTTCTTTTTAAAAAATTGAGTGAAAATTTTATTTATTTTTGAATTTTTAAAGTGTATTTTTTAATTTTTTAAAAATACTAAAAATATAGAGTTTTTTTCCCGTCAAACAAATATATGCAAATCTTCATATTTTGGTTTGATTTTGGAATATGTTAGAGTTAACATGTATACCTGGTGCAATGAAAAATTAAAATTAAAATTCAGCTAATATTTTTAAGGTTATAACTAGTCAAAGTCAAAGTTATCAGAAATAGACAGTTTTTTTCTCCCGTCAAACATTTTCCATCAAATCTACATATATTTTTTTTTAAATTATATATTCTTGAAGAAGACTCTCTCCTCTAGTGCACCATTAAAATTTAAAAAAAAAATTAACATTATTTACTATTTTTTTCTTATTTTTGAATAGACATCTTCCTGAATCTTAAGATACCTACTTGTAATATTTTTAAATTATAACATATTATTCATAATCAAAACTTTAAAAAAATTATACAATCATAATCGTGACTCCGAGAACTACTAAAGTATATTTTTAGTTTTAAAAAATACTTCAATTTAGTAGGTCAAATTGGCCTTCAAAGTGAGATGTTTACAGAAGTTCTAATTTTTGCTTGTTTGGCTGCCACATAGGTTGCCACATAGACAGTTACGGCTGGAACTGTTTCGGCCGTAACCGTTTCGGCCGGAACAGTTACAGCCGAAACCCCTAGTCGGCTTGAGAAACCGCTAGCAGTTAGTGTGACTTTTTGATATAAAAAAATATTGTTTTGTCTTTTTTTAATAATTAAATATACAGGGACAGCAAAAATTGAAAGAAGATTTGCAAAAAAACAATTAATTTTGAAGCAATTTTCAACAACTGTTTTGCGGATTTAATCAATATTGCAAAGGATTGAATAATTTGAAGGTGCTTTTTTTCTCTTCTAATTATTTTTATTTTTATGTATTATATATTGAACCATTAGCTGATATTTAGTAAAATCTAATTTTTTTATTTTTTTTCTATAGGTTGAATTATTCAATGGGTAGTAAAAGGAAAAGATCAAGGAAATATGATAGAAAAAGAGATGACAAAATGAAAGGCCATACAAAACATGCTCAAAACCAACCTACTGAAATTCCTGAACATGATGAGATTCATGAAGAAAATGAAAGTAATGAAGAGGAAGAAATTGGCAGTTCTATTGATAGAGACAAATTAGAAAGCATAAAAAATTTGATGGATTTGGATGAAGAACTACTTTTTAACCAAATTCCATCTAAAGATATGATAAATGATAACACTATCAAAAAACATTGTCAGAACATGTGGGATGAATATTTCAAGGATAAAAGTATATTTGGACAGGCACAATTATTTGTCAAGTTATTTAGGAGAAGAGATATGAGACCTGTCTTATAGTTGTTGGGTGTCAATAATAGGAAAAGCCATGCTCATAATATTAATAAAACAATAGTTGAAAATTTGCAAAATGCTTATAACAAAATTGACAACACAACTCGAGGAGGTGATTTGAGTAATGCACGTAGAGCATTGATGACTACTATATCTAGTAGAAAATTGACACATAGAAAACAGGTACGTGCAATTTCTGATGTACTACATATATCTAGAAGAACTGTCCAGAGATACATCAAGAGGAGAAATATGCTAGATGATAACATTGAGAATAACTGGATGACTATTTGTAGAGTTCCTCGAAAAGATAGGATTTCTGAAGAAGTAAACGGACAAGTTATTGAATTTTGGACCACACATTCTCATGTTTCTTCCAACAGGCGTGATACTATACAAATTAAAGATCAAGAAACAAGGGCCAAAATTGAACATCCAAAACATTTCATAGATATAACTCAAAGTGAACTTTTTGAAACATTCAAACAAGAATTTTCAAATGTCAAAATATGTCAAAGAATGTTTGAGAGTTTACGTCCTTCCTTTGTACGCATAAATAAGATGCGAGAAACTTGTTGTTGTAGAAATCATGTTGAATTTGGTCTACACTTGCAATCATTTAAAAAAGTTATGGCAATACTTGATCCTAATTTGGTCATCCCTAGCAGTACAACACAATTTGTGAGGTCCATATTATGTGATAAATTAGAAGATTCAGATAAATTCAAAGTGCAATGCATCAAAAATCAGTGTGAAGTTTGTGCAGATTTACACAAATTTTCTCAAATTATGCAAGTTGAGAATATTAATGAATCCACACCAGTTTCATGGATGAGATATGAATATGAGACATACCAAAATAATAGAGGGGATGAATCCATAAAAATTGTATTGAAGGAGAGTGAATTTCATTATGATGAGTTCATGGCCAAGTTTCGTCCATTGATATATCCACATATTTAACATTGTCATGGTGCACGATGGCAAGCTAAACAGTTTCGTGATTCCAAAAATTGTTTTCCACTTGGTTGTATACTTTCAATTGTAGATTTTTTTGAGAATTATACATTTGCACCTCATACAGAGCTCCAAAGCCAATATTATCATTCTAAACAAGTTGCAATATTTGTGCAAGTGACCTATAGACATGCACAATTTGAGGTGGATCAGATAGAAAGATTGGATGAAAATGAACGCATCATCATCAAAGAGGTTCATTTCTATATTAGCGATGATAAAGTTCATGACAGGAGTTATGTGGCTCATTGTTTTGCAATGTTCTCTGAAGATCTCAGAAATCGTGGAATAAATGTTTCAGAGCACTGGATTTGGTCTGATGGATGTGCAAGTTAGTATACACCAAATAATTACACATTTATTTAACTTTATTTTAACTTGTATTTATTTGGACATGTCTATTTCTATTTAATATATGTACTTGGATAATTGTAGATACTTATCATGTTTCACATTCATAGGACAATTCAAATCTGCAAAAGCATTTAATTGGTTAGCAATGCAACATGCTAGAACCAATGTTAATTTTTTATGGAATTTCTTTGAAAGTGGACACGAAAAAGGGGAGCATGATGGAGCAGGAGCATGTATAAAACGTGCACTTCGACAACATGAACTTGCAGGTAAATATATGCATTTTTTAAATGTACATGTTTAATACTCTAATAGAGTATATTTTAAATTTTATATATACATGCATATTTTATGTACATACAGGGAATAGGATAGAAAGAGCAAATCAAATTGTTGAATGGTGCAAAGTTCATTTTGCTACTTGAGATACTGAATACAATAAGCGTTACTTTTGGGAGGTGAAAGGTGAACTAAATTATATTTATTTTTAATGTCTTTTTCAAATCAAGTTGAGTTTTTAATTAAATATTTATTTTGAAATATGACAATTAGTTTTTGTATTTGTAACAGATATAGATCGATCTAATCCTTACAATTGTCAAACGATTCCTAGAATTAGAAGTTTACATCAAGTGATGACTACAGGAAACCATAAACCTCCAGTACTTAAAGTAAGAGAGAAAACATGTTTTTGTGATGATTACATTAAGGACAATGTAGTGAGTGCATGTGAAAATATTGAGAATGGATATGTTTCACATTGGGATTTGAAGGAGATAGTTAGAAAGCCTCCTTTTGAAGATGTTGACATTGACATTGACATTCATGATCCTGTATATTTAGCTAATTATGAGCGCATTTCTAATTTAGTTGTGGTAGGTTTGTGTGCATATATACATATATATAAATTAATATACATGTATATTTTTTTTTTAAATTAATTTATATTTCTCTTTTTATATACATGCAGGAGATATTTTTGCAGTTCAAGCCTTACCAGATAATGCAAAAAATGTGGACTATTATCTTTTAAGATGCACAAAAGCAAAACACAAGTTGCTAGAAGGAACTATAGATGCTGATGAATAGTCATATCCAATTGGATCAGTTTTTATTGAAGGAACATATTATCAAAAAACAAGGGTAATTGGTAGTGGTATTGAATTTATTGAATACAAGCCTAGAGAAAAGGTTTTACACTATAGCAACCATGTTATAGCAACCAAATTAAAATTTGAAGCAGTACAAAGAAAAGGACGTCATGGAAATCAAAAGTGGAAATTGCCTATTGAAGAACATGAAAAACTTCTAGAGATAATAAAAAGTAGAGAGGATCCTAACAATACATTGTTTGTGGAGCTCTAGTTTACCTATGTACTTATTGTCGAGCTCTAGTTGAGTTATGCCTGTATAGCTCTTAAACTTTCATATTTAATATTGATAGGATATTTGTTTTATATAAATTTTTGTACATTGGATCATTTATCTTGCATATGCAAAATTAGACATGTATTGTTATTTTTATTTAAATTCGACATGGATATCTCATTTAAGACCAGGTCTCTTAGGACCTCCCCTTAAGACAACCTTTTTAGTATTTGTATATGTACATATACTCTTTATATGTTCTTATATGATACATTCTTTATGTTTGTATATAATCATTATGTTAAGATTACATGTATATGTTATATGAACTATGTTAAATATAATTACATGTACATTATATTTTATTAATTAAATGCTGTTAATTATAGTTAATTAAGAATGTATCTCATTAAATATAGTTAATTAAGTTATTAAATAGAGTTAATTATTAAGACATTAAATATAATTAGATTAAATATAGTTAGTTATAGTTAATTAGGTTAAATATAGTTAATTATAGTTAATTAAGACATGTCATTAAATAGAGTAACTAATTAAGTCATTAAATAGAGTTAATTAGTAAGATATTAAATATAATTAGATTAAATATAGTAAATAGGATTAAATATAGTTATTTATAGTTAATTAGGTTAAATATAGTTAATTATAGTTAATTAAGGCATGTCATTAAATATAGTTAATACATGATCTACATTAAATATAATTAGACTAAATATAGTTAATTAAGACATGTCATTAAATATATGTTATATTGTTATGTACATTGACCATTAAAATTATATAGTTAATTACACTTAGATTAACGCATTCAGATGAATAACTATACATATACATGTAAACTTGAATATTGAAAATATGAATAACATATAGAAACATGTGCATAACACATACATAAGTTACATAAAAGATGAAGACATCAAAAGATCAATAAAATAGACGTCTACATTAAAAGATCAATAACATACATGTGCATATATCTGGAGAATATAATGTACCCATATTAAATGTATAAAAATAGATCATGTAGATCAAATGTCTGGAAATAACATATATAAAACATCAAAATCTCCATATAAGCATGTATCTCGAAATAACATATAAAACATCATTTAGTGTCCATGATATAAACACGTATCTAGAAATAACATATAAAACATCAAAGTGTCCATATAAACCATGTATCTGAAAATAACATATAAGACATCAAAGTGTCTGGATATAAAATGTACGCATATGGAAATAACATATAAAACATCAAACTGTCCATATAAATATGTATCTAGACATAACATGTGTGTATTAAAATAAAAGGCCACATATGATCTAATCAGCTACATCCCCCCTCCTGATCCTAGGCCTTGTCCCCAAAAGGGTCTATCAGCTGCATCTGAACCCTGTGTCAAATGATAACAAGTGAGCCATTTAATTATGTGTACAGACAAATTATATCAAGATCTACATGTATATAAATCAAATATATATATATATATAAATTGTAACATACCTGGGACTCACGACGTGTAGGATTTGTCGGCACTGTCTGTAGATCAGCAAAATGTAACATACTATTAGTCAAACCCTATAACACATACACAAACACACACATATACATTAATTTAAACATATAGACATATTATTTACTATAATAAAAATAAATCTAAACATATAGAGATATTTACCATAGAATTATGTAATGCTCTGCCGATCTGACTGATATCTGAATCATGTAATGAAAAAATAGTATCAGCATCCAAGTTAATAGTGTGGCCCTGATCTGAAAGCATGGAAGTAAATAGACCAGGCTGTATGGTGCCACTAAGATCCTAAGTAGGGGGGGGTGCTATAGGGTCCTAAGTAGCTGGGGCTGGTGCTGTAGCCTAGGCCTGTGTAGCAGTAGGAGTAGTAGAAGGTGCAGGAATGTCCTCCTACCTCTGTGAATCCTCTGGGACTGTTGTACGTGAAAAAATATGTCTAATCTGAGAGCTCATGTCACGAAGTGGAATCCCTGAGAGTGTAGATAATGCTTGATATGCATCTAAAAGATCAGATGCTAAATATGATGCCAAACGATGCAATGCATCCACCTCTTAACTGCAGAAATGTCTACAGGAGAAGGTATGTCTGTAACTCCATAATCATCATCAATAGGTGTGCTAGATGATGTAGCTATGGGAGTGGTATCTCGAGACCGTAGCATATATTGACTACATCGATCAGAAGAAATCTTGTGTAACTGTGTGGTGACGGTGGCGATGCTCAAAAAAATCTGTCCTAATTGTGTCATCAGGAACACTCTCACCTGCAGTAGCCATCTGTGGACCTCTCGGCATAACCAAAAGGTTTGGACCCACCATTTCCCATTTGTTAACGGGCGCAGGAGTGTCTGCAGGTCTATATCTATCAGAAAGTCTCTCCTGACCCTGCCCAACATGCCATGGATAATTTGTATAGTCAACATCATAGTGTAAATGAAATTCTACAAACAATTGTTTGCAGAAATATAGGGGGAACTCATCCTTCTATGGCCATCTATGATGAGTAGCCAACCAACAAGGATACATCAATGGTGCAATGAGTGGATTAGTACACTTCATCGCAGAGTAGCCTCTGACTCTGCAATGATGTGCATAAGATGGAAACATGGTTTTCACCATGCCGGTGGAAACCTCAGTATCAATCTGTGTGTACTTCACAGTGCCAGTGACACTGCGAGATAAAGAAGAATAAAATGTCTCAATGCTCATATCATCAAAAGGGTTGTATGATTCAACTGTCTGAATCATACGAAATAACTCCTCTCACATCGCTATAACCTTCTCCCTATTAGGGAGGGTGGTAGAAGAGGAAAGCAAGCTATCCAAAACCTGCATAGCACGAGATAATCTCGCCACTGTATCTCTAAATAACTGCTATCTATCATGGGTGGAGGTCGCTCTACGTGTTGTACCAGACTCAGCACTCTGACCCGCACCATGAACACTGGCATCCCCTGAGGATGCAAGAGCACGATCCGTAGAACCGGATGCCATAGTGTATATATGAAAATAAATATGAGAATATGAATGTGAAGCTACAATCTGAGTGATAAATATCTAGAGATCTGCACATGCAATATATATACAAATATAAACATACAAGTCTATTTAAATTAAAATAATTAAAAGTTAAATTTAATTTGAAACACATGTACATATAAATACACAACATTAAATGTATGGTGCTAAATGAACAATCATGTAACATACATATGTATTTTAAAATAAATTATCTTAGAGACCATATCTAATGTACATTGTAACGTGCTTATGCAAATGTGAAAAATAAATATTCGTACATGTACATGTATATGCAATAAAAATAAAATAAAATTTCTTGATTAAATGATAACTAAGTGCACACATGTACATACATGCAATAAAAAAATATAATTCTTGACTAAAATCTAAATTTTGATGTAAATGCTTTGATGATTATGGCCTAGAGTGTAGATGACAGTTAGGACATAGGGATAGAAAAATTTGTTACTAGATAAGTAAATGAGTTTAGTTAGCAAATGTTAATTTACAATTTAGAACTCATGACTTAATTTACTAGTTTGAATTAGAGTTAAGAATGTTAATAAAGTAAATGGGATATAGTTTTATTAAGGTTGATAGTAAGGTTAGTCTATTATGTGCTAGTTTAAACATATGAATACCTATTACAACCTATAATAGACGTAATGACCTAGTAGGAGTCCCTAGGTCCCCTTAACATATATATGGATAAAAATACCTAAAAATGTATCATGAGGTCCTATTACAACTCCTATGTCCCCTTAAGACACACATGTATGGATAAGGTATTGAAAAACGCAGTTGACATAAGTGATCAAGTAATGTGTTGTTTGGTAATGTAAGACTCATTATTACCTGACAATACCTATTATGTGCTAGTAAACATATGAATACCTATTACAACCTATAACAGACGTAATGACCTAGTAGGAGTCCCTAGGTCCCCTTAACATATATATGGATAAAAATACCTAAAAATGTATCATGAGGTCATTATGTGTCATATGGTAATATAAGAATCATCATTACCTAATAAGACCTATTATATCCTAATAATACATATTATGATTTATTAGAACCTATAAAAAATAGTATGATCTATTACGACTCCTATGTCCCCTTAAGACACACATGTATGGATAACGTATTGAAAAATGCAGTTGATGTAAGTGATCAAGTAATGTGTTGTTTGGTAATGTAAGACTCGTTATTACCTGACAATACCTATTATGTGCTAGTAAACATATGAATACCTATTACAACCTATAACAAACGTAATGACCTAGTAGGAGTCCCTAGGTCCCCTTAACATATATATGGATAAAAATACCTAAAAATGTATCATGAGGTCGTTATGTGTCATTTGGTAATGTAAAAATCATCATTACCTAATAAGACCTATTATATCCTAATAATACATATTAAGATTTATTAGAACCTATAAAAAATAGTATGACCTATTACGACTCCTATGTCCCCTTAAGACACACATGTATGGATAAGGTATTGAAAAATGTAGTTGACATAAGTGATCAAGTAATGTGTTGTTTGGTAATGTAAGACTTATTATTACTTGACAATACCTATTATGTGCTCATAAACATATGAATGTACCTATTACAACCTATAACAGATGTAATGACCTAGTAGGAGTCCTTAGGTCCCCTTAACATATATATGGATAAAAATACCTAAAAATGTATCATGAGGTTGTTATGTGTCATATGGTAATGTAAGAATCATCATTACCTAATAAGACCTATTATATCCTAATAATACATATTAAGATTTATTATCTAACCTATAAAAAATAGTATGACCTATTACGACTCCTATGTCCCCTTAAGACACACATGTATGGATAAGGTATTGAAAAACGCAGTTGACATAAGTGATCAAGTAATGTGTTGTTTGGTAATGTAAGACTCATTATTACCTGACAATACCTATTATGTGCTAGTAAACATATGAATACCTATTACAACCTATAATAGACGTAATGACCTAGTAGGAGTCCCTAGGTCCCCTTAACATATATATGGATAAAAATACCTAAAAATGTATCATGAGGTCGTTATGTGTCATATGGTAATGTAAGAATCATCATTACCTAATAAGACCTATTATATCCTAATAATACATATTAATATTTATTAGAACCTATAAAAAATAGTATGATCTATTACGACTCCTATGTCCCCTTAAGACACACATGTATGGATAACGTATTGAAAAACACAGTTGACTTAAGTGATCAAGTAATGTGTTGTTTGGTAATGTAAGACTCATTATTACCTGACAATACCTATTATGTGCTAGTAAACATATGAATACCTATTACAATCTATAACAGATGTAATGACCTAGTAGGAGTCCCTAGGTCCCCTTAACATATATATGGATAAAAATACCTAAAAATGTATCATGAGGTCGTTATGTGTCATTTGGTAATGTAAGAATCATCATTACCTAATAATACCTATTATATCCTAATAATACATATTAAGATTTATTAGAACCTATAAAAAATAGTATGACCTATTACGACTCCTATGTCCCCTTAAGACACACATGTATGGATAAGGTATTGAAAAACGCAGTTGACATAAGTGATCAAGTAATGTGTTGTTTGGTAATGTAAGACTCATTATTACCTGACAATACCTATTATGTGCTAGTAAACATATGAATATACCTATTACAACCTATAATAGACATAATGACCTAGTAGGAGTCCCTAGGTCCCCTTAACATATATATGGATAAAAATACCTAAAAATGTATCATGAGGTCGTTATGTGTCATATGGTAATGTAAGAATCATCATTACCTAATAAGACCTATTATATCCTAATAATACATATTAAGATTTATTATCTAACCTATAAAAAATAGTATGACCTATTACGACTCCTATGTCCCCTTAAGACACACATGTATGGATAAGGTATTGAGAAATGCAGTTGACATAAGTGATCAAGTAATGTGTTGTTTGGTAATGTAAGACTCATTATTACCAGACAATACCTATTATGTGCTAGTAAACATATGAATACCTATTACAACCTATAACAGACGTAATGACCTAGTAGGAGTCCCTAGGTCCCCTTAACATATATATGGATAAAAATACTTAGAAATGTATCATGAGGTCATTATGTGTCATTTGGTAATGTAAGAATCATTATTACCTAACAATAACTAGTTGTTAAAATGAACATCATCAATATCTAAGTGTGGTTCATATTTTTGTATATTTTAACCTAATGTTTTTGTATATTTTAACCTAATGTTTTTTTATATTTTAACCTAATGTTTTTCTACACTTTTAACTAATGTTTTTCTATATTTTACTCTAATGTTTTTCCTAATATTTTTCTACACTTTTAATTAATGTTTTTCTACGTTTTTATCTCATGTTTAACTACATTTTGCTAACAAATTAATTTAAATACCATTCTTAAATAATCTAAAATAATTAAAATAATTTAAACATATTAAAAAATAAATAATTTAAAGCATTCCACTCACAAAATACGTAAAAAAAAACTATTTTAAGTACGATTAACATCTACTAATCAAAAAATGTGTTTTAAATATATTATAAAATAGGGAGGGAAAAACCACCAACCAGTTATGGCCGAAACCCTTAATCCGCTCTCTAAACATTCAGAAACCGCAACAGTAACAATGATAGCTGCTAGAGGTTTGCGCCGAGCTTTATTCCGTTTCAAGGTTTCGGTCGTAACCCTTTCGGCCGAACTGGTTTCGATCAAAACGGTACACACCATGTAGGCACGTGAAACTGCCACATGTGTACGGCTAGATCGGTTACGGTCGAAACTGTTACGGCCGAAAGTGTTTCGGTCGAAACCATACAAGATATCACAAAAGGTGACACAGATTTGTGCTTTTACCCACATGTCAACATCTCGTTCATTTCATGTATGGGACGTGTCTTTTTTCCATCAAATTTTGAGAAAGAAAGACTACTCTAGTCAAAATCTCCCCAAAATATGACTAAGGCTATTTGATCTTTGTTGATCGACAATGTGTAACATTGTATAAGACATCGATGATGCAATAGATGTTACATCATGTATGCTACATGTCCTCTTTCCTAAGAATATGTGAATACAAGTTGATTATTGCCAAAATCAGTCTAAGATTCAATTGGATTCATTGATCTTCTAATATTTTTATTAGTTGATGGGTGGTCATGATTCGTTCAAGCTTAAATCCTAGCTGTAGAAAATCCTAGTGTGTAAACCATCACTTAAGACCCTCCAACATTGAGTGGGACATGTGACATCATCACATTTTATCACAAAAGAAAAGCCTATAAGCTTGTAAGATAATGTAGACCTTAGATTCATCACACACTAGATCCCTTCCTTTCTTTCTGCCTATGGGCCCCTCTAACACTTTGCAGATGTCATCCAATCATATCTTAGCTTCCTATTGAAAATGCTTAGTTTCTACTTAAAATAGGACTCCATCAGACACCATGTGTCATCATCGTGTGCAATCTCAAAATTCATGTGTCAATCAAGCAAATCAACATGGACCATAGATCTTTCCCTCTTTACTTATTGCATTGGTCTCGTCTTCAGATGACTTTTCAAGTAAGTTTTTATCCCTTTAAGATTTTTCTTGAAATGGATTTGACTATCGACATTTGTCATTATTTTGGATAATTTATCTAAAAGTTATTTTCCTAGAACATTTAGACCCAAAATAGGATTAGGGTCACTCGATGTTTGTTGATTGAAGGGTGAGTAACACTGTAAAGGATGTTGATACCACAATAGATATTATGTCAAGTATGTCACATATCCTATTTTTATGGAATTTTTAGAAAGAGAGACTACTCTAGCTAAAAGTGGCTCAAAAACCATTTGGAGTAGATGATCTAACAAAGATTGAATGGTGGTCAGCTTGATGCCATATCTCATAGTTTTCTTAAGCCGCCCTGATCCTAGGATTAACCACTAGGTGTAACTTTATGACTTCATCTTTCACTATGTAATTAATGCCTCTAAACTCATGATTACCTTAAGTTTCTCACCAAGTGTCACTTTTTGATTTGGTTACTAGGATCACCACATCATCTCCTACATCATCAGCCGTCATGGTCAAAATTTACTTACTTGTTTGTTGATCTAGCCAGCTAGGTCCCACATGAACATGGCTTCTGTTATATATAAATTTGCACTTAATATATTTGGATATGAAGTACTCATATATAAAAATATGTGGAAAACCTCAAGAACCACACATGTGGGATAAATTTCTTGGAGACATCCTTATTTTATATGCAAGTGACCCCTGCACAATTGGTCTTTTCACATTCTATGATGATGGCTTCTAATTTACTTCACTTTCCTAGAAAATGTGATTCATATGTATTCATCTTCAATTGGATAGAAACCAATTTTTCATTGTAGAAATTTTCTTTCATTATTCCTTATTCACATTTGGGGGGAGTCTATGTGAGAAATACACAAAATTGTATGGCTACAAATAGAAATAAAAAAATCCATCTAGTTTCTTTAAACCTTCAACAACTTGGAGATGTTATCACCATCATGTTGGACTTGCTATCATAGGATCCTTTTATCTAGACTACTTTGGTTGGAGATTGATTTCAACAGACTCCATTTATCAAAGGTTATAAAAATGGTACTAAAAATTAGTGCTTCAATTAGTTCTTCCCAATAGTGGCTCTATCTAGGGATGCATGTCCCTTCTAGTCATGGAAAGGATTCATATCTCTAGAAGAAGCATACTACTCAAAAAAAATTCTCTCGAACAACTATATTAAAAGAAAGAAAACTACTCCTAAACTATATAAACGATGGCCCCATGCCACCAAACTTCAATAAAACTTCTTACCTCTTTTAGAGACTTGATTTTTATTTCCACTTTCATGAGGTAAATTAATAATATCACTTCCATTAGTTTTACCAATAAAATTAACATTCTTAATCAGCTCACTTGGCAGAACAAACTCTACATCTTCACTATCATAATGCATGTAAAAACTAGAATCATTCCCTACAACTTTCTCATTATGAAAGTATAGATCAGCATGCTCTTGGATTTCAAAATTAGACTGAAATTCATTTCCATCAAAAGACTTGTGCATGCTATCCAATGGAAAAAAAAGGACTTGTACTCTACTTTATTCAAGGAATCACATATATCATGAATTTGAAACTCACCTTGTGTAACCACTTGTGAATGGGATATGAAATTAGATTTTTCCTTATTTGCAATTACTATGCTCATCCAATTAGATTCAACAAGTTTTGAAACTCCTTCACATTCTTCAAACAATGGATTAGTTACCAAGTTACAAAACATATCATGATAGTTTTTGCATGCAACATGTTGATTACTATCATTGTCTTTCTTTGAAAACTCATTGGAATAAACTTTGAATCTATCAAACTTATCATCTCAAGACACATCAACACAAAAAGAAAACTCAAAATTAGAATCAAATCTTTCAACCCTTTCCTTCTCATCATATGAACAATCAAAACTTATTGTAGCACCTTTAACATGATAAGGACTTGAACCAAAAATAGATCTCCCCTTAGTAATATTTCACACATCTAATAAGTAGTCATGTGTATTAGCATTTGAACTACTACCATATACACCTCCAAAACTTGACACATAATATTCCAATTTTGTATTACTTTTAACATCAAACTTCAAGGAAAGGACTTCATTTTGGGAAAAAACATAACAGGGTAAATCACAAGTATCCTTAGAAATATTTTCATACCTTTCACAATCACAATCAAATAGTTCTAAAATTTCATCATCATTGAGCAAGACTTCATCACAATTTTCCTTGGCTATGATCATAATCTAGATTATCTAAAGTACTAGATGATCTAAAATACTTATAATAGTGGTATCATCAGTATAGCAATCTGAAAAATCAAAATCCTTACCATAACATGTTTCCTCTTCTCTACAAAATACCTTAACACTAGGTACATCACCATATTCATTTTCATTACAAGAAGAGTTATCCCTACTATTGCTAGATTTGTATTCACTCTCATATATATATTGTCACATGATTCATTTTCAGTTATATATCCATCCTTCTCATGTTGACTACAATCATCTAATTCACTAAAACTTGAATCCTTTTCTTTACAATCAAAAGATTAATTAACATGATCTATGGACTGATCAAATTCATTATGACTTTCAACGCATTCACATTCATCATCAGAAGAGTCAACATAGTATTCATTTTCAATCAAATAACTCTCAATTTCTTCAAGGATACTTCAATTTGAATAACCCTTTCTAACCTCAATCTTACTAACCAATTGACTTAATTAGGAATGAAAACATCTAAGAAGATAATGGACCATGAATCCTCCTTGGGTATTAATGAAAAATTAAGATTCATAAGTGTTGATTTAAACTTTAGGTGTTTATGAACATCATTTAGAATTTGAAAATATCCTATTTCATTCCTTATGAAAATGATAATCTAATCACATAATTAATTTCTTAACCTTACAACATCTTCACAAAAACCTTCATAACTTGGTAAATAACTTCATATCTAAAATCTGGATCCATTTTGAAACTATATCTACCTCTTTCCTTAGTGTTGAAATCAATGAATAAAGGAAACCATTCTTATCACTTAATTTTCATGAAGGAAAACTCATGAAATTTAAAACACCTTCAATGTTTATATTGCAACTAGAATTGCTGATTCGCATAGGTGTAGACATGAACTTCTTCATACCATTCATTAAAACTATGTAGATCCACCACCTCCTTGAATGAGGACTATGAAATCAGTACTATGATTTACTTTTTAACACTTTAACTTCATAAAATAGAACATGCAAATGGATGAATCACAATTTTTTATTCATACCTAACCCTAAGTCACCTAGGTCTTATTAAGGAAGGAAAACCCTAAAACATTGTATGTGTGAAAAGAGAAGTTTGCATGCGCAAAAATAGCATTCATGGTGGCTAAGGAGTTGTGATAATAATCAAGTTATGAATTGTAGAACTAGTTAGAGGAGAATAGAGGATAGAAGTGATATATCTGATTAGAGAGGATCAAAGATACATGCAAAGAGGTGATATGTTATCTAGCAGCAGAGTGCTAACTGTAAGATCATTGCTGAGACATTCTAATAGGTGAAACAGTTAAATATCTTAACAAAGTAGTCCTAAAAGGCTATTGTAAATCATTTAATAGGTTTCTTACTTCATTTTAAGTTTAAGTCCTTTAATTAGGAACGCTTCTAACAAGGTATTAAAATCCTTTAATAGGGTAAGATCTAACAATCTTGTAAGCTTTTAACAAGGCACACCTTTCATAGGGTAGATCATAGTTTATGATCACACATTGTAACCTTGATTGGAAACACTTTATAACTATAGTCATGAAGATTTGTGGGTATCATCCCCACCCCAGTTTTACCTTCTCATTAGAGGGTTTCTAGGTAACCAAATATGTTGTGTCATATATGTGTTTATGGTTAAAGTTTTGAAGGACCAATTCTCCCCCCCCCCCCCCCCCCCTTAGAGTATACTTTCTCTATTGTATTTCAAAAAATTGGTATTAGAGCTTTGTTTTCTGGAAAGGAAAGCTTTGTAGGTTTGAGGAAAGATCTTGAAGATGGAAGTCTACTGTTGGTGTTTGAAAATGTTACCCATTTCCAATTACCCTGATGAGAACAAGATGCATCTAGGGGCAGCTAACTCCCATTATCAACACATCCATTCAGACACCAGGCCAACTATAAGGCCGTACTCCTTCTGCACTTCAGGCTCTACAAAACCTAGGCGGGTGAACCTCTTTAGATCTGACTATGTGACCAGTGCAATAACCATATTCAAGATCTATAAAAGCAGATGAAACCCCTAATTCTTCTACACTCAACCAGGAATCACAAACATGAAATAGCTAAGAACATAACTCATGAAACTGGCAAGCTAAGTGCGGGTTAACATTGAATAGCTTTCAACATAAAAGGGAAAAGTGATTTAATATGTTGATATCAGCAACACCCAAGTATGAGCAACAAAACTTAATGATCCTATCTCTGACCAGTGCCTTATCCATTGGGCAATTAAATGAATCATAACCATACATCTCCTGGGATCCTCAGACGTATCTCTACATCAAGATCCCTGATCTATCTTTCACCTTGTGAATAGACATCTACTACAGAATGAATCTCATACTCAAAAAATCCTATCATGAAATCTGCAAACCCTGTGACAAATATCAAGCAATTATATGGTTCTTTGTTCCATAAGCAAGACATTTTAACCACATACATTTCAAAATGTAATGCAACCTAATTCATGCTCTTTGATCACAAATTAGAAGAAATAACAGAGCCATAATCAGGAGACAAGATTCAAACTGAACTTCAAACTTTTGTTGCACTTTATTTGTTTTCCTTGAAATCAAATACATGAAATGTACAGAAAATAACCCATAGATCACCTAACAGAAAAGAACTATCTGCATAAAACTTAAAAATGTTGTTCAATACAAGAAGAAATGCTGAAGAATGGTTTCTCAGTGCAAAAACTGGAACCCCTACAAAGTATCAGAGGAAGAAAGATATAGACAAGAAAGAAATCTTGGATCTGATCTTTACTTGACAAGTGTCCACTTGAAAATCAATCTTCTAGCAACTGAAAACTTCTTCCTTCCTTCTCCCATCTTGATCTGATTTTTATTTCACCATTTTTTGCAACTGATTTACGCAATATCTCTGTTGAAATGATGAAACATTGTTGAGTCACCACAATATCTGATTTACCCATTGAAATGCTTGGCAAAAATCGGGTTAAATTGAGTGAATGTGAGAAACATGAACTCCAACCGCATTCTTACCAAGTTTTACTGATCTCCTAACTGTATTTTCAATTTTTTACCCATTCCACTGAGGATGCCACAAAATTCATGTTTCTGGCTATAGCTCAAACTAGGAAGCACCTGTGTAAAAACTGACTTCAAAAATGGAAAATTTGGATTCTCACGATTCCAACGATATATGATAAGGCATATCTAGCCTTAGGGAAACACCTGAAATCTTCATTTGAGAAACAGTCCCCTTCACTAGAAACTCATGCCTGTACATTTGATTTTTTATAAAAAAATTTTAAAAAATTTCTAAAGTATAAACTTTAGAAAATGTTTCTCTTTGCAATATTTGAACGTGACCCACTGCCCAGAAAAGATAAAAAATTATTTTTTATTTGCTACAAATTTTTCCTTGCCCTTTGAATTCGGGGTCAAACTGACTTTGACCAGCTGCCACATGTCATCTTTTAACTAGTTTGAGCTTTGCATAGCTGGGTGCCACATCATCATCTTGCTCACTGCCACATCATCTCCACCTCACCCCTGCCATATCAGCCTCGCTATCTCGCTATAGTTAACTGGCGAGCATTTTCGTATGGCGAGGAAAAGATGACCCTCCAATCGGGACACTTGTCATCATCTGGGCGCATTTGGACTTTTTGGCACCAAGTCATCACGTTTGAATTTGCATCCAAAATTTGACTTATACCTCGCTGACATCATCCCCGTCCAACTTAGCGCAGGGTCTCACACGCGAGCCTCTCTACCTTTCAAAAGGTGGCGTCTTTGTATACAACAAGTTACCATGTAAAGTTATATTTAAACTACTGTAAAGACTGCAGTATCCCCAATGTGGGACTAAACACCTCCAAAAGCTCCTCCGTTCTATTTTAACCGCAGGTTTTCCTTTACTTGTTTGATGGATGAGAGGCTCGTCTTAAAATGTACGTTGCCTTAAGTGTGCGCATTTTTCGCTGAAGCTGCTCCTTTTGTGGCATGGAACATGCTTCTTAATACGTGGGTCTATTTATGCTTTAACTGGCTACCTTCAGCCTTTTGATGCTGGTCATCCTCTGCCTCTATTCTCCTTGTGAGTTCCTCTCATTCTATTAGCTTCTACCTCATGCTAGGCGGCTCCATACACGTTGTCTCTTTTTTATTTGGTGTGATCTGCTTTCTTTGTATGCTGGAGCTTTGATTGATACGGGGTCTTCTTTTACTATTGTGATGTCCTCTCAGGCTGCAGCTTTAGAATTTGCTGGTGAGAACTTCCAATTGCTGAGACGTGGAGCACTCTTTTTGCTTCTTCCTTGGCACACTACCTACCTCCAAATTGAGTTTTTCTTTTATAGACGCTACCTTATGTTTAGTGCCTTCAAACATTATATAAATACAACCTACTATTTTGGTTCAAAACTATAATGTTCATTATCATGCTGAGAATGTATCACACCACATGTATTTGTCTTCAAGTGAAAACATCCCCTTAATTTACCTGTGTCCTTTGCTTGGATGGCGTCTAGAGCTAAAGACACAATCTCCTTTAATCTCATTACCCATATAGTGGGTCTCAGCTTCCAATACTTAATAAAAGACACCCATCTCCAATACTATCATTAACATGACTCCAGTGATATCTTGCTTACAATCTTACACAGAGACACAATTAATCACTCTGTACATTCCCTATGCTCTTCTATTCAGTCGGATGAAATTAGTCGGGGCCCCCAAGTGGGTCCGACTAAAAAAAAATTTCGTTCCCAGACAACTGAAAAGCTGAATTGATCTATTGATCATTTTGAAATGATTAGAATCAA